>CM038215.1:140917916-143317916 GCA_021442155.1 Cymbidium sinense
TTAGATGGAAGTTACTTATGCGATGTATGAGTAGAGAAGTTTGATTGCGTGGGTGATGGAAAGGAATCCTGTATAACTGCTACAGATTACTGGTTTTTTCTGCATTTAGAATACAAAATGTAAAGGAAAATACAACAGAAAAGTGAATACAATAAATTCTGAATACTTTATTGTTGTTTGGTTGTGTTTAAAGTAAAAACATGTAAACTATTTTTTCTGTTTGGTTGGATGAATGTAAAGTGAATACAGTGAATTTTGAATACTTTATTATATTTAAATTAATTATAGAATTTATTCACTAATTAACGTATTCAATAAAAAAAAATATATATTAAAATATAAATAAAATTTTTTTTCTTAACTAAAAAAAAATAAAATCAAATACAAATATAATGTATTTCGAATATTTAATTATTAGTAATTAATTTACAAATTTTCTAAGATATTAATTATTAGTGTTATAAATAAATAAAATTTGAATATTATCATTTTATATTAATATATTGACCCAAATTTAATATATATATATATATATATATATATATATATATATATATATATATATATATATATATATATATATATAAATATATTAAACATTAATTAATAGGAATTTTTATTAAATAAATTAATCATGATTTAATATTTATTTATTAAATTATTTTTTTAATAAATAATTTACTCATTAATTATTTTTTACTAAATAAACTAAAATTTAATAATTATTTTAATTTTTTTGATTTATTGTGAATTATTTATCATTAATTTGAATAAATATAATTATATTTATTAAATCTTAATTGCTATAATAATATTTATTTTAATTAAAGTTAAAATTAACAGATTAAACGAATTTGAAAAATAAATTAAAAAAAAAACGCTTTTCCCAGGCTCCTCCAAGCTCCCAAAAAGAAAAAAAATTTCTTTTCCCAGCTCGCTCCGCCCTCCCTCCGTTCACGCCGTATTCAAATACGCTGCTTTGAGCATATTTCGCTTACACGAAAATAAGTAAGGAAAGCGAAATACCCAAATTTTATAATCAGAAAAGGATTACCGCATACCAAACACCTAAAAGAAGAACGACGATTTTGATTACATTACACAGTAAATACTCGGAACCAAACAGCCCCTAAATCTGGGGGTTATCTAGCTTGGCGGGAAAAAACCTCCACAAACCATTGGGAATAGTTTTTAGTTTTTTTTTAATGCTGGCAGCTTACTAAGAATTTCATAAATTTGTAAAATCATTACAGGACATAATCTTCTTTGCGGAATAGAACAGAAAGTCAATGTTAAGCTCCACATATGCTAGCAAACATACCAGTTGACAGTCTTCTAAGGTGTCGTGTCATGCTGCCAAAACCACCAAAGGAAACCGGTGACTGGATTCCACTAGCATCACCAACCTGCAAAAACGATAATATTGAAGTTGTGCCACGGATTTTGTATAATCTGGTGCGTTTGATGGTTCAATATCTCACTTGTACAATACGGTCAAATGCTGTTGGAAGAGGGCTGCATTCATATTCATGAGAAAAAAATATGTTACATCATGAAATGTGATTGTCTTACAAGAAAAATAAAGATTTAATGATTTCAATCATGTAAAATGTGCCCGAATGCAGACAACACTTGAAGTACTAAAGAAACAAGGCATCAAATGCTACGTAAATTTCAAGGTCAGCAAAAGCCTTGAAGACTATAAATTTGTTTGAAAATGGATGAAACACACTTAAGAGGTGCAACTACTTGGGTGAACAGTTGAGATTAAAACTTCATAACACAAGCAAATCAAGGCAGCTGCACGTTATGTTGTCTGTGTGTTTTGCTATGCTTCATGAAATTTTATAACTTCAATTTTATTGTGACAATCATTAGGCTGCTACTTCTAATGGTTCATTAATAGGAAAAAAACTGCATCCAAATTTTTTTAAGCTTTTCAGTACTTCACTTGCATTCGGCTCTTCAGTTTTGAAGAAGTCTAGACCTTGTCTTACATGGAGAAGGCTAGAAAAACTATAAACTTAAACATCTATTAAGCCTGTGGTTTCTTTATAACTAGCGGTTGACAATAAGTCATTAATAATTTACCTGAAAAAAAGATGGAAAGCATTAAATGGAGATTTATATGTACATCCCTAATTTAATTAGCTTCACAATAATAAAGTAAAAAAAAAGCTAACCATATATGTATTATATAGTTTTAAGTTCTAAAATTTGCGACAAAAATAAAAAATTTTAAATAGCATATACATTTTATGTGCAACTGTAGATTGATAAAAGCTATCATAGTTGAACTACGAGCCAATAATATTGACCCCAGTATTTACTCTAGAATGAAATTTGATCAAGCTTGACAAAGATGATGAACAACAAACGTGACATCTTGTGAGTTGCAATCAAAACATGTTAACTAAGAATGAAATCATCTGAACATCACCTACTTCACAAAATGGGTTGCTAATGCACTTGGACCAATCAAAATTGCCAAGGAAAGACCCCGCAGCTAATTTGATGAAAGAAGACAGTTAAAAGATGTGATAACATGCATATCTAATCCAAACTATCACAACCACCGCTAAAGTTGCTCAGATGTCATCCGATCACGAAACAAATCTCACCAGTGCATCCAAAGTGTTGAAATTATCAAATTAGGGCAGCACACAACCAATTCAACCATATGTGATAAATCAAAGATCACTATAGAAATCATCAAAATATCCTCCTGTGAGCTCCGAAAATTCGCCACCGACCTCTCGATGAAGAGAGCATGATTTATGTCGATTAAATTTTCAGAAGGCAGATGGAATAGTAGATAAGACACTACCCAGAGATTTCGCCCTCATTTTTGTGAGGACTTTTAATCTTTCTAGGTTAAAGCAAGACCTATAGTTAACCCTCTCAATGAGAGAGAACTTTCGATTAGGGATCGTTAAATGTAAAAGATTTAATTCCCCTCCCAACTTGAGAGAACTTTCAATTAATTAGATCGTTGTCGATTAATATAAGAAGAGATGGAGTTTTGGAATTTAGATTTATGAAATTTATCATCTTTAAACTTAAATTGGATGGTTGGAGCAATAATGGTGCATCAAGAACCCATGGTTCCATCATCCGTGATCCCTGCCTACTCTTAGAGGAGGTATTCACCCAACTTAACCAAAGGATCCTTATCGCGTACGGCCACGTCCAAGAGAATCTTGTACTGAGGTGGTGTTTTGTCAAGAAGACAAATTTAAGTCCACCTACCGATTGAGGTTTTTTATCTGCACCCAATGATTCAAAACTCAAAGGACAAAGCCATTGGGAGAATACGCGGACCGTGATATAATGGTGTCATTGGCTAAGAACCACCCTCAGAACCCCGTCAGTAATATCATATGGAGTGATCAAGTCATAATTAGAGGACATGGATCACGTCCTTACTAGCGTGAGATTGATTGAGATGAACATAGTAAAATACTGATTTGATTTTGGCTTTAGCTTAAGCCACCCACGACAAACAATGCGAAGGTGGATGAATTTTAACTTTAAGTTTTAAGGATTAAATTTAATTTAAGCATTTATAGCTTAATGACATGTTAGATTTTGCATTTGGATTGATATTTAATTTGAGTTAATTTGATTTGAAATCGCAATCACATTTTGAAAAGTACCTCTAGTTGAAATCTCTATTCAACACAGTCATGGGTAAATTTATTATTTTGTTGTTCCAAATCTTGTCGACTCTATTAATTTAATAATAGAGAATCAGATCTAATGTTATATGACAGAATTAGCTTCTTAGATATTTTACTAAGTTTAAATTCTTATAACATTATTATTGAATTTTTAGGTTTTGTTAACCCGAACCCGGCCCTAAGACTCAACCGGGAATCAACCCGCGCAGCATCCTCAGACACTAAGTTTAAGCATTTAACATAATGTTGAGGCCCATGCGGGTTGTTCAATTCAGTATTGATTTAAGTTTATGGGATTTAAATAATGTTACTTATTTTGACTAAGTTTTATTGCAAGTTTAGATTTTAGATAAAATTTGGACAAAGATTTGGTAATTCCCAACGTTGTCCATATATCTCTACAACTGGCGGCTACCCACCATGCCAAGAATGTATGGGAACACCACCTGATCGCCATCCCACCATGCCAAGAAAGTATGGGTCTTTCAAGCACCGCATGTAACATTTTTTTGCCACGCCAAGAAAGGCGCACGAACTTATACATCTAGATATCAATTTAAACATCAATTTTATATTTGCCGCCTTTATGTCGTTTGAAGCTTCGTCGGTGTGAAAATTTGGTAAGATTTTAACAAAGATTCGACGTCGTCCCCATAGGGATGCCTCGGGTATACGGCACCACCATGCCAAGAAAGGTATTTATGGGTGGTAAATACTACATGAATGCCATAACGCCATGCTAAGAAAGGCATGTCGAATCTCGGGTATCTACATATAACACAAATTTTTCGTCACGCAAGAAAAGAATGTACGATACTTAATTTGGTCTCTTCTTCTCCACCACGCCAAGAAAGGCATGTATGGGGTTTACCAACTGCAACGCGAACGTCGCCTACCAGTTTCTCCCGCCGTGCTACAAAGAGTGCTTACGAGTTCCACTTGTTGCGCCAAACACGTTGCATGTCGGATTTCGTGGACATCCACGATCGAACATTTTATACCTATAGGGAGAGAGTGGACGACCTCACGGAGGCAACGTGACTGCCGGTGCGGTGTGCGCACGCCAAGGCGACTGAGGGCGCAGTGACGCGTGTGCCCTGGGCACGCACGCCAGGGGCTGGCACCGGGGCACGCCGCATTGGTGCCTGATGCTCTGCGCGCTGGAGCTAAAACCATGCGATGATCGGGAGCTCGGGTCGCGCGGATTGGTTTGTGTGGATCAAACGGACGGAAGTCGCGGGATGGCGCGAACGGTCACGGATTGGTTCAGCAGTTCCGCCCGGACAGAGCACCGTTCGGTCGCGCTGATCCGCGCGGATAAATGGGTTCGCGTGCAGAAGGGAGTGGCGGGAGGTAGACGGGCGACCGTGAGGAACTGTCATCCCGTGAGGAACTCGAGTCGAGGAATATCGCTATGGGATTTTAGGGTTGGAGTACTTAGTTTGGGAATAAGAGGTATTTATAGGATTTCCTTAATTTAATTATTTAATTAACCCTAATTGATTTTGGCGACAATATTACGCGCAATATAAATGTCGATCTTATATTGATGTTCTGATGCACGATGCAATGCTTTCGGATGGAGGCCATTTGATTCAAGTGGCCGAATCGATAATTTCGCTCAAAATTTGTGAGTTGTCGCTTTACCACTGACATTCACGCAAACTCGTCCAATGAGCACCTCATTCATTTGATAGGTTTCGACATTTTGAGCGTAATCTGCGATCATCTCCAAGATCGCCGTAGCCTCCCCAACCTCGATATGCGGGTAGGCGTGTCGACGGATTTTCTTCTTAATCGATCGACTGTCGAATTGTGCAATATGTATATTCTAATCAATTTTGACGTTCTGAATGCAATGACAAAGTCCGTTCATCAATCGGAAGTCATTTCGACTAATTTTAACGATGTCTGGTGCATTTCAGCTCTGATTTGTGTGTTGTTGTATCCGATCAATCGATATTTATGCAGGCTCGTCCGAATTGAGCGCAGACAGCCTCATTTGATAGATTTCGATGTTTCAAAGCTGACGGAGAAATAATTTCACGAACGGAGGTCGTTTGGGAATCATCGCAGCTTCCCAACTCGATACGCGATTGGTGCTTGACGCTACCTCTTGATCTCGACCGATTTGACAGGGGTGTATATTGATCAATTTTAACGTTTCAACGTGATGGCTAAGTCCATTTGTTGATTAGATCTTTCAACCGATTTTGGCGATGTACGGTATTTCAACCTATGAAGTTGATCCATGTCGAATTTGTCTTGTGAGCTCAGACTAATGCAAAGATGCATGGAGGTCAACACCTCGCTCACAAACAAACTACGTCGACACGTGAACATCGAAATTAGTCAAATTAAATACTCATATTGACTAATGTTAATTGCATTTATCAAAATTCACATGCATTTCATGGATATCGTGATGCAAATGAGATGCACATGAATAGTTATGCATGAGAGAAAATTTAATATACACAAATATTTTTTTTCTAAATATATGATGTGGCATCATCATCACCGCTGTCGACGCCATTATCATAAAACTTAAATCATGTATTGGGCCCCTTATGTTATAATTTATGTTATGTATTATTTTATATTTTATATATATTTTGGGCTTATATGTATTGGGATACTCTTATCGCCATGATCATGATAAGATATGATATTTTGAGTAGATATGAAAAAGGTAGATTTGATAATGATGATAGGTTTGGTAATAGTAGGTATAGTATGATGGTGTATGTTTGAATTTAGAGTTAGGTTTGAGTATTCTTAACTCTCCTTTCAATCTTATAATAGAGACTCTTGTAATGCTTGACATTTGGATTTTGACTAAAAATTATCTTCTTTAATTTCTATCTGCTTTTCTTCGGTGACAAACTACTTGAATCGTGAGCTCAACCATTGAGAAAGATTTTAATGGAACATGACCTCCACAATGATCCGTTTGTAGGTCGACTTTAACTTATCCTCACGCTAGTTATCTTAAATCTATAGGTTAGATCGCTCATAACTTTTCAATTATTTCTTATAAGATTGCACTGTGTGATTGATATACCTTTAAATCTTTTCAACTTCACTAAATTCATTGCAAATGTGTCCAATAAGAATGTCATTTGTCATTACTCTTTGAGGATTTAAGAATTATGAATGTAATAAATTTCATTTCATAAAAAATCACTCTACCATACATCATATTTTGGTATCGAGCAATTATGTTTCTAACATCTTGTTTATAGAGTTTTATTATCTAAATTAGAGTAATCTTGTAATCCATTATTAAAAAAAAAAAAAATTATTATTTAATTAGACATTTACTTATTTTTTTAATCATGTCTTTGATTTTATTATATTGCATATTTTAAATAATTAAAAAATAAATAAATATTTGCTTATATCAAAGTTTTTCAATAGCATATCATCATGTTAACTCCTAGTGATCTTAGATATCAAGATCAATATTTCAATAAAAAACATGATTCCTATGAATTTTTATTAGAAAAAATAGAAAAGCATACCCTTATGTACCAACAAACTTATAATGAATTTCAAAAAAGGTTTGAAGCCTTAACAAAAGTTGGGGCTAACAACACATTCGCCATAAATTAACCCAATCCTAGAACACCAACTTAAAGAGAGAGGTCATCATGCTGACCCCATTCCTCTTCCTCTCCCTCCACATCCACATTTCCTATTAGACCCCACTATCGCCCTGGGAACAACTTTAATGAATATCCCAAATTTAAGGTGTACTTCCTCACCCACCTCATCGAATAGGAAGACAATTAAGATGAGATGAAAGTTATGCTCATCGAACTCCTTATGAGCATTATCCTCGACATTATGAATAACCGTTATCTAGTTTTGTTACCCCTCGACGTACACTTAAAGAACCTGATAATGATATTATTCGTATGGTTAAAATTGATCCACCTACTTTTGATGGTCGACTTGATCCTAAAATTTTCTTAGATTGGTTTGCAGATATTGACCAATATTTTGATTTGATATCAATGTCAGAAAAAAGACAAGTTTGTTTTGCTTGTATGAAACTAATTAGTCATGCTAAGACTTATAGATTAATCTCATACAAAAATTTCAACAATTAGGATAACCACCTATTGCTTCTTAGGATGAGATGAAAGAAATTTTAAAGCAAAAATATGTACCATTAAATTTTCATGATCAACTTATGGATGAAATGACTACGCTTAAACAAGAATCTTTGACTGTTGTTGAGTATATGACACGGTTTGATGAATTGATGACCCGTTTTGATGTTAGAGATGATCACTGCACCATAATCTCTAGATTTAGATCTGGGTTACGAACTGATATTCGTAATGAAATGTTAACTCGAAAAATTTATTCTCTTGAGGATGCATTTTGAGTGGCAACTCAAATTGAAAAATATCTTAGATCACAACCTTATAAGCGATTCACAATTTTATCTGGAAATAACTCTCAATCCCGTGTTACTCCTCCTACCTCGCTTCCTAAAGGACTGAAACAAAAGAAAAAGTTTTAGTGGGAACATCTAATTCTAAGACTTCTAGCATTACTTGTTTTACATATGATAAAATTGGTCATTATGCAAGTACTTGTTCTCGTCAAAACTTACACTTAGATCATGAAAATGAGGATTAACAAAATGAAAATAATGATAATCAAATTGCAGTTGACCCTTGTGAAGAGGCTAGTAATATAAAAGAAGTATTATATGAGTCTCATATAGCTGTTATGCATTGTGTGTTAGCTACTCCATCCCACGAGTTAATATTGATTGGAGGCACACATCAATTTTTCACACTTATTTTAAGAGTGGTGAAAAGACGTGTAAATTAATCATTGATAATGGCAACTATATGAATGTTATTGCTGCCTCTGCTTTGGCTAGAATGAAGCTCACCCCGGAGACTCACCCACAGCCTTATAAGATTGCTTGGGTAGATAAGACATCTATCTCTATATCTCAACATTGTCTTGTACCCATTCAATTAGGAGAATATAGTGATAAAATTTGATGTGATGTTTTTTCGATGGATGTTGCTCATACTCTTAAGTAGATCTTAATTTTTTGGCATGGATGTCACAAATTATGGACGATCTAATACATATGTTTTTAACTTTCAAGATAAGAGAATTGTGTTAAATCCAGCTAAGCTTAAAGAGGTTACTCCACTTTAACCCCAAAATTCTTCTCCTCTTATAAAAAAGAAATCCATACATATTATTAATAAACATCAATTTCAACAGGAGATTAATGGGAATATCATTTTTGCACTAGTTGTCCTAACCTCCGAAAATCAACCTTATGTTGAATCTTTTTCATTTGAAGTACATGAACTTTTATCGAAATATCAAGATATTTGTCCCGAAGAACTTCCTAGTGATCTTCCCCCATTAAGAAGTATCCAACATGCCATAGAGCTAGTTCCAAGATCATCACTCTCAAATTTGTCACATTATCGTATGAACCCAAATAAATATGTAGAGCTAATACAACAAGTTGATGATTTATTAGAAAAAGATTTTATCAAGAAAAATTTATCTTCATGTGCAGTATCTGCTCTTCTTACCCTAAAGAAAGATGGTACTTAGCGTATGTGTATAGATAGTCGTGCTATAAATAAAATCACTATTAAGTATAGGTTCCCCATATCTAGACTTGATGACATGCTAGATATGATGACTGGATCAATAATTTTTTCTAGAATTGATCTTAGAAGTAGATATCATCAAATTCGTATGAGAGAATGTGATGAATGGAAAACAACCTTCAAGATAAAAGATGGTTTGTACGAATGACTAGTAATATTTTTGGATTAACTAATGCTCCAAGTACATTTATGGTGATGACTCATATCTTCCCTTTTATTGAAAAATTTTTAGTTGTGTACTTTGATGATATTTTAATTTCTGGTCAAACTAAGAGCGATTATGAGAATCATTTACGATTGGTCTTTGAAGTGCTTCATTAATAAAGACTATATGTTCACTTAAAAAAATATTCATTTATGATGTCTTCAAATCTTCTTGATTCATTATTTTTTGTGGCAACATCTCTCCGAAAAAAAAATTAATCAAAGAGTGGCCTACCCCAACCACAATTCATGATGTACGTAATTTTCATGGGTTAGCCATATTTTATCGAAAGTTTATTCATGGATTTAGCGATACCAATCGATATTAAAATTGTCAAGTTTTGACAAGATATTTGAGGTGTTATGTGATGTTTTAGAGTTGATATTGGAGGTGTTCTTAAGCAAGAAGGTCATCACATTGATTTTTTTAAAAAAAATTAAAGCGATCAACGATATTGCACATATGATCGTGAGCTTTATACTATCATCCAAATTTTACGTTATTTAGGACATTATCTTTACGAATTTGTACTTTCGATCAAAATGCTTAAATATCTAAGCATCCAAAAAAACTTATCATACAAAATGGGTTCAATTTCTTCAAGAATATAAGTTTTTTCTTAAATATACATATGGTGTCGAGACTAAAGTAGCAGATGTCCTAAATAGAATATACCTTATTAAATACCATGAGTGTAAAGGTTACTAGATTCGAAAAAGTTAAAGAGTATTATCCTAATTGTAAAGATTTTCGACAAAATTTTGAATCTTTGAAATCTGAAGTTTCAATTAATAGTCCAGATTATCAAATCTGAGATGGCTATCTCTTTCTTGCCATACAACTATGTATCTCAGATCATCACTTTGAAATTTTCTTATTGAGGAAATTTATTCAGAGGTGTGTCTAGTCATTTTGGTTGTGATAAAATAATAGTCATGATAGAGGATAGATTCTTTTGACCTAGTCTTAAGAAAGATGTTGCTCGTATCATTGTCCAATGTCGTACTTGTCAAGGCGAAAAATAAAATTATGGTCTATACACACCACTCCTAATTCCCCACAAACCATGGGAATATCTTAGTCTGGACTTCATTTTAGGATCACCCCGCATTGTATAACGTTTTGACTCTATCCTATATTAATCAATTTCTAAAATAACACATTTCATTCCATGTTATAAGACATCGATACATCATATAGCAATTACTTTTCTTTCAGAGATAATTCATTTACATGAACTTCCAAAGACAATTGGACCGATCGCGTGATATAAAATTTATGAGCTATTTTTAAAATCTTATAGAAAAATCTCAAGAAAACCTCAAATAGATGGACAAACCAAGTTGTTAATAGAAGCTTAAGAAATTTACTTCGAAAGTGATCGATCATACTAGTTGAGACATAATTTTTTCCTAATTTGCTTATAATAGCTCAAATTAAAGTCAACCTATGAGTCCATTTCATATTATAATTGGTTATGATCCAAGAAAATCAATTGTTCTTGTCGATTTGCCTGTAACATATATGTCAGTGTTGCTCTCAAAATTCTCAAGACCTCTCATTAAGAGAGTATGATTTATGCCACCAATCTTCAAAAGGCAATGGAATAGACAAGATAATATTGAGATTTCCCTCATTTTGTGAGACTTTAAATCTCCAAGTTTCTGAAAAACACCTATAAGTTACCCCTCTCAATATTGAGAGAACTTTCGACAAGGCTAATCATTGATCGATGAGAGTAAGAATAGTAGTAGAGAGTTTAAAATTTAAGATTATGAAATTCATCATTATTTAACTTAAAAGCGGATGGTTGAACGATGACGCCTCATCAAGATTCCATGGTTCCGTCATCCCTGACGTGATCCCTACTTAATGTGAGGAGGTAATCCAACCCAACCAAGAATCCTTATCAATAGTCATGGGCTTGCCCAAGAAAACCTTGTGGATGTTGTTTTGTCAAGAGACAAAGTTTAAATCCACCTTAGTCAGATGATTTTTTCCAATCAAGTGCACCATATATTCACATCTCAAAGAGCGATTGGTGAACATACTGACAATAGTAATATAATGCTAATTTACGCAACCACCGAATGGAGGATTCTCGAAGTAACAACATCATACGCGTGAAGCCTACTACCAAAATGTAAAAGAGACACACGCCCGCATTTAGATTGATCGGTAAAATGTAAAAGTACACGACTTAACATTAATTCCATTATGAGTTAAGTTTAATTTCTACCTTCAACAAACAATTGAAATATGAGAGTTTTAACTTTAAGTTAGATATTCAATTTCATTTAAGCATTTAACACTGAATTTATCCGATTTTATATTTGTATTGATACTGATTTTGATTAATTGATTTGAGCTTACAAGCATATTTTGATAAAGTATCCCTCCTTGAAATCTTCATTCAATACCATCATCGAGATATATGATCATTCATTTTGTTATTCTAGATCACGAATTTATTAATTTAATAATAAAGGATCGATCATCATATACATATACTTTCTCGATATTTTATCGTTGAAATTTTATAATATTTCTGGATTTTTAAGTTTTGTTAACTCTCCCCAAGCCAACCAGGAAGCAACCCGCAACATCCTGGGACATTAAGTTTAAGATTCAGAACAACGCATGATTAAATTCAAGTGTTTACATAAATTTTCAAAGAATTTATTATTTGCAGCACTAACATACACTTTGCCAATGGATTGATATGAATTTTGAAATATTTGAATTCAATCATAAATTTGTCTTTGATGCATATATGAAATATAAATTCATTCTGGATATTCATATAAATTTGAGAATATCCAAAATGAATTTAACAAAACGCCTTATGAAGTATACAAGGTTTATTAAGAACTTAAGCTAATGCCTTCTCACAAAGATTAATGTAGTGATCTATGCTTTGTTGTGGTTTCATTCATACTCTTTTGAATATTTCATTGCACAATAGATTTCTTATTCATTCAAGTATTTTGCTTGCATTTGATAGACACCTAACTTGTTGTAGACTATTGTTAATCAGATAATTATAAGCTCAATCTTATCTCAACAGCTTAGTATATTAGATTTAGTTAAATTATTAATCTTATTACTTGTTTAAACTTCAAATAGTATTCTTTAACTATTTCATTTTCATTAATTATCAATCTCTATTTTGATGAAATTTCAACAACCTCCTGACGCCATCCCCACATAGGGGGTTGCTTCAGGAGTGTTAGAGCCTTCCTACCATGCTTAAGAAAGCGATAAGCATGTCTTATGACGGCTCAAAAGAGTCTTTAAACCTACAACGCTAAGAAAGTGCATAGCTCTTCAATACATAAGTGTTTGGAATGAAATTCGCCTCTCAACATCATCCCCACAGAGCTAGAGGAGTAAAGCCTTCCCACCACGCTTGAAGCATGTATAGTCTTGCAACATTGTGGCTTCAGAAGTCTTCTAAACCCACAACGCTTAAGAAAGTGTGCATAGGCCTTCAATACCTGCGTAAGAGACATCCTAGTTCCTCGTCATGCTAAAGCAGCATGCACAAGTACTTATTTCTAGCAAATATTTACAATTGGATTGAAGCAGCACGTACAGAAATTTAATATACTAAGTAGGCATATGCACAGGTATTTGAAATGAAATTCAACCTCCAGATCATCCTCAGATAAAGCATCGAGTATTAAAGCCTTCCACCACGCTTATAGAAGTGTGCATGATGTCTGCGACACCGCGCAATGATTTTGTACCAACCGGCTTATGAGAAGCCGTGATAAGCCTTCAAACCTCAGATGTATAAAGGGATCATGGTTTCCTCGTCATGCTGAAGCAACATGCACGAGTACTTATATCTAGCAGATATGTGCAGTTATATTAAAGCAATAAGTACAAAAATTCAATATACTAAGCAAGCCTATACACAAGTATTTAGAATGAAGTTTGACAGCCTCCCAACGTCATCCCCGTGCAGGGGACTGCATCGGCCTTCTCACCACGCTTATGGGAAGCGTGCATGATAGGTGTCTTGCGACACTGCGGCCGAGTGATTTTTGCACCTACCATGTTTATGAGAAATGTTGCATAAGCCTTCAAACCTGTGTAAAAGCCTTCAAACTTATGTTTAGCAAACTTTCTCACCGTATTGAATCAATCACGAGTGGGTACTTAAAATTATAGCATTCATCATAATTTTACATATCGATAGATGATGATAGGACACAAAAGAAATAACAACTCAATAAGTGATGCAACAAATTTTAACCTCACACAACATACAAGTACCAACACTAAACCCTATAATAATTTAAATCTTATCACCTCGTCATCTTGGTTAAGATTAGACTAAGGAAGGGGTTGGAGGAGGTTGTTGTTAGTGGAATAAGACTTAAAACAATTAAGGATGAAAACTTTGAATTTGATAAATTCAAATGCTTGATTTTCTTTATGGCTGATTGGTAATAAATCATGATCAGGCTTTAATTTAACTAATCAATAAAATGATTACTCTAGATCCTACAGAATTTTCCTTATTACATCTCATTTCTCCTTTTTTTTTTTTTTTTAAATAGTAGAGCGGCTATTTGATATCATGATAGAGGTAAGATTCCTTTAGCTGAACAGCAAAAGGATCATTTCAATTCCCTATAAAACCTAAGCCCATTTAAGCATTGTCTAAAATTCTGAATTTGATAAGTTCAGATAACGGGCTAATGGACTTAACTCCCTTAAGCTCACTATCTCTTTGTGCAGCAAATGAAAGGAAGGGTAACAAGAATGGGCTAGGTGATCAAAGGTAATCAAGAGTCGGATATAGTTGTATAATCAGATTTGATGGAGGTAGCATATTAGGTAGCATTTGTGGTCCGCATATGGGATGAAGCGAATCAGGAAAAAGGAGGAGTATGGAGTTAGGTACCTAAAGAAACGAGGGAAGTGGCCGATTTGACTGCTGTTCCAACGACCGAATGAGAGATGCTGGGATTAAAGCTGGTGGCTGGCTCGATCAGGAGGGTGACTGCTCGTGCTTCCAACAGGGAACCGAAGAGGGCTAGGTGAGAAACCGAAGGGGAAGGAAAGAGTGGTGTGGATGGTTCTCGATTGGGATGCTCGACCTCGGCTTGCCCGCGTGCAGATGACGGGAAGGCGATCGAACTGGTCGGTCGACCGAGCAGGAGAGTTGCAGCGTGCGGCTATGTGTTCGACTGAGAGCAGGAGCTGACCGGGAGGAAGAAGACTCGCGGATAACCTTCGACCGGGAGGGAGCACGAGAGGAAGAGATGTCGAGAGGGAAGGGTTTCTATGATTCTATCCTGTGCGGTCGAGCTCGGTGCCAGAACTAGAGGGAGTGACGGCTGATAAATGAGAGCTACATTATGAGTGTTCTTCCCAAATGTTAGATGAAACTAAGTATATATATATATATATATATATATATATATATATATATATTTATATATATATATATTAATATAAACTTAACTTTTCGTAATTGTATCACCATAGACATATTAGATGTCAATTAAAGGTTATTCCAAACGTTTTATTCGCCTTTATCGTAGCCGGTTTCAATCGCCAAATCGGATCATTTTAGTTCAAATTGCTAATTTCATGCCGAAATCGTTCGAACAGTGCAAAATCTCATTTGACCAAAAAGGTTAATGGTTTTTTTCTTACTCATAAACGCGGTTTATGTAATATGTATATTCTCGATCAATTTCAACGCTCAATGTGGCGACGGTTCGCTCATCGATCGGAGATCGCTTCAATTAATTTTGGCGGCAGTCACCCAATCATTGATATTGTATCAGCTCAATTTGCTCCATAAATCCAATCCGACTTGTGGATCATGTGTGGAGGTCAACAAGTGCATTTGCATCTTTATTTGCACAAAGCATCTATGATTTACATCGTGAAATTCAGCAAAAACTTAGAGTTATGATAAATATAAATAATGTTGATGTATAGATATATGTAAAATTTAATGAAGGAGATTTGATTTTTGTTAAAGTTAGACCTGAGAGATTTTCCAATTGGAACTTTTAAAAAATAACTCTCAAGAGATCTAGTCATTATAAAATTGTAAGAAAGATAAATGAAGCACTTATGAAATAGATCTTCCAATGAATGCTCGGATATCTACAATATTCAATGTATCAGATTTAACGTTGTACTATGGGTAAGCCACGGATAACACTATTCCCTCTATAAATAGTACTAACATGTAGGTTAATACTTCATCACCAACTCCTCTACCATCTCATCGCTTAAGATCACATCATCCATATCAAATTTTAGAAGATCAGATTATCACATCTGATGGAGACACTCAAAGGTTTCTATTTTGTTGGAAAGGTCTTTCTCCACTTAAAGATTTATGACTTACATTTGATGAGTCACATCACCGGACCCAAGCTTATTACAAGAGTACGATTTTCATTCTCCGGAAGAATCCTTTAAAGGAGTGTCGATGCAGGCATCATTGTCACCGCCATCGACATCATCATAAAACTTAAATCTATATTGAGCCTTTATGTTATAATTTATGTTATGTATTATTGGCTTTTTTGTATATATTTTGAGCTTATATGTATTGGGCTATTCTTATGTCATGGCATGATTCATAGTAGTAGGTATGATATTTTGGATAGATATAAAAGAAGTGATAGATTTGGTAGCAGGTTATGGTAGATGTAGTTATGATGGTGATATGTTTGAGTTTGGAGTAAGATTTGAGTATTCTTAACTCTCTCTTTCAATCCTATAAATAGGGAGGCTCTTGTAAAGCTTGACACTTGGATTTAGAATAAAAATTATCTTCTTAAATTTTTGTTACTATTCTTTTGTATGTTTTTCTCTCGAGTAACGGACTACTTGAATGTGTGAGCTCACAACTCTTAGAGAATGACTTCTAAGAATGTAACCTCCACAACGGCTAACCGCTTGTAGGTTGACTTCAACTTATCCCAACTTCGTTGTTGGTTAGTTTAAATCTACGTTAGATCGCTCATAACTTTTCAATTATTTCTTTGAACTTATAAAATTGATCTCTTATAGTTAACATAACTTTAGTCGAATCTTTTCAACTTCACTAAATTCATAATATTACAAATGTGTCAATAATAATGTGCATTTATCATTACTCTTTGTGAAAATTTAAGAATTATCGTAATAAACTTCATATCATAAAATTACTCTCATCTTACATCAATATACAAAATTAATATTAATATTAATATTATTTAAAAATTGACTATCTCTATATCTATCACATGTAATTGCTACTCTACTATAACCGTCCCATGCCCTCTTATCTAAACCCGTGTTACTAAAAAAAATCAATCAAAATAATGATGAGAATTTACATGCATACCACATAATTCTTATATATTCATATTAAAACCTAAAGTTTGATATTTACATTCATAACACTCAAATTTCGATATCACATCAAAATATCAATATTATTTTTTTTTAAAAGTGAATTCACATTTTCATGTATAAGGTGATATACAAATATCAAACTTAGGTGATAGATATGTCAATACATAAGAATCGTGTGATATGTATGCAAATCTTCCTATAAAATAATAACTTAAAACTACTAATGACGCGCTCTTTGTTTGCTCCAAGATGCTGTGAAGAATCGCACACATGATCCCTCTTCTTTTCCCATAGTCCACCTCTCTATGTTTGTCCTCACATCCCATCTCGCTTTCACGCACCACAAGCACATGACCCAACACCAACAACTCATCTTCCTCAACCTCCTCACGCGAACAACCTCTTGTTCACGCCCCAACCACATACCTCCATGTTCTCGTCCTTTTATTCTCACAAGATTCCCCACTTAGTAGCTTCTACTTCTCCTTCCATGTTTCTTGTCTTGTTTCACCCATTACTCTCCCTACATTAAAACCCCTAACTACTCCACTAGCTCCCTTTTTGACTGATATGCTTCTTTCTTCCTCGTCCTGTGCTACTAACCTTCCTCTCTCATATGATCATTGAAGGTTTGCTTCCATATCCTAAATGTAAAGTCCCTAGCTAACTACACCTTCATTCCACTTTTTCTCTCCTACTTCCTTCATGCAACCATGATAGCTCTTTCTCTCTCTCTTTCTTTCACTATATTTCCTCATTTGTCTCTCCCACTTACGCACTCATCAACCAAATTTTCCTAATTGTTGACTTCCTAGTGTTGCCTAGTGCACCATGAATTTATCTTGACGCCAACAAGTGTTTCCCACTCATCTCTCTCAATCTTCACTCTTCTTTCTCTCTCTCTCTCTCCAACTGAGAGACCACCTCTCCTTGTTTCTCTCTAAATCAAAGAGAAAATTCTTTGAAAGTTTTACATACAAATCACTCTTATACATTTACCCTTTTTTCTCTAAAGAGAAAATCATGCTTTTCTTTGTATCCCCTTTTTTTCCCTTTCCTTCCCACTCCATCTCCATCTCTCTTTGCTCTCTATCTTTCTAAGAAAAATAGTGAATAAAATTAAAAGAAAAAGGAGAAGATAAAAAAAATCATGCATCCTTAAAATTCATGCCAATTTCATCTCCTCATCACCATCGTTACTTATCACGAAAGTATAACACCATGCCACTAAAATTTAAGTGTTTGCACTGCATGTGGAAAAATCTCTATTTTATTTTATGCAAGTATTCCAAGATCCCACAATGGTCAGAATAGCATGACAATTTTAAGAACCTACCATGCTCAAAATAGTGTAATGAGTTTGACAATCTACCACACATATAAATATCTAGTAGATTTGAAGACTTCAGGCCATAGTGTCTCAAAATATCAACGGTTATATTCAAAAGAGTTTGGCAAGTAGACAAAGTACTCTCAAGCTAGCTTCCTATGAGGGGAAGATGTTGAGAGATTGCCAAAATTCAAGTTGATGAGACCTAGATTAATCAAAATAAATAGAATTATAAAATGTAAATAATAAGAAATAATAAATACAAATATAAAATAAGTACTTATATGCATCTTTCTTACAATCTTGCATTTTTTACTCTCTTAAGCACTCAATGACACACTTAAGAGCTGGTAAATTTGAAGACTTCCAACTGTTGTTGCAAAAGACACCGACTACTTAGAAGAGCTGCATGAAAATCGACACTCTTGAAGAGACTCTATATGGAGAAGATGTCGGAGGCTCTCAAAATGCTACTAGATTTAATAGCAATAGGAAGCACAATAGAATATAATAAAAGAAATTTTTAAACTTGAACTAAAGATCAAATTGATACTAAATGAACATGAAGTTACAAAAATTTTGAGACAAAGGACTCACAAAATTAAACTTAAATGAACCTACAATAAATGAAATGCTCACCAATCATTAGAAGTGATATATTTAATGAACATTTAGATTATACTACATATATTGAAAGAGCTAAAAGAACCCAAGCCAAATGCAAGTAGGACTTGAGACTTGTACTAGCCTTATAAGGGATTCATTTTAGATTGAAAAGCCAACTTTCAAATGAGAACATAACTCAAATCGAACTTGTAAATGAAACTACATAGGATTTGATAGCTCACCAACGAGCAAGAACAAAACAAAATAGCTCGCTAATAAGCATAAAGATTCTTTACAGAATAAAATTGCATCACATGTTACATTAAATAAATCAAAAGTAGCTAAAAGAATTTAAATGGGACTAATAATGCACTTAAAAGCTCATCAATCACCTAACAATATCTTGTTGAGCATTCAATAGAACTAGAAATAAATACAAGCAACAATGTATTATTTCAAGTTATAATAAGAACCTAGAATGCTTAATGCCACCGGTCAGAACACAACTCTACAAGAGGACAAAAGGCATATCAAAATTACAAAAAATAAAATGTTTATGCAACCTCAAATGACAAAATATTTGTGCAAATAGCAAACTTCTAATAATTTTGAAACTTAACATGAATTATGTGGGCAATTTATAGTCATGTCTCAAAATTAATGCAAGTATCCTACAATATGCATGAGTGCTTCAAAAGCATCCAAATGCATCATGTGAACACATCAAAAGTAAAATGTATCATGCAATCACATTGAAATTCATGTGTGTGCATTATGTAGATGTATCAAAATTGTAAGTGTAATGCAAGTGTAACAAGAATTGTGCAAAAAACTTAAAACATTCTTGCATGCTCTCCGATTAACACAAAATGCTCAAACACATAATCTAAGAATGAGTTAGAAAAAAGAAAAAATTTTGAATCATATTGTCCGAGAAATGTGCAATAAATTTAATATAATTCAACTATTTTAAAATTTACTCTTTCAAACTCAAATTTAAATTTTATCAGTGTGATATGATAATGTGTTTATCCAATGGACTTGATCCTCATGCCTATAAATGCTCAACAAGGTCTATAGTATGACAAACACTAAACAAATACTCGCAGATCCAATCCCATGTTAGGAGGTGGCAAGACTGACAAGGTCTAGACTAACAAAATGACATCATCCAAACACTCTGATGATAGTCAGATTGATCGAAAATTGTAAACATATGAGATACTACCACCAAAATATCTCAAATCTTAATGCAAATCATTTTGAATTTGAACTTAACGAAATATTAAAAAATCAAAAGAAAAGTATAAAATTTAAGACTATTCATGTGGAGCTTATCATATAATACTTAAAGCAAAATTCAACTGCCCTCTGCGACAATTTGTCAAGGGTGATAAACTTTAGAAAACTTCAGCTCACAAAAGAGTTAATGTTAGATCAAATATATTATTATTTTCTCTCAAAAAAATCTCACATAAATAAGAACGTGACATATGTCCTTTGTCCACATGTTTTTTCCACAAACTAGCAAGACAAAAAGTAATGATTATAATCAGAGCCTTCTGACTGATGGTTTATCATAATACTAAATTATGGTCATGGTTATAACCTGTAAATTTTTTAATGACTTTACTCCTTCAGTCGTATTTCATAGAGTGCATTTGATAAAGCACAAAATCTCCTATTAGCGAAAGTTGAAGTAAAATTGTTTATTTAAACAAACCATCTTAATCTACAAGGTTCCCTTGTGTGATACTCAATATGATTCTAAAAAAAATAATTTATAACAAAAATGATACAATTTTTTGAAATATTATTAGAATGACAATAATCTATGATATTCAATGTATTTCTTAAATTTTATTTTAAGTCCGATTTTCAAACCATCTTCATCACATTATAGGACATTTGACACTCTATTTTATAAATATTTTATCTAATATTTATGAGCTCCATATATAAAAAATATGAAGTTAGTTATTAGATTTGAACTTTTTAAAGAATTGTATGTATTCGTATACATAGATTTTCAAAGGTCATCTAGCATCCATTTTACAAATCATTTTTACTAGAATATTTTAAACGTGCTTTAGTATTTACGTAATATTTTTCATTAATTTTTTGAAATGATGGGTTACAAGAAAAAATTAGTTTATATTAAAAGTTATCACAAAATTAAAATAATTCAAATAATGACCATTATGTCCTTTTCATATATTAAAAATTATTATTATTATACAAATATCTTATGGAGTCACCCCACCCATTTCCTTATTTTGCCTTGTGAACTTAGAGAGAGAAAGGGAGAGGAAAAGAGAGAGGGTGGAAAGAGAAAGTGGGGGGGGTCTTCTGTCCATTGGCTAGTTAGAAAAATTGATCGTCACAAGGTATACTACTGATACCCTACTTACAATTTCAGAAATTTTGCTTTTTTGTAAAAGTTTTGACATTTTATTTGATTGAATTTCAGAAACTCAAATCTAGAAGATTCATAAACTTTACATCATGTAACTATATAATGAACTATGCGAACATATTGATATAAGAAAATAAAATTTTAATTGAATATTTTATGTTATATATCATTTGTGTATTTTTGTAAGTATATCGAGTCTAATAAAAATTATTATGAAACAAAAAAAAATTAAATATTGTTTTAGACATTGCATATAAATGATTTTGTAAATTGTGATTATTGATATACATGCAAATTTATCTACAAATTCTACTATTATTTTACACTTACAAAATTCTTATATATTGCAACGAATTACTCCTACTTATCAAAATAGTAAGTCATTGGTATTGATGCATTGTAAATGTCCATGTAAATATGTGACTTGATTTACAAGTAAAGCATGAATTTTATGTATAAAATATATTGGGAGACATAAGGTCTGAATAACATGTGTAATTAAAGAAAGATATAAAGGTCTAAATAAAATTAATTGTGTTATGCATAAAAGGCCATAAGGGATCACATATTGAGAGATATAGAGATGAGGGAGAAGATGATATGAAATATTTAAAACATTATTTACTTTAGTATTTTTTTGTGAATCAAATGTAATATTAAACATGAATTATATATTGTGATTTTTTATTTATGCTTTTAATATTAAAATTTTACTAGCTAATTCACTATATTTCATAGTAAATATTATTTTATTGTAATATGTTGAAAATTTAGAGTCGATTTCATATAACCTAAGTATTTATACTCATTCCTATTTTACTTATACATATAAATTTCAGAAAAAGAAAAGGGTAAAAAGCAGGTTAATGGGAGAGAGAGATTGTAGATTCCTATTTATAGGTATGACTATTACTAAAATATAATTATTCTTTTACAATCATGGTGTTACTATTTTAATGAATATTAACGAAA
This sequence comes from Cymbidium sinense, assembly GCA_021442155.1. Taxonomy (NCBI): domain Eukaryota; kingdom Viridiplantae; phylum Streptophyta; class Magnoliopsida; order Asparagales; family Orchidaceae; genus Cymbidium; species Cymbidium sinense. The sequence goes on from CM038215.1 coordinate 140,940,172, forward strand.
GTACCATGATTATTATGTATAGTCTTTTGTGATTGTATAATTTTTTTATATAAAGGAATGAAAGTGATTGACTTTTATTTTTATTTTTATTGATGATATTAGTAACTTTGTGTGAAAAAAAGAAGAAGAATATAACTCCAAATAAATCTTAGGTAATGTCTGCACGATTCGACATGTGACCCACCCCGCTTTAAGGGTTATATAATTTTGGTCGTGACACCTTGGATGAATCAATCCATAATGCCGATAAGGATTCTTTCAATCGATTGAGCACCTCGTAATTAAATAAACTAGACCATTTGAGATAATAAAATCATGATCTTGATATGGTTCATTCGCATTTTCCCCACCATTCACTTCAAATTAAAGTAAATGAATTTCACAATTTTAACTTCTAAACTAGCTACTATATACTAAGTAACTAACAATAAACGACTAACTTTAATCGAAAGTTTTATATCACTATTGGGAGAAGTACTTAGCTATAGTTGCTTTCTATGAAAATTTTGAAACAAAATCTAAAATCCGCACACAATGAGAACAAAACCTCTAAGTAGTACTTCATCAGCCAATTAATCTGTTTCTAAAAATTTGAACCATAACACAACAACTCATGAGAGGCATGAATTTTTGGAGCCCATAAATAAATGAAAGAAGAATGAAATCATGAATAAAAAAAAATATGAAAGATCTAAAAGAGAATATAATGGTATAAACATTAAAAAAAGGTTTAATGCAGAAGATATGAAAATATTTGCTTTACAAATTAGGGAAACACAACATAAACCAAATCCTCCAATAGATCTTGCATTAGAAAAAGCTTCATACACTAGATAGACCTTATTTTAGTTCAATGTAAGAGGTGAAAATTACAAAAATAGCATTATTTTCAATTAAATCTATTCTCAACGTCAAAGTGGAACTTGAAAACAAAAAGCCTTTTTATGTAATGTGGAAGCATAATATGTAAATTACATAATATTCTTTTGAATTTTAAAATTATTGAATTTATGAATTCTTTCAATAAGATACGAAAATTGTTTTTTTTTTCTAATGATTGTGCGTAAGGGTATCAAACATATTTCACTCAAAGAATGTTGATAACTGTAAAAATTACTCATAGTTGAGCAGTCAGATGTATGATGCACTAATTCTCCTTGTTGCGTTCCAATAGCAATTCAACTATATTAAAGTGAACCATAATCGCTATGTTGGACAATGAATCTCAATCGAAGATGACTATAGAAGAATAAGACATCAACATCATGATATAGGACCCTGCCAATCGATCATTCATTATTTCAATAATAGACACATCTAACAAAATAATTTTTAAGTATAGGGATCCCCACAATATCTAAACCAAATTTCCTCATGTCAGGATTTCAAAAAAAATTCAAATAGACAAAATAAAATAAAAAATATAAGTCCATCGAATAATATAAATGGCTAACTTAGGATCTGTTAGGCATAACTTTTTTAAAATTGGTTATAAAGTTGTTGTGAGAACAACTTTTGAAAAATTGTGTTACAAATATTTTCTTTTAAAAAATTCAAAAATAATTTTCGACCACCACACTCTAATTCTCTCAAAATAGTTTTTTTCACCACAAAACTTTCTAAAAAAGGCTATTTCAACAAAGTCAATGCTAGCACCAAAAAGCGCAAAACGCACTTAAGCTCAAAGTCACCATGCATATTCCCTCATTCACAAACTTGTCAAGGGTATCAAAGTCAAAGTTAGATCAAAGCTTACATAAAAAGCATATATATATATGATCACATACTTTAATATTTTATGTCAATAAAACCAAATAGAAATCTATGTGCATCTGAACAATGTTAACAAGATCAAGTATCCCAAGAATTTCATGTTCCATAATGGATATATATATATATATATATATGTATGTATGTATATGTATACATGATTAACAATGACTATTAGGTAAAAAGTAAAAATATATATATTGTTCTTTGACTATTTAGTGTAAAATATGACAACAATTTTATGGAAATATAACAAGTTTATTGGGTTGTTATCCCTATGAGTATGAGAATGGCCACACTCTAAAGCCTTATAGTAGGTTGAATCATACAAAATTCATCACTACATGAAATTTATCAAAGAGCATCACAACTAGCAATAACTTAATCATGAGGGATAATTAACCATGGGGTTACATTCATAAGAAGGCTCAAACCATGAATATAAAATTCTTAAATAAGAGTAAAACCTCAAGGCAATATTTTATTTATGCTACTTTGTCTTTAGAATACTCATATCCAGATACTGAGTAGAGCTGGCTGAGCTTTTCAAAGCACATAGATTGCCTTGAGATGATTTAAACAATATGTTCACCCAAAAGCAAATAGAGAAATTCTATAAATAAAATATAAATATATTTTATAATATAATATCTTAATGTACATAAAAGTTTGTATTTATACAAACTAATGGAGGTGCAATTAAGAATTATTTGTCCTAACCTGTCACGAAAAGTAGGGAAGATACCAAATATAACTCTTAGAACTTCCAAATTGTCAGTAGCAATTCCCTGTGAAATGATTTGTGAGTAAACACTGAGAAGACTACTTGTACAACGCAATGATGGAAATCTAAAATTGCATGGTTGTCAAAACATATAGAAAATTGATCACTAGTTATCCATAGAGAAATTTAAAAATAAAGGCTCATTATCACCAAATTTTGTGACTTAGAATTAGAGTGGAAGGTACTCATGAAGAAAGCAGTAAAACCTGCTGTGAATTACAACAAAATCAATCACACAATAATTATTGCCAACATAAATAGTAAATATGCTTAATAGACCATGTATATGTATCCCAAATTATTCATTGAAATTTGAATCCCCATGTGGTAGAAAGGAGATGGCAGGCAAACATAAAACTATTAAATTTTGGCCTTAGATGGTTTGGCCACATAAAGCGTTTATCCGTGACAACCCAGTTAGAGAGTAGATGTATAAAATTTTGCTTATGTTAAAAAAGATAGAGGTAAACCTAAAAAGACTTGGTTATGAAAGCATAAAAAATGACCTTAATTTAAGAGAATTAAATGAGAATATGACACTTGGTATGATAACAGTGAAGAAAAAAGATTCATGTAGCCGACCCCCCATGGTGGGACAAAGGCTTGATGATGTTGTTGTTATAGAAGACATAAATTTCGGTGGACAACTAACTTTTGCTAACGGTTTCCTATTCCATATATAAGAATGTTCTAGCAATTTTGAGACATTTCATCGAGACAGAAGCCCGTGCAGCTTTAAGAAAAATTTAGTTAAACTTACAACTCTTCAAACCGTTAAACTTAGTGAATCAAACAATAATGATTATAAGTTGTCACGCTGCTTGTTCATAATTATTTGACCAAACTTTGATTAATGGATAAATTGCAGACAAGTTACACATACAAGCCATATAAGTGAAGATGGATCCAATTTTAAAACCACTAAACTAAATTTCCCAAAGTAGCACATCAATGGCACATATGAAAGATTCTGAGTTAACACTGTAATAGAACCATGAAAACCAACTTGATATTGTGGCAACAAATCCCAATAATCCTCTAACAACTCTTCCAGCTTTGGGGCCTCTGGTCTTGCATCAACATATGTGAACATGTAAGTAGTTCTATCTGTAGGGCCAGAACCAGCAGGAAATGCCTGTAAATAATATACCATAAAATGTAAAGGAAAAAAATATGAAAGTAAAATAAAAGCTATTAAATTCTTAGCATCATAGAAATGTTTCAGGTTGAAGAGTTCACAAAAGAAGAATATAAATTTCTATTAAGGAGCTAAATTTCAAACATAGGTTTTTATAGAACAATGTCACAATATTACGTTTCATTATTCACAAATTTATTTAAAGCTTTTTTTCTGGTTATGGAACTCATATAAGAAAAGGAAAGCAGACTACCTCCCAAAAGTACTGTAACTCCATATTGTTAAACTTTTTCACTGAATAATTGCTGAATATAATATCACTTGATGAGTTGTCAGGAAAACCACGGCTGCACGAACCTACCACGAGGCAGATGCCATCAGGTTTTCTGCCTGCTCTAATCTATAAGTTATAGTTTGAGGTGTTAAAAATTGCTAAATAATACATAGAATAAAACGGCATTGCAGTGCATATCTAAAAGCATCTGAATAAAAATGTTCATCTTAAGTGAGTAAAAAAGGATTTAAAATAACTTTGGGAAAGTTTGGATCATCTGGAGACCAAATGCAGCCCGAGCATGACTATTCTTGTCAAAACTAAAGCCAATAGATGACATTAGAGGCATAAATCAGTAATTCACAAATATTATTGTAACTTCGATTGCTCAAGTATTTTTGGCAACAAAATATGCACAAACTATTCCATTTAAGGATGCTCATGCAACAATAAAGCTTGATAAAATAATTTTAATGCTACACTTCACTTTTCTTCTACTATAGATTTAATAATGTATTGACTTTTCTACCCAGTAGGCACTGATTGAAGGCGTCAGCCATATTTATGATTAGAAATACTATCATCTCTTTGCAAGACAAATTATGGCGATGGTAGCATTTGTAGGATTGTAGAAAAGTTGTTGACTGAATCTACATATGTTATCAAAGTAAAGAGATCTAAAAATGAAATATAAAGTATAAAAAAGGAAAACAGCATATTAGAGATGCCTAGTCAAAAGGGGATTTAACGCTCAGCAGAAAGCTGCTCTGTAGTAGTGGTAGATGATTTATTAAAGGACAACATGCAATTATAATTTGCTTCTCATAAATGACGAGAAACCAGATGAAATGGCCAATGGATCTTACATTGTATACATATATTCAAGGGACAGTAAAACAGATTGCAATAATATGACGATCATGCCCAGGGTTTCTGGTTCAAATTTAAAAGTCTAGAATCCAATATAACCATAATATCATCTGTATATGTAACATAAGCACAACCAAAATAATCCCTATAAAGTGCCATTTTGAGTTCTTTATGTTTTATGTCTCAGGCCTACAAAATACATTCATGGGTTTATATATATTTATGGTTAGTCATATACGACTTAAACTCCATTTGCAATGTGGAAATCATATATCGTATTAAAAGGGTTTAAGATCAAATCCCTCAACTATTTATGAATGATCAATTTAGTCAAACAAGAGACATGGTCCCTATTTGATCAGAGTTGGTCCTTCCGTGCGTGAATGAAAATGAGTTAGTTATCTACTTCTTTTATTTTTTGTTATTCAAAATCACAATATTCATTATTTCTCTACAATTTTTCATTAAATTCCAAACTAAAGACCAAAACTTAGTCCTCGATCAAATAAGGGACCAAATTAGTCCTCTGTTTGGATTAAATTGATCCTTCAAATAAATAGACTAATTTGATTCTAAACCCTTATTAAAAGTGTGGGTATTGTAGTGTCATGAAACCATTTCCTATGCAATTCTAGGAATAATTTAAACTAATCTTCAAGCAAATTGAGAAGCTTGCCTGTTTGACCAATGGAGAGAAGTTGCCCATTGAATCAACAACAAGATGTGAGGACAACGTGTCACCATCATTCAATGTCAAAACCTGAGACAAACAATGAAAATAAGCATAAAAGGGAAAGGGTTGCACTTAAAAATTGCCTCAGAATTCAAATTGGATAATGTTAGCCAGTGTAATTAAACAAGTAAATGAAGATGATACAAAACCTAAACTTGCTATTAACTACAACTTAGCAAGCGTTTGAAAATAAGTTACTCCATATACACAAGTGACTATTTTCCATTTAATTTTTTCTAAGGGGAATTAGCATACATGCCACATAATTCTTATGTATTTACATATCTAACAATAAATTTTAATATTTACATATCTAACACATTAATGTCACAATCATATCAAAACATACATATGAAAAGGTGTATGTCACTTTAGAAAAGTTAATATTAGTAGTATTTTTAATGTGATGTTAAAGATTTGGATGTTATACAAGTGAATATTAAAATTGAGATGTTCAATATGTAATGAGAAATGTGTGGTATGAGTAAATCCCCCTTTTTTGAATGTCTAGTTGGAAAGGCTGCATGTGCTAGAATTTTGCCTATGAAAAGTTTATTTTCCTAAATTAATGATCAAATATATTTATAGTACATTATATAATTTGGTATCAAGACAAGTCAATATTAAATTATATGCTACTTAATATTTCCAAACTATTCTAAAATGAGCAATAAATATAGCAAAACAAGGTTCACCCCTACATAAGGTATGCCATGAATAGTTAAAAGTTGAAGTGTTGGCACACAATTGATGCTTAGAAAACTATTTTCATTTGCATGGCAACAACAATGAGAATAGCCTAATACAAAGATCCTACACCCATCATAATTGGCAAAAAAAAAAGGTCAAATATTTATAAAATGCAAAATAAAAGGACCAAGTTTTTCAAACTATGGGCATCAAAAGGAACAAATGACTCAAATTGAAGAACACAATATGCATTGTTCAAGGCTACTTATATGATGGTGCCACATGTTGATAATACTTGAAATAGTAGGTTTTAGTATGTTTGAAATGGAGTGTAATACAAAAGTATCTTTATACTCGATTGCATACTCACCTACCTGGCTTTGTTTGAACGATGAAACCATCATTGATGTATTATTTAACCTTTTAGCATCTTGTTTGATACATACATTGGACTTTGTAAGCAATGCATGCTTTCTCATAAAAAATGGCCTTTTTTCATATTTGGGTTTTCATTTAAATTAAATATCATAGTTTCTTCCTTTTCAAGTTCAGCTATGTGATATGTCCATATTTCAAAGCTCTTGTGCCGATGTGGTCATAATGTGCTCATGTAAAGTTGGTAACCTTTTTAAAATTTAAATTGCCTAACTACTTGAAAGTAGGCTTAATGAATCATTCATTTCCACTCATTATTATAGAATTTTCATTTGATATTGAATTCTCGTTTATGAAAATTCTTTTAGACAGCATCTAATCATATTAGCACTTTGCATCCCCATCCCCTTCCACACAACAGCAAAGAATATAGTAGTCTAAACCAATGCGCCCGAATGAATAAAGATCTCGTCACTAATTGGTGATACTAGAATTGACAATAGAGACTATTTAGGAGACTTTCCTTCTTCTACTTAGCATTCTCATAGTTAGACTGGATGTAGTGCGAAGAAAAGTAATTCTTGACTGCCTTACTGACTAGTCTTTACTTAACTAATATGCCAACCGTCTTAGCGTTGATCAACTTTGGAAGTTTAAATTGAAAACAATTTTATTAGAAAGAAAATCTTTGGCAAAGATAAAAACCACATTTTGCTGAAACTTTTAGGACCAAATAAAACCAATTACTTTTCATTTGACCTTGTTTCTAATCATTCTCATCAACCTTATTCAAATATTTGGGGTGAACTTTTTTTTTTTTGTAGTGAACTTTATAAATCCTTATTTTCATTAATGCATTGCAAGTTGCTAAATGCACAAAAGTTGTAAAACCCAAGAATCATTTAAAAAAACTTTATGCATATTACCAAGTTTATTACTTCCCCTTCCAAGTCATACCGCTACTTTATCCATCGGGTAATAAGTCCATTTTTATGCTTAGTTGTAAGAGTCATTTAAAATTACTTAATTTCAATAGAAATTACTTTTCTTAAATTAATCAATAATTTATCCTTCTCAATCCATAAATCCATCATGTGAGAACAATGTGACTTACAAAGGAGCTTTTTCGCCTTAAACATGAAACACAACAAAGCACGCATTTCAGTTAATAGAAACATATATATCATAAGAAACATTAAATAGTATAATATTTAACAACCATCATAAAAATGAGAAGTATGAAATGATCCATGGCATTTTAAGTTAAATATTAATAAGAAAAATAATTACCAACTAGTACACAAGAAGATGCACACGATTTGATAAAGGAATGCATAACTTCTTCGACCAGGAAGGACAATGGAGTCCAGAAATAGTGTACTCTGCAAAGTAATGATAGAGAGTATTCACCAATTTGATTGTTCTTTATAGTGTAAGCTTGCTTTATCTGTAGAGCGATGCATAACCTATTTACTATGTAGCATGTGCATGCTTATTTGCATTTTTAAAAATAGGGCATCCATCTTAATATTCTCATTTTCGCTATGCTCAACTTAGCCTTAAATGACACTTTTACTACCAATAAAAAGATCCATACAACATTGTTGGTCTAATTATAGTTATATAATATTTACATATAAGTTTTCATGATATCATCTTATCACATAATACTAATAATGCACTTCTCTATTTTAACCATACAGCTTTAACTCTATAACTTATGTAAACATCTATATATTCATTCCTTTATATGATAGAGTCAAAATCCTTAAGCTTATGGCATATAAGTATCATTTTATCGTCTAGTATTATTAAACAATACTCCAATCTATCCCAACAATCTAATGCAGCTTCAAACAAAAACTAGCACCCCAGGCATTGCAAAAATAAATAAACCAACTTACCCATATTCTAACACTAAAAACCTAACTACAACATACGCAAGCAGCCTAGCTTTTCATCAGATTCCACGATCAACATTCAAATAATGAAGAATAAGCAAATATATAAACATCAAAACACCGATGCATGATGCATTTGATTGAATGTAATGACCTATCGTGCATGCAGTATTCAAGATTAATCGTTAATATAGAAATTTTAATGTGAGAGTGGACATAGTTGGTACAAAGCATAACTTGCAAGAAGTCTATAAAAAGTATGCAAAATAGCATTTGACATACAGCAGCATCATCATAAACGCATATGCTAGAAAAGCTTTTTCCCTCAAACACGATGCCACCTAAGGAAACAAAACGTTCCTTCATAATTTCCAATAATTTAGCTGGCCTGCACCCAAAGTTTTAGAAGATATGAAAAATTATCAGACCATATGCAACTCTGCAATTTTAACTGCTGTACAACACTACGTACAAGCTTTAATTAGTAGGATAAAGTTATCAAAATGAAAACATAAAATTCAAATCAATCTTAAAAATTCACAGCTCATGCCATAATTTATAAAAGTAGCATGAGTACCTTCAGCGTCATAAATGTTAAAGCAATGACACATGTATAATATTATTCCAATATGTTGTTCATGTGCCTGATGAAAAACAATTTAACCTCACAGTACTGTCACTCGAAATCTAGGAGGGCCTTTCAAAGGTAATAGCTTAAGCTATTTGACAATTAATTTGACATCTTCTATCATCACATATTTGAGGAGTATGTTTAGCGAATTCAATGATTTAGTTAATACCAAATGAGATGGTGTAACTTTTACTTAGGTTACATTCGCTAGTCATCATGCTCATGACAGAGACCATTGAGATGTGGATATGATTTAATTCCTTATGATTTAGTATATAAATTTGAATTGCTGTTTGTCATCATTATTTTATTTTCTCCGTTGGCCTTCAGTATCAAGGTGGTTTATTGAAGTAAAATGAAAAGTCACCCCAAGACCAAGCATGCTGCCCACCAACTATAACATTCCAAACGGAGTTTATGAGGCTACACTCCCGAACACTGTCAACATACTTAATTTTGTCTTCTTCATTCATATATTTTCTCCTAAAATAGATCACATACCATACTTCTCACTCAATGAAGAGAAAAGAAAAGTTTTGAAGATGGATCCATAGACAAGATAAAACAAAAAGATCAAGATTAATAAAGTATAAACTAAGTCCATTTGAAACTAGGTATTAAATGCCCTAAATGTTCTCGGATCAACATGGTATGCCACATGGCATCCTGCGCTCCCAACAACTCTGCTCTCTTATTGGCCTGCAATTTAGGGAGTCACAAGTGCTCCTGCCCTCACTAGCACCAACATCGTGAGCTCCTACTCCCACTCGTAGTAGTGTGCTTAACTCTTTTGAGAGCCCCCTTCGCTCCATCCATCTCATCAACCAGCTCCAAGGCATAGCTCCTCCCTTGCCCTTCTCATTGGTGACTGTCATGCCATCTCGAGTATCTAATCAATGATGCCAAACCTGCATTCCCTCTTGAGGCTTCCTTTTGTTCCCTAATGCCTCCTAGCTTCAGCATCTTAGGCCTTTCATTCTAGGCCAATCACTGTCATTATGGAAAGTATCCCTGATATTTCCACTTCTCACTACTTCAAAGTGAAACCTCAAAGATATATATAAGCCAATTTCACCTCCTCTACCAACATGGCCCCCTACTTTGTGGTTGAGGACTTTGGAACATGACTGGATACCAATTGACATAAGAGAGAAATATCTTCAGGCTAATGTGATGGAAAACTTATGACAACAAATTTCTAGTTGATCCCCTGCTTCCTCCTGTTGAAAATAAAATGTGAGGGAATTGAAGAGATGAGTTTGAGAGAAGAAAGAGGTGAAAATCTATCACTATAGCAAACATTGTAGCACAGTTACAATGGAGGAGGTAAATATTGTTGTTGACCTCCATATACGTTCCATAAATCGAACCAAGCATATATGGTGAAATCAATGGGTTTCAAATATGAAGTTGCTTAAATCAAAGTTGAATCGTCTCAATCATAATCGAAATTGAGCAAAGTGTCCCCTGATCACAACAAACTATATTGATACACCTAAAATACGAAAATCAATTAAAAGCGATTTGCCTTCTTCTCTAATGATCACCCGATGGAGGGAACAAGCCGTAGGTGCGTATTCATGCATATCAAGGTTGGAGGGTCTCCATGTCATCAAAATAGGCTCTATAAAATGAATTGGCCGATGTGATCAAAACATCAAAATCAATTAAATGAAATATCTCACAATCAATTTGATCAAGTATATTGCAAATGATGATCAATGAATGTAATATCATGCAAATTGAGTTCGAGGCATCCCAATTATAACCAAAATTGATTGAAACGTCTTCCATGGCAAAATAAATTGCGTCAATGCATCAAGAATGCTGAAATTAACTAAGAGAAATTTCTTGCATCATTTAATGGTCATCCGATAATGAAGACGAGCCGTTGATGCAAATTCACGCATATTAGAGTTGTGGGGATACAATTCCTTCTATTTCTTCCCTCATTCCTCACCCTCCCTCTAAATAGAGAAAGAATCACCTCCTCTCTCTAAACAAAGAGGATTTCCCCCTCCCCTTTGCAATCCCTCTCTCTAAACCAATCAAAAAAAGCAAAAAATGAAGAGAGAATAATTATTATGTGCTCACAAAGCCGTCAATGTTGATCAACAATAAGGTATAACACAAAATTGAACATACACGAAAGATATATTTTATTGTATGCAGGTATTTTAATACCTCATCATGCTTAGTAAAGCTGACGGATTTGAACACCCCGCTATACTTAGAAGAGCATGACGGTTTGAAGATCACCACGAATCGCAAGATACTGACCACTACACTCAAAAGAGCATGATGGGTAAGCCAAGCAACCCCAATGCAGTCTCGTATATAGGAATGACATCGAGAAGTTGCCAAAATTTTGTCAAAATTGACAACGATGGAAGACTCAAACAAGATCAAAGAAAAGCATCTTTGAACCTAAATTGAAACTTAAAATGAACTTATATTAAACTTAAATTGATATTAAATGAAAATTTGAACTTAAACATGATAATTCTAAAGACTTAAAATGAAAATCAGTTTGCAAAACTTGGACTCAGCGACACTTATGAGTAAGACCGAGATAGTATCTCACAAGCAATAATAAAACAGATAGTTCATCAAGAAGATATGAACAACTCTTTTATGAATATTCAAACAATATTGTATTCTACATTGAAAGAATTAAAACTAATTCAGGTTGAATGAGAACAAGAACTCACAAGAAATTTGCTTGCTTATGAGTAAAACATGACTTAATGGCTTTTTTAATAAGCATAAGCAATGCTATTAAACAAATAGTTAAGCTCCACCATAATCCTTATTGAACAAATTGAGAATAGCCAAAAGAATTAAAAAGAGGGCTTATAGTGAGTTTAATAACTCATCAATAAGCACAAAAGTCTTATCGAACATTCCAAAATAAAATTAAAGGCGAATGATGGTGCACTATTTAGTAATAACAACTGAATCAACGCCTCACACCACTAGCAACACTTATAAGCTAAGTAAGCGTTTTGAAATCATGGAATGCAATAACTACACGTATAAAGAATAACAAAATACTTGTTCAAACTATAAATTTGAACTACCCACATGTCCCTCGATACATGTGCTAAGTTTTTCAACATATTGTTTGAGGATGTGATTGATTCAAATATGAAATTGAGCAAAATTGCTTGATATTGTGGACTAGAAAATTCACCACCAACCTCGATGAAGAGAGTGGATTAACGTTTTTAAGATGAAATAATAGATAAGACACTACCCGAGCTATCATTTTGTGAGACTTTAGATTTTCCAAATTTCCTATAGCACAAGCACCTATAGTTAATTACCCTCCCAGAGAGAGAGAACTTTGGATTAAATAGATCGCTAAATGATAGCGAAAAGTATGGAGTTTTGAAATTCAGAATTTATGAAATTCATCATTTTTTACTTAAAGCCGATGGTTGGGGGAACGATGACGCGCCCGATCAAAATCTCATGGTTCCGTCATCCCAGGCAGTCATGGTCTCTATTCTACTGTATATGAATAATCAACCTAATCAAGGATCTTTGTCAGCCATGGATTACACCCAAGAAAACCTTATAAACCTAGGGTGGTGTTTGTCTAAGGAGACCAGTTTAAGTTCATCTTAGGTGGCAGAAGATTTTTTGTCCTATCAGGTGCACCTTATAGTGATCCATTGGAAAGCATACTGACCGCCACGACCGTAATATAATAAATCATCATTCGGCAGGCCATCATCAGAATCGATCTGTAACCTGTTGGCCAAACCACGCGGTAAGAGGACACGAGCCACGTCCTTACTGACATAAGATTATTTGAGAGTGAGCATAGTAAAACACTTGATTTGACTTTTGCTCCTTTGTGAGCTATAATTTTCTTTGTCAAACAAACAATCATGGAAAAGTGAATTGAGTGGAATTTACTTTAAGTTTTAACATTATGAATCTCATTTAAGTATTTAAAACTTAATAGATATTAGAATTTTTCTTTAAATTAATACTTGATTTAAATTAAATTGATCGAAATTGCAAATGCATTTTAATGGAAAGATTCGGAAAATCTCCATTCAACACAGCCATCATCGGGGTGAGTAGTTTGCTTGATCATTTAATTTATTATTTCAGATCCTATCGATTCTATTAATTTAATAATAAAAGATCAGATCTACTGTCATATGACAGAATTAGTTTCTCATATATTTTAATAAGTTGAAATTCTTATAATAATTGAATTTTTAGGTTTTGTTAACCCGGACTCTGTTCTAAGACCCAACCGAGAATCAACCCGCGCAGCATCCTCAGACACTAAGTTTATGCCCTCAGCATAGTGTCAGGGCTCATGCGGATCATTCAATTTAATATTGATTTAACTTTAGGATATTTGAATAGTGTTATTTATTTTGATTGAGTTTAATAACAAATTTAGGATTTTAGATAAAATTTTGACAGCACTTTGACAACTTCCTAGCGTCGTCCCCGTATATGGGCCTACAATGAGGACTAGGCCTGTCCACCATGTCAAGAAAGACATGTATGGGTGGTGTAAACACCACGGTCGAACGCATCATCCCAACATGCCAAAAAAGGCATGTATGAGTCTCTGAAGCACCTCCATGTAACACGATTTTCTCCGCCAAAAAAAGACATATCTGCACTTATATATACCTACAATGTTTTAATCAATTGATTTTAGGAGGTTGACTTTATATCGCCGAGTCTCGTTTGTAAAATTTGACAAATTTTGGCGAAGATCCGACGCCATCCCCGTAGGTGGAGGTATACCGGGTGCCACTATGCCAAGATGTATGGTATGTATACCACCACGTTACCCCACCACGAAGAAGCATGGCTCAATTACTGATAAAACACAGATTTTTCCACCACGCTAAGAAAGGCGTGTACGGTACTTATATACCTGCAAGCAACCTAGATTTCAAATATCATTTTTTCTTGTTGTTCCTTGACACTCTGGATTTTGACAAAATTTCTACATCATCTCCTCTAACCGGGAGATTTCTACCGAAACTAAGCCTGCCCACCCATCTAAAAAGGCGTGCATGGGTGGAGTTTTGCAACACCGCGACCGTGAGTCTCCCAACCTACCATCTAAAAAGACACGCAGTTCTTCTGATTGCCGGAAAACTCGATTTTCCCACACCAAGAAAATGTGAGATTATACACCCATAAGCAATTTTTATACGGGGAAAGAAACGGACGAAGCAGACGGTCTGCAGTCTTGAGGAGGGAGACGTGCAGGCGACGATGCAACGGTGCACGGCCCGAGGTGCGATGCGCACGCGCGACGGAGAGCGGCGGTGCATGCAAGAGAGGCGGTGCTCGATCGCGAGCGGCGGCGCGAACTGGTTCGGCGGAGGAGATCGGCGGTTCGTGCCGCTCGTCGGGCCGAGCATGGCGACGCCGCGACGAGCGGCAGCAGGAGAACAGAATTTTGGAGAAATTAGGGCCGGCTGTGGTAATGGGAATATATTAGGGTTTGGTATAAGGGGGTATTTATAGAAATAATTATTTAATGATTTAATTAGCCCTAATTCAAATTTCTACACCGACATTATTACATGGGCAATATATATGTCAATTTTAGATTATTCTGATGTTCCGAACGCAACGACGCAGTCCATTTCACAATCAGAGGCCTTTTGATTCAAGTCAGCGTCGAATCGGGTCAATTTAAGTTTAAAATTGCATGTCGTCGCTTCCGACCGCTCGACATTTGTGCTGACTCGTCCAAATTCAGCGTGGACAGTCTCATTTGAAAGATTTCGACGTTTCAATGCTAACGGCGTGATCAATTTCACGAACGGAGATTGTTTGGGCATCATCGCGGCTTCCCGACCTCAATATACACGTAGGCGCATCGACGGATTTTCTTCGACGACCGCCGAATTGTGTACCCGATTTGACATTCGAACGTGATGGGAAGTCCGTCATCGATCGGAGGTCATCGATTTTGGCAATAAGTGCATTTTAGCGATTTACGCGCGTTGTATCGATCGCTCGATATTCACGCGACTCATCCAATTGAGCAAATAGCCTCATTTGGATAGACGATGTTAAAGTTAACGACGCAACCAATTTCGAACAAAGGTTTGGGCATCGTACAACCTCCCAACTCGAGTATGATTGGCGGCCGACCTCCTCCGCCGACCGGCCGAATTATGTAATGTATTTTGATCAATTTACATTCAACATGATAAAGAAAAGTCCGTTCATCGATTGGAGATTGTTTAGACTGATTTGGGCGATGATGAGTGTATTTCAGCTCCGATTTGCACTTGTCGATCCAAGTCCGTTGAATTTGCTCATGAGCTCAATTCGACTAGCATGCATGGAGGTCAACAGATATCAAAGACATGCAAATGCATCATATAATTTCACGGAAATTCATGCAAGTGTATAATGTGAAGACACTGAGAACAATAAAGTAACTTGGAATGAATACCCACATGTATCCCAGCACATGTGCTAAGTTTCTAAATTTGGAATCTGAGAATTCTGCATGAGTTGAATTTAAAATTAACTTTAATTGTCTTGCCTAGAAAGGCATGCAAGTGCATCTTGTGGTTTCATCAAAATTTGTGCAATCACATAAGGCAAGTAATCTTATGCAATAACTTGAAGTAACACACATGCACATCTCATACTATATGCTTTTCTCGTCTTCTGATGGGTCCAAGTTAACAAAACTTATTGATATTATCGTGACCTTCTCTCTTTGAGAGAATCTTTGAAAAACTAAATTTGTCATGTGACTATGTGATTGCTATATTTGATAAACCGCAATTATGACGTTAATCGTAGATTTCAACTGGAAGAATTATTATTATCAAAATTTTCAAAGATATTTATAATATGATTGATCTTTGAGTAAATTTCAAATCACACAGACTATAAAACCGATCTTATACGAGCAAATAAGTTGAATTGACAAGATCTAAATTCTCCAATTATGATTATGTTGATGGTAGATTTCAACTGAATGGATTTTTATCAAAATTTTCAAAGTGTGGATGTTAAATCATCTCAAATCTAAGCTCTAAAAGTGCAAATTTTAAATCTGAATCTCTACGAGCAAATAATTAGAGCTGACAAGGCCTAAATACCCTAATTATGACTGTATTAATCGCAGATTTCAACCGTAAGGATTATCATTCTCAAATTATTCAAATTCAAAGTCTTGAAATGTAAATCACAGATCCAATCATCTGCTATCAAACAGGCAGAAATGATAAGATTTAAATACTAATGATCATCATGTTGAATGAATATCTCAATCTAAGGGATATTATCATCAAAATGCACTTAAAATTTTACAATTATAACTGTAGCACATATATTCCTCAATAGATTTGTTCCTTTAGTTGTGAAATATAGTGTGCATTTTATAGGGCACATAGCCCTCTATTAACTAAGGTATATTTAAAAATTATCTCCTTAGGTAAACAATTATCTTAAGTCTACAAGGTTCTCTGAAATGAAACAACCAATGGATGTTGATAAAGATTCTTCAGTTAGATTGGATCGACTACATCTCATAAGTAAACCAAAGACTACGATATCAGACGATGAACCATATGATTTTGATCGGGCGCATCATCATTTCCTCAACTATACACTTTAAAGTTAAAAGAAGACGCATTTCTCAAATTTCAAACTCCATTTCGCAACTATATGCTAAGCAAGAACCCAACCACCAACCTTAATCTTCTCTCATCATTGAGAGGGGTAAAGAAAAACTGGAACCAAATCTAAAGTTCTCATAAAATGAGGATAAAATCTCTAGGTAGTATCCTATCTACAATCTCATCTGCCTTCTAAAAACTTGACCGACACTAAATCTAAACTCTCTTCATCATATTTTCGGAAAATTTTTGGAGCCTACAATTGGAAGGAGATAGAGAGATTGAGGAAGAAGAGAAGACCCATTGCTTTGAAAAGCATAGGAAGAAGAATGGTGGGGGGGAATCTTTCAAAGCAATTCATTCATAATTCAATAATGCAAATAATAGCCATTCAACATATATTAAAAGAAATACAATTAGAAGATAAGATCAAACTTTAAATTCAAGATTAATTGAAATTTAGATTATTCCTTCCATCATCAATTTAAATCAACCTAACATTAAAATAAAGTAAATCTAATTCAAAAAAATTAGAATATTATAAAATTAATGTAGAATTATGTTGGATACATGTCCTACGCTGCATCATTGATCCTAATGCCATTGATACTCTCAAAGAAAGTTTGGTTTTTTTTTTCCAATATATTTATGGGGTGTATTTAAAAGTATATCTCATTAATTTGTGGCTATCTAAGCTCCTTGTCAGAGCCTCAACCTATATAATTATCCACTAATAAAATTGAATGAGGAAGAAACATAGAGCATAAGTGCAATTATGTTGAAAAAGACTTTACAAAACCTTTTCCAGGTCTAAAGCATCACATGTACTATGATGCATTACTAACAAGAACTGGCATTATGCATTTGAATAATCTACCGGCAGGTCAAGCTATGTCTAAGCTTCCTAAACTCATTTGAGGTAGATAGGAACTGTTCCACGGTTACCCAGTGAGTGCAAGTCATGGATAGGCTGAAAGAACTTGCTCAAGTGGTATTGTCCAATTCCCTCCAGTGTGAGGTTCAGGTTTGGCTTCCCTCAAAATCCTATAGATTTTCAGGTTATTGAAGCCAGACAATATTTCAATCATCTAACCACTGTTAGAATAATGCTCTCCATTCAAGCCAAATGAACAAGTGGAACTATGAAACAAAAAATAAGAAACAATAATTCAACTTACGAAATGCCAAGGTTAAGAATGTCTTCAACCCAAATTTCACCTTTCTTCTCAAAGCCACATCTGTTCTGTAAAGCAGACAGATAAGCAAGAGATCTGGGACATTTACATAAAAGGAACTGTAATATTGAATACTTAGTTGCACTGAACAGACCAGCTACGGAGGACACTTTTCCAACAGAATACAAACAGCCACGTCCAATAACTTACAGGATTGAACTTCGACATGGATATCTGTTCAATGTCTGATTTTGTTAAAATCCCAACATGGACAAGTTCCATAAGCTCTTTCCCTGAGATATTCCACTCCTGCTCCCTCTGATTAACCAAGCACAGTCTTCAGTGGATGCGTGACCATAAAGAAAATGTGAAATTACTATATGATATAGTATATGAGCCGTTTTACCCCCTTAAGCTGGTTTCTTTCCACAATGCCCACACGTAGGCCTCTAGAAACTAGTGCTGTCGCAATAAAAATTCCTAAGGTGCCACCACAAACTACAACATGGAATGTACATTTGGAATTGTTTTTATCCACCTCACTGTAAAAGGACCAGAAATTTGAGAAATAACCTGAATTTCCCTTTTATCTGCAAATACAGATAATTGATCATCATAAAGGACTAAACCTTTGGAATTACACCTCTACATAAATATGCATAGAACATAAGTAATGCTACAGAACTCGGGAAGTGCCGTATCATTAGTCTGATTATAAGAAAGCCAAAAGTCTTATAAAAAAAACATAGTGAGTACAAAGAAAGCTACATCTTTTATGATTAGTATAATATGCACTAGGGATGGAGAAATAAATTGAGCTATAGAATAACAAAGATGTATGGCTTGAGACTTGCATTTGGAGTTTGTTGGCCCAAAGTTCACCCACCAACAACAAAGATGGAACTGAGGATCTGGTCCCGCTTGATCGGATCTTGATCAACTCTATCTCACACGGGGATACCAAGGTTCGTCACCTACCTCGGATTGCTTCTGACCATGCTCCTCTCCTACTTCCTCTCCTGTCCCACAAACAAACCCCACATGGCTAAGGTTTGAAGATACTTGGCTCTCTTATCCTATGAGTTGGGGTTTGGAAGAACTGGGAAGACTTGGTCGCAATTCTCCATGAAAGAGTTGTCGCATCATCTCTTCTCTTCCATCGGGTAAGAGAGTTGAAGAACCTCCACTCTCTGATTGACTTGGAGAAGGACATTACTCTCTCCGCACTCTTGAATGCTCGATGATGGACTCACTCGCCAAGGGGAGCTCCCAAGGTTACAGCTTAACTCTACATTGGCCGTGCTCACTTGGTGGTAGACAAAGGGCTAAAGCCGATGGCTCAAGGATGGAGATGGGAACACTCATTTTTTCCACACGGTGGCCTCTGCCAGACACCGGACCAACAGGATTCAATGCTTGCAATCGGCGGAGGGAGGTATGATTGAGAACCCTTCTGATATTTCGATATTTTCACTTCCTTCTTAAAAAATGGGAGGGATGTCTCCCTCGACGGTGGCCTATTCTCTATTGAGAGGTGTGTTCCTTCGACCAAATCCCTCCTTGAAGCCGGTGATCATCAAGACATTTGGGAGGCAATACATTCCATGGGGAGTAACCGCCACCGGGACTTGATGGGATCACCGCCTCTTTACAAGCGGCCTGAAGAAGGATGTCGCTGTCGCCATTCGTGAGTTCTTTGAACTTGATCATATGGAGGACTCATGGAAGGAGACACTTATTGTTCTTATCCCCAAAGTTGTTGGGGCTAGCACTCCTTCCAAATTCGCCATTCATTGGCCGACGATCTATAAGGTGGTGGCCAAGATCCGGTCAATTGAAGCATTTACTACCTCTTCTTGTTTCTCGACGAACAAGGTGCTTTTGTCCCCGAGAGGAACATCTCCCATCATGCTCTCCTTGCAAGAGATCATCAACAAATTCCGATTCTTCCTCCCGTTGGTTTCATGGCGATTAAAGTTGATATGGAGCAAGCTTATGATAAGATGAGTCGTTTACTTGAAAGCAAGATGCTCACCTTGATGGGGTTCCTCGACATTGGATTCGCAGGTGTCACTCCACCCTAGATTCTCCATCTTGTCAATGGCGTAAGGTCTCCCTGATCGATGCGAATGTGGATTGCATGGCGTCCACTCTCACCTTACCTATTTATTCTATGCTCTGAGCTACTTTCTTTAGCCTTTAAGCAGAGGGGGCCACACCTGGGTGTGACTTTGAAAACGGGAGGTACCTCTATCTCTAATCTCCTATATGCTGATGATATTCTGATTACCTCTCAGGCTTCTATTCTCCATGCCAAGCAAATTAAAGCCATACTTGATGATTATTGTGACGCCAACGGATCCCAGCAGTCCGCCATTCTCTTTAGCAAAAGAGATGGGGACTAATCGATTGCTGCTTATTGTTCAACAAGGTCCAAGAGATGGAGTATCTGGCATTAAGTCAAGTATGAGGAAGCTCTACAAGCATGATTTCGCCTCGATCCAAATGGGTCAAAGGGAAGATCTCGACACCTCTCTTATGCTACCCTTATCTCCTCGCCTTATACTGTTCGGTTTATCAACTAACACATACAACTATTCCCTTGAATGTGCGCAGGAGATCGAGCTATGTAGATCCTTTGGGACAAGAGTCCAACTCGGAGGGGCATACACTATGTCAACTGGGTACTATTTGCTTGCCTATTAAGCATGGGGACTTGAGCCACTCCACCCACCCTGGGCCCTCGTGGCTAGGTTGGCTTGGGATTTTGCGTAAGCCCACTTCTTTACTTCACACTGAGCTATGGGGAAGATATTTGAGTGGGAGTCAAGAGGGGACTCCAAAACTTGGGTCAGATTCTCAGCTCAAAGTCTTGAACCCTCATTCGGAAGATCGATGGCAAAGAAAGTTCGATTTTGGACAACATATGGTTAGATTGTTAGCTAAGACTTTTCTTAGATGCTAGCCTGAGGATCGACAGGCAAGCCTCATCCATGGACGTGGATATGGGATACACACAACTTGAGCGGTTTGGCAAGGATCTTGTGGAGCACATTACCAAGGTGGAGCTTCATTCGACTTAGATGAAGAGCTTATCCACCTCCTCTGGGAAAACGTTGAGCCTCGCCTTTGATGCCCTCTTCCCCAGCCCCGCTAGCCACTCCCTCTAGAGGTTCCACCGCACTCCCAGAAGTTCTTTTGGTGGCATCTTGAAGAATGCCTTACCAACCTACCACCGGCTCCACTCGAGGTCTTGTTAGAGACTCATTGCCTGGGTGCATGGAGATAAGATGGATCATATCCTCACCACCGCTTTACTTCTTCCATCATACGTGTCTTGTCCTCCCTGGGAGTTAACCTCCCCTTATTTTCTAATGCTCATGATCTATTTCGCTGAACGGACCGCCAAGTCGACATGGCTTGGGGAAGAGTTTATCAAAGACGATGAAGTTGAGGACACGAATGCAAAGACACATGGGCACCAACATGGGACACCAAAGGTCATTTTGCTAGTATTTTGGAGGCTCACTAATGCATCTACCTTCGTTTAATGGAACTCCACCGCTTAGCATCGCCTACTTTTCCTGACTCCTCCTGGATGGCTAAAGGTGAATGTAGATGGTACTCTCCTCTCTCATTTGGCATTGGAGTTGTTTTCTGGGATAGTGACTTCATCAAGGCCGGTATCCAATCTCCATCGGTTTTCATAGATATGCCCATTGGCAAGCTTATAGACCTTGGATGTATGAGTACAAGGGCATCATATTGAGGGGACAACATTAGTGTTGTCAATTTCTTAAGACCATGCAGACTTCTCTTCTTCTTCCCGCCAGCTGGGACTTGGTTTTCCTTCTTCCACCAAGTCCTGCTCACACATTTCACTGGACTTCAACCGGCAGGACTATCAGGCTTCCACGTATGACTTTACTTATTTTCTTTAGATGTTACCACTTCTGCTTTTTGTTTCATTATTTGAGGATGATAAGAAGCATGTTGCTTCTATCTAGCTCTTTGTTTTAGGCTCCCTAGCCTTTGCTAGTTTTTGTACTACTTTTTATTATTAAATGCAATATGCAATTTTCGGTAAAGGTAAAGCAAGATTTGGAGAGTTATGGAGAATAATGTAGGAAATTGGTTAACAAACTTTAATAAAATTCAAAAGCTAAAAAGTTGTCAAATGATTTGAAGTATTTTGGTACAAATATTTAAGGACAAAGGCAATGTTCAAAATTATACTAATTAAAGAGAAATCAAACTTATGAAACTATGAAAGTGAGTAATGAAACATATGCTTAAAAAAGTACATCAATTATGGAGAATCAATTTGGTTTAATGCGAGGAAGTTCTACTATAAATGTGATTTTTATACTAAAATAATTAATGAAAAAGCATAGAAAATAAAGGAATGCCATGCCATATAATTTTATTGAACATGATAAGGAATATGATCAAGCAACACAAAAATTGATTTGGTGTACCATGTGCTTTAAAGCAAAGAGGTATCATCAATATACGACAATATTAAAGATATTTATAATAGAATATTTACTAGTATTATAAGTAGTTATAAAGGGACCTAATAGTTCCTAATTATCTTAGGTTTACATCAATCAACATTTAGTGCATATTTTTTATTGGTTATGGAGATGCATATTCAAGATATTCAAAACAAGATGCATTGGTGTATACCTTTTGCAAATTATATAGTTTTAATTGATGAAAAATCCTGTAAAATTTGAAAAATTAGAATAGTTAAAAAAATATATTTTGAAGAACAAGGCTTTAGAATTAGTGAATAAAATTGAGCATATAATACATAATTTTAATTAGTATGAAGTTAACAATTATAATTCAATATTATTAGAAGATAAGGTGATACAAATGTGTGATAAGATTATGTACTTTGGAATTATTACACAAAAATAAACATGGATGAGAATATAATTTCTAGAATTAAAGTTGTCTGATTTAAATTGAGAAGTGTCTTGAAAGTTGTGTGAAAAAAATATCATGGATACTTAAAAATAAATTTTATAAAACAACAATTAAGTCGGCAATGTTATATGAATCTAAATATTATGATGCAAAAATAATCCATTGATATCTAAGTTGATTGTGGCAAAAACTAGAATGATAAAATGGATGCGGCAAAACTATGAAGGATAAATTAAAGAAAGATTATATTAGTAAACAAAAGTTGGAATGAGGTGATTACAAATAGTCTTATGTGGTTTAGATGTGAGCACAAAGGCCAAAATATGCCAAATAAACAAAGTTGATAAAACTAATATTATAGGATTAGGGAGAAAAATTGGTAGACTAAATGACATAGAAATATTATTGAATTTGTTATATTTAAATGTATTTTTTTCATTTAAATAATGTTGAATGAATTATTTTCAATATGTTTTGGTTTTTTGGAAATTCTAATTAAAGTGAATAAAAGATAAGAAAAAGCAAAGTTGAGAGATTGGCCAGGTCCATAAAGGCCATAACGGTATAAATGGGCGAAAGAGTTGCGAGATAGAGAAGACAATTGCATTGGGACGCCAACACTATGGCACTACAAAAGGAGAAAGCGGATATCGATAGAGAGCTTGGTGCGTTGCATTTGACGTGAACTTAAGAACCCGAGAAGCCTTGATTTTATTCAAAACAAATAGCACAAAGCTGAATCGGGAAGCCAATGCCACAATGCTATATTCCTTCAAAAATTCAATTCAAAGACAGAGAGTCCAATGCCTCGGTGCTAGAAAGTTGGTGTCGTAATACTAGGGACTTAGAAAAAAATTTTAATAGAGGAGCTCAAGACAGAGAATACCACCTTGGTGCCAAAGAAGTAGCGTTCCTACACCAAAATACCTTAAACTACAGAGCAAGGCAAGAAGAAGCTATGCTTAAGAATCAACATCACAAAGACTAGCCAGACGGCCCGACAGATTTAATTTGTGCAGTTTCAACTATGAGTGTGCATTCGATCAATTTGGCCGATTTTTTTGTTAAACCAAATAGAATGACTTAAAATAAATGAACCATCCAAACAATATATAGAACTGAACCAACCAAACTGACCTATAATTCACTTTATTCGGTTTAATTTTTAGTTAAACTAAATAACATATAAAAAAATATTTTTCATTTTTTGATAACTAATTAATTAAAACATACAACAACAACAACAACAACACCACTAGGTGGGGTCAGCTACATGAATCCTTCATCTCCATTGTGTCCTATTATGTGTCAAATTCTCATTTAATTCAAGTATACTAAGATCATTTTTTATACATCTTAACCAAGTCTTTTTTAGGTCTACCTCTACCTTTCTTAACATGCAAATCTAATGATCTACTAATGGGTCATCTGACTGACGCTTTATGTGCCAAACCATCGGCGACTCTCCCTAATCTTATCTACCATGAGCTACTCCAACTTTTCCCAAACATACTCATTTTGCATTCTATCTCTAAGAGTAAAGCCACTCATCCACCAGCATCCTCATCTCTGTAACACTTAACTTATGCTTTCTTTATTGGCCAACATTCCGCACCATAAGTCATCAGGTCTTACCACCATCTTATAAAATTTTCCTTAAGTTTAAGGGGAACTTTTCTATCACATAATAAAGCCGATGCATTCCTCCACTTCAACCATCCAACTTAAATTCTACTAAGAACATCTCCATCTATTTCACCATTATTTTGAACAATGAGCCTAAATATTCAATCGCCACTCTTATTACTTGATCACCTAAAGTCACAACACTACCACTAAAACTTCTACAACTAAAATTACACTCCATATATTCGCTTAGATCTACTTAAACGAAAACCTTTAGACTCTAAAGTTGACCTCCATAATTCAAGTTTCGTTCTCTCCTTATCAACAAGAAGAATGTCATCAAAAGCATACACCAAGGTACATCTTCTTGTAAATGCCTCAAGAACATCCATAACTAAAGTAAAAGATAAGGGCTTAATGTTGATCCTTGATGTAATCCAACCGAAATAGGAAAATATTTTGTCAATCCTCCTTGTGTTTGGACACAAATAACAGCTCTAGTATACATATCCTTAATGACTTGAATATAACCAATATTAACTCATTTCTGTTCTAGAACTCTCCAAAGAACATCTATTGAGACTTTATCATAAGCTTTCTCTAAATCAATAAATATTAAATATAGGAACCAACAAACTCTTTTTTCACTCATCTGGCATCTTTTTAGTCTTTAAAATAACATTAAAAAGATTTGTAAGCCAAGAAATTCCTTGATCTCCTAAACATTTCCACACTTCTATTGAAATATTATCCGGTCCTACTATTTTTCCACATTTCATTTTCTTTAAAGCTTCACTAACTTCAGATTTACTAATACGACGATAAAATGAAATTCTTATTTTTGGTATTAAGGTTACTAAAATCAATCGTACTTTCGATCTTTCATTGAAAAGTTTATCAAAATATCTCATCCACCTATTTTCAATATCTTTTCTAAGAAAGACTTTTATTATTTTCATCCTTAATATCACTCAACTATGTCTTTACTTCTCCTATCTCTTTGGTCTTAACTTATACATACATCTTTCACCTTCTTTGGTATCTAATTTATATAAATCACTAAAAGCTAAATTTTCAGATCATATATCGCTTTAATCTCTACAAAGCCAATTTTATATCTTTCCCAATTCTCGAAGTTTTACATCTAAACCAAATTTTATAACAATGTTTTTTATTTATCTTTTCTTGACACTCGACTCCACCACCAACTATTCTTATTAAAAGAAGTTTTTCCTTTTGATTCTCCAAGACATCTTTAACAACTGCTTAATTTCACTGATATTTTTTCCCACATAATGTTACTTTATGAACATCCCAAATTCTAATTCTCAGAACTGCTTTAAAAATATTTTATTTGTGTTCTTGTGTCCCCATCTAATCCAGACAATAATTTAGTTTATTTTTCTTACAACATTTCATCTTAAAATCTAAAACTAATACGATGTTGACTTAAAATTTCACTTGGAATGACCTTACAATCTTTACAATCTAAACAATCTATTTTTCTTATCGAAATAATCAATCTGTTTTACTAGATCCATTTTATAAGTAATAATATTCATCTCTTTTCTTAAATAAAATATTAGAACTACAAAATCATGTTTAAGAAAATCTAATATACTACCTTCTTCATTAGTCACCCCAAATCCATAACCACCATGAATACTTTTAAAATCTTCTACCACTCTACCAACATGTCCATTTAAATCTCCCCAATAAATATTTTTCTTCAAGAGGTATCTTTGTATTAATCCTCTAATTCATTCCAAAATTTTTCTTTTGCCTACCGCCAAACCTACTAAGGGCATGTATACACTTATAACATTGATAATCTTAAGATCAACAATAATCTTTAAAGTATAATTCTATCTCCACATCTATTAATACTTATAACATTATCCTTCAAACTTTTATCTATAATCACACCTACACCATTTCTAGTTCGTTTTACCTCGAATACCAAAGTTTAAAACCTAAACTATCAATCTCCTGGCCTTCTCACCAACCCATTTAGTTTTTGAACACATAAAATATTTATCTTTCTATATATAATATCTATTAATTCCATTAATTTACGTAAGAGTACCTATATTCCAAGATCCTAACCTAATTCTAGTTTCATGGACTAACTTCCGCATCCGCCCATAATGTGGAACCTTGCTTATTTAACAGACCCTGCACGCTAAAAGACATTTTTTCATCAGATTCAAGTCATACAAAGGCCGTCTGGACTAAGATTAACACAATGATTTAAAGAATTCATGTCATGATTATTTCGACAAATTTTACGCTGGCTGTCGACTACCTAACGCAACCCTCCACTTTTTGCATCCGGACTTGGGACCGGCAATGGTAGTGTTAATTAAAACATAATCTAATAAATTTGATGCATTAAATATTTTTTAGACAAATAAAAATATATTGATTTATTCAAATGCCTTAGCATTTATAACCAAATACTTTGGTTTATTCAAATTATTTGTTTTAATGATTTTTTTTAAACCAAACTTAAACTGAAAACCATATAACTTAATGTTTACAAACAAAATCAATCTCGAAGTTTGTAAATCAAACCAAACGATCAAATAATGTCGTTTAGTTAGGATTTTCAGTTCAAACTTACTAGTGCAGTTTTAACGTAGTTCGATAATGGGCAAATTAAAGGAGTTACTTGGCAAAATGTGGGGACAACAGCTAGAGACACTTAAAGCTATAAAAGGAATTGCTTGGAGAAAGAGTTTTGGCAAAGTGTGAAGTCTATGTACATGTGACTAAAAGTGCTATGTGCAGGTGTTTGTATTAATTGCTCGTGATGTTTGCATCGAAGATTGAAGAAGTTGAAGATCCATTAAAAGGGAAACCAATTACTAAGAGGCAGAAGGGCTTAGATTGAGGACAAACTTAGAAGACCTTACTCGGTTTACTCTTTCCTTTCTTTTGATATTTCATGCATTTACCGCCATTTTAGGTGCATTATGAGAGAGATGTTAATAAAGGATAACAAATTGAGAATAAGAGTATCTAACCATTTGATTAACAAAAAACCAGCATCTATTAAAACTGAAAATACCTGGTGGAGTTGCACGTATGTCAGACCACAGTTGATCCAATTTCTTCAAAGCTTCATAAGAGGAAGACCCTCCAGCACCTCCTACTTCATCGCATGTTGAAATTCTCTCTATTATCCTCTACAATTCAACCAACATGCACCTAATTAACTACAAACCTAACTTAAATCAGAGCAACAACAAAATGCTTCATTTTAATCAAAAAAACATCTTTCTTGTCATGTTTTAGTTCCCAATAAACAGAATAAATAACACAGAACTGAAATCTTATTAAAACTGAAATTGAACCAAAGTGCCCAAAATGATAATGAACATCGCTGATTTGACTTCCATTGTAAAAAGATGAAAGTCGTCACATAATTCACTTCTGAAAAAGAAAAGTGAACGCCAACAAGAAAAGGGTGGACACTTGAGGGTTATTTGGCTACGGATAGTAAATTTTGTGTGATTTAAAACTGGAAAGCTAAGAAAACTTTTAAATCTTGCTAAATCTTAACACAGCTTTTTACTATAAATTTAAAATTTACGTTTTCGGAGAGGGATAAATCCTTAAATCCATTAAATCATGTGAATGATGGGATTCAACAAATACTAAATTAAATCAAGAACAGAGCTGAAACAGCAATTTCCCAAAATCAATAGGACTTAAAATCTCAAACACCTGTTGGGCAGAATGTAAGCAAAATCATGCTTAAATCCTGGCTCGAACAGTATAGCAAACATCCCCTTGGAATCGTTCAGAAGATACATGACATTGTAGCATAAGAAGCAAACCCACGTGCCCTAAAAGGCGGCATCACTCCACTCTGACGTGAATATTTCTTAGACCATAATGGAGAAGCATCACCTGAGTCCTAGAAGGAAAAGCGGCCCGTGGCAAAGTGGCGGCCGATCGTCGTCTCGGGCGTGGAGCAACTCCGATCCTGTTCCCTGCTAAAGCTCGCCGCGGAGATGATGGCTGGGATGAATGGAAGCCATGGCCGAGGGTTTGACATTGGACATGGAGCCAGAGCGCCATGGCGGGAGAAGTCGAGCTTCAGTGGTTGTAGAACCGTCGTTTATGAAATTATCCCTTCGGTATGTTTTTTTTTTTTTTCCTACAAAACATCTACACATCAATATATAATATATTCACAAATAAATTTTAATTAAAATATTTTTTACTCAGGAGTTGTTTAAGATGAATTTTATTTTTGTTTTTTTATACTATTTTTTAAAAATAGATTTAATTGATATTTTTTATGTTTTATTTCTTATTTTAAAAATAAATAATATTATTTAAAAACATTCAAAACATCAAATATATTTTATTTTTTAAAACAAAATATAAATAAAATAAAATAAAATATAAATATAAAATTAAAAATTAAAAACAAAAGTGATTCCAAACTCTTATATACACATTTGCAACTGAATTTTATCTATGTTTACATTTAATATTTATTTATTATTAAAGATCATAATTTTTGAATCATGTTAAAAAATATTACTAGTATCAAACTATTTATAATAAAATTTATTTCTCTTCCTCACACACAACACACATAGGCACCGACATACATATAAATATATGTCTGTGTGCGCATAACAGAGAGAGAGAGAAATAAATTTTATTTTAAATAGCTTAATATTAGACACTTACATTTCATAAAAATATAAAAAATTAAATATTAAACATATAAATACATAAAAAATCTAAATTGTAATTTTTTATAAAACCCAGTTTAAGTTAGACAAAATAAGTGTATGGTCAAAATGTGATTGAAATAAATTGGCATAACAGAAATCTGATAAAATTCAATCCATCAAAAAGCTTATGTGAATTTATATTAAACTCACACTATCCCAATACATCATTTCTAAATCCAAACAGTTGATGACAACATATAGCAATTACGAGCCAAGTTGAAAGATTGAGAAAAAAAATTCATTCATTCACAATGGCTGGTGAATGATTCGCCCCTAAATTAAGGGCTTATTCAAGATCAATTTTATTATATATTTTTCTTTATATATTATTTTTTAAAATATTTTTATTTAATATATTTTTTTAAAAAGATCCATTTGAGATAAAATTCATTGTGTTTTATGTTTTCTTATTTTTATGTTATTTTTAATAAACATTTATTTAGTCTGTTTTTTTATATCATATTATTTTTAGTATGACTTGAATATAGTGAAAAATGTGCTAGAGCCGCTGTATCGGCGCTCGGGTGCAGTATTAAATAAGCAAGAGTTCCCACATTATGGACGGATGCCGGCAAAGAAGTTAGTCCATAAAACTAGAATTAGGTTAGGATCTTAGAATATAAGTACTCTTACAGATAAATTAATGAAATTAATAGATATTATGATTCATAGAAAGATAAATATTTTATGTGTTCAAGAAACTAAATGGGTTGAGGAGAAAGCCAAGGAGATTGATAGTTTAGACTTTAAACTTTAGATTCGGTAAAGTCGAAATAAAATGAGTGTGATTATAGATAAAAAATTTGAATGATAATGTTATAAATATTAATAGATGTGGAGATAGAATTATAACTTTAAAAATTATCATATCTAAGATTATCAATGTTATAAATGTCTATGCTCCCTCTGGGTTTGGAGGTGTAAAAAAGAAAAATTTTGGAATAAATTAGAGGATTAATACAAAAGATACTTGAAAATAAAGTATTTATTGGAGGAGATTTAAATATTACGTGATAGAATGAATATTTTAAAAGTATTCATGGTTGGATTTGGATTTAACTAATAAAGGTAGGACTATATTAGATTTTTTTATTATGATTTCAGAATTCTAACACTTTATTTAAGAAAAGAGATGAACATATTATTACTTATAAAATGGATCTAGTAAAACACGATTGATTATTTTCGATAAGAAAAATAGATCGCTTAGATCAGAAGATCAGAAGTGAAAATTTAAGCAACATCGATTGATAGTTTTAGATTTTAAGATGAAAGATTGTAAGAGAAAAATAAACCAAATTATTGTCAATTAGAGAGATGACTTAAATAACACAAATAAAAATATTTTAAGAGCAAACTACAAGAGAATTTGGGATGTTCATGAGGTTAACATTATGTGAGAAAAATAACAAATGAAATTAAGTAAGTCACAAAGATGCTTGGAGAATCAAAAGCAAAAGTTCTTTAATAATAATAGGATGGAGTCGAAAAAAAGAAAAGATAAAAAATAAGAAATATTGTTATAAAACTTGGTTTAGATGTAAAACCTGGAGAATTTGGAAAGATATAAAGTGAGAGATTCTAAGAAAATAATATATGACAAAAATTTAGCTTTTAGTGATTTATACAGATTTGATACCAAAGAAGGTGAAAGATGTATATAAGCCAACAACCAAAGAGATAGAAGTAAAGACATAATTCAAGTGAGGTGTATTAATGATGAAAATAATAAAATATTTTTTTAGAAAAGTATATTGAAAATAGGTGGATGAGGTATTTTGATAAACTTTTCAATGAAGGATCCGAAAGACGATTGATTTTAGCAACCTTAATACTAAACAAAAAATAGAATTTCATTTTATCATCGATATTAGTAATCAAATTAGTGAAGCTTTAAAGAAAATGAAATGTGGAAAAGCAGTAGGACCGGATAATATTCCAATAGAAGTGTGAAAATGTTTAGGAGATCAAGGAATTTCTTGGCTTACAAATCTTTTTAATATCATTTTAAAGACTAAAAAAATGTCAGATGAGTGGAGAAAGAGTTTGTTGGTTCCTATATTTAAGAATAAAGGTGATGCACAAGAGTGTGCAAGTTATAGAGGAATTAAGTTAATGTGTCATACATTAAAATTATGGGAGAGAGTAATTGAGCATAAGTTACGATGTGATACTGAAGTTTCTCACAATCAGTTTGGTTTCAAGCCAGGTAGATCTACTATGGATGTTATACATTTATTAAGGGGTTTGATGGAGAAGCATAGAGAAAGTAAGGAGGATCTACATATGATATTTATTGATTTAGAGAAACCTTATGATAAAATTTCAAGAGATGTTCTTTAGAGAGTTCTAGAACAAAAAGGAGTTAATATTAGTTATATTCAAATCATTAAGGATATGTATACTAAAGCTGTTACTTGAGTCCAAACACAAAGAGGATTGACAAAATATTTTCTCATCTCAGTTGGATTACATCAAGGATCAGCTTTAAGCCCTTATCTTTTTACTTTAGTTATGGATGTTCTTTACCTTGGTGTATGCTTTTTGCTGAAGACATTCTTCTTGTTGATAATACTAGAGAGGGAATCCAACAGAAACTTGAATTATGGAGGTCAACTCTAGAGTCTAAAGGTTTTCATTTAAGTAGATCTAAAACAATATATGGAGTGTAATTTTAGTAAGTTCTAGTGGTAGTTGTGATATTAGATGAACAAGTCATTAATAAGAGTGAGCGTTTATATTTAGGCTCATTGTTCAAAATGATGGTGAAATAGATGGAGATGTTATTAGTAGAATTCAAGTTGGATGGTTGAAGTGGAGGAATGCATCCCATATTATGTGATAAAAGTTCCACTTAAACTTAATGAAAAAATTTTATAAGATTGTGGTAAGACCGAATGACTTATGGTGAATGTTGGCCAAACAAAAGAGAAGCATAAGACTAAGTGTTACTGAGATGAGGATGCTGGATGAGTGGCTTTACTCTTAGAGATAGAATGCAAAATGAGTATATTCGGGAAAAAGTTGAGTAGCTCCAGTGGTAGATAAGATTAGGGAGAGTCCTAGATGGTTTGGTCACATAAAGCATCTAATCGTCCATGACGATTAGGAGAGTAGATGCATTAGATTTGCCTTATGTTAAGAAAGGTAGAGGTAGACTTAAAAAGACTTGGTTAAGATGTATAAAAAATGATCTTAGCATACTTGATTTAAATAAGAATTTGACACATAATAGCACACAATGGAGACGAAGAATTCATGTAGCCAACCCCACCTAGTGGGATTAAGGATTGTTGTTGTTGTTGTTGTTGTTGTTATATATTATTTTTAGTAACTCTCTAAATAATTTTTAAATATTTTAAAATTTTTAAAAATAAATATCACTACCAAACATATTTTATTTTAAATTAAAATACAAATAAAATAAAATTTAAAAAAATCAAAAATGACCTCAAATGACCCCCTAAATATTTTTACTTTTAAAAATAATCACATTATTTTTAAAAACACTCAAAACACTTTAAAATATTTTGAGTATCTAAAAATAAATATTAATATCAAATATATTTTATTTCATATCAAAATACACTACAACAACAACAATAAGTTTTTATCCCAACAAAATAAGAATAAAATAAAAATTGATCACATAAAGCCTCTAAGAAGGCTTAGTAATCCATTTTTAAAAATCAAACGGCTTCAATATTACACATATATAAGGAAGGCAATCAAATAAAAAATTACAACATAAGAATTACAATAAATATGACTAACTCAACTAATTAACAATGGTAAAGCATAGATTAAAATATTATTACAACTACTGATCCAGATTTTTTAAAAAAAAATTTCAAAATCGGTAAGCGACCATAGGGAATATGGAAATTCAGCGGCACAAAGGATCAAATTATAGTGGAATCTTGGAGGGAATACCTGTATGCCTGGGATATTTCTTTGGGGTCGCACTCTCTTTAAAACATATAACAGCAGTTCTTTGGCCAAGAGGACTATGTGATTCAACTGAGAACACAAAGTGAATTAGTTTTTTCCTAGAATTTGTTCAGGAATATATAATCTATTTGAATAATTGCAAGCAGTTTAGATATATCTGTGCAATGATACAACAGCATAGTAATATCAGCAAAATATGTAAAGAAATACAGCATCAGTCCATTGAGACCAATGGCATATAGGCTCCACTAGCTAGGAAGGTGTATCAACTCCTGCTACCCAAGAAACGAAATGGATGTATGTCTCCCATTGTCCGGGCTAAAATTGTACCAATGTTATCTTTGTGGAATGTTTTTTCCATAGAACATTAAACGTCAATTTTGTGAGACTTAGAATTGTAAACATGCAGATTCATTGGAAAGGGAAACATTTACAGTACCAGTACAAAATTCCACCATGGAACCTCCCAACAACCGGATTGCTCTCTCTGAATTTCTTATCTCATCCTGTCGAATAAAACTAAAAGTAAGTTTCCATGTGAAATCACTGCGGTTTGTAAAGTTTTTGAAAACCTGTGGAACCACTTGTACAAAGACAACTGCTAAAAAGGTAGTTGCAAAATTGATCACTTCCAAGAAAGCTACAAGAACTAAGCTTGCATGCAACCCCATGATACCATGTTGCGAAGTAATCAGGTAAAAGAAAGCAGTTTACTTATCATCTAACCAATCAAACTGTAGAAAAGCCTCACTTAATGGGGGAAATGCATAAAGATGTTTGAAATGAATACCTGAGGATTATGGCCTTTTGCAGCTATGAACAAACCACCAACGCGAACCAACGGAAGACAATATTCAGCTGGAAGCATTCAAAATCAACAAATTGAAGGAACAATAATTGTTTGTATTCAGCTACTTTCCATACAAATCGATATCAAATCTAAAGCTTTCACCAACCTAGGATTCGCATCTCTGCAACAGCTCTTGCAATTGCAACATCAAATAGCTCTCTGAAATCAAGGCATTCACATTCTGTCATTTAGTCATTTACAATTTCAATTCTTTAAACAAAATCTGCAGATCCCAATAAAGAAATTGTGAAATTTAAAAGGACAGAGTCAAAACAAGAACACATTTAAAGTAGTATTCGTGTTAGTAATAAAACATCTCATGTATTGTTTTATGTTCCAAAAGGTTACACGATATAACAATTATATTTAAAATAACAAGCTCATCAAACCAATCCATTCCATATTTTTGCATCTCCTCCTCATGACTAAAGTAATATACTGGTGTGACCCAAAAGCCATCAGAGCATTGTCAAACCAATTTTAAGAAAGTACCCTGATTACCATAAGAATTAACTTGAATATAACTCCAAATCTTTCTACCGTTTAAATCTACAATCAATGTAGAACAGAATAATTGTAGCACAATGTCGCATGATCTGCTATAGCAGCTATCATAACCATTCTATGAAGAAATATCAGCAGTAATTGTGATAGAAATATTTTACTTCAATTTTTTGTGATCTTTCCAAGAAAGTCGCAGGAAGTTTAGTGGGAGAAGAAAAGAATGTATTTTCGTCCCTACATACCATGAGATGTACTCACCTCTGCTCTTTCTCTTAGCACTTTCACATTTGTTAGATCAGTAAGTCTCGCAATGCTCCAGGAATAAGCAACGCTTCTGCATTGATTCTAGTAAAGTAACATTCCATGCTGGGACAAAAGTTATTAAAACACAATAAATAATAACAACGATCAGCCAATAGTGAGGGATGGCTTTCCATAGAAAATCGATAATTTGTCAGTTTTACCAAAAGGTTGGAATTCGACTTTCCAAATTCTGGACATACAAGCATCCAAACCATCTCACATTTCATTTAGGATTGTTTGGTGTTGTAGTGATGTGCAGTTTAGTAAAATAAAAATATCATGCAGTTTAGTAATATATATCAATTACTCTAAGAAATGAACAAGCTATATTGCAATACTGATACCCTTAATGGTGAAGTGTGATGCATGATGAATATAATGCTATCACATTATTGTTCGCACAAATCAAAAAAATAATAATGTCAATTTCTGAAAAAGAAAAAAAGATTAAAATCATTACCATATCATATCTAGTCAATCAATGTGGCTAGCACAAATGAAAATTATGATAATGTCAATTTTTTTACAAAAAACACAAAAAGCATTACCAAATGAAATGTCAACATCGCTTCAACAAACCATCCAAGTTAATTGAACCAGCCAGATAGTGTGCCTATTATAATCAATCGATATAATTATTCATTGATATGATTTGCAAGATAGAAGTGACAAAAGAAATACTTGCAGATAGAATGCGAGAATTACATGGTGTCTTAAGTTATAAAATCCAAACACACAGACCAAAGAGAATGGGATTTTTAAGTTGAAAACCCCTTATGAAAAAAAAAAAATTTATAGGGCATATCATTTGTTGCAAAACCACGAATTGTTGGCTGCTTTAAGAAGATTGTCCACCTCATAACAGGAGAGATCTAATACCAGTTCACTCTAACACAATCATAATGAGATAAGTCAATGCCAAGGACACCTAGGTTGGCCACCAAATGCCTAGAATATAAATGTGGCACAAGCAAGTGACATCAGTGCCAACAATATGGAAGTGACAGCAGCACAAATGACATTGTCACTTCAAGAGTGTGTGCAAGCTTGTAGCACCTCATTTCTCCCAATCTCAAAATCGCCTTTTCTTGAACTGGCTACAAAGAACGGTATAAACATCGTAGCAAGTGCAACAGGCAAGATGAATGTCAACAATGAGTGACAGTGAATGTCTTGGCCATTTTTCGGCTAACTTAGGCAAGCAATGCATCCACCATTAACTCAATGAGCAAGAAATCCATCAGCACAGCTCAATAAAAAGCACAGTTATTTTCAGTTAATTGTAGTGAGATTAAATCATCAATAATTATAATTAGTGGGGTGTTCATCAATAAAGAATGTAATGAATGTTGGCAATGGGAAAAGTTTTCTACAACAAAAAAATAAAAGTTAATCATCCAAAATGAACTAGAATTAAGAGCTACTTATAGATTTTTGGAAGGTCAAGAAAATATTTATCTAATATTATTCTTTATCCATAATGAACTGTAGAGATTGAAGACTCTCAATATTGCAATTTGATCGAACAAACCTAGACCCTAACTCATCACATCCAGCTAAAGTTTTCACCATCAAGAAGTATTGAAAAGCAAATATGAATATAAAACATACTATATGCATGTCAATAGTTTATTAGTGACAGAATTGGAAGTTTAAATGGGTGGATTAGAAAGAACAACAGAAGGTTCGTTGCCTTTGAATAAATTCAGTAGGTGAAAAGGTCTCACCTTTATAATATGGATCACTTCCTTTCCGAGTAAAGCATTCGAGATGGTCTAAATGGTGCACTATAAGAGGCATATTATTGCCCCTACCCAAGTACTCTCACTTGACCTTATTAACTCGAGAGGGTTACAACTCGATCAAAACGGTTCAACTCAGTATAGGTATTTCAAGTTGTTCAAACTCTCATTCAAGCAATCCAAGAATGTGGGCAGCATTGATGATAATCGTCTTGAGTGATTCAAGCATCTGTGCAAAAACATAACTGGTTCACACAAGTAAAAATCACTTCAACATTGATTGAATCTTCAAGTTAAGTTTAGAGCTGCGCAATAAACTTGATATTTTTCAAGTGAATTTCATTGATTATGTGGTTCTAGAGAATGCATAAACACATCCTCATCTAGATAGTGGGGTTATTCTACTCTCCATCCCATTTTTTTTTCTTTTATTTGTTTGCATTAAGAATGAAACCCATGATTGTTATATTGTTTCTTCTGATCAAACATTGAGAGTTTGCAAATGCAACCTTATAATACAAGTATTAGATGCCTGACAATTTTTACAGGGGTTATTGAGCCCATTTTCAGACTCCATGATCCCTCTCAAACACCAACTTTGTGATTTGTCATGTTTCTCAATTCCTCCTCCATCTAGCCTTGTATGATTCCCTTACATATGACCATTTTTCTTCATAAATTAAACTGATTCTTCTATCATTCCATTCAATGTCGACTACCTAATTTTTCTTGAATATTGATTACACGACTATTCAAATTTATTAAATTTTACTATATGTAAAATTAAATGTGTTAGGTGATACACAAGAGTGTGCAAATTATAGAGGAATTAAGTTACTGTGTTATACATTAAAATTATGAGAGAGAGTAATTGAGCATAAGTTACGATGTGATACAAAAATTTCTCACAATTAGTTTGATTTCATGTCAGGTAGATCTACTATGGATGCTATACATTTGTTAAGAGGTTTGATGGAGAAGTATAGAGAAAGTAATGAGGATTTACATATGATTTTTATTAATTTAGAGAAAACTTATGATAAAATTTCAAGAGATGTTCTTTGGAGAGTTCTAGAACATAAAGAAGTTAATATTGGTTATATTCAAGTCATTAAGGATATGTATACTAGAGTTGTTAATTGTGTCCAAACACAAGGAGGATTGACAAAATATTTTTTCTATTTCAGTTGGATTACATCAAGGATCAACTTTAAGCCCTTATCATTTTGCTTTAGTTATGGATGTTCTTAGGCATTCTGTGAAGATATACCTCGGTGTATACTTTTGTCGATGACATTCTTATGTGATAAGACAAGGGGAGTCTAAAACTTGAATATATGGAGGTCAATTTAGTAGGTAAATTCTAGTAGTGTTGTGACATTAAAAGCAAGTCATTAAAAAAAGAGTGATTCAGATATTTAGGCTCTATTGTTCAAAATGATGGTGAAATAGATGGAGATGTTATTAGTAGAATTCATGTTGGATGGTTGAAGTGGAGGAATGCATCTGGTCTGTTGTGTGATAGAAAAGTTCCGCTTAAACTTAATGAAAAATTTTATAAGATGGTGATAAGACTGCAATGACTTATGGTGTAGAATGTTGGCCAATAAAAGAAAAGCATAAGACTAAGTTAAGTACATGTAGATGAGGATGCTTGGGATGAGTGGCTTTACTCTTAGAGATAAAATGCGAAATGAGTATGTTCGGGAAAAAGTTGGAGTAGCTCCAGTGGCAAATAAGATTAGAGAGAGTCGCCTTAGATGATTTGGCCACATAGACCCGATTAGGAGAGTAGATGCATTAGATTTGCCTTATGTTAAGAAAGGTAGAGGTAGACCTAAAAAAAGACTTGGTTAAGATGTATAAAAAATGACCTTAGTATACTTGAATTAAATGAGAATTTGACACATAATAGGACACAATGGAGATGAAGGATTCATGTAGCCGACCCCACTTAGTGGGATAAAGGCTTGTTGTTGTTGTAGTTATATTATATCTCCAACTTGTAAATATGTAAAATTTTCATGATGTTTAACTTAGTTTCATAAGTTTATTGTGATCACATATGTTAAAGTTTTTTTATAATTGTGAATTTTACATCCTTTCAATTTTCAATATTCATTTTCATGTGGCTACACTCAACACAACAAAGGAACCTCAGCAATACTGAACATTTTGACTGGAGAGTTGTTAAGGAGGTTTCATGAAACTAATCTCATAACTTGGGAACCTTAATTTAGGTGTCTTTACATCATTTCAATTATTAATAAATTTTGGTGTCCAAGGTTTTTTTAATGCAAGTAGAATGAGATTCACAATAAAAATACATAAAAAGCAACAATTTCCAATTTTACCACAGACTAATCATCTTTAATGCAACATAACAAACATCTTTCATTCCAACAATAATGTCAATTACCAAAAATTTCATTTAGCAACAAACAACACACTATAAAAAACCTCAACATATATCACAATAAACTTCAATGCATACACACCAAAGATAAATAAATTAATGGAAAACTTAACGATGGAAATCACTAATAGAAGATCTAGGCCCCATGTAGATACAAGAAGACTCATTTTCAGAAGTAATTACCATCACCAATGAAGCATTTGAAGAATCCATATCTAACAATCTATACACAAAGCTTGAAACCACACCACATTCATCAAAGCCCGAGCTCAAACTAGTGCAAATAGAGCTCATGCAAAAGGAAGGTGACCAACCCAAGTGAATACTAACATGGTCAGGCTGATTCAGGCTGGTTAG
This sequence comes from Cymbidium sinense, assembly GCA_021442155.1. Classification (NCBI taxonomy): domain Eukaryota; kingdom Viridiplantae; phylum Streptophyta; class Magnoliopsida; order Asparagales; family Orchidaceae; genus Cymbidium; species Cymbidium sinense. The sequence continues at coordinate 140,979,594 of CM038215.1, forward strand.
AATATGATCAGGCCAGTTCAAGCACATTTTGGCCACAATTTAGCTGATGTAAGCATTCGCAAACATGGCTCGACATTCGGAGTTTCTCTGGAAGTTGATCTAATCAATCTTGGCTCACATAAGTATCATTTTAATCAAATTAAGTTGCATCAAACTCTAGTTTGGTCTTTTTGAGGCACCTAGAGTTTCATATTTTGCATCAAATACTGTGCATGATTAGATAAGAAGTTCTACAGCTTTGACGATACTATTAAGCAACACATCATATAACTAATGCTCTTGTTGTAATCTGTTTAGTCAACTGTACATTACCGTGTCCCTTAAATTGCCCTGTTTAACTAGCCTATTCTCTTGACCATATCAGCCTTACACAAATAATGAAATCACCGAATGTTGTTACCCAAGTAAAAACACACATTGCTAGAGATAAGAAAGATTGCAGCAAGAGCGTTAATGTCTGTTGTTACAACAAGAACATATGCTGTACAAATTCAAAGACAATAAAAATAATGTCTAACAGATATCAAATCATTCGACAGCCATCCATCTGAAATATCATCAATATTCTTTGGGTTGCATTATTAAGGGTCCTAAATAAAATTCGAGAGTTGCAATGGCACGCCAATGAACTGCTTGCTGTCAAGAAAATAAGGTTTTCTCGCTTAATGTTTAGGCTAAAATCAGCAACAAATTACAAATTATGAGGAGAGGGAGAAGAGAGAAGAGCTTACTAGGACAAGCAATAGCGAGGATTAAGCCCGGAAGACCGGAGCCCGAGCCAACATCCACTACACTAATCCCATCGCAAGAAGGAGAAGCAGAGGGAGAACACATAGAGAGGTATGACCGACGCAAGGGAGGAAGAAGGGCAAGGGAGTCCTCCACGTGCCTCTTCATCACCTCGCTCTTCTGCCTTTCCGACGTCAGATTCATCCGCTGCAGACGCCATCGACAAAACTTATAAATTAAGACCATAGATACACACCATTTGAATAATACAATACGCAAAAATATGTACCTCGTTCCATTCAAGAAGGGCGCTAACGAAAACAGATATTTGCTCCTTCTGGCGAGAAGAAAGGGTTCGAAGAATCGAAGCGTCGACGGCGGTGGCGTCAGTGATTGGGCTTTCAATCAAATCGCCGTCCGGCGAGGCTGCTGCGGAGTATTCTAGGGTTCCGATATTAATGGGGAGACGAGAGAATGGGGAAGAGAATCTAGGAAATGAAATAGGGAGGCAAAGGCGGCGGCCGCTGCATATGCTGTGGCGGGAGAAAGCATTGAAAGGTGAGAAGCCATTAGCAGACGAAGCTAGCATAGCGGTCCTGCAAGTTGCAAGCTTCGTGCTCGTGATAAGAAAAGAAAAAAAGATGTTTTTCTTATTTTAAATATATATTTATTTAATATATTTTTAAAAATTTTATTTTTTATTAAGAAATTTTACTTAAAATTATTTTAAATATTTTTTAAAAAATATCATATTTCAATCAAAATATAAATAAAATAACAAAAAATAAAAGTGATCCCACACTACCCTAATGTGTTGTTTGGGATCGATTTTATTTTTTTATTAATATTTTAAGTTAAAATAAAATGTGTTTTATACTAATCATTAGTTTTAAAAATACTTTAAATTTATTTTGAGTATTTTTTAAGAATGATGTGATTTATTTCTAAGAATAAAAATAGAAATAATAAAAAAAGATACATTAAAGGGACATTTGGGATTTTTATTTTTAATTTTTTAATTTTTATTTTTTAGTCAAAATTCAATATGTTTGATATTAATATTAATTTTTAAAAATATTCATAAGTTATTTAAAATATTTTTAATGATTTATTTTAAAAATAAAAAATACACTAAATAAATATATTTTTAAAAAGCATAAAAATAGAAACAAAAACCACAAAACAAAATTGATTACAAACAAGTTCTAAGCTTTGTTTTTTTAATAAATTATATAATTTTTAAATGGGGTTTTTACATACACTATCACCATATTTTTACATATTTACAAATTAACCACCCTTCAACATCAAAATTTCAAATTGACATTCAAATATTGAAATTCATAACAAAAGTTCAACTCATATTTTTCATTTTCGTAAAATTCATAACGATTAGATTCGTGGTATGCGCAAATACATGGGTCCCATAGTTCAAAAAAAATAATGAAGGTGGTAAAATTATAAATGTATATATTTTAGGTGGTTGATTTGTAAATATCCCTTTTAAAAATTTTAAAATATTTTTTATAATTTTAGTAACTTTAAAAATAACTATCATTGTCAAATATATTTTATTTTGAATTGATATATAAGCAAAATAAAAATAAAAAGTAAAACTAATCTCAAATGGCCCCTTAATTAGATCAAATTTTGATACTTATGAGTTTTTTTTAATTATTTAAATATTGAATGTATATGATTATAATAATTTTACTAGTTTTAATTTTGTTATGAGAAAGAAATTTTTTTAATTAATATTTAGATCATTTTAATAGAAGCATAAAAGTAGAACTAGATGGAAGATCGAAATATATTTGAACAAGCTTTAAGAAAGAGTCAAAATTGATGGGAAGCTTTTTTAATCATTGATCAACTATATGTGAACCTTATTTGATGGGCTCGATCCATTCATAACGCCTTCAACTATTGATCGGGCAAATTTAAACTTTTTTTGAACAAGTTCAAATCTAATTTGAATAATATTTGAATTTCATGATACCATTAATCAAAGTTGATTTTAACTTTATTTTAACCTATTTTAGTATCAATTTGAATAAAGTTCAAAATAGACTTAAGAAAGCTTATCATTTATTCAAATTTGAATAGAACATTGTTCTAATGTTGACCTCCATATATGCGCCATAAGGCCAGTCAAGCCCACAAGTCGAATCTGACGTACTTTGAAAGTGACAGTGCGCGAATATGGGCTCAAAATGTACTGAACGCCACCAAAAATAGTCGAAATGACCTCCGATCGATGAACGGACTTCTCCGTCGCTTTCAGAATGTTGAAATTGATCATAATATAAATATTCCATGATCTAAAGATCAACGGATCGCCGAAGATCAATGTCGACGATATCGAGTCGATAAGTCGCGACGATGTCCAAATGACTCCGCTCATGAAATTGATCACGCCGGCTTCAAAACATCGAAAACTACCAAATGAGACTATCCACGCCAATTCGGACGAAGGCGGCGTCGAATGGGTGATAGCGCAAATCGAGCTAAAATACATGGACCAAAATCAACTCAAATGACTTCGACGAATAACGGACTTCGCCATCACGCTTAACATCTAAACCGGTCGAATATAAATATACAAATACGATGATCAACCGACGATTGAGTCGCCAACGCGTTCAACGCATATCGAGATCAAGAGGCACTAACATAACCCAAACAACATCCGTTCATAAAATTGATTGCACCATTAGCTTCAAAATATTGAAATCTATCAGAAGATCGTGCATCAATTTACAAGTCAGCAAATCGAAAGTGATCAAAAGCGCGACACATATTTTGAAATAAATCCACTGTGATCAATCAACGGCTGACTAAAACTGCCGGGCCAGATTCTAATATAAAAATTAAGATATATATATATATATATATATATATATATATATATATATATATATATATATATATATATATATTATATGATTTTATGAAAGTAAATTTCACATTAAAATTGATTTTGCAATAAAAAAATCAATTTAAATCTCTAAATATCCACTCAAATGAACCGGTCCAGTCCTAGTTCCTAAATCCGACCGGCTCTCCTCGTCCGAAGGCTCGCGTGACTCCTTCTTCACTCACGAGAGCCGAGCTCTTCTGATTCGGAGCCCTTCTCCACGGCTCGACCTCTCCCTCCTTCGCTCGACCACGCGCAAACGGCTCCTCCAACTACTCCCGCGCAAGCTTCTGTTAACCGTTCCCACGCAAGCCCCTCTCACTTCCTTCTTCCCTCGTCCAAACCGAAACGGCAAGGGAGCTCTCCCATTTTCCTTCCCTGATTCAAACCAAAAAGACTCTCCGATTTTCCTCCTCTCTCCAAACTGAAAAGGCAAGGCAAGCTCTCTTCCCTTTCTTCCTTCTCCTTCTTCTTTCTTTTTCCTTCTTCCCTTTCTTCTTTATTTTTCTTTCTTTTCTTTCTTCTTCTTCCTTCCCCAATCCGAAATTACTTTCTACATTTTTCCCTCAGTTCCACAAAACTGAAATTTCCCTCTTTCTCTTTTCTCTTCACCTCCCTCTTTTTCAATTTCCTTCCCTAATTGAAACCATCTCCCCTAGTCGAACCCCTCTAACCGAATTATCCTTGCTGATCATTGCAAGTGCGCAGAAAAATAAGTTTGAATATGTGTGACACGCAATTTGTGAATGTATATGAATGTAAATGTGGAGAATGATACATATATATGTCAGAGGCTCCACTCATATACATAAGGCATATAAAAGGAAGAGCGTGTCAAGATAACACTCAAGCTACTAATAGGCACCGAGAAAAAAAATTGTTAGATGTCGCCTCCTAATGAATGTTAAATTTACCGAAATTCGGGACTTAAACAAATTCAAACGGAAATCGTCTAAACTTAAATTAAATAAGAAAATACATGATAAACATGAAGATAAATATTAAATCAAAGAGAAATAAATGGAGAATACTTAAAGGAAAACTAAAAAAAGAGGAAATGCAATAATAAAGTAAACTACTTACTTTAAACGCAGGCAAATTCCTTTCCTTTCTTCAAAATCTTTAAGGGCTATGAAGTGTTTTTCAAGCAAATGATATGAAAGGCAAGACCCACTCTTAGCCTTATTTATAGTAAAGGAAAACCATCTTTATGGGATCTACTTATAATTAAACTAACAATTAAGTACAAATGTACAATGACGGGGCGATATATGTAAAGCATATCACAACAACCTTGTTCTACGTTTGGTATCAAATCAAATGCAAGTGAAACTTAAGGAGGTTAATACTAAACTCATAATAGGCTTGCAATAAATTTGAAGTCTAATTTTTAACTACATAGGGAATTTGATAGGAAGTTAAAGATGAATCTAAATTGGGTTTAGCAACTCTTATATGAATATGAAGATGATTACAATGCTAGCGAATAAGCATGAGTATGGCTAAAGCAATAAATATTGAAATTAGTATAACTTATTAAAAGTGATTTAAATTGAACACAATCAAGTTTGGAGAATGAATATGAAATTTGATAACTCACCTGCTAGCAAATGTGAATTTTGATATTTCAGTAACTAATACAAACAAGGATTTTTGGTAAATCTAAATAGCTTGTTAAGAAGGATTTTTCAATGAATTTGAAGTGAACGGGATATTTTGGTAATAAATATAAATTTAGCACTTCAATATCTCATCTCAAGTGATTTAGAAGATGATTTGATCGACTATCCAATGAGGGCACATAAGATATTCTTGGAATTGGAAAGTAGTTTTCAAATCACAATTCACTCCAAATAAATTAAAGAAAATCAAAAAATCCATAAGAAATCCCTAATGAAATTGAAAGATTGAACGAGTTGGGGATTATCAATAGATATAGATGAAAGTCAATTGAAGATTCAATGACTATACAACTATGAATAGAAGAAAGCAATTAAATATTATTTCCAATGGATTTAACAAACTATTAGATCAGTTTAAAATGTCTTCAATACCACCAAACCCGCAATACTCAAATGTAAGCGGGCAGAAGGCACCATTTCAAATTTCAAAGTAAATACGCCACCGAATTCACAACATATCATACAAGCGAACAGAAGGCGTTAATTAAGGCATTCTTTAATACACCTGCATGGGCCCCGACACTATGCTAAATATTTAGATTCAAGTGTGTGAGGATGCTACGTGGGTTGTTTCTCGATTTAGTTTTAGGACTGGGTCTGGGTTAACAAAACCTAAAAATCTATTATAAGATTTTCAACTTAGTGAAATATCTGAGAAGCTAATTATGTCATATGATAGTAAATCTGATCCTATGTTAAAAGCTAAACAAAGTTGACAAAATTTAAAGTTCTCAAATATATTCAAATTAATCAAGTAACAACCCCTATGATGGCTATGTTGAATGGTGATTTCAACCAAAGGAGATACTTCCATCAAAATGTGATTCTAATTTCAAATCAAATTAACTCAAATTGAGTGTCAATCTAAAAAAATGTTTAAATGAAATTCAATCAGTAAAATCTTAAAATAAAACTCAATCTAACCACCTTCCTCAATTGTTTGTCGGAGGTGACAAATTAAAAACTCTAGCTCACAAAGGAGCCAATGTCAAATCAAGTGTTCTACTATGTTCACTCTCAATCAATCTCTTATCAGTAAAGACGTGGCCCGTGTCCTCTGACTGCATGACTTGGCCAAGAGCTCCATATGATATATAGACACGAGTCCTCGACGTGGTGGCTAGTAAGGCCCCATTATAATATGATCACGATCTTAGCCCATATGCTCCCCAATAGCTCTACCCTTTGAGTTGTGAATCATAAGGTATACTTAATAGGGCAAACAACCCTCTGTCAGCTAAGGTAAACTTAAGATTATCTCCTTAAATAAACACCACCCCAGTTCAAGGATTTCTGACGTGAACCCATGTATGCGATAAGGATCCTTCTCGAGTACCTCTCCTGGTAGACTAGGGACTACAACCTCCTGGGATGACAGAATCATGAGATCTAGATCGTGCACGTCATCATTCCCCCAGCCATCCGGTTTAAACTGAAATGATAAATTTCATATATCTAAATTTTAAAACTCCACATGCTGCTACTATACGCTACGTATTTAACAATCTAATGACTAGCCTTAATCGAAAGTTCTCTCTTACTTATTGGGAGGGGTAATTAACTATAGGGGCTTGCGCCTATAAGAAACCTGGAACCATATTTAAAGTCCTCACCAAATGAGGATGAAATCTCTAGGTAGTATCTTATTTACTATTTAATCTTTCTTCTGAAAATTACACCAATACTTTACATCAAACTCTCTTCAATTCAATTTGTCGAGAGGTCGGTGGTGAATTTTCGAAGCCCACAGATTTTTGGCGACTCTGGTGGGGATAGGATTCTCTTTCCATCTTTGGCTAGTCATATACATGCTATAGTAGCAATAAAATATTTAAAAATTTAAAACAAAAAATGGGTATTTGAATGTGTAATAAATTCAAACTACTATTGTATGAGACTCTATGTCAAATGAATTATTCTGTAGAGCATATCTTTATTACACTTTTATTTTATTCTGTAGTACCTCTGCATTTTGAAAGTATAGGGTGAAATAATAATTATTAACTACTAATCCCCATCTTTTACTTTTGTAGAATGGATCTACAGAGTACTCCTTTCACTGTCCAACTAGGGCGTGGTGCGAACATTTGTCTAGCCAACGCCATCATCAACATAGGAGATGTTATAACTACAATTCAATTTGGTAGCTTGAGTTTCTTGGCTATCGTAGCTGCAACTCTTGAAGTACCCACTCGGTACTCGTCCAGGCCATGCTGGAAGGCCTCAAGTTCTCTTAGCCATGCTCGTCAATCAATTCAGCAGCCAACCACTATCATGGAGTTCTCCCGATAGAGAACTTTAGTTTTTAAAACACTAGGTCAATTTGAAGCCTCCTTGATGAAAAGAATCATCAGTGGGCAAATTGTGACTTTAATGCCCCGTCGTACAATTGCTTCACTGATTGAACCTTTTGTACCTGGAAAGCATAATCATGAAGCTTCCTCATCAGAAAGCAAATTAACCAGAAGGCAGAGAAGAAGAAAAAATGCTAAGCTGAGGGCTCAACAAATCCCCTTCAAACGATCTAGTGAACAAGCAATACTGTCGCTAGAAGCGAGTATTCCTACCCACAATAACTTTGATAATCTAAAGTGGGTAAAAAGGAATAGTTCTACTGGTAAAGTAAAACAGTCATTCTGGAACCAACAATGTCAAGCTCCACCACCACAGAGGAGATAGTCTGAAACACTGTCTACTAGAATGCATAAAGTTCTCAAAGTAGCCAAGGACAGAGGCTTAATGAAAAAAAAAGATTTAAAAATACCGAAGCTCCACCAAGGAGGTTGCCACCTCTTCTAGTAACCAGTCACCGAGCAAGTATGCTTCATGCGGTGAGCATCGAAGCGTGACCCTCGAACCACGTGCCTAATAATCTGCTACCGAAAGGTTCCGACAAAAGGGTAAACAAATATGGAGGCCAAGGCCCCGAGATGAAATCCCGAAGAATGGAAGAGGTGTGACATCTAATACATATACTCAGAAATTTACCTCAAAAATAACTCATCGGAAGTGGAAACCTAAAAGAAGGGGTATCACTGATGAAAGACATGACGATCAACACCCTGGAGAATCCTTTAGGGGATCCCATCATCGATCAGATACACCCCCACAAGAGAAGGTTGACTTTGATCGCAGTCCTTTAGTGGAAGAAGTATTTATTCCGTGCATTGAACCAGAGATCCACGGAAATATCGATAAAAAATTCATGTGCAAAAAGTAGGTGATGAAGAGGATACTATGGAAGTAGAAGTCGTCTATATGGTCAGAGATATAGATGAACTTTCACATCGAATATGAATCGAGAACTTGGACCTGAATTTGATGTTTATGAAGAAGAGTCTTCATAGAATCAACTAGAAGATGGATCTTCAATCTCTACTGAATAGGAAGAAGAAGAAGATCAGAATGAAAAAGAGATCATGAGTGTCGAAGCTGTCTATATGGTTGAACCAAGAAATGATCAGCCTACTACATGCTTCTATACTCAGCGTCATCGTTCAGCCCTATCAACAGCTACTCCTGCAAATGCACAAAGATAAGGACAATCAAGATCTTCCCCTGAAGATGAGCAAGGAGCAGAACAACAACAAGAAGTAGAGTAGAAGAAATGCCTATACTTGTTGACGGCGTAGCGCTAGCTAGAGAGCAAAAAGAAATGCAACGTCAAATGAAAGTCAAAGATAAAGAAATTGCACAACTTGGTACCAAGATGAATGATATGATGGTACAAATGAATATCATGATAGAGATGTTGGAGAATAATATCACATCAAACGCAGAACCTGTTTTGTCTGCTAATCAACAGGTGCCTAATAATACAACTTATATACCACTAGTCGTTCTAGTACCTCAAGCTTCTTCAGTGCATGCTACACATGAAGCGAGGAATGAAGTTAACCAACTACCTCTTCAGTCGATAATTCAAAATCAAGCACACTGAGTCAGCATACTCGCTAGAAATAATAATCAAAAAGATAAAAAATAAAGCCTCAAATCAGCTAAAAGTCGGTGAGTAAGGGTTGCCCTTACCCAGCTGAATGTCATCAAGTGTCGTATCTGAAAGGTTACTTAGTGTCAAAATTTAATACTTTCAGTAGGCTTGGTAATCCAAAGCAACATTTAGCCTAATTTAAGGCTACTTGTGGTAACACATGAGGGAATGATGCACTATTTTTCTATCGTGACCTCAACCTCGCTGAAGAGAATTGTTGAATGATTCAGTTAAAACCTTTGCTAAGTTAGAGATGATATTTATGAAGCGGTTCACCAATGCAACTGAAAAAATATCAATCACTGACATTGCCTTACTGAAAAGGAGAAAAGACGAGTTAGCGACAAAATTTATAAGTCATTGGCATAACTTAAGCATGAAATGTGAGCAACAATTGGAAGAAGAACATGTGATATGGATGATAAAATAGCACAATTTTTATGTATGGCATCAATTACAATATTCCAAGACTTTCTTGATAATGTGGCCAAATTTGAAAAGCTGAATCTCCCTAAGTTTGAAATCTATTCAGATAAAGCAAAGAGGAACAAACTTTCAAACTTAAGAAGAAATGAAATGCATGCCACTTCCTATAGCTCAAATGGTAAAAAGCAGGTGATATATAATGTGGATAAAGGAAAATAACTAATGTACAATGATGATAAGGGAAAGAAACATATCTATTATAATCCATAACCAAAATTGGTATTGGGAGGCAATGATAAACCTCAGACTTTTTTAAGTGGCGGGGCGCATCCAAAATAAACAACAAGAGAAGATGAGTGAATGCGGCCATCTCTTAAGGAAAAGATGAACAAAGATTATTCTTTAAAAAGAGATAGTGTGACCAAATTATTTTGACAAGCAGTCAAAGATGGTTTATAATTACCAGAAATTAAAAGGCCTGAAGAAGCTGATCAAGTCAGTAATCCAAATTATTGTCCCTATCATTAGATGATCAATCATCCTATTAAATATTATTATGTCTTCAAAGATTGGCTAGAAAAGAAGTATCTGTGAGGTGAATTTACATTATCCGATAGTGTTCTAGTCAACCCAAAAAGGGAGTCTACAAGAATGATTACGTCCTCTTCCGTAACATCCATCAAACATAAAAAGAAGGAGAAATTAGTTCAGATTGAAGAATGGGAAATAGTAGTTTCCAAAAAGACCGTGAAAATATTGAAGCAGTTAAAATGCGTCCCTAATGTTAAGTGAAAATTATCACTTGAACCTATATTGGACTTAAAAGAGATACCTAAACCAAATATTTGGGCTTCTCAGTGTATTCTGATAAGGCTACTTCATCACAGCACGGTGAATTGTCTACTAAATGCTGACCTCATAAATCAAAGAAGTCGGCTAAGAAAAAGAAGATCAAGAAGATAACTACAACTCAAAAGATCATTAACAATTTAGAAGAGTAGCACAACCGATAAGACAATCATTCACTCTTGTAGAATTTATGCCTAAACTTCACATTGTCGAATCAGATGAAGAAGATAATGGTAAATCTTATCCAGTAAAGACATGCCAAAACATCTACGTGATGTCAGATGTTCTTCAACATCATTTACTCCAAAATGATAAGGGTAGTCTGTCAGACCGACCAGCCCATCAAAATTCTTATCAGGAAAGCAAGAAGAGCCTGAGGAGTTAACGCCTGAATTTTGTTTAATGACTCGACAAGGCAATAGCAGTTCAGATGAAGATCTATGTTTTCCCAACGGAGAAGAGTCAGACTCATCGATATCATCACGTATGAAATGTATGAAGTTGAAAAATGAGTCTAGCCCTTTTGGCCACACCTTCATAATAAGAAAGGAATTTGAAGAAACTACATTTTTAGAAGAATTTGAGCAAGACAAAGTGGTTCAAGTTCAATTAAGAAGTGGTAAAGTCTTACCACCTTCATCAAAGAGGGGAAATACAAATAAAGACAAAGGCAAATAAATTGAAGTCAACGAAGATAGCATTCCCGAAAATCCTAGAATGAAGCTTAAATCAAGCGAAAAGATAGATTATAATATTCTATCATATCTAAGGAAGATCCCTGCACAACTGAGTGTATACGAGGCTCTCTTTATGTCAAAAGACCTCTGAGAAACTTTAATATAGGCTCTCAAAGATTTAGAAAGTTATGAAGCTTACTTTGCCAAAAAAATGCATGATTGAATCATTACAAGCACAAGATCTCCCAGTAATCACATTTTTTTTGAAGAAGATCTTATGTTTGGAACAACAGATCACAACCGTCCTCTATATGTTACTGCAAAGAGTGATGGCATCTCGATCAGCCATATATTGATTGATCTAGGTTCTTCTATCAATCTTATGAGTCTAAAGGTATTAATAGGATTATCACTTGATATCTAATATCTTGGGAGAGATAAGTTGATGGTTCACGGTTTCAATTAAAAATGACAAAAAACTCTCGGTTCTTTTATTCTCCCGCTCAAGTTCAGGATTTATATACAGAAGCTAAGTTTCATGTAATCGATGATAATACATCATTTAAAGCTCTTTTAGGTCGACCATGGCTGCATGAGTATGGCATGGTCCCATCAACTATGCATCAATGTAGAAGTACCTAAGAGATAGAGAAGAGTTTAGAATTCCTGGCAACATACAACCATTCTTCATCCATGAAGTAAAGATTTATGAAGATGCAAAGAGCCTCTTGAAGTGGTAGTATCCACTTTAGAAACTGAAAAGCAAATTCATAAGGTGAAAGAGTAGAAGCAAAGGGAAAGAAAGAAGGCAATACTGACTCTCCCTAAAGTACTTGATTCCACATCTAAATCAAGAAGATCAATTCCTCATTTGAGAAGTGACACACAAGAAGAAGAAGATACTCCTATCAAACCTAAGGGAGCTTACAAACTTTCATAAAAGGAAAAATATGAAATAAGTGATTCTGATTCAGACTATGACTTTAAATCTACTTATGAAAATAGAGTTTAGATGGTCGCATCAAGAAGGATGGCTCATTTGACAGTATCAGATAACTTCTTCAAAATTATACCCATCTCTCAACAATACTTCGAAGAAACCACTCTACTCGAGGTTTATAATATTGAATAATTGATGACATTCTATGTGCCGCTATTGAGTGAGAGTGGCGGAACAAGATCTATATTTTATAAATCTGAAGAGTCTCAACCTTACAATTTTGATCGGCCTACTTAACATGAAAATTCCAATGAGATAGTGCCAACAAGAATACCAATATACTATCCGCATAAATTACGAAGACTGATGCATAAGCTTGGAATTCATATTAGAACTACTAAATATAGAACTCAAATATTTAACAGGATGTGGAGCTAAAGAAGTTCTCAAGCATCACAAAGAAGTGATAAGTTTATCACTAAGGGTCTTGGGTTCATCCACACATCTCATCAAAATAAAACTTGTTATAATATAATAGAAGCTGAGATCGAAACTAATAGTGACGAAGAAGATGATCTCCATGAAATTCTTCTTATAAATGATAAAGAAGTAGAACCCAAGCCTACGCCTGAAGAACTCAAAGATGGTGGACAAATAGCTACTATGAATGAACTCAAAGAAATCAACCTAGAGTGAGATGATCTCATCCAACTCAGCCTTCTACCCGATGAGAAAGTTGAAGAGCTAAAATACTACTTTGTGAATTACTTTGCCTGACATATTCAAATGTCGCTTATCCCTGTAGCATAGCTCACAAACTTATTAAACCAGACATGCGCAAGCTCCTGAATGAGATTGAGATTGAAGAAAAGTAATTGTAGAACTAAGAGAAAGCAGCTTCATCCGAGAGAAGTATGTATTGATAGCCAATTGTCCAGAAGAAGAATTATCACCATCTTATATCATTGACCTAAATAAAGGCATGCCCAAAAGATGACTTTTCGCTTCCAATATCAGAACTACTAGTGGACAACACTTCCAACTATGACATGTTCTCATTCATGGAAGGATCGATACAACAAATCAAAATGGCACCAAGATGAAAGACATTCATCATCGTAACACCTATTAACATCTACCGCTACAATCATGCCTCTTTGAAAAATGAGAGCTATACCAAAGAGCCATGATTTGATGAGTTGATTCACCGTAAGGTTATGTTGATAGATTTGGGTGAAGAGCTTAAATCATGAAAATCACTTCGAAGACTTGAGAATTGTATTGAAGAGAATCAAAAAATATGATCTCAAGATGAATCTTCTAAAATGTGCATTCAGAGTATCGTTCAGAAAATTCTTTGGGTATATTGTACATCATAGAGGAATTGAAATTGATCTTGCTAAAATCAAGACAATTTTGGAGATGCCTCCACCAAAGAGTTTGTGTTAGCTTCATTCTTTATAAGGACATCTTTCATTCATCCGTCAATTAATATCAAACCTATCAAAATGTTGTGGACCATTTGCAAGGTTGATGTAGATGGATGCTCCATTCAAGTGGGACAAGTAGTGTCAAGAAGCTTTCAATAACCTTAAAAGCTACCTATTAAATTTACCAATCCTTGCAATGTCTACTCCTAGGAAGCCTATCATTCTATACACAATTACATTAGAAGAGTCTCTTGGAGCATTATTGGCACAACACAATGAAGAAAGCAAATAGAATGCTCTTTATTATATCAGTCGAAGATTAATAAGAGCAAAAATGAGATACTCTCCAATAGAGAAGCACTTCTTAGCATTGATCTTTACAGTCCAAAAGCTACATCATTATATATTGTCTCACAAAATTACTCTCATCTCAAGGATCAATCTGCTGAAATACTTGATGACATGACCAACATTGACAGGTCGCTTGGCAAGATGAGCAGTATTGCTTTTACAATTCGATATCACATACATTTCATAGAAAGCAGTGAAGAGACAAGTCTTAGTAGATTTTCTTATTGCACATCCCACCCTTGTGGACTCTTCTCTTAATGACGATTTGCTCGATGAGCAAATTATGCTCATTCATGAAAGAAAAAAAAATCACAAATTTGGGAAATGCACTTTGATGGAGCCTCATCGATCAAACAAGTTCAACCTCTAAATTTTCTAAGGGCAAAGTAGGAATCGACATCATCTTCAGAACATTAGAGGAGGGATAATGAGATGATCATATGGGTTGATTGAGCTATGAACTAATACTGATGCCAAGTATGAAGCATTAGCGGCAGGTCTTGAAGAAGCTATTTTCATAGGCATTCAAAACTTGCATATTTTCGGTGATTCTCAGCTTATTATAAATCAAGTACTTGCCATTTATAAAATCAACAAGCTTGAGTTAGCTTTCTATCATAAGAGAGTGCTTGAGCTTATGAAGTAAATATCAAATATCACATTAGCTCGAGTCTCTTGATCCAAGAATAGCAAAGTAGATTGCTTAACAAAGTTAGCTAAAAAAATGACAAGTATGAATGGTGATTATGTCATGATCAGCATATTTACTCGACGAGTTCTATAGCTAGTAAAATATCAATCCTCGCAGGTAGAAGAATTATCAAATTTGACCCAACAAGATGTAACTTAAGTTGCTCCTCATACTCCCCAAAATCAACAAGAAGTTGTACTAAGAAGAGCTAAGTTTGACATTGCTTCAGAAAAGTAGTGTGAAGCTTTCGTTGTACAAGAGCCACATGATTGGAGGCAACTCTTCATCGACTACTTTAAAGAAGGTAAATTACCAAATAATAAATCACTGGCAGCTCAAATCAAAAAGAGAATGTTACGCTATACTTTCGTTAACAACACTTTATATCATAGATCCTTTGAATAAATGTGGCTATGATGCCTAAATGTAGATGAAGCTAGCAAAGTGATGGTTGAAGTTCATGAAAGACTTTGTGGTGCACATTAATTAGGTCCCAAGATGGTAGTAAAGATCAAAAGGATGGACTATTATTGGTCATCTATGATGAGAGATTGTATCAATCATTCTAAGAGGTTTCATGAATGTCAAGTACATGGGAATATAATCCATCAACCTCCAAATCCACTACACCCAATGATAGCATCTCGGCCATTCGAATGCTGGGGTATAGATGTAATCAGACCAATTATTTTGCCATCGTCAGTTGGACATCGCTTCATCCTAACAGCGATTGATTATTTCTCTAAGTTGGCAGAAGCTACCCCATTTAAAGAAGTCACTACTAATTGAGTGATCAACTTTTTCACACATAATGTGGTTTATAGATTTGGAGTACCGCATCAAATAATTTATGATAATGGCACAACTTTCAAAAATACAATGATTTATAGGTTCATCGATTGACACAAAATTGATTGGCGATACTCTTCAATATATAATCCAAGAGCAAATAGTTGCCTTCAACAAGATATTAGTCAAAATGCTCAAGAAGATCCTCACTCAAAATAAAAGAGAATGGCATGCCAAGCTAATAGAGGCACTATGGGCACATCAAACCACCTACAAGACATTGGCTAAAGCCACTCCCTATTCATTGGTATTTGGAACTGAAGCAGTTCTTCCGCTCTAAGTTGAGTTGCCATCACTTCGAGTAGCCATCCAATATAATCTAACCGAAGATCAAACTGCACTTCTGAGGATGGAGGAACTCGATGCACTTGATGAAATTAGATTGCAAGCTCATCAAAATCTGGAGGTTTATCTAGCAAAGATGTCCAAGACTTTTGACTATACGATGTGTCCTCGAAAATTCCAGAAAGGGAAATTGGTCCTGGTGCCGAGAAGACTGTTGACCTCACTTTTGAAGTGAGTTCTCAACTTCCTCTTCTTAGACTTAGGACTCTTCTAGACACTAAGAACTCCTTAGTCATAAGACATTTCTAGTGATTAATTGAATATTTAACCTAATCCTAAAGACTTAGAAGGGTTAATTATAGGATTAGGCCATGCCTTAAGACTTAAAGAAATTACCTATCCTATAGCCTAAACCTAATCTAGATACACTTTCTCAAATCAACCTCAGATTCAAATCTCAAACCAAACCTCAAATTAAAATCCAAATTCCAAATCCATATCCCAAATTTGACTCCAAATGATTGAAACCAAAAATCAAATTCAAATACTAAGATCCTTCCTAAGCCATAGGAATCACTTTCATAAGCTTAGCCAAAACTCCCTTTAAATTAATACAGATTCAATTGATTTCTTTATAAATAAATTGTTCCTTCATTTATATTCATAAATGTAAGTGAAATCCAAATTCAAATAACCAAAACTATATCGAAAATCAAATCCAAACTCAATCTAAGTCCTTTAAGCCAATTCTTTAGACTTGCCCAAATTCTATCCAAATCAAGTCAAAACTAATGAATTTTCTCTCGAATCAATTATTCATTCAATCATTTATCCAAATATAAATAAAACTTATAATTATCAAACCAAATTCAAGTCAACCTAAATCAAGCCTAACTTAGCTCTTTTGATTTATAACTTTCAATTGAGCCAAAACCTATTGGACTCCAAATTGATTGTCATTAAATTTATATTTCAATCCATGGATCATATATATGTTCAACTAAACTCAAATAAAATCAAAACCAAACCAATTGACCCACTCAGGTCCACTTGATCCAAAGTGACCTAAAGGACCCATTTGAGCTAACTTTCAATCCAACCCAAATTGGATTGAACCAAGCTCACCAAAACCCTCCACCATGATTGTTGATCACCCTAGAATAATCAATTATAATCAATTGGGTCAAACCAAGTCAACTTAATCATTTGACTAAGTCAACCCTTAACCCAAATGAATCAAAACTAGTCAAAACCCATCCTACATCAAATTAATTGAAACCAATGATTTAAATCAACCCAAAATCAATATTTAAATATGACCAACGACCAAGCCCAATTGGCCATTTGATCAATTGACCCAAATTGGCCTAAAGGACCAAATTAGATCAAATCATGATCTAACCCAAATTGATTGCAACCAATGGCTCAAGTTCATTCCAAATTGATTATTGAACTTGATCAAAGCCATAACTGAACCCAATTTGATCAATCGAGCCCAATTGAGCCATTTAGCCCAAATTGGCCTAAAGAGTCAATTTAGCTTAAATTCAAATTAAATCCAAATTGATTCAAACCAATGACTACATTCATCTTCAATTAGCCAACTGAATATGAATTAACCCATAACTTGTGCTAATTTGGTCAATTTTAGTCAAATTGTTCAACTTGACCCATTTGACCTATTTGATTCCAAATGAGCCAAAATCAATTCTATGCCAAATTAAATCAAATTGATCATACCAAAATACTTCAAATAATCATTTAAATCTAATCTATATCTTGGTTTGATCTAATTTGACCAATTATTCAATCTAACCCAACTTGACCCAAATTGTGTCAGACCCATTTGAATCAAGCCAAAGCCCATTGCAACCTGACCCAACCCATCCTAAACCCACTTAGGATTAGCCCAAAGTCACCCCAAATCCATTTGGAGCCAAACCCAAGGTAATCCCCCTTGGAAATGCCACCCCACATGTGATCTTACCCAAAAAGAGAGCAAAGCCCACTTATAACAGCCACCCATCACCTCATTGGAACTTGGCCTATTTTCTTGGCCCACTCTATGGTGGCTAGGCATGCACATCCCATCAATTTTGATGGAAAATTTCGGCCATCCCCTTGAAATGAGAGGAGAAGGCCTAATTTCAAGCATATACACCCCCATTTAGCTCTCAAATGACTCCTCAAGCAAAAAGAAACTCATCCCCCACCTCTTTGAGCCATTTTTGAGCTCAGAAACACAAACAGAAGCTTTTCCGATGAGGCGATGGTGAACATTGAAGAAGACGACGTTCCAAAGGGAGGCAAAGGTTCAAAATCATTTCAAAGCTTCCTCACACACCTTGGAGTTCGCTCGAATTTTCACCTTCGTCGAAAACCATCCCCGGCGAGGTAATTTCATCAAACTTTAGACGGCCTTAAGGAATTTTATTTGTGATGGTGTGTGCATGATTTTAGGAATTTATTGTAGATTTCTCTTGCTTTATTTTTATTTTATTTGATTCCCATGAGAAATAGAATTTTTTCGGTGTGAATGCCGCAAAAATTAGCCAAATCGGTTGAGATTTGGCTCAAATTTCATTCAAAAAACCCTCTTTTTGCCATTTTTCATCTCTGGTTCATCGAAATCAGAGATGAAGAGCAGTAGCCATCCGATCCCGCATTCAGAGGATCAGACGGCCCGGATTTCATTAAGAAATCAGCCCAAATTAGCTCGTTTTCCCATTCTGCGTCGGCGACGCTGATGGATCGATCGCGATTCGGACCGTCATCGTTCATGCGATGCACAAGATCCCCCAATTTTTCTGGATCATTTTTTGTGGCGCCCAATGGATGTGTGCCGCATTGCCGCGTTAGCGCCTGCACGGTGCTAACTGTGTTAAAACAAAAAATAGGATTTTCTGGATTTAAAACAATTGATTAAATTTTCCAAAATTTCAAGAATTCATAATAAATAGAATACTCAATCAAAATTTGCAAATAAGGGCTTGTTGGATTCATTTTTCCAAGAGCAATCCACTAAACTAAAATCATTAACTTTGGCTAGTTATTTTGAGCTTAATTTATGTTTACTGAAAAATTAAATTTTATTAATTACTCTAAAAATACAAATTAGATTCAGGTGAAATTTTCACAGATTGGAATTAGGCTTAAGAACTTTTACCATAAAAATATCAAGATAAAATGATGGCTGGATTGAAATATATTAAATTTAGAATTTGAAAGAGCCTATTTTAATAAAATAAATTAATATATTTTATAAAATTTGATTAAATCAGCTAAAATTTTGAAAAATCATAAAAAATTATACAAAAATATAAAAAATACAAATAAATACTCATTTTGAAGATATTTTAGAGGAGAATCCATTAAAAATATTCTTAATTAGTTTTGAACAGTGATTTTGGCTTAATTAAAGTTTAATTACAATTTTAATTAGCTAAATTACTCCTTACTTAATTTCCAAATTAATTTCAAACTTTTTGGAGATGTTTAGGGGGATGACCTATGCCTCTCCTATTTTTCTTGGAATTTATTGGCTGATTAATTAGGAGAATTAACTCAATAAGCCTTGATCACCCTCTTAATCTAATTAAGTGATAATTAAGCTTATAAATAGAAAATTAATTAATTAGTAGGACCCATTTGACATTGATTAATAGTGAGGAAGCTAAGGGAATGTGATTGGGATATTTTTCCTAATCCATTCTATAATTTTCCTGTACTTTTTAAGAAAATTAATTAAGGGATTAATTAATTAATTAATTAATTATTCAATTAACTTAATTAAATTTTAAAAATGGATATGATTTCCTCTAATTGATTCATGGTTAGGTCTTTAGGTGCTTAATAACCTAAAGAGGCTTAATAAAATTATGATTAGCTCACATGTGTGAGCAAATCATAAAAGTAATTAATTAAGTTCCTTAAGCTTAATTAATAAATGATTATGAGCTAATTACAATAGGCCCCTTTCATTTCATAAGATCATTGCAATTTAATTTTCAATATATTTGCATATCATTGGCACATAATCATTTGATTAATTATCTTAAGGTAACATAGGTAAGGGTTAATTAATTGATTTAATTCATGAATTAATTTAATTAAGCCATAAAATTAATCTAATTACTCTTCCTTAAATCAAATTAATTCATGCATAGGGGAACGAGATTAAGATTAGCAAACCTCTCTCACATCCCTTAAGTCAAATCAAATCAAACTTGAAATTAAAAATGACATTAAAGAAATTTTGGTTTATCTTAAGTGGCTTTATTTCATAAGATTATCCTTAGGAATTAAATGGATTGAATGAAATCATATGCTTATGTTTATTCCTTTCTTTCCAATTATATTAAAGGTCCTATGCCATATGCAAACATGCATTCATGTCTTTCAAAATCAAGTAAATAAAAATGGTTTACTTCATGTCAAATTGCATGTATTGGCTTAATCAAATTTGTGTAGCTATTATCACTATTAAACCAAAAATCTATTTTCAAATGTTTTTAAATCAAATATAACATGTGTAGTGATGCTATTTATAAATATCTACAATCTTGCATGTGTTTATAACTTATAACATGTAATACTCGATTCCCTTTTCTTACTTTATATGGGTTTACATAGGGTTGCAAATGTATAGTTCATTTGAAAAGAACACAACATTTGCTTATGTTTCCTCCTATGTATTCCTATGCTAGGATTGAAAGAGAGTTGCATAATGCATAAATAAATCTCTTAACCAAATTCAACACATCTTTTTTTGCATGGCTTTTCTTCCTTCTAATTGCTTTTACATTCCTCTGTATACGAGTAAAGTGCGTATATTTGTCTAGACATTCCGGGGATGCGAGGCTTTAAGTAGCCCCAAGGAAGTTTTTACCTCACTCTCCTGGTGCGAAACAATGGCGTCGTACTCACTTAAAAGCTTGCATACATTTGTATGTATGTGCAATTAAATGAGGAAACTCTTCCTTTTCTATTAAAAAGACATGCATTCATAATTAACTCAATTGATTGAATTAATTTTCTTTGTGATCTAAAGTTCATTCGTTATGATCTTTTATAAGAATTTGGATAGAGCTTTAAATTAAGATAAAAAAATTCAATCAAATAAAATAATTAAACTCCAAGTATCTCCATTTGCATTCATCATCTAAGTGTGCTAAAACATATGTTGTATGTGTAGGTAAAAATCATATGCATGTTATACATACAATAAAATGAAAGAAATGAATATGTGTTTTATGATAGTAATTCACTCCAATTAGTCTTAAGATGCCTTTCTTATCAAAAAAAATCATTTAAAAATAAACCTAAACTTAGGATCAATTAAAACATGTAATAAGCCATTCATTAAAGAAAAGTAAGCTAATTAATTGGCTTTAGGAATGCCTTAAGGTAAGGATGAAAGAGAGGCCCTCTCTCTTTCTTCTCTTTATAACAATTAGTTACTAAGTGTATGAGATATGAAACTAAACAAAACACAAATTAAAACTTGCATATTCATTAAACAACTTAAAGTGAAACTAAATCTCCCATGTTAAATTAAACATTCCAAACTTAGAAAATCACAACTCTAACACACTTTTAGGCTAGGCCACCACTTCTAGTCTTATGTTAGGGCGGTGCATGGCTTGATGTATGTTTATTTTGTGATGTAAAATTTTAGATTGGATGTTAGAGTGTATGCCTCGTAGTTTGGATGGTAGACCATGATTAGCCTAATCATATTTTCTGTAGGTGTTGTACTTAAGGGGCCGTTGTAATAAAAATATAAATACTTTTGTTGTGCAGGTTGCTTAGCCCCTAAGCATGACCCATGTTAGGACAGGTGGGCTTTGTTACCCATGTGTGGGGTGATAAGTCTAAATTATTCATATAATTGTTTGGGTTGTATGGTGTGTTTAGCTAATATTTATTTCGTAGGTGTAGCTAGATTTACCTTTCATATTTTTAATGTACTTTTGCATTATGAATTAGGATTAGTGTTATGGGGGATTAGGATGAGCAGTGGCCAAAAGGCTTAGTCCCTAGGGTGCCCTGTGATGTCTTTGGTGCAAATCAAATCAAAAGGAAGAGAAGGAAGAAATAAAGAAAAGAAAACCCTCATAGTATGTATTATTTTTGTAATCCAGGTTGTATAAGGGTAGAGCTCGACTACCCATCTTTTTTTCTCTTTCGGGGTGTACGGCGGGACCTGACCGCACTGACCTTTTATTCTTTTGTGTTAGCCTATAAAATTATTTGATGTTTGTTTATAGTGCGCACTAGAATTGCATGCTTCTTCTAATTTCTTTATGTTTGATGTTTGAATGTGTGGCCTGGATGCGGTAGGCTCTTAGGATAAAATTAATTTTTTTACCCCAATTAATAACTTTCAATTAAAATTTAAAATAACTCATAACCTCACATAAAAGCCTAGGAATTAAATCAAAATAATAAAAAAATATTTAACAACCTCTTAGCTGGATGATTATATATCTAACATCATGCATAATCATATTCTTTCACTCATGTTAAGAGAAGTCTCCCATCCGTGCCCGAGAAAATCAGGCTTGACCTTTTAGAGCCCGTGATGCAAAGACACCTCTATGTCTTTTGATTTGGCCCATAATCAAGTTCTCATGCATTTAGGCATACAAAATCCCATTGCTTATGTCAAAACAAAGAGTCAAAAATAATTAAATAAATTTGATAAAATTTGTATTAGATTAAGTAATGAATTCATACCACTCATGCTCTAGTCTCTACGGGCATAATTTTAGTCTCCTTTATAAATAAACAACAACCTAACCATCTTGCAAAGCATATGACTTGCTTACATAGATTTAAAGCATAGGAGGTGTTAGTTGGCGCCACCTGATTGTAAGTCCAAGTAATCCTCATCCTCTTATAGAGGTAGACCATTATGTCCACTTTTTGCTTCGATTTAAGACATGCTTGTGACTTGTACCAAAGCTCCCTAGATTTAGGATATGAGGTTGATGTATTCCTTTACAGACTATAAGCATAAATCCTCACCTCTTAGGCATTTTTACAATCTTATGTTGTGGGATTATAAGTCTTAGTATTATAATAAAATGTCAACTCAAATAATTAACTCTCTTCAATTTCAAAAACATAAAGCCCAATTATAGAGTAGATTGGAATGCTCACTAGGCTTCCTAGTATCATGAGCATTTCCTATTTTCTTCCTTTGGATTCCAAAAATAAGTCTTCTCCTTGATCTATCCCATTTGATTTTCTAAATAGCCAATCTTTTGATAGTCTTAACCTTGAAATCTTTGGAGACCCTAATTATCTACTTTAATCGAGAGTATTCTTAAAGAATTCCTATTTCTTAAGATGTAATTAACAATGGGGGCTTGCCTCTATAGGGAACTTAATGAACTTGGCTTAAAATAAACCTTACTTTTCTTTTCCATATAAAGTAAGGGAAGGATCTCTAGTATATTCGAAGACCCATCACGTCTTAGGAGTCCTTATAAAGTGATGAGGTCCATTATAGGGCGATGATTTCTATCTTTTGAGATAGTGCATCATTCCTTAATGTCACACCCGATCATTTCAATAAGCACCCCCTAAGATCTGCATAGTGTCCCACATCTCAAAAATAAACACCACATATTTTTCTAGCGAATCTGTTGGGGATGGTTCCTCTCTCCATCTTTAGTAGATAATTATTGTCTCCAAACATCGATAGTAGACTTATATTTTATATAGGCCCGAGGCTTTCATTCTTTCCATTGGCACTTAGCTTATTTCATCCTTAAGTAAAGCTCGCCAACATCCTTTAGGTTGTAGGACCTCACTCCGTTTAGGTCTTAAAATCCCTATTGGGTTCCTCAAATAGGTGAAAATTAGAATTAATCAAACAAAGAAGATGACCAAAATTAAGAACCTCTTCACCATCCTGATGGTGAGGCAAGGTTCATCCCATGAACAATAAGAAAATAAAACTCTTCTACAAAATAACATGTCTTTTCAAAAGCACTTTTTCAAAATCCACATAATAAGAGATCTTTACACAAAAATTTGTAATAAATTTTCAAAAAGGCATAAAACACATATAACCAAACCTCATTTAACAAATCCTATTATTGTTACATGGAGGTTCTTTTCAATATCAAAATCAACCATTTTAATGTCTTTTTCAAAAGCACATTTTCTTTAGAAATAGCTATCTCCATCCCACACTCTCAAATTTATTGGATGGAGATTCTATTTTCGAATTAAATCATAATTAAAAATTGAAACTCCACTTAGCATACTTCACATATGCTAAAGTTAATTTTTTTCCCCTTTTTGAAAAGCAATAAATCATACACACACAAAAGAGAAGTCAAGACATATTTGAATTTGAAACCCACTTGACATACCCAAATTCATCAAGTGGGAGTTCCCCTTCCCTTGGAGAAGGTAAAATAAATTGAATTCTATTTGACACCATTTGACATACTTGGACATGTCAAATGAGATCCATTGCTACATGGAGGCTCTTTTCAAAATCAAAATCAACCATTTTTAATGTCTTTTTCAAAAGCACATTTTCTTTGGAAATAGCTATCCCCATCCCACACACTCAAATTTGTTGGATGGAGATTCTATTTTCGAATTAAATTATAATATAAAATTGAAACTCCACTTAACAAACTTTACATATGCTAGAATTGAAGTTTTTCCCCTTTTCAAAAAGCAATAAATTATACACACACAAAAGAGAAGTCAAAACATATTTGAACCCCCCACTTGACATACCCAAATTTATCAAATGGGAGTTCCCCTTCCATTGGAGAAGGTAAAGCAAATTGAATACTATTTGACACCATTTGCATTTGTCTGATAGAACTCTTTCTTGCCAAAGTCTTGGACATCAAGACACATTTGGATCTCATTTGACATGTCCAAGTATGTCAAATGAGAACCCCCCATTTTGAAAATCATAAGAAAAAAATGAACTCCATTTAACATACCTAAGTTTGTTAAATAAGTTCTTTTCTTTTCAAAATCATAAACACATTTGTCTTTCACTTAACATACCAAATCTATTAAGTGAAAGTTTCATTTTCAAAAATCATAAACACACTTGACTTTCACTTAACATACCAAATTTGTTAAGTGAGAGTTTCATTTTCAAAAATGATAAACACATTTAACTATCACTCAACATGCCAAATTTGTTAAGTGAGAGTTTCATTTTCAAAAATCATTAACACATTTGACTTTCACTTAACATACCAAATTTGTTAAGTGAGAGTTTATTTTAAAAAAAATCATAAATACATCTGACTTTCACTTAACATACCAAATTTGTTAATTGATAATTTTATTTTTTAAATTATAAACACATTTAACTTTCACTTAATATACCAAATTTGTTAAGTGAGAGTTTCATTTTTAAAAATAAAAAATACATCTAACTTTCACTTAACATACCAAATTTGTTAAGTGAGGGTTTCATTTTCAAAATCATAAACACATTTAACTTACACGTATACCAAATTTGTTAAGTGAGAGTTTCATCTTCATAAAGTCATAACCACATTTGACTTTCACTTAGCATACCAAATTTGTTAAATGAGAGTTTCATTTTCAAAAATCATCATTTGACTTTCACTTAACACACCAAATTTATTAAGTGAGAGTTTCATTATCAAAATCATAAACACATTTGACTTTCACTTAACATATCAAATTTGTTAAGTGATGGTCTCTTTTTCAACACACATTTGATCCCTATTTTAACATACCAAATTTGTTAAATAAGGGTCTAATTTTTCATGTCAAACCACACTTGAGCTTTCACTTAATAAGCCAAATTTATTAAGTGAGAGTCTCATTCCCAAAGAAAAAAATAATTATATCTCAAACACATTTGGGGCATTCATTTAACATACCAAATTTGTTAAGTGGAACTCTCATCTTCAAAGAAAAGCAAATTTATCTCACAATCACATTTAACTTTCACTTAACATACCAAATTTGTTAAGTGAAAGTCTCATCATCAAACACAAATCAAACACATGTGGCCTCCACTTAACAGACCATATTTGTTAAGTAAGAAGCCTCATTTTCAAATCAAAGTATCACACAATCAAATCTTCACAAGCAAAAATATTTCCAATACACAACCACAACCTTTTCTTAGCATACCCAAATTTGCTAAGTAAAGGTCTTTCAAACTATCAATATTTTCAAACAAGATGCACAAAATACAAATATCTCCGAGAAAATCTCTCCTCAAATTTTAGAACCCCACCCAACCTACCTAGATCTATTGAGTATGGGTTATAAATCGAAATCAAATGACGAAGACTCTCCTCAATAGCCAAATCTCTCCAATGAACCCCACTTAACATATTTGAATTGTTGAGTGTGGGTTCAAAACTCTAAACTTTTGTTACTTATGTGGAACAAATATCGAGGAATAAATCTGATACAAGTTATATTTCAACAAATATAAACATACAGCTTAGATTAGTCAGTGCAGTCTTTTGCAGTCAGCAGATATGGCCTCTTAGAAGTTTCTTTTCACCTTTCCATTTGGGATGGATTTGGTCCTGGATCAGGCCAACCTCCCTTAGACTGACTCTACCCATCTAGTGTACTTTGGCCGAGGATTTGAGGGAGCCCGCATCACCTGTGAGGGGGTGACCTTACTACTATTAGCCGGGGTGAGGTGGCTGGGAAGAAGCCAATCATCTGGATTGATCTACCTTCTGACACTGATTATCCTTGCCTGAAGAGGAAGGCAGATGAGGTTTCTCTAGTCTGTCCAAATCCTACTCAGTTAGTTGTTCCCACAGCCACTCGTGCGCGTGCTAGCACCTCCTCGATGGTTCCCTCTAAGGGGAAGGCTATCCTAGCATCAAAGATAGCCTCACTACCTTTGAGGTAGGATCTAGCTCTTACACTATCTTACTCACCACAACGCTCACACAATGATGCAACGGCAATGTATCATGCACCACCCGAGAGATGGATACCACATCCCGCATTACGAAGGAAGGTTCCCCCCTTGAGATTTCTCCGCTGTCGACTAACCAGTTTCCCTCTCTGATCGATGGAGAGGAGGACTATCGAGGATGATTGCATCCACCTCCTACATACCACGGGAGCCAGGCATGGGGAGGAAGTCCTATGTGTCGATTACGATATGTGGCATGGTACATGTGATTTCAAAGACATTATTCGACTTGAGGTCTGTCATCCCCAAGAGTGTTACCAGGCGCATTCCCAATGATAGAGGAGAGGCTGCGAATTGAGGGAGCGGAGCGATGGAGGTTTTCTACGGCCCACTCTAGTTGATTTTCCTAGTCATCTAACAGGCCGATGTGATAGTAAGTCAGGCACCACCAATCATAGGGGAAAAGCCCCGGTGAGGGTTGAGCCAGTGTTATCTCCACCACATCGATTCGCTTCTCACCCACCATCACCTGTTTAGGTCACGCCATCCACTGTGTCTACAAAGGCACAGAAGACAACATCTGAGGAGAAGAAAGCCCCATCGGTAATCCAAATTATGGTGAGGCGAGTTCCCCTACCGACCTCCTACCGCCTTGGTGGAAGGAGACACCAGTATCGTGGTTGCATCACCACCATGAGAGGCAGTGACAATAGTAGTTGTAGAAGGGGAAGAGGACAGTTCTGTAGTCCCCATGGCAGTGGATCTCCCTAGGGACACTACTCCACCCATGAGCAGTCACGAGCATGTCTTTTCCAGCAGTCATGACCCTTCTAGAGCCAACACTCCAGTGATAGGAAGTGTTAGGTGCATTTCTGTCAGTGAGCACAGCCCCTCCACCGATCAGCAATGCATATTTGTACCGACATAGTTAGATTGTCCCCTAGAAGAGATTTTGGAACAAGACACAGAGAATAGAGCTTTGGAATGACATGAGGAGGGAAAGGTCATCTTTGATCGATGAGGTGATCTCCTGAGGATTCACCGATAGGTTCATACTAGAGCTCCCTTCATTGAGATTAGCATAGTCAGGAAGATATTATGGTTGAGGAAGACGACGCTGTCCATTCAACCCAACACCTTTATCAAAAGCTTAAATAGAAAGATGATTAGATCAACCAGATGGAGAAGAGGATAGAAGACTTATTAGCATCCCTCCATGCACTTCAAAACCAGGCCTCAGTACCGTAGCATATACCGATAGAGATATATCATCCTGAGTTAACACACATCCTAAATCAGCCCAAAAGCACTTCTCTCGGAGACCAGGACAGTGGTGGCTTGCATAAAAAGATGGTTGACAACACTTCCATGCAAGAGAAGGATATCAAACAGTTGGTGGAGCAGCAAGTGAAGGATGTGTTGGCACAAACCCGAGGTGGCTCATCTGTTCTAAAGGGTAGACCCTACCCAGAGGAATTTGATGGTGTCCAATATCCTAATGATTTTGTGCCTCCTTCCTTTAAAATTTTTGATGGCAGTGAGAATCCTCGTCAACACATAGCACACTTCAGAGCTAGCTGTTGCAACACTGGTGGCAGCGATGCACTCTTATTCCATCTCTTCATGAGTAGTTTGATAGGCATCACATTTGATTGGTTTGCTAAACTACCCAATGGTTCAATGAAGAAATTTGCTGAGTTGGAGAAGCTCTTTATTAAGAGATTTGCTTGAGCTCAATAAAGGGTAACTGTGGGCGATCTCGTTGTAGCTCAACAACACCCCGGTGAGTCCCATGTTGATTACATTCTTAGATGATGCAATTTAACTATGAAATATGAACCATAACTGTCTAAACAACATAACATTGAAATTCTACTCAAGAATATTCATAGCCTGATTGCCTTCATGCTTAAAGGGTTTACTATTAAGACATTTGAGAAATTAATCAATAAGACAGATAGTCTACAAGGAGAGGTCAAACAGTTACATTTCCAAGATCAGTCAGCTAAGCCCAAACTGCATAAGGCATTTAAGAAAAAGCTAGGGGTAGTCATAGTAGTTGACAAAGAGAAGCATCACCGGTTGCAGACGGACAGCATAACACCTCTACCACTTCCTTACCCATCGCCATATCGACCACCTCGCCATACAGCCTCCACCGCCACTTGCTCAATAGTATCCTCATCAACAACATCAGCAGTAGTATCCCCAACCACAACATCAATAACAGTACTCCTATCTACCATCAGGTAGCTATCATTTACCTACTCTTGACGATAAATTGAATAAGCCTTATTCATCAAGAGGGAGTGTTGATCTCATTTTTAGGATGAACTCTCAACCCCTCCTTCTTAAACATAGGACTTCTCTTAGACTTTAGGAGTTCCTTAGTCTTAAGACACATCTAGTGATTAGTCCATTGTCAACCCAAATTAGAGACTTAGAAGGGTAGAATTGGTCATACCTTAAGGGTGTTAGGAGAATTTGTCTACCATTAGCTTGACCCACTCCTCACCTTCCTTCCTTCAAGTAAAATTCCAAATCAATCCTAATTGATTTTCTCAAACTCCAAATTATTCTTATTTGATTTTCTCCAAACTCAAATCAATGCCATATGATTGAAATCCATGATTAAAACCCATGATTGAAATTCCAAGGTCAAAATATTTCCCAAGTCCTTAATTCCCTCTTAGGGACTTAGTCTAAATCATATTCAAATCAATTCAAATTCATGAAATTTTATCATAACTCATTTATATTCTCATTTATATACACATATATAAATGAAATATAAACTCAAATCAATCAAACTAAATCTAAAAGTCAAATTCCAAAACTTTCCTAAGCCACTTTGACTTTCTCTTAAGGACTTAACCTAAATCATATTCAAATAACTTCAAATCCTTAAACTTTTCTCATAACCCATTTATATTCTCATTTATATTCACATATATAAATAAAATATAAATCCAAATAACCAAAACTAATTCCAAAAATTCAATTTCAAATTAAATCAAAATCTTACCTAAGTCTTTCAAGTAAAATTCTTGAATTTAGCAAAATCAACTTCAAATCAAGCCAAACTCTTGACTACAATCAATCCTTCAATTATGAATCCAAATATAAACACAAAATTCAATCACTTAATCAAAACTCAATTCAAAAATCAAGCCAAAATCCATTTCATGTTCACCCTTTGAATATGAAATTATCAAATGAATCAAAACCTATTTGACTTCAAACCACTTGCAAATGGATTTATATTTCAATTATAAGTCTATATACAAGTTCAATCAAACTCAAATCAAGCTTTGACCAAGCCATTTGACCCACTTAGGCTCACTTGACTCAAAGTGACCTAAAGTACCCCTTACGAGCCAAATTCTAATCCCAACCAAATTGGATTAAACTAAGCCCATATATGCCTCTCATCATGATCAACAATCATCATGGGATGATCAATCAATCAAATTGGGTCAAACAAAGTCAAACCTAAGGGTTGACCAAGTCAACACTTAGCCAAAATGAAACCCAACATAGACAAAATCTACCACAGGCCAAATTGATTGAAACCATTGATCAAGACTTATTCATGATCAATGTTTGAGCTTGATCAAGTCAACATTTGAGCCTAACTTAGCCCAATTGGCCACTTGACCCAAGTTGACCCAACTTGACCTAAAAAGTCAAAATATGTCAAAACTTGATCTAGGCCAAATTGATTGAAACCAATGGGTCCAGTTCATTCCAAATCACTTGTTGAACTTGACAAAAGCCTCAATTGGCCAACTATATCTAACCTAGCCTAATTGACCTTGAACCCAACTTGACCTAAAGGGTCATATTGAGCCAAAATTAAACTTAACCAAAATTGATTGGAAACAAAGATGCCAATCCATTTCATATGATCAACCAAACCTGAACCTACCCATGCCCTAGCTCAAATAGGTCAAATGGGTCAATTTGGTCAACTTGACCCATTTGACCTAAATGAAGCCATATGAACCAAATCAAAACTTAAACCAAATTGAATCAAACAAAAGCCATAAAAACATTTTAAATGGTCATATGAACTTGATCTAACCCTTGGTTTGACTCAATTTGACCACTTGGTCAACTTGACCCAAGTTAACCCATTTTTACCTAAATGGGTCATTATGAGCCAAACCATACCAAATGAACTCGAAATCCAATGAAACTTGGCCAAACCTATTTTCTCAACATACCAAATATACCCAAATTCAAAAATCAGCCAAATGACCATTTTACCCCTAGGCCATAGAGTAAATTTTGGCAAATTCTACTTGGAATTTGATCAAATCCTCTTCATACCTACTTGATACTCTCCTAGTTGATCAAGTGAACACTTGGGAGAGTGGTGCACCCAACCCAATGGGTGTGGGTCAACCCAAGCTGACCCAATGGCCAAAATGACCATGTGCCTGGAAATGGCCACATGGGAATCTTCCTTACACTCAATTGAAGAATATGGGGAGTTCACCATTCCACTCCCTAGCCTAAAACAAACTAAAGGAAAGCTCTAACAGCTCAAACAACCCACTGAATCAAGGCAATTGGATCAAAATGGCAAGCCCATACTCACCTGTCCGATTGCCAAAGGGGGAGATATGCTCCCCCTAATTCATTTGAATCTTCACAGAGCCATTGTTGATTAAGACGTAGGAAGTCAGAGGAGCCATTTGCAAGTGATCCTAAGATTCCTAGAGGGAGATCCAATTTCCATCTTCTCAGTTTTCCTTAAGTGAAAGCAGGGGAGCTCCATCAAAAGTTCATTTTACTCCACACCTAAAACTAAGCCAATTCCCTTTGCACACTCGGACCCCAATCGAGCTTGCCCAAGCTCTCTTCAAGTCAAGCAAAGGAAGAGTCACCTAGACCAAAGGAGCTCTTTGAAGGAGTTAGTCCATAGGAGAAGATACTCAACCTCAACCCCTCAAACTTTTAGCAAAGCTTCATCTTAACCAGACGAAGCTTCTCCAAGGGAATCGAGTGTCGGTGAACACCTCCGGCAGGGTTAGCCATTTTTTGAGCATTAAACTCAATGTGGTGTGGAGCTTTGTGAAAGAAATGTTAATCTCATAGGATCTTGACCATTAGTACGTAGTGTCATTGTCATGTGGCACTACGATGTGACGTTTTAAGTAATGAATCAGATGGAGATGCGTGTTGTAGCATGATCGCCGCGCATGTTGCAGAGGGATTTAATTAGGGATTTTAATAATTCAAATTAATCGCCTAAACTCCTAAAATTCATATCTCTACATAGAAAAATAAAAAAATATGAAATAAATTGCATTGGAAAGATAATTGAACATAGAATATTCTAAAATTGGTTTTGATTGATTTTAAATAGTTTTTTCTTTGAATTTGGGTTTTATTGAGAATGTTAATTTGATAATTACTCTCTAATTAATTCACTGATTAATCTCAAACTTCTCAGGTAGAATTAGAGGGATGACTTATGCCTCTCCTAATTTTCTTGGGATTTATTGGTGGCTTAAATAGGGGAATTGCTAGCTCATTCTTTAATTACTTTCTTAATGTAATTGATGTTGATTAAGGTTGTAATTATTGGTTTAATCTTTTGATTGAGTTGATTAAGGTATGTTTAAATGAATAGAAGGCTTAGGGAATAATTTTGGGGTATTTCCCCTAAGCTATTCCTTAAACCCTCTTTTCTTCCTTAATCCATCTTTAATTAAGGATTAATTCATTAATTACCCCCTTAATTAATTTCACAAAATTCTAAAACTTTCCAGAACTCAATTAATCCTTCTTGGGTAGATGCTCAGGTGTTCAAAAGCATAAGTATAATTAAGAAAATCAAAATTCATCTCATATATCTGAGTGGTGTTTTGAAATTACTTAAGTTAAACCCCTTAGCTTAATTAATCATTAATCATGAGCCAAATTGCATTAGACACTTTTTTTCCTAGGCGCATTGTAAATTTAAATTTCTTGTGAGATTTTATGTCATCTCATTGGCTCATAATTATTTGATCAACTATGCTAAAGTGGTGTAGGTAAGGGGTAATTAACATGCTTAATTTATGTCTTAACCTAATCAAAATATAAAATGAATCTAATCACCTAAAAATTAAACAAAAATATCAAACATATGTGAAAATGGGTTAGGAACAACAAATTGAATTCACATTTTCCAAAATAAATCATACTTAAGATCAAATAAAAATCACATTAAATAAACTTTGATTTGCTTTAAGCTTTCTTATTTCATAAGGTTGTCTTTAAGAATTAAGTAAGATGATTGTGTTTACATGCTTTCATTACTTTAGTTCTTTTCCAACATGCTAAATATGTGTGTCATATGATTTCATACATTCATGCTTTTCAAAAATCAAATTCAAAATGAAAATGTTTCCTTTATGTCAAAATTGCATATTTTGGCTAAAGTAAGAGTATGAGTGGTTATTATCACCATAAGATCCAAATTATTTTCAAAATTTATGAATCAATTACCAAAATTGAAAGTGTGTTACTTATATCTTATTTATAAGCTTGCATGTGACTAAAATATAAGGATGTGCTTAGTGTAGGTTTTCCTTCTCCTCCCTCTTAGTATAGTTTTGAATAAGATTTGGTAAAGTGTTTAGTTCATTTGAAAAGAACCTAACACTTGTCTAATTCCATCTCCTATTCACTCCTATGCTCTTACTTAAGAAGGATACCTACAATTGCATATATAAATTGCATAAACAAAAATAAATCAATTAACATAAACTTTTGCATTCTTTCTTTTCCATTCATTTCTTTTGTACACATGCTTGTATTTAAGGAAAGTGGTATATTAGTCTGGACAACCCCGGGATTGCGAGGCTTTAAGTAACCCCTAGTAGGTCTTGTACCTTATACCCCTGGTGCTAACAATGGCATCGTACTCAGTTATGCCTTTCATACATTCATATGTGCATGTGAAAATTGGATAAGAAACCCCTTTTCTACTTAATAAAAATCATGCATCATAAACATTCAAATTTTCTAATGTAACTTACCTAGCATGCATCATAAAGTGTGCTAAACATTCCTATTTGGTATGTATAGATATGCTTAGGATCCATTCATATGCATGTTATACATGTTGAGAAAGAAGTGAAGTGATGTGTGTTTTGTGGCTTAATTCACTTTATTTAATCTTAAAATATATTTCTTTTTGAATTGGTTTGTTTAGAGTTCATCTAAACTTAAGATTAATTAAAACACATGATAAAACATTCACTAATAAAACTAAAACATGAATCCATTTTAAAAATTACTTAGATTAGGGAAGAAAAGAGAAGTTCTCTTTTATTTCCCTCTCTTTACAACTTAGTAATTAATTGTACGATTCACTTGAACCCAATCAAAACATAAAATAAAATCAACCCAAAATAACTAAACCACCTAAATGAAACCCTCCTCTAAGTTGAATATTCTTCATACTTAGAAAATTCTAACTTAAAGTCATAGCTAAGCATACCACACAAACCTTAAAAGCACACACATTAGGCTAAGTCATCACTTTTAGCTTTAGGTTAGGACAGTGCATGGTTTGATGTTTTATTTTATTTTATGATGTAATATTTAAGATTGGATGTTAGGGTGTATATGCGTAGACTGAATGGTAGGGCAGTCTTAGTCTAATCATAATCTTCTATAGGGGATTGTGCTTAAGGGGTCCTTAATAAATAAAAATGCAAATGCTTTTGTTGTGTAGGTGCTTATACCACTAAGCATAATCCAATAGGCCAGGTAGACTTAGTCACCCACATGTTAAGTCCAATATAGATGCTTGAGATTTGTATGATTTGTTTTAGCTAATCTCTATTTTGCAGGTGTTAGTTAGATTTCCATTTTTTCCTTTTCATGTAATTCTCGCAATTAAGATTTTGGAATTATTGTTATGGGGATTGGGATGAACATTTATTATAAGTCCATGCCCTATGTACCATGTGAAGCCTTTGGAGCATCCAAATTCCAACCATCCAAAAGAAAGAACTAAAGAAGAAAGAAGAAAAGAAGAAGAAAGAAGAAAAAGAAGAATGAAGAAATGAAACTTGAAGACCCCCACAATAATGAATTCCTTGCTTAATTATATTTAATTCATTTGTAATCTGGGTTGTATAAGGGTAGAGCTCGGCTACTCAATTTATTTTTGAGTTTGTGCGGTGGTGCCCGACCATAATGGCCTTTTATTCTTTTGTGATTAGCTTTATAAATTGATTGCTGATTTATTTATCTTGTGCATTAAGTGACATCCTTTTCCTCATTTATTCCTTGCTTTATGTATGGACTGAAAGACGATTAGGCTCTTAGAAAAAAATAAATCTTCTACCAAATTTAACAATTCAAAATTAAAATAAAGAACTCATAACCTCACCTAAGCTTACATCTTAGCTGGATGAATATTTCTTTTATAATATCATGCATAAATACATCTTTCTTCACTCTTGATTGGAGGGCTTCCACCTTTGCCAGAGAAACTTGGCTTGACCTTGAAGAGCCATGGTGGAAACACACCTCCTCCCTTCTCGCTAATTTTGGCCAATAATCTTACTTCTCATGCATTATGCATATAAATCCTATTAGCCTGAGTAAAAATGATTGTCCAAAAATGAGAATAAAATGTAATATAAATTGTATTATATTTAGGTCATTACTCATGCCCATACATGATCTAGTCTCTTAGGGAGTGAGTTTAAGGACTTAGTCTCTTTCTAAATAAATACCTAACTATCTTGCATAAAGCATATGACTTGCCTACATGAATTTAAAATCATAGAATGAGTTAGGCGCCACTCCCGTGGGGTTGTAAGTTCAAGTTTGTCCTCTCAGGAGGCAAACCAATACCCATTTTCTCCTTATACATAGGTTATATTTTGGCCCTCGCCAAAGCTCCCTAGATTTAGGTTCTGAGGTTGCTTCTCCCTTTTGTGGGCCATAAGCATAAATCCTCACCTCTTAGGCATTTCTATAACCTTATATTATGGAATTATAAGCCCTAGCATTCTAATAAAAATTCCACTCAAATATTTTAAATCAATTTCAAAAATGTAAAGCCCAATCAGATAGTTTGAGATGGGTTTCTAGAATCAGCATCTTATTTATCTCCATTTGGCTTCGATAATAACTCTCTCTTTGATCAATCCCATTTGATCTTCAAAAATGAACTTGTTAATTAATAGTCCTACCCTATTAAAACCTTTAGAGACAACGATCATTTATCTTAATTGAGAGTTTTCTTAAGGAATCCCCATTCCTTAGGATGTAATTAACTATGGGGGATTGCCCCTGTAGGGAACTTAACGAACCCGATTTAAAATAAACCCTACTTTACTTTTCTATGTAAAGTACGGGAAGAATCTCTGGTATACCTCGAAGACCCAACATCCTTAGGAGTCCT
This sequence comes from Cymbidium sinense, assembly GCA_021442155.1. NCBI lineage: Eukaryota > Viridiplantae > Streptophyta > Magnoliopsida > Asparagales > Orchidaceae > Cymbidium > Cymbidium sinense. Next base: position 141,015,747 of record CM038215.1, read on the forward strand.
TATTTTGGTAATTAGGTCCATTGTAGGGTGGTGATTTTTATCTTTTGAGATAGTACACCTCTCCTCAATGTCAAATTAGATCACCCTAATAAGCACATCTACAAATCTGTGTGGCATCTGACCAAGGCGTTATATTCTTATTTTCATTTATCTTCTTTCCACCATAATAGAGGGATAGATGATGGGAGGAATATAAATTTCCACCCACAGATTTTTCTGCCAACTCCGTTGGGGATGGTTTCTCTCTTCATCTTTGGTAAATGATCATTGCCTCTAAATATCAATAGTAGGGTTTGTACTTTTGTATGAACCCAATATTATTTTTCTTTTCGTTGGCACTTAACTTATTTCATCCTTAATTCAAGCTAGCCAGCATCTTTAAGTTTTAGGACCTCACCCCATGTTGGTCTTAAAACCCTCATTGGGTTCTCCAATGGGTAAAAATAACAATCTAATAAAAAAACACATTTTAAAGCCTTCCTCCTTATCAATTTTATGATAAGGAAAGGTTCATTCTAAAATAATAAGGACAAAATAAATTTTTCATAAAAATAGTGCTCTTCAAAAAGCACTCTTTCAAAAATGCACATAATAAAATATTTTTCACAAAAATATTCCCTAATCACCCTCATCTAACAATTCTCATAATTGTTACATGTTGGAATCTTCAAAACAAAAATAAAAAAAACTAACAATCTTTTCCAAAAGCATAAATGAACATCTTCTCGCAATTCATTTTGATGAAGATTTCATTTTCAAAAATAAAATGAACAATCATCTTTCCAAAAATCAAAAAAATCAAAATTAAAAATAAAACTTTCAGAAAGCACATATGAACCTCTCCATTCAATATACCCACACTTATTGAATGGAAGTTTCATTTTCAAAAAATGCATATGAACCTTTCCATTCAATATACCCACATTTATTGAATAGAGATTTCATTCCCAAATAAAAATAACATCATTTGGAAATACCACTTAAACATATTCCATATATGATTAAGTTGGAATTCCCTCTTTCAAAAAGCAATAATCACACACAAAACAAAATTTTCATATTTCAAAAATAAGATTGCTTCCATTCTTACATACCCAAATTTGTTAGGTGGAAGTCTTCTTTTTAAAAATCAAAACTTAACAATCATATTTTCAAAATTCAAGACACATTTGGAACTTCATTTAGCACACTAGAATTTACTAAGTGAAGTCACCAAATTCGAAAATCAAAAATTTCAAAACACATTTGGAACTTCATTTTAGCATACCCCATTTGCTAAAATAAAGTCTCTAATTTTCAAAACAAAATTTCAAACACATTTGGAACTTCATTTAGCATACTCAAATTTGCTAAGTAAAGTTTCCAAATTCAAAACCAAAAATTTTCAAACACATTTGGAACTTTGTTTAGCATACTCAAATTTTCTAAGGAAGTCTCCAAATTCAAAACCAAAAGTTTTTTTTTTCAAACACGTTTGGAACTTCATTCTAGCATGTCCCATTTGCTAAAATGAAGTCTCCACTTTCCAAAATAAAAAATTTGAAACACATTTCAAACTTCATTCTAGCATACCCCCTTTGCTAAAGTGAAGTCTCCATTTTCAAAATCCAAAGAACAAAAATTTGAAACACATTTGGAACTTCATTCTAGCATGCCCCATTTGCTAAAATGAAGTCTCCACTTTCCAAAGAATAAAAATTTGAAACACCTTTGGAATTTCATTTAACATACTCAAATTTACTAAGTGAAATTTCCATTTCACAAAATTTCTAAAAACACACTTTTGAAACTTCACTCTTTAGCATGCCAAATTTTCTAAAGTGAAGCCCCTATTTTCAAAACAAAACCAAAACACAAAAATTTTAAACACATTTTTGGGATTTCATTTAACATACTCAAATTTGCTAAGTGAAATTTCCAATTCAAAAATTGAATGGAACTTCATTTTTAGCATTTCATATTTTCTAAAGTGAAGTCTCTACTTTTAATCAAAAAATAAATCAAAACCAAATGAAACACATTAGGATTTCCTTAGCATACCTAAATTTGTTGAGGATCCTATTTTTCGATAAAAAAAATCAAAATATCCAAAACAAATGCACTTCGGTTCTTCACTTAGCATACCCAAATTTGCTAAGTATGAATTCCAAATTTCAAAATCACCAAAGATTCATAAGACAAAAGCAAACAAAAAGAAAAAAAAATAATTATTTTCAAACACCTCACTTAGCATACCCAAATTTGCTAAGTGAGTGGATTCCAAAATATCAAATCAAAATCAAAACCCATTAACCCTTCCTTTAATATACTCAAATTTGTTAAAGGAAAGGGTCCCCAAATCAAAATCTAATTTCAAACATGAACCTATGGAAGCATCTTTCTAAAAATATTTGAACCCATTTTCAACATACCAAAATTTGTTAAAAGTGGATTCGTATTCAAAAATATCACTTTCCAATCAAATTTCCAAATCTTCTCTAAATCTATTTGAACCCACTTAACACTTCCAAGATGTTGGATGTGGGTTCAAATTTTAAATTCAAATTCAGAAATTAATGAAATAGAAACCTGATCCAAGCTTGTTTTCAACATTGCGATTCTGTCGGTCGATACCATAGTTGTTCTTTAGCTTTTGATCATAAATGGCAAGTTCTAAGTTTTGTGTTTACTTTCCCTATGGCATGTACTTGGCCTTGGATCGCCAATCTCCCCTGAGCTGATCACATCCATCTCATCCATTTTGGTAGAGGTTTTGAGGGGTGAGGATCACTGTGAGGGCACCCTCACAACTAAGACCAGTGGTTGGGCACGGCCATTGATTGATTTGCCATCAAACTCGATATCCCTCTCAAGAGAGGAAAGTAGTGGTGCCGGGTCTATGACAAGACACTGCCTAGTTTTAGTCCCCATGATTTCTGTGCCTGGTGAGAGCTAGCACCACTCATCGTCTAAGGTTAAGGCTCCCCCATCCCAAGGATTGCCTCCCTACTTTTGATGGTCTGTTACAACATGAGTAGGAACAAAAGCGCATGATTAAGCGATCATACCAAGATCGCTAGAGATGGAGCGCTGCTCGTTGTTGAGGAGTTACCTATTTTGACTTCTCCGCTAGTTATAGTGAACCCATTTCATCCTCTCTCTGGGTCTGATAGAGAGGATGCTAGAAGGATCTATACTTCACCTCCACTAGCGGTCAGACTACAGTGAGTAGGAGGTCATGCGCCTCCGATCGTTATGTTCGGCCAGAGCTACGGACATGAGTCTGAGCTAAATTTGATTTGAGATCTATCATCCCCCATAGCATGGGGAAACAACTTTGACAGGAGAGGGTCGGAGAGACCCATACATCTGTTCATATCACTAGTAGGGAGAGGCGGAGGTTGCCAGGGCACCTTCCGCATTTATTAATTTCAGCACGCCACCCATCTACATCCTGCGGGACTCCATAGGATAGTTCCTTCACAGAGTCGTGGTGTCTCCACCACCGCCTACCCCCATCCACCCGCCCGTTCATGCGCGCAAAGATCTTGTAAAAGGCCATGAAGACCACATCTGGGGAGAAGCGTACTCCATTGGTGATCCGGCTATGGCCGAGGCATCCTACTCCATCTACACCACCTAATGTGGCGAGGCCATGCTCTCCTGCTCGACCTTCTACCCCAGTGGTGGTGCGGAAGGAATGGCGACCCCGAAGCATAGTGGTCATCCCTTCACCAACACACCGGGCGTGAGATGATGGCTGAGGGAGCAGATGATAGATTTGTTGCACCGATGATAATAGAACCTCCTAGGAGTGTCACACTTTTCGTGAGTCGAGTGAAGTGTGTCTCTTCTAAAGTACCCTCATAGGATTGATTCTTGCTAGGGAGGTTGGTCTCATACATGACAGTGATCACACCGATTAGCCAAAGATATTTGTGCCTGTTCAGATTGATCATTCTTTAGATGAGATAGTGGCTCATTATTTTATGGAAAAGAAGGAAATTCTAGGATACGATTGGTCTGATGAGGAGAAGGTTAGGTTTGATCCTAATGAAGATGATTTGTTGGGAGACTCAATCGGGGTTTGCATGGTAGATACCAGGGGATCCCTCCTCAGGGAGCAGTAGGCTATGGAAGGTGATGATGCCGAGCAGAAAGACATAGCCCATTCACATTAGCACCTCCTAGAATAATTAAAATAAAAAGATAAAAAGATAGATAGGATGTCAAAGCAACTTGAGGACTTATTAGCAATAGTCTCGATTTTAAAACAAGCACCGCAGTTCATCCTACCATATGAGACGAGTGCATGTCTTGGACCAGAAGACCTTACCTCTCGAGGAAGGTACTGGAATGGAAGGTAGTGGAAAGTACCTCCATACAAGAAAAAGACATAAAATCCATGGTTGAGCAGTAAGTGAAGGAAGCATTGGCTCAAGCCCAGGGAAGATCATCAGTTCCAAAGGGTAGACCCTACTTGGAGGAATTTGATACAATCCAATATCCCAAGGGTTTCGTTCCACCTTCCTTCAAGAGTTTTGATGGCAGTGAAAAGCTGAGGCAACATATTGTACACTTTAGGGCTAATTGTTGCAAAGCCGGTGGCAGCGACGCTTTGCTTTTCCACCTCTTTGTCCGTAGCCTAGTAGGGATAGCTTTTAACTAGTATGCTGAACTTTCTAATAGTTCAGTAAAGACATTTGATGAGTTAGAGCAACTCTTCATCAAGAGGTTTTTGGAGTTGAAAGGGTTACTCGATCTTGTTTGTAGTACAACACCTAGGTGAGTCCCTTGACTATATTCTCGGATGGCTAACGAGTATGAAATCTGAACCGCTTGTCAACAACATGCCATTGAGATTCTTCTAAAGAATATCTATGGCCCAGTCACCTTCATGCTTAAGGGCTTCACTATCAAAACTTTTGAGAAGCTAATCAACAAGGTGGCTAGTATTTAAGGAGAGGCCAAACAGTTGCCCTTTCAAGATCAGTTGCCAAAAGTAAAGCCACAGAAGGTCTATGAGAAGAAGTCAAGAACATTAACAGTGGTAGATAAAGGGAAGCAACCAGCTAGAGATCAATCCAAGAGACCACCCTTAGCGACTGCCTCCACCTTGTTACCACACTCCTTTACCACCTCACTCCAAGACCACCGCCACATCACCGTAGTGGTATACATATCCGCCGGTAGCTATGGTCCACTAATATTTAGATAAGCTTAATAAGCCTTATTCATTTAAGAGGAGGTAACTGGAAGAACTCTTAAGAACCTTTAAAGAAGCTTTGATACCCGAATCTAGGAGACTAGAGGAAGTAGGCAAAAGCCATGATCCTAACTTTTGCCCCTACCACCATATGCTAAGTCATATTTTGGAAGATTGCTTCACCATGAAGGACTGGCTTGAACATAACTTCAAGACCGGTGCTATCTTGAAAGAATATCTTGTGGAACAACCATCTAATTTCATCAGGATAATCCTTCGGGATACTTGTATCTTTCCAAAACCAAAAAAAGTTGGGATATCTCTTCATCCAAAACCTCTAAAAAGATTGTCCAGAAGATCAAGAAACTTTCCTTATAGGTGCCTGAGTGAGCTCAAACCTCCAACATCAAGGAAGGTTTGCAAGTTGCCAGTGCCAACTCAAGGAAAGGAGGAGCTCAACAGCAACATGTGCTAGCCTGGAATAGCCTAGTAGTGCAACCATCGACCGAGTCCAACCTCCACTCTACATTATAGCTACCACATCAGAGACTTCTTCTACTTCAGCTAGCACTTCTTCTACTACTAGTAGAACACTTGTATCAGCGGATAAGGGCACCAAATCCATTACCCCTTTTACTTTACTTAATTTCTACTTTGTACCTCTTGTCAAATCTAAAAAATTGAAGAATAAAGCTAGTTTGAATTACATCTGTGTCACTTCTGATGGGTTGTCTACTTCTATTCCTAATGATAACTCTTCAAGTCAAAATAATTATAACAGCTCTGATCTTCTTCTTTTTGATTCAGAGTTGGACTTTCCTACTCTAAATACTATGGGTTCTCTTCTTAAGATAGACTTGGAATCATCAGATTCTGAGGGTCCCATAGGAGAAGCTGTAGGTGAGCCCGACGTGCAAGTAGAACCTTTCATTACCCTACCACAAGAGATCACTGAAGTCAACCTCCGTAGCGGCAAGGTTCTACTTCCTAGGTCAGCACCTCAAGATAGAGGGAAACAAGTTATTGGTACAAATGATCAAGAAGCCCCTCCATAGGATGCTCCACCATTGGATATGCTTATGGAGGATCAGCCCAAGGTGGACTACAATGTCCTCTCTCATCTGAAAAAGTTGCCACCCAAGCTAAGCATATACGATGACCTTGTCTTATCCAAAGAGATGAGGGAGTCATTAATCAAGGCTCTCCTTGATCTTGAAATATGCTTAGCTCAGTTGAACGCTATTGGTGAAGAGACATATTATACAAAAGAAGCCTAGGGGATCACTTCCACAAATGAAGACCTTCTTCTGGGGGACTTGGAGCACAACCGTCCCCTCTACATCACAGTTGACATGGGCAGATTCAAACTAGCCAAAGTTCTCGTCAATCCAGGAACATCGGTGAACATTATGAGTTTAAAGACTCTTTCTTATTTAAGGATCAACATCTCCACACTCCGAGGAGATTGGATGATATTGAGAGGATTCAATGAATAAGGCGAGAGGGCTTTAGGTTCCATAGTGTTACCTTTGGAGATAGGTGACTGGAAGACTAAAGCCAAGTCCTACATAATTGATTCAAATACTTCGTTCACTGCATTGCTCGATAGGCCTTGGATACATCAGAACATGATAATTCCATCCTCCCTCTATTAGTGCATCAAGTTCAGGAAGGATGTGATTGAATACTATGCCAATGGAGATGAAATTCCATTTTCAGTTAGAGAGGTTGAGATTTATGAGGATGCGACCTACTATCTTCCTCAACACACCTTTTCTCGTGAACTTGGATAAATTTCAAAGACAAAAGAAAAAGAAAATGAAAAAAAAAGAAAGAAAAAAAGAAAAAGAAAAGAAAAATGAAAATCCAAGTGCATAAGAAAGGGGAATTGAAGAAGAAATAGAGCCGCATGTCACATTCCACCCACAACCTATTCCATCATATGGATGTACGGGTAGAATGATTCAACCTCCACCATGCAGAGGTAGAGGAAGAGGCAAAAATAGAGGTAGTTTTAGAGGTGGAAGACCCCTTGGTTGGCCATCATCCAACAGAGGTTATGTTCCAGTTTACAAGAGTACCCCTATTATTCACATAGACTTGGAATCCAACTCGGAGGACAAGTCTAATGTGATTAGTATACCAGCCAACCCCTCTCAATGGGTCCCATTGGAGGTGACTTTCAATCCAGACAGTGACGAAGACTAGGCCTCCAGACAAAGCAAAGTATTTGAATCAAGTTTATGTAAGACTATTAGGCAGCAGTTGGGAACCTTAGCTCTAACCTCACTTTCATCTCAAAAAGCTGAAGGTTTAGTAATTAAGGAAGCCCCTAAGTCTTCCAATGACATGAAATCGAAGAGATTCTTTTTGGGATCATCTTCCTCAAGTCCTGAAGTTGATGTAGAACTTGAGGAGGATTCATTTAAAGAATTACCATAATTTTACTCACCTTGTGTTCATAATCTTATACAGAAAGGTTTAGTTCCTCATACATGGTCCAGGCATAGGTCAGAGTACTTTGAAAAGCTATGGAATAATATAGGCAGAGAAGCACAATCAAGAGCAGGATTAGGATTCGGTATAGTGGGTCCGGTCGATGATGATGATTGATGTTTGGTTGTTACCAATCATTTGGAGTCTGATAGGTTCTTTTCACACAACACCAACTCTTATGAGAATGTGTGTTTAAAAACCTCAAATGATCCAGTTGATCTTCAAATCGAGGATACACCTCCAAAATTTGAAGAGGAGATTCATTCAATAATAGACAAGCTTAAAGAAATCAACCTCTGGATAGAAGAAAATCCATGCCCAACGTACATCAGTTCATTGCTGAATGAAGAAGAAATCAATGACTTAGTTAGTCTTTTGATTGAGTTTAAAGACTGCTTTGCATGGAGTTATGAAGAGATGCTCAAATTATTAACTAACATAGTAGTCTATAAACTAGCAATAGATCCTAACACTACCCCTATCAAACAAGCTCCTAGGCATGATTAGAATTGAATAACAAGTCATTTCAAGTCAAAAAAATTGATTGATGGTTTCATCGGGAAGAAAAATACCCTACACTGTCGATCGATTAAGAAGAAGAATGGCCAAATTCGCATATGCATCAATTTCAGGGACTTAAATAAGGCATGTCCTAAGGATGAGTTTTCCTTTCCTATACCAGAATTAATGGTGGACATAGCCTCTTCTCATGCAGTGTTTTCTTTCATGGATGGGTCATCTGGCTATAACCAAATCAAGATATCTCCTGAAGATGAAAGAAACACCATTTTTTGAACCTCGATCATAATCTTTTGTTATAAGGTCTTGCCTTTTGGTCTTAAAAATGTTGGTGCTACATACCAATGGGCCATGACTGAAATCTTCAACGAACTCATTCATCATCAGGTTGAGTACTATGTTGATGATCTAATAGTCAAGAGCAGAGATAAGGAAGACCATCTCTTTAACTTGAGAATAGTTTTCAAATGCTTAAGATAATATAATCTCAAGATGAATCCCCTAAAGTGTGCATTCAGAGTAGCTTCAGGAAAATTTCTTGGGTTTATTATCCGACATTGAGAAATAGAGATAGATCCTAACAAGATTAAACCTATTTTAGAAATACTGCCTCCTAAAAGTTTAACTCAACTCAGATCATTCCAAAGACGGTTGGCATATCAATGCTTTATCTCCAACCTATCCGGGAGATGCAAGCCATTTTTAGCACTTATCAAAAAGGATGTTAAGTTCAAGTGGGATGATAAGTGTTGGCATGCCTTTGAAGACATCAAGCAATATTTGGTGAAGCCACAAGCAGCCCATCAGGCCACTCATCCTCTACACTCGCATTTGATGACTCTCGCTCTACCTGCCAATGATGAAGGGAAGGAGATCACTCTTTACTACCTCAGCCGTCATCTGATTCCCGCTAAAGTGAACTACCCACCTATCGAGAAACATTGCCTAGCTTTGATCTTTGCTTTCCAAAAGCTACGGTATTATATGCTTTCTCATAAGGTGAACTTGATCTCCAGAAAAAAATCCACTACATTACCTCATGACATAGCCAACACTATCTGGACATTTTACACGATGTTCCATGATACTTTTGCAGTTTGACATTACATTTGTGCCCCTCCGTGCGGTAAAAGGACAGACACTAGCGAATTTCTTAGCATCACACCCACTTTCTATTGATTCTCCGCTTAGTGACCATCTCCTCGATGAACAAATCATGAACTTAGGGGATGCCAGCAACCACCGATGGGAGATGTATTTTGATGGTGCAGCTTCTTTTCATAAAGGGGAAACACCATGATCAATTTTCCCAGGAAAGGCAGGGGTAGGAATAGTTCTTCTAACTCCAGACCGTGATGTGATGAGATTCTCATATTATATATCCAACCCCTGCACCAACAATGAAGTTGAGTATGAGGCTTTGATTGTCGGTCTGGAGTTAGCCATCACCATCAGTGTCAAGAGCATCAACATCTTTGGGGATTCTTAGTTGGTTATTAATCAGATTATTGGGTCCTACAAGGTTCTCAAATCCAAGCTTCGTCATTACCACGAGTATACCATGAAGCTTTTGGCCCAGATTCATGTAGTCACCATCTACAAGGTTCCCCGAGCAGAGAACGCAGTAGTAGATGCATTGGCCAAACTTGCCAAGAAACTGACATGTCCATAAGATTCATTTATTTCAATAAGGGTTCAAAATAGACAAGTCCTATCCCTTATTGATATTGAACTTATCAAGAGACTTTCTCTTGAAGGGGAGGTTACCGTTGCCAAAAAGGATGAGGAGCTGGATTGGAGGCAACCATTCATAGACTATTTGAACACTGGAAAATTACCTCAAGAAAAGTCACAAGCCCATCATGTGAAATAGAGAGCTCTCCTATGCTCGTGATGGCACCGAATCATTCCTTTGATCGTGGTTACATTGTTTAGATAAACATGAAGCCTAGGCATTATAACCGAGGTACATTCAGGTTTATGCAGAGCACATCAATCTGGTCTGAAGATGAAGACAAAGATCAAATAACTTAGATAAGCTGATGATTACAGCATGGATGTAATTAGGAGATGCCATCGGGTCGTACACGCGGTGGTCCTCCACCAACCACCCAACATTCTACACCCTACATTGGCCTCATGGCCATTTGAGTGTTGGGGTACGACATTGTGGGTCTAATCGATCCTCCTTCTTCAAAGGGTCACCGGTTCATTCTAGCTGCCGCCGACTACTTTTCTAAGTGGGCGGATGCAATCCCACTCAGAGAGGTCACAACTCAGCATGTGCTTCAATTTTTTAAGAGCAATATCGTATATAAGTTTGGGATACCTCGATGAATTATATTCGATAATGGTACTGCATTCAAAAGCACGGAGATCAACAACTTTGCTAGAGGACACAATATAAATTAGAGATACTCTACTATCTACTATCCCAAAAAAAATGGCTTAGCGGAAGCATTCAACAAAACTCTCATCCAGATATTGAAGAAAACCCTTGATGACAACAAACGACAGTGGCATGAGTAGTTGGTTGAAGCCTCATGGGCCTACCGCACCACATACCGAGCTCCAACTCATACTACTATGTTTTTCTTAGTGTATGAGTCTAAAGCCATTCTACCTTTAGAAGTTCAACTCTCATCACTAAGGATAGCATTGGGTAGCAAGATCACTGCAGAGCAGAATGCAAAGTTATGATTAGAAGAGCTCGAAGGTTTGGAGGAGAGTCGCCTATGGGTGTGCCAGAACCTCGAGTTGTACAAGGCCAAAATGATTTAAGCTCACAACAAGCTGGTCTGACCTAGGTCTTTTCGAGTAGGATAACTTGTGTTAGTCCTAAGGAGACCAATTGTTATCCGTCAAAAGATGGGAGGAAAGTTTGAACTCACTTGAGAAGGCCCTTATGCTATAGAGAAGGCCTACCAATGAGGATCATATCAGCTCATTGATTGTAAAGGGGAACACCCGATGCTTCCAATTTATGGGCTCTACCTAAAAAAATATTACCCATGAAATAACTCATGTCTGAAAATAATTATTAATAAAAAGAATAAAAATCAGATTCCAGCTCATCAAACCTTTCCTTCTTTTGAGGCATTGTTTGTTTATCTTGCGAATCCACCATAACGTGTTTAGGGTAGGTGTAAGAGTCCCCCAACGGCATCCTATCTCTCTTTCACATCACAAACACAACCTCCCAGTGCTATTAGAATAGGTGTGAGAGAACCCAAGAGGCATCTTATTTCAATTAGCACAACTAAGTTTAGTGTAAGAGAACCTGAGAGGCATCCTTTCTTAATGGAATCCCGTCCATCCGTGGCACCATTCCATCAAACCCCCTAGTGTGTTTTGGATAGGTGTGAGAGAACCCAATAGGCATCCTATTCCTGTTAACACATACACAAAATAAATACAAATATTTTGTCTTAGGCTATTTTGATGTGGGAACAAACCCCTGTGGCACTCACTCATTAGTTGCTCTAGGTCGGGTCTACTTGCTACCTTGCTAGTATGTCACCCCAGTGATCTTTTGTTGTAGGATGTGAGTCCTCGCACTTTCTTCCTAACTTGATCATTATAAACTAATAAGCACACTGTTAGTGTGGTAGGCTTCACTACCTAGCTAGTAAGCTGCCTCATGTTGACTTTGCCAAAGAAGATGTGAGTCCCCATACTTTCTTCTTGAACTAGCCATCATGCACTAACTAGGTTGAGTATATTTGAGGTTTAGGGTAAGTCCCCCAGAGGATCATTTCCTCTTGACTATATTTGAGTCGATATAAGTCCCTTAGTGGCATTCACTCAGTAGTCACCTTAGGTCGGATGACACCTGTCAAGCCAAAGACAGACTATCCCAATAATCAATTTTGTTATAGGAAGATGTGAGTCTCTGAGCTTTCTTCCTAGGCTAATTATTGCAAACTGACGGACACCTTAGGTTGGTTGATGCTCACTATGCTGATAGCGACTCACATGGTGAGTACACCACTCTTGACAGATGTGAGTCCCCTCACTTTCTCTTTGAGTTGGACTCCGAATACCTATTGGATATATGACTAGCCATCTCATCTTCTCTAGGGTGTTGGATTAAGCCTCTAGCGGCCCCATCCCCTGTGGGCATTCTATTTGGATCACATCCTTTGCGATCCCATTTATACACTACTGGGGTTACTCTTGGATTGGACAGTCCCCCTTTCCTAGTAGCCACCCCTGTGGTTGGAGAATTTGTTCAACGGATATGCAGATTCTCCCTTAGTTCAGTAAATCTGAGATAGGTCTAGCTAATATAAGCTCCTTCTCAGTTTGATCCCTAACAAACCAATAGGGTCCATGATAAAACAAATTAAATAAAAAAAACAAAAATCAATTCACTTGTGGATCAGTAATTCAAGCCCCCAAAGGGCCCCTTTTCCCAAGCAGGCATTGTCAGCAGAACTTCCTATAGAAATTGTCTAACTACCTCAATTGATATAAATCCTTGGGTCGGTACTCACTCCGTAGTCACCCTTAGGTCGAGTTCAATCTGTTTTTCCACAAGTAGGTTACCCCGGCAGTCATTCCGCTTTGGAAGATGTAAGACTATGACACATTCTTTCTAACATGACTGTAGCAAACTGACAGGTAGACCTAAGTTGGGTTTGATTTATTGTCCAAAGTAACCGATCACCCCAGTGGTCTTTTATGGTGGAAGACGTGAGTCCCCGAGCTTTTTTCCCTTAAATTGATCATTGCAATCCGAAATGCACTCCTTTAGTCAGATAGCTCTCCCATCGACCGGGAAGCTACTCCCTTTAGTTCAATGAATATGAGATAGGTCTAGAATGATATGAGCTCCTTTTCAGTTTGATCCATCGCAAACCAACAAAATTCATCAAAACAAACTAAAAAATGAAATTAATCTTTGACTATCCTAAAGTTGATTTAAGTCCTTGTTGGTAGAAAAATTCCTATAGAGGAGTCGCTTTTCAAATCTATGGTAAGAAAAGAAAGAGAACATCTTATAAAAATTCATCTTGGTAAGATGTCATGCAGATTCACAGATGTACTTATTTAGGTGATCAGATATGTCATCAAGAAAATAGTGTACTATCTCGAAAGATAGAAGTCACTACCCTTTAATGGAACCAATCAACTCAATAAAGACTCCTAAGGACGATGGGTTTGCATATGTACCAGAGATTCTTCCCCTAATTTACATGAAAAAAGTAAAGCAGAGTTTATTTTAAATCAAGTTTGTTAAGTTTCTATAGGGGCAAGCCCCCATAATTAATTGCATCCTAAGGAATGGGGATTCCTTAGGAAAACTCTCGATTAAGGGAAATGATCATTGTTTCTAAATATTTCAATAGGAAGGACTATCAATTGATTGGTTTGCTTTTGAAGATCAAATGGGATTGATCAAAGAGAGATTTATTATCAAAGCCAAATGAGAATAAGTAGTAGATGCTCACGATGCTAGGAGACCTAGCGAGCATCTCAAACTATCCTATGGTTGGGCTTTACAATTTAGAAATTGATTTAGTTTATTTGAGTTGATTTTTATTAGAAATTTAGGACTTATGATTCCTTAGCACAAGATTAAGGAAATGCCTAAGAGGTAAGAAATTATGCTTATGGCCCACAAAGGGGAGAATCAATCTCAGAATCTAAATCTAGGGAGCTTTGGTGAGGGATGAAAGCACAACCTAAATCTAAGTTAAAAAAATGGGTAATTGGTTTGCCTCTACAAAAGAGGACAAACTACCTAACTGCTTGGACTTACAACTGCTTGGGGTGGTCTCCAACTAACTCCTCCTACGATTTTAAATACATGTAGGCAAGTCTTATGCTTAATGCAAGATAGTAGGCTATTTTTATTTCAAAAGAGACTAAGTCCTTAAACTCACTCCCTAAAGAGACTAGATCATGTAAAGGGACATGCTTCAAATGACTTAAACCTAATGCAATTTAAATTTCATTTTATTTTTCATTTTGGAAAATTATTTTGACTTAGGCTTATAGGACTTTTTTATGCCTAATGCATGAGAAAGAAGATTATTGACCAAAATCAGTGAGATGGGAGGAGGGGAGTTTCCAGCATGGCTCTCACAGGTCAAGCCGAGTTCTTTGGAAAAGGTGGAAGCCCTCCAACCAAGAGTGAAATAAGATGTATTTGTGCATGATATTACAAAGAAATGCTCATCCAACTAAGGGGTTGCTAAATCTTTTATCTTGATTTTTAAACCTAAGATTTAGGTGAGGTTATGAGTTATTTATTTTTAATTTGAGTTGTTAAGTTTGATAAAAGATTTATTTTTTCTTAAAGAGCCTAATCCTCATCCAGGCCAGACATAAAGCAAGGAAGAAACTAAAAAAAATATTCCACTTAATGCGCAAGTTAAATAAACATCAATTAATTTATAAAACTAATAGAAAAAGATTAAAAGGTTGTTGTGGTCGGGCACCACCTCACAAGCCCGAAAATATCAAATTGGGTAGCTGAGCTTTACCCTTATACAACCCAGATTACAAATGAATTAAATTACAATTTAAGCAAAGGAATTCATTATTATGGGGCCTTCAAGCTTTCTTTCTTCTTTTTTCTTTTCTTTTCTTCCTTCTTTTCTTTCTTCTTTGGTTCCTCCTTTAGAAAGTTGGAAGGTGGATGCTCCAAGGCTTCATATAGTGCATAAGATAGGATCTTATGACCAATGCTTATCCTAATCCCCATAACAATCATTCCAAAATCCTAATTATATAATTTTTTACATGAAAAGGAAAAGTATAAGTCTAACTAACACCTGTAAAATAAAGGTTAGTTAAATCACACCACACAAATCCCAAGCATGAATATTAGACTTATCACCCCACATATGGGTGACTAAGTCCACCTTGCCTATGGATTATTTAAAGGGGTATAAGCACCTGCAAGCAAGAAGTAGTTATATTTTTATTTATGATAGCGCCCATTAAGCACAATCTCCTGCATAAAAGAATAGTTAGACTAAGCACGTCTTACCATTTATTCTACAAGCATACACCCTAACATCCAGTCTAAAACATATATCACAAAACAAAACATAACATCAAACCATGCACTGACCTAACCTAAGATTAGAAGTGGTGACTTAGGCTAATGTGTGTGCTTTGAAGGCTTGTGTGGTATGCTTAGCTTAGGACTTTAGGTTCAAATTTTTTAAGTGTGAAGGACCTGTTCAACTTAGAAGAGGGTTTCATTTAAATTATTTAAGTGTTTTGGGTTTGTTTAATTTCATGTTTTAATTTGGTTTAGGTGAAACCTACAATTAATTACTAAGTTATGAAGAGAGAGAAAGAGAAGAGAACGTCTCTTTCTTCCCTAACTTAAGTAATTTTTAAGGTAAGTTCACAATTTAATTTCATTTAGGTGAATTTTTTGATTGCATCTTTTGATTAATCCTATGTTTAGATAAACTCTAAATAAACCTATTAAAAAAGAAAGGCATTTTAAGATTAAATAGAATGAATCAAAATTCACATAACACACATTACTTCATTTCTTTTCCAACATATATAACATGCATATGGATGGACTCGAAGCATATCTATACATACAATAGTAACACACTTTATGATGCATGCTAAGTAATCTATTTAAGAAAATTTAGAAGTTAAACATGTATGATTTTCTTAAGTAGAAAAGGTTTTCCTTATCCAAAATTTCACATATATACATGAAAGTAAGAAAGGCATAAGTGAGTACAGTGTCAATGTTAACCGTAAGGTACAAGACCTACTTAGGGATACTTAAATCCTCATAACCTCGAGGTTGTCCAGACTAATATACCACTTTTCTTAAATATAAACATGCATATAAAAGAAATGAAGTGGAAAAGGAATATGCAAAAGTTGTTTGATAGATTCATTTTTGTTTATGCAATATATGCATGCAAGTGTAGGTAACTCTTCTTAGATGGTAGCATATGAATGAATATATGAAATTAGGTGAACATGAGGTCCTTTTCAAATGAACCTTATATCTCACCAAAATTTCTATTCAAAACTATGCCAACATAGGAAAGAAAAGAAACCTATACTAAGCATACCTTTATAATATCTCACATGCAAGCTTATAACTAAAGTATAAATAGCATACTTTCAAATTTGATATTTCATTTATAAGTTTTGAAAATAATTTGGATTTAGTAGTGATAATAGCCACTCGTATTTTACTTTAGCCAACACATGCACATTTGACATAAAGTAAACAATTTTTATTTTAAAATTTGAAACATGAAATTATGAATGCATGAATCATATGGCATACAACTTAACATGTTGGGAAAGATCCAAAGCAATGAAAGCATGTAAAAAAACTCACTTTACTTAAATCTTAAAGACATTCTTATAGAATAAGAAAATTTAAAATAAATCAAAGCGAATATCAAAATGGTTTTTGCTTAGTTTAAAGTTTGATTTAATTTTGAAAATGTGAGATGAGTTTGTTGTTCCTAACCCATTACCACATGTTTTTTGTATTTTTATTTAATTTTTAGATAATTAAATCTATTTTTATGTGTTGATTAGGTTAGGATATGAATTAAGTGGCTTAATTAACCCTTACTTACACAACCTTAGAAGAATTAACTAAATAATTATGAGCTAATGAGATGACATAAAACCCACAAAAAATTTAAATTGGCAATGCGCCTAATAATAAAAAGGCTTAATGCAATTTGGCTCACAATTAAAAAGTTAATTAAGCTAAGAGGTTTAGCTTAAGTACTTTTAAAAAACCCCTTCATACTTATGAAAAGGGGTTTAATTTCCTTAATTGAACTTAGGCTATTAAACACCTAAGCATCTACCTAAGGTAGATTTATTAAGTTCTAGAACTTTTTAGAATTTTTGAAAATTGATTAAGGGGGTAATTAATGAATTAAAACCTTAATTAAGAGAAGATTAAGGAGAGAAGAGGGGTTTTTAGGGAATAGCTTAGGAGAAATACTCCAAGATTATTTCATAACCTTCTACTTACTGGATCTGACCTTAATCAACCCTAATCAGAGGGCAAAACCATTAATCATACCTTAATTACCCTTAATTACATGAAAGGGATAATTAGAGAATAAAGTAACAATTTCCCCAAGCCCTCAATAAATCTCAAGAAAATTAGGGGAGGCAGAGGTCATACCCTAAAATGAACCCTAGAAATTTGAGATTAATTGGTGACCTAATTAGAGGATAATTAGCTAATTAAGATTCCCAAATAAACCCAAATTCAGAGAAAAGAGTAATTCAAAATCCATTGAAAATATTTTTAAAATATTATAGATGAAATTATCTTTCCATAGCATTTTTCCTTTTATTTTTTTGATTTTTCTATTAAGAGTTATGAATTTTAGAAATTATAGTGATTAAATAGGACTTAATTAGGTAAATAAGTAATCCCCATTAAATCTCTCATGGCTGACGTCGCGTTTTATACATCACGCGAGGGTGACTTAAATGTGACATCCCAAATGGTGGCGGTGGCCGCGCGTTAATATCCTCGGTGCGATCAAAGATGGACGGTAGGATTCTGCAGTTTTAAATCAGATAAAGGATTTACTAAACGTGCTAAATAATCTCAGCTGTCCATCTAAAATGCATGGATGGATAGCTAAGATGAGCCAAGTTTTTCTCTGAGGATCAATGTGAATCGTCCATGATCTAAGAGGAGATCCAAGCCCAATCTAGCATAGAATCATACAAGACTCAACCCACACCATCTAGAGGAATAGAGCAGCCAATCTAATGGTGGATTTCATAGAATGTTTCTTTCACAAAGCTCCAACACCTATCAAACTAAGTGGTCAGAAAATTATGTACCTCACCGGAGGTGAT
The DNA here is from genome assembly GCA_021442155.1 of Cymbidium sinense. Taxonomy (NCBI): domain Eukaryota; kingdom Viridiplantae; phylum Streptophyta; class Magnoliopsida; order Asparagales; family Orchidaceae; genus Cymbidium; species Cymbidium sinense. The sequence goes on from CM038215.1 coordinate 141,033,793, forward strand.
CACCGATGCTCGAGCTCGATGAGGTAGCTTCGTCTAGTGGAGACGAACCCCTATTGAAAGTTTCAAACCTTGGGGTTATGTAGATCTTCCTATGGACCAACACCACTTGCTCCCTCTTAGAAAATCGAGAAAGCTAAGATTCAAATCCCTCTTAGAAAGCTTAGGGATGCTCTCTGATAGTTCCTAACTCTCTCTAGTGCTCAATTGAGTGTGAGTGAAGTGAAATTTCATTGAATTAGGGGGAGTATATCTCCCCCTATGGCAGTCGGCCGGCCGGCAATGTCCATGCCATTTTGATCCAATTGAGCATATGGAGTGAGCTATTTTGGTTATTTTGAGTGTGCACATGGTCAGTTTAGCCAGAGGAGTGGAATGTCAACTTCCCATGTGCTTGAATTGAGCTTGAGAAGGAGTTTGAAATTCCAATTTTAAGCCATATGGTCAAGTTTGGTCTAGGAACCAAATGGGCTGACCCAAACCCATTAGGTTGGGTGCACCACTCATCACTAAGTCCCCTTGAACTTTTAGAAAAGCCTTAAGTGATTGTGAAGAGTGTATGACCAAAATACCCATGGGCTAGGCCAAAATGTGTTCTATGGCCTAGGGGTAAATGGTCATTTTGCCATTTTTTCAATTTGGGTATGTTTGGTAATGTTGAGAAAATAGGTTTGGCCAAGTTTTAAAGGATTTTGGAATCCATTTGATAGGGTTTGGCTCATGTTGACCCATTTAGATCAAAATGTGTCAACTTGGGTCAAGTTGACCAATAGGTCAAATTGGGTCAAATCAAGGGTTGGGTCAAGTTCATATGACCATTTGAAATATTTTGGTGCCTTTGGTTTGGTTTAATTTGGTATATATTTGGTTTAGGCTCATATGACTTTATTTAGATCAAATGGGTCAAGTTGACCTATTTAACCTATTTAGGGTAGTTCAAGGGTAGGTTTAGGGTTGGTTAGTCATATGGAGTGGATTGGTATCTTTATTTTCAATCAATTTGGGTTAGGTTTAATTTTGGCTCAACATGGCCCCTTTAGGTCATGTTGGGTCTAAGGTCTAAGGTTGGGTCTATTTTGGCCAAGAGGTCAAGTTCAAAAGTGATTTGGAATGAACTTAACCCAATGGTTTGGATCAATTTGGCTTAGATCAAGTTTTGACCCATTTTGACTTTTAGGTCAAGGGGTCAACTTGGGTCAAGTGGCCAATTAGCTAGGTTAGCTCAAATGTTGGCTTGGTCAAGTTTAAACATAAGTCATGAGTGAACTTAGATCAATGGTTTCAATCAATTTGGCATATGGTGGAATTTGGCTATGTAAGGTTTCATTTTAGGTTAAGTGTTAACTTGGTCAACCCTTAGGTTTGAATTGGTTTGATCCAATTTGATTGATTGATCATCCGATGATGATTGTTGATCATGATGAGAGGGATATATGAGTTTGGTTCAATCTAATTTGGTTTGGATCAAAAGTTGGCTCATAAGGGTACTTTAGGTCACTTTGGGTCAAGTGAGCCTAAGTGGATCAAATGGCTTGGTCAAAGCTTGATTTGAAGTTGGTTGATCTTGTATATGGACTCATGATTTAAATATAAATCTATTTACAAGTGGTTTGAAATCAAATGGGTTTTGATCCATTTGAAAATTTCATAATCAAAGGAAGAATATGAAGGGGTTTTGGGTTTTGATTGTTTGATTGAAGTTCGGATTTATATATGAGCTCATGATTGTAGGTTTGATTGAACCATGAGATAAAATCAAGGGTTTGGCTTTATTTGAAAGTGTTTTGGCTAAATTCAAAATTTTGGCTTGAAAGGCTTAGATTTGATTTTGAATGGATTTGAGTTTGATTTTTGGATTTGGTTTTGATTGTTTGAATTTATATTTCATTTATATATGTGAATATAAATGAGAATATAAATTGATCATTAGAAAATTTCAAGGATTTGAAGTGGTTTAATCATGATTTAGGCCAAATCCATTAAAAGGGAATTTAAAGGATTTAAGGAAATTTTTAATTTGAAATTTAATTTTTGCCTTTGATTTGATTGATTTATATTTATATTTCATTTATATATGAGAATATAAATGAGAATACATATAAGTTTTGAGAAAATACTATGAATTTTAAATGGTTTGATCAAAGTTTAGGTTAAATCCATTAAAGGGAATTTCAAGGATTTTAAATTTGGAGTTTAATTTTTTTAGTTGGATTTGATTGATTTATATTTATATTTAATTTATATATGAAAATAAAAATATATTTTGAGAAAATCCCAAGGATTTGAAATGGTTTGATCAAAGTTTAGAGTTGATTTTGGCTAAGTCCTTTAATGGAAAATTAAAGGGACTTAAGAAAATTTTCATGAATTGATTTTGAATTTTGAATTTGATTTGATGGGTTTGAATTTATATTTCTTTTATATATGTGAATATAAATGAAAATATAAATGAATCATGAGAAAATCTCAAAGATTTGATGTGGTTTAGGTCATGATTTTGGTTAAGTCCTTAAGGAGGCAAGGACTTATGCAAAAATTTGGATTAGAATTTTGATGGATTTTGATCATGGGTTTCAATCAAAAGTTTCAATCATGGATTTAAAATATGGATTTGATTTAGATGGAGTTGATTTGATTTGGAGAAAATTAATTAGGATTGATTTGGAGTTTGACTTGAAAGAAGGAAAGGTGAGGAATGGTGCAAGCTAAGGGTAGGAAAATTTCCTAACACCCCTAAGGCATGATCTATTCCTATGGTTAAACCCTTCTAAGTCTTCTGGGGCTAGGGGAGAGTCCACCTAATCACTAGATGTGTCTTAAGACTAAGAAACTCTTAAAGTCTAAGAGGAATCCTATGTCTAAGATGGAGGTGTTGAGAGCTCATTCTAAAAATGAGGTCAACAGTCCCTTAGTGGCATTCACTCAAATAGTTAGCCTTAGGTCAGGTTCGATTTGTTGCTCAAAGCAACCGATCACCCTAGTGGTTCCTTGTTTCTGGAAGATGTGAGTCCCTGTGCTTTCTTCTTAATACTTGACCATTGCAAACCGAAAGACACCCCTTTGGTTAGATAGTCTTACCTTATGGTTGATAGACTACTCCCTTTGGATTGGTGAATCTAAGTTAGGACTAGTCCTCTATGGCCCCTACTCAGTGTGATCCATCGTAAACCAATGAGATCCATAAAAAATAGACTATTCTGAAAACAAAATTTAAAAATGGAATCTACCTTTGACTAGCTTTGAGTTGGTTTAAGTCCCCTAGCAGCATTCACTCAATAGTCAGCCTTAGGTTGGGTTTAATTTATTGCCTTGCCAATAAATTATCCTAGCAACTGGTCCCTACTTTGGAGGATGTAAGTCTACTACTCTTTCTTCCTAGTACAACTGATGTATACTGAAAGGCATCCCTTAGGTTGGCTAGTCCTACTATATGTTTAGTAGACTACCCCTTTGGATTGGTAAATCTGAGTTAGGTCTAGGTCTTCGTGGCTCCTACTCAGTGCGATCCATCGCAAACCAACAAGGTCCATCTCAAAATTCAAAATCTAAAAAATTTGAAACAAACAAATACAATGAAACAAAGAAACAAAATAATTAATCAACATAAATCAAATCTTTTGCTTCTCCTCAGTGAGATGCAAATCTTTCTAGTCCCCCAGCGGATCTAGAATTCTAATCCCTCAACAGATTTCATAACCCCTCCATTGTGGATGACTTGAACTTTCCTCCCTGGTGGAGAGTTCACTTTTCTATTCCCCGTGGAGTCAAAACAAACATAAATTAAATAAACAATAAATTGAAACAAATTCAACTCTCTTCCTCAGTGGAATTCAAACAAACCTTTATCTCCCCAGTGAGACTCATTTCAAATTAAACCTCTCATCCCCTTATGGATGACTTTAACCTGCTTCCCTAAAGGAAGGTTCACCTGCTCTATCCCTTAGTGGATTCCTCCTTCTCTCTTATGTCTTGGATATAGGCAGAGCCACATTGCACTTAGCTCTGGATTCCTTCTACACCTTGGGTTAAGGGTAGATTATTTATGTTAGTGCTTGTGACCTTTCGATGTTGTTGATCGATCATTAAATTGTTCCTTGTCCCACACCACACCTACAGCCTTTGACCTCATTTTTAGGATGAGCTCTCAACCCCTCCTTCTTATACATAGGACTTCTCTTAGACTTTAGGAGTTCCTTAGTCTTAAGACACATGTAGTGATTAGGTGGACACTCAACCTAGCCCTAGAGACTTAGAAGGGTTGGCCATAGGAATGGGTCATGCCTTAGGAGTGTAAGGAAAATTTGTCTACCCTTAGCTTGAACCACTCCATCTTCTCCATTCCAAATCAATCCTAATTGATTTTCTCAAACTCCAATCTTATTTGATTTTCTCCAACTCAAATCAATGCTATATGATTGAAATCCATGATTGAAATTCCAAGGTCAAAATATTTCCTAAGTCCTTAATTCCCTCTTAGGGAATTAGTCTAAATCATATTCAAATCAATTTAAATTCATGAAATTTTCTCATAACTCATTTATATTCTCATTTATATTCACATATATAAATAAAATATAAACTCAAATGTCAAATTATATCTAAAAAATCAAATTCCAAATCTTTCCTAATTCACTTTGATTTTCTCTAAGGACTTAGCTAGATCATATTCAAATCACTTCAAATCCTTGAAATTTTCTCATAAGCCATTTATATTCTCATTTATATTCACATATATAAATGAAATATAAATTCAAACAACCAAAAATAATTCCAAAAGTTCAATTTCAAATTCAATCAAAATCAAACATAAGTCTTTCAAGTTAAATTCTTGAATTTAGCCAAATCAACTTCAAATCACCCAAACTCTTGATTTTCCTTCATGATTCAATCAATACTTCAATCATGAATCCAAATATAAATACAAACTTCAACCACTTAATCAAAACTCAATTCAAAAATCAAGCCAAAATCCATTTCATTTTTCACCCTTTGAACTTGAAATTGTCAAATGAATCAAAACCCATTTGAGTTCAAACCACTTGCAAATGGATTTATATTTCAATCATAAGTCAATATACAAGTTCAATCAAACTCAAATCAAGCTTTGACCATGCCATTTGACCCACTTAGGCTCACTTGACCCAAAGTGACCTAAAGTACCTATTATGAGCTAAATTCTAATCCTAACCAAATTAGATTGAACTAAGTCCATTTAGGCCTCTCATCATGATCAACAATCATCATGGGATGATCAATCAATCAAATTGGGTCAAACCAAGTCAAACTTAAGGGTTGACCAAGTCAACACTTAGCCAAAATGAAATCCAACATAGCCAAAATCCACCATAGGCCAAATTGATTGAAACCATTGATCAAGACTCATTCATGATCAATGTTTGAACTTGACCGAGTCAACATTTGAGCCTAACCTAGCCCAATTGGCCACTTGACCTAACTTGACCCAACTTGACCTAAAAAGTTAAAATGTGTCAAAACTTGATCTAGGCCAAATTGATTGAAACCAAAGGATAAAGTTCATTCCAAATCACTTGTTGAACTTGACCAAAGCCTCAATTGCCCAACTAGACCTAACCTAGCCCAATTGACCTTGAACCCAACTTGACCTGAAGGGTCATATTGAGCCAAATTTAAACTTAACCAAAATTGATTGGAAACAAAGATACCAATCCACTTCATATGACCAAACCTAAACCTAATGACCAAGCTCAAATAGGTCAAATGGGTCAATTGGTCAACTTGACCCATTTGACCTAAATGTCATATGAACCAAATTCAAACCTAAACTAAATTAAAACAAACCAAAGCCACCAAAACATTTCAAATGGTCATCTGAACTTGACCCAACCCTTGGTTTGACCCAATTTGACCACTTGGTCAACTTGATCCATGTTGACCCATTTTGACCTAAATGGGTCAATATGAGCCAAACCATACCAAATGAACTCCAAATCTAATGCAACTTAGCCAAACCTATTTTCTCAACATACCAAACATACCGAAATTCAAAAATCAACTAAATGACCATTTTACCCCTAGGTCATAGAGTAAATTTTGGCCAATTCTACTTGGAATTTGATCAAATCCTCTTCATACCTACTTGATACTCTCCTAGTGGATCAAGTGAACACTAGGGAGGGTGGTGCACTCAACCCAATGGGTTTGGGTCTACCTAATCTAGCTCAATGGACATGTGCATGGAAATGGCCACATGGGAATCTTTCTTACACTCAATCGAAGCACATGGAGAGTTCACCATTCCACTCCCTAGCCTAAAATGAACTCAAGGATAGCTCTAACAGCTCAAAAAACCCACTGAATCAAGGCAATTGGATCAAAATAATAAGCCCATGCTCGGTCATCCGATTGCCAAAGGTAATTTATTTGAATCTTCATAGAGCCATTGTCGATTGAGAGTTAGGAAGTTAGAGGAGCCATTTGCAAGTGATCCTAAGCTTCCTAGAGGGAGATCCAATTTCCATCTTCTCGATTTTTCTTAAGTGAAAATAGGGTAGCTCCATCAAAAGTCCATTTTAATCCACACTTAAAACCAAGCCAATTCTCTGTGCACACTCCCTCAGGGATCCCAATCGAACTTTCCTAAGCTCTCTTTCAAGTTCTTGAAGCAGAGGAGGAGTCACCTAGACCAAGGTCGAGCTCACTTGATGGAGGAGTTGGTCCATAAGAGAAGATACTCAACCTCAACCCCTCAAACTTTTAGCAAAGCTTTGTCTCAACCAGATAAAGCTTCTTTAAGAAAATTGAGCACCGGTGATCACCTCCGACGAGTTTAGCCATTTTTTGAGCATTAAACTCAATGTGGTGTTGAGCTTTATGAAAGAAATGTTAATCTCATAGGATCTTGATTGTTAAATGTAATCTAGGTTGCATGGTGATGGTGTGGGTAAACTTTCATCCCAATCCAAGCTCAATCGAACTCGGATCAAAGCTTCAAACAAGGACGGTGTCCATGGCTCACAGAGAGCGGCAGGGATGGATCTTTGGATGTCCATCCGTGCATTTTGGATGGACAGATGAGATTAAAATACGTGATATATTCATTTTTAATCCTTTGATCCCCAACTTTAATCTCAGCCGTCCAATCCTTGATCAGACGATTGAGGAGAAAGCGCATAGCACCGCCGCCAAGCGGCACTACGATGTGACATTTTAAGTAACGAATCAGCTGGTGATGTGTGTAAAGTGCATGCCGCGTCAGCCACATGCATGGCGCCAGTAGATTAAGGATTTAATTAGAGATTTAAATAATTCTAATTAACACCTAAACTTCTAAAATTTATATCTCAACATAGAAAAATCAGAAAAATATGAAATAAATTGCATTGAAAAGATAATTGAGCATAGAATATTCTAAAATTAGTTTTGATTTATTTTGAATAGCTCTTTTCTCTAAATTTAGGTTTTATTGGGAATGTTAATTTTCTAATTACTCTTTAATTAATCCACTGATTAATCTCAAATTTTTTGGGTAGATTAGTGGGATGACTTCTGACTCCCCTAATTTTCTTGAGATTTATTGGTTGCTTAATTAGGGGAATTGCTAGTTCATTCCTTAATTATTTTCTTAATGTAATTAAGATTAATTAAGGTTTTAATTATTAGTTTATTCCTCTGATTGAGTTGATTAAGGTCTGTTTAAATGAATAGGAGGTTTAGGGAATAATTTTGGGACATTTCTCCTAAGCTATTCCTTAAACCCCCTTTTTCTTCCTTAGTCCATCTTTAATTAAGGGTTAATTCACTAATTACCCCCTTAACTAATTTCACAAAATTCTAAAACTTTCCAGAACTCAATTAATCTTTCTTGGGTAGATGCTTAGGTGTTCAAAATCCTAAGTACAATTAAGGAAATCAAAATTCAACTCATATGTGTGAGTGGTGTTTTGAAATTACTTAAGTTAAACCCCTTAGCTTAATCAATCATTAATCATGAGCCAAATTGGATTTGGCCCTTTTCTTCCTAGGTGCATTGCAAATTTAAATTCCTTGTGAGGTTTTATGTCATCTCATTGGCTCATAATTATTTGATTAACTATGCTAAGGTGGTGTAGGTAAGGGGTAATTAACATGCTTAATTCATTCCTTAACCTAATCAAAACATAAAATGAATCTAATCACCTAAAAACTAAACAAAAATATCAAACTCATGTGGGAATGGGTTAGGAACAGTAAACTCAATTCACATTTTCCAAAATAAATCAAACTTAAGATCAAATAAAAATCACATTAAACAAACTTTGATTTGCTTTAAGCTTTCTTATTTCATAAGATTATATTTAGGAATTAATTAAGGTGAATGTGTTTACATGAATTCATTACTTTAGTTCTTTCCAAACATGCTAAATATGTGTGACATATGATTTCATACATTCATGCTTTTCAAAAATCAAATTCAAAATGAAAATGTTTCCTTTATGTCAAAATTGCATGTTTTGGCTAAAGTAAGAATATGAGAGGCTATTATCACCATTAGATCCAAATTATTTTCAAAATATATGAATTAATTATCAAAACTGAACGTGTGTTACTTATATATTATTTATAAGCTTGCATGTGACTAAAATATAAGGATGTGCTTAGTGTAGGTTTTCCTTCTCCTCCCTTTTAGTATAATTTTGAATAGGATTTGGTAAAGTGTTTAGTTCATTTGAAAAGAACCTAACACTTGTCTAATTCCATCTCCTATTCACTCCTATGCTATTACTTAAGAAGGATACCTACATTTGCACATATATATTGCATAAACAAAAACAAATCAACTAACACAAACTTTTGCATTCTTTCTTTTCCATTCATTTCTTTTATACACATGCTTGTATTTAAGGAAATTGGTATAGTAGTCTGGATAACCCTAGGGTTGCGAGGCTTTAAGTAGCCCCTAGTAGGTCTTGTACCTTACACCCTGGTGCTAATAATGGCGTCGTACTCAGTTATGCCTTTCATACATTCATATATGCATGTGAAAATTGGATAAGAAACCCCTTTTCTACTTAATGAAAATCATGCATCATAAACATTCAAATTTTCTTAAGTAACTTACTTAGCATGCATCATAAAGTATGTTAAACATTCCCATTTGGTATGTATAGATATGCTTAGGATTCATTCATATGCATGTTATACATGTTGAGATGTGTGTTTTGCGATCTTAATTCACTTTATTTAATCTTAAAATACCTTTCTTTTTGAATAGTTTTGTTTAGAGCTATTCTAAACTTAGGATTAATTAAAAAACATGATAAAACATTCACTAAATAAAACTAAAATATGAATCCTCTTTAGAAATTACTTAGATTAGGGAAGGAAAGAGAAGTTCTCTTCTCTTTCCCTCTCTTTACAACTTAGTAATTAATTGTAAGATTCACTTGAACCCAATCAAAACATAAAATAAAATCAACCCAAAATAACTAAACCACTTAAATGAAACCCTCCTCTAAGTTGAACATTCTTCACACTTAGAAAATTCTAACTTAAAGCCATAGCTAATCATACCACACAAACCTTAAAAGCACACACATTAGGCTAAGTCATCACTTCAAACTTTAGGTTAGGTCGGTGCATGGTTTGATGTTTACTTTTATTTTGTGGAGTAATATTTTAGACTGGATGTTAGGGTGTATATGCGTAGACTAAATGGTAGGGTGATCTTAGTCTAACCATTATCTTCTGTAGGGGATTGTGCTTAAGGGGCGTTGTAATAAATGAAAATACAAATTCTTTTGTTGTGCAAGTGCTTATAACCCTAAGCATAATCCAGTAGGCCAGGTGGACTTAGTCACCAACGTGTGGGGTGTTAAGCCCAATATACATGCTTGGGATTTGTATGGTTTATTTTAGAATCTCTGTTTTTGCAGGTGTTAGTTAGATTTCCATTTTTCCTTTTTCATCTAATTCTTATAATTAGGATATTGGAATAATTGTTATGGGGATTAGGATGAACATTGGTTATAAGGCCATGCCTTATGTATCATGTGAAGCTTTTGGAGCATCCACCTTCCAACCATCTAAAAGAAAGAACCAAAGAAGAAAGAAGAAAAGAAGAATGAAGAAAGGAAGCTTGAAAACCCCCATAATAATGAATTCCTTGCTTAATTATATTTAATTCATTTGTAATCCAGGTTATATAAAGGTAGAGCTCGACTACCCAGTTTGTTTTCGGATTTGTGTGGTGGTGCCCGACCATAATGGCCTCTTATTCTTTTGCGATTAGCTTTATAAATTGATTGATGATTTGTTTAGCTTGTGCATTAAGTGGCATCCTTTTTCTAGTTTATTCGTTGCTTTATGTATGGCCTCAATGATGATTAGGCTCTTAGGAAAAAATAAATCTTCTACCAAATTAAATAATTCAAAATTAAAATAAAGAACTCATAACCTCAACTAAAGTTTAAGCTTAAAATCAAGATAAAAGAATTAGCAAACCCTTAGTTGGATGAGTATTTATTTTATAACATCATGCATAAATACATCTTGCTTCACTCTTGATTGGAGGGCTTTCACCTTTGCCAGAGAAACTTGGCTTGACCTTTGAGATCCATGGTGGAAACACAGCTCCTCCCTTCTCGCTGATTTTGGCCAATAATCTTACTTCTAATGCATTAGACATAAGAATCCTATTAGCCTGAGTCAAAATGATTTTTCAAAAATGAGAATAAAATGTAATATAAATTGCATTATATTTAGGTCTTTACTCATGCCAATACATGATCTAGTCTCTTAAGGAGTGAGTTTAAGGACTTAGTCTCTTTCTAAATAAATAACAGTCAAACTATCTTGCATAAAGCATATGACTTGCCTACATGAATTTAAAATCATAGGAAGAGTTAGTTGGTGGCCACCTCCAGGCGATTGTAACTCCAAGTAGTCGGGTAGTTTGTCCTCTCTTGTGAAGGCAAATCGAATACCCATTTTTGCCTTAGATTTAGGTTATATTTTGGCCCTCGCCAAAGCTCCCTAGATTTAGGTTCTAAGGTTGTTTCTCCCCTCTGTGAGCCATAAGCATAAGTCCTCACCTCTTAGGCATTTCTATAACCTTGTATTATGGAATTATAAGCTCTAGCATTCTAATGAAAATTCCACTCAAATAAATTAAATTAATTTTAAAAATGTAAAGTCCAATCATAGGATAGTTTGAGATGCTTGCTAGGTTTTCTAGCATCATGAGTATCTCCTATTTGTCTCCATTTAGCTTTGATAATAACTCTCTCTTTGATCAATTCCAATTTATCGTCAAAAATGAACTAGTCGATTAATAGTCCTACCTTATTGAAATCTTTAGAGACAACGATCATTTATCTTAATCGAGAGTTTTCCTATGGAATTCCCATTCCTTAGGATGTAATTAACTATGAGGCATGCCCCTGTAGAGAACTTAATGAACCTGATTTAAAATAAATCCTACTTTACTTTTCCAAGTAAAGTAGGGGAAGAATATCTAATATACCTCGAAAACCCAACGTCCTTAGGAGTCCTTATTTTGGTGATTAGGTTCATTGTAGGGTGGTGATTTCTATCTTTTGAGATAGTACACCTCTCTTCAATGTCATACCCGATCACCCTAATAAGTACATCTGTGGATCTGCATTGCGTCCGACCAAGGTATTATATTCCTATTTTCATTTATCTTCTTTCCACCATAAAAGAGGGATAGATGAAGGTGGGAATATAAATTTCCACCCACAGGGAGGTAGTTAAGAAGATCTTTAAGAACCTCTTAAAGAAGCCTGCTATGTGAGCCTGAGCCTGAGGATGTGGGTAAGAGTCATGATCCTAACTTTGCCCCTACCACATCAGTCATGTCTTAAGATTGCTTTACCTTTAAGGACTGACTTGAGCATAGCTACAAGTCAGGTGCCATTATCATCCCTAAGGAATATTTACTAGAACAACCCTCCACTTCTATTAGGGTAATCCTTGGGGATACAAGCTATCTTCTTAAGATAGAGGAAGGTTAAGATATCTCCCCATCCCGAACCTCCAAGAAAATCATCTCTAAGATCAGAAAGTTACCCTTGCAGGTGCCTAAAGCAACTCAAACCTCCAACTTTAAGGAAGTTTTGCAAGTTGCTAAGAACAACTTGAAGGAGCTAGAAGAAAGATGTAGCCCACCTCTACTTGCGATAACATAGTAACACAACCACCGCCCAAGTCCACTCCATCCACCATTAGCCTACTACTTCCTCCACTAGCTCCTCTTCTCCAAAGCGTTGACGGAAAGGGCACTAAACCCCTTTCCCTACTTACTTTATTAGATTTCTATCATGTACCTCCTTCTAAGAAAAAATCAATGAAGAAAGCTTTCACTTACATCTTGTCCACTTCTAACACTCTAGATTTTATTCCTCTCAAAAATTCTCCAAGTCTACAAAATAATAAGTATAACTCTAGTTCCAATCATTCCTTTTCTGATTTAGAAATGGATTTTCCATTCTTGAATCATTCAGGTTTGACCATTGAGATTGATTTGGAATCACCCGACTCCGATGATCCCATAGGAGAAACTGTAGGTAAACCTAATGAGCAGGTAGAACTTTCCACTAAATCATCTCACAAAGTCATTGAAGTTAACCTCCACAGTGGCAAAGTTCTACTTCCTAGGGTAGCACCTCAGGATAAGGGTAAATAAGTCATTGGTTCTAGTGATCAAGAAACCCCTCCACAAGATGCTCCACCCATGGATATACTTGTGGAGGATCAACCCAGGGTTGACTATAATGTCCTTGCTCACCTAAGAAAGTTGTCAGCTGAACTAAGCATATATGATACCCTTATCTTATCTAAAGAGATGAGGGAGTCATTGATCAAAGCTCTTCTTAATCTAGAAATATGCTTAGCTCAGTTGACTGCTATTTGAGAGAAGGCATGTTATTCAAGAGAAGCCTGTAGAGTTACATTCACAGATGAAGATCTTCTTTTGGGGATAACTGAGCACAACCGTCTCCTCTACATCATAGTAGATATAGGCAGATTCAGGCTCTCTAGGGTATTAGTTGATCAAGGTACATCAGTGAACATTATGAGTCCAAAAACCCTTGCCTACTTGAGGATCGATATCTTTGAACTCTGAGCAGATTAGATAATGTTGAGAGGATTTAACGAATAAGGCAAGAGGGCTTTAAGCTCTATAGTGTTACCACTAGAGATAGATGATTGGAAGACATAAGCCAAGTTCTACATAATAGACTCAGATACATCTTTCACTGCTTTGCTCGGTAGGCCTTGGATACATGCAAATAATATGGTTTCATCTTTTTTTCACCAGTGCATCAAATTCAGAAGAGGTGGAATTGAGTATTGTGTCAGAAGAGACTTGAAGCTATTCTCAGTTAGAGAGGTCAAGATTTATGAAGATGCAGCCTACTATCTTCTTCCAAATCAAAAAGTTTATTCTCGCGAGATTGGTGAATGTTCAAAAGAAAAAGAAAAAGAAACAAAAGAAAAAGAAGAAAAAGAAAAAGAAAAGAAAAAGAAAAAAAAGGAAGAGAAAATAAAAATACAAGTGAGTGAGAATCAAACACCGAGGAAGAGGTAGAGCCAGATGTTACACTATGCCCATAGTTTGTTCCTCCATATGAACACATGGGTGGGATGACTCGACCCCCACTAGATAGAGGAAGAGGTAGATTCAGAGGTAGTTCTAGAGGTGGAAGACCTTCTTGCTGGTGGCCAACCAGTAAGAGCTATATTCTGGCTCACAGGAGTACCCCCACTATTCACATAGACTTAGAGTCTAGTTCAAATGGTGAGTCTTATGTGGTTAGCATGCCAACCAACCCCTCTTAGTGGGTCCCTTTGAAGGTGACATTCCCGAGTGATGAATACTGACTCCAAGCAAAGCATGAATGTCTAATCACATTATGAATAAGTGTAGTTGGAAACTTTAGTTTAACCTCACTTTCTTCCCAGAAAGTTGAAGGTTTAGCAGTTAAGGAGGCCCCCAAGTCATCTGCAGATGTCAAGCCAAAGAGATTTTTGTTGGGAGCATCATCCTCAAGTCAGGAAGCCGATGTAGAATTTGAGGATGATTCATATAAAGATTTAATAGAATTACCTTTTGATTGGTACTCACCTTGTGTTCTTAACTTAGCAAAGAAGGGATTAATCTCACATACTTGGTCTAAACATAGGTCAGACTACTTTGAAAGGGTATGAGACAACCAAACCAAACATCCTCAATCAAGACCGGACTAGATTCAAAGATAGTGTCCAATCGATGATGACAACCATTGCTTCATCATAAATCATTTGGAGTCTGATAGGTTCTTCTCAAATCATGCTAACTCTTATGAGGAGGTATGTTTAGAAACTTCAGATGACCCAAGTGAGCCTGAAGTTAGAGATGCACCGCCAGAGTTTGAAGAAGAGATCAAATCAACCATCGATGAGCTCAAAGAAATCAACATAGGAACCGAAGACTATCCACATCCGACATACATCAGTTCTTTATTGAATGGAGAAGAAACCAATGAATTAATTAGGCTATTAGCTGAGTTTAAGGACTGCTTTGTATGGAGTTATGAAGAAATGCCCAGTTTATCTCTTGATGTAGCAGTCCACAAACTAGCAATAAAATCTAATGCTAACCCTATCAAGCATGCGATTAGACAACAAAGATCACTTCAAATCTAGAACCGATCAATGTTTTTATGAAGAAAATATCCTACCGGTTAGCTGTCATCCCTAAGAAAAGATTGGCCAAAATTGCATATGCGTCAATTTTAGGGATCTAAATAAGGCATGTCCTAATGATAATTTTCCACTTCATATACCAAAATTAATGGTAGAAATTGCCTCATCTCATGCAATATTCTCTTTATGGATGAGTCATCTCACTACAACCAAATCAAGATGGCCCTCAAGGATGAAAGAAACACTATTTTTCTAATCTCAATTAGAATTTATTATTATAAGGTCATGCCTTTCAACCTTAAAAATGCTGGTGCCACATACCAGCGGGCCATGACACGAATCTTCGATGAACTCATTCATTATCAAGTTGAATGCTATGCCGATGATCTCACTATCAAAATCAAAGAAAAGGAATACCATCTGTTTGACTTGAGAGTAGTTTTCAAACAATTAAGATAATATAACCTCAAAATGAACCCCCTAAAGTGTGCATTCAGAGTAGCTTCAGGAAAATTTCTTGGATTTATTGTCTGACATCGGGGAATTGAAATCAACCTAGAGAAGATTAAGGCTATCTTAGAAATGCCACCCCCTAAAAGTCTAACTCAACTCAAATCATTCCAAGGGAGGTTGGCGTATCTAAGACACTTCATATCCAACCTATCAGGAAGATGACAACCATTCTCGGCACTTGTCAAAAAGGATGCCAAGTTCAAGTGGGATGATAAGTGCCAACATACTTTTGAAGACATCAAGCACTACCTGATGACACTGTTAGTTCTATCAGCTCCTATTCCGGGCAAACCGTTGATCCTCTACACCGCTGCATTAGATGACTCCCTTAGTGCTTTATTGGCCCAAGCCAATGATGAAGGGAAAGAAAATGCTCTCTATTACCTCAATCATCATCTAATCCCTACTGAGGCAAACTACCCGCCTATTGAAAAATACTGCCTAGCTTTAATCTTTGCATCCCAAAAGCTACGACACTACATGCTTTCTCATAAGGTAAATCTAATCTGCAGGATCAATCCACTGCAATATCTAATGACATGGCAGACATTAACTAAACGGTTGGCGTGGTGGTCCATGATTTTATCATACTTTGATATCACATTCGTACCCCTCCGTGCGGTGAAAGAATAAGCACTAGCATATTTCTTAACAGCACACCCACTTCATGTTGATTCTCCGCTTAGTGATGACCTCCCTGATGAACAAATCATGAACATAGGGGACACCAGCATTCACCACTGGGAGATGTATTTTGATGGTGTAGCTTCCTCTCAAAGAGGAGAAGAACCATAATTTATTATCCCAGGGAAGGTAGGGTAGGAATAGTTCTCCTAACTCATGACTGCAATGTGATAAGATTCTCATATAATCTATCTAATCCATGCACCAACAACGAAGCTGAATATGAGGCTCTGATTGCTAGTCTGGAGTTAGTCATTATACTATGCATCCAGAGTATCAACATCATTGGGGATTCTCAGTTAGTCATCAAAAAAATTCACTGGGTCCTACAAAGTTTTAAAGCCTAAGCTCTATCATTACCACAAGTACACTATGGAGTTGTTGGCCCAAATCCCAGAGGTTACCATTTACAAGATTTCTCGAGGAGAAAATGCAGTAGCAGATGTATTATCCAAGCTTGCTAAAGAGTTGGCATGTCCAGAAGATGAGTCCATTCTAATAAGGGTCCAAAACAGACAATTCTTATCCCTTATTGATGATGAACTCATCAAGAGATTCTCTCTTGAAGGGGAGGCTGCCATTGCAAAAAAGGATGATGAGTTAGATTGGAGGCAACCATTCATAGATTATTTAAATATAGGCAAACTACCTCGAGAGAAATCACTAGCATACTTGGTGAAGCAGAGAGTCCTTTCTAATGCTCTTGTGGATAGCACCTTGTACCGATGGTCCTTTGATCATATATGGTTACGTTGTATGGACAAACATGAAGCCCATGGGATCGTGATTGAGGTACACTCAGGTTTATGTGGAGCACATCAATCAATCAAGATAAAACTAAGATCAAGACTGTGATACTCATGTAATAACATATAAATACGTAACTGGAAAGGAGATCCCACCATCGTACATGGTGTGGTCCTACATCAACCACCCAACATTCTACATCCTACATTGGCCTCATGGTCATTTGAGTGTTGGGGTACCGACATAGTGGGTCCGATCGATCCTCCTTCTTCCAAGGGTCACCGGTTCATTCTAGCTGCCACCGACTACTTTTCTAAGTGGGCGGAGGCAATTCCACTCAGAGAGGTCACAACTTAGCATGTGCCCCATTTTTTAAAAAACCATATTGTATATAGGTTTGGGGTGCCTTGACAAATTATATTTGATAATGGTATTGCATTCAAGATCACTAAAATCAATAGCTTTGCTTGGAGACACAGCATAGATTGGAGATACTTTATCATCTACTATCCAAGGGAAAATGGGTTAGCAGAAGCCTTCAACAAAACTCTCATCCAAATATTAAAGAAGACACTAGATGATAATAAACGATAGTGGCATGAACAGTTGGTTGAAGCTTTGAGGGCGTGTCGCACCATCTATAAAACTCCAAGGCAGCCCACCCCTTTCTCCTTAGTGTATGGGTCTGAAATCGTTCTACCAATAGAAGTCCAACTCCCATCACTAAGGATAGCCATGGGTAGTAAAATCACAACGGAGCAGAATGCCAAGTTACAGTTGGAAGAACTTGAAGGTTTGGAGGAGAGACGCTTACGGGCATGCCAGGACCTTGAGTTATATAAAGCTAGGATGATTCAAGCACAACAAGTTGGTCCGTCATAGAGCTTTTCAAGTAGGAGAGCTTATTTTAGTTATAAGGAGACCAATTATTGCCCGTCGAAAGATGGGAGGCAAGTTTGAACCTACTTGGGAAGGCCCTTATGCCATAAAGAAGGCCTACCAAGAAGGATCTTATCAACTCATAAAGTATAAATAAGAGCACCCAATGCTTCCAATTAATGGGATCTACCTGAAGAAATACTATCCATAAATCTTGTTTAAAAATAATCATTAATAAAACTTCTTTTCATCTCAAATTTCATCTCTTTTGTGTTAGAAATATCTTTTGCTTTTGAATCTGCCATGATGTGTTTAGGGTAGGTATAAGAGAACTCAAGAGGCATCCTATCCCTCCACAACACAAACACAAACTACAAATGATCCTACAGTGCTATTAGGATAAGTGTAAGAGAACCCAAGAGGCATCATATTTTGACTACCACAACTAAGTTAGGTGTAAGAGAAACTGAGCAGCATCCTTTCTTGGTGGAATCACATTGCTCCTGTGGCACCATTTCATCCATTCTTCGATGTGTTTAGGGTAGGTATAAGGGAACCCAAGAGGCATCTTATCCCTCCATAACACAAACACAAACTATAAATGATCCTCCAGTACTATTAGGATAGGTGTAAGAGAACCCAAGAAGTATCCTATTTCAACTAGTACAACTAGGTTAGGTGTAAGAGAACCAAAGCGATATCCTTTCTTGGTGGAGTCATAATTGCTCCTATGGTGCTATTTCATCCATTCCTCTATGCATTTAGGGTAGGTGTAAGAAAACCCAAGCAGCATCATATTCCCTCTTTCACAACACAAACAAACACATATCTTTTATCTCGGGATATTTTGATGTGGGAGCAAACCCCCCATGGCGCTCACTCATTAGCTGCTCTAGTTCGGGCTGACATGCTACCTTGCTATTGTGTCACCCCAATGGTCACTTGTCTGGAGGATGTGAGTCCCCATGCTTTCTCCCTGACTTGATCATTACAAACCAACGAGCTCCTTGTCAGTTCAGTAGGCCTTACTGCGTGGCCGGTAAGCTACCCCATGTTTACTTTATTTAAGTGGATGTAAGCCTACACGCTTTCTTCTTAGACTAGCCAATATGCTTTGACTAGGTCGAGTATATTTGAGGTTTAGGATAAGTCCCCCAGTGGCTCCTTTCCTCTTGACTACTTTAAGCTTGGGTCTAGTCCTTACACATGACTCCTCGTTTAGTAGTCGCCCTAGGTCGGATAGCCCCTATCGAGCCGAAGACAAACTATTTCGATGATTAGTTATACTTTAGAGAGATGTAAGCCTACACGCCTTCTTTCTAGACAGATTGTCGCAAACCGATGGGCACCTTAGGTTGGTTGGTTAATTACATGCTAATGGTGGCCCACCTGGTGGATACATCACTCTTGGCAGATGTGAGTCCCTGTGCTTTCTCCTTGAGTTAGCCACCGAATACCTACAGGCTCTCTTTTACAGGGTTTTGGATAAAGCCCTTAGCAGTACCTCCCCTGATAGCACTCTATTTGGATCATGTCCTTAGTGACCCCATTTAGACACTACCTCGATTATTTTTAGATTGGACAACCCCCCTTTCCTAGTAACAGCTCCTGTGATTGGAGAATTTATTCAGCAGATGCGCAGATTCTCCATTGGTCTAGTAAGTCTGAGATAGGACTAGGATGATATGAGCTCCTTCTCAGTGTGGTCCCTCATAAACCAATAGGGTCCATGCAAATATAAAATAAACAAAATATATCTTCGTTTGTGGATTAGGAATTTAAGCCCCTAATGGTCACTTTCCCAAGCAAGCATCCTATCTTTAGGGCAGTGTCAGCAAAACTCCCTATAGGAATTACCAAACTACTTTGAGTTGGGATAAGTCCCCGGGTTGGCACTCTCTCAGTAGTCGCTCTTAGGTCGGGTTCAACTTGTTGTGCCACAACGAGTTACCCGGGCTGTCATCTTTGCTTTGAAAGATATAAATCTATTACGCATTCTTTCCAACATGATCGTTGCGAATTGACAGGCTGCTCTAGGTCGGGCCCGATTTATTGTGCAAGCGACCAATCACCCTAGTGGTTCCTTATTTAGGAAGATGTGAGTCCCCGCGCTTTCTTCCTAACTTGACCATTACAAACCAAAAGGCACCCCTTAGGTTGGTTAGTTCTACCTAATGGCTGGTAGACTATCCCTTTGGATTTGTAAACCTGAGATAGGTCAAGTCTGATGTTAGCTCCTTCTTAGTAGATCCATCACACACCGACAAGGTGTATCTAAAATTAAATTAATTTTGACTATTCTTGAGTCGATATGAGTCCATAGTGGCATTCGCTCAAATAGTCGCCCTAAGTCGGGATTGATTTGTTGTGCCATCGACAAATCACCCCAACGGTTGATCCCTACTTTGGAAGATGAAAGTATGCTATGCTTTCTTCTTGGTACAATCTTTGCACACTGAAAGGCAACCCTTAGGCCGGATAGTCCTACCTTGTGGTTGGTAGACTACCCCTTTAGATTTATAACACACCAAATTAAATCAAATCAAATTAAGTCAAATCAATATAAATCAAATTAATCATCAGGACTACTCTTGAGTTGAGGTAAGATCTCCAGTGGTGCTCACTCAGTAGTGGCTCTAAGTCGGGATTGATTTATTGTGCCATCAAAAGATCACCCTAATGGCTTTTCCCTCTTTTGTAAGATGTAAGTCTGCTACACTTTCTTCCTAGCATAGTCGTTACACATCGAAAGGCGACCTCTTAGGTCAGATAGTCCTCCCTTATGGCAGGTAGACTACCCTTTTGGACTTATAAATCTAAGACAAGCTAAGGCCCCCATGGCTCTTTCTTAGTGTGGTCCATCGCACACCGGCAGGGTCCATAACAAAATAAATTCAAAACCAACCTCCCCAGTGGAGTCAAATTAAGCATATTGGATAAAACAAATTTCTCCCCAGTGAGGCGCAAATTAAATTAGCCTCCCCGGTGGAACCTAAATTTAAATCAAACAAATTCAATTGAGTATACATCCTCAGTGGATATGCCCTCAATCTAGAACCCTTCTCTCTAGTGGAGCCATAAAAAATTAAACCAACCTCCATAGTGAAGTCTAATCAAACAAATTAAAGAAATCCAATTAAATTTTTATTCCCAGCGGATAGCTCGAACCTGCTTCCCTAGTGGAAGGTTCACATACCCAATCCCTAGCAGATTTGAGCATATATCCCTAGCAGATATGCCTCCAAATCAATTAAAATAAAATAAATTAAAATCAATTTGATCTTGATATCCATCAAATTATAGATTTTTATCCCCAGTGGATACACACCCAAACAAATCATATTCACAATCAAACTCAGATTCTTATCCCTCAACAGATAACTTGAACATGCTTCCCTAGTGGAAGGTTCATGTACTTAATCCCTAGCAGATTCCTTCTTGCTCTCTTATACCCTTGGCATAAAGAGAGCTACATCACACTAAGATTGTGCTCATATCTACCTTTATGGTCTAGGTATAGATCATTTTGTTAGTCTCTGCCAATTTTTTAGAGTGATCTTCTTCCAAGCCAAAGTGAAGAGTTTCATTACTGCTAATCTTAATCACCACCTATTAGTCACTTTTGTTACTCACTTTTCAATATTCTCCTTCAAATTCTTCTTCAAATTATCAAATTAACTCAAATTCAAACACAAAAATCAAATTCAAATCCTAAGACTTCATATATGAACCACTTACTCTCCTTTTAAATCAATACAAATTCAATTGATTTCTTTATAAATCAATTGTTTCTTCATTTATATTCATAAATATAAATGAAATCCAAATTCAAATGACCAAAACTATATCAAAATCAAATCCAAACTCATTCTAAGCCTTTCACCAATTCTTTGGACTTAGCTACCTCTATCCAAATCAAGAAAAAAACCAATGGATTTTCTCTCGAATCAATCATTCATTCAATCATTTATCCAAATATAAATAAAACCTACAATCATCAAACCGAATTCAAGTCAAGCCTAACTTAGGCCTTTTGACTTAAAACTTTCAATTTAGCCAAAATCTATTGGACTCCAAATTGATTGCTGTTAAATTTATATTTCAATCCATGGCTCATATATATGTTCAACTAAACTCAAATCAAACCAAAATCAAACCAATTGACCCACTTAGGTCCACTTGACCCAAAGTGACCTAAAGGACCCATTTGAGCCAACTTTCAATCCAACCCAAATTGGATTGAACCAAGCTCACCAAAATCTTCCACCATGATTGTTGATCACCCTAGGATGATCAATTATAATTAATTGGGTCAAACCAAGTCAACTTAGTCATTTGACCAAGTCAATCCTTAGCCCAAATGAACCAAAACTAGCCAAAACTCATCCTACATCAAATTAATTGAAACCAATTATTTGAATCAATCCAAAATTAATATTTAAATATGACTTGACCACCAATTGAGCCAAACCAAGCCCAATTGGCCCTTTGATCTAAGTTGACCCAAATTGGCCTAAAGGACCAAATTGGGTCAAATCATGATATAATCCAAATTGATTGCAACCAATGGCTCAAGTTCATTCCAAATTGATTATTGAACTTGACCAACACCATATTTGAACCTAATTTGATCAATCGAGCCCAACTGAGCCATTTAGCCCAAATTAGTCTAAAGAGACATCTGGCTTAAATTCAAATTAAATCCAAATTGATTTAAACTAATGACTACATTCATCTTCAATTAGCCAACTAGATATCAATCAACCTATAACCCAAGCCAATTTGGCCAATTTTGGTCAAATTGGTCAACTTGACCCATTTGACCTATTTGATTTCTAATGAGCCAAAATCAATTCTAAGCCAAATTAAATAAATTGATCATACCAAAACACTTCAAATCATCATTTGAATCTAATCCATACCTTGGTTTTACCCAATTTGACCAATTGGTCAACCTAACCCAACTTGACCCAACTTGACCCAACTTGACCCAAATTGACCCAAATGACCCAAATTAAGTCAAACCCATTTGAATCAAGCCAAAGCCCATTGCAACCTGACCAAACCCATCCTAAACCAACTTGGGATTAGCCCAAAGTCAACACAAACCCATTTAGAGCCAAACCCAAGATAATCCCCCTTAGAAATGCCACCCTACATGTGATTTTACCCTAAAAGATAGCAAAGTCCACTTTTGGCAGCAACCCATCACCTCATTAGAACTTGGCCTAGTTTCTTGGCCCACTATATGGTGGCTAGGCATGCACATCCCATCAATTTTGATGGGGAATTTCGGCCATCCCCTTGCAACGAGAGGAAAATTCCTCATTTCAAGCATATACACCCCCATTTATCTCTCAAAAGACACCTCAAGCAAAAAGGAACTCATCCCCCACCTCTTTGGACCATTTTTGAGCTCAAAATACAAATAGAAGCTTTTCTGGCAAGGCGATGGTGAACATTAGAGAAGATGACATTCCAAAGGAAGGCAAAGGTTCAAAATTATTCCAAAGCTTCCTCACACACCAAGGAGTTTGTTCGGATCTTCACCGCCGTCGAAAACCATCCCCAACGAGGTAATTTAATAAAACTTTAGCGGGTCTTGAAGAATTTTATTTGCGATCATGTGTGCACGATTTTAGAAATTTCTTATAGATTTCTCTTGCTTTTTTTATTTGATCCCCATGCGAAATTGAATTTTTTTGGTGTGAATCGCCTTGAAATGAACCAAATCTGATGAGATTTGGCTCAAATTTCGTTCAAAAAACCCTCTTTTTTGCCATTTTTCATCTCTGGTTCACCGAAATCGGAGATGAAGAGCAACAGCCATCCGATCCCACATTCATGGGATCAGATGGCCTAGATTTTGTGCAGAAATTAGCCCAAATCAGCCTATTTTGCTAATTCTCCGACGGATCTGATCTCATCACAAGGATCAAACTGCCGATCCCGCTCACGGTTGTGTGATCCCCAATTTTTCTCACTCATTTTATATGGATGCAATGGCGCTGGTTACGCCAGCCATGCTTAACTGTGTTAAAAAGAAAAATGGGATTTTCTGGATTTAAAAAAATTAATTAAATTATCCAAAATTTTAAAAATTCATAACAAATAAAACACTCAACAAAAATTTGCAAATAAGGGCTTGTTAGATTCTCTATTCCAAGAGGAATCCACTGAACTAAAAATCATTAACTTTGGCTAATTATTTTGAGCTTGATTTATGTTTTAGTGAAAATCAAATTTTATTAATTACTCTAAAAATACAAATTAGATTCAAGTAAAATTTTCATAGATTAGAGTTAGGCTTAAGATCTATTAAATATAAAAATTTCAAGATAAAATGATGGCTGGATTGAAAGATATTAATTTTAGAAGTTCAAAGAGCCTATTTTAATAAAATAAATTAATATATCTTATAAAATTTGATTAAATCAGCTGAAAATTTAAAAAATCATAAAAAATCATACAAAAATCCAAAAAAATACAAATAAATACTCATTTTAAAGATATTTTAGAGGAGAATCCATTAAAATTATTCTTAATTAATTTTGAAATGTGATTTTAGCTTAATTAAGGTTTAATTAAAAATTTAATTAGCTTAATTACTCCTTAATTAATCTTCAAATTAATTTCAAACTTTTTGGAGATGTTAGGGGGATGCCCTCTACCTCCCCTATTTTTCTTGAAATTTATTGGCTGATTAATTAGGAGAATTAACTGATTAAGCCTTAATCACCCTCTTAATCTAATTAAGGGATAATTAAGCATATAAATAGAAAATTAATTAATTTATTGGATCTATCTGACATTGATTAATAGTGAGGAAGCTTAGAGAATGTGATTGGGATATTTTTCCTAATCCATTCTCTAATTTTCCTTTACTTTTTAAGAAAATTAATTAAGGGATTACTTAACTAATTAAGTATTCAATTAGCTTACTTAAATTTTAAAAATGGATCTGATTTCCTCTAATTGATTCATGGGTAGGTCTTTAGGTGTTTAATAATCTAAAGAGGCTTAATGAAATTATAGCTCACATGTGTGAGCAAATCATAAAAGTAATTAATTAAGTTCCTTAAGCTTAATTAATAAATGATTATGAGCTAATTACATTAGTCCCCTTTCATTTCATAGGATCATTGAAATTTAATTTTCAATATGTTTGCATATCATTGGCTCATAATTATTTGATTAATTATCTCAAGGTAACATAGGTAAGGTTTAATTAATTGATTTAATTCATGACTCAAATTAATTAAGCCATAAAATTAATCTAATTACTCTTCCTTAAATCAAATTAATTCATGCATAGGGGAACGAGATTAGGATTAGAAAACCTCTCTCACATCCCTTAAGTCAAATCAAATCAAACTCAAAATTAAAAATGACATTAAAGAAATTTTGGTTTATCTTAAGTGGCTTTATTCCATAAGATTTTCCTTAGGAATTAATTGGATTAAATGAAACCATATGCTTATGTTTATTCCTTTCTTTCTAATTGTATTAAAGGTCATATGCCATATTCAAACATGCATTCATGTCTTTCAAAATAAAGTAAATAAAAATGGTTTACTTCATGTCAAATTGCATGTGTTGGCTTAATCAAATATGTGTAGCTATTATCACTAGTAAACCAAAAATCTATTTTCAAATGTTTATAAATCAAATATAACATGTGTAGTAATGTTATTTATAAATATCTACAAGCTTGCATATGTTTATAACTTAGAACATGTAATACTCAATTCCCTTTTCTTACTTTATATGGGTTTACATAAGGTTGCAAATGTATAGTTCATTTGAAAAGAACACAACATTTGCTTATGTTTCCTCCTATGTATTCTTATACTAGGATTAAAAGAGAGTTGCATATTGCATAAATAAATCTCTTAACCAAATTCAGCACAACATTTTTTGCATGGCTTTTCTTCCTTCTAATTGCTTTTACATTCCTATGTATATGAGTAAAGTGGGTATATTAGTCTGGACATTCCAGGGACGCAAGGCTTTAAATAGCCCCAAGGAGATTTTTACCTCACTCCCCTGGTGCGAAACAATGGCGTCATACTCACTTAAAAGCTTGCATACATTTGGATGTATGTGTAATTAAAGGAGGAAACTCCTCTTTTTCTATTAAAAAGGCATGCATTCATAATTAACTCAATTGATTGAATTAATTTGGTTTGTGATCTAAAGTTCATTCATTATGATCTTTTATAAGAATTTGGATAGAGCTTTAAATTAAGATAGCAAAATAATTCAATCAAATAAAATAATTAAACTCCAAGTATCTCCATTTGCATTCGTCATCTAACTGTGATAAAACATATGTTGTATATGTAAGTAAAAATCATATGAATGTTATACATACAATGGAATGAAAGAAATGAATATGTGTTTTATGATAGTAATTATTAGTCTTAAGATGCCTTTCTTATCAAATAAAGTCATTTCAAAATAAACCTAAACTAAGGATCAATTAAAGAAAATTAAGCTAATTAACTGGCTTTAGGAATGACTTAAGGTAAGGATGAAAGAGAGGCCATCTCTCTTTCTTCTCTTTATAACACTTAGTTACTAAGTGTATGAGATATAAAACCAAATAAAACACAAATTAAAACTTGAAAATTCATTAAACAGCTTAAAGTGAAATAAATCTCCCATGTTAAATTAAACATTCCAAACTTAAAAAATCACAACTCTAAAGCCTAGTTAGGACATATTACATAAGCCTTCATACACACACTTTAGGCTAGGCCACCACTTCTAGCCTTATGTTAAGGCGGTGCATAGCTTGATTTATGTTCGTTTTGTGATGTAATATTTTCAACTGGATGTTAGGGTGTATGCCTCGTAGTCTAGATGATAGGTCATGATTAGCCTAATCATATTTTTTGCATGGGCTTGTGCTTAAAGGGTCGTTGTAACAAAAATATAAATACTTTTGTTGTGCAGGTCACTTAGCCCCTGAGCATGACCCATGTTAGGATAGGTGGGCTTGGTTACCCATGTGTGGTGTGCTAAGTCCAAATTATTCATATAACTGTTTAGGTTATATGGTGTGTTTAGCTAACATTTATTTTGCAGGTGTAGCTAGATTTCTTATTTTTAATGTAATTTTGCATTAAGAATTAGGATTAGTTTTATGGGGGATTAGAATGAACAGTTGCCAGAAGGCTTAGTCCCTGGGTACCCTGTGATGCTTTTTCGAGCAAATCAAATCAAAAGGAAGAGAAGGAAGAAATGAAGAAAAGAAGAACCCCATATTATATATTATTTTTGTAATCCGAGTTATATAAGGGTAGAGCTCGACTACCCATCTTTTTTTCTCTTTTTAGGGTGTACGGTGGGATCCGACTGCACTGACCTTTTATTCTTTTGCGTTAGCTATAAAATTGTTTGTTGTTTGTTTAGATTGTGCACTAGAATTTCATGCTTCTTCTAGTTTCTTCATGTTTAATGTTTGAATGTGTGGCCTGAGTGCGGTAGGCTCTTAGGATAAAATTAATTTTTCTAACCCAATTAATAACTTGAAATTAAAATTTAAAATAACTCATAACCTCACATAAAAGCCTAGGAATTAAATCAAAATAATAATAAAATATTTAACAACCCCTTAGCTTGATGATTGTATGTCTAACATCATGTATAGTCATACTCTTTCACTCTTGCTAAGAGAGGGCTCCCATCTATGCCAAAGAAAATCAGGCTTGACCTTTTAGAGCCTATGATGGGAAGACACCTCTATCTCTTTTGATTTGACCTATAATCAAGTTCTCATGCATTTAGGCATACAAAATACCATAGCCTCTGTCAAAACAAAGAGTCCAAAAGAATCAAATAAATTTGATAAAATATGCATTAGATTAAGTCATGAATTTATACCACTCATGCTCTAGTCTTTTGGGGAGTGAGTTTAAGGACTTAGTCTCCTTTCTAAATAAACAACAGCCTAGTCATCTTGCAAAGCATATGACTTGCTTATATAGATTTAAAGCATAGGAAATGTTAGTTGGCGACCACTCCAGTCGACTGTAAGTCCTACAGTCGGATGGTCTATTCTCTCTTGTGGAGGTGGACCATTATGTCCACCTTTCGCTTAGATTTAGGACGTACTTGTGGCTTAGATCGAAGCTCCCTAGATTTAGGATTTGAGGTTGTTGTTTTCCTTTGTGGGCTACAAGCATAAATCCTCACCTCTTAGGTATTTCCATAATCTTATGTTGTGAGATTATAAGTCCTGGTATTCTAATAAAATGTCAACTCAAATAATTAACTCTCTTCAATTTCAAAAATATAAAGCTCAATTATATGGTAGATTGGAATGCTCACTAGGCTTCTTAGTATCATGAGCATTTCTTACTTTCTCCCTTTGGATTCCAAAAATAAGTCTTGTCAACTCAAATAATTAACTCTCTTCAATTTCAAAAATATAAAGCTCAATTATATGGTAGATTGGAATGCTCACAAGGCTTCTTAGTATCATGAGCATTTCTTACTTTCTCCCTTTGGATTCCAAAAATAAGTCTTCTCCTTGATCTATCCCATTTGATTTTCTAAAATAGTCAATCCTTTGATAGTCTTAACCTTGAAATCTTTGGAGACCCTAATTGTCTACTTTAATCGAGAGTATTCTAAAGAAATTCCCAGTTCTTAAGAAGTAATTAACTATGGGGCCTTGCCTCCATAGGGAACTTAATGAACCTGGTTTAAAATAAACCCTACTTTTCTTTTCCATGTAAAGTAGGGGAAAGATCTCTAGTAGATTCGAAGACCCATCATACCTTAGAAGTTCTTATTAGGTGATGAGGTCCATTATAGGGCGTGATTTCTATCTTTCGAGATAGTACATCATTCCTTAATGTCATACTCAATCACTTCAATAAGCACCCCCTAAGATCTGCGTGGTATCCCACATCTCAAAAATAAACACCATAAAGACCAATTATTCACAATAAAAAATTTAGTGGAAAATTTGAGCCTAATTGGGAGGGCCCTTTTGCCATTGAGAAAGTGTATCAAGGAGGGGCACATCAACTTATTGACCTAAAGGGTGAAAGACCAATGCCACCAATCAATGGTCGATACTTGAAAAAATATTATACATGAGGAATACATTCCTGAAGTATAATAGAAATCCCCCTACAAGATAGGGACATTTTTTTTAATATATCTATTTAGGTTGACATCATGCTTCATGCCGAGATCCCTAAATAAATAAACTCACTCTACATAAAAAAAGCTTTTTCGTGAAAATTCTCCTATTACATAGAGGGCATTTTAGATTTCTATACATAGATGAAAGCAATGTTACATGTTAAAACCCTCTTAAAAGCACATCAATTCAAATGTTGACGCATTTGAGTATTTTCATCTTGAAAGTTCTTCTAAATGTGCTTTAGAATTCCCCCTGCAAGACAGGAGGCATTTTTAGTTTATGTTAAATTTAGTTTAGTTGACATCGTGCCATAAGATGAGATCCTCGAATATATTCTGATTCAGGTTGACATCAAGCTTTATGCCAAAATCCCTGAATATATTCATAATTGTTACTATTAAGTTGCAGGTTCTTACAGGAACAAAAATAATCTATTTCTATGTATGAAAAGATAGTCAGAAATGTTAAGAAAAATTTTCTCTTAGATTCATCAAATATTAGAGATCAAGTCAAAAGAACTCCTAATTTTGGAAGCTTCAATCAACTGAGTTGAAAGAAACATCAACCTCTACATCCTGAAGTCTAGGACATGGATGGGTTCTAAAGGTCAAACTCAACAAGCCCATAAATACCGAGTTGTATGCTCACTCAATAAGTCAGAAGAAGGCAGTGAAACAGCCCCCATTCTGCCGATGACAAAACCATCAACCCATTACAGCTTAAGTTGAAGACTCGAGTATGTTCTAAAGGTCGGACACAACAAGCCTATAAATGGCCGAGTTGCTGACGCTCTCCTCACTTAACAAGCCGTAATAAAAGGCCGCAGTAAAAGAGCTCTTGTTCGTCAGTCCAATGATGATAGATGTTCAATCTCAAACTAGATCTAGCTTAGTGATTACAAGCAACCAGGATCTAAGAGATCTTTTTACTTGATCGATAGATCAAGACAACCTGAGGAAACTCTCAATTCAGGGTTGTCTCAAATCAATCTCTATATTGCCTGCAGGGTGATATCTCAATTTATTCTCAAATGATTTGATCAAGCTCAAAGCACAAATTGAAGCCAATCTCCTTATCAAGTCCATCAAAGTAGAAAGCACAGGACCAAGGAAGCAATTCCATAGTCCATACAAAGTCGATGGCCGAACTAAAGGAATTTCGTAATTCAATCTGTTAAAGCACACATTGCTAGACTGATAACTCAACATTGACCCTATATAAGCTGCGAGGCTAGGTCATCTGTATGTACCCTTCAACGAGTCCATCAAGAAAGCAAACACAGGATTCATGGCGTACATATACTTCCTGACAAGTTAATATGGACAAATCTGCTTAGCCCTTCATCAAGTATGTCAAGCTTAAAGCTAGGACAGAAGAAATTTCAAATCTGACCAAGCACTGATAAACCAATTCCCAGCGAAGTCCTTCATCAAAATAAATAAACCAATTCCTCTATCAAACCCAACCAAGCACGAAGCTAGGGTTGAAGGAAACTCAAATCTGTAAGAACATAAAAGAAAAATATCTTCAGCAAAGTCATTGAAGTAAAGAGTAGATGGTGTAAGAACTCTTATCTATCCGACAAGTTAATTCTGACAAATCGGTCAATCCCGTCATTTAGCATGTCCTAAATAAGGCATCATACTAATAACAAATCCTATCAAAGCTCCATAAGTTATTGCAATCGAAGCTGAAATGATCCAAGTTCTGTGGCCAGCCCAAAGAGTCAACCAATTTTCAACAAACGTGACTCGTTCCATGCACGAATCACATTTGTTGGGGGACATTTGTTGACCTCCATATATGTGTCATAAGGCGAGTCAAGCCCACAAGACGAATCTGACGGACTTCGAAAGTGAGTGCGTAAATCGGGGCTCAAAATGCACTCGATGTCATCGAAAATAGTCAAAATGACCTCCGATCAATGAATAGACTCCGCCGTCATGTCCAGAACATCAAAATTGATTAGAATATAAATATTGCATAATCTAAAGATCAACTGATCAAGCGATCGAGCTATCAATGTACTGACGCACATATCAGAGTCGGGAAGCTGCGATGATATCCAAACAATCTTCGTTTATAAAATTGATCACGCCATTAGCTTCAAAACGTCAAAAACTATCAAATGAGACTATCCACGGCGATGACGTATTCTAGCGAGAAGAAAGAGTTCGATGAATCGAAGCGTCGACGACGGTGACGTCAATGATTGGGCTTTCAATCAAATCGTCGTCCGGTGAGGCTACTACGGCTTATTCTAGGGCTTCGATTTTAATGGGGAGACGAGAGAATAGGGAAGAGAATATAGGAAATGAAATAGGGAGGCAAAGGCGGCAGTCGCATATGTGATCCCACAGTACCCTAATGTGTTGTTTCAGATCGATTTTATTTTTTATTAATATTTAAGTTAAAATAAAATGTGGTTTATACTGATCATTAGTTTTAAAAACACTTTAAATTTATTTTGAGTATTTTTCAAAAATGATCTGATTTATTTTTGAGAATAAAAATAGAGATAATAATAAAAAATACACTAAAGGGACATTTGGGATTTTTATTTTTAATTTTTTAGTCAAAATTCAATATGTTTGATATTAATATTAATTTTCAAAAATATTCATAAGTTATTTAAAATATTTTTAATGATTTATTTTAAAAATAAAAAATACACTAAATAAATATATTTTTAAAAAGCATAAAAATAGAAACAAAGAGCACAAAACAAAATTGATTCCAAACAAGTTCTAAGCTTTATTTTTTAATAAAATATATAATTTTTAAAAATTTTAAAATATTTTTTATATTTTTGTAACTTCAAAAATAACTATCATTGTCAAATATATTTTATTTCAAATTGATATATAAGCAAAATAAAAAAAATAAAAAATAAAAAATAAAACTAATCCCAAATGGCCCCTTAATTAGATCAAATTTTGATACTTATGAGTTTTTTTTTATTATTTAAATATTAAATGTATACGATTATAATAATTTTACTAGTTTTAATTTTGTTATGAGAAAGAAATTTTTAATGAAAATAAGTTATTTAGATCATTTTAATATAAGCATAAAAGTAGAACAAGATGGAAGATCGAAATATATTTGAACAAGCTTTAAGGAAGACTCAAAATTGATGGAAAGCATTTTTAATTATTGATCAACTATATGTGAACCTTATTTGATGGGTTCGGATCCAATTCATAACACCTTCAACTATTGATCGGGCAAATTTAAAATTTGTTTGAACAAGTTCAAATCTAATTTGAATAATATTTGAATTTCATGATACCATTAATCAAAGTTGATTTTAACTTTATTTTAACCTATTTTAGTATCAATTTGAATAAAGTTCAAAATAGGCTTAAGAAACCTTGTCATTTATTCAAATTTGATTAGAACATTGTTCGAATGTTAACCTCCATATATGTGTCATAAGGCGAGTCAATCCCACAAGTCGAATGACGATTAAGTGACAAAGCATAAATCTAAATGAAATGTCAGTCAAAGACCGATCGATGAACGAACTTTGTCGTCATGTTCAGAACATCAAAATTGAACAAAATATAAATATTACATAATCTAAAGATCAACCATCGCGATCGTTTATCAACGCCAATATCGGAGACGAGTCGAATGACCGACCGCTTATGAAATTGATAATGTTGTTAGCTTTAAAACATTAAAAACTACCAAATGAGACTATTCACGCTCAATTCGGATCAGTCTTTGCAAATGTCGAATGATTGGAAGTGGGAGCGCGTAAATCCAGGCTGAAATATACAAAACGTCACCAAAATCAATCTAAATGACCTCCGATCGAATATCATCACATTTAGAACGTCAATATAAATAAATATTAATAACAATGATCAACCGACGTCGATCGTCAAGCGCATGTATGCATATCGAGGTCAAGAGGAGCCGACACAAGCCAAATGATCACCGTTCGTGAAATTGATTATGCCATTAGCTTCGAAACATTGAAATATATCAAGTAAGACTATTCACACTCAATTCGGACAAGCTTACGTGAAAATCAAGTGGTTGAAAGACGAAACGTATTTTTAGCTAAAATTGACTTAATTTGACGCCGACTTGAACCAAACGGCTTCTGATTGCGAAACAGACTGTGCCGTTACGTTTGGAACATCAAAAAAAGCTAATATTGATATATATTGATCATGTAATTTTATCGACTTAAATTTCATATTAAAGTTGATTAAGCAATATAAAAATCAATTTAAATCCCTAAATACCCACTCAAATGAACCGGTCCAGCCCTAGTTCCTAAATCCAACTGGCTCTCCTCTTCCAAAGGCTCGCGCAACTCCTTCACGCACGAGAGCCAAGCTCTTCCAATTCGGAGCCCTTCTCCACGGATCATCCTCTCCCATCCTTCGCTCGACCACGAACGGCTCTCCATCCACTCGCAAGTTGTTAACCATTCCCACAAGCTCTCACTTCCTTGTTCAAACCTGAAACAGGAGTTTCTCCCATTTTCCTTGATTCAAACTGAAAGATCTCTCCGATTTTCCTTCCTTCTTCTTTTTCTTCTTTTCCTTCTTCTTTCTTCTTCTTCCCAATCTTACTTTCTCCATTTTCCTCATTTCCACAAAACCAAAATTTCCCTCTTTCTCTTTTCTCTTCACTTCCCTCTTTTTCAATTTCCTTCCCTAACCAAAACTATCTCCCCCAGCCAAACCCTTCTAACCGAATTCTCCTTGATGATCATTGCAAGTGTGCAGGAAAATAAGTTTGAATATGTGTGACATGCAATTTGTGAATGTATATGAATGTAAATGTGGAGAATGATATATATATATATATATAAGGTTCCCAAGACCCCACTAATGCCCATGCAGAATGAATGAAGACTGAAGTGTCAGAAGACACTACCATGCTTCAATAGCATCGAGCAAGCCAAAAAAAATTGTTAGATGTCACTCCCCTAGTCAAAATACTATCAAAATTTTGACTAAAATTTGAGACTTAAACAAATTCAAACGAAAATCATCTAAACTTAAATTAAATAAGAAAATACACGATAAATATGAAGATAAACATTAAATCAAAGAGAAATAAATGGAGAATACATAAAGGAAAACTAAAAAAAGAGGAAATGTAATAATAAAGTAAAATACTTACTTTAAACGCAAGCAAATTCCCTTCCTTTATTCAAAACCTTTAATGGCTATGAAGTGTTTTTCAAGCAAATGATATGAAAGGCAAGACCCCCTCTTAGCCTTATTTATAGGAAAGGAAAGCCATATTTGTGGGACCCACCTATAATTAAACTAATAATTAAGTACAATGATGGATGCGATATATGTAAAATATATCACAACAACTTTGTTCCACATTTACTATCAAATCAAATGCAAGTGAAAAGAAGGTTAATACTAAACTCATAACAGATTTGCAATAAATTTGAAATCTAATTTTCAAATAAATAAGGAATTTGATATGAAGTTAAGGATGAATCTAAATTGGGTTTAGCAACTCTTATATGAATATGGAGATGATTACAATGCTAGCGAATAAGCATGAGTATGGTTAAAACAATAAACACTAAAATTGGTATAACTTATTAAAAGTGATTTAAATTGAACTATGATAAAAAAAATTTTATATATATCTCCGCCTTCATCTATCCCCCTTTTCTTTTTAGGGAAAGGAAGGATAAATGAAAAACAGAAATATATATAAAATTATGCTTTGTTGGGATGCCACGTAGATCCGCAAATATTCTTATTAGAGTGATCGGGTATGACATAGAAGAAATGTATACTATCTTGAGAGATAGAAGTCACCACTCTACAATGGACCTAATCACCTCAATAAGGACTCCTAAGGACTATGGGTCTTCAAAATGTACTAGAGATTCTTTCCCAACTTTATATAGAAAGTAAAGCAAGGTTTATTTTAAAGTTCGTTAGTAAGCCCCATAATTACATCCTAAGGAATAAGATTCCTTAGAAATACTCTCGATTAAGGTAAATAATTCTTATCTCCAAAGATTTTGAAAGGTGGGACTATCAATCGATTGATTTATTTTTTTGAAAGTCAAGTAGGATCGATCAAGAGGAGGGAGTTCTTATCGAAGCCAAATGAAAATAAGTAGGGGGTGCTTAAGATACTAGGAAGCTTAATAAGCACCCCAAACTATCCTATGATGGGGTTTTACATTTTAGAAAGTGAATTGATTCATTTGAGTTGAATTTTTATTAGAATGCTAGGGCTTATAATTTCATGATGCAAGATCACGAAAATTCCTAAGATGTGAGGATTTATGCTCGTAGCCTGCAAATGGAAGTAGCAAGCCTTGAACCTAAATCTAGGGAGCTTTGGTGAGGGCCAAAAGCATGACCTAAATTTAAGATGAAAATGGGTATTTGGTTTACCTCCATAAGAGAGGATAAACTACCCAATTGTTGGACTTACAATCGCCTGGGGGTGGTCGTCAACTAACTCCTCCTACGGTTTTAAAATATGTAGGCAAGTCAAATACTTTTGCAAGATAGCTAAGTTGTTATTTATTTAGAAAGAGACTAAGTCCTTAAACACACCCCTAAGAGATTAGATCATGTAGGGCATGCTTTAATGACTTAAATCTAATGCAAATTTTGTTACATTTTATTTTTATTTTGAACAATCAATTTGACACAGGCTTTTATATGCCTATTACATGAGAAATTAGATTATGGGCTAAAATCAGTAAGATAAGAAAGTGTGTTTCCACCATGACTCTCACAGGTCAAGCCAAATTCTATGAAAAAAGTGGTAGCTCTTCAATCAAGATTGAAACAATATACTTTTTATGCATGATGTTAGAAAAATAAGACAACATCCAACTAAGGGGTTGCTAATTCTTTTATCTTATTTTATAACCTAAGCTTTAGGTGAGGTTATGAGTTATTTAATTGGATAAAAAATTTATTTTCTTAAGAGCCTAATCGTTAGCCAGGCCATACATCAAAGCAAAGAAGATGCTAGGAAAAGATGTCATCTTAATGCCCAAGTTAAACAAACATCAATCAATTTATGAAACTAGCGCAAAAGAATAAAAGGCTATTTGAGGTAGCTGAGCTCTACCCTTATACAGCCCAAATTACAAAATAAATTAATTACAATTAAGTAAGGAATTCATGTTATGGGGGTCTTCATTCTTCATTTCTTCTTTCTTCTTTCTTCTTTTGGATGATTGGAATGTGGTTGCTCCAAAGGATTCACATGGTACATAAGACATGATCTTATGGCCAATG
Source organism: Cymbidium sinense (assembly GCA_021442155.1). Lineage (NCBI taxonomy): Eukaryota > Viridiplantae > Streptophyta > Magnoliopsida > Asparagales > Orchidaceae > Cymbidium > Cymbidium sinense. The sequence continues at coordinate 141,069,706 of CM038215.1, forward strand.
CTCATCCTAATCCCCAATAATAATCATTCTAAAATTCTAATTGCAAAAGTACATGAAAATGGGAAAAAAAGGAAATCTAACTAACACCTACAAAACAGAGATTAGCTAAACAAATCATACAATCCCAAGCATGTATATATATAAATTTGACTTAGCACCCCACACATGGGTAACCAAGTCCACCTAGCCTATTTTGGATTATGCTTAGGGGTATAAGCACCTACACAGAAAAAGCAGTTATATTTTTATTACATCGCCCCTTAAGCACAATCCCTTGTAGAAGACAATGGTTAGACTAAGATCGCCCAACCATTCAGCCTATGCACATGCACCCAAACATCCTGACTAAAATAAAATATCACAAAATAAAATCAAATATCAAACCATGCACCGCCCTAACCTAAAACTAGAAATGGTGACTTAAATGTGTGCTATTTAAGGTGGTATAGCTAGTTTTAAGGTAGAACGTTTCTAAGTATGAAAATGTTCAACTTAGAGGGTTTATTTCATGTAAGTGATTTAGTTGCTTTGGTTGATATTATTTTGTATTTTGATTTGGTTTAAGTGAATCATATAATTAATTACTAAGTTGTAAAGAAAGGAAAAGAGAAGAGAACCTCTCTTTCTTCCCTACCTTAAATAATTTCTAAGATAGATTCATATTTGATTTTTATTTAATGAATATTTTATTATGTGTTTTAATTAATCCTAAGTTTATATTTTTCCTAAATAAACCTATTCAAAAAGAAAGGCATTTTAAGATTAAGTAAAGTGAAATACTATCACAAAACACACATCACTTTATTTCTTTCCCAACATGTGTAACCTGCATATGAATGAATCCTAAGCATATCTATACATGCAAATGAAAATGTTTAACACACTTTAATGATGAATGCTAAGAGAATTTGTTTGAGAAATTTGAATATTTTTATGATGCATGATTTTGTTAAGTAGAAAAAGAGGGATTCTTTTATCCATTTTTCATATATGTATGCAAGGCATAAATGAGTACGACGTCATTGTTAGCACCAGGAGAGTAAGGTACAAGACCTACTTAGGGTACTTAAAGCCTCGCAACCCCGGGATTGTCTAGACTAATATACCACTTTCCTTAAATACATATACATGTACAAAAGAAATGAATGGAAAAAAGAAAGATGCAAAAGTTTATGTTCGTTTGTTTGATTTGTTTATGTAATTTATACATATAAGTGTGGATGTTCTTCTTAAGTAATATCATAGGAATTAATAGGAAAGGATTTAAGCAAGTGTTGTGTTCTTTTCAAATGAACAATACACTTTGCCAAATCCTATTCAAAACTATGCTAAAAGAAAAGAGAAGGAAAGCCACACTATGCATCTCTTTATATTTTTACTCACATGCAAGCTCATAAATAAATATAAGTAGCACACCTTTCAGTTTTGATGTTTGATTCATAAGCTTCGAAAGTAATTTTGGATTTAATAGTGACAATAGTCATTCATATTCTTACTTTAGCCAAAACATACAATTTGACATAAAGGAAATATTTTATTTACAATTTGATTTTTAAAAAGCATGAATGCATGATTTTCATATGGCATACACATTTAGCATGCTATGAAGGAAATAAAGTGATAAAATCATGTAAATTCATTCATCCTGATTAATTCCTAAAGACAATCCTATGAAATAGAATTATTTAAAGTAAATCAAAATTATTTTAAAGAGATTTTTAGTTTTGTTTGAGTTTGATTTCAATTTGAGAAATGTGAAGAGGTTTGCTGGTCCTAACCCATTTCCCACATGTGTATGTTATTTTAGTTTAATTTAGAACCATTAGATGATTTTTATATTTTGGTTTAGCTTAAGGTATGAATTAAGTGCATTAATTACCCCTTACCTACACCACTTTAACATATTTAATCAAATAATTATGAGCCAATGTATGACATAAAACCATACAAGAAATTTAATCAACAATGCACCTATGAAAGAAAGAGGCCTAATGCAATTGGCTCACAATTAGCGATTAATTAACCTAAAGGGTTTAATTTAAGTCCTTTCATAACCCTTCCCACACATGTGGGTTGGATTTTGATTTCCTTAAGTTACTTAGGTTATTGAACACCTAAGCACCTACCTAAGATGAATTGGTTAAGTTCTAGATTGATTTGAAAATTTCATCAAGTTAATTAAGTAGGTGATTAGTGGATTAGCCCTTAATTAAGTTTGAATTAAGGAAGGAAATGGGTTTAGGGAATGGCTTTGGGAAAATTCCCCAAATCCATTCCATAAACCTCTTCTTCACTTAAGCAAGGCTTAATTAACTTAATAAAAGAATTAGACCACTATTCACATGCTTAATTAAGCTTAATTACATTAAGAGGTGATTAAGGATTCATTATATGATTTCCTTAATTAACTCATCAATAAATCCCAAGAAAATTAGGAGAGGTAGAGCTCATCCCACTAAATACACCAGAGAAATTTGAAATGAATTAATGAAATAATTAGGGAGTAACTAGGGTTATTAAGTTTTCATTAAAATCCTAATTGAAGAAAATACACTATTCAAAATCCATTGAAAATAATTTTATATTATTCTCCTAAGAAATATCTTTATAGTACATTTTACTTTGTATTTTCATGAATTTTCTGGAATTAGTTATGTTATTTTGAAGGTTCCATGATTATTAAGTAATTAAACTCTTAATTATATGACTAATCCCATCGGCGCCACATAGAGGCTAACGTGGCGTGCGCTTTCCACATGGCACGACGGGAGAGTCACTTAAGTTGTTACATCGTAGTGCTGCGTCAACGGCAAGACTACGCGCTTTCTCCTCATCTATCCGATCAAGGATCAGACGGTTGAGATCAAGCCCGCGGTATTAATAAGATAAATCAGAGGATCCTACGCATCTTGACCATGGTCATCCATCCAAAGCGTGCGGATGGACGGCCCATGATCCGTCCCTGAGCTCACCTGCGGGAGATGGCCACCGCCCATCTTCTAGGGCAAGATTCGAGCTCGATTGAGCTCAGATTGAGCTCAAACTCAACCCACACCATCATCATGCAAGGGAGAAGACATCCAATGGCCAATTTTACTTGAGATAAAAATTTCTTTCACAAAAGACCACACACTCTCTAGTTTAAGCTAGGGTTGAAGGAATACCTCACCGGAGGCTATCACTGGCACTCGAATCCGTTGAGATAGCTTCGTCTAGTGGAGATGAAGCCCTGTTGAAGATTTGAGATGTTGAGGTTGAGTAGATCTCTCTATGGACCAAGGTGCCCTTCAAGTGCTTGAGGCTTTGGTCTAGAGCACTCTTCCCATGGCTTGAGGACTTGGATGAAGGCTTGGGTGAGCTCGATGGGGTTCCCTCAAGGTGCTTGCAAAGTGAATTGGACTGAATTTGAGTATTGGATCAAATGGAAAATCTTGATACCTCCCCTATTTTAGGTTTTGAAGAAATCGAGAATGGGAAAATCGAATTGGCTTGGGGGATCTTGGGGAGACTTGCAATTGCTTCCTATAGCTTCTTCCCACTCAATCGAATGCAAGAGAATGCAATTCAAGTGAAAATAGGGGGAGTATATCTCCCCCTAGGTGAATCGGACGGTGGCAAGCTTCCCTTCCATTTTTATCCAATTCACTCTATTCAATGGGTTTGTTAGGCCATTTAGAGTGTCATGGCATTCAATTTTGGGAGTGGAGTGGAATAGTGAAGCTCCCATGTGCTTGAAATGAGTGGAGGAAGGATTCACATGTGCCCATGTCAAGTGAGGTGATTGATTTTGACCTTAGGTTGGGTTGGGTTGACCCAAACCCATTGGGTCATGTGCACCATGCCTATTAGTGACCATTTGGTCCACTAAGAGAATGCCAAGTGTTCATGAAAAGGAATTGACCAAATTCTAAGTGGTTTTGGGCTACCCTATGGCCTAGAGGTAAAATGGTCATTTGGCTTGGATTTCAGTTTGAATATGTTTGGTATGATTGAAAAATGGGTTGGGCCAAGTTTCATTGAATCTGGAGTTGATTTGATATGATTTGGCTCATGTTGACCCATTTAGGTCAAAATGGGTCAACTTGGGTCAAGTTGACCAAATGGTCAAATTGGGTCAAAGCAAGGGTTGGGTCAAGTTCATATAACCATTTAAAATGTTTTGGCAACATTGATTTGGTTCAATTTGGTTTACATTTGGATTTGGTTCATTTGATTTCATTTAGGTCAAATGGGTCAAGTTGACCAATTTGACCCATTTGACCTATTTGGGTTAGGTCATGGGTTGGTTTAGGCTTCATTGGTCATATAAAATGTATTAGTATCTTTATTTTCAATCAATTTTGGTTATATTTGATTTTGGCTCAATATGACCTTTTAGGTCAAGTTGGGTTCAAGGTCAATTGGGCTAGGTTAGGTCTAGTTGGCCAATTGAGGTTTTTGGTCAAGTTCAACAAGTGATTTGGAATGAGCTTGACCCATTGATTTCAATCAATTTGGCTTAGATCAAGTTTCGACACATTTTGACTTTTTAGGTCAAGTTGGTTCAACTTGGGTCAGGTGACCAATTGAGCTAGGTTAGGCTAAAATGGTGACTTGGTCAAGTTCAAACATTGATCATGAATGAGTTTGGATAAATGGTTTCAATCAATTTAGCATATGGTAGATTTTGTCTATTTAGATTTCATTTTGGCTAAGTGTTGACTTGGTCAACCCTTAAGTTTGACTTGGTTTGACCCAATTTGAGTGATTGATCATCTCATAATGATTTTTGCTCACAATGTGAGGCTTAGTTGGGCTTAGTTTAATCCAATTTGGGTATGATTAGAATTTGGCTCATAAGAGGTGTTGCGTGCTAGAAAACCAGTTGTGGTAGAGTAAAAGTTTTTTCCTTAGCTCCGTTGTGAAATCCAGCACACACATAGGTATAAAAAGTGTGAACAATAAAACTCCAGAATTTTTACATGAAAAATCTCAAAAGAGGGAAAACCATGGGGCTAGCCCGAAAAAAAAAGCTTCCGCTATATACGTGACAAGATCTTCCGATGGATTACGAATTGTATATATGAGAAAGGGACAACAGTTGCTAGTAATAGACGATGTTGACAACGATGTTGACGATGATGTTAACGACGATGTTGACGACGATGTTGCCGATGATGTTGACGATGATATTGATGACGATGTTGACAACGATGTTGACGATGATGAACAACGATAGTGGTCGGTGATGATGACTGGCAACAGTGGTCGACAACGGCGAGAATCAGCGGTGGCGACTGACGGCGGCGGCCGGCGACGGTGGTTGACGATCATCGAGTGGTGGCACGATTGTGCTTGGAGGATCTTTAGAGCTCTCTCTCTCTTGCTGCTCTCATATGAGGAATGAGGGGCTATTTATAGATTGGAGAAGTGGCGTCTCTATAAATACATGCAAAACCCGTACCACTCCACTTCATCGGACGACACACAATGATCCCTTTGATCATTTGATGTATTTTAAATATTTGAATGTCAAATGAAGTCGGAATTGTAAGATCTTTGGCTTGTTGAAACCGGCTCGTCGAGACACTCGATTTGACTATAAACACTCCATATTTGAGAGCTTTTTAGAAATTTAACTGATGTCTCAAAGTTTCCAATGATATTTTAAGTGCTTGATCTCAATCGTTTCTTCTCGCTTTCAAGATCGGTTTCACTTGAGAATTTTTCGTGGTTATATCAAGAGGTACTTTAGATTACTTTGGGTCAAGTGAGCCTAAGTGGGTCAAATGGCTTGGTCAAAGATTGATTTGAGTTTGATTGAACTCACATATGGACTTATGATTGAAATATAAATCCATTTACAAGTGATTTGAAGTCAAATAGGTTTTGATTCATTTGATAATTTCAAGTTCAAAGGGTGAACATGAGTTTGACTTGGGTTTGATTTTGAATTTAATGCCGGTTTGGTGATTGAAGTTTATGTTTATATTTGGATTCATGATTGAAGGATTGATTGAATCATGAAGAAAAAATTAAGGGTTTGACTTGATTTGAATTTTATTTGGCTAAGTCCAAGAATTTGACTTGAAAGGCTTAGGTTGAATTTTGATTGAATTTGAGTTTGAGTTTTGAATTGATTTTTGGATTGATGATTGAAGTTTATATTTATATTTGGATTAATGATTGAAGGATTGGTTGAATCATAAGAAAAATCAAGGGTTTGGCTTGATTTGAATTTGATTTGGCTAAGTTCAAGATTTTGACTTGAAGCCTTAGGTTGGATTTTTGAATTTAGTTTTGATAATTGAATTTATATTTCATTTATATTTGTGAACATAAATGAGAATATAAATGGGTTATGAGAAAATTCCTTGAATTTGAATTGCTATAGATTTGATTTGAGCTAAGTCCATGAGAGGGAATCAAAGGACTTAGGAAATATTTTGGAGTTTGGAATCTAATAATGGGCTTCAATCATAGGTTTCAATTATTTGGGATTAATTCATGATTTAAGAAAATCCATTGAATTGGTTCAAGGTTCAAGTTGGAGTTGGAGTTGATATGTGTTTGGAGAAAATCAATCAAGTTGGAATTGATTTGAGTAAGACTTGAAGGGACGAAGTGAGGAATTTGGTTCAAGCTAAAGGGTAGGCAAATTTTCCTAACACCCCTAAGGCATGACCTATTCCTATGACTAACTCTAAGTCTTAGGTTGAGTGTTTACCTAATCGCTAGAAGTGTCTTATGACTAAGGAGACTCTTAGTGTCTAAGAGAAGTCCTATGTCTAAGATGGAGGGGTTGAGAGCTCATTCTAAAAATGAGATCAACATAAACACAATCAAGTTTGGAGAACGAATATGAAATTCAATAACTCACCTGCTAGCAAATGTGAATTTTGATATTTCAGTAGCTAATACGAATAAGGATTTTTGGTAAACCCAAGAATTGGATATTTTGGTAATAAATATGAATTTAGCACTTCAATATCTCGTCTCAATCGATTTAGAAGATGATTTGATTGACTATCCAATGAGAGTATAGAAGATATTCTTGGAATTGGAAAGTAGTTTTAAAATCATAATCACTCCAAATAAATTTTAAAAAAAATCAAAGAATCCATAGGAAATTCCTAATGAAATTGAAAGATTGAATGAGTTGGGGACTGTCAATAAATATAGATGAAAGTCTATTGAAGATTCAATGACTATACAACAATGAATAGAAGAAAGTAATTAAATATTATTTCCAAGGGATCTAACAAGCTATTAGATCAATTTAAAATGCCTTAAATGCCACCGAACCCGCAATACTCAAATGCAAGCGGGCAGAAGGCATCATTTAAAAATTCAAACTAAATACACCACTGAATTCGCAACACATCGTACAAGTGAACAGAAGACGTTAATTAAGGATTAAATATACCTGCATGGGACCCGACACTATGCTGAATGTTTAGATTCAAGTGTCTGAGGATGCTGTGTGGGTTGTTTCATGGTTTAGTCTTAGGACTAGGTCCGGGTTAACAAAACCTAAAAATCTATTATAAGATTTTCAACTTAGTGAAATATCTGATAAGCTAATTCTGTCATGTGATAGTAGATCTGATCCTCTATTAGAAGATAAAAAGAGTTAACAAGATCTAAAGTTCTTAAATATATTCAAATTAATCAAGTAACTACCCCTATGATGATTGTGTTGAATGGTGATTTCAACTATAAGGGATACTTCCTTCAAAATGTGATTCTAATTACAAATCAAATTAACTCAAATTAAGTGTCAATCTAAAAAATTATTTAAATAAAATTCAATCATTAAAAATTTAAAACAAAACTCATTCTATCCACCTTTCACAATTATTTATTGGAGGTGATAAATTAAAAAAATTCTAGCTCACAAAAGAGCCAATGTCAAATCAAGTATTCTACTATGTTCACTCTTAATCAATCTCTTGCTAGTAAGGACATAGCCCGTGTCCTCTTACTGTATGGCTTGGCCAGTAGGCTCCATAGATGATGCAATTACAACCAGAGTCATCTCATTGGGTGGCTTGGCCAGTAAGGCTCTATTATATTACCATCACGACCGTAGCCTGTATGCTCCTCAATGGCTCTGGATTTGAGTTGTGAATCATAGGGTATACTTGATAGGGCAAATAGCCCTCTGTCAGCTAAGGTAGACTTAAGATTATCTCTTTAGACAAACATCATCCCAGGTTTACAAGAATTTCTTGGATAATGTAACTCATGTGTTGCTGATAAGGATCCTTCGGTCAGGTTGAGTCGACTACCTCCTTTTACTAAGTAGACTAAGGATCAAGACAGCCCGGAATGAAGGAACCATGAGATCTATATCGGGCACGTCATCATTCCCCCAACCATCTAGTTGAAGCTGAAATGATGAATTTTATAAATCTAAATTTTGAAACTCCACATGCTGCTATTATACGCTACGCATTTAGTGATCTAATGACTAGCCTTAATCGAAAGTTCTCTCTCACTTATTGGGAGGGGTAATTAACTATAGGGACTTGCGCCTATAGAAAACCTAGAACCAGATCTAAAGACCTCACCAAATGAGGACAAAATATCTGGGTAGTGACTTATCTACTATTCAATCTACCTTCTGAAAATTACACCGACACTTTACATTAAACTCTCTTCAATTCAGTTTGTCGAGAGGTCGGTGGCAAATTTTTGGAGCCCACATCAAACCAAATAACATGGTTCACATATTTATATATAGATTATTTCTTCTTCTTCTATTTCTTTTGTTTCCTTTTGAAAAGTTGAGCCCTAATGATGATTAGATTAAAAATTTGTTATTAGTGATTAGAAATTTGATTCGAATTTAGATCTCCTAATTATAGAGAAATCACTCTATCAACTCCTCCAAAGATTATTCATAAAAATTATCTCTATTATACCAAGGTCCACCGTGAGCAATAATATCCAAAAGTGGAGTGCATAAAATATTAAAAGAAAGCTGAACTAGATTGTGAAAGAATGACAAATAAGGAAACAATGTTAAAACTAAAAGGAACCAAATCACATTTTTGATCTATTTGAAGTTATTTGTCAAAGTGTTACTCTATGACGTTAACCTGTATGAAAAAGTCAAAAGTTTTAACCATCATCCGATGTCATTTTGTCAGAGTATTACTCAATGACATTAACACGTATGGAATATATCAAAAGTTTTGATTCTTCTAAAGTTGTTTGTTAGAAAGTTATTCGATGATGTTAACCTATGTGGAAGAGGTCAAATCAAATCTCATTAAAATTGATTACACCTTGATTGGAATGAGATGAATATCTCACATATGTTAACTCATATGTGAAATTTTATATGCATTTTAACCATATTTATCCTTCTAAGATTGCAGTCTTTCTTTGGGAGTAGAAGTCCGACTTTTGAAAATACAGTCTTAGATGCAATATTGGATGGAAGGACTCGCTATTATTAAGACAACCATTTAAGGTTGTAGCCAAAGATATTTTTTTCATAAGGATGATAGAAGGATTGAGCTTTATAATCACAATTCTGCCAAGTTATCTTCTTTTCAATGTTGCACTTACCCCCCAACCTAAGCTTACTTCGTAGACTGAAAACCAAGTAGATGTCTAGAATATTGATGCTAGTGGTTTTTTTAGATTAAGAGTTATCCACCAGCTTCCAACAAAAGCTAAATGATTTAAGTCTAATATTTCTCCATTCTTAATATGTGTTTCTCCAAAGGAGTATTTTCTCCATCAGATTGATGGTGTTATTATTCCCACAAAATGTGTCAAATTGTTGTGTGCCAGAGAACTTGTAGCGGTAGAGTAAAATTTCACACCTTAGTTTTGCATGAAAATCTAGCACACACATAGATAGTTAAAAAAAAATAACAATAAACTCTAAAATCTTTAGGTGAAAAAATCCCAAAAATAGGTAAAAAAATCAGGAAGCCTAGCCTATTTAAAATGTTTTCACTATTTATGTTTTGAGTTACAAAGTTTCAACTTTCCCAATTACAGGATTATAAGATTGTATTCGAAAAATCAAGAAGATGAAAATTCTAAAATCAGGTTATAAGAGCTATATAATTAAAGTTGGGCTGCAATGATTGTCCGAGGTGGTTAGCGACCGATAGGCGGTGGCTGGCGGCACTTGTGGTGATGACAAACTTCAAGCTTCTTGCTTCTCTGTAGTTCTCTCTCAGTTTTCTCTCAAGTTCATCTGTAGCTTCTTCCTCCCTCATGATAATTCATCAGACAGTTTATTTATTCTCTTGATCACAGATAGTTTTTTTATGTTTTGATTATCCAAACGACCTCCGATTTAAATGATATTTGGCTTGTTGGATTCATCTCATCGAACCGCTCGATTCGATTATAAGAATGCCAAATTTGAAAGTCATTTGACCATCCAATTTATTTCTCAAAGTTTTCATGTATCTTTTCGAGCTTAATTTAAGCTCATTTAGACATGTATTGACCCATTTTTTTGTATCGCCTAACCTTGCTCTATTTGTAGTCCGATTCCTAGAAAACAAATGGATTACTTGCTATTTTGACATCCTTGATAACTGTCAGTAGAGACATAACTCTTATTGTAATCTTATTATTTTTTTTCAAAACATACTTTCTTAACCTATAACTGATGTTTGCTTCTTTTTTACATATATATACTGCCTTCGAAATTCATGCTTGACTTGATCAATAATATTATGATGTATCAATCTTAAATTTTTGTTTTAACACATTTTATGAATTACTTGAGAGGCAGTTACTGCACGAGCAACTTTTTCAATAATAGTTATTTCATTCGATGGTTGAGTTTATGTTGTAGTCTTTACTTAAACTTCTATAGGAGTTTTGAATATTTGTTAATTATATAGTTATTTTTTCTATTTATTATTATTATTATTCTACATTAAACTTTTGTTGATGATTCTTTGACACAATAAAAAATTATTTTTCTTGCTTACTTTTTTATGTCAACTCTATAATTTTTTGTGTGAAACATTCCTCCATTGAATATAGAACAACTTTATTTGATATTGACTTTCGATGTTAATTGATCTCATAAGTTAAGATTCGTTCCTTCATTATGTCTTGTATTAAGAGATGTACCATCTTCCACACACCTAAATGAGGCAATTTAAAAAAAAATTATTTTTTTTGAAAAGTTGAGCCCTAATGATGATTAAATAAAAAAGTAATTGTTAGTGATTAGAGATTTGATTCGAACTTAGGTCTCCTAATTAGAGAGAAATAACTCTATCAATTCTTCCAAAGATTATTCACAAAAAATTATTTCTATTAACCTAAGGTCCACGAAGAACAATAATATCCAAAAGTGGAGTGTGTAAAACATTAAAAGAAAGCTGAACTAAATTCATATTTCCATTTACATTTTTTTTTTTTAAATTTATGACCATCTCGCGATTTACTTTAACAAAATGGGTTGAATGAGGATAAGAAGTTTTATTATCGGATTTGAACATTTAGCACTTATTAAAAAAAAAGTGTTATTAAATAACAATTGTCGTATCTAAAAAATAAAGAGGCATTTAAATATATATATATATATATATATATATATATATATATATATATATATCACACAATTCTTATATATTTACATAAATAACACTTAAAAATTTGATATTTACATACATCTCAAATCTTTAACTTCATATAAAAAATTATCACTTTCATTTTCTTTTAAAAATGAGTGCACCATTTTTATGTAAATACATAAGTATTTTGTGTTTTGTATGTAAATCTCCAAAAATAATTAAGAGTGAGTTTTAAGAAAATAATATTGGAGGATAAAAAAGTACCTTGATTAGTGATATGCAGAATAAAAATTTTCAACAGTCTTAATTCTCCAATTACAAGAAATCTAAAATATAAAGGGAGATTTCTAGGGGTGTGCATAATATTAAACCAATTGATTTTAGATTTGGATGGATTGGATGATAAATTTTTAAAACCAATTAATTTTATATTCCTAAAAATATTAAACTAAACAGACCAAATAAAATATAAAACCAAACAAACTGAATAACAATTTGGTTCAGTTATTTTGGTTTGATAAAACAAGTTCTACATTTAAATTTTTTTGCATAATATTATTATAATGAATAACAAGAATAAATAAAACAACATATGTGATTCGAGTGGTCATTGGTCCTGTCCGCATGTTTGTGTGATTGAGCCAGAGATGGTTCACCGATACTCAAATCTCCGTGAACCGCAGCGACACCTGGTCCGAGAGTCTGGGATTCTGCTATTCCACCGATTTTGGTTCTAAGCCTAGATATTGGGTGACTCGGATTTTCGGGCTCGGGATGACCACGGGTTTATCTAAGACTCACAATTAATTCTTATTATAAGCCTATAATATATATATTAATAATATGTATATCATATAATTACTTTGATTTATTTAGTTTCATCCAAAATTTTATTTAATAAATCGATCCAAAAACCAAAAATCAAAGTTTTCATTAATTAAAACCAAAATCCAAATTATTAAGTTCAAAACCGAACCAAATTACTCAAAAATTTTAGTTCGATTTGATTTTTAGTTAAAACCAAATAATGCACACCCTAAATATTTCTTGTTAAATAAAAAGTATTTATATACATAACACATAATTGTTATATATTTACATATCTAAACTTAAATTTTGATATTTACATATGTAATATATATATTTTTAATATTATATAAAAATAAGATTTTTATTTTTTTAAAATAAAATATATTATAAATATTAAATAAATATTAAATATTAGATATATAAATGAATAGGAATAAACCACTGCTCAATAAAAGAGCATCCAATTCATGCGAGGTAGATTCCCGTTTCGCAGGTCGTTCCTCTCAATCCCTGGAATGCTTCCACTTTTCCGGCGAATCCACCGTTCCCTTGTCTCGTTTCAATGCCACAAAACCCTAGTGACGTCCTCCTCCTCCTCCTCCTCAGTTGACTCTCGGGTCGGCGCCCCTTCGGTTGCTGTCTTCTGGGATCTGGACAACAAGCCCCCAAAATCTATCCATCCCTACGACGCCGCTGTTCGCCTTCGCCTTACCGCTTCCTCCCTCGGCCCCCTCCGCTTCGTCGCTGCCTACGCCACTCCCCATGCCCTCCGCAATGTCCCCGCCCCTCTCTGCGCCTCTCGCTTGGAGGACTCCGCCACCTCCGTGCCGCACATCTGTCGCGTCTGCGGTCGCAAGTTTTTCGTCCACTCCAAGCTGCTCAATCACTTCAAAATTCACGAGCGCGAGCACGCGAAGCGCCTCCGCCGACTCGACTCCGCCACCGGCGGCCGCTATGTCCGCCTGAAAGCCCAACTCAATTTAAAGATGGATAAGTACAGGAAGGTAGCGAAGGAGATTCTGATACCTAGGGTCGGGTATGGCCTCGGAGACGAGCTCCAGCGGGCGGGGGTTTCAGTACGGATTGTGGAGGATAGGCCGGAAGCTGCCGATCGGGCGCTTAGGGAGCACATGGTGGAGACTATGGATAGGCGAAGAGTTGGCTGCTTGGTTTTGGTTTCAGATGACACTGGTTTTGTGGGTGTTATCAGGGAGGCGAGGATGAGGTGCTTGAAGACGGTGGTTGTGGGTGATGACGGGGACGGGGCGCTGAAGAGGTGCGCTGATGCTTCTTTCTCATGGAAAGAGGTGGTTTCTGGGAAGGCAAGGAAGGAGGCGGCTTCTTCCGTGCTGAAGTGGAATGACAAGGATTTGCTGAAGAAATTGGAATGGCGGTATGCACCAGAGCTAGAACCTAAAGAGAAAGAATGTAGTGGGAATGCATGGGAAGACATAGATTCAGGAGACGAGAGCACTTTTGATGGATGTGAAGATTTAATGGGTAAGAGAGTTTGGAAGCCTTGGTGGAAGCTTGATTAGTTTGATGATAATTTAGTTGGAAGACATTAAATTATTGTGCTCAATTCCATTTTTTTTTCTTGAGAGAGAGAGAGAGAGAGAGAGCTAGAATTCCTGATCTCTTGCATCTCTGATGGGGAACAGAGTTATTCTTCAAGCCTCTAAAGATGGGTTTCATTTTGCTTCCGGCTTCTGACTTTGAATGAGGTGCGGCAATATGCTGTAAGCTATCTTCTAGTACTCCTGCCTTCCATTCGGCTCTCCTTTTTCTCTTTGTGAAACTTGCTAGCACCTTGCATTTTCATTAGAGGCTATCTTCTCTTCTTCTATTTACGCCACTGTAGTATTGACACGCAGATGTGATTTGTTATTAAAAAAGCAACAGTTTTGAAGAACATATCAGAACACATCACATTAGTTGCTGTAGTCATCAGTGTCACGTTTAAATAGATTCAATTCAAAGCCTATCAAGGGCAACAATAGGGACGCATGCTAGGGGATAAATATTTAGTATTTTATTTTGCAACTCATCTCAAAAAAATGCAACTATTATAGGAAAAATGCCTCTCTCTCTTACATTGGATCAAGCGAACTGGTTAATTGCACACTATTAATAAAAGAGATACAGGGACCCCGGTGGCAATAAGTAGATGATGTTATCATTGAAAATCACAACTTTCCCTTCCCTGTGTATTACATTTATAATAGAGAGAACCATAGGAAGAGGAGAGTTTGCTTTGATTCAGAGACTGTGATCAGAGTTGAGTTGTAAGCTTGCGGTTTTGATGAAATAGCAGAGCTAGTGACTGTTCTGTGTTTCTTGTACCCACAGAAACTGTAAATATCGTTATTGTCTCCCCTCAAGCTGATGAGCCCAAGCAGGATTATCAATCAATGGGAAGGGGGTTTAGTGAAGATGTCTACAAGCTAATCCTGAGAATTGACATGAAGTACTGAGATTTCTTTTGAGAGAATATATTTTCATATAAAGTGATAGTCTATTTCTATATATAAACTGATAGTCTATTTCTATATGCTTTATACAAACATGAAAGATAGGACTGCTATCTCGTAGTGTCATGACACATGTATTGTCACAATGGAGGTGAGTGGGTTTGTTTTAGGGCCAATTGAAAATATCATAAGAGACGGTGGAGCCACATGATATAAGTAGTAGGAGAGACAACAACAACAACTCCAACAAGCCTTTATCCCATTGTGGGGTATGCTATATGAATCCTTATTCTCTATTGTGTCCTATTAAGTATCAAATTCTCATTTAAATCTAATTAAAATAAGGTCTTATATTTCTTCACCAAATAATTTTAGGTGTAGCCTCTACCTTTCTTAATATAGGCCGCATTTAACACATCTACTCTCTTAATGGGGTTATCAAACAGGCAACATTTTATGTGAGCAAACCATCTTTGGCGACTCTCTCTAAATTTATCTATCATTGGAGCTACTCCAACATTTTCATGTATATATTCATTTGTATTTTATCTCTTAAGTGTAAAACCACTCATCCACCTGAGCATCCTCATCTTTGCAACACTTAAACTTAATTTTATGCTTCTCTTTTACTAGCCAACATTCTGCGCTATAAAGTTTTGCAGATTCCACCACTTTCTTATAAAAATTTATCTGAAGTCTAAGCAGTACTTCTCTATCACACAACAAATCCAATGATTCCTCCAGTTCAACCATCCACTTTGAATTCTACTAATAACATCCTCATCTATTTCACCATCATTTTGAACAATAGACTCAAAATATCTAAAATATTCAATCTTTTTCAAACATTCCTCACATCAATGGTTCTAATTGGTTCGACATCATCATTTATCTTATTATTATTGTTTTTGAACATGGAATGAGCACTCTTAAGGGCATGAAGTGTGAGATATCAAGTTTACATTAGTGAAAATTGTGCTTAATGATTCTAATGCACATAGAGCATAAAATGTAAATCCACTCTTACTTTCCCTAAAATGAATAGCTTGTTTCTCCTTTTGATAAAATTTTGGTTACATTTATGCCCAAATAGGACACACAAGGATGAAAAATACCTTCCATGTGAACTACTGTATATAAAACAAAAAAAAAATCTTTTTTTAAAGGAAAGAGCAATCTATTTGGGATTCTCGAATAATATACATAAATGTCCATTTAATATTTTGTTTTTCTGTCGGATATGCAAATATCGATTTATATAAATTCTGAATTTAATATTTATTGCATGTGAATTACTGGATGAAATTATAAGCCATAGATGATAAAATCACATTAAGAATCGATTTTTCAAACCTTATTATATATATAAAACAACTCTTCTCATTCATTAGTAAAGATAAAAGATAATATGTATAAATCAATTCGGAAAATTCTCGAACTTTCTTCACAGAACTATTCATTTCTCTGTCATAAATCAATTAAAACAAGTTGACCAAATATTATAATAATACAACCGATATCCATCAAATAAAAAAAAAAAAATGCCCTTCGAGCAAAGCATGCAACATTGAATGCCCATCACTCATAGGTGACAATCTCAACGATATTAAATCACGAATATTAAGGCAAATTAACGGCTGTAAATCACTGGCACTACCTTTCTATTCAGCTTGACATTGCACCACAATTTTTTATGATAGCTATACCCTTCCTTGAAACCCTAACCTCATACTTGCTCTCCAAGGAAGAATTTATATATATATCCCAATGATCGACCCATCAATATCTACCTCATAGTTGGCTCTCTCATGTGAAGAACCCTAGAAGTATTTAAGGGGATAAGTATGGATTGGCATATATATATATATATATATATATATATATATATATATATATATATATATATAATTTTATTTTTTTTGAAAGGATAATAAAATTTTGCTTAATAAAAATCATTGATATTATAAACTATAATAAAAAATGCCTTTTAGTTATTTTTAATATTAAATATATAAAAATTTTAGTTAAAAGGATGATGAAAGATGTGTGAGTATAAATATACGAATGATAGTAATTTGTTCTTAGATGCATATTTATTTAACTTTATATTTTTGTTCATATTTTTGTTGTTATATTATATATAATGTTTATTTATTTTATTTCTGTATGTAGATATTTTAGATGGAGCATAAGAACAGATTGGTTGCAGGCTGTGAGGTCTGCTCGACATTAGTGGCAAAGGAAGATGGCGAGGAGGAGACGACCAGCCTCAGACAGAAGCTTGAACAAGTTGTGGTATTGGTAATTATTTCAAGAATTAAATCTGAAAAAAAAAAATTAAATTCGTTTATAAAAGAGTACTTTATATTGCTCTACGTTGCCGATTTTTTATTAAATAATATAAAATTATTTCAGCAGGATACTCTGGATCAAGAAAATTCCGGGATTATTAGTAAGAAGAAGGATGATAAACTAGTTTTAACTGAAACAATCCATGGATCATCAGAAGAGCTTCCAAATAATAAATGCATAATATGTTTCTTTGGGAATCATATAAATCACAGTTATTTAAAACCGAAAGAATCCATTGTTTTATGCGAGGATTGTAAGTTCAAAATAGCATCTTTTTATATGCTCCATGTTCAGAAATGGCACGAGCTTCTCAGCCCAAGAAGCAAGAAGAAAGTATATGGGTTTGCAGGTAAGAAAGAAAGGTCTCCATCACGTGCTTCTTCCTGCAGAACTGGAAGAGGAGGAAGAAGAAGACTACATCAGACAACTAGAAAGAAAGCTGGAAGAAGTAGTTATCAGCAGATTCTTCGGCAGAGGTATGAGGCTGGTGATCCCACAGTAGGACCATTGGGCCAGCCAAGTGGAAAATTTGATTACTTAGTAGAGTATTCTATGACAGAATTAGGCAGGAATTCGTTTAATATACCTTATGAAGATCTCTTCAGTCCGACAGGATGGGGTGATGCTGAATGAGATGATGAGCTTAATTGTTGATTTTATATATGCAGGTTACTTCGTTATTGTCTACTAAGGCTTTGTTTGATTAAGCTTTTCAAATTCTTAAAAAATTGATTTAAAAATATTTTTTAAAAAATTATGTCTTTTATTTTTTAAAAAGGGGTTAAAACGAAACTTTTAATGATATGGAGTTAAAATATAATTTCAAAAAACACAATATTCAAATGAATATCAAAATTAAAAATTTATATTTTCAAACATAAAATGCACTAAAAAATTCTCTCAAACGAAACTTAAATGTTGTCTTAGAGTGTTTGAAATTTAGTTTTTTTTTTTGTTTTACTTTAAAATTTTAGAATGTCGCTCTCTCTAAATAATAATTTCTTACTTTTGTTTGGACATTAATTTTTTAATCTTACTTTTTTGCATATTTATCATGCATTTAAATGATAGCATTAATTTATGAAACAGAGATTATTAACATAAATACATTATAATTTCACAATTAAAATAAAAATTCATGAAATAAATTTATTATAAAATTTACAGTAAATAACAAAATATTATAACAAATTGCACTTCAATTACCCATGTCAGCCTTTTTTGGGAACTCATCCAGATCCTTATTTATTTATTTTCAATATACACATTATGAGAAAATCAACTAGATGAATGAATGAAATCATGCCAACATATTTTTTTAGGATAAGAAAATAATATTATATTTCAAACCCAATCCAACAACATTTCACATTTCAGGGTCCCCTACATAAAAAATAAAAAAAAATTGCATAGGATAACTATAGAAGATAAGAAAATACCAACCAAAAACTGATATTAATCCATCAAATAACCTAATGCAAAGATCAAGAAATTGCTTTGCACATTTCATTGTGTTTGATTAAAGTTTTTGATTTATCTGCAAACTTATTTGTGTTTAATCTTAAGTAAAATATGAGAAAGGTAAATCTCAAGCTAATAAACACAGTGAAAGCAGCCTAATAACATTGCTTTTACAGCCCCAAAATATTTCCCCTCAGCGATTTTACATTTGAGGAATACAGAACAAGAAGAATATACTACAGCTAAAGCTCAAGTTTAATTGTCAAGATGAAATAAATTGGAAGAAATAGCATTTTGTGTCTGTAACTCCAGCCTGATATTAAACCAGGTGTATGTTTCAGAAGACAAAACAAACCATAGATTTACGACATTTGGCTTTTTGATAAATTTATGGATGAAATATTTGGTTCTTCATACAAAATATATATTTTTGTTCCTCATCAAAGCCGTTGTTTCGAGCGCTGCAACAGAGCTAGAAGGATCTTTTTCCTAGGTCCCTGAAGCCATCAGTTCAAAAGATTTATCACATATAGTCCCTAATTGAATAATTAAGAATTATTTTGAACTCTTAACAGCTAAGAAGAAGAAAAAATTTAATTCAAACAAGTAGATAAATCAATGAAGAAATATGAACTTATGTGGCAGAACTGTTGAATGCTTTCAACATCAATATTGCAGGCAACCATATGTTATATAGTTCCTTATCACATCATCTCCAGTAGATAGATAGATTTCACAATGTAACTAAAATTTTATAGGCAAATTTAACCACTTAAGACGTTTTCAATTTACTGCAACTCGATAGTATGATTAGAGATTTAGAATGAATCAAGAGAGAGAGAGAGAGAGAGAGGCAGCTATGAACTGTAGGATAAGAGTTTTTATTAATGATTCTCTGGACCCTAAATTAATGTGTGACTCATTGATGGAGTATGAACCTTATTTTAATGGTACGATTATTACGCAGGGGCTAATTTTCTTTTTCTATTCCATCATCATTTGACGTATCCAATCATTAAAGCATCATCAGCAGGTGTTGATATGTAAAGCATAGTAGTCATTGGAACATTTAATCAAACGGGGAAAATATATGGAAGCCATAATAATTGCCTTTTGGACATTTAAAAGGGCATTTAATTAATTTAATAGACATTAAACTTAAGCAGATAAATGAAGCTAAGAAAATGAACAAATGAAATTGATTACAATGTTCACTCATAAATAGTAGTAGTGCATGAAACAAATGAAAGAATGGTTTCATTACCGAAAATGAAATAAAATCTGTAAAAACAGAGGAAATTATAGTAAGAAGGTACCATTGGTATCCCCAACTCTTTCAGGTCATTATCTCCCATTTGCCTAAGTGCTGCCATGTCAACCTACCAACCAAAGACAGACGGGATATATTAAATGGTCCCTCATAGAAACTTTTAAAAAGATCAAGGATTAAAAAAAAAACATGAAAGAAAAGTGATAAATCTAGAAAAAGAGATGAAGCAGATCTGAACTGTTGAGCTGGATAATGATATCGAAATCAAAACATTTGCATTCCCATTGCTTACAGACTGATCATTACAAAACTATCTAATGGTTAACCATGAAATAGTAGAAACTTTGCTTTAATACGCCAATATATCAGGATGGAGTTGCCAGAATAATACATCACCAAACATTAGCTTTTAACAAGATAAAGTAGGACAATTCCCACTCTCTATCAATAATAAATGAGAGTGTTTTATAATATGAATCATATTAAAGAAAAAACAGGAGTACAGTTTCCATCTCCATCATGGAAGTCTGTGGTTAAGGATGCTGTCATCAACATTTACAATGATAGCATATGATTCAGAAGCAATAAGAAAAGTTGAAACCATTATCACTTCTAACAATATTTACAACTTCAATGAACATACAAATCTGCAAAAAAAAAAAAAATTTTAGAGGCCCCAAGAGTGTTCTGCGAAGTAAGAAGCGTCAGCACTCGGCCAGCCTATTACCCCTCCAAAAATTCTTGTGCACAAATATGCTTAGCGCGGCGGGCAGTTCCCACCACCCGCTTTGTTTTCCTTACTCATTAGTTTAAGGCAAAAATTGATTTTTAACAAATATTAACATTAAACAAAAGAATACTCACACCATATCTGACACATAGGAGGCCAAGAAAAAGTTAGTATCAACCTTTCTCGGTACATAGCATAATTTCATAATGCAATGTTTTAACAAGAAGAATTAAAATAGAAAATGAGGCGAAATAATAACCACTCAAACCATAGAGAGAAGCAATGAAACTTAAATGTATCAAGATAAAAAAGATGCAAGTTTCAAAAAGAGAATTGGAACCCAACAGCAATTAAAGTTTGAGACCAGCAAAATTACCTCCTCAGCCTGGAAGTGGATGGCATATTTCCCTAAGCCCAATGAATGCAAGCCAGTAACACTAAGTGGTACTTCGGACTGTAAGAAATTAACAGATCATGCGAGATAAATATTATTTCCAAAAAGGTTGACAAAAACTCAGGACAGCACAAAATTTTTAGTCCATGCAGAAAATACAGAAATTAACAGCGAATGACAAATGCAATCAGTCTTAGCACTAAAACGTTATTCCAATGAATTTAGAAACAGATGCCTTGATGAAATTTTTTGGATAATATATTCTGCAGTACAATATAAACTCATTAACAGAT
Organism: Cymbidium sinense; assembly: GCA_021442155.1. Classification (NCBI taxonomy): domain Eukaryota; kingdom Viridiplantae; phylum Streptophyta; class Magnoliopsida; order Asparagales; family Orchidaceae; genus Cymbidium; species Cymbidium sinense. Next base: position 141,091,033 of record CM038215.1, read on the forward strand.
ACTACTGGCCAAGCTTAATAAGAAAAAATGACCAACGACTTGATAAAAGAAAACACATTTTTTTGAAAAGATAGATAAAATTTAAGATGGAAACAACAATAAACTAACCTTTACATGATAATAAAATATTTATCCGATACGGTTGAAATAAAACGTTTAAATATACTGTGATACTTACGGTGCAGAAAGGTCATGTCATTATCACCTACGCACCATCTCATTTTCTCTGAGCAGATGGCATGCATGGAACCTCAGAAACAATCACATAGCATCCTTTTTGTTTCACCCATTTAATTCCAATACACAAAAAAGAGGAAAACAACAGATTTTATGTACCATGATTGCTGAGTATCACTAAATTTCAGAATTCTAAATAAAAAACAAAATATATTAATTTCTTGGTCAGTGCTATTGTAAATAATTTTGCTGCTTCACTGTAAATGTACCTAGGTAACTTTAGTTTTTCATCTGCAGAAAGAATGCTATGAAACTAACATGTATGTTCAAGAATACTTGATAAAAATAATCTATAATGTGCTGGATTCAAATAAAATTTCAATCAAGCGAATAGACAAAGCAATTATGGAATAGTAAATTCGAGTAAAAGCTTACCAAATACAGAGGTTTCTGAGCAACATCAGAAGGAGCTCGCAAGATAGTCTTCGCAGCATCAACTGGAATATCTTTGCTCACAAAAGCTCCTGGTCTTGAACTGTCTGCGATACTTCTTGTAATAGGACCTGTTGGCCTCGAATCACCATAGGGCCTGATAAGTGGAGTATCGTACACTTCATCATATCTTCTCAGTGGGGGCATACGCCTATAAGCATCTATTAATCCATCTGGAGATCTAAACCTTTGCCCATTCAATGCTGAAGAGTAGGATTTTCTAGATGAGTCTAGCCGAAGTAAATCATCAGCACTTTTTGCTGGAGGTATCCTCCTTGAAGAGGGCTCTTGATTCAGGCAAATTTTGATTTGATTCATATCTCAATCAATGCGAGAGCTTCGAGAAAGTTTTTCACGAAGATCCACACCATTTTGTTCTTCAGAACCAATTTTACTCCTGGATAGACCTTTGCTCATGAGTTTGTGTCTCAGATCATTCCGACTAACTCGGCCATCTAGATATGTTAAGATAATAAAAAAGGTTCATTGAAATGAATGGTTTAAAGTTTTGACGCTTTTTTTTTGAACTGCGTTTAACTATCAATTTTTTAGTCACTTCTCAAAATATTTTATGGTGAAAAACTTGAGAATTAAAAATTTTAAATCGTTAAAAATTATTGTTTGAATTTTTCAAAAAAGAAAATATTTGTGGCACACATCAGTTATTCAAAAAGTTGTTTTCCCAACAATTTTACAACAATTTTTTTTCAAAAGTTACCCCAAACGAAGTGTGTGTGAGTGCATGTGGTAGTGGGGGCAAAGGAGGGTTCATATAGCCTCAATAATTAGTATTAGGATACTGGGCATGTGCTGCCTTTGATCATCCATCTGATTGTTACACAGATTATAATTATCTGTTCGTTGCCTGCAATAAATAAAAGACTTATTATAAGGTAAAATCAGCATATATTATAAATTGATTTTATAATAATTACACTTAATCAAACAATTTCAAATTTCAACAAAAGCCAAAGTATTGAATAAGTGTTAAAAGGTATTAGGCTAGAACCTAGCCCTATTAGTAAACTCTACAAGCATGCATATCGGAAGTGAGCATCCAGCATAAGAGCCATTATCATTTCATATCAACAAAAAATAAGACTTTTACATTTCAGAGTACGAGCAACAACATAAAGCAATTAAAATGAGAATCATCTGAACCCAATATGCCAATCCCTCAAAACAAAATCAATAGATATGTAAGTTGAGATTTGAAAAAAGTGAAAGAAAAGCTATTAGAAACTGAAATTATTATCGCTAGATGGATTAAATAAAAACAACTTTCTGTAAGGCTCCGCAACAACCCAGACATTTATGTTCACAAAATCCAGTTCACTCTGCGGAAGCACAATTGTAAAATAAAAAGGAACAGTGACGTTCAAAAAACCCTAACTCATTAGCCAATTGCACTATGATATACACATCACTTCATAAGGCCACTGCATTTATTTTCTCTGCACAAATGATACAAATTCATGTAAAAGTATAATGCAAACAATATTATCCATGAAGTGAAGTGATATAACTGGGCCATGCTACATAAAACCAAAAAAAATTTATAATACTCACGAATTCTACAAACCTTTTGTTATGCTGATTTTCATGATGTCTTTCTATATTATTTCCCAACCTTTCTCTAATAGACCGCTTTCCCTCTAACAATGGATGATAGTCAATGCTGCTGACATCAACTGTGGTCGTTGCTCTTTTGACTACCTGCAGCTATTTTGGTGAGAACTAAAATACAATAATCAAAACTAAATAAAACTTCAGAGATTTAACACCAAAATCACGAGCCCAACTTATCTGAAATGAAACAGCATATCCAATAAATAGAATCGTTACTGAAATAATTTAATAAGTTAATATTTGAAGTTAGAAAATTAACTACGTAGATACTCGACTCCTCTTGAATGCTAGTTTAAGTAGTTTATCTTATTTTCAAAAGAGGGAGTGCTAACTTAACAAGTGATGGAGTTTCATCTCCAAGTATACAAGACATTAGTCCTTATATCTTTCCAACCTGCTTAGGGTTCCTTTTTAACTAAATCTTGAACATACTTGACCTTTGAATTCTTAACTCAATCAAATTAAACCCAATTCAACTAAATCAAGATGAATACCCACGTTCTTAGATAACAAACCTCTAATTTCCATCAGTAAATGTCCAACTTAATAGCAATCATTTCCAACATTGATATAAGGAAGATCATTGATTATTTGGCATATATAACATTTACTTGTGACCTTTTTGAAAGTACAAGTACATTTCATATTTTTGTGGATCTATAATGGCTTTTTGTTTTCTTCTGATATAACACTGAAATAAAAAATTCTCAAGTTAAGAAATTGGATTGTGAGAAAACAAGAATCGATATGCAAAAATGAACAAGTGGGAATTCATCCGATGTAAAATGATTTGAACCCTTTACCACAAAGATAACTATCTCTCTCACCCTCCCAAAAACCCACCACTTTTTCCTTAAATCCATAGCTAAATCAACCATTCATGCATTGTATAATGTCCTTTTATAACTTCGTAGCTTTACTCAAAAGGCCATAAGAAATTAGGGATCTCTCTCTCATGGGCTTGTATAAAAGTATTCAACACTACATCTTGGTCCAAAAGTACCAGACATGACGGATGACTTTACTGTCTCAAGAAGGGGAGATAATTTATAATAAAATCCAATAAATTAAGTAATGGGATCAATATAAAGAGAAGTTGCAGCCATTCAAGGAATGTCTAGCTACAATAGTGAAAAACCTGGCATAGTTTTTGAGAGGCTGATTCTTGAATTATGAATTAGACTTGCTATCAATTGTAAATTATGGTCACAAACCTTGGCTATGTCACTTGAGAGCTATGAAAGAAATTTAAGGTGTATGAGCATAACATCGTAAAATGGTTGTCATACTCAATTTAGTTCTAATTTCATACACTACATATATTCATTTGAGCTCCAAGAACACACCGCAAGAAATTCCACCTCATTAAATATCTATTATTGCAACTTGATAGCTTTCATGAATAGCCATCGCTACTAAAAAGAGTTGAAATCCTATAAGCATTTGCCTAAAATTCTATTCTTACACGTTATTATTGTTATGGTAGATAGCATCACATTTGTATAGCTGCAACATGCATTGAATTGATTCCACCAGCATTGTATTCTTGGTATGATTTTTTTCTATATTCTTTTCACAATAATAAATGCTACTCTCCCTCTTCCAATATAAAAGAAACGTACTCCAAAATAAAAAATAATACAATAATTTATAAAAAAGAAGATCATTGATATGGAAAAGTCATTAATCACCCTTATTCTTAACTATTGTGGCACATAGAAACATACCAAACACATTAGAACGATAAATTGAATGCTAAACTGCCACTCGAATTAAGACATGCAAAAGTATTTTTGACAAATAATACAAATAACATCAACACTACCAAAACCATGAAACTATTTAAGTAGAGAGAAAAACCTTATAGATAGATGCTACATTTTATTTAATCGGATCAAATTGTGGTAGATTGTTCTTCACTCACATAATTTTGTTTGGATTCAGTAAAGTAGTGCATAGAGAGTGAAACATAGTAGACAATGGTTTACAGTGTTCCACCTTAAAATCTTGTTTAATCCATCTAGTAACATATACAACACTTAAAGTAGAAACTAGAGTAATGCTAATAAGACTACACTATGACATCATTGAAGTGACAGCTCAAACCTAACAAGTTAAAGCTAGATTAAGAGGTTCGATACAAATTTGAACATAAGCTTATGCAACGAAAATTATTTTTTCAATGGTTCTAATAATCATAACCCCGACAATCCATCCATCCAAACAAATCCCAAACATGAACATGCAATGTAGAGAACCAATAATATTAATACAATAAAACCAAAACAGTATCATGCATGGCAAAATTGATTATCAAACATCTAATGATGCATCTGTAATCATATGATTAAATTTATGTGGCATTTAATAAATGCTAATAAAAAGTTCCAAAGATTCAATTTAGCTTTAAAAAGTATATGCCATGATGTCTTTCCATGCACAATCAAACAAATGCATGCAAAATTTTGAAATTGCTACTTAGAATATAATATTAAACTAATAATCTCTCAATTGTCTTCCACCAAAATATCCTGAGTAAAGTCAAAGGATTCATCTAGGATGCAAGAAGAATAGAAATGTAAGACCTCCAAGGCTACACCAAAGGTTGCATCCAAATAGAGATAAGAAGGATATATAGAAGGAAATTTTCACAACAAATTTTATGCCATTTAAGGTGGCCAATCATACCATGATTAGCAGAGGGAGTAATTATACTCCAATACTAAGAAGACATGATTATCCTCTTTTCAAGGAAAACCATGGTCTAAGGGGTGGTTCTTAAATGAAAGAAATAATACATTTTTTATTTGTTTATAACTACATTTAATTCCTAAACAACACCTAACTTGTATTATGTTTCATTCATTTTGCTTAAGAAATAAAAAATTTTCTATCCAAAATTTCTCTTTTCCTCATAGCGGGACATTGCCCCCTTCAATTCTATATAATATTGCCAAACATCTTTCCCAAAATATTGCCTTGTCACTCCTCTCTCTCCTAGACATAAAACCTTTATACCCCACACTACCTCTTTCTCTCCCTCACTAGCACCTCTCTTTCTATCTTTCTCTACAGGTTGTGAAGGGAAGAATAATTTGGGAGCACAGAGAATTAGAGGAGGGAGGACAATTAAGAAATCAAAAAAGAAGAGGATAAGAAGCGAAGAAGCAAAGAAAATTCAAGGAGTAATTCGAGGAATAAAAGAGTACTATTCATGTGGTGAGGCTTAATAAATTTAGTTTATTTTACTATTTTCATTCATTTAATCTACTTAACGTATAGATCCCTCTTGTATCCACGCCATATATCCCTCAATTCCATCAACCAATTTCATTTAATAACAAAATCCTAATTTTACTGCACTACATAAGACAATAATCATAATGAGGAAAACCAAACATTATTGACGTAAATAGCCAAGCTTTAAATGTCATATCTAAATTCATATGAGACAATGCACCTACTAAGCATATAATGTGCATGCATTTAGAAGTACCTGCTTGATGGTTGGGTGAAAAAATTGAGATTATGATTCCAACATCATGCATTTAAGTTTATCTCCAAGTATAGGTCTTCAAAAGTACAAAATTACTCTTGACTCATCACTTCCTTACCATTGTCTCTTGGTATAGTCATGTTGATACTAATTTTTATTTTACATTCTAATATGCATGAATATTATGCTCTCTTGATTTCAAGTGTATCGCTAGTGAATGAAATGTGAAAATAGGTAATGAATATTAATATCAACATCTCTTTTACATCAACACTCAAAATCTAGAGCCAAAATGATACATCTTCAAATGTGTCAAATTCCAGCCATTATCAGATATTGTTTCTAGTTGTTTACATCCTATTTCAATGCTAAGGCCATCCAATATGTCACCATTACATCCCATCATAATTGTCAACTGATCAGCAGCCATCAGACAAAACATTTTCCATCAAAATAAAACATCAACCAATAATACAAATGGGTAAAAAACATCCATCATATGTGCATCAGAGGTTAAATAAGTGCTTAAAGCATCTTATAGACATTTAAATAGGATGATAGAAAAGGATATGAAATCTTACTTCATGAACAAACTGGAGTTGCAAAGAGTTGGTAACGTTGCTTTGAGTGAAGCTAAGATGAAGAATGAAATTGCAAAAGTGAAAAAGGATGAAGATTTGAATAGTACAAGGAGGCAAGCAAGTTTTTGTATATTTGAAGCGAGGCAGTACAAGTACGATTCAAGACAAATCAATGGGGTATGAAATGGCAGATCATGCTAGATTTGACATACCAACTTTAAGAGGGCTCATACTTAAATATGCAACGAATGTTCTACACAAATCATAGTTCCCATAACATCCCTGATGATATCTACCAGGGCCAATCGTTCAAAAAATCGAATCACAAGTTGATAAATAAAACTGAAACATAACTTCAGAAAAAAATCAACAAGGACAGAATTCCATACGAAACAAATTACCGTCTGCACCAACAATGCTTAAACCCTTCCGAAGTAGAATGCATAGCAGAAAATACAGAAAGAGAGTGCGGTTGCGCACCTGACCAGTCTGGCCTAGTGTTATGGTGACTTGAGGCCGAGCAGACATCTTGTCTATGCCGTCCTCGCGCCAAACCAGAAATCCTATCGAATAAGACAGGAACAGAGATAATATACGGCAAAAGTTAACAAAAGCATAGACACCCATATGGAAGAAATAAAACGATAATATGGAGAAAGGGGAACACGAATGGCTGAACCGTAGATGCAGACTTACCACATCCGGCAGAGAAGACGGCAGCTCAAGATTTAAAACTGTTGAGGTCCAAGGGCGGCCGCCAGATCTCTTGGCCTCCGACAGTTAACCGAGCACACAGAGAGAGAGAGAGAGAGAGAGAATCGTTGAAAACAAAAGGCAAAAAGCTTCGTGCTCCTCTCGACCTAGTTCCTGTTTCGTCAGGAAGATCGCGACTCCAAGATCTGTGCTGTTGATGATCCGAACAAAGGCTTGGCTTGGTTTCATAGGGGGCAGCCTAGCAGGAGTCTGGCTACTTGGCTTATAAAGATTTTAAAATTTATTATTTAAACTTTACGACCAATTCTTTTTATATATATTAAAATTGTATTTTGATAATTATAAATATTTATAAAACATTTAACAAATAATTAGTATAATTTATATATATATATATATATAATTTAAGTAATAATTAAAATTACACTTTATTTTGATATAAAAATAGTTAAATAAACTTATAATTAATTTAAACATTTGGTGATAAAAAGTAATTTCAAATTTATTATTTGTATGTATATTTATAGTAATAATAATAATACTTTATTATTTGTTATTAAGAACCAGTTTAACAGCAAGTATTTAAATATATGTACATAATAAATATAATATATTTGAAATATTAAAGATTGTTTGGATATTTGTAATATAAATTCAAGAATATAAATATATATCATTCAGCAAATGTGTAACAATTTCATTTTCATATAATAATCCTTTAATAATTTATGCAATATAATACTTTTAAAAAATGCTTTAGTCCCACATTTACTTTGTAAGTTCATTTCAAATGGGAAATTTTGATATAATATCTTGTTGTTTATATATTATATATATATATATAATATATACGTGTGTATATTTATTAGAACATTTTAGAATTAAAAGAAAATGGAAAAAAAAATCCTATGCCTCTCTATTTAAATAAAGATCTTTTACTATTTTTAAATTTTAAAAGCAAACTTTGTCTCCCATCGTATCTTAATTAATTATATTGGATTTCTCCGACCCATTTAACATTTATTTTAGGCTTTTTAATTCTTGTCAAGGTTAGCTTTCTATGATAACTCAACACGCTTAGCTGCTTATCTAAAATCTTTTTCCCACGGTCCCACCTATGCCCAAAAACAAATAGCCTATTTTAAGTGGTTAATCTTAGGACTTAGCCATGTTCCTACTTGTCATTTATAAAAAATAAATGAAATTATAATTTTAACAATCATTGAACTTTACTGCTAACATAAAATGGAATGACTTCTTTTATTAAAATATCAATAAAATTTAGGAAAATTATATATATATATATATATATATATATATATATATATATATATATATATATATATATATATATATATATATATAACATTAAAATTCTTAAGTCACGAATCTTGATGTGGCAATCGATCTGATGAAGCTTTTATGCAGATCGATCATTTAAAATATCATTGACTTTGAGATATCGGTTAAATCATAAATAGTTAAATATGAAGTATTTATGATCAATCGGCGTCTTGGCAGTCGATCTATGCCAATCTCTTGATTATGACCGTTTGAGCGTTGAATCTTTAAAATCGTCAGATGATCGAGGGAATCATTTTTGGGTCATCCGATGGGTGGTTTGGATTTTGTATGTATTTATAGAAATGTCATCTCTAATCTATAAATATCCTCATTTTTCACATCGGGAGCCAACCTAAAGAGAAGAGAGAGATCTCGGCTTAAAGATCCTCCAAGCATAATCATGCACCACTGACGCAACCACCACCCGCCAGCCGGTTATTACTGGCCCCGCCACCGCCATCACCATCGCTGGTCATCACGCCACCACTACGCCACCACGGTTATCACTGCCACCGCCGTTATCGCCACCGACCATTGCTTTACGCATCGCCATTGTCATCGATCATATTATCACTATCGCTACCGCCAACCACTGACTATCAATACCATCGCGGCTGCCATCTCCGGGTCATCATACCGCCGACAGCCGCCGTCTCCCACGCCGTTTCACTATCATCAATCTTAATAACTAACCACCACTGCTACATAATCGCACTGATTATGGATTCATTGTCGCTTTCATATACAATTTATAATCCCATTATCAAGAAAACTTTGTACTCAAATGATACATAGTGAAAGATTTTACTATTAGCCCTCGTGATTTTTCCCTTTTCGAGTTTTCCACATAAAAATCCTGGAGTTTTTTATTCATTCTTCAAATATTTGTGTGTGTACTAGATTTCACAATAAAGCTAAGGTGTAAACTTTTATTCTACCACAACTGATTTTCTAGCACGCAATAGTTTGACGCCATCTGTAAAAAATAAACCCCACAATCGCAATCTCTATGAACACCTGCATTATGGCCAACAGGCGTAATACTCGCAACAACGGAACCTCCCACTCCAAATCCTATCACTCTTGAAACTAATCCTTGAACCAAGGACGCCATGCTTTTGCCTCACTTCCCCTTGATAGGCATGACCCTATCGATGAAGGTGCAACAGGAATCTCTCTAGAAGACCATGTGAATGGAAGAGTCTCAAAATGAGATAATCGACTTTTACGAGAAACATGACCACTATCTGCAAACGCATCTCCCCAAGATCGATCGTAGCTGGAGGTCAAAAATGCTAATACAGACCTTCGCCATCGTCAAGTTTCTCCACTTTCGAGCATGTCAATTTTACTGACACCGCTAGTTTCTACTCATATTCATCACTTGCCAACCACGCTAATCCACTAGCGGTAGCTTGGCACATTCTCATCATGTTGATTCCACCCGTCATGTTATATTTGCAGAATTACAATGCTTAGTGCGAGAAGAATTCCACTTTAAAGATGGAAATCACCTTCCCTCTCATTGCGGCTATTAGGAATCTTCACCTTTGACTGAAGCTATTCTTCAACATCCTATTCCAGTAGGGTTCAAACTTCCAAGCATCGACTCTTATGATGAGACAACTGACCCATATGAACACATCGATCATTATAGGATCATCATGCATATCTAATGAGCTCCTGACACACTGCTTTGTCAAGTCTTTCTAGTCACCCTCAAGAGTCAGGCTCGCACTTGGTTCTACTCCCTTCCAAGGGGATTCATCCATACCTTTGACTAACTCGCCAAGATTTTTGTAGAACAGTTCATTGCAAACCGGAGGATCATTAAAGATTCTTCTCATCTCTTAGAAATTTGTCAAAATAAGGGTGAATCACTTAAGGAGTTCTTCCAAAGGTTCTCCTTAGAGGCTCGCCAAATACCAGAGTAGACCCTGAACTATTAAGAGAAGTTGTTCTTAGAGGGCTCTGTCCTGGGCCTTTCTACTCGCCACTGATGCGATATAAGGTCCGCTCATATGTCAATTTAATTCATTATGTGGAAGTGCAAATTTCTACCGATGAGGCTATTAATGCCCATCGTAAATAATTTGAACAATCCACAGGAAAACGTAAGAGTACCCCAGGGTACACAGATCGACAATCTCATCAAAAGAAGCAACAAGACAGTGGTGATCTCCCTCCATAGCCCTCACATCAACGACGTGAGTCACAACCAGAAAAGGAATACACACCACTGAACACATCTCGTGTTAACATCTTGATGGCCATTCGAGATGAAGAGACCATCAAGTGGCCACATCCGCTGAAACCAAATTCAGGAAATCAAGAGCAATATTATCACTTCTATCGAAGTCGTGAACATACTACTGAGGCATGTAAACAACTCAAAGAAGAGATTGCGAGGCTCATTCAATAAAGATATCTACCTCGATTTGTGCAGAATCAATCGACTCAAGCAAATATAACTCCAACTAGGGGGAAACCAGGACAATCATCATAGAAACAACAAAATAGTTGTCAAATAGTTGGAGAATTGATACAATCACAGGAGGACCACTTCTATCTAATCAATTCCTCATTACCACCTCCGAAGAACCAGAGTTAAAGAAATCTCGTATTGATCATTTCATCACTTTTAATGACTCAGACTCAGAAGGAGTCCAAGTTTCCCATCAAGATCCACTTGTCATCAGTGCAGGGATCGATGACCCATGCTATAATGTTAAGAGAATTTTGATTGATAATGAGAGTTCTATCGATGTATTATTTTACTCCACATTTTTTAGCATGGGTTTGGTTAGGGAAAAGCTCCAACCCGCTGCAGGACTATTATATGGGTTTGATAATCGCCCTATGCGAGTAGAGAGGACAATCACCCTTCCTGTTATCCTCGAAGAATTTTCTCGACAAGTGATTCATTCAATTCAATTCATAGTGGTCAAGTCAGATTCGGTGTACAATGATATCTTTGGATGACCCCTTCAATCAATTTTTGGTGCTGTTACTTCGGTATCTCATATTAAGATGAAATTTCCAACCCCCATTAGAGTTGGAGTGGTCTGTGAAAATCAACAAATGATACAATCATGTTACCTCATACAAGCTCAATCACGCCTTCTTGACCGCCAAGATCGAATTTTAATTTTGAGATGAAGAAGTACCCTAGGGCTTCACTTGTAAGACTTGCTCCATATTTCATTGTCGATGACCAACCTTTACCACAATAAGTGATCTCGCTCTCACAATAGGGTAAAATACATAGATTTTTTGCACAAAAATCAAGACATCTTTGCTTGGAGTCCAACAGATATGCCTGGGGTCGACCATAGTGTGATCATGCACTCCCTCAAGATTGATCCAACATTCAAACTGATCATCCAAAAGAAGCAGATTTTTGCACCTGATCGTCTCCAAGCTATTGAACAATAAGTTAACAAGTTCTTAAAAGTGGGATTCATATGAGAAGTGTATTATCCTATATGGCTAGCAAATGTTGTCATGGTTAAGAAAGTAAATGAAACTTGGAGAATGTGTATTGATTACACTAATCTCAACAAAGCTTGCCCGAAAGATAATTTTTCCCTTCCCCGAATTGATCAATTAGTCGCTACGCCCGAAAAAATGCTCGCTTTTTTGGATGCTTACTTGTTACAATCAAATAAAAATCAACGGATGAAGAAGACACATCATTTCAAACATATAAAGGTTTATATTATTACCAAGTTATGTCATTCGAGTTAAAAAATGTCGGTGCTACCTATCAACACCTTATGAATAAGATTTTTAAAGACCTATTAGGCCACACAATGGAGGTATATGTGGATGAGATGTTAGTAAAAAACTTGAAAGAATTACAACATATTTCTGATTTAGAAATATGCTTTAACCTTCTTCGACGTTATAACATGCGACTCAACCCGACCAAATATGCTTTTGTGGTGTCTGGAAAATTTCTTGAGTTCATGGTCATCCACCGCGGGATTGAAGCTAATCTCGAGAAAATTAGAGCACTCAGAGATATGGTTCTTCCGAAGAATATTAAAGAAGTTTAACGCTTGAACGGACGAATTGCTGCCCTATCCCGCTTTTTAGCCGATTCTGGGGATAAATACATGTCATTCTTTAAAATATTAAAATAAGCTAAAAATAATAATTTCTATTGGACTGATGAATGTCAAGTTACTTTTGAGCAACTAAGAGAATATTTAGCATCTCTACCCTTACTATCTAAGCTTATCCAAGGAGAGATGATATACTTATATCTTGCAGTCTCTTCCCACGCAATAAGCTCAATTTTAGTGCGAGAAGAAAATGCGATACAACGATCAATTTACTATGTCAGCAAAATTCTCTCTGATATAAAAAGTCGTTATCCATTGACAAATAAGATGGCTTTAGCTTTAATTTTTTCAGTGCGAAAATTACGTCCATACTTCCAAGCTCACACCATCAGTGTTTATACTCATTTACCATTGAGGGTCATTCTATAGAAACTAGAGGCATCTATGAGGTTAATCAAATGGTCTGTAGAATTGGGAGAGTTTGATATCAATTTTTACTGTGCCGTGCATAAAGTCTCAAGTACGACTTTATGATAATGCACCGCCCCTACTCCAAATGAGCTACCTATTACACCCCTTTTATCTCCTCAATGAACCCTCTATGTTGATGAAGCTTTAAGAAATACTGCTGAGCAAGAATCTTACTCTATTTCCAACAAATACATTGGAGTATGTAATTTGCAAAATTTCTACAATAATATGGTTGAATATGAGGCTCTCATCATAGGTTGAGACTTGCCATTGAAGCTCAAAATGATCCACACCGACTCTCGACTTGTCGCCAGTTGAGAAACTTTAATACTCATAATCCCCAGCTAGCATAATATATCAGCTTGGTGAAGTCACTTCTTGCCCATATCAAGACACATTAAATCATTCACAGTGAGAGAAGAACATTGGTGATGCTTTCACTAAGCTCGCTACCTCTACATAGATATTTAAGAAGACATGTTGAGGAAATATATATTTTCTAGTATCCAAGGGTCATAATATCGATTAATAAGACAAAAAGTGGATGGACCCCATCCGTCCTTTCTACAAGAAGACCCTTCTTGAAGACCTGCACACTTCTCCAAAGGCAAGCTGCAAACTTTATTATTATCGGAGGTAAATTATGCAAATGAGCTTTTTTCTGGGCCATATCTTAAATGCGTCTCACCATCAGAGGTCGATTATGCATTAAGAGAGGTTCACTCTGGGATATGTGGAGAACACCTAGGAGGAAGGGTGCTAGCCTTTAAAATTTTAAGGAAAGGGTTCTATTGGCCTACGATGAAGTAAGATGCCTTGGATTTCACAAAAAAATATGTGAGTTATCAGTTGCACTCTAACCTCTCTCATACACCATATATAGAGCTCTCAACTCTTCAAAGCCCGTGGCCTTTTACTCAATAGGGAATTGATATAATGGGATCTTTTTCAGTAGCGCCAAGGAAATAAAAGTTTATTATTTTAGTTGTTGACTACTTCACTAAATGGGTGGAGGCTGAACCATTCACTAAAATCATGGAGGTAAACACTAAACAATTTGTTCAGAAAAATATAATATGTCGATTCGGTCTTCCTACAATGATCATCACTGACAATAGAACTCAATTTACTGGAAAAATATTTGTGTCTTTTTGTAAAGATCTTCACATCATTTTGTACCATCCTCAAATTAGTAACTAAAGCTACCAACATGGTATACTCAAAGGGTTAATGCATCTCGAGAAGGTGGGGGCAATGGGTTGAGGAACTCTTTAATGTTCTTTGGGTTTACCGCACTATATCACGAACTACGACTGGTGAGACATCATATAATTTGTGTTTCAACACAAAAGCTATTATACCAGTAGATATCAGGATTCCAACTCCAAGAGTTCAATCATTCAATCATAATAGTAATGAAGAAAAATTCTGATAGAACTTGGACCTACTCCCCAAAACTCGTGACATGACCCTACTTTAGATACCACCAAAGGGGCTTCCACTTCACAAAGAGAAAATCATCTCCATGACTTAGTCTGTGAGTCTTGAAGCTGCGGGCAAAGACCCTCAATGAATCTCACCTCTTTGGGATGATCTATGTGGTTTACAGTCAATTGAGGAACATTTAAGCTCAAGGATCTAGAGGAAAACCTTACCTTGAACTTGGAACAAGAGAATCTCAAAGTATTATTAATTCTACTATATTTATTGTAACTTTTTATCTCATTTGTCATTTCCTCTTCAAACTCATATCTTTGTTAAAATTATCTTATGATTGTATCACCGACCTATAGTAATGAGTTTATGGCCTTTTCTTTCAAGCTTTTGCATATAAACAATCTCCTTCATTTAATCCCTCACTTTAAAATGCACAACTCACGTTATAAATTGGGGCATGATCAATCCCAAATTTGATGAAGACTCTTTCATATAGGTAAAATTGAACCTTTTGGCCACTTTTATTTATGGTCAAGTCATTGGAGACATTCCACCCTCTTCCATAATAAGACGTCAAATAATATTTTCTAATACAGATAGGCCAAAAGTCCTTGGTGGACTTTCCATGACCTCTTCGCAGTTCGTTGAATAATATTCTGACCAATCATCTCGGGTAAGTCAAAATAAAATAAGAGCAAATCACCCAGAATTTTTTAATGTCATTAATAGCTCTAACATGATTATATAAGAAAGAATCAAAATTTTGGATACAAAAAATAATAATAATAAATAATAATACATAGATAAAAGGAAAAGAAAAGCATCCTCAAGTGATACTACATGATATCACACTCCTCATCACAGAAGATGCTCTCTTTTCACTCACTCTTATTTCTTGAATCGGCAAAGTTAGATACTTGAATGGGAGACAAATTCTCAACTAGCTCCAATTTTTATGCACAAGTGGATTCCTTTGGAAATCTTGAATAAAACCTTCCTCCAAACATTGGCACCAAGTCCTTCACTTCAACATCAAGAATATGATTACGAGCTTCTTGGACATGGTCCTCGATAATCATGTAGGGAGTTCTTAAAGTCTTCCGCCTTTAAGATTTATTTATTTCACGATATTATAAGCTCCTTCTCAAAGACTATCATGTAATATTTCTTCTCCTTGAGCTTTCTTCTCACCACAAGTGCGAGTCTTTTCTCTCTTTTGATGAGTCTCGCCTCACTCAATCACTCATCAGTATGCTCCACCTCGGCTAGAGAAAGAGAAGTTGCATGTTCAGCTTCATTCTACACCCGGTTAGCGATCCCTTTGTCACTTCTTTGAAGACTCATCTTTTGCTCATGCCTTGCAAATATTTTACTTTCATAAATTGATTCCACTCATCTAGAGTGACACCCAAATGACCCATTAGCCTTAATGTTTGGGCTACCTACAATCAAAAAATCATAAATATTACATGAAGAAAATAGAAAAAAAAATAAAAGAAAGAGAAGGAGAAGATAACGTGCTAATTCATCTGCTCGCTGACATCCAGTGCATATATGCTTATTGACATCTTTTTTAGAATAAGCTCTCAACCCCTCCATATTAGGCTTAAGATTCCTCTTATACTTTAAGAGTTCCTTAGTCTTAAGACACATATAGTGATTAGGTGGACACTCTCACCTAATCCTAGAAGACTTAGAAGAGTTAGCCATAGAAATATGTCATGCCTTAGGTGTGTTAGGAAAATCTCCTACCCTTTAGCTTAAACCATTCCTCTTTCCTTCTTTCAAGTCAAACTCCAAATCAATTCTATTTGATTTTCTCAAACTCAAATAAATTTCCATGATTGAAACCCATGATCAAAATCCATCAAAATTCTAAGTTCTCAAATTTCCTTAACCCTTTCTTAAGGACTTAGCCAAAATCATGATTCAAACTTATTCAAATCTTTGAGATTTTCATGATCCATTTATATTCTCATTTATATTTACATTTATAAATGAAATATAAATTCAAACCCATCAAATCAAATTCAAAATTCCAAATCAATTCATGAAAATTTCCTTAAGTCCCTTTAATCTTCCATTAAAGGACTTAGCCAAAATCAACTCTAAACCTTGATCAAATCAATTCAAATCCTTGGGATTTTCTCAAAACTTATTTATATTCTCATTTATATTCATATATAAATGAAATATAAATATAAATCAATCAAATCAACTCAAAATTAAATTCCAAATTTAAAATCCTTGAAACTCCCTTAAATTCCTTAAATTTCCATTAATGGATTTAACCTAAACTTTGATTAAACCTATTCAAATTCATGGGATTTTCTCAAAACTTATTTGTACTATCATTTATATTCTCATATATAATTGAAATATAAATATAAATCAATCAAATCTAATTCAAAAATTAAATTTTAATTTAAAAATTTCCTTAAATCCCTTAAATTCCCTTTAATGGATTTAACCCAAATCATGATTAAAATACTTCAAATCCTTGAAATTTTCTTATGATCAATTTATATTCTCATTTATATTCACATATATAAATGAAATATAAATCCAAACAATCAAAATCAATTCCAAAAATCAAACTCAAATCCACTCAAAATCAAATCTAAGCCTTTCAAGTCAAAATCTTGAACTTAGCCAAATCAATTCCAAATCAAGCCAAATCCTTGATTTCCTCTCATGGTTCAATCAATTTTACAATCATGAGCTCATATATAAATCCAAACCTCAATTAAACAATAAAAACCCAAATCAAAAAATCAAACCCAAAACCCTTTCATATTCTTCCTTTGAATATGAAATTTTCAAATGGATCAAAATCCATTTGACTTCAAACCTCTTATAAATGGATTTATATTTCAATCATAAGTCCATATATATGATCAATCAACTTCAAATCAAGCTTTGACCAAGCCATTTGACCAAGCCATTTGACCCACTTAGGCTCACTTGACCCAAAGTGACCTAAAGTACCCTTATGAGCCAACTTTTGATCTTAACCAAATTGGATTGAACCAAACTCATATATCCTCTCATCATGATCAACAATCATCATGGGATGATCAATCAATCAAATTTGGGTCAAACCAAGTCAAACTAAGGGTTGACCAAGTCAACACTTAACTAAAATGAAACCTAACATAGCCAAAATCCACCATAGACAAATTGATTGAAACCATTGATCCAAGTTCACTCATGACTTATGTTTGAACTTGACCAAGCCAACATTTGAGCCTAACCTAGCCCAATTGGCACTTGACCCAAGTTGACCCATTTTGACCTAAAGGGCCAAAATGTGTCAAAACTTGATCTAAGCCAAATTGATTGAAACCAATGGGTCAAGTCCATTCCAAATCACTTGGAACTTTACCAAAGCCTCAATTGGCCAACTAGACCTAACCTAGCCCATTGACCTTGACCCAACATGACCTAAAGGGTCATGTTGAGCCAAAATTGAACTTAACCAAAATTGATTGGAAACAAAGATACCAATCCTCCATATGACTAACCTAACCTAAACCTATTGACCTAACCCAAATAGGTCAAATGGGTCAAATAGGTCAACTTGACCCATTTGACCTACATGAAGTCATATGAGCAAAAACCAAATCTAATCCAAATTGAACCAAACCAAAGGCACCAAAATATTTCAAATGGTCATATGAACTTGACCCAACCCTTGGTTTGACCCAATTTGACCAATTGGTCAACTTGACCCATTTTGACCTAAGTGGATCAACATGAGCCAAACCTAGTTTCTCTACATACCCAACATATCCAAATTGAAAAAAAAATAGCAAAATGACCATTTTACCCCTAAGACATAAAACAAATTTTGGCCTAATCTATGGGTATTTTGGTCATACCCTTTTCACAATCACTTGAGGCTTTCCTAAAAGCTCAAAGGGACTTAATGATGAGTGGCGCACCCAACCCAATGGGTTTGGGTCAGGCCATTTGGCCCATAGAACAAACCCGACCACATATCTTGAATTTGAGTTTTCAAATTTGCTCTTAAGCTCAATTTCAGCACATGGGAAGTTGACAATCCATTCAAGGGATCAAATTGACCATGTGCACACTCAAAACCATCAAAACAATCTCTCCAATCTAGTCAATTGGATCAAAATGGCAAGGAATGGTTCTAGTCCGATTTCCATGGAGATATACTCCCCTAATTCAATGAAATTTCATTTCACTCCTTGTTGATTGGAGCCTAGGAACCAGCAACAATCATGAAGCATTCTAAGCTTCTTAAATAGGATTTGAATTCCCTAATTCTCAATTTTGCACAGTGCAAAATATGGGAGCTCAATCCATTATCCAACTTCCTTTACACTTGATCTTAATCCAATTCCTCTTGCACACTCCATCAGAGGGTCAAGTCAAACTTTCCCAAGCTCTGATTGAAGTTCCCACAGCAAGGAAGAGCTCAATTGGATCAAAGTTGAAGCCCAAGTGAAGTGGTGTTGGTCTACCCATTAATCCACTCAATCTCAAGGCTAGAATTTCAAGGCTTCATCTCCACAGATGAAGCTACCTCCACGAGCACCGGATGATCACCTTATGATTTTTGACCACTTAGCTTCATATGTGTTGGTCATGTGTGAAAGAAATGTTCATGGCATGAGAAATCAACCATTGGATAGGTTGGTAATTATGCTTAGATGATGTGGGTTGATTTTTTGTGATTCCATGCTAGATAGGTGGATCTCCCCTATCATGGGCGATCTCCATTGATCCTCGGGGAAGAACTTGGCTCATCTCACATCCATCCACGCATTTTAGATGGATGGTGAGTTATTATTACGCTTAGTAAATCCATTATCCTTTTAAAACCGTAGGTGAATTCCTTATCGATCTTTGATCGGATGAGAAATATGTGTGCACATCGCCTTTTGGGATGTGACATTTAAGTCACCTCATGCGACACATATAAAGCGTTGACACGCCACGCGTCGTGCCGTGAGGATTAAGTGGATTAGTTAAATGCCTAATTAATTCTTAATTAATCCATATAACTTCTAAAATTCATAACTCTTCATAGAAAAATTAGAAAAAAAAGGAAAAATACTATGGAAAGATAATTTCATCTAGAATATTTTAAAAATGGTTTCAATGGATTTTGAATTACTCCTTTCTCTGAATTTGGGTTTCTTTGGGAATCTTAATTAGCTAATTATCTTTTAATTAGGTCATCAATTGATCTCAAATTTCTAGGGTTCATTTTAGGGGATGACCTTTGCTTCCTCTCATTTTCTTGAGATTTATTGAGGGCTCAATTGAAGAAATTGCTATTTCATTCCCTAATTACCCCTTCATGTAATTAAGGGTAATTAAGATGTGATTAGTGGATTTATCCTATGATTAAGTTTGATTAAGGTTAGATCCAATAAGTAGGGGTTTTATGGAATAATTTTGGAGCATTTTCCCTAAGCTATTCCTTAAACCCCCTTTTGTTTCCTTGATCCCCTCTTATTTAACAGCTAATTCATTAATTATCCCCTTAATCAATTTTCAAAAATTCTAAAAAGTTCCAGAACTTAATTAATCTACCTTGGGTAAATGCTTAGGTGTTTAATAGCCTAAGTTTAATTAAAAAAATTAAAACCCCTTTCATACGTATGAAAGGGTGTTTTGAAATTATTTAAGCTAAACCCCTTAGCTTAATTAACTTTTAATGTGAGCCAAATTGCATTAGGCTTTTTTATTAGGTGCATTGCAAATTTAAATACTGGGTTTTATGTCATCTCATTGGCTCATAATTACTTAGTTAATTTTTCTAAGGTGGTGTAGGTAAGGGTTAATTAAGCCATTGTTTAAAAATGGGTTTAATTATCTGAAAATTAAATAAAAATACAGAACACATGTGGGAATGGGTTAGGAATAGCAAAATCATCTCACCTTTCAAAATTAAATCAAACTTCAAACTAAACAAAAATCATTTTGATATTCACTTTGATTTATTCTAAATTTTCTTATTCTATAAGAATGTCTTTAGGATTTAAGTAAAGTGAGTTTGTTTACATGCTTTCATTGCTTTGGATCTTTCCCAACATGTTAAGTTGTATGCCATATGATTCATGCATTCATAATTTCATGTTTCAAATTTTAAAATGAAATTATTTACTTTATGTCAAATGTGCATGTGTTGGCTAAAGTAAAATATGAGTGGCTATTATCACTACTAAATCCAAATTATTTTCAAAACTTATAAATAAAATATCAAATTTGAAAGTATGCTACTTATACTTTAGTTATAAGCTTGCATGTGAGATATTACAAAGGTATGCTTAGTATAGGTTTCCTTTCTTTTTTTATGTTGGCATAGTTTTGAATAGGAATTTTGGTGAGATATGAGGTTCATTTGAAAAGGACCTAATGCTCACCTAATTTAATATCTTATTCATCCCTATGCTCTCACTTAAGAAGGGTTGCCTATACTTGCATGCATAAATTGCATAAACAAAAATGAATCCATTAAACAACTTTTGCATTTCCTTTTCTACTTCATTTCTTTTATATGCATGTTTGTATTTAAGGAAAGTGGTTATATTAGTCTGACAAAGAGGTTGAGGCTTTAAGTAGCCTAAGTAGGTCTTGTACCTTACACCTCGTTAACAATGGCGTTGTACTCACTTATGCCTTTCTTACTCTCATGTATGATGTATGTGAAATTTTGGATAAGGAAAACCTTTTCTACTTAAGAAAATCATGCATATTCAACTTCTAAATTTTCTTAAATGGATTACTTAGCATGCATCATAAAGTGTGTTAACTATTCTCATTTGCATGTATAGATATGCTTAGGGTCCATCCATATGCATGTTATATATGTTGGGAAAGAAATGAAGTAATGTGTGTTATGTGAATTTTGATTCATTTTATTTAATCTTAAAATGCCTTTCTTTTGAATAGGTTTGTTTAGGGTTTATCTAAACTTAGGATTGATTAAAAGATGTAATCAAAACATTCACCTAAATGAAATTAAAATGTGAACTTACCTTAGAAATTACTTAAGGATTAGGGAAGGAAAGAGAAGTTCCATTCTCTTTCCCTCTCTTTATAACTTAGTAATTAATTGTAGGTTTCACTCAAACCAAATTAAAACATGAAATAAAAATAATCCAAAATACTTAAACAACTTAAATGAAACCCTCCTCTAAGTTAAACATATTCTTCACACTTAGAAAATTTAAACCTAAAGTCATAGCTAAGCATACACAAACCTTCAAAGCACACACATTAGCTAAGTCACCACTTCTAGCCTTAGGTTAGGTCGTGCATGGTTTGATGTTATGTTTTATTTTTATATATATATGTTTTAGACTAGATGTTAGGATGTATGCTCATAGAATGAATGGTAGGGCGTTAGTCTAACTATTCTTTTTTTGCGGAGATTATGCTTAAGCGTATCATAAATAAAAATATAAATGCTTCTTGCTTGCGGTGCTTTATACCCCTAAGCATAATTCATAGGTCAGGTGGACTTAGTCACACATGTGTGGGGTGATAAGTCCAATATACATGCTTGGAATTTGTGTGGTATGATTTAACTAATCTTTATTTTGCAAGTATTAGTTAGATTTATACTTTTCCTTTTCATGTAAAAGTTTGTATAATTAGATTTTGGAATGATTTGTTATGAGAATTAGGATGAGCATTGGTCATAAGATCTCATCTTATGCACCATGTGAAGTCTTGGAGTATCTACCTTCCAACCATCTAAAAGAGGAACCAAAGAAGAAAGAAGAAAGAAGAATAAAGCTTGAAGACCCCCATAACAATGAATTCCTTTGCTTAAATTGTAATTTAATTCATTTGTAATCCGGGTTGTGTAAGGGTAAAGCTCGGCAACCCACATTTGTTATTTTTGAGTTTGTGTAGTAGTGCTCGATAACAATGGCCATATATTCTTTTTTACGATTAGCTTTATAAATTGTTCAATGATTTGTTTAGCTTTTACATTAAGTGGCATGATTTTCCTAGTTTCTTCCTTGCTTTATGTATGGCTTGGATGTGGATTAGGCTCTTTAGAGAAAAATAAATCTTTTACCCAACTTAACAATTCAAATTCAAATTAAAACAACTCATAACCTCACCTAAAGCTTAGGATTAAAATCAAGATAAAAGAATTAGCAACCCCTTAGCTAGATGAGCATTTCTTTATAATATCATGCACAAATGCATCTTATTTTACTATTGATTGGAGGCTTCCACCTTTGCCGGAGAGAAACGACCTTTGAGGGGTTGTGGTGGAAACTCACCTCCTACCTTCTCACGATTTTGGCCAATAATCTTGATTTCTCATGCATTAGTCATAAAATCCTATTAGCCGAGTCAAAATGATTGTCAAAAATAAAATAAAATAAAATTTGAATTGCATTAGATTTAGGTCATTTGAAGCATGTCCCTTTACATGATCTAGTCTCTTTAGGAGTGAGTTTAAGGACTTAGTCTCTTTCTAAATAATATAAGCCTAGCTATCTTGCATAAGCATAAAGACTTGCCTACATGTATTTAAAATTGTAGGAGGAGTTAGTTGGCTCACCCCAGGTAGTTGTAAGTCCAAGTTGTCAGTGGTTTGTCCTTTTCTTGTGAGGCAAACCAAATTACTCATTTTTCTTAGATTTAGGTTGTGCTTCCGCTCTCAGCTCTCTAGATTTAGGTTTGAGGTTGCTTCTCCCTTTGTGGGCCATAAGCATAATTCCTCACCTCTTAGGCATTTCCTTAATCTTGTGTTAAAAGAATCTTAAGTCCTAAATTTCTAATGAAAATATAACTCAAACAACTAAATCAATTTCTAAAATGTAAAGCCCAATTTTAGGATAGTTTGAGATGCTCGCTAGGTTTCTAGCATCGTGAGCATCTCCTACTTATTTCCCATTTTGGCTTCAATAATAACTCCCTCTTTTGATCAATCCCATTTGATCTTCAAAATATAAACCAATCGATTGATAGTCCTTCCTATTAAAATCTTCAAAGACAATGATCATTTACCTTAATCGAGAGTTTTCCCAAGGGATCCCATCCCTTAGGATGTAATTAACTATGGGCTTGCCTGAACTTAATGCTTTAAAATAAACCGCTTTACTTTTCATGTAAAGTAGGGGAAGAATCTCTAGTACATATCGCCTTATGAGTCCTTATTGAGGTGATTGGTTCCATTAAAGGGTAGTGATTTCGTCTTTGAGATAGTACACTATTACCTTGATGATGTATCCAATCACCGAATAAGTACATCTGGATCTGTGGCATCTTACCAAGACAAAATTTTTTTATATAGGGTGTTGCCTCTTTCATTTCTCTCCAGATTTGAAGGCAACTGTATAAAATTTTTCACCACAATATTTTTTGACTCACTGGGATGGTTCCTCTCTCCATCTTTGGTAAATAATCATTGTCTTTGAGTATCGATAGTGGGTTTGTACTTTGGTATGAATCCAAGACTATCCTTCTTTCCATTGGCACTTAGCTCATTTCATTCTTGAGTTAAGTTAGCCAACATCTTTAGGTTTTAGGATTGCATTCCTTGTTGGTCTTAAAACCCATGTTGGTTTCTCCAATGGGTAAAATGAAAAGATCTAAAATAAAAAGAAACATCTTAAAGACTTCCTCCTTATCATTTTCATGATAAAGAAAGGTTCATCTTAAAATAATAAATCTTCCATAAATAACTTTACTTTTTCAAAAGCACCTTTTCAAAATGCACTTAATAAAATATTTTTCACAAAATTTTGTTACCCTCATTTAACAATCCCCATAATTGTTACATGTAGAGATTTTCAAAAATAAAACTAATAACATTTTAAAAGCACAAATGAACATCTTCTTTCAATTCATTTTGATGGAGATTTCATTTTCAAAATAAAATGAACAATCATGTTTTCCAAAAATCACAATCACAATCATAAAGTTTTCAAAAGCACATATGAATTTTTCTATTCAATACATTCACACTTATTGAATAGAAAGTTCATTTGTAACAAAATTAAAATTTTCAAAAGTGCACATGAATTCTTCTTTTCAATACATTCACACTTATTGAATAAAAAGTTCATTTTAAACAAATTTAAAATTTCAAAAGCACATGAATCTTCATTTAATATACTTAGGTTTATTAAATGAAGATTTCATCAACTAAAATAAAATATCATTTAGGAAATCCCCAAACATATCCCACATATGTTTTAAGTTGTAATTCCTCTCTTTCAAAAGCAACAATCACACACAAAATAAAAATACCATATTTCAAAAATAAAATGGATCTCCATTCTACATACTTAAATTTGTTGAATGGAGGTCCTCTTTTCAAAACATCAAAATTAACAATCATATTTCAAAAATTTCAAACACACATTTGGAATTTCATTTAGCATAATCAAATTTGCTAAGTAAAGTTTCCAAATCCAAAATCAAAATCAATAATCATATTTCAAAAATTTTTCAAAATATACATTTGGAACTTCATTTAACATACCTAAATTTGCTAAGTAGAGTTTCCAAATTTAAAATCAAAATTTTAAAAATTTTCAAACATATTTGGAACTTCATTTAACATACCCAAATTTGTTAAGTGAAGTCTCCAAATCCAAAAATTCAAAATTTCAAAATACATTTGGAACTTCATTTAACATACCTAAATTTGTTAAGTGAGTATCCAAATCAAATTCAAAATTTCAAAAATTTTCAAACACATTTGGAACTTCATTTAACATACCCAAATTTGTTAAGTGAAGTCTCCAAATTCAAAATTCAAAATTTTCAAACATACATTTGGAACCTCACTTAGCATACTCAAATTTGCTAAGTGAAGTTTCCAAATCTAAATTCAAAATCAAAATCAACAATCATATTTCAAAACACATTTGGAACCTCACTTAACATACCCAAATTTGTTAAGTGAAGTCTCCAAATTCAAAATTCAAAAATTTTATGAACACATTTGGAACTTCATTTAACATATACAAATTTGGTAAGTGAAGTCTCCAAATTTAAAATCCAACAAAAATTTTCAAACATACATTTGGAATTTCATTTAGCATAATCAAATTTGCTAAGTGAAATTTTCAAATTCAAAAATTCAAAATCAACGATCACATTTCAAAATTTTCTAAACACATTTGGAACCTCACTTAACATACCCAAATTTGTTAAATAAAGTTTCCAAATCCAAAATTCAAAAATTTTCAAAACACATTTGGAATCTTACTTAACATACCCAAATTTATTAAGTGAAGTCTCCAAATCAAAAAAACAAAATTTTTTAAAACACCTTTTGGAACTTCTTCCCTTAGCATACCAAATTTGCTAAGGAGAAGTTTCCATTTTTTCAAAAAACCAAAAGAAATCAAAATTTTAAACACACCATTTGGAATTTCATATTAGCATACTCAAATTTGCTAAGTGAAATTTCCATTTCATAAAACCAAGTGGACTTCATCTTTAGCATACCAAATTTGCTAAAGTTGAATCTCCACTTTCAATCATTTCAAAAACAAAATGAAACACCTTAGGATCCCCTTAGCATACCAAATTTGCTAAAGGATCCTACCCTTTTCAAAAATCAAAACTTTCCGAACAAATGAAATAGTTAGATTTTTCTTAGCATACCTAAATTTGCTAAGAATCCTATTTTCAAAAATTAAACAAAATACACTTGGGTTCTTCACTTAGCATACCTAAATTTGTTAAGTAAGAATTCATAATTTTTCAAAATCAAAACAAATCCACAAAAAATAAACAATCACTTTTACTTCACTTAGCATACCTAAATTCGCTAAGTAAGAATTCTAAAACATTCAAACAAAACAAAATCATTTGACCCTTACTTTAACATACCCAAATTTGTTAAAGGAAATGGTCCTCAAAATCAAAAACTCAAATTCAAAATACAATGAACCCATGGAAGCATCCTATCAAAATTTTGAATCCATATTTCAACATACTCAAATTTGTTGAAGTTTGGATTCATACTCAAATTCCTCTTTCAATCAATCTTTCCAAATTCATTTGAACCCCACTTAACACTTCCAAGTTGTTGGATGTGAGTTCAAATTTTCAAAATTCAAAATTCAAAATCTATGGAGAAAAATTGATGCAAGTTCATTTCTCATTGCAGATCCTTTTCAGTAAGTGCAAGTACATTTTAGTTTCAGTTTACTTAATCAGTGCAATGGCCAGTTCTTAGAAATTTGTCTTTACTTTCCCTCACGGCATGGATCTAGCCTTAGATCAAGCTGACTTCCCTCGTTTGGACCATAACAACTTGATCCATTTTGGCCAGGGATTTGAGGGGGCCAAGATCACTTGTGAGGGCATTCCCCTCACCACACAGAAGAAGGTGGGAAGGGGGTCATCAGGGTAGACTTACCCTCTGATTCAGATATCTCCTCATTGAAGAGGAAAGTTGTGGAAGTACCACAGACTTCAATGGTTATAGTATCGGCAGTACCGGTAGTTCCAGTTTTAGTCGCAGTTCATCCTAGAGTTACACATGTTGCCCCGGTGCATGCAAGCACCATACCATTTGTACCCTCCAAGAGTAAGGCTCCCCTGGTTTCAGGGCTTGCTCCCCCCCACATTTGAGTACAGGCCTAGCTCACACTCCTCTCATCCTACTCGCACCCAGAGAACAAGAACCGCATGGTCAAATGGTTCCCACTCGGATAGCAGAGAGCTTGAGGCGCTGATCGCCATGGATGAGTCTCCATGATCACTTCACCACCATTACAAAAACTAGTTTCATCCTCTCTGATCAGAGAGAGGATGCCAGGAGGATCCATTCGCCTCCTCGTGGTGCATCTACACAATTTTAGGAGTAGGAGGTGCGTCGCCTCTTGCTCTATTCAATGCCAGGTAGGCGGAGCATACGAATGCTCAGAGTTTGATACCCAGTTCGATCTTTGATCAGTTATCCCCTATAGCGTAGGGAGGCAGATCCATCAGGAGAGGGCCCATGACATCATCATACACACAGAGAGTGAATGAGGTTCACATCGCCACCACTTTGGTTGATTTATCAGAGGCTACCACCACGTGAGAGTTGGTGGTGTCTCCACCCACGCTCACCCCATGTCCGCCATCAATCTGTGCTCACATCACATTCCATCTAAGGCCATGAAGGCGCGGGGAAAACATACCCCATTGGTGATCGGCTACCAAGGGATCCTACTCCTCTACACCCATTGTGGTAGGGTCGAAGCTCTCTGCTCAACCTTGCCCCCTGGTAGTGCGGAAGGAGTGGCGACCGAGCATCGTGGTCTCCTTCACCAACTCCACCATGCTAATGCGATGGTGATGACTATCAGATATTGATGACATTCAGCAATAATGGTAGAGGATCATCCTAGATTATTCCCCTTACAACGCATCAAGAGTATCATCATTCTTCTAGTAAGTACATCCGCATGATTGACTCCCCTGTGAGGTCAGTGCCTCTCTGTGCATGATAGCAATCACATCACCCCAAGTTTTTGTACCTACAGAGTTAGATCGATCCTTAGATGAGATAGTTGCACACTATTTTATGGAGAAAAATGAGATCTTAGGGTATGCATGGTCTGATGAAGAAAGAGTCAGCTTTGATCCCAATGAAGATGACTTGATGGGGGATTCAGCTGGCATATGCATGGTCGATACTAGAGGTTCTCTTCTTAGGGAGTAACAGGCCATGGAAGGTGATGAGGGTGATCAAGGAGACACCGCAAAATCAACCCATCACCTCCAATAATAGTTAAGGTAAAAAGATGAACAGATTGATAAGATGGCACAAGCTGCGTGACTTGTTAGAAGTGTCGCTTCAAAAGCAAGCCCTTCTAGTTCATCCTACCGATGTCACTGAACTAGTGCATGTCTTAGACCCGTTAAGACTCTACCTCCATTGAGCAAGGTAGCACTAAAGAGGAAGGTAGGAAAGTACCCATACATGAAAAAGATCTAAAATCCATGGTTAAGCAACAGGTGAAGGAAGCTTTGGCTCAAGCCCGGGGAGGATCATCGATTCCAAAGGGTAGACCCTACCAAGAGGAATTCGATGTTATCCAGTATCCCAAGGGTTTTGTGCCTCCTTCCTTCAAAAGCTTTGATGGCAATGAGGGGCATATAGCTCACTTGGCTGCAATATGTGGCAACGATGCTTTACTCTTTAGACTCTTTGTTTCTAGTAGTATCACTTTTGATTGGTATGTTGAACTATCCAATGGTTCAGTAAAGACATTTTGAGTTACAACTCTTCATCAAGAGTCGGAGCTCAAAGGGTTATAGTGATCTGTTGTAGCCCAACAACACTCCGGTGAGTCACTTGTTGATTATATTCCCATTGGCATAACCTGAGTATGAAGTGTGAACCACAACTATTTGAACAACATGCCATTGAGATTCTCTTGAAGAATATCCATGGCATGGTCACCTTCATGCTTAAGGGCTTCATCATAAAGACATTTGAGAAGCTAATCAACAAGGTGGCTAGTCTACAAGGAGAGGCCAAATAGTTTCCTTTTCCAGATCAGTTGCCAAAGAAGAAATCCCAAAAGGTTTTATGAGAAGAAACCGAGTAGTAGCAAAGGGGGAAGCAGCTTAGAGATCACAGAGACCATGACCTCAGCAGCCTCCACCTCCTTTGCCACCACCGAGGCAGCCATACCGACCTCCCTCCATACCTCCACACAACAGCCACCACCCATATACCACCACCAAAGATACATGCATATCCACTCAGTAGCTATGGTCCACCTACTTTTAGATAAGTTAAACAAACCTTATTCTTTTAAGAGGGAGGTAATCAAGAAAATCTTTAAGAACCTCTTAAAGAAACTTGATTTTAGCTACCAGCCTGGAGATCGAAGTAGGCAAAGTCATGATCCAAACTTTTGCCCTTACCACCGTATGCTAGGCCACATTTTGGAGGATTGCTTTACATTCAAGGATTGGCTTGAACACAGTTTCAAGACTGGTGCTGTCGTTATCCCAAAGGAATACCTTGTGGAACAACCTTCTAGTTCCATTAGGGTAATCCTTGGGGATACAAGTGATCCTACCAAAACCAAAGAAGGTTGGGACATTTCTTTGTCTAAAACCTCTAAGAAAATAATTCAGAAGATCAAGAAGCTTTCCTTACAAGTGCCCTGAAATACCAAACCTCCAACAAGCAAGCTGCCAACTCTAGAAAGTGGGAGCTCAAGAACAAGATGTGTCGATAGCTCTAGCCTTACACCACCGTCACTCCTTCCATCTTTCCACTTCTTCTTCCATTTTCATTTTCTTTTCTACTAGTAGAACTTTGTATCATGGATAAGGGCATCAAATCCCTCCACTACTGACTTCTACTTTGTACCTCCAAATACTTCCAAGAAATTGAAGAATAAATAATTTGAATTACATCTGTGTCTCTTGATGAGTTATCTTCTTCTATTCCTAATGATAACTCTTCAAGTCTAATAACTATAAATAATTCCATCTTCCTCTTCGATGAGTTGATTTTCCAACTAATACTATGGGTTCACCTCTTGAGATAGACTTGGAATCATCATTTTGAGAGTCCCATAGAGAAGTATAGGTGAGCAAGTGCGTGTAGAACTTGCCACCACCTTGCCTCAAGAGAATCTGTCAACCTCCTCAGAGTGGTAAGGTTCTACCTCCTAGGCACCTCTAGATAGAGGAAACAAGTCATTGGTAAGATCGAAGCCCTTCACGAGATGCTCCACCCTTGGATATGCTTGTGGAAGATCAAAGGTGGACTACAACTCCTTTCTCATCTAAGAAAGTTTAAGCTAAGTATAATATATGATGCCCTTGTCTTATCCAAAGAGATGACTAATCAAGGCCCTCGATCCTAAAATATGCTTAGCTCAACCGCTATAGTGAGGAAGCACACTATGCAAAAGAAGCCCAAGGGATCACCTTCACGATGAAGACCTTCTACTGGGGACTTGGAGCAACCATCACCTACATATTGACATGGATAGGTTCAAACTTGTGGTTCTCGTGGATTCGCATCAGAAACATTATGAGTCTAAAGACCCTTGCTATTAAAGACATCTTCTCTCCGAGGAGATAGATGATGTTGAGATTCAAATGATCAAGAGCTTTTAAGTTCTATAAGTGTTACCATTGGAGATTGGAGACTAAAGATCAAAGTTCTACATCATTGATTCAAATACTCATTCACTCTTTGCAGGCCTTGGATACAACAAGATATTCCATCCTCCCTTCATCAATGCATCAAGAAAAGATGGAATTGAGTATCATGTCAACGGGATGAAAAGCCATTCTCGCTTAGAGGTTGAGATTTATGAGGATGCACTACTATCTTCCTCAAAACACCCTTTCTGAACTTGGACAAAATTCAAATGCAAATACAAAAAGAAAAAATGAAGCAAAAGAAAAGATAAAAGAAAATGAAAAGAAAAGAAAAGTCCAAGTGAAAGAAGAAAGGGGAATTGAAGAAGAAGTGATCAGATATCACATTCCACCCATAGTTCATTCCATCATATGGACATGGTAGGGGATGGCTCAACCTCCACCGTGCAGGAAATAGAGGAAGTTCTAGGTGGAGACCCCTAGTTGGCCTTCAACCAATAACCTATAGAGTTTACTATTCACATAGACTTGGAATCCATTGAGGATGAGTCTAATGTGATTAGTATACCACCAACCCCTCAATGGTTCCATTGAGGTGACTTTGATCCAACCAGATGAAGACAGCCTCCAAGCAAAGCAAAGTATTCTAATTGAGTGAACCTTAGCTCTTACCTCACTTACATCTCAAAAGTTGAAGGTTTAGTAGTTAAGGAAGTCCCTAAGTCTTCATGACATGAAGCAAAAGGTTTTTTTGGGTTCATCATCCTCAAGTCCGTGAGCTGATAGACTTGAGGAAGATACTTTTAAAGAATTAATGGAATTACCTTTTGACTTTTACTCCCTTCAAAATCTTATACAAAGGTTTAGTTCCTCACACTTGGTCCAAGCACAGTGAAAATATTTTGAAAAGCTATGGAACAATATACAGGAAGAAAGAGCAAAAGTGACTAGATTCTACAAAGTGGTCCAAATCGATGATGAAGATTATTGCCTAGTTGTTACCAACCATTTGAATTGATAGTTCTTCTCACACATCCCCAACTCTTATGAGAATGTGTGTTTAGAAACTTAGATGATCCATGATCTCCAAGTCAAGAGGCACCATAATTTGAAGAGGAGATTCATTCAATAACAAGCTAAAAGAAATCAACCCTGATATAGAAGAAAATCCTCACATACATCACATCGCTGAATGAAGAAGAAACCAATGACTTAGTTAGGCTATTGATTGAGTTTAAAGATGGCTTCACATGGAGTTATGAAGAAATGCCATTATCCCGACGGCAGTCAAGCTAGCAATAGACCTAATTACCCCTATTAAGCAAGCTCCTAGACGATTAGAAATTGAACAATAGTCATTTCAAGTCAAGAACCGATCGGCCGGTTTATCAGTGGAAGAAAAATATCCTACTTAGCTAGTGTCATCCCAATTAAGAAGAAGAATGGCCAAATTACATTTGCATCGATTTTAGGGACTTAAACAAGGCATGTCCTAAGGATGAGTTTCCTCTTCCTATACCGAATTTGGACATTGCATCTCATGCTCTTCTTTCATGGATGGGTCATCTGCTATAACCAAATCAAGATGTCTCCAAGATGAAAGAAACACACTGAACTCATATCTTCATTATAGGGTCATGCCTTCAAAAAATGCGCTACATACCAAATATGCCATGACTGATCTTCAATGAACTCATCCATCATCGTGCTGAGTGCTATGATGAAGAATAAGAGAAGAATACCACCTCTTTGACTTGAGAGTAGTTTTGAATGGTTAAGATAATATAACCTCAAGATGAATCAAGTGTGCATTCGTGAGTCACAAAAAATTCCTTGGGTTTGTTGTTATAATAGAAATGAGAATAGAATTAGATCTTGAAAAGATTAAAGCTATCTTAGAAATGTCACCTCCTAAGAGTTTAACTCAACTCAGATTCTTTCAAGGATGGCTGTCATATCTAAGATGCTTTATCTCAAACTTATCTATGAGATGCAAACAATTCTCATCACTTATCAAAAATGATGCCAAGTTCAAGTGGGATGATCAAGACGCTCAAGACATCAAAGAGTACTTGAAGCGCTTCTAGCAACCCCTATCTGGTGCCTTGATCCTTTACATCGCATTGATGACTCTCACTCTTGGCCCAGCCAACAACAAGATGAAAAGAAAGTGCTCTACTACCTAGCCATTTTGATCCTATGAAGCAAACTATCCACCTATTGAGAAACATTGCCTAGCTTTGATCTTTGGCACTACATTACATGCTTTCTCATAAGGTGAACTTGATCTCAAGAACCAATCCACTCGATCTCTCATGACACAACAATGCTTTTTGATGTTTGGCATTGGTCCATGATTCTCAGCTTTGATATCACATTTGTACCCTCCTGCGAAAAGGAGTGCACTAGAATTTCTTAAAGACACCCACTTCCTCCGATTCTCTTAGTGATGATCTCCGATGAACAAATCATGAACTTAGGGAGGCCAACCACGATGGGAGATGTATTTTGATGGTGCCGCTTTTCTTAAAGGTGAAGCACCATGATATTCTCCTAGAAAGGTAGAATAGTTCTTCTAACTCCAAAATGATGTGATGAGATTCTCATACTATCTTTCCAACCCGCACCAACAATGAAGTCGTATGAGGCTTTGATTATTGGAGTTAGCCATCACTATCAATGTCAAGAGCATCAACATATTTGGGATTCTCAATTGGTCATCAACCGTGCACTAAAGCCTCATTCATCATTAGTATACCAGTCATGAAGTTGATTCTCAAAGTTACCATCTACAAGGTTCCCCGAACAGAACACAGATGATGCCTCAAAACTTGCCAAAGAGTTGTCAAAGATGAGTCCATTTCAATAAGGGTCCAAAATAGACAAGTCTATCCCTTATTGATTCAACTCATCAAGAGACTTTCTCTTGAAGGGGAGGTTGTCATTGCAAAATGGACAAGGAGGATTGGAGGAAACCGCTCATAGATTACTTGAACACCGCAAACTACCTCAAGAGAAATCTCAAGCCCATCAGTGAGAAATCTTCTCCTATGCTCTGATGGCACCTTATACACCGATCCTTTGACCAAATGTGGTTACATTATTTAGAAAAACAAGAAGCCTGTGGCCTTATAACCAAGGTACACTCAAGTCTATGTGGAGCTCATCCAAATGAAGATGAAGATCAAAAGACTTGGATACTACCGCCTTCTATGATCACCATTGCATGGATAGCTAGAGATGCCATCGCTGTCGTGCACGTGTGGTCCTCCACCAACCATCCAACATTCTACACCCTACTTTGGCTACATGACCATTTTAGTGTTGGGGTACATACATTGTAGGTCCGATCGATCCTCCTTCTTCCAAGGGGCATCGATTCATCTTAGCCACCGACTACTTTCCAAGTGGAAAGCCATCCCACTAGAGGTCACAACTCACCATGTGCTTCAATTTTTAGAACCATATCGTATATAGTTTGGGTGCCTCAATGAATTATATTCGATAATGGTATTTCAAAAGCATGAAGATCAATATGCTAAAGACATGATAGATTGGAGATACTCCACCATCTACTACCCTAGAGCTAATGGTTAAGCATTCAACAAAACTCTCATCCATCAAGAAGACTCTGATGACAACAAACAATAGTGGAATGAGTAGTTGGTTGAAGCCTTGTGGGCCTACTACACCACACATACCAACTCCAACTACTACCCCATTTTCCTTAATGTATGGGTCAAGCCATTCTTCCTTAGAAGTTCAACTCCCACTAAGGATATTGGGTAACAAGATCACTAGAAAGAATGCAAAGTTGTAGTTAGAAGAGCTCAAGGTTTGAGGAAAGTCGCCATGCAAAACCTCGAAGTTGTACAAGGCCAAAATGATTCAAGCTCACAAGTCACCCTAGGTCTTTCGAGTAGGAGAACTTGTGTTAGTCCTAAGGAGACCAATTATTGCCCATCAAAGATGGGAGGCAAGTTTGAACCCACTTATGTCATGTAGAAGGCCTACCAAGGAGGATCTTATCACTTATTGATAAAGGGGAACACCCGATGCTTCCAATTAATGGGCTCTATCTAAAGAAATATTACCCATGAAATAAACTTGAAAATAATCATTAATAAAAAGAACAAAATCGATTCCATTCATCAAATCTTCTTCTTTCAAGTGTTGTTTGCTTATCTTGAAATCCATGACGTGTTTAGGTAGGTGTAAGAGTCCCCAAAGGCATCCTATCCCTCTTTCACAACACAAACACAATCTCGATGCTTTTAGAATAGGTGTAAGAGAACCCGAGGCATCCTATTTCACATTAGCATAACTAAGTTAGGTGTGAGAGAACCCAAGCATCCTTTCTTAGTGGAATTTGTTGCCATCTGGCATCATTTCACCCCAAGTGTTTTAAGGTAGGTGTAAGAGTCCCCAAGAGGCATCCTATTCCTTTAACACATGCACACAATAAACAAATCTTTATTGAGCTATTTTGATGTGGGAGCAAGCCCTGGCACTCACTCATTAGTCGCTCTAGGTCTTCTACATGCTACCTCGCTAGTATGTCACCCCAGTGGTCATTTGTTAAGATGTAAGTCCTCGTGCTTTCTTCCTAACTTGATCATTGAAACCAAAGAGTGCCTTGTTAGTATGGTAGCTTCACTCCGCCATTAAGCTACCTCATGTTGACTTTATTTAAGAAGATGTCCTCATGCTTTCTTCTTGAACTAGCCATCATGTTCTAACTAGGTTGAGTATATTTGAGGTTTAGATAAGTCCCAAAGGCTCCTTTCCTCTGACTACTTTGAGTGATATAAGTCCCCAATGGCATTCAATAGTCTCCTAGGATAGCACCGTCGAGATAAGACTATCCCAAAGAATCGCCCCACTATAAGAGGATGTGAGTCCCAAGCTTTCTTCGTCGATTGTTGCAAATCGCACCTTAGGTTGGTTGATGTTCTATGTCGATAACCACTCAAGAGTACACCACTCTTGAGATATGAGTCCCCATGCTTTCTCCTTGAGTTGGACACCTACCTATTGATATATGACTAGCCATGTCATTTTCTCCGGTGTTGGATTAAGCCCTTACCCATCCTGTGCACTCTATTTGGATCAAGTCCTTATGACCCATTTAGACCATGTTACTTTTGGATTGGACAGTCCCCCTTTCCTAGTAGCCACACCCATCTCAATTTGATCCCTCATAAATTAATAAGGTCCATAATAAAATAAACAAACTAAAATAAACAAATAAAAATTAATTCATTTGTCGATTAGGAATTCAAGCCCCCAAAGGGCCCTTGTCCCAAGCAGGCATCCTATCTTTAGGGTAGTGTCAGCAGAACTCCCTATAGAATTGCCCGACTACCGTGAGATAAATCTCTGGGTTGGTACTCACCCAGTAGTCTTAGGTTCAATCTATTTTGCCACAATAGTTACTCAATCATTCTTTGAAAGATATAAGACCATTCATTCTTTCTAGCATGATTATCAAACTACGTCAGGTGATTTGTTACCCAAAGCAGATCACCCTGGTCTTTTCTAGGAAGATGTGAGTCCCTAAGCTTTCTTCCCTTCAATTGATCATTGCAAACCAAAGGCACCTTTGGTTGATAGTTCTCCCATCTGGAAGCTACCCCTTTGGTTCAAGAATCTAAGAGGTCCAGGCTTCTATAAGCTCCTTCTCAAGTGATCCATCAAACCAATAAATCCATCAAAATAAATTAAAAATAAAATTAATCTTGACTATCTTGAGTTGATCTAAGTCCCCAATGGCATTCACCCAATCAATTTCTAGCCTGGTTGATTTGTTGCCCAAAGCAACCAATCACCCCAATGGTTCCTTGTCTAAGATGTGAGTCCCTATGCTTTCTTTCTTAAGACTTGACCATTGTATACCAAAGATATTTCTTGGATAGTCCTACCTGGTTGGTAGACTACTCCCTTTGAATTATAAATTGAAGTTAGCCAGTTTTATGCCTAAATTCATCACAAACCTATGGGATCCATCATAATCAAAATAAACAAATCTAAAATAAAATCAATCTTTTGACTATCTTTGAGTTGATCTAAGTCCCGGCATTCACTCAATAGCCCTAGTTGGGTTCAATCTATCTTGCCAATAGATTACCCCAACACCGGTCTCTACTTTGAGGATGTAAGTCTACTATGCTTTCTTCCTAATGCATTGTTGTATACCAAAAGGCATCCCTTTGGTTTAGTCCTTATGTGTTTAGTAGACTACCCCTTTGGATTGGTAAATCTGAGTTAGGTCTTAGCCTCCATGGATCCTACTTAGTGCAGTCCATTACAAACCAATAGGGTTCATCTAAAAACTCAAACCTAATAATTTGAAAAAAATTAAACCCTCTCGCCCACTGGAGATCTCTCCCTAGGAGAGATTCAAATCAAATCAAACCTTTCATCTCCTAGTAGATGACTTGAACATGCTTCCCTAGTGGAAGGTTCTCACTCTATCCCTTAGTGGATTTCTTCCCTCTCTCTTATGTCTTGGACATAAGTAAAGCCACATTGCAATAAGCTCTGGATCCTTTCTTTTCCTTGGGTAAGGATAGATTATTTATTAGTGCTTGTGATCTCTTATTGTTGATCATTTGATCAACCTTGTTCACTTGTCTCACACCTTGCCCTTTGTTGACCTCATTTTTAGAATGAGCTCTCAACACCTCCATCCATAGGATTCTCTTAGACTTTAAGAGTTCCTTAGTCTTAAGACACATCTAGTGATTAGGTGGACACTCACAGCCTAGAAGACTTAGAAGAGTTAGCCATAGGAATAGGTCATGCCTTAGGTGTTAGGAAAATCTCTACGCTTTCCTCACTTTCCTTCTTTCAAGTCAAACTCCAAATCAATTCTATTTGATTTTCTCAAACTCAAATCAATTCATGATTCAATTGATTGAAATCCATGATTGAAATCCATGATTGAAACCATGATCAAAATCCATCAAAATTCTAAGTCAAATTTTTCCTAAGTCCTTAACCCTTTCTTAAGGACTTAGCCAAAATCATGATCTAAACCTATTCAAATCTTTGAGATTTTCTCATGATCCATTTATATTCTCATTTATATTCACATTTATAAATGAAATATAAATTCAAATCAATCAAATCAAATTCAAAATTTCAAAACAATTCATGAAAATTTCTTTAATTTTTCATTAAATGATTTAGCCAAAATCAACTTCAAATCTTGATCAAACCTATTCAAAACCTTGGGATTTTCTTGAAACTTATTTATATACTCATTTATATTCTCATATATAAATGAAATATAAATATAAACTAATTAAATCCAAAGCAAAAATTAAATTTTAAATTTAAAATGCTTAAAATTCCCTTAAATCCCTTAATTATTCATTAATGGATTTAACCCAAACTTTGATCAAACCACTTCAAACTCATGGGATTTTCTCAAAATATATTTGTATTCTCATTTATATTCTTATATATAAATGAAATATAAATATAAATCAACCAATCCAATTCAAAAAATTAAATTTTTAAAATTCTTAAATCCTTTAAATTCCCTTTAATGGATTTAACTTAAATCATGATTAAACTCTTTCAAATCCTTGAAATTTTCTCATGATCAATTTATATTCTCATTTATATTCACATATATAAATGAAATATAAATTCAAACAATCAAAACCAACTCCAAAATCAAACTCCTCAAATCAAAATCAAATCTAAGCCTTTCTTGAACTTAGCCAAAATTTTCAAATCAAGCCAAACTCTTGATTTTCTCTCATGTTCAATCAATCCTACAATCATGAGCTCATATATAAATCACTTCAATCCCTCAAAACCAAATCAAAATCAAACCCAAAACTCCTTCATATTCTTCCTTTGAATATGAAATTTTCAAATGGATCAAAATCCATTTGACTTCAAACTTCTTGTAAATGGATTTATATTTCAATTATAAGTCCATATACAAGATCAATCAACTTCAAATCAAGCTTTGACCAAGCCATTTGACCCACTTAGGCTCACTTGACCCAAAGTGACCTAAAGTACCCTTATGAGCCAACTTTTGATCTTAACCAAATTGGATTGAGCCAAACTCATATACCCCTCTCATGAGATGATCAATCAATCAAATTGGGTCAAACCAAGTCAAACTTAAGGGTTGAGTCAAGTCAACTAAAATGAAACTAACATAGCCAAAATTCATCATAGGCCAAATTGATTGAAACCATTGATCTAGGTTCACTCATGACCCATATTTGAACTTGACCAAGCCAACATTTGAGCCTAACCTAACCCATTTGGCCCACTTGACCCAAGTTCACCCATTTTGACCTAAAGGGTCAAAATGTGTCAAAACTTGATCTAAGCCAAATTGATTGAAACCAATGGGTCAAGTCCATCCAAATCACTTGTGGAACTTGACCAAAGCCTCAATTGGCCAACTAGACCCAACCTAGCCAATTGACCTTGGACATGACTAAAGGGGTCATGTTGAGCCAAAATTGAACTAACCCAAATTGATTGGAAACAAAGATACCAATCCACTCCATATGACTAACCAAACCTAAACCTACCCTTGACCTAACCAAATAGGTCATGGGTCAAATAGGTCAACTTGACCCATTTGACCTAAAAGTCATATGAGCCAAAACCTAATCTATACCAAATTGAACCAAACCAAAGGCACCAAAATATTTCAAATGGTCATATGAACTTGACAACCCTTGGTTTGACCCAATTTGACCTATTGGTCAACTTGACCCAAGTTGACCCATTTTGACTAAATGGGTCAACATGAGCCAATCATCAAATGGATTCCAAATCCATTGAAACTTAACCTATTTTCTCAACATACCAAACATACCCAAATTGAAAAAAAATAATACAATGATCATTATACCCCTAGGCCATAGAACAAATTTTGGCCTAGCCCATGGGTATTTTGGTCATGCACTCATCACAATCACTTGAGGCTCTCTTAAAAGCTCAAGGGGACTGTGATGAGTGGTGCAACCCAATGGGTTTGGGTCAACCCATTTGAATGGACCAAACCCGACACATAGCAAATTGAATTTCAAACTCCCAGCTCTTGGATGCACATGGGGTTAGCATTCTCCAAACCGACCATGTGCACACTCAACTAATCAAACAACCTCATGATCAATTGATCAAAAGGCAATCATGCTCATCCATTTTCATGGGAGATATACTCCCCTAATTCTGAAATTTCACAACACACTCACATCGATTGAGCTAGGAAGCAGCAAACATCAGCTTTCCCAAGCCCTAGAGAGAGATTTGATTCATCTTCTTCGATTTTTGCACAAAATAAAGCTCACCTTGATTTCCAAAATCTCTACACTTGATCTTAGCTCAATTCCTTTGCACTCATCATCCAAGGACAAATTAGCTTGCCAAGCATCATTGAGTTCTAAAGGCAAGGAAGATTGAATTGGATCAAAGCAAGGGGGAGGAGGTACCCATGGAAGATCCACTCCCTCAGTGCTAAACTTCAAAGGCTTGTCTACGAAGCTTCTCAATCAGAATGGTGATCACCTCAGGGGTTAGTGAATTTTGACCACTTAGGCTGAGGTGTTGGTCTTTTGTGAAGAAATTTTCATTCATAGATCTTAGCTGATTGGCTGTCCTTTAGATGGTGTGTGGAGTCTTGTTGAATCCATGAAGGATCTTGGATCTCCCTTGATTGTGAATGGCTCACATTTCCTCTCGGGAAGAACTTCATCTCATCCATCCATTTTAGATGGATGGCGATTATTAACATTTTTTAATCCCTTTATCATTTAAAATGGGTATCCTCATTGATCTTTGATGGACTAAGATAATACACCGCGCCTCTCCGATTTGATAACTTAAGTAATGGCTCACGGCGTGATGTGTGTAAAACACCGACCATGTCGCGCATGGGTGGGGTATTAAGGGGATTAGTTATTTAACTAATTAATTCTAATTAATCCAGAACTTCTAAAATCATAACTCCTTAGAAAATCAAAAAAAATAAAAGGAAAAATGCCTATGGATAGATAATTTCATCTAGAATATTTTTAAAAAATTTTCAATATTTTGATTTCCTTTTTCTCTAAATTTGGGTTTCTTTGGGAATGTTAATTAGCTATTACTTTCTATGTAAGCCACCAATTAATCTCAAATTTCTAAGGTTCATTTTAGGGATGACCTCTGCCTCCTAATTTTCTTGAGATTTATTGAGGATTAGGAAATTGCTCATTCCTAATTACCCTTCATGTAATTAAGGGTAAGATATAATTAGTGGATTTTCCTATGATTAAGTTGGATTAAGGTTAGATCCAATGAGTAGGGGTTTTAATAATGGGGATTTCCCTAAGCTATTCCCTAAACCCCCTTTTCTTTCCTTAATCCTTCTTAATTAAGGGTTAATTCATTAATTATCCCTTTAAATAATTTTCAAAAATTCTAAAATCTCAACTTAATTAATCTACCTTGGGTAGATGCTTGGGTGTTAATAGCCTAAGTCTAATTAAGAAATTAAACCCCTTTCATAAGTGTGAAGGGTGTTTTAAAGTACTTAAGCTAAAACCCCTTAGCTTAATTAACTTTTTTTGTGAGCCAAATTGCATTAGGCCTTTTCATTACTTGCTGCATTGCAAATTTACCTTGTGGGTTTTATGTCATCTCATTTCATAGTTGGCTCTAAGGTGTGTAGGTAAGGGTTAATTAAGTCACTTAATGCATACCTTAACCTAATCAACACTTAAAAATGGATTTAATTATCTAAAAATTAAACTAAAATACAAAACACATGTGGGAATGGGTTAGGAATAGCAAACTCATCTCACCCTTTTAAAATTAAATCAAACTTCAAACAAACAAAAATCATTTTGAAATTCACTTTGATTTATTCTAAGTTTCTTATTCTTAAGAATGTCTTTAGAATTTAAAAGTGAGTTTGTTACATGATTTCATTGTTTTAAATCTTTCCCAACATGTTAAATTGTATGCCATATGATTATGCATCCATGATTTCATATTTCAAATTTTAAAATGAAATTATTTACTTTATGTCAAATGTGCATGTGTTAAAAGTAAAATATGAATGGCTATTATCACTACTAAATCCAAAATATTTTCAAAATCTATAAATGAAACATCAAATCTGAAATTGTGCTATTCATATATTAATTATTAGTTGCATGTGATGATTATAAAGCATGTTTAGTATAGCCTTTCCTTCCTTTCTTTATGTTAGCATAGTTTTGAATATGATGAGATGTGGTTCATTTGAAAAGAACCCAACACTTACTTAATTTCAAACCCTATTCATCTCTATGCTCTCACTAAGAAGGATTCTATACTTGCATGAATAAATTGCATAAACAAAATGAAATTTAACAAACTTTTTGCATATTCCTTCTCCATTTATTTCTTTTTTATATGCATGTTAGTACTTAAGAAAGTGGTATATTAGTTGGAAACCCCAACAAGACTTAAGTTCTCTGTTTCATCTTACACCTCAAGTTAACAATGTATGTACTCACTTATGCCTTTCTACTTTCATGCATGTATGTGAAATTTTGGAAAGAAAACCTTTTTCTACTTAAAAAAAATCATACATGTTTAACTTCTAAATTTTCTTAAATGGATTACTTAGCATGCATCATAAAGTATGTAATTATTCTCATTTGCATAGATGCTTAGGTCCATCCATATGCATGTTATATATGCTGGGAAAGATTGAAGTAATGTATGTTATGTGGAATTTGATTCATTTTTCTTAATCTTAAAATGCCTTTCTTTTTGGATAGGTTTGTTTAGAGTTGATATAAATTTAGGATTAATTAATACATGTAATTAAAACATTCACCTAAATAAAATTAAAATGTGAACTTACTTTAGAAATTACTTATGGAAGGAAAAGAAGTTATTATCTTCTCTTTCCCATTTTTATAACTTAGTAATTAATCGTAGGTTTCACTTAAACCAAACTAAAATAAGAAATAAAAATAACCCAAAGTCACTAAACAACTTAAATGAAACCCTCCTCTAAGTTGAACATATCTTTCACACTTGGGAAATTCAAACCTAAACTCCTAAACTAAGCATACCACACAAACCTTTAAAGCACTCACATTAGCCTAAGTCACCACTTCTAGCTTTATTAGCTGATGATTTGATGTTATTTTGTTTCATGAATGTTTTAGTGATGCAGGGTGTATGCTCAGAGAATGAATAAATCTTAGTCTAACTATTCTTTAATAATTGTGCTAAAGCTATCATAAATAAAAAATATAACGCTTCTTGCTTGTAGGTGCTTATACCCTTAAAATAATCCATAAAAAATGGACTTAGTCACCATATGTGGGGTGATAAGTCCAATATACATGCAGATTTGGTGGTGTGATTTGACTAACCTTTATTTTTCATATGTTTGATTTATGCTTTCCTTTTCATGTAAAAAAAATTGTATATTGATTTTGAATGATTTATGGAAGAAATGAACATTGGTCATAAGATCTCATCTTATGCACCATGTGAAGCCTTGGAGCTTCTACCATTCAACCATCTAAATAAAGAAAGATCCAAAGAAGAAAAGAAGAAAGAAGAACAAAGTTTGAAGACCCCCGTAACAATGAATTACTTTGCTTAAATTGAAATTCAATTCATTTGTAATCCGAGTTGTATAAGGGTAGAGCTCAGCTACCCAATTTGATATTTTCGGATTTATGCGATGGTACCCGACCACAAATGACCATTTATTCTTTTTGCACTAATATTATAAATTGATTGATGTTTGTTTAACTTGAGCATTAAGTAACATATTTTTCTTAGTTTATTTCTTGCTTTATGTATAGCCTGGAAGTAGATTAGGCTCTTTAGGGAAAAATAAATCTTTTACCCAACTTAAAATTTAAATTAAAATTAAATAACTCATAATCCTAAAGCAAATTAAAATCAAGATAAAATAATTAATTTCAAAAAAGCCCAAAGATAGTTTGAGATGCTCGCTAGTTTCTAGCATTGTGAGCATCTCCTACTTATTTCCATTTTGGCTTCATAATAACTCCCTCTTGATCAATCCATTTGATCTTCAAAATATAAACCAATCGATTGATAGTCCTTCCTATTGAAATCTTTGAGACAATGATCATTTACCTTAATCGAGAGTTTTCTAGATCCCATCCTTAGGATGTAATTAACTATGGGGCTTGGTAGGGAACTTAATGAACCCAATTTAAAATAAACCTAGTTTTTTTTCATGTAAAGTAGGGAAGAATCTGCATATGCAAACTCATCATCCTGGAGTCCTTATTGAGGTGATTGGTTCCATTAAAGGGTAGTGACTTCTGTCTTTCGAGATAGTAAATTATACCTTGATGACGATCTGACACCAATAAGAACATTCATGATTTATGCATCTACCAAGATGAATTTTCATATAATTTTAGCAATACGCAACTGAACGAAGTTGTTTAGAAGATTAGATTAGTAAGATCCCATCTTATGTACCATATAAAAGCCTTGAGCATCTACCTTCCAACCATCCAAAAAGGAGGAACCAAAGAAGAAAAGAATAAAGAAGAAAGAAGAAAAGAAGCTTACCCCATAACAATGAATTCCTTGCTTAAATTGTAATTTAATTCATTTGTAATTGTATAGTAAATATCCACACTTGATTTGAATTTTGTTATGTCCACCACAACCCTTTTATTCTTTTTGCAATTAGCTTTATAAATTGTTTGATGATTTGTTTAGCTTTTGCATTAAGTGGCATGATTTTTCTAGTTTCTTCTTTGTTTTATGTGTGGCCTAGATGTAGATTAAGCGCTTTAGGGAAAAATAAATCTTTTACCCAACTTAATAATTCAAATTAAAATTAAAATAACTCATAACCTCACTTAAAGCTTAGGATTAAAATCAATATAAAAGAATTAGCAACCCTTAACTGATGAGCATTTCTTTATAATATCATAAAATGCATCTTATTTCACTCTTGATTGAGGACTTCCACCTTGTTAGAGAACCGAATTGACCTTTGAGAAATGGGAAAAC
Organism: Cymbidium sinense; assembly: GCA_021442155.1. NCBI lineage: Eukaryota > Viridiplantae > Streptophyta > Magnoliopsida > Asparagales > Orchidaceae > Cymbidium > Cymbidium sinense. The sequence continues at coordinate 141,135,573 of CM038215.1, forward strand.
TCACCTCTTGATTTTGGCCAATAATTGATTTCATGCATTAGTCATAAAATCCCATTAGCTGAGTCAAAATGATTGTCCAAAATAAAATAAAAGAAAATTTGAATTGCATTAGATTTAGGAAGCATCCCCTTTACATGATTAGTCTTTTTGAGAAGACTTAATCTTTTCTAAATAATAATACCCAAATTATCTTGCATAAGCATAAATACTTGCCTACATGTATTTAAAATCGGAGGAGTTATTGGTGGCCACCCCAAAGTCCAAGTTGTGTGATTTGTCCTTTCTGGAAGAAAACCAATTATCCATTTTGCCTTAGATTTAGGTTGTGCTTCCTCTAAGCTCTCTAGATTTAGGTTTCTCCCCCTGGGTCATAAGCATGATTCCTCACCTCTTAGGTATTTCCTTAATTTTGTGTCAAGAAATCGTAAGTCTTAGAATTTCTAATGAAAAATATAACTCAAATAAACTAAATCAATTTCCAAAATGTAAAGCAATTTTAGATATTGAGATGCCAGATTTCAAAGCATGTGAGCATCTCCTACTTATTTTCCATTTTATCTTCGATAAAAACTCCCTCTTTTGATCAATCCCATTTGATCTTCAAAAACATAAACCAATCGATTGATAATCATTTCCTATTGAAATCTTCAAAGACAATGATCATTTACCTTAATAGAGAGTTTTCCCAAGGGATCCCATCTCTTAGGATGTAATTAACTATGAGAGATTGCCCATGTAGGGAACTTAACGAACCCGATTTAAAATAAACCATGCTTTATTTTTTTCAGTAGAAGAATCTTTCATATGCATTCCATCGTGTGGAGTCCATTGGGTGATTCCATTAAAGGGTAGTGATTTTATCTTTCGAGAAGACGCTATATTACCTTGATGACATATCCATCTCCAATAAGTACATCTACTGGATCAAAGTATCTTACCAACATGAAATTTTTATATAGGGCGTTTCCTCTTTCATTTCTCACCAACAGATTCGGAAGGAAACTCCTTGTATAAGAAAATTTTCACCACAGTGCTTTAACACCTCTTCAAAAATATGCGGCTTCAAGAAACGAATCCCTCAATTATGAGTTGAGATAGCTAAACTCTCAGAGGCCAACTAGGGGCTTCAAGAAACGAATCCTAAGTCAAAACTTGTCCAGATCAAGCACTTAAAATATCATTGAAAATTTTGGGATATCGTTAATCAAATAGTTCTAAATATGAAATGTTTATGATCAAAGCGTCTTTCTGATCTAAAAGCCCAAGATCTCTTGATTCTAACTTCATTTGAGCATTCAAATACTTAAAATATATCAGATGATCAAGGAAATCAGTTTGAGCCATCCGATAGAATGGTTTGGATTTTGCATGTCTTTACAGAAATGATATCTCTCTAATCTATAAATAGCCCCTCATTCTTCACACGAGAGGATCCCAAGCTAAAGAGAAGAGAGAGCTCTAAGGCTTAATGATCCTCCAAGCATAATCGATTACCACTGATGGTCACCACCACCGTCGCCAATACCGCTAACCGATAGCCACTACTGCTGCCTCACCGCCGCCGACCATCTCCATTATCACTGCACCATTGTACCACCATCTCGGCATCGACCATGGTCACCGGCTATCCCGGCTGACCACCGTTGTTTTGCCGCCGCCATACTATCGGCCATCGCCATCGCCACCACCATCGATCATCATCGATCAACCATCGTGAACCACATTACCATCATCATTACATATTATCTCGCCATACCATCGGACAAGCACATTGGCCACCGCCCCTTTCACCATCATCAATCAGAACCAATAATGTATTTAACCATTGCATGTTGTTACCTAATTTTGAGATTCCTGCTTTTCATAAACAATTTTGTAATCGTTATCGAAAAACTTTGTACTCAAACATATACATAGTGGAAGATTTACTAAAGCTCGTGATTTTTCCCCCTCTTCAGAGAATTTTTTACGTAAAAATCCTATAGTTTCTGATTCATTCATCAAATATCTATGTGTGTACTGGATTTCACAATAAAGCTAAGGCTTAAACTTTTATTCTAACTAATTTTCTAAAGACGTATATATATATATATATATATATATATATATATATATATATATATATATATATATATATATATATATATATATATATATATATATATATATATATATATATATATATATATATATATATATATATATATATATATATATCACCTAAAATTATACATATTACATATCTCACTCTCAAAATTTATTACTTACACATATAACACCCAAATTTAATATATAACATCAAATTTAACACTCTCTATTGAATACTACACCTTGCCATCCCCATCGTTAACACCCAACCCTAGCGTGCATCGAAGGGCTTCCTAAGCATCCATCGATAGGAAACAGGCACTGATCTTTGGCAACATATCGCTGAAGCTAATGTTATTTAGGTGGTGGGAGGCTTAATGCGAGAAAGGAGAAATCTTTGAGCGGATAGAAAAACATATTGTTTTGCAACTAAGATACCCGCTAGCACAAAGGTCCATAATCAAATTGATGCAGGTCCATCCGTAGGCTTGGTGACTGACACAAATGCATATGAAGAGTAGTTAGTTACACAAGCAAACATAATTAGAGTAGCTTACTAGTATTATTAATTACATTTACACATTTAGTGCCTTATGATTTTACATTTTACATATTTATAGCTTATGACAAATATACTGTAAGAAACATCCTATATATAGGTAGCCATGTGAATTGGCATGGAGGTTATTATTTTGGAGTAATCAAAGAATATTTCATTTTATCTGTATCTGCTCCCTTTTACATCCAATTATGTTTTGTGCCTTTCTGCAAGAAGCCGGAGAAGGCTTGTGGTGTTACTTCGGAGATGGAAACTGCATCAGATTGGTATCAGAGCCAAAAATATGTCGGATGATGACAAGCGGAGGGCGATCGATGAAGATAGGAGCATTGAGGCCCTTTGGTCTTGCCAATTATGACTAGAACATCGTCTTGACAAAGTGAGAGATGAATTCTACCATTTTCACCGAATAATCCAACAAGAGCTACAACTCACTCGCAATGGAAATGCATCCGAAGAGTCCCTAGTAGGTGTCATGGAAAACTAGGAGAGTCGCCATAACTACGCGTTACTGTAACGCGACAGGATGGGGATGAGAAATTAGTTCAGATGAAGGCAATGGCCTACACCAACAACCTGAAATGTCAGACTCAGATTATGAGGATAAACTAGCTTTGAGACAGAACAACCGACATTGCCCTCAAATCGAAAGGTATGATCTCTCCTTTAATAATGAATATCAACCTAAACTGATATTCCTTCATTTTCATGGCCATTACACACTCGAGATTACCTACAACAAGAGTGAAAATTTTCTTTAGTTATACCACCCAATTCATAAGGTTATTTTATAGAAGCAATACGTAACTGGAATTCAATCAATTTTCAATAAAGAGAAGAAAATGATATGGTTCTAATTCTTAATGGTTCAATTTTAATTTAATGATTATTGTTTCTGATCAAGATTCTCTAATCGTATCTAGCACTTAATTATGATTAACCTCGATTATTTGATTTATTAGTGATTAATTGTATTCGATCTTGTGCCTTGATCATTCAATGAATCAACCTTGATTCAAACATAATGTTTTTTGAAAGGATCTTTTAAATTTTTATTTAACCTATTTTTGTTTTGTTCTTCATTGCCGTCGATGCTCAAAGAGGGAAAAGAAATGAGAAAGAGAAACCCTAGGGTCCTGATCATATTTATGAGATGAGGAAAACCATGAAGAACTCAAGAGAAGAAAGAAGAGAAGACACAAAAGAGAAGGAAATTTGCTTTAAGAACCATATTCATTGTTTCAACATTTATACTATGTCTTTACTATCTATTATCTTTTCTTGTTTTCTATAAGCTTTTTCTTTTGTTATGGTTGGAATGATCTTTTATTCTTATTTGTCTATCCAATATTCCTTTGTCTTGATTTTCTTGTTGTAGGGCTAATGTAATAAGTTTGATCTATTCAAATTTCTATTTCTTTTTTTTTTGTTTTTCACTTATTTGTTGTATGCTTTTTTGATACTTTTCTTGTGTATTGCTTGTTGACCGCTTTGATGTATAATATTTTCTGATCTTGTTTGAATAAGACTTTATATTTCATAAGTCTTCTTTTTTGAGTCATCATAAGTGGCCTTCAGATATTAATTTTTTTGAATCATTTATTGTATTGTATAAATCTTATCATTGTAATTTATTGTTGTATGTTATAATTTGACAATTAAGGATTTTCATTACTCCCTAAATGACCTTGTCCTCAAGGTCAAATTTAATTGTCTTCTATGATTCAATTCATATCTTTGATCATCAATTAATAGCATTTTAGACTACTATGTGCTTGCGATTGTCTTTGCTCTAATGATTGGATGGTTTTACATGTAGATGTATCTTCCCTTTGTATAATGGGTTTTTACCTCTATATTGATAGTTACAATTATATGATCCAATTGTATATGGCAAACCTATCTCAAAATGACTCATCATTTGATATGGTAAATATGAGACTTCTCTTGTTTGTCCATCTACTTGAGTGGAAAGGATGCAAAAGATTTATTACTATTATCTTATTTGCATTTTCATGGTATTCTATGTAGTTTGGATATAAAAGAGAAACAATATGAACTATTTTAAACTATGGAAGATTGATAAGTATGCATACTTTAGATAGTCTTCTTAGCATTGAATGGATGATAATTGTGCTTATTTTTGATAATTCTTCTTGTACACATTATTTTTCTTGAGTATCTTGTAAATGATAATTTTGTCATCATTACCATCATTAAAGCAAACAATTTATTGACATGATGTCCTTATGATATTTTTTCATTGAAGCACAATCCTTTCTTTCTTCTTCTTCTATATTGAAAGTCCGAATTGGTATTGTCTTTATTGTACTTTGAGTTATTTGTAGTACTATGGTTGATATATGTTGTTTCTTTATCATGAGTTATTGATCTTTGATTTATATAAAATTTCATTAACTAGTCTATCTTCCATTAAGCTAATTGAAAGTCAAGAGAATTAGGCTCTTTACTTCTCTTAATATCTTTTAAGCTGATTCAAAACAACTTTGCAAAAAATTCAGTAATACAAATTTGATTATTCTCAAATTTAGTAGAATTCTGAAGCAATTTCTAGAACAGCTAAATTTCCTCTCAAATCTCTAAATGAGAGTCCAAATCTTAATAATGTTTAAATGTCCATGAATGCAATTGATTGTTTTGCATCCATTGAAATTAGTTCCATCCATGTAAAGAGGCTATAATAAACTTTTGGTCTTGATAATATAGTATTAAGAATTTCTGCTTTGAAATACTCTAGATTTTTTCCATTAAATCTTGGCATATCTATAATGTGTCATTATTTGTGTATATGGTCATTTTTTAGTATAAAGTTCGTATGAGTTGAATTACATAACATTGAGATTGTTGTTGTTCTTGAGAATTTTTTCCAATTTGTCTTCTATACAGCAATCTTCTTGAAACTTCCTTCAAGTTCATAGTTATTGAGGACATTGCTCTCATTTTATTGAGTCTTGTCACACATTCTTCAATATCTTGGTTGTGTGTCTTGTTCCTTTTCTTCATCATTCTTTGTCAACAAGCACCAATGATATGGTTCTAATTATTAATGGTTCAATTTTGGAATGAAGAGGGATGATTAAGGTGGTTTTGTTTCTCACGCTCGGATAATGATTAATTGGATCTAGCATTTGGAATTACGATTAACCTCGATTGGACGCTTGATCCCTTCACCGAGTCGAAATGCGATGAATGCTCGATCTTGTACTCTTGATCGTGTTCGAATGAATCGGACCTTTGATTCAAACTTACTAGTCAAGCTTCTTAAATGAGGCTTCTAAGCTTGTTTAAACCTATTTTATTTTGTTTCTTTGACAGTACAAAAAAGAGATCATATAGAGAAACCCAGGGTCCTTGATATATTATTTTGAGGAAAACCAGAGAAGAACTTAAAAGAAGAAGGAGAAGAGAAGATATAGAAGAGAAGGGAGGTTTGCTTTAAGAACTATATTCATTATTTGTTAACTCTATTTATCTATGTCTTTCCTCTACTATCTCGATTCACTCTCTTTCTTGTTTTTCTATTACAAGCAATTTTTCTTTTGTTATGGTTGGAACCATCTTTTTTTTATGTTTGTTGTAAGTCTCTGTGGCAATATTCCTTCCTTTCTTGATTTCTTGTTGTAGTTTGTAATAAGTTTGATCGATTGATTTCTATTTCTTTTTTGTTTTCACTTATTTCGCAAATGCTTCCTGTGTTGAGTACTTTCTCTATTGTGTATTGCTCCTGGGTTGTACTGCTTTGATGTATAAGGTATTTTCTTGATCTTGTTTGTAATAAGACTTTATATTTCATAAGTCTTCTTTCTCCTTGTAGTCATCATATGGCCTCCTCAGATATTGATTTTTGAATCATTTGTGGTCGATTTATCTCTTCATGTGATGGTCTTATCATTGTAATTCTTATTTTTGTATGTTTTAATTTGACAATTAAAGGATTTGGGACCAATCAAAAGCTGGAAGTGCATGAAGCAGCTCCTGCGGAGTCATTTCTTACTTAGGGATTTTGAACAAATGTTATACCTACAACATCAACACCGGCAAGGTACGAAGTTAGTTAATGATTACACGAAAGAATTTTATGAGGTGTGCTCGGAACAACCTGAATGAGTCACCAAATCAGTTAGTAGCTCGTTACATCAGAGGCTTGAAGAAAGTAATTCAAGATAAGTTAAAATTGGGACACTATCACAAGCTATTAATCTAGCCCTTAAAGGTGAACAACAAGTAACTCATCACCTTAGGGAAATTCATTTAGGCGCTCAACAAGTGACTACAATTGGGAGAATTCAAGAACCCCATGTAGTAATTCAAAGGCTGCGAACACTCCTTCCCCAGCATCTACCAATCCCAAAAATGTTGAACCAAAGCTGGGTAATAAAATATCTGGTACCGGAAAAGAGAACCCATATGCGAAGACAAATAGATTGAAGTGCTTCAGATGTTTTCAATTTGAACACAAGTCAAATGAATGTCCTAATAGGAAACAACTACAATATGTAGAGGGAGATGTTGAGCCTAAAACGGCTGAAGATACCACGTCAAACACCTTGGAGATTGAGGAGTTAGAAGGAGATGAAGGAGAAGCTCTTGCATGCATTCTAGAGAAGATTCTCATAGCTCCTCTACAAATAGCTCACACACCTCAACATCATGCAATCTTCAAAACTAGGTGCACCATCAGTGTGAAGGTCTATGATGTTCTCATTGACAGCGGATGCATAGAAAATATTATCTCTAGCGGGGTCGTTAAAGCACTACAACTGCAAACTATTAAGCATCCTTATCCATACAAAATAAGTTGGGTAAAGAGAGGAATAAACATCATGGTATCTGAAATGTGCAATGTTACTTTCAGCATAGGTCAAAATTTCATTTATGAAGTGGTATGTGACGTATTAGATATGATGTTTGCCATTTGATTCTAGGGTGCCCTTGGCAATATGATGATGGTGTTATATATGATGAGCTAATACTTACTTTTTTTTTTTTGGAAGGAAAGCAATTAAAATTACTTCCTACAAGCAGTAATTCAGATATGAAGAAGCACACAAAAGTGACATTACCTGCGACGGTTAATGGAGGGGGTCTACTCACTACCTATAAGGAATCCCAAATGTTGTTTGTTGTAATCTCCAAAGAAACTCGAAAATAGATAATGATATTCCTACCATACAGCCGTTACTGAACAAATTTCAAGAGTTGTGTTCTCTGAACTACCCACAGGCCTTCCACCACTATGTAAAATACAACACTGCATTGACTTTATACCAGGTTCATCTCTCTCGAATTTGGCTCATTATAGGATGAGTCCAAAAGAAAACCAAATATTACATAACTTAGTGGAAGAACTTCTCCGAAAGAAATTAATTCAACATAATATGAGCCCTTGTTTAGTTCCTGCACTTTTAGTACCAAAAAAGGATGGGTCGTGAAGGACGTGTGTGGATAGCAGAGCCATTAATAAAATAACCATCAAATATAGGTTTCCCATGCCACGATTTGAAGATTTAATCGATCACTTTTGTGGAGCATCAATTTTTTCTAAACTTGACCTGCGAAATGGGTATCATCAAATTAGAATTCATCCCGAACATGAATGAAAAATTGCCTTTAAGACTCATGAAGGACTATATGAATGGAAAGTGACGCCTTTTGGATTGTGTAATGCGTCAGTACCTTTATGCGCCTGATGACTGAGGTACTCAAACCATTTTTAAACTCCTTCTACGTAGTTTATTTTGATGACATTTTGGTCTATATTCAATCCCTTCCTAACATCTAACTCATTGCATAAGATCTTGGAGACATTGTAGGTTAACAGGTTGTATTTAAACAAAGATAAATGTCAATTTGCTTGCTCTTCAGTATATTTTCTGGGATTCATTATTAGCTCTCAAGGACTACAAATCGATCCGATGAAAGTAGCAGCCATCAAGGATTGGCAACCAAAGCATTCAGATATTCGGAGTTTTATACCAATCACCATGTTTGAAGCAAAAGTAGTTTCATTGGGGAATGAGTCAACAACATAGTTTTGATTGAATCAAATAATTGCTGATTTTTGCACCTATGTTAGCTCTGCCAGATTTTCATAAACCCTTTCAAATAGAAACAGATGCCTTCACAACTGGTATTGGTGCTGTCTTAACTCAGGAAGGTAAACATGTTGCTTATTTCAACGAAAAATTAAGTGCACCACGTCAAAAGTGGACTGTGTATGAGCAGGAATTGAATGACATTGTGCGAGCCTTAAAGCAATGGGAACATTACCTCTTACAACATGAATTCCTGCTCTTCAGCGATCATCAATCAGTTCAATACATCAACTCTCAAAAGAACCTTAATCGAATGCACGCTCGATGGGCAATTTTCCTACAAAAATTCACATTTCTGATCAAACATAAAACTGGAAAGAGTAATGGAGTAGCTGATGCATTAAGCAAGAAGTCTCATTTATTAGTAAGCTTGCAAGATGGAGTGACAACATTCCAAACATTACAAGATTTATATCCTGAAGACTCCGATTTTGCTGAAATCTGGAAGGCATGTAAGGATAAAGTCCATATAGTTGATTACTGCATCCAAGCAGGGTTCCTATTTAAAGGTAACCAACTATGCGTGCCAAATTCATCTGTACGACAATAATTAATTAGAGAATTTCACATGAGTGGATTGGCAGCACATCTAGGTAGAGGAAACTCATTAAACATGTTGATCAATTTATTAAACATTGTTTGGTTTTACTGGCCACGAATGAGGAAAAATGTTGATCAATTCATTAAACATTGTTTGGTTTGTCAAACTTGCAAAGGAAACTCTCAAAATACTGGGTTATACATGCCTTTACCAATTCCTAATTCGATCTGGGAGAATTTCAGCATTGATTTCTATTGACCTCATTTTTAGAATGAGCTCTCAACCCTCCATCTTAGACATAGGACTTCTCTTAGACTTTAAGAGTTCTTTAGTCTTAAGACATATCTAGTGATTAGGTGGACACTTAACCTAGCCCTAGAGACTTATAAGAGTTAGCCATAGGAATAGGTCATGTCTTAGGGGTGTTAGAAAAATTTGCCTACCCTTAGCTTGAACCACTCCTCACTTCCTCCCTTCTCACTGATTTTGGCCAATAACTTTAGTTCTCATGCATTAGGCATATGAATCTTATTAGCCTGAGTCAAAATAATTATCCAAAAATTAAAATAAACTGAAATCTGAATTGCATTAGATTTAGGTCATTTGAAACATGCCCTTACATGATCTAGTCTCTTTAGGGAGTGAGTTTAAGGACTTAGTCTCTTTCTAAATAAATAATAGTTTAGTTATCTTGCATAAAGCATATGACTTACATGAATTTAAAATTGTAGGAAGAGTTGGTTGGCAGCCACCCCCAAGCGGTTGTAAGTCCAAGCAGTCAGGTGATTTGTCCTCTCTAGTGAAGACAAACTAAATACCCATTTTTTGCCTTAGATTTAGGCTGTGCTTTCGGCCCTCGCCAAAGCTCCCTAGATTTAGGTTATGAGGTTGTTTCTTCCCTTTGCGGGCCATAAGCATAATTCCTCACCTCTTAGACATTTTCATAATCTTGTGTTGTGGGATCATAAGCCCTAAATTTCTAATGAAAAATTCAACTTAAACAAATTAAATCAATTTCAAAAATATAAAGCCCAATCATATGATAGTTTGAGATGCTCGCTAGGTTTCCTAGCATCGTGGGCATCTCTTACTTATTTTCTTTTATCTTCGATAATAACTCACTCTTTTTGATCAATCCTATTTGATCTTCCAAAATAAACTAATCGATTGACAGTCCTTTCTTATTAAAATCTTTGAAGACAACGATCATTTATCTTAATCGAGAGTATTCCTAAGGAATCCCGTCCCTTAGGATGTAATTAACAATGGGGGCTTGCCCCTATAGGGAACTTAACAAACTCGGTTTAAAATAAATTCTACTTTACTTTTTCATGTAAAGTAGGGGAAGAATCTCTTGTATATATCTGCATTGTCATTGAGTCCTTATTGAGGTGATTAGGTCCATTGTAGGCGGTGACTTCTATCTTTTGAGATAGTACCTCTCCTCAATGTCATAGATCATCGATAAGATCTATGAATCTGTGTCTTCAACAAGGTGTATTCTATATATTTCTATTTTCATTTATCCTCTTTTCCAAAAAAAAAAGGGGGATAGATGAAGGCAGGAATGTATAGAATATTTTATCACAGATTTTTCTGGCGACTCCGTTGGGTATGGTTCCTCTCTCCATCTTTGGTAAATAACTGTTATCTTCAAGTATCGATAGTGGGTTTGTACTTTGGTATGAATCTGAGGCTATCTTTCTTTTCGTTAGCACTTCTTAAGTTGAGTTAGCCAATATCTTTAAGGTTACAAATTCAAAATTAAAAAAATTTTCAAATACATTTGGAACTTCATTTAGTACACTCAAATTTGCTAAGTGAAGTCTCCAAATTCAAAACCAAAAATTTTCAAACATATTTGAAACCTCATTTAGCATACTCAAATTTGCTAAGTGAAGTCTCCAAATTCAAAACAAAAAATTTTCAAACATATTTGAAACTTCATTTAGCACACTCAAATTTGTTAAGTGAAGTCTCCAAATCCAAAATCAAAATTTTTTTAAATATATTTGAAATTTCATTTAGCATACTCAAATTTGCTAAGTAGAGTCTCCAAATTCAAAAACCAAAAAATAAAAAAAAAAAATAAAAAAAAAATATCAAGCACTTTTGAAACTTTCTTCTTTAGCATACCAAATTTGTTAAAGAGAAGTTTTCATTTTCAAAACCAAATCAAAAATTTTGAACACATCTTTTAGAATCTCATTTAGTATGCTCAAATTTGTTAAGTGAAATATCCATTGCATAAAATTAACTGAGACTTCATCTTTAGCATACCAAAATTGCTAAAGTAAAGTCTCCACTTTCAAACAAACCAAAACAAAAAATGAAACACATTAGGATTTCCTTAGCATGTCCAAATTTGCTAATGATCCTACTCTTTAAAAAATTAAAACATCCAAAAATAAATGAAACACTTAGGATCTTCTTAGCATATTCAAATTTGTAAAGAATCTTATTTTCAAAAATCAAATAAAACACACTTGGGTTCTTCACTTAGCATACCTAAATTTACTAAGTGGAATTCCAATTTTCAAAATCAAACAACATATCACAAAAAGAAATAATCATTTTCAAACACTTCACTTAGTATACCCAAATTTGTTAAGCGAGTAAAATTTCAAAACATCAAATTAAAAAAATAATAAAATCAATTGACTTACTTTAACATACCCAAATTTGTTAAAGGAAGGGGTCCTTAAATCAAAATCTCTAAATTCAAACAAACATGAACCTATGGAAGCATCCTTCTTAAAATATTTGAATCCATCTTTCAACATATCCAAATTTGTTGAAGCTGGATTCATATTCAAAATTCCTCTTTCAATCAAATTTCTAAATCCTCTCAAATTTATTTGAACCCAGCTTAACACTTCCAAGATGTTGAATATGGGTTCAAATTTTCAATTCAAATTCAAAATCAATAAAGACAAAAATGATCCAAGCTCATTTCTATTGCGATTCTCACCATCGGTGGCAATTTGCTTCTTTTTTGTCTGATTGATCAAATGGCGCTCACAAAATTTGTTTTCACTTTCCCTCATGGCATGAATTTGGCTTTGGACTAGGCCAACTTCCACCGATTGGATCATACACACCTTATCCATTTCAATAGGGGATTTGAGGAAGTCGGGATCACATGTGAGGGCACTCCCCTCACTGTAGATAGGGCGATGGCGGGCATCATTGATCTACCTTCTGATTCTAACATCTCTTCATTGAAGAGGAAAGTAGTGGCAGTCCCACCAGCTTCAATAGTGATAGTACCAATAGTGCCGGTCTGGTTTTAGCACCATGGTTTCTCGTCGCCCTGAGGGCTGCACCTCTCATCATACCCTCTGGGTCTCCCATGTCTCAGATTGCCTCCCCACTTTTAAGTATGAGTATAGCTCTCACTCCTCCCATCCTACGACATCAGAACAAAAGCATGATCAAGCGGTATCACTAGGATTGGGAGATGGGCGCCATTCAATGTTGAGGAGTTTCTTTTACTTCACCATTGGTTACAAACCAATTCCATCCTCTCTGGGTCAAATAGAGGATGTTGGGAGGATCACATCACCTCCACTAGTGGTTAACGCCATTACTTGAGGCGAGGAGGTATCGCCTCATGGGTCTTCCGGTGGTGAGCTACGGACGTTGATCATCAATTTGATCGATCCATTATCCCCGTATGAGGAAACATGTCATCGGAGAGCTAGAGGCCCATACATATGCTCTTACGGTGAGAGGTGGAGGTTCATCGGCGACTTGCACTTGTTGATTTTCTAGCCCGCTTCGACCATATATCATCTTACTTCGGGACTAGTTATCACGGGAGAGCTCTGTTCATAGAAGTCGGTGATGTCTCCACCCACTCCCCCATCCTCCATCAGGTCGTCACAACATCTCCGGTTCCTCAAAGGCCATGAAGGCCATATCAGGCGCATCCGTTGGTGATGGCGGGGATCCTACTTCATCCGCCTATGGTGGTGAGCTCACCGACCTTCTACCCCGGTGGTGAGAAAGTGGCATCGAAGCATGTGGTCATCCCTTCATCAACTCACGATTCGGGGCGTGGAGATGGTAGCGATCATTGAATTGAGCGGATAGTTTTGCACAGATGATAGTGGAACCTCCTAGGAATGTCACCCCTCTCTTTGCTAGTGATAGCCAACAGTGTCTCTCATCTAATGAGTATAGTACTCATAATATTGACTCTCCAATAGCAGGCGAGATCCGGTGCCTCTCATTATTAATCACACGTAGAGATCATTTGTTCTGTTGATGATTCTCTCGAAGAGTTAGTAGCACATTATCTTGTTGAGAATAAGGAGATTTTGGGATACGATTGGTTAGATGAGGAGAAGGTCGGCTTCAATCCCAATGAAGATGACTTGTTGGGAGACTGGAGTGATGCTATGGTAGACTAGAGGATCTCATCGAGGAGTAAAGGCCATGGAAGGTGATGAGGTTGATCAGAATCAACACCTCAACATCAGTTGAGGCGAAGATGAGCGAAGATGGGATGGCATGGCAATTAGAGGACTTGTAACAAGTTTTAGTACTCCAGAAATAAAGAATTCATCCCTACTACATTAGTCAGCCTGAGTTAGTGTATGTCTTAGACCCAGCCAAAACCTTACCTCTCGTTGAGCAAGGTAGCACTAGTATGTATAGGAAGGTAGTGGACATTACCTCCATACAAGAAAAAGACATCTGATCCATGGTTGAGCAACAAGTGAAGGAAGTGTTGGCTCAATCCTGGGGAGAATCATTGATTCCAAAGGGTAGACCTTACTCGGAGGAATTCGATTCAATCCAATATCCCAAGGGTTTCGTGCCACCTTCCTTCAAAAGATTTGATGGCAGTAGAAACTCAAGGCAGCACATAGCACACTTCAGGCTAGTTGTTGCAATGCCGGTGGCAGCGATGCTTTATTTTTCTGCCTCTTTTTTAGTAGCCTAGCAGGGATTGCTTTCGATTGGTATGTGGAACTGCCCAACGATTCAATAAAGATATTTGCTAAGTTAGAGCAACTCTTTATCAAGAGGTTTGCTGGAGCTCAACAAAGGATTATTGTAGGTGATCTCATTGTAGCACAACAACACCCAGGTGAGTCCCTTATTGATTATATTCATGGCATAACTGACTATGAAATGCGCATGTCAAAATGCCATTGAGATTCTTTTAAAGAATATCCATGGTCTTGTCTCCTTCATGCTTAAGGGCTTCACTATCAAGACATTTCAAAAGCTAATCAGCAAGGTGACTAGTCTACAAGGAGAGGCCAAACAGTTACCTTTTTAAGACCAGTTGCCTAAGGAAAAGCCACAAAGGTCTGAAAGAAGCCGGGGAGCGATGAGGTAGATAAATGGGCGACTAACTAGAGATAGAGACCACGACCTGACCTCCACCTCCTTTGCCACCAGCAAAGGTGATCTCCTACCACCCCGACCTCCATGGCCTCCATGGCCAGCCATCGACCATACCAGTGGCACTGCCCGAGGTAGCTATGATCTACCTGCTCTTTTAGATAAGTTTAACAAACCTTATTCATTTAAGAGGGAGGTAATCAAGAAAATCATTAAGAATCTCTTAAAAAACCTGATTTTCAACTACCCGAGCCTACGAGACCGGAGAAAGTTGGCAAAAGTCATGATCCAAACTTTTGCCCTTACCACCATATGCTAGGCCATGTTTTGGAGGATTGTTTACAGCTTCAAGACCGGTGCTGCAGTTATCCCAAAGGAATACCTTGTGGAACAACCATCCAGTTCCATTAGGGTAATCCTTGAGGATACATGTAATCCTTTCAAAACTAAATAAGGTTGAGATATTTCTTTATCCAAAACCTCTAAGAAGACCATCCAGAAGATCAAGAAGCTTTCCTTATAGGTGATCGAGTCAGCTCAAACCTCCAACATCAAGGAAGGTTTGCAAGTTGTCAATGCTAACTTGAGGAAAGGGGAGCTCAGTGACGGCATGTGTTGGCCGAGATAGCCATTAGTGCCACCATGAGTCTCCGACCTATTTGAGCTTCCATGGCGACTTCTTCCCCATTTCTTCTACTACTAGTAGAACTCTTACATCGATGAATAAAGGCATCAAATCCCTTACCCTGCTCACTTTACATGATTTCTACTTTGTACCTCCAAACAAATCCAAGAATAAAGCTAGTTTGAATTACATCTATGTCACTTGGGTTATCTTCTTCTATTCTAATGATAACTCTTCAAGTCAAAATAACTATAACAATTTTATCTTCCTCTTTGATTTGAGTTAGACTTTCCTACTCTGAATACTACGGGTTCACCTCTTGAGATAGACTTGGAATCATCTGATTTCGAGGGTCTCATAGGAGAAGCTCTAGGTGAGCCTAATGTGCATGTAGAACCTTCCATTACCCTGCCACAAGAGATCACTGAATTCAACCTTCGTAGTGGCAAGGTTCTACCTCCTAGGGCAGAACCTCAAGATAGAGGGAAATAAGTCATTAGTATAGAGGATCGAGAAGCCCTCCATAATGCCACTTGGATATGCTTGTGGAGGATCAACAGGTGGACTATAATGTCCTCTCATCTAAGAAAGTTATCATCTAAGCTAAGCATATACAACCCTTGTCTTATCCAAAGAGATGAAAAAATCATTAATCAAGGCTCTTCTTGATCCCAAAATATGCTTAGCTCAATTGACTACTATAAGTGAGGAGGCACATTATACAAAAGAAGCTCAGGGAATCACCTTCATAGATGAAGACTTCTTCTAGGGACTTGGACTTATCCCCACATTGACATGGGTTCGGACTTGCAGTTCTCATGGATTTCATCGGTGAACATTATGAGTCTAAAGACCCTTGCCTATTTGAGGATCAACATCTCCACACTCGAAGATGGATGATGTTGAGAGGATTCAATGAACAAGGTGAGCGGGCTTTAGGTTCTATAGTGTTACCTTTGGAGATAGGTGGGGAAGATTGAAGCCAAATTTTACATCATTGATTCAAATACATTTTGCTTTTGGTAGGCCTTGGATACATCAAACAAGATCATTCCATCCTCCCTCATCGGTGCATCAAGTTGAAAAGATGGGATTGAGTACCATGTCAATGGAGATGAAAACATTTTAGTTAGAGGTTGAGATTTATGAGGATGCGACCTACTATCTTCTCAAAACACCCTTTCGTGAACTTGGACAAAATTCAAATTCAAAAGCAAAAGAAAGAGAAAATGAAGAAAAAGAAAAACCAAAAGAGAAAGAAAAGAAAAAGGGAAGTCCAAGTGAACAAGAAAGGAGAATTGAAGAAGAAATAGATCCGCATATCACATTCCATCCACAGTTCATTCCAACATATGGATATGTGGGTAGGATGGCTCAATCTCCACCAAGCAGAGGCAGAGGTAGAAATAGAGATAGATCTAGAGGTGGAAGACCCCCTGGTTGGCCATTAGCTAATAGAGGTCGTGTTCCAGTTCATATGAGTACCCCTACTATTCACATCAATTTGAAATCCAACTCGGAGGACAAGCCTAATGTGATTAGTATACCAGCCAACCCCTCTCAGCGGGTTCCATTGGAGGTGACTTTGATCAGAGAGAGGCAGCCTCAGACAAAGTAAAGTATTGAATGGTTTATGTGAAACTATTAGCGGTTGGAACCTTAGCTCTAACCTTACATCTAAGTTGAAAGGTTTAGTAGTTAAGAAAGTCCTAAGTCTTCCAGTGACATGAAACAGAAGAGATTCTTTTTGGGATCATCATCCTCAAGTCCTGAAGTTGATGTAGAACTTGAGGATGATACTTTTAAAGAATTAATGGAATTACCATTTGACTTTTACTCGTCTTGTGTTCATAATCTTATACAAAAGGTTTAGTTCCTCATACATGGTCCATACAGGGCGAGTACTTTGAAAGATATGGAATAATATCTGAGGAAGCACAATCAAGAGCGGGACTAGGATTGATGTGGGTCTGATCGATGATGATGATCTTGCTTAGTTGTTACCAATCATTTGGAGTCGATAGGTTCTTCTCACACAACTCTTATGAGAATGTGTGTTTAGAAAGCCTCAGATGATCTCCCGCCGATTTGAAGAGGAGATTCATTCAATAATTAATAAGCTTAAAGAAATCAATCGAGGATGAAGAAAATTCATGCGACATACATTAGTTTGTTCTTTGAATGAAAAGAATGACTTAGTTAGTTAACTGAAGTTTAAAGAGCTACATGGAGTTATGAAGAAATGCCTGATTATCTCGACAAAATCCACAGCAATAATCCTAGCTATTATTAAGCAAGCTCCTAGACGATGTGATTAGAAATTGAACATAGTCATTTCAAGTCAAGAAACCGATCGATGTTGGTTTCAAGGAAGAAAAATATCTTGTTATTAGGTGTCATCCTAGTTAAGAAGAAGAATGAATTCATATGCATCAATTTTAGGGACTTAAATAAGGCATGTCCTAAGGATGAGTTTCCTTCCTATACTAGAATTAATGGTGGACATTACCTCATCTCACAATCTTCTTTCATGGATGGGTCATCTAGCTATAACCAAATCAAGATGTCTTAAAGATAAAAGAAACACCAACCCAACTCGAAAATCTATTATAGGTCATGCCTTTCGCCTTAAAATGCGGTGCTACATACCAACCATGACTCAGATCTTCAATGAACTCATCCATCATCAGGTTGAGTGCTACGTTGATGATCTAGTAGTCAAGAGTAGAGAAAAGGAAGACCATCTCTTTGACTTGAGAGTAGTTCATTAAGAAGATAATATAACCTCAAAATGAATCAAGTGTGCATTCGAGTAGCTTCAGAAATTCCTGGGTTTGTTGTTCAACATGGAATAGAAATAGATCCAAAAGATCAAAGCTATCTTAGAAATGCCACCTCTAAGAGTTTAACTCAACTCATCCTTCCAAGGATGGGATATATCTAAGATGCTTTATCTCCAACCTATGGGGAGATGCAAGCCATTTCAGCACTTGTCAAAAGGATGCCAAGTTCAAGTGGGATGACAAGTGCAACATGCCTCAAGACATTAAACAATATTTGGTGAAGCGCTTCTAGCAGCTATCCTGCAAAGCCACTTTCTTACATCGCGGGACAACTCTGGCCTCTTGCTGCCAAGAATGGGGAAGGAGAATGCTCTCTACTACCTCATCGCCTAATTCTGAAGCAAACTATCCACCTATTGAGAAACATTGAGCTTTGATCTTTGCTTCCCAAAAGCTACGATATTATATGCTTTCATAAGGTGAACTTGATCTCAATAAATCCACGCATCTCATGACACCAACATTATGACGTTTGCAGCTGGTCCATGATTCTCTCATAGCTTGATATCATATTCATTCTCCATGCGTAAAAGCACAAACACTAGTGGATTTCTTAAAAGACACCCACTTCTCATTCGCTTAGTGATGATCATGAACAAATCATGAACTTGGGGGAGGCCGAACCCAATGGGAGATGTATTTTGATGGTGCTTCTTTTCACAAAGGGAAGCACCAATGATCTACTCTTCCGTGAGAAGGTAGGAATAGTTCTTCAAACTCCAAACCATGATGTGATGAGATTCTCATACTATCTTTCCAATCCCTGCACCAATAACAAAGTGAAGTATGCTTTGATGGTCTGAGTTAGCCATCACTATTAGTGTCAAGAGCATCAACATCTTTGGGGATTCTCAGTTGGACATCAACCAAATTACTGGGTCATACAAGGTCCTCAAACCCAAGCTTTGTTATTACTACGAGTATACCGTGAAGCTGTTGGCCCAGATTCCCGAAGTCACCATTTACAAGGTTCCCCGAGAGAAGATGCGATGGCCAAACTTAAAGAATTGGCATAAGGAAGATGAGTCCATTAAGGGTCCAAAATAGACAAGTCTTATCCCTTATTGATGTTGAACTCATCAAGAGACTTTCTCTTGAAGGGGAGGTTGTCATTGCCAAAATGGACAAGGAGCGGATTGAGGCAACCGCTCATAGATTACTTGAACACAAAAAACTACCTCAAGAAAAGTCACAAACCCATCGGTGAAATAGAGCTCTCTCCTACGCTCTTGTTGATGGCACCTGCATACCGGCCCTTGACCAAATGTGGTTACGTTGTAGAAAAACGAAGCTGGACATTGTAACCGAGGTACATTCGTGTCTATGCGGAGCACATCAATCCGCCTAAAGATGAAGATGAAGATCACTAGGATACTCGGCCTCGATGATTACGACATGGATGTAGCTAGAGATGCCATCGTGTCGTACACGGTGGTCCTCCACCAACCACCCAATATTCTACACCCTACATTGGCCTCATGGCCATTCAAGTGTTGGGGTACCGATATTGTGGGTCCGATTAATCCTCCTTCTTCCAAGGGGCATCGATTCATCTTAGTTTCCACTGACTACTTTTCCAAGTGGGCGGAAGCCATCCCACTTAGAGAGGTCACATCTCAGCATGTGCTTCAATTTTTCAAGAATCATATCATATAGTTCGAGGTACCTCGATGAATTATATCCATAATGGTACTACATTCAAAAGCAATAAGATCACTTCAGAAGACATGGTATAGATTGGTGATACTCCACCATCTACTACCCCAGAAAATGGCTTAGCAAAAGCATTCAACAAACTCTCATCCAAAGAAGACTCGATGACACAAATAGTGGAATGAGTAGCTTGGTTGAAGCCTTGGGCCTACCGCACCACATACAACTCCAACTCCTACCCCATTTTCCTTACTATATGGGTCTGAATCTGTTCTACCTTTAGAAGTTCAACTCCCATCACTAAGGATAGCATTGGGTAACAAGATCACTATAGAGAATGCAAAGTTATAGAAGAAAGGTTTGGAGGAGAGTCGCCTGTGCAAGCTGAATCTCGAGTTGTACAAGGCCAAAAAAATGATTCAAGCTCACAACAAGGTCCTCCCAGGTCTTTCTAGTAGAGAACTTGTGTTATAAGGAGACCAATCAAGATGAGATAAGTTTGAACCCACTTGGGAAGGCCCATGTCATAGAAGGCCTACCAAGGAGGATCTTATCAGCTTATTGATTGTAAAGGGGAACACCCGATGCTTCCAATTAATGGGCTCTATCTAAAGAAATATTACCCATGAAATAAATCATGTTTGAAAATAATCATTAATAAAAATAATAAAAATTTGATTCCATTCATCAAATCTTCTCTTCTTTCGAAGCATTGTTTGGTTTTCTTGCGAATCTGCCGTGGCGTGTCTAGGGTAGGTGTAAGAGTCCCCCAGTGGCATCATATCCCTCTTTCACAACACAAACACAATTTTCCGACGCTGTTAGAATAGGTGTAAGAGAACCCAAGAGGCATCCTATTTCATTTAGCACAACTAAGATAGGTGTGAGAGAACTCAAGCAACATCCTTTCTTAATGGGAATCCTTTTTGCCATCCGTGGCACCATTTCATCAAATCCCCTAGCGTATTTAAGGTAGGTGTAAGAGTCCCTAAGAGGCATCCTATTCCTTTTAATACATGCTCAAAAATAAACACAAACCTTTTATCTTGAGCTATTTGATGTGAGAGCAAGCCTCCTATAACACTCACTCATTAGCTGCCTAGGTCGAGTTTACATGCTACCTCGCTAGTATGTCACCCCAATGGTCACTTGTTTGGAAGATGTGAGTCCCCGCGCTTTCTTACTAACTTGATCATTGCAAACCAATGAGCGCCTTATTAATATGGTAGACTTCACTGCCCAACTAGTAAGCTACCTCATGTTGATTTTGTTTAAGAAGATGTGAGTCCCCGAGCTTTCTTCTTGAACTAATCATCATGATCTAACTAGGTCGAGTATATTTGAGGTTTAGGATAAGTCTCCTAGAGGCTCCTTTCCTCTTGACTACCTTTGATGACATAAGTCCCCAAGGCATTCACCTAGTCCCCCCAGGTCTGAGACACCGTCGAAAAAGATGACTATCCCAAAGAATCAATTCTCGCCATAGGAGGATGTGAGTCCCCAAGCTTTCTTCCTAGTCGATTGTAAAACGGCACCTTAGGTTTGATGTTCTGCTATCGATGACTCACCCAGTGTATACACCACTCTTGACAGATATGAGTCTCCAAGCTTTCTCCTTGAGTTGGACACTGAATACCTATTGGATATATGATTAGTCATGTCATCATCTCCAGGTTGTTGGATTAAGCCCTTAGTGGCCCCATCCTCATGCATTTTATTTGGATCACATCCATCCTTGATCCCATTTATTAACTACCCAGTTACTTTGGATTACAGCTCTTTCCTAGTAACCACCCCTGGTTAGAGAATTTGTTCAACGGATGCAATGATTCTCCTTGGTTTAGTAACTGAGATAGTCTAGATGATATAAGCTCCTTCTCAATTTGATCCCTCGCAAACTAACAAGGTCCACGATAAAACAAACTAAATAAATAAATATTCGCTCGTGGATTAGGAATTCAAGCCCCCAAAGGGCCCCTTTTCCCAAGCAGGCAACCTATCTTTAGTGTTCGAACTTATAAAAATCCACCGACGAGTTAAGATAAGTCCTCTGTGGGCACTCATTCAAGCCCCAGTCGAGTTCAATCTGTTTTTCCATAGGCAGGTTACTCCGACAATCATTCATCTTTGAAAGATATAAGGCTATGATGCATTCTTTCTAGCATGATTGTCGCAAACCAACGGGCAACCCTAGGTCGGGTCCGATTTGTTGCCCAAAGCAACCGATCACCCCAAGGATCTTTATAAGTAGATGAGTCCCCAAGCTTTCTTCCTAATTGATCATTGTAAATTGAGAGGCACTCCTTTGGTGATAGCTCTCCCATCGATGTGACTACTCTTTGGTTCAAGAATGAGATAGGTCTAGGTCCAGCTCCTTCTCGTGATCCATCGCAAACCAATCCATCAAAACAAACAAATCTAAAAATGAAATTAATCTTGACTATCTTTGAAATCTAAGTCCCCAAAGATCATTCATTCAATAGTCGCCCCTAGGTTGATTCAATTTGTCTTGTCAATAGATTACCCCAACAATGTCCCTACTTTGAGGATGTAAGACTACTACACGCTTTCTTCCCAAGACAAATGCCATACCAAAAAGGCATCCCTTTGGTTTAGTCCTACTATGTGTTTAGTAGACTACCCCTTTAGGTAAACTGAAGTTGGCCTCCATGGCTCCTACTTAGATAAGTCTATCGTAAACCAATAGGTCCATCTCAAAATCCAAATCTAAAAATTGAAACAAATTTAACCCTCTTCCTTAGTGGAAATTTCTCCTCAGTGAGACCTAAATCAAATCAAACCTCTCATCCCCTTGTGGATGACTTGAACCTGCTTCCCTAATGGAAGGTTCACACTCCATCCCTTAATGGATTCTTCCATCTCTTTTATGTTTTGGACATAAGTAGAGTCACATTGCACTAAGCTTTGGATTCTTTCTACACCTTAGGTTAGGGATAGATTATTTCTATTAGTGCTTGTGATCTTTTGGTGTTATTGATCATTTCGGTCAACACTAATACATGATATTCTCACACATCACACCTTCGCATCTGTGTCCAAGCAATGGTCATCTATCAGAGGCAAATCAAATACCCATTTTTCTCTTAAATTTATTGTTTCAGCCAAAGCTCTCTAGATTTAGGTTATGAGATTGCTTCTCCCCTTTGCGGAGCATAATTCCTCACATCTTAGGCATTTCCATAATCTTGTATTGTTAGACCATAAGCCCTAAATTTCTATTGAAAAATTTAACTTAAACAAATTAATATAATTTCAAAAATTTAAAGCCCAATCATAAGATAGTTTGAGATACTGCTGGTTTCCAATCAGTATCTACTTCTTCTTTCAATAATAACTCCCTCTTTTTGATCAATCTAATTTGATCTACCAAAATAAAATAATTGATTCACAGTCCTTTCCTATTGAAATCTTTGAAGACAACGCTCATTTACCTTAATCGAGAGTTTTTCTAAGAGATCTTGTCCCTTAGGATGTAATTAACTATTCTCAACTTAACAAACTCATGAAAAATAAACTATAATTTACTTTTTCAGTAAAGAA
The DNA here is from genome assembly GCA_021442155.1 of Cymbidium sinense. Classification (NCBI taxonomy): domain Eukaryota; kingdom Viridiplantae; phylum Streptophyta; class Magnoliopsida; order Asparagales; family Orchidaceae; genus Cymbidium; species Cymbidium sinense. The sequence continues at coordinate 141,158,917 of CM038215.1, forward strand.
TCTCAGATATAAATACCAATCATTATTCTAAGAGTCATTGAGGTGATTAGTCCATTCTGTGGTAATTTTATCTTTCGATTAAACACCTTTTTCAATGTCGCATTCACTCACCCTCAGAACATCATCTACATGTCCCAAATCCATTCTATATTTATGTTTTCATTTATCTCTTTTCCAAAAAAAAAAGGAGGATAGATGAAGACAGAAATGTATAGAATATTTCACCACAATTTCATATTGGGTTTACCTCGAACAAAAAAGGATCCGATTCTATCATGGTAGTAGTTGATCGTCTCTCAAAAATGGCACATTTTCTTCCATGTCTTAAAACATTTAATGCTAACAATATTGCTAAACTTTTTTTCGTGAAATTGTTCGTCTTCATGGATTACCGCGCAGCATTACTTCTAATCGAGATACTAAATTTATTAGTTGTTTATGGAGAGAATTATGGAAAAGACTCCATACCAACATTAGCTTAAGATCTGCCTACCATCCCCAAACTGACAGGCAAACAGAAGTGGTCAACTACACACTTAGCAGCATGCTTCACTGCGTAATTGCTGATAAACAATAATCTTGGGATGAAATACTTTGCCATGTTGAATTTGCTTATAAATCCACCGTCAATAGATTGACAAGTCGAACTCCTTTCAGTGTAGTCTACACAAAGGAGCCTAATCATACTATAGATGTGGCCTTACCTTACAACTGAGAAACTCTATCGCTTCCCAGCTTATTATAGACTTTAGTGATGTTGTCCAACAAGTTTGTCAACACCTGCAATAGAAAACCAAAAATATAAGCAATTTTCTGATTCCAAACGCAAACATAAGGTTTTTCACATCAGGGATCTGGTCATGGTTAAAATTCAAAGTGAAAGGTTACCTCATGGTGGACCAACCAAATTGAAGCCAAAGAAAATGAGACCATTTTCCATTTTTAAAGTCATTATGATAACGCCTACATTGTTGGCTTACCACCTGATTTACATATATCACACACATTCAATATTTCTGATATCTTTCCTTATTATCCACCAAACCGTGCAACCATCCATTTCACCGAACTCGAGTGGAGTTCTAAAGGGAGGGCCATGATGCAGGTCCATCCACAAGTTCGGTGACCGACACAAATGCATATGAGTAGTTAGTTACACATGCAAACATAATTAGAGCGACCTTTGCTTACTAGTATTATTAATTACATTTACACATTTAGTGCCTTATGATTTTACATTTTACATGTTTATAGCTTATCACAAATATAATGTAAGAAACTCCATATCATACCCCCAAATGACTATTAATTGTCAGAGGTAAATGTGATACTTGATTGACATAGATTCCACCAACATATTCCAACATGTGATATTTCGGAACATGCAAGTGAAATTTGTATCTCCTCAAATCATCACAAACAAATTCATATATTGATTTTTCTTAACTAATTAATTCATATCACAAAATTGAAAAAATCTTCAAGTTTGTACACAAATATAAGAACTAAAGATGATAAAATTTTGGCAAAAAAAAGCCTTTAATCTTCCCAAAACTATACACCCAAAATTGAAATCAACAAACGGACTATTTTCTACCCACCTCGCTCACAAATTATCAACGATTATCATAAGCTAAATTTAGAGATCATAATGCTAAAGTACCGAACAAAGGCGTGAACAATCCAATACATTTAAAATTTGTATAAAGGTAAGAGTGGTAACTATGTTCAAATATAACCAATACTTGTAGAAGTAGTAATGTATCAATAATTTGTCATTTCAGAGTCGTTATTTATTCCTTATTTAATGAAAGAATTTTAGTTCTATATCAAATCCTTTCATAAATGTATTTATAATCATGTTTTGATTTCATAACAAATGACCACGTCTACCAAAGTCAAAGATGGGGTCAACCATACTACTTGCCTAATTTAACACTAAATTTGACTTAACGACAACCTCAATGAGTCGGGAGAAGATCCTCGCTTCAAGGCTCATCTCGTAACTTTTATCTATCTCAAGTAGATATGTATAACATATCCTATCACGCTTTTCCCCGACATTTTTGTATCACATTCGATTTAACAATTAATAATGCATGTTTTAAAACATTTCATATGCCCAACAAATCATACGCTATTAAGAAAATAATTAACCTGCTTATAATCATTATAAATTAATAATATATACTGCGTCAAGTAATAAGCATTTGATTACATACAATAATATCAATATCTGCCATTCATAATAATAAAAGCATATACTTGACATGTAAACCTAATTTAAATTAGATTATGTCACCTCAAATTAAAGTGTGCGAGGCTTTATTCCTCGAGATACAACCTATAATTGAATTACTCTTTCAATACATGAAATTGATAAATAAATTTAACACTAGATCACCTTTTAAACTGTATTCTTACCTGAAATTGATGTCTCCTCATATAATCTTTTGAAACACAGAGCACTCAACGAATCCTAATATCAATATTAATTACGATTAAATTAGCAAACTAAAATTAACAAAATGTAATAACATAACTATAACTAAAGAAGCAACACCATTCCTCCATTATAATAATAAAAAATGATACTCACCTAACTCAAAAATATGTCATCTAAAGTTGAACTCCCAATTATGCATTACACCAAGAGGGTGCCAATTGAAGGAAAAAGGATGGAAAGAAACCTTAAAGTCACGAACTCCCAGCTTCCTCATTGGCTGACCTGAAATCCCAAAGCCGATTGATTCATTAGACTCTCACACGCGCTCAACATGAAGCAACGGTTCCTATGGAAGAAGGCCGCCATGAAAGAAAGCAATGACGCGGAACTCCCAACAGCGCTCAAATGACATTCTATCGCCATGAGAGGGAAAGGATTAGCTATGGAGGAGACGAACCCAAGAAGGTGAGGGAGAAAAATTACCGCTGCAGCCTGGAAGAAATGAAATAAAAAGAAACGGGTATACCTTTCGATCCCACCATACATGCATCTATCTCCTTAATCCAGTCGTTGCATGCCAAGGAAGTGGGTTTCTTACAATATCTACAGAATAATAGACATCATTTTTTTTGAAAATTTTGGATATTACATATACATAGGTAGACATGTGAATTGGCAGGAAGGTTATTATTTTGGAGTAATTAATAAAAATATTTCATTTTATCCTGACCGCACCTTTCTATCAATTGCTTGCGGAAAGCTGGAGAAGGCTTATGGTGTTACTTCGGAGATGGCAGCTGCATCACAAATGCACGAGAAAATATTACTGAGTCCGTATACATGCGACTTAATCGCCCGACGCTGTAAGTAGTTTTTTTTCCGCTTTAGCTTAACGATTGTTAAAGGGCGACCATGCGTTATCCCGGCAACCACTCAAACCAAAACAAATGGGAGAAGAAGCCTCGTAATGTGCACTGGAGGAATTTAAAGACATATATATATATATATATATATATCTAAATTTAGGGTTTAGGGTGTATTTTTTTTCTTGCAACCGAGCTCAGAGAGAGAGAAAGAGATTTTCATTTCTCTTTTCTGAAAAGAACCAAGATGGAGAACGATGGGAAATAATGATGTATTAAATAAAAATGCATCGGTAATTTTTCTCAACCGTTGTATGCATAATTTTTTTACTGGTTTGTTAGTATTATTCCTTGAAATTCTTTTATTTAGTGTATATTTCCTACATGCTAGAGTTCTCTACAAGAGGACTTTGCTTATTTCAGAGATTTTTGACTCTATACTCTCATGAGAGCAATGATGATTTTCTAATATTTTTGCGCTTTAGGAGAGAATATCATTACATTCCATTAAACAATTTTGTGGTTGTTTGGTTAATCTTTATGTGAGATTTTCATCCAGATTATATACTCTCACTCTCGAGTATGAGCATTTTCGCTTTTTTCCACTTTGTGTGGCATGTTTGGAGGAAATATGTTTATCACAATCCATCAAAAAATTTGGAGACGTGGTTTTTTAGTGTTATTACATATTCTCCTGTAGACTCTCTGAGTAGATAATTTTATGGACTTTTTTCCAGCTTTGACCTTGTTGATTATGTTCATTACATTACAGCAATTTGGTGGAATGTTTGGATGGTTTCTGAAATTTTTATATCAGACTCTGCTCTGAGTACTGATCATTTGGGTTATTTTTTTCACTTCTGTTTGGAGGGAATATGTTCATTACAAATGAGAATAATTTGGTTTGATTATTTTAGTGTTATTTTGCCTAGAGTACAAAAGATTTTGGTCATTTTCTCAATTCATTGAGATTATTTTCATTACATCCAATCATTTCTCTCTCATCAGATTCTCTTACTCTCCGAGTACAAAGCATTTTGTCATTTTTTGTCTGCTTTGGCTGTTTGGAAGAAATAGGTACAAAGTACACCTTTGGATATTGGTTGATTTGTGTTCAGTACAGATTCTGTGAGAGTGCATTATTTTGGTCATGTTGTCCGGGTTGTACATTGGTAAGCAATTTGGCGTCTGATGGTTTCTAGGGGATTTTGCATCGTACTCTCACATTCCGTTAAAGACTTTAGTAATGAAGTCATTGACATTTTAGAGCTTCATGCATCAATTCATTGACTCCATAAATTCAAGACTAAATAGGCATGACCAATTCTGTCTTTAGTGTGAGAAGCAAGCTTTCTTTCGGCATTCTTTCACGAGCAAAAAAGTTAGTAGATAATGTGAGCATGCCTTTCTCAGCACTTGTCAAAAGGATGCCAAGTTCAAGTGGGCTGATAAGTGTGAGCATGCCTTCGAAGACATCAAGCATTACTTGATGACACTGCTATCAGACCCTATCCCGGGCAAGCCACTCATACTTTACACTACTACGTTAGATGACTCCTTTGGTACTTTATTGGTCCAAGCCAATGATGATGGGAAGGAAAACACACTCTACTTCCTCAACCACCATCTAATACCTACTGAGGCTAACTAGCCACCCATTGAGAAGCATTGTCTAGCTTTAATCTTTCCATCCCAAAAGCTACAACACTACATGCTTCCTCATAAGGTGAACTTAATCTCTAGGATCAATCCACTATAGTATATAATGACATGGCCGACGTTATCCAGACGGTTGGCATGACGGCCATGATCCTTTCGTAGTTGCAGTTAGAAGAGCTTCAAGGTTTGGAAAAGAGATGCCTACGGGCATGCCAAAATCTCAAGTTTTACAAAGCTAAAATGATTCAAGCTCATAATAAGTGGGTCTATCCTAGAGCTTTTCATGTAGGAGAGCTTATTTTACTTCTAAAGAGACTGATTGTTGCCCATTACAGGATGGGAGGCAAGTTTAAACCCACTTGGGAATGCCCTTTTGCCATGAAGTAGCTTACCAAGGAGGATCTTATCATCTTATTAATCATAAGGGAGAGTGCCTAATGCTTCCAATCAATGGGCTCTACTTAAAAAAATATTATAAATCATGTATGAAAATAATTATCATCAATGAAATTTCCATTTCGAATTCAATCTCTTCCATATTAAAAGTATTCTTGTTTATGAATCTGCCATGATGTGTTTAGGGTAGATGTTTAGAACCCGTGCAACATCCTATCCTTTATCGACACAACACAAACATAAACTACACACAAACATATAAAACAAACACATATCTTTTGTCTTAGGCTACTCTGAGTTGAGACAACCACTATATGGATGTCAAACAGAGGGGAGAAGGTCTTATAAAATATAGATAATGTCCTATCTATGAGGTCAGCACTTCCAATGAGGAAGCCCTTAAAGAGCATCTTGAAGGTAAAAAACACAAAGCAAAGAAGCCTACTGTAAAGCAAAAGAAGCCTTAAAGAGCATCACCCCGATGAAGTTACAGTGATATAGGGATGCCAAACAGGGAGGTCTTATGGCATGAGGGAATGTGCTCTCATGAGTTAGCACTTCCAAAGGAAGCCCTTAAAGAGCATCTTGAAGGTAAAAAATACAAAGAAAAAGAAGCATCAAGAAGGCCCCTCTATACTCTCTTCTCCACTTCTCTCTACTCTATACTCTGCACTCTCTCTGTACTCTCTCATTACTCTTTGTACTCATGGGTAACTTGATATAATCTATTTCTATGATGATGATTTGTTTGTTTGAAGTTAGTTTTAGTGTTATTTAGATGACTCTCCTCTCTCTGAGAATGTGACATGATTTTGGACATTTCCAATTTTGGCCCTTATTGATTATATTCATTGCAATTCATCAAGAACAATTTGAGCTTTATTTTGGTTTTTAGTGTTATTTTGTATCAGATTCTCTATACTCTCAAGATAAGATGATGATTTTGTGTCATTTTTCCTATTTTTTTGTGCAGTTGTCCAGAGTCCTGCTCATTACATTACATTGAAAATAATTTAGTATTTGTTTGGTTGGTTTAGTAGTGTTATTTCAGATCTCAGACTCTATAGAGAACGGATGATTTTGTGGACATTTTTCCTATTTCTTCTGGTTGTTCGATTATGGCCATTACATAATAATTTGGTGGTTTGTTGGTTGGTTTAGAAGTGTTATTTTGCATGTGTACTCTGACTCTCTTGAGAGTATAGATGATTTTGAATATTTTTCAGCTTTCAGATTGGACATAATTAGCTAACAAGGGCCATTTTGTTAGTTTAAGTGTTATTTTGTGATCAGACTCTCTCTTTCTCTTGAGAATCTGAGATGATTTTGTGGATTTTTTCAATTTTTTTGCTTGTTCTTGTGAGTCTGCTCATTATATTCCAAGAAGGTAATTTTAGCTTTTTGTGTTATTTTGCATATGTACTTGAGTACTGAGATTTTGGGACATTTTTCCAATTTCGCTGTTGTTCGAAATGTCATTATATTACATTATTTTGATATTTTTACATATACTCTCAGATTTTCATTTTTTCCCTTTATTTGGCTGCTTTGGAGGAAATTTGTGGAGCTATTTTATGTCACATTTATGTGGAGCTATCGGCGTGAATGCTCAACGAAAGCGATAATAAAGTCCATGAATGAACCAAATTTGAGAACTCCTTGCACCATCGCTCGTAATTAAACCTGAGGTGATGACTGCATCTTGTGACTACATCAAACCGGCTTCAGTGTTCGGAAGGACCATACTAATTATTGGTCAAACTCCAAGAAATAGAAATCAAAAGATTTTTATGCGAAAAAAGAAATGCAGATTCATGTCATAAGAAAGAAATTTAGTAATCAATGAAAAATTGAATTTGACTATTCATGAGACATTTATCAAAGGATAATGTATGAGTTCCTACAAGGTGTGTGGTAGTATTAGTAGGGTGAAAATCTATGAATAGTGGTGGTAAGAGATTCCTATTAATTGGCGTCACTAAACAGCCTTTAACAAAATTAAAATGACATATGGACTGGTTGTCCCGCCATGATTAGATTCGATTTGAGGAACCTGGATGGTTAAAAAATATATGTAAAGTCATCATTCGTAAAGCTCCGACCTACATCTTCTCGTGATCACACGATGACAATATGAAAAGGCTTCGTCATGTTACAACGATAGTACCTAATTGAAAGAATCACGATTCACCTATTTGGGCGGGCGAGGTGTAGAATATTGATTCACAAAAATAGATGCTTTAAATTCTATTCCGTAAATAGAAAAGATCGAGGGAATGAACGCGACTAATGCATTAATACAAATTGCTCAAGAAAAGGCAAAGAACAATGGATGTTTGTATGGGGATATACAAGTCGATGAGTCAAATTGCTTAAGTAAGTTTTTTTTGGAGCAATGTCATGTCTAGATGTAATACGACCGCTTTTGGGCTGATGATAATTTTTGAAACAAGTTTATCGACTCAATAAATATAATCTTGCCCCTCTGCCGGTTAATCATCACCGCAAAATGTTTTATTTGGAGTAGCCTTTTATCAAAAAAAGAAAAATTCTCACGGCTATTCCGTGAGCATTTATTTGTCGATGAGTTATACATCCTACAACAATATTCACCGATCAAGATCGCTATGCACAGCTATCAAATTGTATTACTGATACTCATGTTTTGCCAATGATATTTCAAGAAAGCTCCTTCCAAGGTTCACTACTTTAATAGAAATAAGAGGGTACAAGGGCTATTTTATGCATGTATGAGCAAATGTGACTCGAGAAGAGTTTGAAGAAGTTTTCGCCATGCTAGAAGAAGAATTTGCATGATCATCCTCGTCTCGAGTTTTATAAAATTAGATCCAAGTGGTCCAATCGTGATTCAAGAAAGACTCATTTTGCATGAGCATCTTGTCAACGCAACGTAGTGAGTCAATGAACAACGTATGTCACATCTCTAAACCAACGCCTCACGATTATTGAGAAGGTTATGGAGACATGATGCGAATGAACATGACGAAGACACAAGTGTAGCTACCATCGATTCTCATGTTAAGACCACCAATTCTAAAATAAGTCGCTATGTTTTATACAAGAAAGTTGTATACTATATTGAGGAAAATTTTGCATGGAGTTGGAGGCCTATCAAGAATCGGTCGGGATAAAGTATTTGAGAAACTTAGAGAATAAAAATTCATCCAAAATATGTCCATTTCGATGGGACTACCCTAGATGTAACTTGTACTTGTAAGAAATTTGAAATGATGGGATTACTTTGTCCCATTGTATCAAAGTTCTTAGTCGAAAATATAGTGCATTCCGATAAGTATCTTCTCATGGTTTACCAGAGCAAAGAGGATATTTACATCGATAGTATATAGAAAATTAAGAGATGTCAATAAGACATGGAAATAATCGACATTATTTTCTAAAACCACGTTAGTCGATATGCATATCAAATAAGTATCAGGGCACAGGGTAATAATAGAGTTGAGGACTATATGCTTCAATCCTTAAAAAACTATACATGATGTCGACTCTATACTAAGTGAATTCTCCTTAAAAAAGAAGAAGTCAACCACATCGACAAGGGAAAAGACATCATAAAGGATCCGTTAAGCAACATCCAAAGGGTGTTTCAACGCATGGCTTAAGGATATTGGGAGAGATCCAAGAAAGCCAAGAGTAATTCTCTATTTGCCTCTTAATTTATAATATTTAAAACATTGCTGCTAATCTTGAAACCATCATATTTTTGTTGTTATAGAAACCAAAGTTTAGATAATAGAGAACATGTTTCGCCACCTCAACACCTTTCTCTATATGCTGAGTGTTTTTAAAGATACACGAATAGCACACATCGATGTTAAAATCATTAACCGATATGATGTTCATCTCGTGAATTCAACTCGAAGCTCAACAATGGGCTTAATTTACCAAGGGTACATAAGTTGATGATGGATATTATTACAGAAAATATTTCAATGCATGATATCATTTAGTTATGTGTTCTTCGCAATCGCAAAGCTTTAGAGTCTCCAAGATGACTTTCTTCTTCTGAGCAGCTTTATTCTGAAACGTACTATTATTATAAATATGCAGAAGCTGTACTTAAGAGTGTGAGAGTATATCTTTGTAATCCTTAGATGTGGCAACTAAATCTCATATTTTATCAAATTGTAGTATTTGATTGATGAGTCTACCTTGCTTACGAGAATGAGCTGATTATATTAGTACTGACGATATTTTAAGATAGGATAAATCTCGAAACTACTGATTTTATTTTAAAAATATAATACATCAATTCTTAATAGCACACACATTTTGTCTTCAAATATCTACATTACTACTAAAAAATTCAATTTGTGTATTCCTCAATTATATTGGTGCCATATGTAATAATTATTAAAAGTGTGATTAAATGGGACATATACATGTGAATTTCCGCTACATATATATATATATAAGTAATCATATAAATTACCACCAATCAAACTCTGTGTAATGTAAATTTTAGCTTCAATTTTCATTTGATCCGATTTTAAAATATGATATAAATGTAGAAGCATGTGAAGTATTAAAAAAGCAACAAAAGAGTATAAACATGCAAACAAAAAAACTCATAAAAGGCAACCCAAGAGCATCCAACTTGTTTTTAAGGTTAGTGAACAATTCCTCTTAGAAGTTGAAACTTAAATGCCATGGATTTCTTGATTAGAGGAAGCACACTATATATTCTTAATAATAGAATCAAAGGAAAAGAAAATAAGTTCACACTTCTCCAAATTAAAAAATTTACGACTTTATGTCCTTTGTTTGGTTGAACTAACAAATTAGATTTTTTTTTAAAATTGATTGTACAGCTCTCAATTTGGGTTTAAAATAGTATTGATCTAATATAATATAGCAAGAAAGTCATTTATATCATTATTAAAAATTTGATGGGTCTAAAATAGTTTATTTTGTCAAAATACAAATTCTAAGAAACTTACTTGGTCACACAATGTAAAAGAAAAGAGCAATGAATCATATCGAATCCAATTAATCGATATAAAACAAGTTAAAACTCCCAACCAAGTGCATGGTTCATTATGATCTAAGCTTTCACTTCTATATTTTTTTCAATGAAAAATGCCAAATATTTTGCATTATGATCTAAGCTTTCACTCTATAAGCACAGAGTACAAAATAATAAAGATCCAAACTGCAGATAATATTGAAAAATAATAATATTTCCTACTTATCAACCAACTTGCAGTGTTCGCCCAATAATATTGAAAAAAATTGAAATAACCTCACAATTATTTCCTACTTATCAAACTTTAAATGTATTCTTAGCTTGGCTTTTTCATTCCCAAACAAAAGATAAGCAACTCTAAAGCAATTCATCTTCTTAGGCCAATCTTGGTGGTCGCCCTAAGTGGAGATTTCCTAATTCGCTTCCATGTACTTGAGACAAACATCCCGCATAACATTATCTTGACCGCACCACCCACCATTTGATTGGCCATTTTATGGGATCGCCACAAAAGATCCAAAGATCTTCAACAAGTAATTTGATCCAAAAGCAAGAAGTATAGTAATTGGGGGGCTAAAAAAAACCATTTACGGAAACCAAATTGAAAATAACTTACAATCTCTGGAAGAATGGCCTTGGGTTGGTTTTGGTAATGAGTCATAAAAATACAGCCCTAGCTTAATATGCCCAACCAGAGTGTCCAAAGGTCGATTATCTATAATTGAAGTAAGAGTAAATACCGACACAATCGTCAAAGTGACATGTCGATGAACATTTTGCTTTCCTGTAGGCCATATTTTGCATAGCTCTGTAAGAAAAGAAGAGAACATTTAGAAATTATAATTTTCATCTATAGAAATAATGATTGAATTGTAATACCCTACATATTTATGGGGTAACTTACCCAGTGCAAGCATGAGATGTATAAATACATATACATCTGAGTGAAAGTACTTCTGCCAATAAGAAGGAAGGCATCAATGTGTGCATCCGAGATATTGATATGTCGAACTCATCGACCGCCTCGCAATAATGATATTCTAACTATCTATCACCCCGCAAGTGATAAATATTTTAAAGTGATCTTAATTAAACGAATAGGTTATTTTATGTAAGGAGTCGATTGAAGATTGACTTACTTGTCCTCGAATCGGGAGCATGACGTGTCAATAAGATGGAGCATCGACTTAGGCAGAACAGCTCTGGATGAGAACTCAACAAAATGATGTGCCCGCTGGCAAACAAAATTATCGATGAAAGTTAGTGATGAGATTCACTGCATGAATTAAGGATCGATCTACCGAGATGATTCATACCTCGACCGATGCTCCTCCACCACAACGATAGCGTGGGTAATCGACCATTACTGGCTCATCTTTAGAACCTATAAAAAAATTTAGTGAAATATATTTCTATTATCTTAAATTTAAAAGAAAGTAACTTAATACCTCCTCGCTTCATCTTGAGTGGAGGCCACCACATCACTTATTCTTGCTCGTGACTTCTGTAAGTGTGTGTGAAGGGGAACTAACAGCCTTCCTTCTCTTTCACACCATGCTCAATGCCCAAAGGCTCTGAGCATCTTCATGTGCATTGGAGGCCTCCACAATAGCTTCCCCATACTCTCAACGGCTTCCCAAGTGAAGGCTACCGTGGGCTTCCCAAGTGGAAGTATCCAGTGGGCGGCACTTCCCAAGTGGAAGTATCCACAGGGCAAAGAATGTAGTTGCCTCCACTGTGAGTCTCCATGGGATGGTGGGACCTCACGCCAAAGAAGAACCTCCTCGATAGCAAGAACCCCAAATCAATCTCATCCATTCTCTCTCATTATTTGCTTGAAAAGAAGATACTATATCTTTCAAGTCCCTAAAACCTGCAAGTATCCTCTCCACCGCAAAGCCTTCTGAGGGGTAAGAGCGTGCTGATACACGGGATGGGGAGAATATCGAGGAGAGACATAGGAGATTCAATGGGAAATGACATGGACTTAGAATGGGATCTATCGCTCAACATGTATGCATGTTGGGGAAAATGATTCAAGGAGCTGTCTCCTCTTCGATATGTCCTCAATGAAGGCGCACTTGTTAAACCGATAAGAAAAAATGTGATGACTACAACATAAATAAATACATAATTATAAGAACTAAGTGATATTATTATATGTCACCTGGTGTCCTCCTAAACCGTGAAGGCTTCATCTGAAACTTTATTTTCTACCATCGCAAAGATAATGTGACTTGCAAATGGAGATGGCCTCATGATGCTTATGTGCTCACGCATCTACAATTAATATTTATGTAAGTTAACTTCAATGCATCAAATAATACATAACCAAGATATAAAATATACCATAAGAAGAGTGACAAATCCACTCATGTACCGTGTCCTCTGGTATGAATCTTTGATGTAATACCATCAAATTGAAACTAGGAAAGCCTGATGGCCTCTACCCAGTTGTATTCAGCAAATTTATTTATGTCATTGGCATAAGCAATCAATTTCGATGCCACCCTATAGTTGTGACATACAAAAAAAAGATTTGATAGCAGAAAACGTATATACAACTATACAAACTATGCCACGTAACGAAGTCGATGCTCAAGCATAGTCTTATACCTGAATCAATCAAGGATAATTTGCCATAAGACCTTCACTCTGTTTGGCATCCCTACAATTACCGCAGAACTTCATCTGGGTGAAAGGAATGCACCGCTTCACCCGTAAAGAAAGCTTTCTATCTCCCAAAGAAGACAGATTGAGGTAATGGCTATCGAATTCAAGGAGTCTAATGAATGATGAAGCCTCTTAAAATGTCAATGACTTCATCAATAAATCATTTAATATTATCGAACACCGTTTCTAATCTGGTAGGTCAGATCTCTCAAGTTATCCTTTTCCTGCACATTGTAAACTTCAAAATGAAAAGTCGTAATAAATATCAACAACCAAGCCAAAATAAGAAAATGTTCATTAAATCATCTACTCTCAAGAGAGAGTAATCTGATAAAAATAACACTATTAAACCAACCAAAACCAAATTGCTTCCAATATAAATGTAATAAACTCAACAACTGTGCCAAAGAAATAAAAATATCCATAATCATCTCAGATTCTCAAGAGAGTAGAGTACGATGCAAAATAATACTAAACCAACCAAACAACCTCCAAATTGCTTCCAATGTAATGAACATAATGAACAACAAAAGATAAAGAAATGGAAAAAATGATTATCATCTATTTCTCAAGAGAGAGAGAGTACATATGCAAAATAACACCAAAAAAAACTAACCAAATACCTCCAAATTATTCCTAATGTAATGAACATAACTGAACAAAGCCAAAGAAAGGAAAAAATATCCACAAAATCATCTCAGATTTCTCAAGAGAGTGAGAGTACGATGCAAAATAACACTAAACTAAACCAAACAAATCCACCAAATTTTCCAATATAATGTAAATGAACATAATCAACAAGCCAAAGAAACGGAAAAAAATATCCATTAAATCATCGTAGATTCTCAAGAGAGTACAGAGAGTACAAAAAAATAACACTAAAAAATCAACCAAACAAATTTCCAAATTGTTCCACTAATGAATGAACATAATCTCAACAACAGTGCCAAAGAAACAGGAAAAATGTCCATAAAATCATCTCAGTCTCAAGAGAGTACAGAGTACGTGCAAAATAACACTAAAACCAACCAAACAAATACCAAATTGTTTCCACCTGAATGAATAACATAATCAACAAACTGCGCCAAAGTTAAAACGTCCACAAAATCATCAGTACTCTGAGAGTAGATGCAAAATCTAAAAAAAAAATCAACCAAATGATCCAAATTGTTCGATGAATTGCAATGAATATAATCTAAACAACCAGTCAAAGCAGGAAAAAAATGCCAAAATCATCGTACTCTCGAGAGTATAGAAATCTGAATCTGAAATCTTAAACCAACAAACACCAAATTCTTCCGTGTAATATAATGACATGTCACATTAAAAAGAAACTGGAAAAATATCACAAAATCATTGTGCTCTAAAGAGAGTAGAATATGCAAAATAACACTTCTAAATCAACCAACATCACCAAATTACTTCCTGGAATATAATGAACATAATCGAACAATCGCCAAAAAAAATAAGAAAAAAATGTCACAAAATCATCGTACTCTCGAGTACTGAGTCTGAATGAAATAACACTTCTAAATCAACCAACATCCACCAAATTGACGAATGTAATGAACATAATTTGAACAAATGAGCCAAAAAATAGGAAAAAAATGTCCATGAAATCATACTCTCTCAGTCTGAGAGAATCTGATCAAAATAATCTTCTAAACTAACAAACACCAAATTGCTTTAATGAATATAATCTAACAACCAAAAATCGAGGAAAAATGTCCAAATCATTCTCTCGAGAATGCAGAGTACTGAGATGCAAAATAACACTTAACCAACATCCACCAAATTACTTCTTTGGAATGTAATGAACATAATCAACAACCGGGCCAAAGCGAAAAAAAATATGAAAATCATATGTACTCGAGAGTACGAGAATCTGATCAAAATAATATTTCTAAACCAAATAAAGCATACCCAAATTCTTGATGTAATGTAATGACATGTCGACAATCAAGCCAAAGCGGAAAAAATGTCCAAATTATCACGTACTCTCAAGAGAGTATAATCTGATCTTATAAAAACCAACCAACATCCAAAATTGCTTGTTTGGAATGTAATGAGTAATCAACAACTGGTAAAGAAAGCAGAAAAAATGTCCCAAAATGTCGTACTCTTGAGAGAGTACAGAATGCAATCTGAAAATACACTAAACTAATCAACATGTACTTTTTGGAATGTAATGACATATCTGACAATCGCCAAAGCGAAAAATATCCACAAAGCATCACATCTTGTCGAGAGTACAAGAGAATCTGCAAAATAACTAAAACTAACCAAAACTCCAAATTATTCAATGGATTTATGATGAACAAATTTCCTCTAAACATGCCAAAGAAACAAGAAAAAATGACCAAATGTACTCTCTCATGAGAATAGAGAGTCAGGCTAAATCGGCCAATTTTAATTCCATCGAACACTTAAATCCCTGTCAGCCATTCATCTTGAAACATAACATCCTATGTGATATCTTAAATATTTCACAAGAAATTTAATCAGTTCAAAATTTGAAAATAGCAGTATACCATCTTGATAAGCAGTACACATATACAAAATCTCCAAAACTACTAAAATACATCCATTCATTTAACCCTAAACTCAAATGTTTAAAATATTCACATCTTGGGTGAAGAATAGAAAACCCTAAATTCATTAAAGTTTGAAAAGTGTAAATACCTCATGTAATTACTGATCTGATGAAAGTTATTCCATAAGACTTCGTTCAAACCAGCGGGTGGACGTTGGATTGAGGCGGGAGGCGAGCTAACGAAGAAAGCCTGCTGTCATACGGAGGAATGTCGGCAGCGATCTCGTTTTCTTCTCCCATTTGTTTGAGCAGGCGTCGGGCGTGGGGCGGATAAGCGGCGTTGCCATCAGTCGATTAAAAAAAAATATTATATACATACCAACTTTCTTGTCTATCATATTTTTATGCAACTATAATTATCCCAAATAGACTGTAAATCAAAGATCAATCATCAACTTAGATGAAGAAGCTGTCCTCATTTTCCGCTCTCCCGAAGAACAAAGTCATTGGCAACAAGAAAGTTAAAGATAGTGAAGAGAAACTTTATTTGCTGGCACGAGATAAAATTTAGATGAAAGAAATACTCTGAATGCACATCTCCCTTCTAAAGATCACAACCATAATCATGTTTAATCACAACAAATAAGAATTTGAGATATTATCTCATATTTTTTAGCCATCAAATCGATTGTACGTTATAATAACTGCAATGCTAAAATATCAGCAAAGCCAAACCAGCGAAAACACATCTCAATAAAATAGCTTAAATTACAAAACTATAAAATGTATTTTTAGTTTAAAAGGTCCACCTTAGATGGCTGCTACTAATCAAATTAATTCTTATAAAAAAATATTTTTTATAAATTATTACGAGTATTATAGAGTTTTCCCTACAGAATAATGAAAACAAGCAACAACATATATAACTACACACTTCAGTGATCACGTTATAAAAAGCTTTTCTCCTAACGAACACTGATAAAAAATCAACAAAAATATTATAACTAATTAAACACATAAGAAAATATAACTGTAAGTAAAGTGTTCTGAAGGCAAAGCTCTCAGGAAAATAAAACTGTAAGAACTTATAGGAATGACAAGGTCTAAGATTCAATCAATATAGTAATCTGGGCCTGGAGATGAGCTATAAATCATAGATAAAGAGGAGATGAGAAGCATCAGAACAGCTAATCACCATATTGAACTAAAACAAACTTCATAGGATCTGTTTGAGAATAATTTTATTTTGAATTTTAAAAAATATTTATTTAGCATATTTTTAAGTAATTTTTATTTTTAAAAATAAATAACATTATATTTAAAAATACTCAAAATATTTTTTAGATATTTTGAATATTTTTAAAAACAAGTCACCACCAAACATGTTTTATTTTGAAACAAAATAGAAATAGAAACAAAATAAAAACATAAAATAAAAAATAAAAAAGCAAAAGTGATCCCAAACGGATTATGGAGTCTAATTCAAATGGAATCAAAACTAAACAATGTAAAAATAAAGAGTAAAAAATGGCAAAATCCAATTATTAAATAGCTCTTAAACATAATTTTTTATCATAATAAATATAGATCAAGGGGAACCTAGATGGTTAGGTTCATTCAAAGCATCAATAAGTGGGTTAATCCAATGCCTACGGCCGATTGTACACCTTTACTATGTTGAGAAGACCAGGTTCTTATTGAAGACCGTAGTCTTATTAAGAGCGCCACTCTTACCTTCTGCCTTCTAAGGATGCGAAAGCTCATTATCTCGTGCCTGCAAAAAGAAGAAAAAAAAATTAGGTGAGGATATCTTTGTTAGAGTTATTAGAATTATTATATAGTAATATTATCATATATGCTTTAATATTTATTAAGAGTTCACACTATTTACTAGTGTAGTATATCCTTAATATTAAGAATATTCTTCATTATTATATTTTTTTTATTGCTCCATTCTCTTAGTTTTATATAGATATATTTGTACAAAGAAAAGCTTCTCCAAGTTATGGTAGGAGAGAGATAACAGGTTTTCATGCTTCAGCTTCGAGTCTTTAACTCAAAGTAGGAATACTACACATCTAATAAAGTAATAGGACAGCCTTACTTTTTGAGATTAGTTCCGTTGCTTCTCTTATAGCGGAACTGGCAGCATAGAGGACCATTTTTTTGACCTAAATGTAACAGAAAGATGAGGCAACACATAATCATATCATATATGGAAAAATAGAGATATATAAAGAAGGAAAATACTCTGCAGTACATAAGAATCAGAATTGAATTTGTTATTGAATTGGGTGTATACCTAGGCATAACATAAGAAGGGGTTCATTTTGTAATCCAAGTAGATCTGAAGAATTTATCTATCTCCCTCCCTCCCTCCCTCCCTCTCTCTCTCTCTCTCTCTCTCTCTCTCTCTCTCTCTTCCTCATACTAGGAAGGGAGCATGTCGAGAAGTTAATTCAAATACGAAAGACCTAGTTAATATGGAGAGGAACCAATAATTTTTAACTATAAAATAATTAGCTGAATTTAAAGAAAGAATAATAAGAATGAATCAAAATACGATAGAAAGAATTCCCAAAAATTACTCCCAAAGTAGAGATATCGATTGGAACTTCAGATTCAGCCATCAGAAAAAGGAGGCCAACAATGGCAAGAACATTATCATCCATATCCTTTCTTGATGATGATGATGAGCCTCATTATCCCAGTGATAAAGGTTCTTCGTACCTAGAAGAAGGAAGAAATATCCAAATAGGTCAACAGTTGGAGAATGTTTTCTCGAAGGAGATTGTTAACACTAAGCCACCAGAGACATTCAAAATCCCAAATGTTGACTTTTACGAAAAAAAATTTGACCCCGCCTACCACCTTGCTTATTTTGAGTCGACAGTTTCTATGCTAAATATCAATGATGCTCTGAAGTGCAAGCCATTCTTTACAACTTTTAAGGAGTTAGCTCTTAGATGGTTCACTCATCTGCTTTCAAAAGTGATCACCTCATTTGTTGAATTCAAGTAGACATTCTTAACTCAATTTGCTTGTGCTAAAAAATTGATTAAGACCTCATAGGCCTTCTACAAATGAAGTATCAATAGAGTTACTCTAAAGATTCATCACTCATTTCAAAAAGGAGAGTTTATTGATCAATATAGGCTACTCAGTCAACATAATTTTTAAGAATGTCTTCGAAAAAAATGAAATTTGGAGCGGATCACCTTACTTCAAATCCAGAACCCCTATTCGGCTTTTGTGGCGATAGACAAAAGAAAACATAAGGGGTTATTGCCCTACCAATCACCTGGAGAGAAGGGAACAAGAAATTCACTGCCATGGTCGATTTCATCCTAGTCAATGCACTGAATATCTACAATGCTATATTTGACAAACTCCTATTAAACACTTTTCATGCTATAGTATCGACATGTCACATAGTCATAAAATTCTTAGGAGGACAAGTACTTTAACAGTAAAGTATGATTTATTATATTCCAAGATTGATTATCTCAAAGCTGTAGTAAGTGTACAGAACAAAATTTTACATCTAGAAACACGAAGAAGAGGACTATTTATTAAGCAGGTAATTGAGTAAGTACCTGTAAAAGGAAGAAAAGCAGGAACAACCCATACTTTTAGCATAAGCATAGCATTTGACATTGAAAAGAATGATCAATTGGTGGCAATGCTCAAGAATACGTAAACATATTGCTTGATCAACTGACGAAATGCTAGATATTAACATTAACTTGTCATAGATTGAACTTGGACATGAGGTCAGGTCAATCAAGTAGAAGATAACACTCGGAGCCACAACACTAGCAAAACCAATTTAGAAGGAAATTTAGAAGCTACTTGATGTTGAATTCATATGAAAGATGCAATACCTTGAATGAATAGCTAATGTGGTGATGGTGCAGAAATCAAATGGTAAATGGAAGATATGCATTGACTTAATAGATCTCAATTCAACATACCCAAAAGATAGCTACCCCTTACTACATATTGACATATTAGTTGACTCGGCAACCAGCTACATGGTAATGAGCTTCTTAGATGCATTTTTTGGATACCATCAAATTAAAATTGTATCTCATGGAAAGTGAAAAAACACCATTCATTACACAAGATGAAACAAATTGTTACAATGTAATGGTTTTTGGTCAAAAGAATGTTAGAGCCACCTACTAGTAGATGATGGATATAGCCTTTTAAAAACAGAAGAAAGAAACCTTGAGGTGTACGTTGACAATGTGCTAATTAAAAGCAAAACACTTTAACAACATATAAAAGACTTAAAAGAAACACTCAAAAGTGTTACAAAAGTATAACAAAAGATTAAATCCTTTGAAATGTGCATTCAAAATAAGATTAGGAAAATTCTTGGGTTTTCTAATAACTCCAAAAGGCATTAAAATGAATCCTGAGAAAGTAAAAGTTTGGAAATGTCATCACCCAAAAATGAAAAAAAAAATGACAGAAGTTAACAGGTCGACTGGCCAAATTAAACATATCCACATCCATATCAGACAATAGATGTTTAGCATTATTCGAAATTTTAAAAAGGGCAAATGTTTTACTTGAAACGATGAACGTGAAATGGCATTTAAACAACCCAAGATGTTGTTATCCACACCATAAATTTTACAAAGTCCGATGCTTGTAGAAAACCTATTGTTGTATTTAGGAATAAGTGAAGTAGTTATAAGTTCAGTATTACTCAAAGAAAAAGAAAGGAAATAATGCCCTATATATTATGTCAGCAAGAAAATGCAAGAATTAGAAATGGGATACCCCATCACAGAAAAATTAGTGTGGCCTTAGTTACATTAGTTAGAAGGCTTAGGCCTTAGTTTCAAGCAAATTCAATTTAGATCATGACAGTCATCCACTTAAATCAGTACACGCAAAAACTAATTTTTCAAGACATTTATTAAAATGGGTAATTGAACAAAGCAAATTTAAAATTACATGTTTCTGGAACTACAATCAAGACACAAGCACTGATAGATTTGCTAGTTGATTTCTCAGCAAAAGAGGTTCAACAAATTAAAATCACAACAATAGAATCACTATGGACCCTACATACCAATGGAGCTTCCAAGAAACAAGAAACTAGTGAAGGCATAGTATTATTATAAACAAGCCTAGCTGGAACTACCATACCACATTTAATAAAAATTTCTTTTTTCAATAACTAATAATCAAGTTGAATATGAAGCTTTAATTATCAGATTGAGATTTACCATAGTGATAAGTGTATCATACTTGTTAGTATTTTCAAATTCATAATTAATAGTCAATCAAATTAATGGCCAGTGCAAAGTCCGAGAAGAAACATTGCAAAAGTATGCATTCAAAACAAAGATAAAAATTAGAAAATTCGATTCCTCAAGAGTAAACATGTAACTAGAGAACAAAATGAAAATGCAAATTTACTTTCCAAAATGGGGAACCCCGTCAACAGACTAGCATTAGAATTTATTCACCCCACAATTAAAGAAGTTGAAACAATGGATATCGAATATTAGCTAATGCTGATTTGGATTGATCTAATTGCCAAATACCTTAAATCAGAAACCACATCATTCGAAGTAAAAGACTTTAGGCAAATACAAATAATAGCATCTCAATGCACTTTAATAGATCGAGAAGAGTTTAGATAATCTACTTCTATAATGCACCTCATGTGTGTAAAAGAGAATGAAGTAAAAGCTATCTTGAGGGAAGTGCACTCAGACGAATGTGTCTATCCTTCAGGTGGACGAACCTTAGCAAACAAAATATTAAGACAAGGAAATTTTTGACGCACTTTCAAAAAGGACGCTGAAAACTTCTCCATAAAATGCTTACAATATCAAAAATTCACACCAATGCAACATCAACCATCACATAAATTACACAGCCTATAATAAGTTCTTAGCCATTCACTGTATGCCAAATAGAATTTAATCGTACCACTCTTCTGCTGAGGAACAAAAAAATTTATTATCATCATGGTATATTTCCAAATGGATAGAAGTAAAAATATTTGCAAAAACTACTGCAGAAGTAGTTCATAATTTCTTTTGGATGGATATCACATGTAAACATGGGCAACCAATGGTCATAAGAATAGGCATGGCCTGCAATTTATAGATAAGAAAATAATGAAATTCTAACAAAGTCAAGGCATAAGGCTCAAATTTGAACTCGAACATCATCCAAAACATGAATAGATAAGTGGAAGCAACAAATAAACTAATTTTTAATTTATCACAAAAGAAGGTAGAAGGAGCTAAAACAAATGGGCAAAACAGCTACTATCAGTGTTATGGGCCTTAAGAACAACCCCAACCACAATAATTAGATACTCCCGATTCGCTGTCACTGGTCCGAAGCAATGCTACCCGTTGAATATAGCCTACATGGTAAATGAGTGGTTGCTACCTTAAGCTTTGAAGAAAAAGAACTCGATGAATGGGGAGAAGCTAATGAGGAAGGAATAAAAATGATCTTTGACATCCTAGATGAGCTGAACATAAATTCATAAATAAGACAAGAAGAGATTAAGAGGGTATCAAAATATTACAACTCAAAAGTCAAAAAGAGGATTTTCAGAACAAAGGATCTAATGTTAAAGAAAGAAGACATCGTGGCACACCAATACATATTAGGTAAATTCAAACCACTATGAAAAGGACCATACATTACAACAACAACAACAACAAGAAGCCTTTATCCCACTATGTGGGATCGGCTACATGAATCCTTCTTTTCCATTATGTCCTATTATGTGTCAAATTCTCATTTAATTCAAATATATTAAGGTCATTTCTTATACATCTTAACCAAGTCTTTTTAAGTCTGCTCTACCTTTCTTAATATAAGACAAATCTAATGCATCTACTGTCCTAACTGGGTTATCGGACGGCCGACGCTTTATGTGGCCAAACCATCTAAGGCAACTCTCTCTAATCTTATCTGTACAGGAGCTACCTTTTCCCGAACATACTCATTTCGCATTTTATCTCTAAGAGTAAAACCACTCATCCACCTGAACATCCTCATCTCTGTAACACTTAACTTAGTCTCATGCTTCTCTTTTATTGGGGGAAAGGACCATACATTATCAAAAAAAAAAAAAAAAAAAGTTTGCTCTAGCTCTTACTAGCATCAAACTTATGTAGGAAAGAAAATTCCGAAGACATGGAATAGATAATACTCGAATATATTGTCTGTAACTCTGAAACTCGTGACACTTCTTATTTATTGCATAAAGATACATGCAATTAAATATTTTTGTTATGATACTATCAAACATATGTTTAATTCACATTCTAATACTTTAAGACCATCATTCATAAATTACGCAAAGGTTATTATTTGAAAAATCATACATAAATATAAAAGGTAATCACTGAACCCCATCCAATAAATAATTCATCAAAGCACCTAGGAGCTAATTATAAGAAATACAAGAAATCTCATTCAATACACGGATAAGAATTAACTCTAATTAGCCAACCAGATAGTGAATAGAAAGGTAAACTAGGCAAAATAAGAGTGAGATGACTCCCAACAACAGAGCTCAAATTTCCCCTAGGAAGATAGATAGTCAATCCTTAGCAAAGTTGTCAAATCCATTACATTTGATATATGCTTAAAGTTAAATAATATCCTTTTTAAGAAAAGTCTGTTTAAAATAAACTTACATATGACAAGCATATTTTCCTAGATATCAGCATAATTAGGATTTCAAAAGCAAAGACCTTTTTGAACAACAAGTTAAGCTATAGACCATGACTCCTCCCTTTGCGATGGATATTCCACATTGAATAGAGCATGAATCTGATATTTCGGCAAGTCTATATGGTGAACTCATGAGATGAGCAATATCTCACGAAGAAGATAACTATTGAAGGCGATGACTTAGGATCTGTTTGGGACAGTTGCAGCTGTCTGAAAAAGCAGTGGAGGTGTTGTAGAAGAATCTGTTGTTTAGAAATTTATGATAGGGCCTTCAATTTTTTTTATTTTCAAAAATCAAACCATAGCTTTGTAGCTGCCACCACAGGGAGTCATGTAAAGTTGAAAAATATAGATTTCTCATTGCATATTCTTCAAAACGTAGGTGGAATGTGGTTCCCTAAACGACATTACAGTGCGGTGCGGCACCGCACCACACCGCCACCGCCATGCCAAACACACCCTTAATCAATAGGTATTTACAACATAAATGAATATAACTTGAAGTAGGGAAAACTAGATTTCCCAATCCCAAAAAAGGCCAATAAATTCTTACAATATACTTTTTCATATTGAGCAAATATGCAACCAACATGTATAAGGATTTATATATACAATATTCATGATTCCTCATTCACCGCTTACTATATGTTATTTCATCAATTTGGAAGTTACCATTCGTAGTTCTTTCTTATTATTCAAAAATTATCATTCTACATCTTACAACTAACAAAGAGCTATAAGTACAAAATTAAGAAAGGTTCGTAAGCCTGAAGAATATTTTCATTAATGAGAAGATAAGCTTACATCATGACTAACTCTCACTATGCAAATCACTTGTTCCCTACTACCTTGTTCTTCCCCTTCGTCACTATCGCTACACACCCCTCTAACCAAGATTTCAAAGGTACACATATTGTTATAGGAGTGGGGGAAACAATTGCTTCTCTATTAACTTTGATAGACAAAATTATATGCCGCTCAAAAGCTTCAAAATTAAAATTTGTTGATATTCCACGGTCTTTATTGTCCTCTCATGAAAATCTTTCAACTCATCTAACAGCTTGTCGTTCGACTTAGAAACTACCTCCAGTTCCATTTTCCTGCTCTCCGCCATATTCATAATCATCAATATGCTTGTATCTTTCCATGATATCATATAAATCTTCTAAATTCTTTTCCTGATATTCTAACTTCAATTCATTGTCGATTTGAGTCTTCTTCAAGCTGGGGATCTCCTCTTCTAGTTTTTTTAATTTTATTTATATGTACATTTATTTGCTCTACCATTCTCCCATACCTACCTACAAGTAAATAATTATATTGTCAACTAACAATATTTACTCTCACGGCAACAAAATGAAATAAAGTGGGAAATGTCTTATCCATGTCATCACGTACTGACTGTGAATAGATAATCAGATCAAGTTCAAAAGCTATAGTTCTATTCAAGTCCTACAATGAATATGTATCCATTGTCACGGCCGGAGCTTGGAATCTTCGAGAATAGGCGGTGACGGATAAAAGAAAAACTTACATAACACTTCAAATTTTTAATAAAATCTTGATCATACAGAGTCACTGATCACGAATGATTTAACAATTTGTCATATATATATATATTAACAAAGTTCGTAGAAATACACTTTAAACATAACTTCGACATAATTATCTATTTCGCGAGTCGCTACGACGATAAACGTGACTTTCCCTTCTATCGGTCGTTTAATTGGGAGGGTTTCTAAAAAAATTTAAGCTAACAAATAAATATAATTGATGGATCAATTATATTGTTACCTATAGTAAACAAGAAGGTAGAGTAGTATGCGATTTTATTTTCACATATGTAAAAAGAAATTTGTTCAAACAATCAAATATATGTGAGGTAGGTATAAATAAACATTTTGTATGAACTTTTACTTTTATATTTATCATCCATCTTGGAGTTCAATAAAGATGATACCTATAAATGAGTAGACATATAAAGCAAATATATCTAGCACAATATAAAATTGTAACAATGTTAAATGGGTCTCAAATGAATGCTAGAAATGTTTGCAGTGTGAACCTAAATATTTGTGAAAGAAGCTTGGATGCAGATTTAATAGTATTGCTAATATATGAATTTGATGTGATTTTAGGAATAGATCTATCTAAACATTATGCTACTATAAATTATTATAAAAAGATAGTCAAATTCAATATTCCTGAACAAGAAGAATTCAAATTTGTAGGGCATAAGGGAGTATTAGCTATGATGGTGTCTTGCTTAAAAATTCAAAAGATGCTAGCAAAAGACTATGAAAGTTTTCTTGCTCAAGTTACTGATGTTACTAAAGAGATAAAGAAGATAGAGAATGTACCAGTAGTAAAGGAGTATCCAGAAGTCTTTCTAGATGATTTACCAGGTTTACCTCCAGTCAGATAGGTAGATTTCTCTATTAATTTGATTCAAGGTGCAAAACCTGTAACAAAAGTATCATATAGAATGACGGTTAAAGAATTACAAGAGTTAAGAATCAACTACAAGAATTGTTAGAGAAGGGATTTATCGAACTAACACATCTCTTGAGAGCTCGTATTATTTGTGAAGAAGAAAGATGGGAGCTTAAGATCGTCGATTATAGAAACAAACTCACATTGAAGAATAAATATCCTTTGCCAATTGATGATCTCTTTGACCAAGAAGGAGATTGATTTTTCAAAGATTGATTTAAGATCGGTTATCGTCGGTTGAGAATCGAAAAAGATATACCAAAGAGCGCATTGTTTGTATGGCTGTATGAGTTTGTGGTGATGCGCTTTTGGCTTCACAAATGCTCCAACTGTATTTATGGATCTCATGAATAGAATCTTTAAACTATTTTTAGATTCATTTATGATTTTGTTCATAGATGATATCCTAATTTATTACAGAGATGGAACAGCTCATGAAAACCATCTTCACATTATTTTGCAAGCTCTGAAAGAAAATGAATTGTATGCAAAATTTTCAAAATATAAATTTTGGTTAAATAACATCATATTCTTGGGGCACATGATTAGTAGTGAAGGGTTTTGGATCGAGTAAAGTCAAAGAATGCTAAATACACCAATCACCGCCATGAAGTCAAGTTTAGGGTTGGCGGATATTAGGAGATTCGTTGAAGGGTTTCACAAATTTTGCCACTATCGAGCTAACTCAAAAAGACAAGTTTGAAGGTGATCGGTGTGAAGAGGCTTTCAAAATTGAAGAATTGTTTAACGACCGCCAAGATAACTATTCCATCTGATGGGGATTTCAAATTTATAGATGATCAAGAGGTTTGGAATGTACTTACGCATAATGGAAGGATTGCTTACGCTTCAAAGAATTGTAAAATCATGAAAAATTATTCACCCATGATGAAGTAGTAGTGATATTTGAATTAAAAATTTGGACGCATTATTTATATGGAGTAAGATATGAAGTTTTCACTGATCATCAAAGCTTGAAATATATCTTTACTCAGAAGGAGCAAAATTTAAGGCAAAGGAGATAATTAGAACTCATTAAGGATTATGATTTGGATATTCAATATCATCCGGGGAAGGCAAATATAGTTGCTGATGCTTTAAGTAGAAAAAAATTTGGTACTGCTTATTGGTTGATCTCTCAACAAGAGGAGATGATGAAAGAGTTAGAAAAATTGAAAATTTTAATTAATAAATCTACAGATGATCATGCTTAATTGTTAAATCAAATGGCTATACAATCAAATTTGAAAGATAGAATACGAGATATTTACCGAGATGACTTTAAAAATTTTAGATTTGGTAAAAATAAATACGTAAGATTTTGAAATCGATGAAGAGGACATCAAGTAGTGATTCCGGATGTTGAGATTTGAGAAAGACATCTTACATGAAGACATCATTCTAATTATACACCACGCATAAGAAGAAATGTATCAAGATCTTAAGAAAATATTTTAATGGCTGAAAAGAAGTGTAGAATAATTTGTCTATAAATGTCAATCATGGTTAAATTCGAACATTAAGTCAAGTGAACTTTTATAGCCTTGCCAATACCAAGTGAAAATGGGATGATATTCTATGGATTGTATTTTACCTAGATCCGGAAGAGGATCGATCTATTTGGGTCATTGATATATGACTAAATCGCACTTTATACCTATCAAACAATCGACGTCAAAAAAGAGAAGAAAATATGTTGATGAAATCGTGAATTACATGTGCCAAAATCTATAGTGTCGATTGGGATGGTGATTTACATCTGGACTGGAGAAAAATTCAAAAAGCTTCTACTGCTTACTTTCGATGATTCCATCCTCAAACTAATGGTCAATCAGAAAGAACAATTCAAACACTTGAAGATTTGCATAGACTTTGTATCCTTGATTTTGGGGAAATTGGAAAATTCATTTGTTTTGAGTTGCTAATAATAATAAGCAAGTATCGATGGCTCTATGAAGCATTGTATGGAAGGAAATGCGAATCGCTTTGTTGGGTGGAGAAAAGAAGAATCATCGTGCAAGTAGATGAAGTCAAAAATGATTGATTAGTGACAAATTAAAAGCATTGATTAAAGCGAAAAGATCCGATTAAAAATTCATTTGTCTTTAATGATGCTAAACATCGGCCAATAGAGTTTGAAGTGAGAAAATTTGTATTTCTTAAAGTCAACCCCATGAAAAGTATAAAATGATTTGGTAAAGTTGGAAAGTTGACCCACGTTATATTGGTCCATATGAAATTTTGGAAAGAAGTGGAAAAGTGGCTTATAGATTGGCTTTACCTTCTCACAAGCAAGGAGTGCACAATGTATTTCATATTTCTCTTCTGCGAAAGTATATTACTGATGAAGAAAATAAATTTATTGCGGATCCTATTGATATTCAACTGGATCTCACATTTGTGGAGGAGTCAGAAAGAATTATAGATTATGATATTAAACATCTTAGGAATAGGGAAATTTCATTTGTCCGTGTACTGTGGAAACATGGATCATATCGAGAAGCGACATGGGAGAAGGAATCAGAAATGCAAGAACTTTATCCTCAATTGTTTAATTAAAGGTATGTTTATTTCTATTATTGTCATTTAATTTCGAGAACAAAATTTTTATAAGAGGGAGAGATTGTAATAACCGAAATCCAAAAAAAAATAATAATAATAATAAAATAAATAAATAATCACACGATAGTAGATAGAAAAAAAATCGAAGGGCACTGATTTCAAATCGAACTTCCAAAAGCACGCGAGAGAGGAAGAGAGGGAGAAAGAGAGAAGATTGTAGAAACTCACCTTGTGGTGCACAACCGTCTAGGAAGGAGAAAGAAGGAGATTTTGAATCTGGTGTCATCAGGAAGGAGGAGTGTGTCCTACCGAAAAACGCCGCCTTTGGATCACGGAGCTTTGACGACAGAGAGAGGAGAGAGAGCTCTGCGGAGCCCTCGTGTGAGAGGGAGGGTCAAGTCATGTGACTTGCTTAGCACGGCAGGCATAAGTCGAGAGGAGGTAAGTAAGTAAGTAAAGATATATAGTTATTTTAATTGAAATTTTATATTAATATTAGTATCTCAGATCATTTTAATTTAAGGTTCATAATTTTGACTTAGGGTTTATAAATTTCAGCAAGAAATGTAAATTGGGAATATATATGATGAATCAAAGTTAAATAATTTAAGTATTAAACCCTCACATAAAATATGATTTCAAATTTAATAAAACTTTGAATCTATGCTAAGTTATATTATCGTTAATTATATAAAAAATATCATTTTAAGGGAAATGCTAAACACTAAATGAGAATAAAATTTATCTATAATACGTTAATTAAATTGGAATCATTTTAAAGGGGTATAATAATCATTTAATGAAATATATTAAATCACTTTAACACTTAATATTTTATTTTATAAGAATTTCATTTAAAGAATGAAGCATTAAAGGAAAGGAGGTTCAAGAGAAAACTGCAAAATTAAAGTGGGTAATTATATTCTTATATTTATGGTAAAAATGTCTTTAATTTCTTGTGATGAAATGCATGTTATATGATTTTGACTTTTTCCTGTACTGCAAGTTATGATGATTTTCTTGCATCTTCATAAATTGTGATATAGTTTACCATTCTTCATGTTGGATAATAACTTGAATGTTAGATCATATTGTCACACCATCATGTTATAAAGTTAAGCGATTTAGTTAGAATGAATTAACGCTATAATGATATGAACGCGAAAGTGAGTAGAGTTCAATAAGCTCATGGGACAACGTACGCGGCACGTAATGATGAAAAAGGCCAACGATGATTTGGCAAATGGTAATAATAATAATTTGTCCTTTGAATAAGTATTGATAAAGGTTTTGACTGGACTCAAGACGGTGATAAATGTAAAGTAAAGTTCATATGAAAAGTTTATGTATACCTCACATATGTTTGGTTGTTTGAGAAATTTCTTTTATATGTACAAGAAAAGCGATATGCATAATAGTTTTAACTTCTTGTTTATTATAAGATAACAAAGATAATTAACCCAATCAATTATATTCATTTAGTTGCTTAAATTTTTTTGAGTAACCCATTAATTAAATAAGAGAAAAAGTCGTTTATTACCGTAGAGGGACTTCAGGAGATAAGTAATTATGTCAGTCATGTTGTATTATGTTTAAAGTGTATTTCTCATAAACTTTGTTAATATATATGTATGTAGACAAATTGTTAAATCATTGTGGATTGTAGTAAATCTTGTATGATTGGAGATTTTATTTAAGATTGGAATTATTATATAAGTTTTTCTTTTATCCGTCCGATCGTCTGTTCCCGCCTTGGTATTCCAAACTCCCGGGCCGGGTCGTGACATCCGTGGTCATTTAAACCATTGCAATGGACTTGTTTCTATTAAACTTTAGATTATAGTGGACAAGGCGCCTAGCAGACAAATCACCCAAAGTCGCTATTACAACCATTTTCCTTATTCATTTTGGATGAAGAGGGGCTTCCACCATAGCTTTCCTTTACCCTTCCATTGGAGCTGGAGCTTGTCGCACCTCCTCCCTGGCTTTCCGCTTAGCATCCTCCTTGCAGATACAAATCACTCCTCAAGAAGAAATGTTGTGTTTTGGACATCATACTTTCGGAGCTTTTTTGTGGTCTTTGCAAGATCAGCAACTAGAACATCATTTTCTCCCTGCTCCTGGAAGGTCATCGACTCGACAACCTTGCTCGCCTCCATCTTCTCTGGTTGGTAAGTACGAGAATGAGGATCACTCAAATATGGTACAATGAGTATCTCCATCTCATCATCATACTCACCCCCTCCTTCCCCTCTTCTTTTCTCCTTTTTTCCACCTCAAGCTCAACTGACTTGGAGGCTTCATCCATTTTTTTCTCATCATCATGCTAATTAACAACTGCCATTAAAGAACCTGTCTCTTCATTATTGATAAAATTAAAGATAAGTGAAATTTTTTCAACTCACCCTAGTCATTGAAGCCTCTCCCTCTTCCCCCTCTACTCGCTCTTAGTCTTCTACCTCCCATGTGGTAGCCTCTAAATATGAGATCACCTCTTCAGTTAAAGGAGAAACTCTGTCAATAAATGCTATGAATAAAAAGCATATAAGAAAAGACTCGAGGAACTTAAAGAAATATCGAATGCAAACATAAATACTTCAACCAAGAAGCTCTTGGAGGAACCCATAGTCGATATAAACATCTACCTTCAACGAAAGATTCTTCAGCACATTAAAAGTTCTATACTCTTGATCATTCCGAGCAAGAAAGTGAGCCTTGCTATCAACGAACAAACAAGACTTGATAGGAATTGACCAATTCTTTGTAGACTTGACAAAATAATATCTAATTTTCCAACTACTAAACTTATTAACTAGACCAATCATCGTAATATGTGTGGATGTAAATGGTACAAAACCATCTATGTAAATCCTAACTAAGAACAAAAGCCGAAACACAACAAGCAACAACTTAATCTCATTCTTCCTCATAAAGCCAATTATATACATAATAATCACAAAAGAATTCAGTATCACTAGCGCTGGAATAATCCTATAGAAATTAAAAATCTCTACCAACTCCATGCTCAAAGCAAAATGAAGATCCATTCAAAACTAGTCTTGAAAGTAACAAAGCTCATCTTTGTGGAAGGTATTTGGTGCCTCTCCCTCCTCTACTACTCGGAGATTGTATGTGGATTTAAAAATGCACTTTTGCTACAAGACATTTCTATTTGATATAGCGTACAAGCTAGCTAAGTAGAAGGCAATGACGCAATTCACTAGAAAAGCTACGCGAGATATGATTGCTAATTGCGAAAGAAAAGAAGAAGAAGACTGAGAAGATAGAGTACTAGGAAATTGATTAGGAAGATAGAAAATTTACTTTGAATCCTAGCTAAGATATTTATAACCAATGATAAAGTCAGGAGGCACAAATTGATTCATCTTAACATCTAATGGTGTGTCTTTTTGTACTTATAGCTCTTTGTTA
The DNA here is from genome assembly GCA_021442155.1 of Cymbidium sinense. Classification (NCBI taxonomy): domain Eukaryota; kingdom Viridiplantae; phylum Streptophyta; class Magnoliopsida; order Asparagales; family Orchidaceae; genus Cymbidium; species Cymbidium sinense. The sequence goes on from CM038215.1 coordinate 141,190,707, forward strand.
GTTGTAACATGCATTTGCATAAAATACCAATCATTATTAGAAGAATTGTAAACTAAAAAATCAATCATTATTACATGGGCATTTACATAAAATACCAATGAATACATACATTTGCTTTTCAAAAAATGAGATAAAAGGAAATAAAGCAACAACCAATCCAAGCGAATATCTAAAAGTAAATTATATATTAGATAGAATGTATCATTACAAATTCAAGATAAAAATGAACTAAAAAAAAAAACTAAATTGTTGAATCAAAAACAACTTCAAGAGAAATCTTTCAGCTCTCTATCAAACATTTGAAAACAATATTTCCACCCGCCACAAATTGACCAACACTGCCAATTCTAGACATCTCTAGCTGGCAAAATCATGGCCTTTAAGTGTCAAAACTCCTTTGTTCTTCCATTTAACCTTTCAACTCATCAGACTTCAGAGAATAAACCTCAACCAAATCTGCTATCCACTTTATCCAAAATGCATTCACAGCATCCACATGCATAGATGTTATCGAGCATGGATCTTGAGTAGGCTCTCTATCGAGTTCAAGTCAATGTCTTTTATATCAAATCTTCTCGAATCTTCAGTAAGTACTACAAATTTTCATTAAATGATAACGAATGATGGGGATCTATCCTTGTACCGAAAGCAGCAACTGAGAAAGAAGGCAACAAGAAAAAATTACAAAGTAATTTAAAGTCCATTCCTTAGCAATAAAAAGCATCTTTTCCAAGAAAAAATAGATTCCATATCCTCAAGAGCATTCGCCTCAACATCTACTCTTTGTCTCACAATGTAAAATCAACTAATGGACGAGAAGAAGAGGGATGATTCGCATTTATTTTGATAATCACAACCTAAGTTTCCTCCTCACCTATATGCACTACTTTTTCTTTTTCTTTTCTACAGATTTCTCTCTAGGCTTGCCAAAGAGCTGAGTGATAATATCCTCATGAGGGATATTGATCTTATCCGTCAGAACTTCCATGACCCTTTCCTCTCACAAGATAAGATAACTCTAAAGAAGAGGATCAAGGAACCACAAAGAAAGCTCACATAAATAAGAGCATTTACTCTCATACTTATACATACAATAAACCAGCTAACGTGGATAATTGATATTAACATTATAATCAACAAAGTGATGTGAGCATTTTAACACATAATATTTAATTTTATTATTCTTTTCACAAACCTTCAAAGATATAAGAAAATCAATGAATATATATATATATATATATATATATATATATATATATATATATATATAGGACAAAGCCACATTCTTAAAAATATTATGGTCCAAATTAACATTTTAAAAAGTGATCGATAAAATCAACTTGGTATTCGTCTATTCAGCATATGATCATCTAGGATTCTTTAGACCTCGACAACTAAGACAGAATGAATAAACAAAGGTCCCATCCAAGAACTGAAAAATGTATTTATTATTTTATCAATGAAAAAATGTATATTTGTGAACAGTACATATTGACTCAAAACTATAAATAGAGGATTAAATATCATAAAAAAAGATTATACATCCTTAATCCCAACACACTAATCATCTAGAGCCCTAATAATAATAATCTAGATACTTTCTATCTCTCTCCCTCTCTCTCTCTCTTTCTCCCGATTTCATTAGATGTGTTCAGACTCTTTGGTTCTAACATCAATGACTAGGGGTTTTTGCGTCATCAAGACAATAAAGCCATGCAAGAGAAAACTACAATTAGAAGATGAATTGATAAAAGAGAAACCTTACTTTGATGAAGATGAACATCAGCTTTGTAAGTACCTTGCTGGTGATAGAATTTCCCTTGCAATACTTGAACCTATTCTCTATAATTTTGACCTTTGATATTTTCACTTCCTCTCTCCCTCTCTCTCTCTTCTTTGATGCATCCTAGTCTTGTACTCTGAATTTTCACTATGTTCAAGCCGTTGCTTTGGATTTCATCTAATTAAGAAAAGAGAGGCTCACATATGTAATATCCCATTTAATTAATTCCTAATTAAGTTTTGTTTAAGCTAATTAACTATTTACTGTAGCATCCACTTTCCTTCGCGATGTAATCATGGATTAAGCTCGACGGCTGGGATCGATCGAAGGTAATTTCGCTTTTCCTTAAGCCGCATTATTTCATTTCCTTCAACACGTCAGATCGAGACCGGCTCCCGCTCTTCAGACGACGGAATTCTTTCCTTCCCTCGCTTGAATCGACGGCCGCTCCTTCCTGGCCAATCGACGACCGCTCCTTTCCCTTCCTTCAGCCGAATGACCGCCCTGACACGATCTGAAACCAGACCCGGGAGTCAAGCAGACAGGAAGTGCCGCCTCTCGAGGTGGTAGGCAGGTTCGAGCTCGAGCAGAACGACTTCCCCGTCTGCCGCTTTCGGTGGAAGGATTTCCGTCGGCCGCAAGACCGCACATGTAAAGTCCCAGAACCGCTTCTGCGGGTTGGAAAGTCCAGTAAACCGCTTCGGTTTGGAAATAGAAACCGATCGGCCGTCTGAAATCTGTTCTGACGGAAACCTTTAGGAAAGCTTTGTAAGGTTCTTCTTTTCCCATCCCTTTTCTTTCAGTTAGTTCCTCCCCATGGCGTTGAAATCGTGTTTGAAGGGTTAGAACCGTTTGGGTACAAAGAGTGGTAGAATTATTGAGGGGATTTGGATTGACGTGTTTGCTAATTTTAGTTTATTGATTGAAGCGGGGTAATTAATTGACGTTGGAGATTTCTTTGGAGACTTTGGGTAAATTCCAGTTTCAAAACATAACGTCGCAGAATGGTAAGATTCGTGTTAAGCTGGTTAAGTTAAATTCTTTTAGAAAGTTTAGATTTAAGAAGTTATTTAAATTTATAGGTTGTGTACTCGGAGGGATCGAAAGGATCACTTGAGTATCCACCCAATGACTTGAGGCGACATTATTCTTAATGTAAATTGCACATGCCTAATGTATGCCACTTGTTCTACTGCTGTATAAATTGTATGGCATGGGATTTATTCATCAATTGAATGTAAATACAAATGTTTAGTATTTGGCCTTGCATGGAGTGTAAAAATTAATGTGTCATGATTACAAGACAGGTTAGTTTGTAGCATATGATTTTTGAGCGTATAGAAATGTTTTATATATGTTAAATGCGATAATGTGATAAGCGAGGAAATGTCGGGGAAAATTGTGATAGGAAGGTATCTGACGGGATCTGCCTTGAGATAGGCAAGTTGACGAGATGAGCGTGATTAGAGATCTTAGTATCCATTTCACAATTGAGGTTGGTGTCGTTAGAATTTGTCCAGTAGTGTCGGTACATTAGATGCAGTAAGTATGGTTCGGGCACTGCCTTAACTACGACTTGTTTTAGCCGACGGTAGGGTGGAAAACTGCAATTATAAATAGCGTTTAGAAAATGAAAATGAATTGATATAGGAAATGAAATGAAAATTTTATTCACACGTTGATTGATCTGATATGAACTTACGTATTGATTACATTATTATTTCTACACTTACGGCGTATTGTTGATTCTGATATGCATTCTTTATGATAGTTTTACCAGTTTACCTTACAAATTACATGCAGCGTTTCTCTTGTCTTTATCTTGAGCTTGTTTTGCACTCTTGTCTCACTAAAACTTTGAGCTTATGATATTCTTGTTGAAAATTTGAGGAAAAGTTTGGGTAGAAATAGTCATTTTGTTGAATGGTATAGTTTTGGAAAGCTTAAAGGCTTTTTTATGCTGATTAAATGTCTTTATGCTTTCTGTATTTATTTAAAGATTTCATCTTAGGTATTTGTGATATGAATTAAGTTAAGTAGTATATGAATTGTATATAGTTTTGTGATGATTTGATTAGATACATTTCTTTCGTTCGGTGCGAGTTGGAGCGTGTTGGTGGAATCTGTCGTCAGTCATCTATTCTATTCCACTTGACAGCATAAGGGGTCATGCAGGTGTAATGAAAAATCGATAAGGTTGAGAATAGAGCAAAAAGATTGATAGTAATGGAAGCATGATTTGGATTTAGGGATAAGTATTGAATCGATCAAGATCAATCTGTATAGGGCGATTAATGTTGGGTTAGGAATTATATGTTATTAATTTCATGCATGTATGATATTTAATTTCATGCATGTATGATATTGAATAAATCGGTATCATATAAATACTTTTTTGTTAATTTCAGATTAATTTGCACGAAGAAATGCAGGAAAGGTTAGAGGTCGATCCTCAAAAATCACGACCGAACACTTTGAAGATAATTATAACAGAGTGAAATACAACTGAAGCAGTGGTGAAGGTAGATCGATGAATTGCGAGGGTAGTTCGGTTGATTTCAGGTTGTTGATAAAGCATCATGGAAAAAAATCTGCGGCCAGGCAGTCAGTATGGTTGAGTGGACCAACATTTGAGGATCTTTCAAAGCATTGACCAAGCATTGAGGCTGATCATAGTGGCGGAAGATTGGTACGCTTAAGATTGAAAAAATTTTGGATGGAATGATTTGCCGAAAGCGAGAAAGTAGTAGTATTTACTTTTTGTATTAGAAGCGAGAAAGGTGGTGGCGAGCTCAGTAGGGAAAGATTTGACGATACCCATTACTCGGATCAAATGGGATGATTTTGTCAAGTCTTCAAAGATTGGTTATTCCTCCATGAGGCTTTACAAGATAAATTTTTCAATTTAACTCAATCAGCGATAATGCAATATGATGAATTCACTTCTCTCGCTCGCGTTATATCGGTCTGCGGAAGAGAAATGTCATAGATTCTGCGGCTCGAGATCGATTGAGATTAGCATTTTCCATATCAATGAGTTCTCAGTCTTAGTTGAAAGGAGAATTGAGAATGAGTTGAATTTTTAGCGGCGGGGATTTGGCAAGAAACTTTGAAAGAAGAAGCAGATTCTAAGAAACTTAAGTTTGATGACAGGCAAAAATTCATTAGAAACCATTGTGACAAGTGTGGAAAAGACATTTTGGTCAATGTATGCATTTGGATCGAGATCTTGAGATGTGGTCGATTGGACATCGTGCACTGAGGAGAAGAAGAAGGATGTAAAGCCATACAATTATCGAGGGGAGGGAGTCAACAAAGAAAATTTTTGGAAGGAACACACAATTTTGGGAAGACCTTCAATTCAAGGAGAAGCTTGAGCAACCAATCCTCAGTAAAGCAAGAGTTTTCTTATCACTCCAAGCGAAGGAATCAAATGAAGTGGTGTCGGTATGCTTAAAATTTGAGATCATTTGGGTTGATTACATTTGATTCCGTTCATTTCGATTCCTTTTTTAGCTTTGATTGATCTTATTTATTTCATGTATTGAATGTGGTATGCCTTGGCGATAGTTTGAATCTGAAATAGGAAATGTGTTGTTGACATTTTGACGTTATATTAGGTATGGATTGGTTGATCAAATATTTTGCAACAATTGAATGTTGGAAAAGGAGAGTGACATTTGGCATGCCTGGTGAAAAATCATTTTATTTTTCTTGTGATAAGAACGCCGTTTCTTCTTTGATTAGTGCAGTGAAGTTGAGTAAATATTTACGAAGCGGTGAAATCGTATTTCTAGCCAAATTAGATGTGCTGAATAAGGAAGTGGTTGCACTGAAAAATATTCCGTTGTTGAATTTTCGATGTGTTTCGAGGAATTACAGGGGTTGCCACCCGAAGTGGAGTTTGGGATTGATGTACCACAGTACAACTTACATACATAAATCTCCTTACGGGATGGCTCACAAGAATTGCAAGGTGAAATGCCTTGCAAGAATTGAGACAAAGGATTATTGGCGAACTCAGTGGAGTGCACAGTATTATTTGTTAAGAAAAGGATGGATTACATCGATTATGTGTTGATTACAGAGTTAAATAAAGTGACAATGAACAAGTATCCACTCTAGATTGATGATTTATTTGATCGGTTGGAGGAAGCTTGTATTTTTCGAATTGATTTGAGATGGATATCATCGAGTTAGAGTTAAAGATCGATATATTTTAAAAGCGACTTTTGGAACGGTATGGACATTATGAATTTCTTGTTATGCCATTTGGTTTAACTAATACTCCTACGATCTTTATGGATTTAATGAATCGTGTTTTTAGCCTTGGTGGGAGGTTTGTTATCATCTTTATTGATGATATTGATTTATTAAAAGCGATGAAGAGCGTCAAATCATTGAGGATTGTTTTAGAATTGTTAAGACAAAATCAATTATATGCCAAATTTTCAAAATGTGAATTTTGGATGCATAGTGTCGCATTTTAGGTCAGCTCGGTGGTGAAGGAGTTTACTTGATCTCAAAAGTAAAAGCAATTTTAGAATGGTCCGCAAAGAATATTCTGAGTTCGTTTTAGGCTTGAGTTATTACGGGAAGTTTGTCGAGATTTTCTCATATGATCACATCAATTTATTGAGAAAGGATATCAAATTCGATGGGCGGTGAATGGCGAGTTTTCAAGTGAAAAAAAGCTACTTGATTTTATTTATTCCATCGGGGTGAGGATTCCAAATATTTAGTGATGCATCTTTAAAGGTTTGGGGTGTGTCTTAATGCAGTAAGTAATTGCTTATCTTGAGACAATTAAAACCCCACGAAAGAAATTATCTCGTGCATGATCTAGAATTAGCAGCTGTGGTTTTTGCTATTAAAATTTGGAGACATTACTTGTATGGAGTGAAATCAAATTTTTTGATGAGTCTTAAGTATATCTTTACAAAAGAATCTAAGACAAAGAAGGTGGCTGAGTTTATTAAAGATTATGATTTACATTCGGTTGTCAGGTAAAGCTAATGTGGTGGCGATGCATTAAGCGCAAGTCCAATGGTTGGATTAACTCGAAGTCGAGAGAGAATTACATTTGGAAGTTAGAAGATTCGGTGATCGGGCATTTATCTCGATTGATGATCGACTTTTTGAGAATCAAAGCTGAAACTGGATTGTGGATATCGAATTCATTGAACAAATCCAGTTGGTGAGCGAATTTTATTGTAGATGCGAGAGGGTATTATTGAAGAATTAGATTATGGATGCGGTGATGCGGTGTTGAGACAAGAAATTTTAGGGGAGCTGAGGGATATACCATTCATCCGGGTAGTTCAAAATGTATAAAGATTTAAAAGCAACATTTGGTGGTCGGTATGAAGAAAGACATAGGAATATGTCTTATCGAGCTTGATTGTTAAAGGCGGCATCAAAGGCGTTGGATTGATCCTTTACGAGTGGAAATGGGAAGAAATTACATGGATTTTGTTATGGGATTTCTAGATCTGCAGGTATTGATAGTATCGGGTTGTTGTGGATAGATTGACCAAGTCATCATTTCTTACCCATTAAAGAACGATTGATAAATTGTCCAGATTATATGTTAAAAATTGTAAGACTTGTGTAAAAGTGATTGTCGAGAGATGGTAGATTACTTCGATTATGGAGGAATTGAGGAGAGCTTGAGCTGATTACACTTAAATACTGACTTTTCATCCTGGCAGATGGAATCGAAAGAAACAATTCAAGTCTGAAGATTTGTTGAGGTTATGTGTTTTAGATTTTGGAGGTATTTGGGAAGATCATATTCTATGATCGAGTTTCTTTACAATAATATCTATAGTATTCAAATGGCTCGTGAAGCATTATATGGTGAAAGTGTAGAACTCCATTGAGTTGGGTGAAGTGGGAGAAAAGCTCTTAGGTCAGAGTTGGTTGATCAAACTGAGAGAAAATCGATGTCGAGGGATAGATTGACTTTCGGGGGCAGAGAAATATTACGATTTAAAACAGTAGAATTTCAAGTTGGAGAATTTGTATTTTTGAAAGTCAAACTATGAAAGGAATTAGTAGATTTGGTGTGAGAGGTAAATTGAAAGATACATGGGACCTTTTGAAATCATTGAAAGGATCAGATATGGCTTACAACTTGCCTTACCCATTAACTTGGCGGACATTCACAATGTCTTTCACATTTCAATGTTGAGAAAATGGATCTGATCTGAGCGAAGATTCCATATACAAGTTTGAAATACAATGACTTATGTATTGGAACCGAAAAGATTTTAGAATTTGATGTCGAGATTACGAAATAGACAAATTTCATGTTAAAATTAAATGGAAGCAGACCAATCAAAGAAAGGGAGGTTGAACAAGAGATGAGAAGTTTCCTTCTGTTTGAATGATTCGAAGAAATTTGAGGGAAATTTTTTTGTTAAGAATTGTAATATCCCATTTAATTAATTCTAATTAAGTTTTGTTTAAGCTAATTATTTCTTGTAGCATCCACTTTCCCATGACGGCGGATTAAGCCTCGGCGTGTTGGTGGATTGATCGAAGGTAATTCTGTTTCCTTCCTTCGCGACTATTTCATTTCTTCAACCATGCGGTCGAGAGCTCAGTTCCCGGATCGGAATTCCTTTCCTTCCACCGACCCGGAATCGGCTCCTTCCTCGGCCGTCGACGGTAGCTCCTTTCCCTTCCCGGCGCTCCGTGACACGGATCGGAGCGCATCGAATCGGCAGGCGAGTCGCGCCTCGTGGCGTCGGCAGTTCGAGCCGTTCGAGCTCGCTTCCCGTCTCCCGGTGGAAGCCGATTTCCGTCAGGCGCTGGAAAAGCCACCGCACATGTAAGTCCAGAAGCGCCGCGGGTTGGAAAATCCGTGCTTTCGGTTTGGAAATTCGAACCGTCGGCCCGTAATTCATTCTGGCCGATCGGAAACTTAGGAAAGTTTGTAAGTTCTTAATTTCTTTCCCATCCTTTTCTTTCGGTTAGCCTTGCGTTGAAATCGTGTTTGAAGGGTTCCGGCGTTTTCTTAGGTGAGTGGTAGAATTATTGAGGGGGGATTTGGATTGACAGTGTTTGCTAATTTTAGTTTATTGATTGAAGCAGGTAATTAATAGTGACGTTAGGAGATTTCTTTGGAGATCTGGAGTGTACTCGGTGTTTCTTATGAGGAGAATCGATTGGTAAGATTGCAAGATTTGGGTTAAGTTACTTATGAATTTTCACGTATTAGAAGGATTTAGAAGAGTTATTTCATTATAGGTTGTGTACAGGAGGATCGAGGTGCACATCCGCGACCGCAAGGTGAGACATTATTCGTAAAATTCGGTTTATCATTATGCCATTGTTCTACTTCTTTATAAATTGTATGAATGGATTTACGTAATATTGATATCTTGTCGTATTGAATGTACAAATGTTTAGTATTGACCTGCATGATTGTATAGATTAATGTGCTGATGATTACAACGTTAGTTTGTAGCATATGATTTCATTGAGCGTATAGAAATGTTTTATATGTGAATGCGATAATGTGATAAGCGAAATGTCGGAAAATTGTGATAGGAAGGTATCTGAGATCTGCCTTGAATAGCAAAGTTCGGAGATGAGCGCGATTAGGATCTTAGTATCCGACTCACATTTTGAGGTTGGTGTCGTTAAGTTTGTCAAGCGGTGTCGGGTATTAGGTGTAGTATGGTTGCTGCCTTTTGACTGTTTTAGGACGGGTGGCGACACTTATGAATGAAAGTCAAACCTGATTATGAATGACATTTAGAAAATGAAAATGAATTGATATAGCGAAATTGAAATGAAAATCCGTTCGACATTGATTGATCTGATATGACTTACGATATTATTGATTCGTTGTTACATTTACGGACTTACGTATTGTTGATTCTGATGTACATTCTTGCATATAGTTTACCTACAGTTTTACCGTACAAATTTATATCATTGCGTTCTTTTCTCTTGTCTTGTCTTGAGCTTGTTTTAGCACTCTTGTCTCCTAAAAAGCTTATGATATTCTGTTGAAAATTTGAAAAGGCATTTGGGTAGACAGTTTTGTTGAATGGTATAGTTTTGGGAAAACTTAAAGCTTTTTTCGTCTGAAATTAAATGTCTTTAGCTCTGTATTTATTTAAAGATTTCATCTTAGGTATTTGTGTTATGAATTAAGTTAAGTAGTATATGTATTGTATATAGTTTGTGATGATTTGATTAGATACACCTTTCACTTGCTCGTTCCTGATGCACGGAGCGTGTTGGTGGAATCTGTGTCCGTCGAGTCGTCTATTCTGTTCCACTTGACATAAGGGGTCATCAGGATGTGACAACATATGTGTGTGTGTGCAAGTAAGAGTGAGGGAGAGGAAGATATTAGGTTTCTCATTTTTCTTAGGATTAGCGCCCTTGGTTTTGTGCCATTGAGAAATCTACAGAGGGTGTGTTATGATAAAATACTTGGTAGAGAGAGAAAGTAAAGGAAAGAGAAATCAGGGAAGAGAGAAAATCAAGCAAGAGAGAAAAAGGACAAAGCTTGAAAGAGGAGAATTACCAATTCTTTACTCATTCCATGAAATAACCATCCTAAAAGGCAGCTTTTATAAATCAGAGAAGCATTATCTAAAATCTAAAAACAAGAAAATTAAAAATAATTACAAACGATTAAGGAGGATTGTAAAGAGAAAGGATAATAAAGAGAGGAGATGTTTATCCTCATTCTCCTCTAACCTTTCTTTGCTAGCCACCAGCTAGTGTAGAATAAAGGGCCACGTCATATGAAGAAGCGGCAACTTCCATACAGATGATATGGATACTCCCTCATACGTTGGCCTCCATGCTTGCTATAGGTCCTCTGTTGACTTGAAGTAGGTGAATATGAGTTCCCCCTTACACCTCATATGCTAGAATTAAGTTAGATTTACTTTGTATTATGACTAAAGGTCTTTTAAAGTGGCTACGGCTATTTGTAAAATTAGCATTAGATTTATTATGCAGAAGATAGATTTTAACAATAAAAAAAAACAGTTGGTGGGTATTATAGAATTTTTACACCTTGAAAAAGTCAAACAATGACTTTCTTATAGCTACCACTTCTAGCAAGCCTAGTTATAAAATAGCAAGAAAGTTGTAGTCAAATAGATGTGTGGAGGTGGTCTATAAACAAAAAATGTAAACAAAATTGGTCCGAATGAACCATAAATGTTAGCTCACCTTGATTTGTGAAGACTTGTCAAGATCATGGCTCTCTTTTTGGATTGTTTGCTCTTGTAAGTAAAGATTTGTATCTTGATAAATAATCATTGTATTTGACTCATTGATGTAGCCAACCCAAATAATGTTGTAACCATCCCTTGTAGTTGTGCGATTAATCAATTCACCATAGTTCATATATCATGTCCAACTTAAAAAGTAGTCACCTATGCAATTAAATTTGACTAGTAATGGTAATAGTTGATGTCGTTGTTGTAGTTGAATTGACTATCTTTTGTTTTGGAATATGCCAAAAGTAGCAAACCAATAGAGTGTAGCCAACCATAATTGGAGCCAATGGTGTACATGTTCAACATCTAATGCATTATAGCCATCTTGTAAGCATAATTAGCCTAGCGCGGCATGATGCCATACTTCTTAAGTAATGCGATAGTAGATGCCATACAAAGGCTCACAAGCCTGAGTTGCTTAATTCATTTGACATTGGCTGATTGGCTCTCTTTGAATGAAGATTGCTCTCACATAATTGGATTAATAATAAAAATTTTATGCTCCACGATGACACATTAATATGTAGTACAACAAAACAATGACATAAATCTAATTTTAGTAAATTAGAGTCTAATTTATCATAATGATAAATTTGAAATACCATTCGAGTGCAGTCAATGTTAAATAAGGAGTTGATAATCACAATGCAAGTAAATATGAGAAAAATGATGCATATCATCCTCATCTTCAATTTACAGAAAATATAATCACCAATGTATAAAAACTTTTCTATTTTAAAATTTTTTATATTACAACCATTATTGTAAAAAAGTTGATACTATGATTATCACTTAAATTTAGAAGAATTAAATTTAATTTTAATTTAATCATACAAATATTAAAAAAAATTATCATTTCTTTATTGGAAAGATTGTTGCCAATCAAGAGTGAAACAATCAAGAAAAATATTAGTCATCATAAAAGTAATTATTAAGATTTATTCTCTTTACAATGAGGGTTGACCGGAATTTTAAACAAAAAAATAAGTATAAGACATCTTTCCTCTCTCCCCACCTTCCATTAAGGCTCTAACACAAAGAAAGAAATTTTTGATGCTTTAATATAAGGATCGCTTCCACAAATCAAGGCAGCAATCAATTTTGCAGCATCATATGTTAAAAATTAAAGACTTCTCTTTTCTTCTTTATGGTAATTTGTATTTTAATGCTTATAAATTTGGAGTAATAGTAGAATATTATGTTGGGTTGAAATAATGTAATATATTGCTTACATGCAATAAAAAATAATTTTTAGTAGCTTACTCCTATTAGGCTTCTTATGTGAGCATGACTAAAAATATTATTTATATCTTCATGTTATTATTCTTATTTGAATAATAACATCCCTTCACTCATCATTTTTATATTGTCAAGAGTAGCCCACCTGGCTTTAATACCAAATGATGTGGATGGAAGGTGGACTATTCATGAGTTATTCATGATAATATAAAGTTAACAAAGAAAATAATATTATTATTCCAAAATAATAATAATAATAATAATAATAACATGAAGATATGCATAATATTTAAAAAAAACTTAATAAAAATTCTCATAGGAGGAAACAACTAATTTTCACCCTTCATTGCATACAAGGAACACTTTATATGATTTCAACCCAACAAAATATTTTCATACAACTCTATATTTATAAGAAATAAAATACATATAATTACATAATTTAATGGAGAGAAAATGAAGATCCAAATATTCTTGATTTGATTGCATAATTAAATGACATTTTACTAAATCAAAGAGATTTTTGATAAGAAAACATCTAAAACTTCATTCTTTGCATTAAAGCTATAATAAAAAAAGAAAGATTATTCCCTTTCATGTATAAATGTTCCCTTGCTTAAAATTTTATTATTTCTGTTTTAAAAGAAAGTCGATCCCAACAATTATTTTTAGGATGATAAATATTTTCTTTAATTGTTCCACCATTAATTAGAGATATAGATGACACATTTTTCCATAAAAGAAAGAAAAGTTCTTCAATATTTGCATGATAAAATTAAAGTTGAATTCTTTTCAAATATAAGTGATGACTATGATTATAATCAACTTTTTCATGATAACGGTGGTAATATAGCAATTTTTAAAATAAATTTTTTTCATAAAGTAGAATCCAAAAACTTCAGGTTGAGATATTGTCAAGCATCATACATATATATTTAGAGCAGTACTCTAAAAGATCCTATCATCACATAGTGGTTAAACAAATGGTAACACAAACTCAATCTAAATTTTTTTGAGAATAAACAAGTGTTAGTCTTGGAGTATGACAATCAATTTGCAAAATTGAAGAATAATCATTCAATAATATCAAATTTTAACTCAACATATTTCTTTATCTTAGTAATAACATTAGATAATTTTGATTTTAGCAATAGGCTCAAACAAAAATATCAAATTTAAGTTGAAGCTTGATTATAGATATTGATCATCATCATCGAGCTTATATGTATGAAGATCAGGTTTTAGAACTATAGGAAGTGATGTTAATACTTGAACCTCTAACATTGACATAGGCTTCTTAGCCATCAGTCTAAAAATTGGTGTATAACATGATCTATGATCATGATAAGGTGATAGCACATGATCATAATAAATATGCTAATGATGATAGTAATCCTTCATGAGAATGGAATATTGATATCATTAAGATGAATTGATACTGGTATGCCTTAAATATGATCTATAATATCTAGGAGATCGATAATGATTAGAATGGAAGTCATAATTGTAATATGATTAAATATAATGGAGGATGTCTTATTGTCTTATAGTTTAGGCTTTATAATGTAAATAAATCAACTACACATGAAGTCAAATGCACAACCCACAAACTTGTAATTTAGATAAGAAATCATCTTTTTTCTATGAAAATTAGAAAGTAAAGAAAAATTCACTTCGAATGATAATTTAATGATAGCCAACTTAGAAATTATCCTGAGAAATTGAGATCACAAAAAACCATGCATCAAACCAAAACTCTCACTGCAATTTAAAATTTAAATTGTACGAGCTTATAACAATTTTGTAATATCAAACAACCCAATTACTTAAAATATAAAAAAGAAAAAGATTGTCAAGGCTAGTTTTGCACACAACAGGGAGTTGATGGTTCAGCTCGCAATGGTGTTTGGTGATTACATGTATATTCATCAATGACGAATAGCACAATGGTAGGAAGCATTATAAGTGCATAATGCACGACATAGCTCATCCTTTTAAACATAATGCAACATATTAAAAAAATTATGAATCAAAATGCTAATAAATATGAAAGACTATTAATTGAAAGAAAAATCATCATGATAATAAAAAAAATCAAAATGACGCTTAAAGTTCAAGTGCTCAACACCCCAACCCCTTAAAATTTAAAATACTACTTTTGTTTTAGCAAGTATAATATTGTATGTAAGAAATTAAACTAATCATCTTGAAAATCATCATTATCACAGGTTAAAAAAATCCCCATTAAGTTTATCAAAGCCTTCTCAAGCTGCTAGGTGAATAATAAAGGCTTGCTGGTTGAGTGCAGCTTGTCGAAGACAAGGCGTACGAGACTTAGCAAAGAAGACAAGATCAAAGGGTGAAGATAGGGTGTGCCACCTATTGTGCAATGAAGACTTGGTGTGCAATGCCAAGACCAGAGGGACAAAGTCAAGACACTACATGCAATGTCCTAGCATAGTAAGACTGAGTGGGATAAGCTGTTTGGAGCATGTAAGACCCTAATTGAAACAAAAATAATTAAATAATAAATAATTAAAATTTTAATTTGCAAACCTAAGCTATTAATTTAAGTTAATGAATGCTATGCGCTATTGCTCATGCATTACACAAATATTTTTGAACCACTGTGTCACGCCATGAAAAGAACATAGAGGGTGTACCATGGCATGCGTTATTCTACGTGATAGACATATACAATTGCATGTGAAAGGGAGTCGACAAATGACAAGGTTGCATCAACGAGTAGGATCACAATGATTTTTCAAGATCTAATGCAAAAGGGGGTCGAAAAGCGAGGTCTTGCCCACATATAGGATCACAACTACATGCGAGGATTTCAAAATCCTAATAAAATTACTTTGTATTTATTATTCTTTGAATCTTAATAAAGTCACTTAGATTTTTTATTCTTTGAATCAAACACTTGAAATCCCAAAACTTTTGTGTTTATTTTACTTTACAATCATAGCACATCTAAATAAAAATCCCCTAAAATATTAAAAAAATTGATAAATTTGTAAGGTTGCATTTTAAAATAAAAATCTTTTGTAGTTTTAAAAATTTAAAGAGAAATTCTCCCACACGATGTCTTAAACTAATGATGATGATGATGATGATTATAAAAAACGGCACATGTAAATCGACCAAGTTAGTGATGGAATGCATTGGCACTAGTGTTGATAGCAGATGTTGGACTTGTTTGTGAAAACAAGTGTCAATATTAATGTAAGTAGCATGCATCAATTTTGGTGTTAACAGTATGCATCAACCTTTCAATGATGATGTGTGTCCATGTTAATGTCAGAAATATGCATCACCTTCATTTATGATGGTGTGCATTGACATTATTGCGAGTGGTGTGCATCAAATTTGTTGGCAATAGTGTTTTGGTTGGCATCAACAATAAGAGTTGGCCTTATTGGTGGAGTCATGCTAACGATACCATGTGTCGACATTGGAGTCGATAATGTGCATTATTAGTTGGTGATGGCATTTGTTAGTGTTGATATTGGTGTCAACAACTTGCATTGACCTACATGGCAATGGCATCCATTAGTGTATTGATGGTCTGCATCAAACTCATTAGAGATGGTGTGTAATGACGCGGTCTCCACAATGGATGTCAGTTTTATTGGTGAAGCAAATGTTAACGTAACACATCAATCTAGTTTTTAATGTCATGCAACGACATTTGTATTGACGAGAGCATCAACCTTACTAGTGATGACAATATGCATCGAACTTTGTTGATAATGGCGTGTATTGGCATTATTGTCGATGACGATAGTGAGCATTGAAATTGGTAATTGGACAATAATTGTTGGGCCATAATAGTCAGACGATGCCATTTAGGTGACTTTAGGAGACAACAATCACACAATGAGTCATATGATAGCAATAACAGAATGGTAGTTAATCAATGGTGAATGCCAACAATGCTTCAATTATAAAATAGAGCTCTTTCCAACTCCAATTCAAGATTCAAGTTCTTTTCTTGCAAACAATGAAGATCTTTTATATAATTTGAGAGTATCATTCTAGTTCTTTTTTTTTTTTTTTGCTTGCTAAAATGTTCAAACATTCCTTCAAATGAATTATGTTGAATCCATGATTATAAACCAATTTGTAAGCATTCCTTCATCATTTCAGCTTAAACCGAATAGTTGGAGGAATGATGACGTGCCCGATCTACATCCCATGGTTATCATCGGCGGTTGTGGTCTACTTAGTCGGAGGAGGTAGTCGACTGGACCGAAAGATCTATCTAGGTTATGTAAAATGAAATCCTTGTAGGCGCAGGAGGTGTTTGTCAGAAGACAATCGAATT
Source organism: Cymbidium sinense (assembly GCA_021442155.1). Taxonomy (NCBI): domain Eukaryota; kingdom Viridiplantae; phylum Streptophyta; class Magnoliopsida; order Asparagales; family Orchidaceae; genus Cymbidium; species Cymbidium sinense. The sequence goes on from CM038215.1 coordinate 141,207,316, forward strand.
CTTAGCTAATAGAGGGATGTTTCAAGTATATCTTTATGATTATGGCTGAGCGAAATTATGGGCATCTGAGTTACGTGTGATCGTAATATAATGGAATCGGAATCACCGTCGAGAAAACTCGGTTGTAACTACTTCATGGAGCTTCTTGGCCAAACCACGCAATCGGAGGACAATGCGTCGCTACTTGGCAAGAAATTGATTGAGAGTGAACATATAGACACTTGATTTCGTTTCGCTTTTGTGAGCTAAAATTTTCTTAATTTGTCACCTCCAACAAACAGTTGCGAAAGGTGGATAGATTGAGTTTTGATTTGAGCTTTTAATGATAGAATTTTGTTTAGACAATTTTATATAGCTACCTGATTTGAGTTAATTTGATTTGAATATATTTAAGAACTTTAGATCCTGTCACCTATTTTTAGCTCCTAACAAAAGATCAGATCTACTGTCACATGACAGAATTAGTTTCTCAGATATTTTACTAAGTTGAAATTCTTATAATAAATTTTTAGATTTTGTTAACCCTATCACAAGACTAACCGAAGCCCCTGACGTCCAGACACTTGAATCTAAACATTCAAGATGGATGCGGGTGATATTTAAGAATGCATTAATTAACATCTTACGTTACAATCTGATGTGTTGAATTGCTTTTGATTTAGATTGTAATTTAAAATATTGCTTTGTAATTAAACTTGAATTTTTTAATTCTCAACGATTATGTTCAATTTAAATTACTTTTAATAAGTATATCAATTTCAGTATTTATTGCTTTAGCCCTACTCATGCTTATTAGTTAGCATTCTAATCATCTCCATATTCGTACAAGGGTTATAAAACCCAATTTATATTCATCCTTAACTCTACATCAAGCTCTATGTTTATTTGAAAATTAGACTTTAAGTTATACTTGCAGAAAACAGTATTGTCTCATACAATTTTTTACTTGTGATAATTACCCATCTAATCCCACTGTCATATTTAATTTAAACAAAGATGGATCCCGCATTGCTTCTTTCCATTTCTATAAATAGGGCTAATGGAGCGCCTTCCATTTCATATAGTTTGCTTAAGGTGTTTTGGAATTTGAAAGGGAAAAAGATCTGATTACATTCCAAGTGTTTTATTCTTTCAAAGTTCCTTTAAGTATTTCCTTTGATTTAGTGTTTGTTGTTTTTAATTTGAATTTAGCTTTAGATTTCTTTGTCTAATATTCTTAAGCCGGTTCATTTTGTTCTCTCACTTTTTTTCTAAGTTAAAAGAATTGATGCAATTTTGACAACCTCTCATCCGTAGGGAGTTCATGAGGGAGTGTTTTGCTTTCTCTTAATGGCGTGGCTGGTATCTTCATGACCAGATTTCCAAATGCAATGCAATGCAACATATATTTGTTCCCTTTTTTTTTCTAAGTCTAGAAATTTTGACAAATTTAGACATTCATCGTCAACGGATGTTGGAACTGCCTTGATCACCACAATGAGTGTAGCGGTGTCTTGAGACATTGTAGCGATTTTCATCGTCGACAATGACGACGATCTTTGCAAAAAAACAAGCATATATATATATATATATATATATATATATATATATATATATATATATATATATATATATATATATCCACATCACATTGATCCTACATGTTCTGACTCATTTTTTTCTACGCGTTGCAATGATAAACAAGGAGACGGGGTTGGGTATCTGACCAAGAAGCCTAATAATGTTCTCTCAGATTCGGAAAAGGAAAAGGGGAAGAAATGGGTAATGTCGGAAGCGAGAGAGAATCACAATGTTCCTCTCAGTTGCGACAAGATGGAAAGGCGATGGAAAGAGCGTCAAAACCAAAAGAAAATTGATTCGGTATGCGAACGGAAAGAACCCGCTAATCTGTTCTTTCTCATCACAAAGCAATTTGAAAATTGGATTAGGAAAATGAGGCATTTCGGATTGAAAGAAGTTGAAAGCAGATTTTGGTTTAAAAGAAAAGAAATTTTGGATTAGTTTGTGAGAAAAATAAAGGAAAAAAAAGAATCATTTGGTTTGGAGGAAAATGGAAATAAGGAAGAAGAAAGGAAAATATGCTGGTTTGGATGAAATCATCGGAGAGAGTTATGCGGTTTGGAGAAGGTCGAAGTTTAGGCCCTGCTTGAGATAGAGAGAAATGGAAGAACCGTTCGCATGTGAAAGGCGAGCTGGCGATCTCTTCCCGGCGTGAGGAGAAGGGCTGGGTTTGTCGGTTGAGAACGGAGAAAGCAGGTCATGCTTAAGAAGCGGGTCGGGTTTATTAGAGTGAATTTAGGGCATGAGAATTATATTAGGGATTTTAAGTATATTTTTAAAATGATTAATCGACTTTAATGTGAATTTACGCCGACACAATTAGATAATCAATATATATATCAATTCAAAGTTATTCATTACGAGCGAAACGACGCTTGATCCGTTTGAATCAGTCGTTTGGTTCAGTCGTCAAATGAATCAATTTTAGCTCAAAATGTGTCGCCGCTTTAGATCACTCGATTTTCGCGCAGATTTATTCGAATTGAGTGCGAATAGTCTTACTTGATAGATTTCGACATTTAATTTAATGATCAATTTTCGAGAGGTCGTTTGATTTCGCGTCGATCTTGATCTCGATATCGTGCGCGTTGGCGACTCGGCCGACGATGATCGATCAAGTTGTGCAATATTTATATTCTGACCAGTTTCGACATTATGAATGCGATGGCAAAGTCCGCTCGTCGATCAGAGGTCATTTGGGTTGATTTTGGCGACATCCAGTGTATTTTCGCCTCGATTTGCACGCTATCACTCCAAATCATTCAATATTTGCACAGACTCGTCCGAATTGAGCATGGACAATCTCATTTGATAGTTTTTGACGTTTCAAAGCTAATGGCGCGATCAATTTTATAAACGAAGGTCGTTCGAACATCATCGTCTTCTTTCGATATCGCGTCGGACATTGATAGCTCGATCGCGATCGGTTCCGTTAGATTGTCGTATTTATATTAGATCAATTTCGACATTCGAGCGATGAAAGTCCGCGTTCGTCGATCAGTTGTTTTGATCATTTTGATAACGTCCAATGCATTCGAGTCTAATTTAGCCGTCACCTCAAGTCCGTCGAATTCGACTTTGAGGCTTGGTAGACTTATGACATATGGAGGTCAACAATGTCCCAACAAATGTGATTCAGCGCGTAGGCGAGTCACATTTGTTGTTGACCCATTTGTTGAAAACTTGAATCATTTCAGATTTGATTACAATAGCTTATGTAGCTTTGATAGGATTTGTCATTAGCATGATGTCTTATTTAGGATATGCTAAATGATGGACCTGACCAATTTGTCAGAATCAACTTGTCGGATAGATAAGAGTTCTTACGCCATCTACTCTCTACTTCAATAGTTTTGCTGAAGATCTCTTTCTTTTATGTCCTTGCAGATTTGAGTTTCCTCCAATCCTAGCTTCGTGCTCGATTGAGTTTGTTGGAGGAATTGGTTTATTTGTTTGATGAAAGACTCCGATGGGGAATTGATTTATCTGTGCTTGGTTGGATTTGAAATTCCTTCATCAGCTTTAAACTTGGACGTGATGACGATTTATTACATATTGACTTATCGGAAGTGTATGTATCTGCTATCATGCATCTTTGGCTTGAACTTCGTTGAAGCATCTGAGATGACCCAACCTCCCGGCTTATATTAGGTCAATATTGAGTTATCAGTCTAATAATGTGTGCTTTAACAGACTGAATAACTACGAAATTCCTTTAGTTCGGCCATCGGCTTTGTACGAACTATGGAATTGCCTGGTTACGTGTTTTACTTTGGACGAGGAGATTGGCTTTGATCATGCTTTGAGCTTGATCGGATCATTTGAGAATGGATTGAGATATCACCTCAGGCAATATATAGTTTAATTTTAGATCATGAATGAGAGTTTCGATTGTCTTGATCTATCGATCAAGTAGAAAGATCTCTTGGATCTGACATGTAATCACCATGGATCTAGTTTGAGATGAGCAGTATTATCATTGGGACGGGCTCTTTCACTGCGGCCTTTTTTTACGGCTTGTTGAGTGAGGAGAGCGTCAGCAACTTGACCATTTGTTGGCTTGTTGAGTTCGACCTTTAGAACCTACTCGAGTCTTCGGCTTAAGTTATAGTGAGTTGGTGGTTTTGTCTTTAGACTAACGAACAAGGGCTCTTTCACTGTAGTCTTTGAGTGAGGAGAGTCGTCAGTAACTCTGCCACATTTGAGCTTGTTGAGTCCGACCTTTAGAACTCATCCGTGTCCTAGACTTCAGGATATAGAGGTTGATGTTTCTCCAACTTAATTGATTGAAGCTTCCGAAATCGGGAGTTCTTTTGACTTGATCTCTAGAATTTGGCAAATCTGGGAGATAAATTTTTGACATTTAGGATTGTCTTTCCATGCGTAGAAATGGATTCTTTTTTTTTTCTTGTAAGAATCTGTAACTTAATAACAATTACAGATATATTCAGGGATTTCATCGTATAGCTTGATGTCAACCTGAATCAGAATATACTCGAGAATCTCGTCTTTTATAACGGCGTCAGAATAAACTTAATATACAACAACAACAAGCCTTAATCCCACTTGGGTGGGGTCATACATGAATCCTTAGGTCTCCATTGTGTCTATTATGTGTCAAATTCTCATTTAATTCAAGTATATTAAGATCATTTTTTATACATCTTAACCAAGTCTTTTACTCTACCTTTCTTAACATAAAGTCTAATGCATCTACTCTCCTAATGGTCATGGACGGTAGGCTTTATGTGGCCAAACCATCTAAGGCTCTCACTAATCTTATCTACCATTTCCAACTTTTCCCAAACATACTCATTTTGCATTCTATCTCTAAGAGTAAAGACACTCATCCACACGAGCATCCTCATCTGTAACACTTAACTTAGTCTTATGCTTCTCTTTTATTGTGACATTCGCACCATAAGTCATTCTGGTCTTACCATCTTATAAAATTTTCCTTAAGTTTAAGTGGAACTTTTTATCACATAATAGGTCTAATGTATTCCTCCACTTCAACCATCCCACTTGAATTCTTCTAATAACATCCACATCATCTCACCATCACTTTGAACAATGAGTAAATATCTCATCACTCTTATTAATGACTTGATCACTAAAGTCACAACTTATCACTAAAACTACAACTAAAATTACACTCCATATATTAGGTTTAGATCTACTTAAAGCGAAAACCTTTAGACTCTAAAGTTGACCTCCATAATTCAAGTTTTGTTGAACTCCCTCTAGTCTTATCAAGAAGAATGTCATCGAAAAGCATACACCAGGTACATCTTCTTGTAAATGCCTCGTAAGAACATCCATAACTAAAGTAAAAGATAAGGGCTTAATGTTGATCCTTGGTGTAATCCAATGAAATAGGAAAATATTTTGTCAATCCTCCTTGTGTTTGGACACAAGTATCAGTATACATATCCTTAATGACTTGATATATAACCAATATTAACTCCTTTCGTTAGAACTCTCCAAAGAACATCTCTTGAGACTTTATCATAAGCTTTCTCTAAATCAATAAATATCATATGTAGATCCTTCTTACTTTCTCATGCTTCTCCATCAAACCTCTTAACAAATGTATAGCATCCATAGTAGATCTACACGGCATGAAACCAAATTGATTGAGAAACTTACGTATCACATCGTAACTATGCTCAATTACTCTCCCATAATTTTAATGTATGGCACATTAACTTAATTCCTATAATTTGCACACTCTTGTGCATCACCTTTATTCTTAAATAAAAGGCAACAAACTCTTTTTAACTCATCGGCATCTTTTAGTCTTTAAAATAACATTAAAAGATTTGTAAGGAAATTCCTTGGTCTCCTAAACATTTTCACATATTGGAATATTATCCGTCTCTTGCTTTTCCACATTTCATTTTCTTTAAAGCTTCACTAACCAGTTACTAATCTGACGATGAAATGAAATTCTATTTTTTTGTTTAGGGTATTAAGGTTCTTCAATCGTCTTCGGATCCTTCATTGAAAAGTTTATCAAAATCTCTCATCTTTATTTTTGATATCTTTTCTAGAAAAATACTTTATTATTTTCATCTTATACCCCTTGAATGTTTTCTTATCATCTCTTTTGCTTTAACTTATACATCTTTCGGTATCTATTATATAAATCACTAAAATAAATTTTTTCGTCGTATATTCTTTCTTAGAATCTCTACGGACTTTATATCTTTCCCAATTTTAGAATTTTACATCTAAAGCGTTTTATAACAATCTTCTTTATTCTTTATCTTTTCTTGCCTCATTTCCACCATTATTCTTATTAAAAAGTTTTCCTTTTGATTCTCCAACATCTTTTAGCTTTCTTAATTTCACGATATTTTTCATGCGTTAACTTCATGAACATCCCAATTCTAATTCTTTGTAGTTTTACTCTTAAAATATTTTTATTTGTATTCAAGTGTCTTAATCCAGGACAATAATTTAGTTTATTTTTCTCTTATAACCTTTCATCTTAAAATCTAAACTAATAATCGATGTTGGTCTTAAAATTTCACTTAGAATGGCCTTCTGATTTTCTGATCTAAGCGATCTATTTTCTTATCGAAAATAATCAATCTGTGTTTTCTTGATCCATTTTATAAGTAATAATATGTTCATCTCTTTTCTTAAATAAAGTATTAAGAATTCTAATCGTATAAGTAATCAATATAGTTCTACCTCTTATTAATACTCCAAAACCATAACCATATGAATCTTTAAAATCTTACCACTCTATATGTCCATTTAAATCTCCCCGATAAATATTTTTTTTCTTGAGAGGTATCTTTGTATTAATAATTCATTCAAAATTTTTCTTTCTTTACCTCCAAACCTACTTGAGGGCGTAGACATAATTGATAATCTTGTATCAATGATAATCTTTAAATTTTTAATTATCTCTATTAATACTTATAACGTTATCTTCAAACTTTTATCTATAATCACACTACATCATTTTAGTTCGACTAATACCAAAGTTTAAAACCTAAACTATCTCTCGCCTTCTCAACCCATTTAGTTTCTTGAACACATAAAATATTTATCTTTCATGAACCATAATCTATTAATTCCATTAATTTACCCGTAGGTATATTCCAAGATCCCCAATTATTCATGGACTAACTTTTTTTTGCATCCATAATGTGGAACCCACTTTGCTTTTTTCGCGGTAGATCTGCTAGACATTTTTATTTGTATTCAAGTCGCTGGCATCTTCGGGGGACGCGCGTCTTCTGATGATTTAAAGGATTCATTCATGTGATTATTTTCATTTACAATTTTATGGTCGATTACCTAACGACCTCCACTTTTGCATCCGGACTTGGGACCGGCAATGGTAGTGTTAAACATAAAAAAATGCCTATCTCGTCGGGAGAATTCTAAAACACATTTAGAAGAGCTTTCAAGATGAAATTAAACAAATATATCAATATTTGAATTGATATGCTCTTAAGAGGGTTTTAACATGTAACATTAATTTCATCTATATATATAAATCTAAAATGCCCCGTGTAACAGGGGAATTTTCATGAAAAAGGTTTTCATTTAGAGTGAGTACATTTATTTAGGGATCTCGACATGAAGCACGATGTCGACCTAAATATATATACTAAAAAAAAATGTCCCCTGTCTTGCAAGGAGATTTCTATTATATTTTGAGAATGTAGTCATCATGTATAATACATTTTCAGGTATCGATCATTAATTGACGGCATTAGTCTTTCACCCTTTAGATCAATGAGTTGATATGCCCCTCCTTAATGCACTTTCTCAATGGCAAAAGGACCGTCCCAATTAGGCTCAAATTTACCCCTGAATTTTCGATTGAGAATAATTGGTCTTCTCAGCATCAGGATCGATTCCCCTTTTTGGAATGTTGAGCGCACCATATGGTCAAAAGCCATGGACATCTTTCTTTCGGTAAACTTCCGATTTTGATGAACTTGTAACTTCATGGCGTTGAGTTCCTCCATCCTCACGAGCATTTTGATCTTCGATTAGATTGTATTAGATGGTTACTGAAGTGAAGGCAACTCAACTTGACGAAAAATACCAATTCCAAATACCAATGAATAATGAGTGGCTTTAGTCGGCATCTTGTAGGTGATTCGATACGCCCATAATGCCTCTATCAATTTGGTATGTTATTCTCTCTTGTTTTTAGTAAAAATCTTCTTGAGCAGCTTGACTAATGTCTTGTTGAAGGCCTCCGCAAACCATTTGCTATTGGATTGTATATTGAAGAGTATCGCCAATCAATTTTGTATCGATTGACGAATCTATAAATCTTTACACTTTTGAAAGCTGTGTCATTATCATAAATTATTCGGCGCGATACTCCAAATCTATAGAACACATTATGCGTGAAGAAGTTGATCACTCGGTCAGCAGTAACTTCTTTAATGGGGTAGCTTCGACCCACTTAGAGAAATAGCCAGTCGCTGTTAAGATGAAGCGATGTCCAACTGACGACGGTGAATCAATTGGTCTAATTACATCTGTACCCCAGCATTCAAATGGCTAAGATGTTATTATTGGGTGTAGTGGATTTGGAGGTTGATGGATTATATTCTCATGTACTTGACATTCGTGGCACTTCTTAACATTATTGATATAGTCTCTCACCATAGATGACCAATAATAGTTCATCCTTTTGATTTTTACTGTTAGCTTGGGACCTGCTGGTGTGTACCATCCTTCATGAACTTCGACCATCACTTTGATACCTTCATCTGTATTTAAGCATCGTAGCCACAATTGTTCAAAAGATCTACGATATAAAGTATTGTTGATGAAAGCATACCGCAACATTCTCTTCTCAATTAGAGCTGTCAATGATTTATTGTTTCGTAATTTTTCTTCTTTAAAGTAATCGATAAAGAGTTGCCTCCAATCATGTTGCTCTTCTACAATAAAGGCTTCACACTGCTTCTCTGAGGCAATGTCATGCTTAGTTGTTCTTGGTATAACTTCTTGTTGATTTTGGGGAGTATGAGGAGCAACCTGAGTCACATCCTGTTGGGTCAAATTTGATAACTCCTCTACCTGCAGGGATTGATACTTTGCTGGCTCTAGAACTCGTCGAGTAAATATGCCGTCATGACATAATTATCATTCATACTTGTCATTTCCTTAGCTAATTTGCTAAGCAATCGGCTTTGCTATCCTAAGATCGAAAGACTCAAATTAGTGTGACATTTGATATCTACTTCATAAGCTCGAAAACTCGCTTGTGATAGAAAGCTAACTCAAGCTTGTTGATTCTATATATGTCAAGTACTTGATTTATAATAAGCTGAGAATCGCCAAAAATATGCAAATTTTGAATGCCTATAAAGATAGCTTCTTCAAGACCTGCCACTAATGCTTCATACTCGGCTTCATTATTAATTCTTGGCTCAGTCAACTCATATGATTGTCTCATTATCCATCCTTCTGGTATTATGAAGATGATACTGATTCCTGCTCTTGCCCTTGAGAAATTTAGAGATTTGACTTATTTGATCGATGAGGCTCCATCAAAGTACATTTCCGAAATTTGAGATTTTTCTTTTTCATGAATGAGCATAATTTGCTCATTAGGAAAATCATCGTTAAGGGAAGAGTCCGCAGAGATGGGATGTGTAGCTAGAAAATCTGCTAAGACTTGTCCCTTCACTGCTTTCTGCGGAATGTATGTGATATCAAATTGTAAAAACAATACTGCCCATCTTATCAAGCGACCTGTCAATGCTGGTTGTGTCATCAAGTACTTCAACGTATCGATCCTTAAGATTAGAGTAACTTTGTGAGATAATATATAGTGACAGAACTTTTGGACTGCAAAGATCAATGCCAAACAATGTTTCTATCGAGTATAATTTACTCACATTAATCTTGACTAATATAATAAAGAGCATTCTCTTTGCTTTCTTCATTGTGTTGCAATGATAAGGACTCTTGTAATTTGTGTATAGAATGAGGGGCTTCCCAGAGCGTGTGGTAAGGATTGGATTTAACATGTAGCTTTTAATGCTATTAAAGGCTTCTTGGCACTCCTTGTCCCACTTGAATGGAGCATCCCTCTTCATCGACCTTACAAATGGTTGACAGCACTTTAATAGGTTTGATATAAATCGACGGATGAATGCAAGCTGTCATTATAAAGAACGAAACTAACACAAACTCTTCGGTGGAGGCATCTCCACAGTTCTCTTGATCTTAGCAGGATCGATTTCAATACCTCTGTGACATACTATGTACCCGAGAAATTTTCCAGAGGATACTTCGAATGCACATTTTAGAGGATTCATCTTGAGATCATATTTTCTAATTCTCTCCGCACAATTCTCAAGTCTTCAAAAAAGATTTTCACGGTTTAAGCTCTTCACTACCAAATCGTCAACATAATATTTCACCTTCTGATGAATCAACTCATCAAAAACATGCATCATGGCTATTTGATATATAGCTCCAACATTTTTTAAGCCAAAAGGCGTGACTGTGTAGCAATATATACCAATTGACATCATAAATGATGTGTGATTCTCATCTTCAGGTGCCATCTTGATTTGATTATATCCCGATGATCCGTCCATGAATGAGAACATGTCGTAGTTGGAATTATTGTCATTAGTAATTGATATTAAGAAGAAGTCATCTTTTGGGCGCATATTTAGGTCGGAAGTCAATGAGAGAGTTTGGCTATTCTTCTTCTGGGGCGATGTTGGCTATCCAATCTACATCTCTCCTCTGATGAAGCTCTTGACGTTCTTAATTTCTACAATTACTTGTTCTTCAATCTTCAATCTCGTTACTTTGGGTTCAAGTGGTGATTTCCACTGTGGGGCGTCTTTCTTGCCCGGCAATTTCATGGTCTTTTTTGAGACTACAGTTTCCCATTCTTCAGTCTGAACTGATTTCTCCTTTTTGTCTTGAATGGATGATATGGAAGAGGACGGATTTGGTTATTCTTCTTCCTAATTGGGACGATGTTGGTTATCCATACTACTTCCTCTAGATGAAGCACGCTCGACTTCTTAATTTCTACACGTTTCTTCAATCTCAATCTCGTTACTGGGTTCAAGTTGTGATTTCCACTTAACAGGGGCGTCTTTAACTTTAGAATTTCATATTCTTTTTTGAGACTATAGTTTCCCATTCTTCAGTCTGAACTGATTTATCCTTCTTTTTGTTTTTAATGGATGATACGGAAGAGGACGTAATCATCCTTGTAGACTCTTTTTTTTGGGTTGACTAAGACACCGTTGGATAATGTAAATTCACCTCACGGTACTTCCTTTCTAGCCAATCTTTGAAGATAACAATCTTCAATATGATGACTGATCATCTGATGATAGGGACAATAATTTCGATTACTAACTTGATCAGTTTCTTCAGGCCTTTTAATTTCTGGTAATTGTAAACCAATTTTGACTGTTTGTCGAAACAATTTAGCCACATCCCTTCTAAAGGAATAATCTTTGTTCATCTTTTCTTTAAGAGATGGACACATTCGCTCATCATCTCTAATTGCTTGTTTTGGACATTCCGCACCACTTGGAAAAGTTTGAGATTTGTCATTACCTCCCAATACTAATTTTGTCTATGGATTAGAATAGGCAGGCTTCTTTCTCTTATCATCATTGTACATTGGTTGTTTTCCTGTATCCACAATATATATCACTCATTTTTCGCCATCTAAGCTATAGGAAGCGGCATGAATTTCATTTCTTCTTGAGTCTGAAGGTTTGTTTCTCTTTACTTTATCTGCATAAATTTTAGACTTAAGGTGGTTCAACTTTTCGAATTAAGCCACCCTATCGAGCAAATCCTGGAATATTGTAATTGACGTCATACATAGAATGATGTCATTTTATTATCCATATTACCCATTAGCAATTAGATCGCATATTTTTCTTCCAATTATTGCTCGCACTTCATACTTAGGTTACACCGACGACTTATGAATTTCATCACTGACTCATTTTCTCCTTTTCAGCAAGACAATGTCAGCGATTGTGATTTTCTCAGTTATACTGGCGAACCTCTTCATGAATCTCGTCTCTAACTCAGAAAGTTTTAACCGAATCATTCCACAATTCTGCATATCACTCGAAAGTGGCTGACATCAGGCTGCTGACGAACTGACGAAAAAGCAGTGCATCGTTCCCTCCTGTGTTACCACAAGTAGCATTAAATTGGCCTAGATGTTGCTTTGGATTACCAAGCCCACTAAAAATATTAAATTTCGGCACTAACCTTTCGAATATGACACTTAATCATATTCAGCTAGGTAAGGGCGACCCTTACTAGCTTTTCAGCCTACTCTGAGGCTATGATTGTCTTTATCTTTTCATTGATTATTATTTCTAGCTGAGCACCTGTTATCATTCCAGGTGTGCTAGCCATATTTTGAATTATCAGTTGAAGAGGTAGTTGGTTAACTTCGTTTCTCGTTTCATGTGTAGCATGTACTGTAAGAGCTTGAGGTACCAAAGTGACTGGTGGTATAGAAGTCGTATTATTAGTTGTCTATTGATTAGCAGATAAGACAGTTGATGCATTTGATGTGATATTCTTCTGCAACATCTCCATCAAGATGTTCATTTGTACTATCATATCATTCATCTTGGTACCAAGCTATGCAATCTCCTTGTCTTTGACCTTAATTTGACGCTACATTTCTCTTTGCTCTCTAGCTAGCACCACGGCGTCAATCAATATAGGCTCTTCTTCTTCTTATATTTCTTGTTGTTGTTCTGCTCCTTGCTCATCTTCAGGAGAAAAACTTGACTGTCCTTCTCCTGCATTTGCGGTGTTGTTCTTTGAATAATGACGGAGTATAAGCGTATATCAGGCTGATCATTTTCTGGTTCAACCATATAGATAGCTTCAACACCCATGATCTCTTTCTCGTTTCGATCATCTTCTTCATCTTCAACAGAGATTGAAGATCACTCTTCTATTTGCTTTTGTGAAGACTCTACTTCATGAGCGTCAAATTCAGGTTCAAGTTCCATGGATCCATGTCACTGATGACGGTGCTGAGCGGAAGTTCATTTATATCTCTGACCATATAGACGACTTCTACTTCCATAGTGTCTTCTTCATTACCTTCTTTTGCACATGAATTTCTGATCGACGTTTCCAGTGGATCTCTGGCTCAATGTGCGGAACGAAAACTTCTTCCATTAAAGGACTACAATCAAAGTCAACCTTCTCTTGTGAGGGTGAATCTGATCTGTGATAGGATCCCTTAAAGAATTCGCCAGGGTATCGACCATCATGTCTTTCATCAATGATATTCTTCTTTTGGGTATCCACTTCTGATGAGTTATTTTTTAGGCTGAGTATATGTATCAGATGTCACACATCTTCCATTCTTCATAGTTTCATTATGGGGCCTTGGCCTCCTTATCTGCTTATCCTTTCGCCGGGACCTTTCAGCAGCGGATTCTTGGACACAGTCCAAGTGCCATGCTCTAATGCTCACCATGCGAAGCATACTTGTCTCAATGACTAGTTACCAGAAGAGTGACAACCTCCTTGGTGAAGCTTTAGTATTCTCAATCACCATAGGCCTCTGAAATCTTCTTTTCATTAAGCCTCTATCCTTGGCTACTTTGAGAACTTTATGTATTCTAGCAAACAGTGTTTCAGGTTGTCTCCTCTGTGGTAGTGGAGCTTGAGGTTGTTGGTTCCAAAAAGACTGTTTTATTTCACCAGTAGAGTTATTCCTCTTTACCCACTTTAGGTTGCCAAAGTTGTTGTGCGTAGGAATACTCGCTTCTAGCGGCAGTATCGCTTGTTTACTAGGTCGTTCAAAGAGGATCTGCTGAGCCCTCAACTTAGCATTTCTTCTTCTTCTCTGCCTTCTGGTTAATTTTCTTCATGATAAAGAAGCTTCATGATCATGTTTTCCAGGTACAAAAGGTTCAATCAACGGAGCAGTTGTACCACGAGCCACTAAAGACAGTTTGCCCCAGCGGTTATTTTCGTCCGCGGGGACTTGATGATCCCAGCCTTTTAAAAGCGAAGTTCTCTCGGAGAACTCCTTAATAGCGGTTGACTGTTGAACTGATTGGAAAACGTGACTAGTAGAAGTTTCAGTAACTTGAGGCTTTCCAGTATGGCCTCGGACGTATGTACCACGGGTGGGTATTTCAGGAGTTACAGCTACAATAGCCGGGAAATTCAAACTACCAATTTGAATGATAACATCTTACGTGTTGATGGCGTTTGGCGGATGTTTCACCACCAATAGTGAAATGAGTGCTTTATAGATACATTCTGCAAAAGTGAAAGATGTGGATTAGTAATTATTAATTATCATTTCACCTCATACTTTCAAGATGCAGAGGTACTACATAACAAATAATAGTGTAATAAAAATATACTCTACAAAATGATTCATTCTACATAGAGCCTCATATTGAATTTATTACATACTTAAATCACTATTTTTTGTTTTGAATTTTCAAAAAAATTCATTGCTATTATAACACATATATGACTAGCCAAAGATGGAAAGAGAATTTTATCCCAGTCGTAGAAATCTGGGCTCAGAAAAGCGACCTCGACAAATATAAATTGAAGAGAGTGATTTAAATGTCGATGTAATTTTCAGAAGGCAGATAGAATAGTAAATAAGACACTACCCAGAGATTTCACCCTCATTTTGTGAGGACTTTAGATCAGTTCTGATTTCCATAGCAATATAGTTAATTACTCTCAACACGAGAGAACTTTCGATTAAGGTAGCTTAGATTAACATAAGTAGCGTATAGTAGCGGCGTATCGTTTGGAATTAAGATATGAAATTCATCATTTATACACGATGGTTGGGGAAATGATGGCGTCGTCTAGATCACATGGTTATCATCTCGGCGCCATTGATCTCTACTTAGTCGGAGGAGATAGTTAACCCCACGTAGAAGATCCTTATGCTTACACATGGGTTACGTCGTCCAAATCCTAAA
This sequence comes from Cymbidium sinense, assembly GCA_021442155.1. Lineage (NCBI taxonomy): Eukaryota > Viridiplantae > Streptophyta > Magnoliopsida > Asparagales > Orchidaceae > Cymbidium > Cymbidium sinense. Next base: position 141,222,357 of record CM038215.1, read on the forward strand.
TCAGGATGGTGTTTACAGGAGACAATCTTAGTCTACCTTAGAGGGTTATTTCTATCAAGTATCATGATTCACAACTCAAAGAGCGAGCAGAGAAACATCTGCTACGGTCATTGATCGTAATATAATGAAGTGTCGGCCAAACGTCGGAGGACTAATGCTGTTTGTCTGTGGCTATTGGCCGTAGTCGAGGACCGCGGATCACGTCCTGAAGAGATTGATTGAGAGTGAGCATGTGAGCAACGATTTGGCATTATTTCCTGTGAAATTTAGAGTTTTCTTAATTTATCACCTCTGACAAATTTGCGAAAGGTAGATAGATTGAGTTTTGAATTAAGCTTTTAATGATGAAATTTCGTTTAGACAGTTTTAGATTACTACCTAATTTGAGTTAATTTGATTTAAATATATTTAAGAACTTTAGATCCTCATTTAGCTCTAACAAGATCTCTGTCACGTGACATTAAAACCGATATTTTCTTAAGTTGAAATTCTTATAATAGATTTTAGGTTTTGTTAACCCTTGGGACTTTAGTCTAAATCAAGAAAGCGAACATTCGCATCTTGGAATCTAAACATTCAACATAGTATCGAGGCCCATGCGGGTGATATTTAAGAATGCCTAAATTATCATCTTATGTTCGCTTGTACAATGTGTTGCGATTCCGGTGACATTTTGGTTTAGATTGTAATTTAAAATATTGCTTGCAATTAGCTTGTTAAATTTTTCATTTCTCTCAGCTTGATTATGTTCAATTTAAATCACTTTTAATAAGTTATACAAATTTCAGTGTTTATTGCTTTAACCCTACTCATGCTTATTAGTTAGCATTGTAATAATCTTCATATTCATACAAAAGTTATTAAACCCAATTTAGATTCATCCTTAACTCAACATCAAGCTCCATGTTTATTTGAAAATTAGACTTTAAGTTATACTTGTAGGAAAAAGTATTGTCTCATACAATTTTTTACTTGTGATAATTATCCATCTAATCCCGCCGTCATATTTAATTTAAACAAAGATGGATCCCGCATTGCTTCTTTCCATTATTATAAATAGGGCTAATAAAGGGCCTTCCATTTCATATAGTTTGCTTAAGGTGTTTTGGAATTTGATTGGGAAAAAATATCTGATTACATTCCAAGTGTTTTATTCTTTCAAAGTTCCTTTAAGTATTTCCTTTGATGTAGCGTTTGTTGTTTTTAATTTGAATTTAGCTTAAGGTTTCCTTGCCTAATATTCTTAAGTCGATTCATTTTGTTCTCCCACTTTTTTTCTAAGTCAAAAGATTTGACGCAATTTTAACAACCTCCTGACGTCATCCCCGAGTAGAAATAGGGCAGGCCGGTTGGAGGAACCGTTCGCGCATGGAGGAGGCAGGCTCGAGCGATCTCTTCAGCCGAGCGTGAGGGAGAAGGGCTCGGGTTCGTGCGGTTGAGGAACAGGAGAAACGGGTCGTGCGGTTGAGGAATAGGGCAGACCGGATTTATTAGAGTGAATTTAGGGCATTAGGGTTATATTAGGAATTTTAAATTGATCAATCGACTTTAATGTGAATTTTATGCCAACACGATTAGATAATCAATATATATATCAATTCAAGATTATTCGATGTTCCGAACGTAACAGCGCAGTCTGTTTCACAATCGGATGTCGTTTGATTCGAGTCGTCGTCAAATTAAGTTAATTTCAGCTCAAAATGCATGTCGCTTTCGACCACGCGATGTTCGCGCAAATTTGTCCGCATTGAGTGCGAACAGTTTTACTTGATAGATTTCAACGTTTCGAAGTTAAAGAAGCAATCAATTTAGCGAACAAAAGTCGTTTGATTTGCGTCGGCGCCTCTTGACCTCAATATGGTGCAGGCATGTTGACGACTCGGACGATCGGTCGATCATCGTTACAATATTTATATTCGCCGTTTCGCGTTACGAACATGATGGCGAGTCGCTCATTCGATCGAGGTCATTTGGGTTGATTTTGGCGACGTCCAGTGTATTTCTGCCTCGATTTACACGCTGTCACTTCAAATCATTCAACGTTTGCACAGACTCGTCCGAATTAAGCATGGATAGTCTCATTTGATAGTTTTCGATGTTTGAAAGCGATCAATTTAAAGGTCGTTGGACATCATCGCGCTCCCGCGATATGCGTCGACATTGATACTTCGATCGCATTCGGTTGCTTGTACAATATTTATATTCCGATCAATTTCGACATTTTGAACGCGCGACGAAGTCCGTTCGTCGATCGGAGGTCGTTTCGACCATTTTCGATGATGTCCAATACATTTTGAGCCCCAATTTGCGCACTGTCACCTCCGAAGTCCGTCGAATTCGACTTGTGGGCTTGACTCGACTTATGACACATATACGGAGGTCAACATTCAAATAACAATTACTCCCTCAAACAATATCGTGAAATTTTCAATGATGGTTTGAGTGCTTGATTTAAGCCTATTTGGATTCAAATCAAAGTATTTTTGATATCATTAGGTTTATCTCATCAAAACATTTATTTCAAATAAAAATTTGCTAAAATGAAAAAGTGAATGATCCCAAATTTAATTCTCAATACTTCTAATTCTAATATTTCATCAAAATTCATGCTTAGTCTAATAGATTTTTTGATAATGAGATCAACTATCATATATAAAAATATAACTACCATCATATATATAATCATAAATATCATATGCATGCTAATTGTTAAATTATTAATTGAATCATCTAGAAGTACCTTAAGGTAATATTTCAAATAATCATCATAAGACATACTTTTCCCTAATATCACTTAATGTAATATATGATGTTTGAGGCTTATAATAGTGCAAAGCATGCATGCCATCCATGTCTAACCATATACATAAAAAATACTATGAACTTATATGCATATGAGCATCATGAAAAATAACAATAAATTTGCAACATTGACTCCAAGTAAACTAGAATTTTGTACTTCACACGAGAGTTTTTATGTTTGTGGTATATCTCTCTAGCATAATCTATGCCTTTTGAATTTACAAATGTCATGGTAATATATGAAAAATCATATGACTTAAGGCTAGGGTTAGAGTTTTGGAAGTGGTGTGCGATGAGTAATAGTAAGGGATATATCATATTGCTTCATTTGAAGAAACATATGGGTGGTTAGGGATGTAATTACCTTCAAGAGATTCAGCTTTAATACCAAATTAGTGCAGAAAAAGATTTAATCTGATACCAATTTACTGATGATTTGATGTTGAGCACTTATAGAAGTTATCTTTGTTGATCTTTGTATTCCTTAGTCTTTTGAAATTTCCGTGACCTCTCCTTTATACATGAGAGAATTGAGAAGAGGAAGGAGGCAATGGCTTGGTTCCTTGAGAAAATAAACCCCTATATATATAAAAACGGGAGTATAAGATAAAATCAAAATTTGAATTCAAATAGACAAAATTCCTAACAATTCTATCTAATTTAAAATAAAGATAATCCTAATAATTAAATAAAATAAAATAAAATATATAGAATATTCTAAAAAGATTACCCATAATCATAGAATATTCTAGAAATAATCAAGAATTGTTTTTGATGTATGTCTTGTACTACATTGTTTATTCTTACCTATGTCATGAAATAAACATCTTAAGTGCCCTTTTATTTCGTCAACAATAGAAGCCTTCAAACAAAAGGCAATATAATTAAAGGATAGTTATGAGGGATTAAAAATCCAATGAAAGAGGAAGGAAACAAAAAAGAAGAGAAGTTTAGCCTCTCTTATTTCTTCTTGCTTGGCTAGCCACCATTGATTGAATCTTTGGCCACCATTATGTGATAAGATGGCAAATGGTGCTCCTTTCTTTATGAAGTAGTTCCTCTTGATCACATGCTTCATATGCATCCCTTATTGACTTGAACATCTATGTGAGTTCATAAATCCTTTAGTTCGCCTATTTAGATTATGCTAGCCTAACCCAGAAGCCAGGCCAAGTTATAGCCAAGAAAGACGTGTGAAAAGACCCTGGATCACACAATTAAGAAAATAATTCAATAGTCAAGCACAATCCTATCATGTGTTAAAAAACTGAAGATAAAGCTCAACAAACATCTTCTGAGAAAGTTTTCAGGATTATGTCAAGTCACTTAACTGGAAACAGCAGATATGCTAACAAATATGATTCTGACAGACCAAAATGTCAAATAATCAATAAAAACATTTTACTCTAAGAATATGTTGGTCACATGATTAGCTGTACTCATCAGAGTTAACACTTGTCCCTCCATATGACTTTGAAAAGGCAATGCATGGACCATATAAAAGAATAGCTTCAACGTAACTCTTAGGAAAAATTCACTTCCTCATTATACATAAATACAGTATATTTTCAAAAAGTTCAAGTTTAGTTATAGACAATAGTTTAAGCATGCGTTTAAAACTATGTTTTCATTATATTTTTGCAAGCTTCTAAACGTCAAACTTGAAACTCTCACTGAGTTCAATAGCCTGATGGGGGAATGAACGGATGCTGGAGAACCATCAAGTTAAATACTAAACATATATCTATTGCTAACAGGACAAATCAATTGTTACACCATCTAGAACTCCCGAAAGCAAATGCAGGCATTAATTAGCATCCAATATTCACATGTATAATTTACAATAGGCATTTATAATTTCCTAGCATCCATGCCTTACAATGGATAAAAGAGTACCACGATGCATGATATGATAACTTAGAAATGTAAGCAAGGAAAAAAAAAGGATCATGTGTTATTGTTATTTGTAAGAAAATACCCAGGGCAGCCTCAATTAAAACTAAAATGTTATTTGAAACTTGTAATAAGTAAACGCAAGCTTCAGGACCCAAAACAATAAATAAATAAACCAATAAGCTCTGTTTGGAGAGCTGAGAAAGTACCTCCAACTTATCCTCTTTAGCTCGATGAGTTATCGGAAGCAAACGAAACTCCTCAGTCAATCGAACACATTCCCCAATATTTTCAGGAGACACAAAGTCAAGGGCAACTTTGATACAAGACTGGATTGTTGAGAAAGAACATAAGTCTTTGTTTAAAAGATCAATTGATAAGAATGCATAGATTTTATTGCACTAGAATAAATGCAAAAATTGCATAAATTACACCGATATTCAGGTAAGTTGTCTTAATTAACTAGCAAAATTACCCTCAACAAAATCAGTTTAATTGAAATTAATAATAAACATAGAAAAGGGACATTAATAAAAACTTTTCCGTGCAAACACCTAATCATAATCTGACAGAGTGTCAGTTATTAGAAGAATTTGTTCCATCTATTTAATTCAGCCTATTATTTATTACTATTTATTTAGGGGTATGTTTGCAGATAAAGAAGCCTTTTCCTAAGAAGTCTATAAATGCCACTTCATTAAGAGTTGGGAGGGGTCTTCAATTTGATGTTTAGATTCAGGATATCCTGAAGTGTTCTATGGCAGATTCCCTAGTTAGGTGAGAGAGGAAAGTCCTAGTAAGGCATAGGTGTCCCCAAGATTGGCAGTCCCGGATCCCTCATCCACTCCAATTGGCTGCCTGCACAGTTTCCATCAATTTTTGAGGGTAACACCCACTAGTAGAGGTTCTTTCCCTGCTTTGGGCTACAGTTTAGCTTGCCAGGCAGAAAATAGAAATCTGTTAGCCTGCCAATGCAAGCCATCCTTCCAGGAACATTGTTTAGCTTGTCAGTCATCCAGTTCTGCTCAAAGGTTGGTGAAAGAGTTGCCAATGTTATACATTCATCAAGATTTAAGGTTTCTGTTTTCAATCCTCTTTTCTTTTTCAATCTAATCCACGGTTTGCCTTAGTAGAACCAAAAACTGCTAGGTGTTCTTTGAACTTTGCAAGGAGAGGCTCGGTTTAGCCCAGCCATTCCAATTGTGGAAGTCAAAATTGGAAAATTAAATCCCTGAATCTGTAAATATTGAAAAAAAAACCTATCAAGCACAAGTCTATTTTGGATAAAGAAACATCTCTAATAATTAATAAAGTTCTGTTAAATATATTAAATTCAGCCAATATATCTTTATTTCTACAGTTACCTACTGGTTTTTTTCTTGGGAGTTTTGTTAGGAACAGCAATACATGAAAGCTAATTCAACCCCAGCCCAGAAAGTTGAATCGAGAATCATTTCCAGCAGTTATTGAATTGCAGAACAACAAGATTCCATCAGGGGCAGTCTATCTTCTTGAGCCAGGTGCTGGAAACAAATGTCCGTGGAGAACACAGTGCAGTGTAGGAATGCACGTGTCGTGGGTTGTTATGAAATGCATAGATTAGATTGTTGATTGTTGATTGTTGGGTTGTTTTGTACTTGGAGAAATCTGAAATGCTAATACTTTTATAGTTTTATTAGTTCTTATTTACTGTTTTTGTTTTACTAAGGGGCCTTTTGGGATCAATTTTGTTTCGTATTTTTTATTATTTAAATGTTATTTTTAAAAATGTCTTTTTAGTGTATTTTTTTTTAAGTTTTTTTATTTTTTTTATTTTCAAAACAAATAACTTTATTTCTAAAAACACTCAAAATAAATTTTAGATGTTTTGAATATTTTTCAAAACAACAATTACCATCAAACATGTTTTACTTCAAAACAAAATAAAATAAAAACAAAAAATAAAAGCAATCCCAAACAGCCCCTAACATAACATACTGGATTTTGTGTCATAATTCATTGTTAGCTAAATTTGTTACTTCTTGATAAAAATCCTTCCAGCTTGTCTAGTTTCTTTTCGATGTCATAATCCTATAAATTTTAGAAATTATAAAAATCTAGAGATTGTGACTCAGCACACCATTATTCCAACCTGTCTATTTCTGACTTGATGAGGACATCCTGCTGGGATGAAAACAGCCTCGCCAAGATATTGCTCAAATGTCCAAGGCTCCACATCTGCTTGAGAAATGAAACGATGGCTCAGGGTATCCTAATGTGAAACTGGAACTCAAACACTAAAAGGATTTCACATGCAACCAATAGAAGTTATCAATAAATGAAATTAATCAAAAAAGGAACTTACTGAATTCCTCTTTAAGCTGTTTCTTATGCCTCTCATTCAAAAAGAGTGTTTGATCATGGATGGGATGAACAATCTAAAGGAACAAAGTTGAGGATTATCATCATATGACATGAAACTCATGTAAATGCGAAAAAATGGCAAACAGCTCTCACAGAGTTAAGAGGAAGATTATTAATATGGCGAAACTCTTTCCAATGCTTCCGCAGATACTCAATTAGTCTGGGTACATCTTCCCTTCGGAATATGTCCCAAACAGCACCACCACAATCAACTTCTGAACTGCAGTTATGATCGAAGTTACTTATCACATCTGTTCCTTCTGGCACTAATGCAGTAGTAATTTGTTCTGCAAGAAGGTTCAGTTCATAAGCTTATATTTGAAATAAATGTTGACTATCATAATTCAGAAGTATAAATAGCATTTCATAACTCGGCAATTTGTATCTGTATCAATTCCAAGTAGACGCCTATTACCAGAACTTGCATTTCATAAGCTCTTATATTAGAATTCAATGTTGACAATCATAATTCAGTAGTAGAACTAGCATTTCATAATTCAGCTACTAGCATCTATTTGAATTTCAAATCAATGCCAAATAGGTAGCTCAGGTTAATGCTTGATTGATGTAGAAAGACTGTCCTCAGCTTGAATGCTACAAATTTGATTTTAATCATTGGTAAATCATTTAAACTAAGCTCCTTGTAAGGAGGTCATTAAACTTGTGGTTGAACTTCAACATCAAAATAGAACTCTCCACACTTTCTGTAGGAGAAATTTGGGCTTCCATCAAGACTTGTCTTGCTGTCCGAATTATCCGCTATTACAAGTAAATTTGATGTTACTCTTTTAAGATTAATACCTTCCTTCAACTCGATTTCCTTATCAAAGGAGTTGCTAAAACCAAAGAAAACTGACTTTTCAACAATAGCCTGCCTGACTGTCAATTCCATATCCTTGCATAAGTTGTCCTCTGAAGAAGAGACATCCATGGAACCTCCATTATTCTTGACATCATCAGTAGTTTTTGTCCATTGGTTCTTTATGTTATTGCAACATTCCTCAAAACCATCCACCTGCACCAGACTTCCATTTTTAACTTGCCCTGTCACAGCGATATTCAAACTAACAAGAGAAGTGCACCCGGCATACTTACATTTGCACTAACTTGGATCTTCTCTGATTGTTCAATGCTAGCTCCTCCTATGTCCTTTTCTTGCGCTACAACAGGAGACATTCCAATCTTCTCATCCAAATCGGTACTCTGAGAATTTAAAATTGCAGAACGTGTGGACGGTTCTATATTTTCCTCTATGTTTGCTACTACTGTTTTATCTATAACTCTATATAGTTCCTGACAATCATCACTATCATATTTTCGCTGCATCTCTTTAATCCATTCTGTATGCCATGTAGACATCGTCAACTTAGTTGTATGTGTCAAGACATTTACCTAAAGTAAATCATAAGAACCATAAAAATTAGCTACCTCCCAAATTCAAAAAAGTTTATAACAACTGCAACAACGGAAAGAACAACAATCATTTTAACAGATATTAAAAAACAACAGAAATATTCAAAGATATGGCATGCTATGAAACCTTGAAATCAAAAAGTTATAAAAGAAACAAACAAAAATAACTTGGCAGTATTCTGAACTATCATCTGTTGAATAACTTGGCTAATGACAATCTGTGAGGCAATGTAAAAAAAAAATACACTTAAATAATAAGGAATTGAAGCATGATGTAGCAAAGTGTGCAGCTTTCGCAGTGCAATGGGAATTCCTTTTTTTTTTTTCCTTGAGGTTCCAAATCCATGACCTCCCAATTGGCGATGCTTTAATAATTGGCTCATCTTAGAATTTCAACAATTATTATGAATAACCAAAAATTACATCATAAAGGAAGATGAACATCTTCAACACATTCCAGTTACAATGCTACTGTTCCATATTATGTTAGCATGCAAAGCCAACTGAAAAATACAATGGAGGCTATTTCAAACCATGAAGAGAAAAAAACAGATCAACTGTTCCTCAGTCATCATCCTACCTTTGCAAAGCTGAGAACGCATAAAATCTTCTAAATAATTAAAACAGCGATAATGATGTAAACATTCCAACTGGACACAGTGTCACGACCCGGCCCGGGAGCTTGGAATACCAAGACGGGAATAAACGGTCGGACAGATAAAAGAAAAACTTACATAACAATTTCAATCTTAAATAAAATCTTCAATCGTACAAGAGCCACTACAATCCACAAAAGATTTAACAATTTGTCCATATACAGTAGAACCTGTCTAAATTGATACTGCGGCATTGATTAACTTAAAGTGATATTAATAAAGAGAGTGTCATTTAATTAATTGATTTTGTTGCGGAGGTGCGGATATTCTACAATTCTGACATTCACGGGAAAATAAAAGAGATCATGCTCTCTTAGCCATACAAAAGGAGGAAGTTTCTAGAATTATAGAAAGATGGGAAACCAGGACTCGGTTCCACCATATTCCGAGGAGGAGGAAGGCTTCAAGAAAACTTTAGATAGTGTGAATACTCTAACCTCATATTCCGTCTTGAGGAGGAAGACCGAGATCGTCAAGACCTCTCCAGAAATCTGCCGTAAGACAAAAAGTTGACAGCGAACCTACAGGCTTAGCAGAGCAGCTTCTTGGAACAGCCTGATGCGAAGACATTATCGAGACATTTCTGGCATCATCATCCGTAAGATCGGACAAGATCAAGACGATCGAACCGCCAGTTTAAAAACCAATTTTCAAGATTTCTTGAAAAGTTTAAATAAAGGATGTCAAATTTTGTAACAAATATGTAATTGCTTTTAGTAGTTATCAATATAAAAAATTTTGGTAGAGTATTAATTATTGAGAGATTTAATAAATGTATGAGGATACCATTAGATAACTATTGTTATTGACTTAAGCGATCAACTTGGGTTCTATCGTATATATATATATATATATATATATATATATATATATATATATATATATATATATATATATATATATACAACAAGTTTCATAGAAATACACTTTAAACATAATACAACACCGACATAAATACCTATCTCCAAGTCTATGACGATAAACACGACTCTCCTTCTATTACATTTAATTATGATTAAAAAAATTTAAGAACTAACAAATGAATATAATTCAAATAATTACTTATTCATAAGTAACAAAGGTAGAACTGATGCGGGCTATTACATATGTATAAAAGAAATTTGTTCAAATAATCAAACATGTGAGTAGATACATAAACTTTTCAAATAAACTTTTACTTTTATATTTATCGTCTCTTTTCGTCATCTTTACCAATACTCATCCAAAGAAAAAGAATATTACCATTACCATTTATCAAATCCCTTTTTTTCATCATTACGCACTGCATACAAGGCACTCCAAGACTATAAGGGTGAACTCCACTTTCAACACATTCATAAGATACAATTAGTAGAAATGCACATTAATTCATAAAGAGTAAATTAGTTAATTTTATAACATGTGAATATGATCAAGATTATTTATTATCCAACACAAAGAACAAGAAACTATATCACAATTTATGAAGAAGCAGGAAAATCATCACAACTTGCGGTACAGGAAAAAGTCAAAATCATATAATATGCAGTTCATCACAAGAATTTAAAGATATTTTTTATCATAAATGTAAGAACATAATTACCCACTTTAATTTATAATTTCCTCTTGAACCTCCTTTCCTTTAATGCTTCCTTCCATAATTGAAATTCCTATAGAATAAAATATTAAGTGTTAAAGTGACTTAATATATTTCATTAAATGTTTATCATACCCCTTAAAATGATTTTAATTTAATTAACGTATTATAGATAAATTTTATTCTCATTTAGTGTTTAACATTTCCCTTAAAATGATTTTTTTTTTCTAATTAATGATAATATAACTTAGCATAGGTTCAAAGTTTTATTAAATTTGAAATCATATTTCATATGTGAGGGTTTAATACTTAAATTACTTAACTTTGATTCATCATACATATTCCCAATTTACATTTCTTAAATTTATAAATCCTAAGTTAAAATTATGAACCCTAAATTAAAAAGATTTGAGATACTAATATTAACATAAAATTTCAATTAAAATAAATATATATCTTATTTACTTACTTACTTCTCCTCTAGACTTATGCCTTAAGATTCATGTCCGGCTTAAGTCACGACGCATGACGGCCCTCCTCGCGCAGGTTCGCTCGCGACGCAGTCCCTCTCCTCTCTCTGCAGACTCAAAGCTCCTGACCCAAAGTGGCGAGAGGCGCCTCACTCGGTAATACAACTCCTTCCTTCCTACGACGACACGTAAGATTCAAAATCTCCTTCTTCTTCCTCTTCGCCGACATGTCGACGCGACTGTAGGCACACAAGTGTGAGTCACTACAATCTCCTTCTCTCTTTCTATCTCTTCCTCTCATGAAAGTTCGGTTTGAATCGACCCCGCCCTTCAATTTTTTTTCTATCTAACTAACCATTTATTATTTATTTTATTATTATTTTTTGATTTCTACAAATCTCTCCTCTTATAAAATTTTGTCCTCAAATTAAATGACAATAATAAATAAACATACCTTTAATTAAACAATCGGATAAAATTCTTATTTGATTCCTTTTCCACGTTTCGATCCGATCCATATTTCCACATACCTGACAAATGGAATTTTCCTATTCCGAGATGCTTAATATCATAATCTATAATTCTTCGGCCTCCACAAAAGTGAGATCCTTGAATATCGAAGATCCACAATAATTTTGGCTTCATCATTATATTTTCGCAAAAGAGAAATATGAAATACATTGTGCCTCAGTGGAAGAAAGCCTATAAAACCACTTTCCCAATTCTTTCCAAGATTTCATGGGTTCAACTTTCCAACTTTACCAAATCATTTTATACCTTTCATAGACTGACTTTAAGAAATACAAATTCTCCCACTTCAAACTCTACTGGCCGATGTTTAGCATCATAGTATTTCCTCTGCCTATCTTGAACAGCTTTTAATCTATCACAAATCAATCGGATCTTTTCAGTGGCTTCATCTGCTACATCTGCACCAATGATTCTTCTTTCACCTGTCTCCACCCAACAAATCGGTGTTTTACATTTCTTTCCATACAATACTTCATAGGGAGTCATACCAATACTTGTTTGAAAGTTATTATTGTAGGCAAACTCAATCAAAGGCAAATGAATTTCCCAATTTCCTCCAAAATCAAGGATACAGAGTCAAAGTAAATCTTCAAGTGTTTGAATTATTCTTTCTGAATAGCCATCAGTTTGAGGATGGAATGCAGTACTGAAAGTAAGCTTCGTACCTAAAGTTTCTTGAATTTTTCTCCACAGTCTAGATGTAAATCGGTCATCCCGATCGAACACTATAGATTTTGGCACACCATGCAATTCACGATTTCATCAACATACTTCCTTGCTAGCTTTTCAACAAAGATCGATTGTTTGATAGATAAAATGTGATTTAGTCAACCTATCAATAAACCCAAATAAGATCGATCCTCTTCTGGATAAGCCAACCACAAAATCCATAGCAATATCGCCTCATTTCCTTGGCAAGGGCCGAAAAGATCACGACTGATGCTCTTAACCATCCGACATGATTGATCGATATTTATGACAAATTCACACTTCTTTTCATTCCCACCACCAAAATATTTTCTTAAGATTCGATACATTTTGCTATCGCCGAATGAATTGTATAATTAATGATGCTTCATGTAAAATGTATTTCCTCAAATCTCCAACATTGGAATGCAAACTCGCTACGATACTTCAAGAATCCCTATTTATCGATTTCAAAATCTTCAGATTTTTACTTTTACCAAATCTAAAATTTTAAAGTCATCATCTTGGGTAAAGCATCATGTATTCTATCTTTCAAATTTGATCAGAGCCATTAAATTTAACAATAAAATATGATTATCTCAGTAGATTTAATAAAAATTTTAATTTTTCTAAATCTTTAATCAACTCCTCGGAGAGATCAACCAATAAGACTACCGGATGTTTTTCTACTTAAAGCATCAAGTATTTCCCTGGATGATATTGAATATTCAAATTATAATCTTTAATGAGTTTCAACAATCTTCTTTGCCTTAAATTTAGCTCCTTCTGAGTAAAGATATATTTTAAGTTTTGATGATCAGTGAAAACTTCACATCTTACTCCATATAAATAATGCCTCCATATTTTCAATGCAAATACCACTGTGATAGCAGATCACTTGAATAATTCTTTTCATAATTTTTCAACTTTCAAAGATAAGAATCACTCTTCCATTCTCGCATAAGACACATCCCAAGCCTCTTAATGATGATCACTATAAATTTGAAATCCTTCGCCTGATGGAATAGTTAGGTGTAAATATTAAATAATTCTTCAATTTTGTCTCTCATAATCGACCATTTCAACTTGATCGCTCGAAGTTTTCGATAGTGCATAAGATTTGTGAAAACCCTTCAACAAATCTTCTGTAATATCCTGTCAACCCTAAGAAACTTTTGACTTCTTTCGACAAGATTGTCCATTCGCCTCGACTTTATTTTGATCCATCAAATCCCTTCACTACTAATCATGTACCCCAAGAATATGATGTTAACCAAAATTCACACTTTGAAAATTTTGCATATAATTCATTTCCTTTCGAGCTAAAATAATGTGAAGATGATTTTCATGAGTCGCTTCATCTCTAATAAATTAAATATCATCTATAAACACAATCATAAATAAATCTAAAATGGTTTAAAGATTCTATTCAGATCCATAAATATAACTGAACATTTGTTAAAAAGGCATCACAAACTCATAATGTCCATATCAGATCAGCAATTTTGGTATATCTTCTTCTTTGATTCTCAAGATGATAACTGATCTTAAATCAATCTTTGAAAAAGTTCCTTCTATCAAAAAGATCATCAATTCTTAGTGGGATATTTATTCTTCAATGAGTAGTTCTCTATAATCATGCATACTTAAGCTCCCATCTTTCTTCTTCACAAAGAATACATGAGCTCCCCAAGGAGATGTGCTAGGCTTGATAAATCCCTTCTCTAACAATTCTTGTAGCTGATTCTTCAACTCTTGTAATTCTTTGATCGCTAATCTATACGGTATTTTTTCTACAGGTTTTGCACCTTGAATCAAATTAATATAGAAATCTATCTCTCTGACTGGAGGTAAACCTAGTAAACCATCTATAAATACTTCTAGATACTCCTTTACTACTGGTACATCCTCTATTTTCTTTACCTCAGAAGAACATCAAGAATCGAAAAAAAATTTCTTTTGTAAGATCTTTGAACTTTTAAACAAAACACCATCATAGCTAATACTCTCTTATGCCCCACAAATTTGAATTCTTCTTGTCCAGGAATATTGAATTTGATTATCTTTTTACAACAATATATAGTAGCATAATGTTTAGCTAGCCAATCATTCCTAAAATCACACCAAATTCATATATTAGCAGTACTATTAAATCTGCATCCAAGCTTCTTTCACAAATATTCAGGTTCACACTACAAACATTTATAGTATTCATTTGAGACTCATTTGGCATTGCTATTGAAAGTACTGTAGACATTTTGATAACTTGCAATCCCAAAATTTTTACACATTCCTCAAATATAAATGAATGTGATGCTCCAGTATCAAATAAAACTCTAACTGATTTACTTTCAATAAAGATAATACATATAAATGAGTAGACATATAAAGCAAATATATCAAGCACAATATAAAATTGTAACAATGCTAATTTTAAATAAAAACATACTGTAATAACATCGCGAAGTCTTTTGCTTCTACGTGAGTGCATAAACTCATATCAGATATTTACAGTTGAGATGAATCGATGCAATGATTCTCCATCCTTGTCTACCAACAACCCTGGAGGTTGAATACTTGTTCTAACATCCATCAAGATTGACTCAAGAGAGGGCAAGATTTTGCCATATATATGACAAAAGCAAGTTTCAGGCTCGAGAGGTACTCTCCTTTATATGCTCTTCCACATTTTGGGCATACATCAAGCTACCGGCATCGTATCCGACTTTCTTCCAGCTTGATTTTTCGCTTTAACATTCTCGCCCAAATTTTGTCTATCATCATTCCACCTCTTCAATATCTCACCTCCGAGTAAATGCATCCAATTATCCTTCTAGCCGCCCACCAAGACAAAGATATTATCAATACCCGAGGAATCAAGGGTCGTCGACTACATCCTTCCCGTGATAAACATATTTTTCGATTTGGTATCGATTGAGGTGAAAACCTTTAAAGTATTATGAACTCAACTTCATACTGCATGATAGAGTGATCTCCCTGTATTAATCTGATAAACTTATCCTACATATGTCTCCTAGCTGAGAGGGGTACAAACCAATCTCTAAAAGTCTTCACAAAGTCCTCCCATAAAATAAGATTGCAAGACCTCCCTTCCAACTTCTCTTGCAACTGTCCTCGCCACCATCTCTCAGCTTCGCCCTCAAAAGTAAAAGAAGCCAAAACAACTCTTGTTTCTGGAGGGCATGACATGCTTTCTAAAATTTTTCTATCTGCATCAACCAGTTTTCTAATTCTATTGGTCCCCATGTCCCTGAGAAAAAAGGTGACCTCATATCCTGAAATAATCTCAGATATTTGTCAATAAGAACCTCACCACTTCCACTAGCTTGTGTATGCTGATTTCTTATAATTTGAGTTATTGCTTCTATCATTTGAGTAAATGCATCTATCGCTGGTGAAGGAGGTTGCACCAAATTCAGGTGCTCAACGGTTTATGCCTCTCTATTTTCACCCATATTATCTTCCTGAATTGATTCCATAGGCCTGAGAAGCACAAATTTATTATAACCGTTACACATCAATCACTGTAATCATATGTAATTCTCTTCATAAAATTTATCATCTTCCTAATGGCTCTTTGATTATGATTATACTTATGTCCCTAAATATAAAAACTCTCTGATACCACTCTTGTCACGAATTCACGAGCAGAATACCAAGTAATGCATCACGACGGATAAAAAAGAAAAAACTTACATAACAATTCCAATCTTAAATAAAATCTTCAATTGTACAAGAGTCACTATAATCCACAAAAGATTTAATAATTTGTCCCCATATATATATATTAACAAAGTTATGAGAAATACACTTTAAACATAATACAACATGACCGACATAAATACCTATCTCCTCAAGCCTCTATAATAATACGACTTTCCCTTCTATCGCATTTAATTGATTTACAAAAAAATTTAAGAACTAACAAATGAATATAATTCACGGCCAATTACTTACACTATAAGAACAAGCATGAACTAAAGATACATATCACTACACGTAAAAAAGAAATTTGCTCAAACAATCAAACATACGGGTATACATAAACTTTTCATATGAACTTTACTTTACATTTATCACCGCCTTGAGTCACCACAAACCTTTATCAATACTCATCCAAAAGTACACAATATTACCATTTGCCAAATCATCGCCCTTTTTCATCATTACACGTATATGTACATCAAGGCCCCCCCAAGCACTATAAGGTGAACTCCACTTTCAACACGCACATTCATAAAGATAAAATTATGCACATTAATTCATAACTAACAAGAAATCGCTTAACTTTATAAATACGACGATGACAATATGATCTAAAGATTGCTATTATTATCCAACACGAAGAAACAGTAAATTATATCACAATTTATGAAGAAGCAGGAAAATCATAACAACTTGCGGTACAAGAAAAAGTCAAAATCATATACCAAGCAGTTCATCACAAGAATTTAAAGATATTTTTATCATAAATGTAAGAAGATAATTACTCACTTTAATTTGCAGTTTCCTCTTGAACCTCCTTTCCTTTAATGCTTCATTCCTTAATAAAGATTCCTATAGAATAAAATATTAAGTGTTAAAGTGACTTAATATACTTCATTAAATGTTTATCGTATCCCTTAAAATGATTCTAATTTAATTAACGTATTATAGATAAATTTTATTCTCATTTAGTGTTTAACATTTCCCTTAAAATGATTTTTTTTTCTAATTAATGATAATATAACTTAGCATAGGTTCAAAATTTTATTAAATTTGAAATCATATTTCATATGTGAGGGTTTAATACTTAAATTACTTAACTTTGATTCATCATACATATTCCCAATTTACATTTCTTGTTGAAATTTATAAACCCTATGTCAAAATTATGAACCCTAAATTAAAAAGATTTGAGATACTAATATTAACATAAAATTTCAATTAAAATAACTATATATCTTATTTACTTACCTCTCCTCTTGACTTATAAGACTCATGCGGTCCTAAGTCATGCTGCGCTTGGCTCCCTCTCACACGCGTTCACTCAGACTCCCCTCCTCTCTTCGAAACTCGGTGACCCAAAGTGCGGCAGAGGCTCCTCACTCGACGCGACTCCTTCTTCCCGACGACAGTAAGATTCAAAATCTCCTTCTCTCCTCCTTCCGACGGCCGACGTGGCATTAGAGCACCTGGTGAGTCACTTCTGATCTCCTTCTCTCTTTCTCCCTCTCTTCCTCTCTTCTCTCGTGCTTTTGGAAGTTCGGTTTAAAAACCGACCGCCTTCGATTTTTCTATCTACTATTTAGGTTATTTTTTTATTTTATTATTATTATTATTTTTTTATTTGGTTATTACACACAGAGTATGTTAAGCCTAATAATTAAGTCATGTATAACAATATTTTGTGTGGAAAACAATATCTACAAACAACTGCATCCCTGCTACATATGGAGGAAAAAAAATTAGCATGCATCCAATAGGATTAAGGAGCTACCAGGTCTAGCTCCTGTGAAAACTTCAAATCTTCTAGCCAATAGTGCTAGGTTAAACGTAACATTCAATCAAATTCCCAAGAGTATACAATAAACAATGAACAGTAACAATAAACATGATGATTTTCTTTTGTTTCAAGATAGTTTTCTTCATTGTTATCTCAAAAAATATTATGGTTAATAACATATTAGAATCCACATCATTTTTTTGGCCAATTTTGTTCAAATATTTCCCATCAATCAAAGGAAGATGAACATAACATCAGATGCTTGTAAGATAAAATTATCGCTAGTATGATGCATGAAGGTTAAATATGAGAATATAAATTATTTTGAATAAAAAAAGATGTGACAATGGAACCTTAACTCCAGACTACATATCAACTTCCCATCAATTCCATTTAGCATATGAATTTGAAGACAATATTCTCATCATTAGAAAGCATAGTTGCAATTATATATTTATATATATAACTCATCCATAAGTTTATCATATTTAAGACATCCCTCAAAAGAGTAGAAAAGTCTTGCAGAGGACTTTGTATGCAATCGACAAGAAGCACCTTCATCTAGGTTTGCATGCATATGGTAAATGTATAGTGTAGTAGTTTCTAATCTTTAAATTTGTATTAAAATACTAATTCTATGTTAGATATATTAATTTAAGTTTTATATATATTTAAGTTTATCATATAAGAAATTTTTCAAGTTAATGAAAGTTCATGATTTAAGAGCTCTTTTATGAAACTAGGTATCTTGAAAAAATTTGTGTTAAAATATTATGATTATTCTTTAGAATGAAAGACAAACTCAAATTCTATTTCAGCCATCCATTCCTGCCAGTTCATCTGAGCTCTCAAGCTAAGTTATGACATGTCATAATATATTATTTTTTTATACTAAGTTTTGTTAACTTCATAATCCATCTCAAGGCATAAACTACGTTGTAGAGCGATTTCCATTTTTTTAATTAGTTCAGATTCCGGAGTAATCATCCAACTTGCATTACATGTAAACTTATGACTTGACACATCAACTACATATTGGCTTTACCCAAACAATACTATATGTCCAAATCATAATGTTTAATGAACTTAAGTCATCACCATTATCTCAAATTTAAATCTTTTTGTGCAAATATGTATTTTAGACTCAGATGACTAGTAAAATCTCACACATCATTAGTATAAATAATGTCTCCAAATCTTCAAAGCAAATATATCAGCTATCAATTTCAAGTCATGTGTCGAATAATTTCTTTCATATGGCTTTAACCATTGTGATGCATAAGCAATCACTTTTCTATTTTGCATTAAAACACATCATAATTATTTCAATCTGAAACCCTTCTGTTCCTAATGGAATAACATGTGCAACTAGTGCAATCGTAAGATGCCTTTTTTAATAACTGAAAATTGTTATCACATTCACCCATCCATTCAAACTTAATTTCATTCCTCATTAATTTGGATAATGGCAAAGTTATATGTGAAAATCCCATAATGAAACTTCGATAATAACAAACTAAACCTAAAAAATTACAAACTTATGCAACATTCTTTGGTATTAGCCATTCTATGATTGCTTTTACTTTATGAAGATCAACTAAAATTCTTTCACCATTTATGATGTGTCCAATAAAAGCTGCACTTCTTAACCAAAATTCACCGTTTGAAAATTTTACATATAATTTCTTTTTCCTCATAATTCTATAACTATTTCCAAAGCATACACTCCATTTATACAAATGTCCTTCATGATGATTAAAGAGCCTTTAAACACCTTTAGGCTTCCACTATTACATTTGAAATTGTATCCACTATGATCTAATATACCAAGTGAAATTAAATTTCTTCCAAGTTCATGAATATACCTCACATTCTTTAATAATCTCCATGCCATCATGGAGTTTGAGTTCAATAACTCCTTCATCTTGAACCTTCCGCCTTCTTTTTCACTAAGAGACTCGAAGCTATTTCTATTTGAGCACATATGGTAGCAGCAGAAGGAATCAAGTATCCATTCCTTGCTTGATTAAGAATATGAAATTGTTAGGACATTTGCAATGCCATAGCCATCCTCTATAATTGCAACATCTCCTCCTCCTTAGACCTTTTGCTCTTCCTCTCTAGGCATTGCTTCTTGAAATGCAATTCTTTATGACAAAGAAAGCATTTCCTTTTTCTTGTTTGATTGGATCTTGATTGGTTCTTTGGCATTCACTCCGCCCCCACGATCTTAATCTATCGCACAATTAGCTCGTTAACCACACTATCATGATTAAATTCTACATTTCTTTAAATCTCTTCTGAATTAAGTTTAGTCATTACTTCTAACATAGCCAAATAATATTTTCCATAAAGCATGGTGTCAACAAATTTCATCCCTACTTGGTAATGAACTTAGGAGAATAACTACTTGATGTTCATCATCTATTCTCACACCAATGCTTTTCAAATAAAGAACTATACAATTAAAATCATCTAGATGCTTATCCAATGGTTTGGAATGTCACACAGATGACCCCTTATCTTTACTTGGGTCGGCCAAGAGAATAGGATGACTCGATTGATCCGCACGTTAGTACCTGAACGAATGAAAGGTGTATCTAATCAAATCATCACAAAACTATTTTCGCTCATATACTACTTAACTTAATTCATATCACAAATATCGAGCGTGAAATCTTTAAATAAATACAGGCTAAAGACATTTAATTTATGCGTCAAAAATCCTTTAAGGCTTCCCAAAACTATACAATTGACAAACAGTAAAACTCGTCTTTCGCGAAAATTTCAATGTAGCATCGTAAAATTTAAAGGCAGTGAAGAAGTCTTAAAAACTCTGAGATAAGAGAAAGACGATGCGTGTATATGTAAATTTGTTGGTAAAAGCAGGTAAACTATCTTTGCGATGCGTTATGTAGCAATATACGTAAGTCTTTGTAGAAATGTAACAATCGCGAATAATATCTTTGTAAGTTAAATCGCTATCGATCGATAATCGAGCGGTGATTTTCATTTCGCTTCAATTATATCAAATCATTTTCATTTTCTAGAAATGTATTCATAATTCTTGGGTTTTGACTTTCATTAATCGTCGGCTGTCATTCAAGTAGGTAAAGCGGGGCATTTACCATACTTTCTGACTATGACGACACCGGTTAGACGACAACGACACCCTCAAATGCAGTCGGGGATCTTAAGATCCCTAATCAATCATCTCGTCAGAACTTTTGCCATCTGCATCGCATTTATAGCCTTCTATCACTGATTTTCACGGACATTTTTCGTTTATCACATTCGCGCATTTAACATGTAAAACATTTCTATATCTTCCGATGAAATCGTATCTTCTGGCTTGTCGTGTCATTAATCTTCATCTGATGCAGGTCGAATACTAAACATTTTGTATTTACGTTCATATGACAATACATTCAATATGTAAATCTTAAATTCATCTGATTTATCTGGCGGTCGGCGGTAAAGTGATGGCATATGGCGTAACTCATTAGCGATAATGTCTCAGCCTCAAGTGTCGTGATGTGCCCTCGATCCTCTCCCTACAACCTATAATAAAATAACTCTTCAGCACTTGTAATTGAAAACTCATAAGTAACTTGCGAATCTTTGCATCTTACCGGCGATGTCTCGTAAACACCGGAAAGAGTTCGACTCAGTAATCTCCAAAGAAATCTCCTACGTCACTATTAATTATCTGCTAATCAATAAACTAAAATTAGCAACACCGATCTAAATCCCCTCATAATTCTACCACTCACCTAAGCGGTTTAGAACTCCTCAATCGCATTTCAAGAAGGCTGGCGAAAGAAAAAAAAAGGAGAAATTAAGAAGCGACGATACTTCTAAGTTTCCGATCGGCAGAACGGAATTCTCAGCCGATCGGTTCACGGAATTTCCCCCAAACCGAGCGGCTTACGGGACTTTCCAACCCGTCAGTTCACGGGATTTACAAAACCGAGCGATTACGGGTTTTGGAGCGGTTACGGGACTTACTTTGTGCGGTGCGGCGTTTCCACGCGGCAACGAAGGGAAAATCGGCTTCCACCGAGTGCGGCGAGACCAAGTCGTTCTGGTTCAGCGCTGATCGGCCCTTCTGATCGGTCGTCGGCGATCGAGAGGAAGGGAGGAGGAAATCGTCGTCGAGTGCGGGCGGTCGTCGATCTCGCGTCGGAAGAGGAAATGAATTAAGCTGCGAAGGAAGGAATAGAATTACCTTCGATTGATCCGGTAAACGCCGTCAGTGGCTAAATCCGGTAGATGCATGCGAAGGAAAGTGGATGCTCTGAGTGCTACGAAAGTTAATTAACTTTAAAAAAAAACTTAATTAGGAATTAATTAAATGGGATATTACATGGAATCGTCTATTTGCAATGTATACAACTTTTTAAGATGCAAACAATTTACCAAAGAATTATTGAACTATAAGGATTTTAGCCTTCTCCATATGTCAATGACTGCTCTTTCATCCGCCACTGCTCGAAGAACTTCATTCCTAAGAATAAGTAGAATTGCACCCTGAGCTTTATTCAACACCTTTCCATGCAATCTTTTACCTTTAGGATTCCTTCTCTGATAAATCCACATTTAGTGCACAAGAAGTGCCTTCATCTTCAGCCTTCAAAGGCTGAAATCATTGAGAACAGTGAATTTTTCAATCTTAATCTTTTCCATCGACATTTTATTGAACTTAGAACCTCCTTCATCTTCTTGATCCTCTTGATCTAGCTCTAATACCAATTGTAAAAAAAATGCAATCAGTAGCCTAAGTCTTGCGGGCTGCTCTCCATTTGTCTCCTCTGATAGAACCTGCTCCCAACTGTTTTCTTCACAGCATAAAGGTTCACAGGTTTCCGCAGGGATCTCCATGGGTTGCAGCAAGATTCTATGGGTTGCCTTCTCCAACCAGCCACCACATAACTTCAACTTGTAAGAGAAAACTACAGTTCTTGAATGTAACCTGCAGGCTAGCACACAAAGAAACTGAAACAAACAAAAGGAAGGAAGAGAGATTGGAGAATGAATAAACGGGAAATAAAATAATTAGATTTAGTTATCAAATACAAGGGGGTGGGTAGCTTATTTACAGCCACAAACAAAGGAATTTGTAAATGACTATTTATTACAAAACAGCCCAAAAGCAACCTATGCGAAAGAAACTAATGAAAGCATTAAAGAATTAATACAACATAAATATCAAGCATAACCAATTACTGCAACACAGAATGTTTATAGAGAGAATTTCAACATGCTAACACGTATCACATACTTATTCATGAATAGAATTGTCATCTAAAAGAAAAAAATATACTAAAATTAAAGAAGTTTCCGTGCAGAAAAAAAATGAATCCACATTAAGTATCAGGATCGAGGATAAAAACTGTACCGCATCAGATATATCACAGTGAAGTTTTGTTACAGAATCGCCTCTACCAAGCTCATCATGGAACCCATAAGCAATGTAAGTTTTGGGGCCTAAATCAGGGCTGGAACGACCTTCAGGGATCCGTGAAGCAAGATTTAGAATTCCAGCCATCGGATGAGTATATTCTATATATGGAAGAGCAGCAAGAAACTCAGCACAGTGCCTTGGCAAACGCTCTGCAAATAAACTAGATGGAGGCCAATCTTTCAGCTTCAGCATCTCAGGCCATCCATTCTTATGAATCCGACCTTCCGCATAGCCTTTAAAGAACTTGTGAATATTAATTTCGACCTGCAAGATGGAAGTTTATAAGCTATCAGTTTGACAAATATTTTAGGTTCATTATGCATATGCAAGTTTTTATGTACCTGAAATGAAAAAACAACTCTCCTATCTCACACTTGTAGCTAAAACTATCTAGCGTTAAAAAAAAGTTTAAGAAAATGGAGAAAAATATCTTTTTATATTCAATTTGCGTACACATGCACTCCTTAATCCTTATCTACAATCCTAACTTCTTTCAAATTATCAACAAAATATTTGAATAATTTCTTCAACATTATCAGCAATCTGCAATCTTCAAGCATACTAATGATTTAGCATTTCAAGCAGTAATGTGTCAATTTGTATCACGAATGCACGTTCACATGCTCAACACGTATGATTTTGTAAAGGAAAGGTAGCACTATGTAACAGGTAAAATTTAGACATTCAATCAAATTACTTGAGCACTATCTATAACCATAATCTATGCTTAGTATGGATTGAGTTTATTTGCCTTTGAGGAACCATGAAGGTTGAATGTGAGTATTAAGGGAGTTAACGCCTGATGGATTAAGGAAAATCACAAAAACAGTATTGGCAAATAGAAAGATTTACTATTCAAATTGTTAAGAAAGTTAATAACAACTATATCAGTAAAAAGTTAAAAAGAAATTGGAACAGAGTCATGTATTCTTAGAAGATTCAAGCTTACAAATAAATTTACCATGCAACTTAAAATCAGATGCAATTCTGATTTATTTGAAATATGGTAATGCAATAGCGGGATGAAACGGAGTAAACACTGGACTGGGAAACATGAAAGTATTAATCTACTTAGCTAATAAAACATGTTTTAAAGACAACAAAAATACTATGCTGAGAACATTGCATGGTAGATCAAAATAATATCATAAATTCATCATTAAATTGGCCTACCTCACACCAATCTAGACAATCAACGGCCTTTACAACACAACCCTCATCTTTAAACTTGTTAACTTTTTTTTCTCGAAGAGCCCTCCACATAACCATAGGGTCCCAACTAAGACCAGTTGTTCTCTCAAGAACACCTCTGACAATAACTGGTTCACCCCTTCTCCAATGCTTCTGAAAATGAGCATATTCGTCATCTCCTAACTCAATTGCATTTGGGCAATACAAGAAGTTATCATGGCTACTTTTTCGAGACGCTGCTCTGCGCAGGGAGAAAGTATTTTGATCAACTCCAATAGATGAGCATTTACCTGGGCATAAAGTACAAATTTCGGATACACTATCATCCACAAAGTCACAACTATTTGTCAAGTTCTCCGCATTACTAATAAGCTTAACCACCCAATTAGATTTGAAGGTGCGCTTCAACACAAGATCGCCATTCCCACATCCTCCATGCACTTTAGGAGGACATGAAATGCTACCATCACTGTTTGCGCTCCAATCAGAAAAGGATAAAGATTTATTAACGAATTTATTGTTACTTGCATGCACATTTGGACCCTGCCAACAAAATTTTTTTTGCGATAGGTTAAATCTTCCATCCATGTTAGTAGCATGACTTGATTTTTGTGCATGGAAAGAACTTAGAGCAGAATCTGAATTCTTAACACCAGGTTGATAACCTTCACGTAGTTCTCGGCAGCATGCAAGACAAAGATCATATGAACAATTGGCACAAGTTCGATGGAAATC
The DNA here is from genome assembly GCA_021442155.1 of Cymbidium sinense. Classification (NCBI taxonomy): domain Eukaryota; kingdom Viridiplantae; phylum Streptophyta; class Magnoliopsida; order Asparagales; family Orchidaceae; genus Cymbidium; species Cymbidium sinense. The sequence continues at coordinate 141,247,684 of CM038215.1, forward strand.
AACAACAGAAGTATTGCAACGGTCACTGCCAGAAACGAAAGTAATAGGTTACCAAGCAAATCTAACTCAAATAAATGAAAAGAAGCAATTCAATGAATGTGAAGGCGTACAACCAAGTAAATACAACTGGTGCATGTAAATATGAATAATTGTCTAAACTAAAAGCATAGGCTACCTAGCCAACTGACACTTAACAAGAAAATAGAAAGAGTAAAGAAATGCATGACGGTATATCAGCGTGTCTCCAAGCAACTGGGAAGACAAGTATGAAATAGACGTACAAACTTGGCAGCATGCACAATAATATTCAACAACAAGCCTTTATCCTACTATGTGGGGTTGGCTACAAGAATCCTTCTTCTCCATTGTGTCCCATTATGTGTCAAATTCTCATTAAATTCTAATAAACTAAGGTTATTTTTTATACATCTTAATCAAGTCTTTTTAGGTCTACCTCTACCTTTCTTAACATAAGGCAAATCTAATACATATATTCTCCTAACTAGGTCATCGGACGGACGATGCTTTATGTGGCCAAACCATCTAAGGCGACTCTATCTAATTTTATCTGCCACTGGAGCAACTCCAACTTTTCCCGAATATACTCATTTAGCATTTTATCTCTAAGAGTAAAGCCACTCATCCACCTGAGCATCCTCATCTCTGCAACACTTAACTCAGTTTTATGCTTCTCTTTTATCAGCCAACATTCTGCACCATAAACCATTGCAGGTCTTACCACCATCTTATAAAATTTTCCCTTAAGTCTAAGCAATACTTTTCTATCACACAACAGACCAAATACATTCCTCCCCTTCAACCATCCAACTTGAATTCTACTAATAACATTTCCATCTATTTCACCATCAATTTGAATAATAGAGCCAAGATATCTGAATCGCTTGCTCTTTTTAATGATTTGGTCACCCATTGTTATAAAACCACCACTAGAACTTCTACAACTAAAATTAAACTCCATATATTTAATTTTAGAACTACTAAAACGAAAACCTTTAGACTTTAAGGTTGACCTCCATAATTCAAGTTTCTCTTGGACTCCCACTCTAGTCTTATCAATAGGAAGAATGTCATCAGCAAAAAGCATACACCAAGGTGCATCTTCCTGTAAATGCCTAGTAAGAACATCCATAACTAAAGCCAAAAGATAAGGGCTTAAAGCTGATCCTTGATGTAATCCAACTGAAATAGAAAAATATTTTGTTAATCCTCCTTACATTTGGATGCAAGTAACAACTCTAGTATACATATCTTTAATGACTTGCATATAATCAATATTAACTCATTTCTTTTTTAGAACTCTCCAAAGAACATCTCTTGAAACTTCATCAAAAGCTTTCTCTAAATCAACAAATATCATATTTAGATCCTCCTTAATTTCTTTATACTTCTCCATCAAACCTCTCAACAAATGTATAACATCCATAGTAAATCTACCTAGCATGAAACCAAACTAATTTTGAGAAACTTTTGTATGACATTGTAACCTATGATCAATTACTCTCTCCCATAATTTTAATGTAAGACACATTAACTTAATTCCTCTACACTCTTGTGCACCACCTTTATTCTTAAATATAGAAACCAACAAATTCTTTCCCCACTCATCTTGCATATTTTTAGTCTTTAAAATAACATTAAAAAGATTTGTAAGCCAAGAAATTCCTTGATCTCCTAAATATTTTCACACTTCTATTAGAATATTCAGGGCCTACAATTTTTTCACACTTCAATTTCTTTAAAACTACTCCAACTTCAAATTTACTAATACGACAATAAAAATAAAATTCTGTATTTTTGTTTAGGGTATTAAGGTTGCTAAAATCAATCGTATTTTTAGATCATTCATTGAAAGTTTATCAAAATAACTCATCACTTAATTTTAATATCATTTTCTAAGAAAAGCGTTTTATGATTTTCATCTTTAATACACCACACTTGAACTACATCTTTATTCCTCCTATCTCTTTACTTGGCTAACTTATATATATACATCTTTCACCTTCTTTGGTATCCAATCTATTGTATAAATCACTAAAAGCTAAATTTTTTGCATCATATATTGCTTCTTAGAATCTCCATGGGTCACTTTATATCTTTCCTAATTCTTTGAATTTTTACATCTAAACTAAGTTTTATAAGAATATTTTTTATTTGCCATCTTTTCTTGCATATTTTGACTCAACTAGCAACTATTTTTATTAAAAAAAGCTTTTCATTTTAATTCTCCAAAGCATATTTTTTGCAACTTGTTTAATTCCACTTATTATTTTTTCCAACATAACATTAACTTCCTTATGAACATCTCAAATTCTAAGTTTTTATAGCTTACTCTTAAAAATATTTTTATTAGTGTTCATTAAGTGCATAATAATATTCACTAAACAATTTGGTGAAACCATGCTACGAAAAAGATGATATTGAACAATTTGCATTAGCTCTTACTGAACCAATATGCAGAGGTCCAATGTGCCTTTGCACAAATGTATTTATGCTATAGCGACATGTATAAATGCATGGATCTATGTATGCATGCATGCGGATAAACAAAATATTATATATATATATATATATATATATATATATATATATCCGTTTTTAAGACATGTAACATAACAATTTCCTTTTAAATTATGACTAAGAATAGAAAAAGAGTGCTCACATTCTCATCTTTTCAACAAATCCACTATGCTATGCTAGATGCTAGATTTCTTGAAATCAATTGGAATGGAACTTTACTCTAACAATAACTAATTAGTCAAACAGTTAGGTGCCAACAAACTAGCACTATTAATCTAACAATAACTAATTAGTCAAACAGTTAGGTGCCAACAAACTAGCACTATTAATTAGGTATGCAAATAGTTGAAATAGCAGGAATAAGTAAAGGAATATCCATCTCAAAAAAAGTACACATTGTACTTACTAAAGGAAACTAATATATTTGGATGTAAATCCAAAAACACGCCAACATAACCATCAAACAAAATTGCTGCTAAAAGAGATTCTACCTCAGTTGATAAAGGAAGGTACCAACAATTAAAAAGAAATCTCATTTACACATCTCACACTAGACTAATATATGTTTTTTTATTAGTATTGTTGGTCAGATTAAAAAAGGTATCTCAAAATGCAAAATGGCATTTAGAAAAGGGTTTCCCTTCAAAAAAAAAAGGAATAACACTAGTATTGAAATATTTACCAATATTGATCGAGATGTGAAGCAAATCATAAATCCACATCAACATATTACTCATTCAGATGAAGAAATTGAGTTATTAGAGAAGCAAAAACCAATCTATGGTGGCCTGAAGCAGTGTTGAAAAAAGTTCAAGGCAATGACCCATGGTGTTTGTGAAGGATGTGACTTAACGATATTCTTGAAGACTTAAATTTTTCCATAACATCAATTATGATAAAAAGGTATGACAACTAAACACTATTAGTATTCGTAAGAAGTCTAGCACCATGACTGACAAAACATGTTTAAATAAATAGAAACTTTATAGATAAGAAAATTAATCAAGGAATCATCCAATGTGAATTAAACTCCAACAAACTACAAATAGAAGATATCAACACTAAAGCTCTAAACCTGCCACAATTTGACAACCTTAATTCCAAACCCAAAATGACAAACATATATTTCAAACTTATGAGAGGGTGTAAAAATACTAAAATCAAAGCAATAAATGTTCCGGTCCTCATTCCAAAAAATAAGAATTTTTTCAGGAAAACTACAATCAGCATACATTTGATTCCTTCCCCTACCATCCTACAACATCACTAACAAGCAGAAATGAAGCCCACTGTCAATGGAATCTGCAAAATTATTGTCTTCCATCTACAACCCCTCAACCACATTCATTTCCAGCTATCATGCTTCAGGAACCTCACCGACCAGCATCCTCCAACCCTCCACCCAACTGTTGTCCCCTCTACTAGCATCTGCATGAATTCAAGCTTCATGTTGGCACCCCGCTAACTAAACAAAAGCTTACACTCACACCTTGATGGAAATCATGCCATACCTAGATGTTGTCCTCTAATCATTACTTTCTGATGGGAATAAATCCATTGTTTACATTTGTTGCTATGAACTATTGTAAATTAATTACACAAATTTCCCTCTATACCTTCCCTCCTTTATTTGGCCAGTTATAGCAGCCAACAGTCACGCCATCCAAGTTGAATAAAAACTTCCTGCAAGCTGTCCCCCAGCAAAACAGCAACCTATGGTCATGCCTTTCAGCTGGAAATCATGTCATACCTAGCTGTTGTCCTCCAGATATTACTTTCTAATAGGAATGAATTCATTGCATGCATTTGCTGCTATGATCTATTCCTATTCACTTTATTTGGTAGGGATGGCCTTATTGTCTTTCTATACTATGAGGACTTGTACCTCCTATAGATTATATACACTTTTTACCTCCATACATATGAAAAATAAAATGTGAGAGTCTTAGAAATTGTTACATCTTTACAGAGTGATGGTTTTTATTTAAGATAAGTCTAATTTTATAAGATAGAGTCATCTATAATATCGATTGGTTGAAAGAACAAAGTTTAGATTACTTGGAAGAGACTTACTCATTTATCATACTCTACAAGTTTATATATCTGTACTACTTTAAGAGATATATGTAATCTCTGTCCTAAAAGAAGAATTTAGTTCGTACATGACTTACATATGATAATATGTTTGATTTGTAGAAATGGATCAATGATGAGTTGGTGTTGGGATCAGTAAGCTAGTTCATTTAAAATTATTAATATAAGTAATGCAATTATATTTAAGAGTAATGTTTCCTTCTTATAAACCTCTTGTTTATGTACTGCACTTGTTATAGAAATTCTTTTCATAGAATATTCTTTATGCATTATGCTAGGATTTCTTTTGAATTCTTTCATTTTGCTATATGCTATGTTGTTAAGGAATTTCATAGATTACATGATTATTCTGCAGTTTAATCTTATCCTTGTGAAACTTTATTTAATCTATTGTTCATGATCCCACATACTATGCTACTTCTATGATTATAAAATTCAAGCCTATGTCAAATGTTCTTGCAGATACAGTTATTGTATTTAATGCTAATCCAAAAGATTATGATGTAATGCAGATCATATGTTAATACATTTAAATATATGCACAGATTTCAACTTGTAAATATTTAAAGAAAAAATTTGATGTTTTGTGGCTATTTTCTAGTGTGTGTGTGTATGTGTGTTCTATTTTGTGACTATTCTTTCATTATGTTGCTTTTTTGTACAGTAGATTGAGCGCATGTGGATTCACCATGGTAATCTGTTCCCACGGGTCAACTGAGCTCGAAGGGGAAATCGTGACATCCATAACTCAATAACCTAAAAGTAATGTAACCAAAAAACTTACAAAAGTTGTACAGAAGAACAGACATCATAATGCATGTAAATACAAGGGGAGTACATGGAGGTCAACGAAATTTGTTATTTTCCTGCGGAGTAATGGACCTCATTTCAGATATAAATTTATCACTGCTAAAATAGTATTACTTATGAATGATAGAAGGGGCATTTAAACTATAAAATAACAATATCAATAGAATAGAATTTTTAACCCATATAATATAAAAACTAATTACGCTTTTATTAATATAATATGAAATCATGCAACTAGGTGAAAGAAATGATGTTGCAGCAAAAGAAATGAATGACAAAGGATATGAGCATATAATTGTAATCAGTGTTGGTATTCAAAGCATGCTTTGATAGTTAAGTGAAACGATTTGCTAGACCTATGCATTGCTAATCTATAAAGTGCAAGCTCCTAGCAAGGCACTCACATTGTGGTGTTTTGTTGCCGGAGTACTAACTTCTCCCTCAAAAACCTCTTCTCAAGAATGCCTCCCGATACCTCATATTCAAGCTTTTTCTCACTTCACACTTCTTAGTCATTAATTGGTTGTTTAAGCTCACGACTACTCTTGATTTTTAAGTATCTTTTGTAACTTTATTATTTATATCTTTGATCTTTTACTTTCAACTTTCAAATAGTTAGAAATTACTATTATGTAATGTATCATATATTCGTTCAAAATTATCAGCTAACATTATTTAAATTTTGTTGATTGAATGATTAATTGTATGCTCATAATATATGTATATGCATATATGGCATACAAATCATGAACGCTATAAGTCATAAATGGGGTGCTCCGCTTCATGCTTTACATTTTATGCAATTAAAACAAATATATATATATATATATATATATATATATATATATATATATATTACGCATTGGATTATGCTTAACATTTTAAAAACACTAATTGTAAATAGTTCTTAGGTTCTTATAAATGTATTTTCATGCTTCCATCAAAAATGACAGAAGATAGCCATGCAGACTTACCAATATATACGTTCCCCATTGTCTAGTTTAGTCCTTGGTACAACCACCACATCTGAGTTAATTGCTGTAAAAAAAAATGTACAAAACTATAAAACCATCATTAGCAATACAAAAAATATATAAATATCAATAACATACAATCTTTCTCACCCAAATTTACCTTGAATCCGTGATTCAACTTCAATCTCTGATTTATGCTCCTTCTCTATAAGTCTGAGGATAGGTAGAGCTCTATGCAATAGATAAAATAAATGTTGCAATCTAGCTGTGCCATCCAGTTCTTTTCGGCTAAACTACATCATATACAATAATTCCACATACATAAGCTATTGCAGACCAAACCAAGTATTGTAATAGAAAAAGATATTAAATTACCTTAAAATCAAGGAATACACGCAAACAAGCCTTACAGTTGCAGTTACCACGACAAAATGGACAAGCAACTTCAACATCAGATGTGGTTTGTTCAGGGTACCTAAGACATCCAATCAATTTTTTTTTAACAAAAAAGTATTATTACATTTGTAGACATTAAAAAAGAAGTAGAAGAAAGAAAAGTGAAATATTACACTAAATTTATTTGGTCAAAACAAGATTCCATTTATAGAGATTTACAAGAAATAAAAGCAGTAAGAAATAAACCACACCTTAGTATGAAAAGAAAAGAAAAACAATTAGGAGTGTAAGTAAACAAGTCCGCTAGAGCCCAAGTCGATAATGAGCTCACAAGTCGAGCTTATTAAGCATCAAGCTTGAACTTGAGCTTGAGCGTTGTTATAATTTGATTGATAATTGAGCTCAAACTCAAGCATTCACCAACTCAACTGGATGACTCATCAAGCTGCTCAAACATTCAATTTTTATAAATTGCATCATAATATGTTAACTAAGAAAATAAATATTTGTAAACTACTTTAAATTATCATGAATTATTCTAAATTTTGATTTTAAATCAAACCCATAACTAAGTCGAGCTTGACTCAAGCTCCAGCTCAAGCTTTGAGCTCGAATCGAACTCAAGCTTCAGTTCGAGAAAACCGTAACTTACTCAAGCCGAGCTCAACTTGTTATGGCTCGAACTTGACTCAACTTGTTCACACCCCTAACAGCAATTATATTTAAAAAAACTATTAATTATAAATGCTAGAAAACTTAGGAGGAAAATAATAAGCAACACAACAAGTGTTGTATACAAAATTTGCAATCTTCAAAGTAGCCGAGTCAGCAATCTAAGTGTTGTCCAGCCTTCATGACAAATCTAAGGGCAAACTTGCCATCACCAATGCTACCTAATTAATGCAAAACTATCTTGCTAACCATGATTGTCCTAACAGATTGTCCTAACAGTTGTAGCAAGAAAAAGATTTCTACCCTTGGAAGTGCCTGCAGTGCACCAACCTTCAATGGTCACAAGTTTATAAAGGAAACATTTCTATCCTATTTCAAGGAGAACGACTTCAAATATTAACATTATGCCAGATTTGTAACTATCCAACAAACAAAGCTTGTCAATCAATTTCTCAAATAAAAATCTAGGAAATATTTGGTTGAAACACCAATAATCTAATCGGAAGAGAGAATATGTAAAATAAATAGATCTCCATTTCAGATTTTCTCTGTAAGAAAGTTTCAAATCTATCTCCACATATTTGGTATGATCATAATGGACAAGATTGTGAGCAATATTGTTAGCAGCTTTACTATAACAATATAGCATCATAGGAGTCATGATAGTTATCTGAACTTCTTCTAAGAGTAACTTAAACCAAACTAATTTAATGATCCCACCAATCAATGTTCCAAGTGCCACAACATTTTATTTTTTACTTCTCTAGCAATAAGATTACCCACACATATGTGCAATATTCTACTAAAGTAAATCTTCCTTCTACAATAGGCCTACCCGACCCAGCCAGCATCAATATAGGACTCTATAATTATGGATTTTTTTTTGTTAAAAAAAGTCCCATTTTGGGGCTTCACCTTAGGTACTTCAGAATATTGGTAAACGCATTCAAAAGTTCTTCATAAGAAACATGCATGATAGAACTTATCAGACTAAAATAAAAAGTTATGTCAAGTCTGGCATGACCTAATTAGACGAGTTTCGCTACCAACCTTTGATAATTTATGGACAGAAGAATTTGAGCTAACATCCCACAATTTAATATTATGATCAATTGTAATATCAACCAGTTGCTTTAGTTTAGTCAGTTTCTTCTAAGAGATGCAAAACATAATTTTTTAAGAAAAGATCAAGCCAAATTTATTCATATAAATTTTCATTCCAAGAAAATACCTGAGATTCACAAGATCTTTGATTTCAAACTATTCTAACAATTATTTCTTTCACATACTTATCTCCAAATCAAGAACTCATATAACAATGATGCCATTAACATATATATAATTAGTATGGAAAACTTATCATTCTTGTGTTTATTATATGAAGTGTCATTAAAATAAGCCCATTTAAATCCTTGTTGACTCACAACTTTTATAAACCATTTGAAAGTGAATGTTTGAACCCATAAATACATTTCTTCAACTTGCAAACTAAGCTTATCTTTCTACAGTTATTGACTCCTAAGGGAGGATCTATGTAGACTTTCTCATTTAAGTCACCATTCAAGAATGCATTCCTAGCATCCAGTTGGATAAATATCTAGACAAAATTGGCTACCATTGAAAAGAGGATCTAAATTTTTTTATGTTTTGCAATAGGAGCAAAGGTTTCACACAATTTGTCCATAAGTTTAAGTAAATCTTTTACAACTAGCTATACTTTATGGTGCATTTGGAGTAGCTATAACTATCTGAAAATGCAGTAGTTAAGTTGTTACAAAAGAAATTGCTATCTAAAAAAGTTGTGATGAGTATTACAATTTTTTTTATTTTAAAAAAGTTAGATTGTAGCTTTTTAGCAACCACCGCTCTATTAGGTCAAATTAGATAACGCAATTTCCTGCCGCATTAGACTGCAAAACCCACTTGCTCAAACGATAACTATTGTGCGGTGCGAAATGTACTGCACCGTTGTCCCAAACGCACCATATATCTTTCAATGGAACTATTAGATGAATATTTTACAATGAAGACCCATTTACATCTAATGGGGATGCCATCCTTAAGTCTTTGAATAATTTTCCATGTTCATTTTAAACAGAATTTAGTTCCTCTTTACTGGCATCTTTCTCCATTTTAGATTATTAAAAGGCTCTTAGGGATAAGATGAAAATTAAGTTTGCTAATTTCAATCTTTCTCCATATTACTGGCATCTTCAGAATTTCAATCTATGTAGGATTGAAAATTAAGTTTCTTTTTTTTTTCAAAAACCAAATAGTCATACCTCACCATATTTGCTAAAAAATGCATAATACTATCACAAGAAAGAGAAGTTTGAGAATTTATGGAGTCCGCGTAGAATTCATGAGGATAAGATGATTTCACTTTATTATAGATTCTTTCTTAAAGAGTAAGCCCATAGTTCAATGGGATGTTATAAGGTTGACTGAAAAGGAATTTCAATTATCTCAATGTCATCGGATCTAGGAAGCTTGGTAGATTAGTGAGATGGAGAAATTTAAGGGAAACAATTTTAATATTTCCTTCCTTTTCTATATCCTTGTTGAGATGAAGAGTTTATTCTCAAAAAAAGTGGCATCCATAAACATAAATATTTTTTTCCTATTATCAAGGGAATAATATTTATGCCACTTTTAAATTGCCCCATTCCCAAAAAAAATACACTTGAAGGTTTTGGTATCAAGTTTATTTCCATTGAGTTCATGATTATGGATGAATGCAATGCACTTAAGACTTAAGATTTAAAATGATATGAAGAAGCATTTGGAATATTTTTTTTTTTTTTTTTTTTGAAGAAGCATTTGGAAAGTACATCAATTAAAGTTTTAAATTAAAGTACATTCATAGGCAACCAATTTGCTAGATAGCCGGTAGTGAGGATGGTATCGCCTCAATAATATTTAGTATTATTAAAAGTGAGCATAATAAATCTATCCACCTCTAAGAGATGTCTATTTATTGATTAGCAAGACCATTTTGTTTAAAAATGTTAAGGTAATAACTTTTATGGATAATAACATTCTTATTTAGGAAACTTCGTAGAATGCTTCTAGAATACTATGTACCTCTATCAAAGTGAAGGATTTGAAATTCATTGTAATATTGGGTTTTAACTATGTTGTGATAATTTTTTTTAAGTTTTAACACTACCATTGCCGGTCCCAAGTCCGGATGCAAAAAGTGGAGGGTTGCGTTAGGTAGCCGACAGCCAGCGTAAAATTTGTTGAAATAATCATGACATGAATCCTTTAAAATCATTGTGTTAATGCTAGGCGTCCCACAGGCGGCGTGTTGTATGGCTTGAATCTGATGAAAAAAATGTGCTAGAATTTGCATGGCGGTGCGATGTTAAATAAGAGGTTCCCACATTATGGATGGATGCGGGCAAAAAGTTAGTCCATGAAACTAGAATTAGGTTAGGATCTTGGAATATAGGTACTCTTACAGGTAAATTAATGGAATTAATAGATATTATGGTTCATAGAAAGATAAATATTTTATGGGTTGGTGAGAAGGCCAAGGAGATTGATAGTTTAGGTTTTAAATTTTGGTATTCAGGTAAAAGTCGAACTAAAAATGGTGTAGGTGTGATTATAGATAAAAGTTTGAAGGATAATGTTATAAGTATTAATAGATGTGGAGATAGAATTATAGCTTTAAAGATTATTGTTGATCTTAAGATTATCAATGTTATAAGTGTCATGCTCCTCAAGTAGGTTTGGAGGTAAGATGAAAAGAAAAATTTTGGAATGAATTAGAGGGATTAATACAAGATACCTCTTGAAGAAAAATATTTATTGGGGAGATTTAAATGGACATGTTGGTAGAGTGGTAGAAGATTTTAAAAGTATTCATGGTGGTTATGGATTTGGAGTGACTAATGAAGAAGGTAGGTATATTAGATTTTCTTAGCTTATGATTTTGTAGTTGCTTACTTTATTTAAGAAAAGATGAACATATTATTACTTATAAAATGGATCTAGTAAAACACGATTGATTATTTTAATAAGAAAAATAGATCGTTTAGATTGTAAAGATTGTAAGGTCATTCAAGTGAAATTTTAAGTACCCAACATCGTATTAGTTTTAGATTTTAAGATGAAAGGTTGTAAGAGAAAAATAAACTAAATTATTGTCTAGGATTAGATGGGGACACTTAAGAACACAAATAAAATATTTTTAAGAGCAAGCTACGAAATTAGAATTTGGGATGTTCATAAGGAAAAACGTTATGTGGGAAAAAATATCAAGTGAAATTAAGCAAGTTGCTAAAGATGTGCTTGGAGAATCAAAAGGAAAAGCTTCTTTTAATAAGAATAGTTGGTGGTGGAGTCGAGTGTGCAAGAAAAGATAAAAATAGAAGCATTGTTATAAAACTTGGTTTAGATGTAAAATTAGGAGAATTGGGAAAGATATAAAAGTGGCTGTAGAGATTCTAAGAAAGCAATATATGATGCAAAAAATTTAGCTTTTAGTGATTTATACAATAGATTAGATACCAAAGAAGGTGAAAGATGTATGTATAAGTTAGCCAACCAAAGAGATAGGAGAAGTAAAGACATAGTTCAAGTGAGGTATATTAAGGATGAAAATAATAAAGTATTTTTCTTAGAAAAGATATTGAAAATAGATTTATGATTGATAAACTTTTCAATGAAGGATCCGAAAGACGATTGATTTTAGAACCTTAATACCCTAAACAAAAATAGAGAATTTCATTTTATTGTCAGATTAGTAACTGTTAGTGAAGCTTTAAAAAAATGAAATGTGGAAAAGCAAGAGGAGCTGATAATATTCCAATATGTGTGGAAATGTTTAGAGATCAAGGAATTTCTTGGCTTACAAATCTTTTTAATGTTATTTTAAAGACTAAAAGATGTCGATGAGTGGACAAAGAGTTTGTTGGTTCCTTTATTTAAGAATAAAGGTGATGCACAAGAGTGCAAATTATGAGAATTAAGTTAATGTGCCATACATTAAAATTATGGGAGAGAGTAATTGAGCATAGTTACGATGTGATACGTAAGTTTCTCACAATCGCTTTGGTTTCATGCCGTGTAGATCTACTATGGATGCTATACATTTGTTAAGAGGTTTGATGGAGAAGCATAGAGAAGTAAGAAGGATCTACATATGATATTTATTGATTTAGAGAAAGCTTATGATAAAGTCTCAAGAGATGTTCTTTGGAGAGTTCTAGAAACGAAAGGAGTTAATATTGGTTATATTCAAGTCATTAAGGATATGTATACTGAGTCGCATTACTTGTGTCCAAACACAAGGAGGATTGACAAAATATTTTCCTATTTCGCTTGGATTACACCAAGGATCAACATTAAGCCCTTATCTTTTACTTTAGTTATGGATGTTCTTAGGCATTTACAAGAAGATGTACCTTGGTGTATGCTTTTCGATGACATTCTTCTTGTTGATAAGACTAGAGAGGAGTCCAAATGTAAACTTGAATTATGGAGATCAACTTTAGAGTCTAAAGATTTTCGCTTAAGATCTAAACTAATATATGGAGTGTAATTTTAGTCAGAAGTTTTAGTGATAGTGTTGTGACTTTAGGTGATCAAGTCATTAATAAGAGTGAGCATCTGATATTTAGGCTCTATTGTTCAAAATGATGGTGAAATAGAAAATGTTATTAGTAGAATTCAAGTTGGATGGTTGAAGTGGAGGAATGCATCCGGCCTATTATGTGATAGAAAAGTTCCACTTAAACTTAAGGAAAATTTTATAAGATGGTGGTAAGACCGCAATGACTTATGCAGAATGTTGGCCAATAAAAGAGAAGCATAAGACTAAGTTAAGTGTTACGAGATGAGGATGCTCGTGTGGATGAGTGGCTTTACTCTTAGAGATAGAATGCAAAATGAGTATGTTCGGAAAAAAGTTGGAGTAGCTCAGTGGTAGATAAGATTAGGAAGAGTCGCTTAGATGGTTTGGCCACATAAAGCGTCCATGATGACATTAGAGAGTAGATGCATTAGATTTGCCTTATGTTAAGAAAGGTAGGTAGACCTAAAAGACTTGGTTAAGATGTATAAAAATGATCTTAGTATACTTGAAATAAATGAAAATTTGACACATAATATGACACAATGGAGACGAAGGATTCATGTAGCCGACCCCCCCTAGTGGGATTAAGGCTTGTTGTTGTTGTTGTTCTAATTTAGACTTATCTTTTAACAAATATATTCAACACATGATTTTGTAATCCTAAATATAAGTAATAAGCCATCATTTGGAATTAAGGTTTAGAGATCTGGATAGACCCTAACTATTACACTACACAAGTTTAAAAAAAATTTTGGTGGTTTTATAGCTTTTTGGTGTTTAGCAAGCTAGCAGATTTCACATTGCAAAATATTTTTATTCTTAAACAAAAAAGGAAATGAGACTTTAAGTTAAAGAAAGCTAAGATGACCTAATAGACAATACCATAATATAACTTGATCTCTATTTTAGAGTAGAAAGATCTTTGTTGATAACAAAGACATAACTACTCTCAATAAAATATTTACCAAAGTATCACAAACCTCAACCTCACTAGCACTGTCAATACTCTTCCTAATTTTTAGTCCAAAAATTCGTAAGATTTTAATAAGAATGTGACTTTAATATTATGATTTTTCATTATGTTGCATATAGACAACATGTTGCAAGAGAGATTTGGAACAGTAAAACAAAATGAAGACAAAGCTAGTTAATGATAATGGCCCCTCTCCCAATAATAAGAGATAAAGATCCATCAGTAAGTTTGATTATACGAGATTTACAAGTAAATAAGCATAACACTAGAATATGTGAGCAAAACCTGACATGTGATTTGATGTTCCTAAAATAGTAATCCAGAATTCTTGCCTCCTTCACTATAGCAAAAAATAAGAGAAAAAGTACCTTTCTCAGCTTAAAGGAAGGAGTTGATAGTTGTTTCTGGAGTGAGTAATTTGCATAGAAGATATAATTGCTCTTTATAAAGAAACATCACCAAGAATTTCAATATTTTTCATCTTTAGTCCCACGCATTTAGTTTAATAAGTGTGAGTGCCTTTGCAATGATTTTCAGGATTATTCTAATTTCTTGATTTGTTGTGAAGTTTCCAACAAATTTATCTTGTGTGATTAGTTCACACCAAAGATTACATCTCTTTTTATGCCTTTGGTTATATATTAGTTTTTGTTCAAACCTCTTATCGTAATATCAAAATTTTCAATTAAGAAATAATTTGTTCAATAAAATCATGTAAATAAGTATTAGATATTGTTGACCCTCTTTGGTATCCCATCTTTTGGGAATAAAAAAAAAAGGAGAAGAGAAGAAAGAGAAAAGAAAAGAAATAATAATGCGTAAATATATTTATACTATATATACGTGTGTCTATATATATATATCATAAGTATAAATAGATATTATATAATAAAAAAAGAGAAAAAAAGAGAGAAAATTGAAAGCCCCATTTCCTACCTACAACTAACTCACTCGATTGGATTCATTCCTTCGCTCGTTCAACCTCCTTTAAATAAAAAAAATTGATGAAAGCCCCTCATCCCCTCTTCATTCGGTTGAGGAACCGCAAATGAGCAACCATTCCCTCCACTCTTCCCTTAACCGCAATAAAAAAATAAAAAAATTTGATGAAAGCCCCTCATCCCCTCTTCATTCGGTTGAGGAACCGCAAACGAGCAACCGTTCCCTCCACTCTTCCCTTAACCGCAATAAAAAAAAAAAACTGCTCCCTCTCAGTTTTAAAAAAAAAGGGAAAGATCGAAAAAGAAAACGACAGTAAAAAAAAAAAACTGATCCTGCCTCTCTCGTTCAATCCCTTCTCCCACAACTGCAAGCGTTAAGATCAAAACTCCACGTCTTCCTCTTTACCTAGGCCGAAATTGCCTCCATCTTGGCTGATAACTTTTTGGTCGGACCCGCGCTTGTTGATCCCTACGACGGAGGGCAACAGTACGTCGAGGCAATTAATGGCGTTTTCGCCTTTGACGCTGGCCCAAAAGGTAATAAGGCGAGTGCCTCCTCCACCTAGAACTCGGATGTCAGCATTGATGGATCCAACAATGAAGGATCTTCTCCTGCTATCATCTCTCCTATTGCCGGGGTCTCAGCTTCTTGATCCATCAACATTGGCCTCTGCGGGAACTGTTACTTCTGTGCCGCTTCAGGAAGCTCACGGTTTTCTGGACAGTTCTACCGTGTTTGGTCAGGCAATGGTTGCAACACAGTCCTTGAATCCGCATCACATGACGCTTTATTCCTCACAGGCTTTTGTGGAACCCCACCAGGCTCATTACATGCCTCCGCATTCTCTGAATATAACCGCTGCTCCTCGAATGATAAATTTTATTTCTGTCCCTCAACATACCGATCTTCCTTCTAGTCTCATTTCCCCTTTTTTCAATGCCCGCTCAGACAGGAAGTGTGAAACCAGTTCAAGGAAAGGTTGATCCTTTGTCAAAGGAAGATCAATTGAGTGGAAGGTTTGCTCATCCTGTGTCTGATCCTAATTATAAGGCTTTCAAGCAACCTCTTTCCCAGATACCACCTCTGCAACCTTCGCATTTACCGCCACCAAATATTGAACCATATGGATTGCATCTAGTTCCACCATTAACTCAAGGGCCAGTGTTAAGATTTGAAGATTGTCAGATGTGTCAGAAAGCTTTTGCCTCATGTGCATTCAGATAGGCTTGTCAATGAGCTAGGCAATACTTCTGGGGTTATGGAACTTGAGCAATATATTAATATCTCAGGAAATCTGGAACCGATCACCTCTGTGACACTAAAAGATGGCACACAGATTCAAGCACCAGAGAATTCTCAGATTTTCTACGAAGTTGAACCACGGCTTATGCTTCTCAAGGAGTGGAATTTGTTTGATTCGATGCTTTGTACTTCTTATACTGCAACCAAATTGAAGACTTGGAGTGCAATAGCCTGAAGAAACTCAAGCTTCTACTTGCCAGAATGGGTTTCTCTCTCGTAGACTGCCAGAAGAAGCTCCAGTACATGGGCATGGAAGTCAAGCAGCGCATGAAAGACGAGTTTGATCACTTTTTACCTGAGTATGGCTTGACAGAATTTTACTACCGCAATTTCTTTAGAATCCATGGGTATTGCTCAAAGTTGTCCGACGTCGATGTTGTGTACGGTGTCACAGAAATGCTTGAATCATTGGTAGGAACCAAGAAGGACACATCAGTTGGCGAACAATTTTGGGTTGCTTACTCAGCACTTTCCTTAAACAAGCTCGATCATCTCAGAAAGGGAATGCAGAATGCTATTGAGATACAGAGGGCTATTCTAAGATAGGGGAGCTCCACGATGACAAAGAGTGGATTTATTCGAAGTGGCAGAAGATTTCGCTGGATAAAGCTTGAAGATCCTGTGGATACTGTGCGACTGCATTATCCACAGGCTGTTACCAAATTCTGTTACTTTCTGATGGATGCCTTAAAGGAAAGAGGTACAAAGATGAAATCTTTGATATGTGCCTGTTTGGCAAAAGAGCCTTGCAAAGTCTTGATGGTTGGGGTTTGCAATAAGCCACGACTTGGAGCTATTCAAGGCAACTCATTTAGAATCATATTTATAACTGCTGCTGAAGAAATTGGTGCAGAGTACTCTCATGAATTGTTTGACTCTTCATGGATACTTTTAGATACTGTGGTTGTCAGCTCTTTTATGATTAGATTGGCTGAGAAACTACATTAATGCTCTAGGACATGTTGAAGAGAATCAACCACCTTGAGCTGTTGAATTGTTTGGACCAGGGAATCTGCCAGACCTCTCAATGGCAAATTTTAGTCACAATGGAATTGAATTTGATCTGTCGCACAATCTTTTACAAAGAAGCACAGCTAAGTGTAAGCAGTCCTACAAGAAGAGAAGGATAACTTATGATGGAATAATGAATTCTAATGCAGCACCCGCTCCAAGTCCCACTTATCACCCATTTTCTCCCTCTTTAGAAGCATAAAAAAATTTTATTATTATTTGTGGTTATCAAATCAACCACCTTGCTGATCATTACAAATGTGCAACAAAAAAATGGGTTTGAATGTGAGAAATCGTATCTTTGTGCTTGTGCTTCTTTTTGCAGGTTTCAAATTCCTGCTAATATGCATTGAAGTGGTGCTAAGAGACAACCGCTGACAAGCATGCTTCACATGCTTCATCGACATACCGGTAGCAAAACCGACAGATGCAAGACTTATGCCAAAATCGCCAAATTTGGAATATTTGCATCTATATTTGCTTTTACGCAGGATCGGCCTCGCATGCTCATCGAGCAATGCGATTGAAATTCTCGGTCTTAACCAACCACGCCATCAAGACGATCTGAGTAAAATAAGCTGCACTCTATGTGGGATGACGAAATCACAAAATTTAGACTAAAATTCAAGACTTAAACAAATTCAAATGGAAATAATCTAAACTTAAGTTAAACAAAAAGATATATGATCAATATGAAGATAAACATTAAATCAAAGAGAAATAGAGTGAGAGCACTTAAAAAAAAATTTGAAAGAATATAATACTTATTTAAAATGAAAGTAAAATTTGAAAAAGCTAATACCAAACTCACAAGCTATAATTATAAATCTCCATGGCTTAAATTGAAGCGGTAAAGTGAGTTCTCTTTTATTCAAATTTCTCAAAATTAAACAAGCCTTAATTGAAATTTGGGGAGACAAATGCCAAGCTCATAAGAGATTTACCATACACTTAAAACTCTAATTTTCAAATAAACATGAAAATTAATGTGAAGTTAAGAATGAATCCAAATGGGGTTTAATTGTCAGATATGAATATGAACACTACCTAGCCAATAAACATAAATATGACCAAACAAGAGAATCAAGTTATTATAACTTATTCCAAGCAAATTAAAAATAATTTGAATTGAACACAATCAAATTTAAGAAATTTATATGAAGCTTGATAGCCTATGTATCAATATAATTAAGACTTCTTACTGAATAATCGACTTGTATTCAAAAAAAGCTTGAATTCAAATAAGCTCGTTTAGAGGAAGTACAACAGCTTGTATGAGCGAATGTCAAATTGGAATGTTGAACTTGCAAAGATCTAACAGGTCTTTAGTGAGCATAAGCCTACTATTGAAATTTAGAAAATTCTATGAAATGTAAGTAGAAATACAACGCATTTTGAGTGCAAATATAAATCTAATCGCAAAACGCCAACGCAACACATCGCATAAGCAACGAATGCATTAATTAAGACATTCTTAAATACATAAGCGTTCCCCAAACACTATGTCAATGCTTAAATTCAACTGTAAGAATATCAAGGCGGTCGCTTCCTTCGCTTAGCAATACGTAACTGAACGAAGTACAATGAAACTTATTGAAATATCGAAAAGTTATTTCGCTACGTGACAAGATTTGATCCTCATATGAGCGAAACAGAATTGACAAGATCTAAAGCTTTTAAATATATTCAAATCAATTAACTACCCCGATGATGACTGTGTTCAATGGTGATTTCAACCAAAGGGGATACTTCCATCAAAATGTGATTCCAATTTCAAATCAAATTAACTCAAATTGAGTGTCAACCTAAAAAACTGCTTAAATGAAATTTAACCATTAAAATGGACTACAATGGATTATTCTTCAAGTCGACATATTGTGATATTTTACAATTTGCTCGGAATTGAAGAAAGACAGCCTTTCCACCAATAACTACCGAGTCGACTTGCTTCGAGATTCATCATTGGCGATCCCTAGTCATCCTCATGGATATGTCACATGGCAGTACATCGTGCTCACAAAGACACCTACACGGTATTTATGAGGCGGTATGTGTCCATATTTGATTTTAGTGGCATTCCCCTTGGGCTTAATAATTATGAGTTTTGGGATACTAGCCGCAACACATGTTGGGATAGGCGGAGTTAACCACACTTTGGGACTTATGACAGTGTCGGACTCTGTTTGGCTACCGCTACGAGGAGTGTGTTCCACCTGATGAGGAGTTATTTCGTAGACAACTTTCAGTTGATAATAATCGACAAGGTAGATTAGTCATATCATGTGCTTATATTGATCTTGAACCACCAACCACCGCACTTCGTTTTCGTATTCTAGCGCCACGTGCTACACTCGTGAGTACATGGATTGAGTTTCTTACAGGAGCACACTTTGTCTGATGAGTCTGTATTACTACATGATCCTTTTGGATTTGGAATATCAGACGTAAGTAGTTTGTTTGAGAATACTGTTGAGCCTTCTTTACCAATTGGGTACTCTTCTCCAGTTATACAGGATTTGAGAGAAGTTACTCTTAGCAGGGTTCATAGCTACTTGGCTCTGCATCTTTGTGCTACACATGAGGTCTAATTCTGTGTGTTAATAATAGCCGCCAGGATTTCATGAGATGAGTGGATCTCATCCCAAAGAATACTAGCTAGAGTTTACAATTGGGACGATGACGATTCATTGGGATATGTTATATGTTCTGGCATTACTTATATGTTTGGATTCACCTTCATGTACATGGAGCCTATGCTTGTTTCGAGTACCCAGCATACTTTTCAGAGCGAGGATATCTCACAGTTATTCAGCCTTACTGAGGATCGTCTACCTTTGAGAGGGATCGGATACATCTGTCTTCTTTGCACCTCACTTGGTCAGGGATCGATTCTTGCTAATTCACCAGTCGAATACAATTGATTTGCCACCTGACATGATAAAGACTGATCTTACCGATGGCTTTGATGAGAGTGATAAGGCCTCACTACTTTATAGTCGACGGACATTGAGAGTGGTCGAGTACTTTTCATAATGCCCAGTCGGTGGTTGAGGTTTGGTCGGCCAATTATCATTGAGGGCTACCACCAATCATGTCACGCTCAAATGTCCGACTTTCATGATCGACCATTCATCCTGTGGATAGTAAATGTCGTGAAGACAGTTCCTCTTAAGACATGCTATTATGCTGCTTCTATAGTTTGGCTACATTTACTGAGACTTGGTATTGGCTCTCATTTTTAGATAACTCCTTCGCGGAACCACACAAGGGTCAGCTATACTCACCTCACTTGGGTATGACTGTCTTTTGGTTCTTTCTGGAGCGTGGCGCGAAGAGATATGACCGCAGAGTGAGGTCTGGGAGTTCCTCGAGGTCAGCGGACTCCTCATCGATCACCATTAGCAGGAGATAGCAGCACTAGAGGTATAATCACTATCTTTCTCTCCTTCCAGTACTTCGGTCATCTTCTTTGTTGTATCATTAAAATATATTTAGTGTATCTGATATTCTAATTTGATTCATGACAGATGCACCGTGAAAGTGTCGGGTTGAGGACACCACTCATACAGAGTTAAAGCTAATGATTACGCTCTTATACCAAATTTCTTCACCGCCTAGACGTAGTGTAGACTGAGTCTGCTCGAAGCTTCACCATTGTGGTCAGCGCAATTCCACGACGACTTCGACTCTCGACGATACCATAAAAGCAAGATTTGGGATATGCCACTAAGGACTTTGGAGCTGAGCCATCTAGTGTGCCTGCCCTTGATATTACTACCTCAGATTTTATTAATCTTTCTGTGGAGCCACTCTTCCCTACTGAGCCTTACTGTCCATTGTCCTGAGGAGACTTCTGAGGTGAGAGATCCCATACCTAATGGGGCTTCTGCTAAGCCAACATATAGTTCTGGAGCTTATCAGATAGTAAAGGTCAACGAGGACTATGCCACTTATGACACACCAGTTCGGTCAGATTCGCCATGTTCAGATACTTTCTTCCTCTCTTTATTCTTTAGTTGCACTTCTTTACATTTACTGCTCTATTTTATGCTGATTGTTTTCATTTATTTCTTGCAGTACCTGATATAGGTTATGAGTCCAAGATCTACCATCGATATCCCTATACACCGCATCTACGTGATGGGCATGCGTGATGCGCTTGGTGTTTTTGAGGGATGTGGTTTCTAGGCTTACTCTAGACTCACAAGAGTCACTAGATAGCTTCACATCATATGCGAACACTATTCTGGATCTTCTAGCTCGTACTGGCTTAGAGGAGCAAGTTCTCAGGTACTTGGAGACTCTCTGTAGATACGTAGAGTTTTTGATCCACCAAATGAAATCGCTCAGTATTGTCCGATCTGACACTTTACTGACAGAGCTTCAGAGCGTCGGTCGCTTCATGGGGAGACACCCAAGACACATGAGTTTGAGGAGAGTGTTGAGGCTCTACGACACATACAAAGTTCGATAGATGCTTCTTCCGAAGTTACCGACCGACGCCAGATCGGAGCAGTCGAAAGGTGACAGAGAGCTCTAGTAAAGCGAGCACAACCATTACCGATGCGCCTGCCATGATAGGCCGAGGCTACCTTGACCGTGAGCTACCGATGCTTTACACCGAGAGTGAGCATCGCTTTTAGCGCTTATTCAACACAACTGCTACACCCAGGCTCCCATGATGTATTTTTTCTTTTTTTGTTTCTCTTTCCATCAATCATGTATCGTCTTGTTGTATTAATGGACATCAGCATTTCCTTTGTTACCATTGTGCTTTTTGTTTGATTAGATCATTTCAGCTTCGATTGCAATAGCTTACGGAGCTTTGATGGGATTTGTCATTAGTATGATGCCTTATTTAGAACATGTTAAATGACTGGCTTGACCGATCTATCAAAATCGACTTGTCGGATAGATAAAAGTTATTACATCATCTACTCTCTGCTTCGATAGCTTTGCTGAAAATCTCTTTCTTTTATGTCCTTATAAATTTAAGTTTTCTCCAATCCTAGCTTCATGCTTGATTGGGTTTGTTGGAGGAATTGATTTATTTGATTTTTAAAAAAGCCTCCACTGGGGAATCGATTTATCCGTGCTTGGTCGGATTTGAAATTTATTTTGTCATAGCTTTAAGCTTGACGGACTTTATGAAAGACTGACCTGATTTGTCCATATTGATTTGTCAAGAAGTGTATGTACACCATGAATCCTGCGCTTGAGCTTTAATGGATTCATTAAACAGTACGTGCAGATGTCCCAGTCTTCCGGCTTATACTAAATCAATGTTGAGTTATCAATCTAGCAATGTGTGCTTTAATAGACTGAATAACCATGAAATTCATTTAATTCGGCCATCGTCTTTGTCTGAACTATGGAATTGCTTCATTGGTCCTGTGCTTTCTGCTTTGACGGACTTGATGAGGAGATTGACTTTGATCTATACTTTGAGTCTGATCAGATCATTTGATAATAAATTAAGATATCACACTTTGGGCAATATATAGATTGATTTGAGGTATCGATCAAGTAGAAAAGATCTTTTAGATCCTAGTTGCTTGTAATCACTAAGCGGATCTCGGATATCAATGCTTATCATCATTGGATTAACGCGGGCTCTTTCACGCTTTTCTTACGGGCCATTGAGTGAGGAGGCCAAGAACTCACCACATTCGGCTTGAGTTTGACCTTTGACCTACTCAAGTCTTCGACTTAAGCTATAATGGGTTGGTGATTTTGTCATCGACCGACAACGTGAGGTTTTTTCACGCCTTTTCTCGGCTTGAGGAGTGAGAGCGCCGTGATCTCGCCATTTCAGGCTTATTGAGTTTGACTTTAACTCATCTGTCCTTGAATATAGAAGTTGATGTTTTTCCAACTCATTTGATTGAAGCTTCCAAAATTGAGAGTTCTTCTGACTTGATCTTCAGAATTTGGCAAATCTGGGAGATAAACTTTTGATATTTAAAGTTGTCTTTTCATACGTAAAAATAGATTCTGAGATTTCGGCGTAATCTGCAAAAACCTGCAACTTTAATAAAAATAATTATGGATATATTCAGAGATTTCGGCATAAAACTCGATGTCAACCTGAATCAGAAAATATTTGAGGATCTCATCTTATAGCACGATTTCAACTAAGCTAAATATATAAAAATGCCCCCCTATCTTGCAGGAGAAATGCTAAAGCACTTTGAAAAAGCTCTAAAATAATTTAAGAAGATATATCAATGTATGAGCTGATACATTTGATCTTAGGATGATTTTAACGTGTAATATTGATTTCATCTATGTATAGAAATCTAAAAATATCCTGTGTAACAGGAAAATTTTCACAATTTTTTTTTCATCTTAAATAAGTATATTTATTTAGGGATCTCGGCATGAAACTCGATGTCGACCTAAATAGATATACTAAAAAATATATCTAATCTTGTAGGGGAATTTTTATTGTACCCTGAGAATGTATTTATCATATATAATACTTTTTCAGGTATCGACCATTAATTGGTGTCATCATCTTCGTCATTTATGTCAACGATGCAGACGCTCTCCTTGATACAATTTTTCAATGACAAAAGGGTCCTCCCAATTAGGCTAAAATTTGCCACCGAATTTTCGATTATGAATAATTAGTCTTCTCAGCACCAGACCAATTCCACTTTTCGGAATGTTCGAGGTCGCACTGTATGATCGAATGCTTTGGACATCCTCGCTCAGTAGACTTCTAAATTTCGTTGAACTTAGTGCCTAACTTTGTCAAGCGCGTCAAGCTCTTCCATCTGTAGACGGGCATTCTCATTTTGAGTATGATTGTATTAAATGACTACTCAAAGTGAAGGTATTTCAACTTCAAGTGGCAAGACTACTTCCGCTCCAAACCTATTATGGGTTGGAACACTGCTTTAGTTCCACATTGACAGGCCAATTTTGCTCGAACAAGGTCATGAATAATGAAGCCAAGCATTTCTCTTCTCCGTCTGTGGATTAGCTTTGCCTGATGAAAAGTTTTTGCCGCTACTTCTTCTTGAGACTTCAATCTCCATATTTATTTCCTATTTTGTTGGGACCTTTCGATAGCGGATTCTCAAACATGTGGTTCAGGTGTTACACCCCAATGTTCACCATGTAGGGCTTGCTTAGAACGATCATGAGTTCTTACTAACACTGATGGTAGCTTTTGTAGTGAAGCATTTTTTTTTCTTCTCTAATAATTAGCCTTTGATACCTATTCTTCATAAGGCATTTTTTCTTTGACAATTTTCAAGACTCTATGTACTCAAGCAGATAGAATTTTATATTATTTCTTCTGAAGGGTTTGAGCTGACTGTTGTTAACTCAAAATGACCGCTTAGCATTACTAATAGAGCTATTCATTTTCACCCATTTCAGATTTTCGAACTTATTGTAAGTAGGAATACTTGCTTCAAGCATCAAGTCTGGTCTCATGGTTAGTGAAAAGAAAATGTCAGCTCAAAGATTTTTTCTCCTTTGCCTTCTACTCAATTTTCCTCCAGAAGATGAGGCTTCAACATTATACCTTCTTAGTGACAGGTTCAACTAGCAGAGTGCTCACATTTACAGGCATGATTGAAACTTTCTGCTAATAACGGTTCTTTTCATGACTAGCGCTTCAGAATGACCCAATCCTTCAAATACAGAGGCTTTCTTTCGACGAACCTCGGTAGCAGTAATGGCCTCGGCTGTCCTCCTCCTCTGCACAGATTTGTGTGTACAATATACAGGTGCTTCAGGCAGAGGATTATTTGCAGCAACGATAGTCGAGAAGTCTACGCTACCAAATTGAACGGTAGCTCTAACATCCCCAATATTGAAAAGAGCTTTAGTAAAATGGATATGGGTTCCGTGACTTGGCTGTATGATGAACGATGTGTTTTGAAGATCCATCGATATAGAACAAGCAAATCAGTCATAATGAGATGACCGATTTAACTTTAATTTCAATGATAATTGATTTTAAATTTCAATTTTAATCATGCTCTACTGTTACTGTAGCTTAAATTCGACTAGTCAAAGATAGAAAGAGAAACCGCCCCTGAGTCATATAAATGGTTCAAAATTGCCACCCACTCTCGACAAATTGAATCAAGAGAGTATGGTTTAAAGTGTATGTGTAATTTTGCAGATAATAATAGAGAAAAAACACTACCCGAGATTTTGTCCTCATTTTGTTGGACTTTAGATCGATTCCTGTGTTCCTAGAACAAGCCCTCTATAAGCACTAATCAATAGTGAGAACTTACGATAAAACAGCCGCTTAATGAATATGAAAAGATATGAGTTTTAGAATTTAAGATTATAAAATTTATCATTTCAACTTAAACCGGATGATGGGGAATGATGACGCTGGATCTAAATCTCGGTCCATCCAGCCGTGCCCCTAATCTATTGGAGAGGTAATGAATCTAACCCGACCAAGAATCCTTATCAACAATACACATGGGTTACATCGCTCAAAAAATCCTTATGACTGGGGAGTGATGTTTGTCAAGAGAGCTTAAAGTCACCTTAACCGACAGAGGCTTTCTATCATATCTTACGATTCACAACTCAAAAGGCAAAAGCCATCGGGAGATACGCACGATCGATCGTAATATAATAGTCTAACCGTCAAAACCGATCGAGGACTTTGTAACATCATCTATGGATTTATCGGCCGCCACGCAATCGCACACGTCACGCCCCATTTATAGACATGAGATAAATATAATGTAACACTGATTTGACATCGCCCTTCGTGAAGTTTTCTTAATTTATCACCTCCAATAAACTGTTGTGGAAGGTTGATAGATTTCGTTTTACGTTAAGCTTTTAATGATAAAATTTTATTTAAGCAATTTTTTAGGTTGACACTCAATTTAAGTTAATTTGATTTGAAATTGGAATCACATTTTGATAGAAAATCCTACTGGTTGTTAATAACGCCCATGAACCTCTCAATCAGAAGACAAAGATGATGCGACGGTATGAACCACGTAAGAATAACTCCTCGCCAAATCTCAGATAATGAGAAGAAAGTACAACCGGTAAAGAAAGCTCGAATATCCTCAAATCCATCGACGTTGATACTCACAATCCAAAAGGATCATGAATACAAACTCCTCGCAAAGCTCTCGTAAGAAACTCTAAATCCATGTACTCACAGGAAGTGTAGCATGTGAGTTCCTAGAATATCCCAAAGCTTTGAAGGTCTGGTGGTAGTGGCTCAAAAGATCAATATAAGCATGTGACATGGCACCCTCCGTCACCGCCACTTGAAAGTTGTCTACAAATAACTCATGTGGAACACACCGCCGTAATCGAAAGCAAACACTGGGGTCCGACACTGTAAGTTCCAAAGTGTGATCGAACTCCTCCAGCCTATCCAACATGTGCAGATCCCAAAACTCTATAACTTCGTAAAGCCCAAACAGGGGGAATGCCACTAAAATCAAATATGGACACATACACAGTCCGTAAGGTGTCTTTGTGAGCCTGCAAGATGTACCTAGCCCATGTGACATATCCATGAGGATGAATCTCGAAGCAAGTATGACGAGCTCGATGAATCGACGGCTAAGAAGTTCAGACTATCTCATCCGCCAATGCCGTCGGCATCAGAAATATCACAATATCTGGAACTGACTTGAACAAATGTGTCATCCAAATGATTGTAGTCCCTGCATTTCAACTTAATGGTAGCCAATCTCATAACTGACAAAAAAGAGTCCAAGTACCGGGAAGTGAGGAGCATGCAAAATAACCATGGTAAAGATCACGTCCTCTCAACATATCGATCTGTTGTTCAATCCTATCCCTGATATCAGTATCTTCACGAGGATCATGTCTATCAATCTCCAGCCAAATAGCCTTCTTGTTAAGCTCACTAGAGACAAAGTCGTCTAATCTCTTCCAACCAAACATCCTCCTGTCAAATTATCAGAGAAAACACATTTAAGAATTCGGGTGAAAGCATGACAAAACATAAACAAGGAGAAAATAACGAGCTACACTAAGGAGCCGTAAATTAGCTCGCAACAAATACGATCCGCGTCATGCATGTATCATATTTGTTGGGAGGCATTTGTTGACCCTCTTGGTATCCCATCTTTTGGTAATTAAAAAATAAAAAAAAGATAAGAGAAGAAAGAGAAAAGAAAAATAATAATAATGCGTAAATATATTTATACTATATATACATAAATATATATATAACATAGATACATTTATGTTATAAATATATATATATATATATATATATATATATATATATATATATATATATCATAAGTATAAATAGATATTATATAAAAAAGAGAAAAAATTAAAAGTCCCCTTTCCTACCTACAACTCACTCGCTCGATTGGATTCATTCTTTCGCTCATTCGACCTCCTTTAAATTAATAAAAAAATGATGAAAGCCCCTCATCCCCTCTTCGTTCAGTTGAGGAACCGCAAAGGAGCAACCGTTCCCTCCACTCTTCCCTTAATCGCAATAAAAAAAAATTGCTCCCTCTATCGGTTCATCAAAAAATTCTCCCTCTCAGTTTAAAAAAAATGGGAAAGAACGAAAAAGAAAACGACAGTTAAAAAAAAAAAAAACCTAATCCCAACCTCTCGCTCAATCCCTTCTCCCTCAACCGCAAGCATTAAGATCAAAACTCCGCGTCTTCCACTTTACCCAGGCCGAAATTGCCTTCATCTTGGCTGATAAATTTTTGGTCAGACTCACGCTTATTGATCCCAACAACAGCATGCAAGAGTACGTCGAGGCAGTTAATGGCGTTTCTGCCTTTGATGCTGGCCTAAAAGGTAATAAGGCGAGTGCCTCCTCCACCCAGAACTCGGATGCCAGCATTGATGGATCCAACAATGAAGGATCTTCTCCTGTTATCGTCTCTCCTATTGTCGGGGTCTCGGCTTCTTTTGATCCATCAACATTGGCCTCTACAGGAACTGCTACTTCTGTTCCGCTTCAGGAAGCTCATGGTTTTCTGGACAGTTCTACCGTGTTTGGTCGTGCAATGGTTGCACACAGTCCTTGAATTGCGCGTCGCTTTATTCCTCACAGGCTTTTGTGGAACTCCACCAAGCTAATTACATGCCTCCGCATTCTCTGAATATAACCGTTGCTCCTCGAATGATAAATGTGGTTTCTGTCCCTCAACATACTGATCTTCCTTCTAGTCTCATTTCCCCTTTTTTCAATTCCCGCTCAGACAGGAAGTGTGAAATGTAATATCCAAATTATTTCCTAATTAATTTATTTTAGCTAATTAACCCATTCTTGTAAGATCTAGTGCTTAGCGTACATCGGCGGATTAAGCCACTCGGCCGTGGGCGGTTAGATCTCCGCGCTTCTATTTCACTTCCTTCCTCCGGCCTCATTTCCTTCACGGCCGAGGCGCTCCGTTCCGCCAGGACGGTGCCTCTCCGTGACGAGCGACGGCGATTCGTTCAGCGTCGGCTTCACCGAACCGCTCTCTTCATCGCGCCGTTGTGACCTGGCGGACGTCGATCACGACTTAGGCGTTCGGCGCCCAGCTTGTTGACGTCGCTGGACCTCTTAGGACTCGGTGGAAGCGAATTCCTTCATGTAGCTTGGCCGCATGAAGTAAGTCCAAGCTTTCGTCGGGTTAAAGTCCCGTAAGCCTTCGGTTTGGAAATTAGTGAACCGTCGGCTTAGTAGAATTTCTTCACCCGACGGGAAACTTAGGAAGTTTGTCATTCTTAATTTCTTTTATCCCTTTCTTTTCATATGGCCACGCGTTGAAATCGTGATTGAGGAGTTGCTTTTTTTGCTTACCGCACCCCAACCACAAAAGTAGCAGTCTTACTCTTATTTTCGGGGCAAATCATCCCATCCAAAATTTTTCCAATCTTAAGCGAAATCTTGCCACTATAGGATCACGGCTCCGCGAATCGCGGGTGGTTTGAGCGTTTGAAATATCCTCAAATGTTGGTCCACTTACATACTTAGATCTTGCCGGTCGGATTTTTCCATAGAGCTTATCAACAACGGGAAATCAATGAACTACCCGCACCAATTCCGGATCTACCTTCACCACTTGCTGGTTGTATTTCACTCCGTTAGAATTATCTTGGCGATTCGAGTGCATTTAGTCAGAGGAATGACCTCCTGGCATTTCTTGAGTAATTCGAAATTAACAAAAGTATTTATATGATCTGGAATTTATTCAATATATTAAAATAAATATCATACATGAATTAACATATAGATTCTAACAAAATTAATCGTCGCATAGCTCATTGATCATTCATTATCCCTATCAAATCAAATCGCTTCCATTCTTATCAATCTTTTTTATGTTATCAACCTTATTGCTCGATACCACTTTCGTCACACAGGATGACCCCCTTATCGGGTCGTCGAGTGTAACGAATAGGATAACGATTGGACCAGGTTCAAAGCGTTCCAACTTGCTTCTGAACAAACAAGTGAAAGGTGTATCTAATCAATCGTAAAGCTATTTACAATTCATATCTTCTTAGCTTAATTCATACAAATCTTTGGGCGTGAAATCTTTAAATAAATCTGAGGCGGTAAAACATTTAATTTATGCATTGCGCTTTAAGCTTCCAGCCTGATTAAACAAAAGCTTTACACGTCTTTTCACAAATTTTCAGCGGTAGCATGCTAAAGGCTTGGTGAGAAGAATCTTTAAAACAAGCTCGGTCTGAGCGGTAGAATGCGTGTATATGTAAATTTGTAAAAGCGTAGGTAAAGCTATCTATGATAATGTAATAACGAAACGATATCTTTGTAGGTCTTTTGAGAAAAGTAAATGTATGATATGAATAATATCTTTGTAAGTTCATCTTGTATCGATCGATGTCGAAGTGATTTTCATTAACTTCATTTTATATCAAATCGGTTTATATGTCAAATCATTTTCATTTTAGAAATGTCGTTTATAATTCTTGGGTTTTGACTTTCATTCATAAGGGTCATCACCGGTCGACTAAAAAAGCGTAGGTAAAGGGCTCGAACTACTACATACTCGTCACGGCGGTTAGACTGACTGCGACCTGCGACCAATCGAGTCGGGGATATTAAGATCCCTAATCCACATCACGTCGAACTTTTCTATCTGCCTTGATTAAGTCATGCCTTCTATCACAATTTTCCGACATTTCGTTTATCACATTCGCATTTAACATGTTTTCGATCGTTTATATATGATGAAATCAATCTTGGCGGAACTATGTCATTGTAAATCATAAATCATGCGGTCAAGTAATAGCGTTTATATCATTCACGTAAATATCTACATTTTATATATCATTCATGATTTATCTGAAATTAGAAAACGATGGCATATAGAAGAAAGCGAATTTACATTAGCAGTATGTCTCTCACCTGATTAATACAGAATCGGTGTCGTGATGTGCCGCTCGATTATCGCCAGTCTACAACCTATAATAAAATAACTCTTATCAAGCAATTACATAACATGCAACTCATAAATAAACATAATGAGCACAATCTTACCTAAAATTGATCTCTCCGTAAAACTTTGGAAATTGGGTCCAAAGTAATCTCCAGAAATCTCCTAACGTCACTATTAATTACTTACTTGATCAATAAACTAAAATTAACAAACACCGCCAATCCAAATCCCCGATTTTAATACTAATATCGAAATTCGCGGAACAAATCCAGTTGGTCGAAGCAAGATTTTCTTGTAGATCACGAGAGGTATTATTGGAAGCATTCCGATTATGGATTTTGGTGATGCGGTGTTGAGGCAATTTTACGGAGGCTCATCGAGGGATATCTTATTCATCGCAGTAGTTCAAAATGTATAAAGATTTAAAAGCAACATTTTGGTGGTGTATGAAGAAAGACATAGGAATATGTCTCTAAGTGTCGAAACTTGTCCAGTTGTTAAAAGGCAGCATCAAAGGCGAGATTATTCACGGTCATTATCTGGGAGTGGAAGTGGGAAGAAATTGCAATGGATTTTGTTATGGGATTTCTAGATCTAGCAAGGTCGTGATAGTATATGGGTTGTTGTGGATAGATTGACCAAGTCATTTCTTAGAAACAGAGCAATTGATTGATAAATTGTCGATTATATGTTAAAGAAATTGTAAGACTTCATGGTGTACCAAAGTGATCGTCTCGGCGAGAGATGGTAGATTTACTTCAGTTATGGAAATTGAGAGAGGCTTGGGCACAGTTACACTTAAATACTTTTCATCCATGAGGTGATGGACAATCGAGAAAAGAACAATTCAAGTCTAGAAGATTTGTTGAGGTTATGTGTTTTAGATTTTTGGTAGGCGGGAAGATCATATTCTATGATGAGTTTGCTTCTTCTACCCAGTATTCAAATGGCTCGTATGAAGCATTGTATGGTCGAAAGTGTAGAACTCCATTAAGTTGGGTGAAGTGGGAGAAAAGGCATTTATTAGGTCGAGTTGGTTGATCAAGCTTGAAAATCAGATTAATCGAGATAGATTGAAAAATTTCGGGATCGTCGGAAGTATTTCGCTTTGTAGAATTTCAAGTTGGAGAATTTGTATTTTTAAAGTCAAACTATGAAGGAATTAGTAGATTTGGTGCGGAGGTAAATTGAGCCCTAGGTACATAGGACCTTTTGAAATCATTGAAAGGATCGGCAATATGAAACTACTTGCCTTACCCATTGGCGACATTCAGCGTGTTTCACATTTCAATGTTGAGAAAATGGATCCTGAATCTGAGAAGATTTACAAAGTTTGAAATCTGACCGATTTGACTTATGCATTGGAGAGAAAAGATTTTAGAATTTGATGTCAGAGATTCGAAATAGACAAATTTCCTATGTTAAAATTAAATGGAAGCACAGACCAATCAAAGAAGCTACTTGGGAGGTTGAACAAGAGATGAGGCAGAAGTTTCCCTTCCTGTTTGAATGATTCAGAAGAAATTTCGAGGACGAAATTTTTGTTAAGAGGGGGAAATTGTAATATCCAAATTATTTCCTAATTAATTTATTTTAGCTAATTAACCCGTTTACTGTAGCATCTAGGTGCTTCGCATGCATCGGCCGGATTAAAGCCACTCGACGCGTGGACGGTTAGATCTCTCCCGCGGCTTCCTATTTCACTTCCTTCCCTCCCGCGGCCTCATTTCCTTCACGCTGCGAGGAGATCGCTCCCGTTTCCTTCGACGCGTTTCTCCTGCGTCACGTAACCTCCCGACATTAACGCGACGAACGCGTTCGCCGGCCACCTGAACCGCCTTTCATCGCTTGTTTCTGGACCTGGCTCGATCACGACTTCGACATCGCCGGAAGGCGAATGCCGGCCGCGACTGCCGACGTGGAAGCCGAATTCTTCAGCCGCTGGAAACGCCAGACCGCGACAGTAAGTCCCAGAACCGCCGGGTTGGTTGGAAAGTCCCGTCGCTTCTGGGAAATTGAACCGACGGCGCCAGAATTCTGCTCGGCCGACGGGGAAACTTAGGAAGTTTTGTCGAATTTTTCTATCCCTTTTCTTTCACCTTCCTGGCGTTGAAATGCGGATTGAGGAGTTCAACCGCTGGTAGTGAGTTGTAGAATTATCAGTATTAAATCGGAGATTTGGATGACATTGTTAATTTTAGTTTATTGATTGAAGTAGGTAATTAATAGTGACGTTAGGATATTTCTTTGGAGATGACTCATGTTTCCAAAGCATGGAGAGATCAATGTAATATTGGTGTTCATTATGTTTCATTTATGAGTTGATGTTATATAATTGCTAGATAAGAGTTATTTTATTATGTACTGGTGATAATCGGCGAAATATCACACATCACATCGACTTAATCGGGTGGTATTATATACTGCTAATAAATTCGCTTTTCTTACGCTCGTTTCTACGACCAGATAAATTGTATGAATGCATATATAAAATGTAGATATTTCGCATGCTGTTGAATGATATATAAATGTTGATACTGACCGCAATGCATTTACGATTTACAATTATTATGCCGCCTAAAAGATTGATTTATCTGCATAAACGATCGAAAACACGTTAAATCAAAGAATGTGATAAAATGCGAAAACGTCGGAAAATTGATATAGCGATAATGACGAATCTGCAGAGCAAAAGTTCGACGACGAGCCGTGATTAGTGATCTTAAGATCCCCGACTCGGCATTTTGAGGTCGGTGTGCTAGGTCTAACCGCGTCGTAATGCAGTATGTACGGTTCGAGCCCCGCTTTAATAGTCGACGCCTGATGACCCCCTTATGAATGAAAGTCAAAACCAAGAATTATAAATGACATTTCTAGAAAATGAAAATGATTTGATATCAAACCGATTTGACATGAATCGAAATGAGTTAATGAAAATCACGCTCGACATCGATCGATACTGATGAATTTACTGATATTATTGATCATTTTCCGCAAAGACCTACAAAGATATCGTTTCACATAATCGTTATATTATCAAGATGTTTACCTACAATTTTACACATTTACATATACATGCACCTGACCGCTCAGACCGGCTTGCTTTTAGATTCTTGTCACCAAGTTTTAGCCTTGCTACTACCGCTTAAAAATTTCGTGAAAAAGAAATGGGTTTAAATTTTATTGAATCAGATAAGTTTTGGCCGTGCGATAAATTAAATGTCTTAAATCCTCATTTATTTAAAGATTTACGCCCAAAGATTTGGTGTTGAATTAAGCTAAGAAGATAATGAGAAATAGTTAGTGATGATTTGATTAGATACACCTTTCACGCTTTCGCTCCGCAAGCCAACGTGTCAACGCTGAAACTGTGGTCCAATCGAGTCATCCTATTCGTTAATCTCGACGAAACCAGCCTAAGGAAAGGTTGATCCTTTGTCAAAGGAAGATCAATTGAGTGGAAGGTTTGCTCATCCCGCAACCGATCCTAATTATAAGGCTTTCAAGCAACCTCTTTCCCAGATACCACCTCTGCAACCTTCGCATTTACTTCCACCAAATATTGAACCATATGGATTGCATCTAGTTCCACCATTAACTCAAGGGCCAGTGTTAAGATTTGAAGATTGTCAGATGTGTCAGAAAGCTTTTGCCTCATGTGCATTCAGATAGGCTTGTCAATGAGCTAGGTAATACTTCTGGGGTTATGGAACTTGAGCAATATATTAATATCTCAGAAAATCTGGAACTAATCACCTCTGTCACGCTAAAAGATGGCACACAGATTCAAGCACCACAGAATTCTCAGATTTTCTACGAAGTTGAACCACGGCTTATGCTTCTCAGGGAGTGGAATTTGTTTGATTCGATGCTTTGTTCTTCTTATACTGCAACCAAATTGAAGACTTGGAGTGACAATAGCCTAAAGAAACTCAAGCTTCTACTTGCCAGAATGGGTTTCTCTCTTGTCGACTGCCAGAAGAAATTCCAGTACATGAGCATGGAAGTCAAGCAGCGGATGAAAGACGAGTTTGATCACTTTTTACCTAAGTATGGCTTGACAGAATTTTACTACCGCAGTTTCTTTAGAATCCATGGGTATTGCTCAAAGTTGTCCGCCGCTGATGTTGTGTACGGCGTCACAGAACTGCTTGAATCATTGGTAGGAACCAAGAAGGACACATCAGTTGACAAACAATTTTGGGTTGCTTACTCAGCACTTTCCTTAAACAAGCTCGATCATCTCAGAAAGGGAATGCAGAATGTTATTGAGATACAGAGGACTATTCTAAGATAGGGGAGCTCCGCGATGACAAAGAGTGGATTTATCCGAAGTGGCAGAAGATTTCGCTGGATAAAGCTTAATGATCCTGTGGATACTGTGCGATTGCATTATCCACAGGCTCTTACCAAATTCTGCTACTTTCTGATGGATGCCTTAAAGGAAAGAAGTGCAAAGATGAAATCTTTGATATGTGTCTGTTAGGCAAAAGAGCCTGGCAAAGTCTTGGTAGTTGGGGTTTGCAATAAGCCACGACTTGGAGCTATTCAAGGCAACCATTTGGAATCATATTTAGAACTGCTGCTGAAGAAATTGATGCATAGTACTCTCATGAATTGTTTGAATCTTCATGGATACTTTTAGATACTGTGGCTGTCAGCTCTTTTATGATTAGATTGGCTGAGAAACTATGATACATTAATGCTCTAGGACATGTTGAAGAGAATCAACCACCTTGAGCTGTTGAATTGTTTGGACCAGGGAATCTGCCAAATCTCTCAGTGGCAAATTTTAGTCACAATGGAATTGAATTTGATCTGTCGCACAATCTTTTACAGAGAAGCACAGCTGAGTGTAAGCAATCCTACAAGAAGAGAAGGATAACTTATGATGGAATAATGAATTCTAATGCAACACCCGCCCCAAGACCCACTTATCACCCATTTTCTCCCTCTTTAGAAGCATAAAAAAATTTTATTATTATTTGTGATTGTCAAATCAACCACCTTGCTGATCATTACAAATGTGCAATAAAAAAATAGGTTTGAATATGGGAAATCGTATATTTGCTTTCTTTTCGGTTTCAAGTTAATGCCCATTGTATGAAGGGTGCTAAGAGACGCGGTGTCGAAGAGACCGCCGCTACGCCATCGAGAAAGATACCAAAAAGCTGGAGATGTACCCTTTATGCCAAAATTTGGAATAGATATATATTTGCATGCATGATCAAGGCATGCTCATCGAGCTGATCTGAATCGAATTCTGCGGTAACACCAACCGCCACGCCATCAATGACGGAAAGTAAAATAGTGATGACGCATGGGGACGACGAATAGAAATCGAAATTTAAAGACTTAAACAAATTCAAATGGAAATCATTTAAACTTAAGTTAAACAAAAAGATATATGATAAATATGAAGATAAATATTAAATTAAAAAGAAATAGAGTGAGAGCACTTAAAGAAAAATTTTGAAAGAATATAATGCTTACTTAAAAGAATATAATCTTTACTTAAAATGCAAGTAAAATTTGAGGAGTATCTAAAACTCACAAACAGAATCAGAATTTCTAATTATTAAAAGAAGTGAGTTCTCTTTATTCAAATTTCAAAATTAAAAAGTTCTTAATTAAAACTTGGGGAGGTAAATGTCAAGCTCATAAGAGATTTACCATAAACTTAAAAGTCTAATTTTCAAATAAACATGAAAATTAATGTAGAGTTAAGAATGAATCCAAATGGGGTTTAATAGTTCGCATATGAATATGAATGTGACTACGAAGCTAGCCAATAAACATAAATATGACTAAAGTAATAGACATTGAAATTATTATAACTTATACCAAGCGAATTAAAAATGATTTGAATTGAACACAATCAAATTTAAGGAATTTATATGAAGTTTGATAGCCTATGTATCAGTATAATTAAGATTTCTTACTGAATAATCGACCTGTATCAAAAGAAGCTTGAATTCAAATAAGCTCGTTTAGAGGAAGTACAACAGCTTGTATGAGCGAATGTCAAATTGGAATGTTGAATTAACAAAGATCTAACAGGTCTTTAGTAAGCATAAGCCTACCATTGAAATTTAGAAAATTCTATGAAATGCAAGTAGAAATACAATATTTTGAGTGCAAATATAAATCTAATCCTACTTCAAAATGCCACCGAATTCACAACGCATCATACAAGCGAACAGAAGGCGTTAATTAAGATATTCTTAAATACACCTCCATGTCCCCCGACACTATGTTGAATGCTTAAATTTAAGTGTTTGAGGATGTTCGGTGTTCCTGCTTAATCTTGGGTCAGATTAACAAATCTTAAAAATCTATTATGAATTCAACTTATCAAATATCTGTGATTTTGTAGTAGTTTGATCCTCATTAAGAGTTAAAATGACATCTAAAGCTCCAAAATATATTCAAATAATTACTAGATGATGGAATGGTGATTTCAAGAGAGGATACTTCCATTAAAATATGATAATTTCAAATCAAATTAACTCAAATTGAGTGTCAACTTAAAAATTTAAATAAATCATTAAAGTTTAAAAACTTAATCATGATTTTCCATGCTTTGACAAATTAAGAAAACTTTAAATCACAACGAAAATCAAATGTGCTCGTATGTCACTCTCAATCAATCTCATGCCGAAGGATGTGACCGTGGGTCCGACGGCGCGAGCAGTCCATAGATGATACGCATTTACCGAGTCCTCCGACGTGAGATTTGGCCATTTATTAGAGCATGATCACTCAATATGTTTCTTTAGTCTGACAGAATCATAGTACATTGATGGTGAAAACAACTCTTGTTAGCAGACTTAGTTCTCAGAATAAACACCACCGTGTCTACAAGCGGACGACGAACTATCATCTAAGATCCTTCGGCCTTGTCAATTACCCTTCTTTACAAAATAAACCAGGACCAGATGGCCTGATAACCGGAACCATAGGATCTAGATCGGCCATTATTCCTCCCAACCATCGGTTTAGCTAAATGATGAATTTCATAATCTTAAATTCTAAAACTCTATATTTATTATCGCTACGCATTAAGCAATCTAACGACAAATTTTAATCGAAAATTCTCACTTATTGAGAGGTAATATTGTCTTACTAATAAAACATGAAACCAGATCTAAAGTCCTCACAAAATAAGGACGAAATCTTTAGGTATTATCTTATATACTATTCCATCTGTCTTATGAAAATTATACAGACACTTTAAATCATACTCTCTTCAATTCAATTTGTCGAGAGGTCGATGACGAATTTTCGGAGCTCACAAATATAAAGATCAATGTGAATATTATTAATTACACATGTAACAAATTATAAATTTTAAAAAAATTAATTGATATTTTTCTTAATAAAAAATGAACCAAAATTATCTCTGACTATTTGGGGTGCATTTAGTCTCGTATATAAAAAAGTTTGATTTAGTCGATGAAAGTTAAACTTAAAGGATAGTGTTAAAAATGAGAACATTTTAGGAATTTACATCTTTTTATTGATTTTTTGTGAATTTCTTACTTACCTTGTGTGGGATATAATCCATCAGAAATATTCTCAATTTCTCTTACTTTACTTTTAGAAATTTTGCGATAAAATTAATACATTATAAATTTATAAATTTTAGAATTAATGATTGATAAATTTCCAACAAAATATTCTAAATTTAAAAGTTATTAAAATTTTCAAAAATTCTAAGATGTAAATTCTTAAAATACTCTCATTTTTAACACTATTCATTAACTTGAATTTTTGATATTTTTAATGGCAATCATTTATGTCTATCATTTGAGGAGTCTAGAGATTAAATTGAAACTTTTATATAGTTTGAGATCAAAATGGCCCCTTATAATAATTAGAGGACCATTTTAATATTTTTCTATTTTTCATAATATATGTTATTTTAGCTAAAGATAATGTGATTCATTATTATAGTTACATTTGGTTCATAAAAACGACCAAATTAAAGTTTGCTTCAATTTAATTTGGCTTTAAAAAAAGGTTTAATCAATTCAATTTTTTGAATTTTTCAACTGAACTCAATTAACTAATTCGTAAATCAAATCATCCAAATTAATTAAATCTACACCCATACTAATGCATTGTTGTAGACCAATTATAAAAACCCCATATGCTCTTCCATGGAATTGATAGGACAAGACATTATTAAGCATTATTGATATCCCCTGATGGAAAGGTAGGTTCAAGCATTGTAGGTTGATGGAGGGAATCATTTAGATATCCAATATTTCTTCTGGATCACCATTTGATTCGAACAAAGCTGATGGAATAAATTCTTCCAATTTAGTTTGTAGCAAGTGATTTGAAGTGGTGAGTGCTCCATGAAGACTCCCAAAATAGTGGTATGACTTTGTGTGGACGGAGAGAGAATCTTTAATCCTTCTTAGCTAGAAACAATTTGAGCTGTCCTGTATTAGTGATCCATCACTTAGATGGAACTCAACTATAATATTATATAAGAAATAGGAAGTATAAGAGAAATAGAGAGGAAGAAAAATAGAATAGTCTATTCTATTTATTTTGCCAAAACATGGAGTTATTTTAAAGTTTTACAATATGCAAAAATATAAAGAACTAAACCAGGAAGTTGTAAGAAAGAAAAGGAAAGACACAACCGCAATTATATTTAGAAAACTACTAACTATAGATAATCAATCCCTGGGAGAGAAATAATAGAGAGCACAAACGTTGCCTATCAAACATACAATATCTAAACCAACCAAGTCAGCAATCCAGGTGTTGTCCAGCCTCCAAGACATCAATCCGAGGGCCTACCTACCATCTCCAACATTGTCTAGTCAATACACTGTCATCCTGCCAAACATGGTTTGCTGGATAGCCATAGCAAGCCAAGATGTCTACTCCTTGGAGACCCACCAGCACACCGACCTTCAATAGCTGCAAGCTTATAAGATAATGGAAAGTTTATTTCCTATTCCAAGGAGAAATGGCAGTACATATTCAATGGCATTTTCTGGCAAAATCTGCCTGGCATGTGACTAGTTCTAATATAACAAAGATTTAGATAACTAGATGGACTAGGCAGCAGCAAGAAAAAACTGAAGGCTGGATAGGGGCTGATGAGACTTTTCCATTTAAAGCTGTCTCGTGGAACCTAAACCATGTAAAACCTGGCCTTCAAATTAATCAGATCTGTCTGAAAGCATTGGCATAGACTTAGAGAAAAGTCCATATCCATATATATAGATATATGTGTATATATATATATATATATTTAATTTAGTTCTGGAATTATGGGACTAGTTTATTTAATAAAATGATCAATACAATCGCAACAAATAATTAAAAAAAGGCATGATGTGATAGATCTAAACGAAGCTGCATGTCGTTGATTCTCATGTTACTACCATCAAATACTAAGAAACAAAACTTCGCATTATATTTACCATTTGGCCACACAGGAATGGCAATATCGCTTCATCTTACAATTCGAGCAAATAACAACATCCTTCTCAAAACAGTGCATACACTGGTGGCACGTCAAACGCTTCTTTCCCATGCCCAAAGGCGCAGTATCCTGAAAAAAAAAAGTTCTCGTTGGACATAACATGTATATGCTAACTGATGCAATGGCAACTTAAGAATTTAGAAAGAGCAAGCAGCACATCAAAGATAAACGATGCAAACTAGTTAAGCTAAGAAAGCTGTTCTAACCAGGAAGATATCTAAAAGAATTCAGATATAAAACACTAAATGAAATTAGCAAAATGAAAAAGAGAAAGCTAACAATAAAAAGTTTTTTCACCAAAATGATCAGAATGTTGGAGCCAAGTTATAACACATCTTAAAACCCCTTCCACGACTTAATAAATAATCAGAACAATCCTTGACGCAATATCTAATGCCAGATACACCAACAAACCACAAAAATTAACAGGCATGTAAATAAGAAGTAAATTAAACATGGATTGTATTGTATTTAGATTTATGTGAGATGCATTGAAGGAATTAAATCTAACATACAAACAATCCCGGAATCAATATAAAACAAAAAAGAAAACTACATTGTATTTAGTTATCACACCATAAAAGAGAGTGAATTGAAGTCTTCAATTCAAATTTATGGTTTTTCACAGATTGTTACGATTCACCCATGCAAGCACAATTAACCAAGACAAGTACACAAGCATAATTATTCAAAAAAAAAAAAAAAAATGTAAAGCAAGTGCAAGCAATCTAAAGTGAGTGTTTACATGGTTCAACACAATCTTTCTCCCGTCCACGTCCCAATACTCCTCTCTTAGGACTCTCCAGTATCCTTCACCGCAATACTCAAGCAGAATGCAATCACTCCTTCAATCGGTAATAACAATAGTCAACAGCTTATACACAAGTGCATCACTCCAAAATCCTCCATGGTATTTGATGCGTACATGGTTTGTAGAGAAAAATATAATATTTACAATGAAAGAATAATACCATGCACTAAAAAAATTGAAGAGAGGAGGATGACCCAACAAATCCAAAAAATAAAGAGACAACAAAAAAAACTAAGAATCAAAGTTCAAAAAGAAATATTTACATGAAAACAAAAGAAACCCTTGAAAGAAAATGCAAATGTAAACTCAAATTTTGTAATTCTTTTAAAATAGGCTTTCAAATGAGTACTTATAAACAAATTGGCCTCTAAAATCCCCAAAACTTCATGTTTTGGGAAAAAAAAAAGTCTTTTTGCAAAATTTGATGACTTTCTCAAGACATATTATATTGTACTCGGCAACACATGCCCAATGCAAATACTCCTTTTGTCAATGTCTTCAAGAAAAATTTTGAATATTTAAAATGAAGCCTAGAAGTTATAAAATTCCATATATATATATATGTGTATGTGTGTGTGTGTGTGTGTGTGTGTGTGTGTGTATGTATATCATTTATTTATTTATTTATATTTTATTGATGATATAATTCTAATATTAATAATAATTAATCAAGAATCAAAATTATTAAATAATAAGATGATTCATAAGAGTGATATATTTAAGTATCTTAGATTAATTATTAGAACAATGGAGATAGATGAGAATATAAATTTAGTAGTTAACGATTATTAAAATAGATAAATGTCTCAGAGTACTGCACTGTAAAAGAATACATTGACGTTTAAAAGTAAATTTTATAAATTGATATGCACAGAAACAAACAAAATTAAAAAATTAAGGAATAATTGTATTAAAGGAAATATTGGAATTACATTTAGGGGTGGGGTGCATTCCCTCACTAGCTAGAACTGCCAATTTATCTTTTCCAGTTGTCCGATTGAGTAACAAGGTTTGCCCCTCCACCCCTCTTTATTTTTTCATTTATAATATAAAAAATGCAAAAATTAGAAGGACAAAGGTTCAAAATGTCTAGGGGAATATTGCAAATGCATATAGGTATCACAATTTTAGAGGGACCGCACCAACTCATAAATGACGTATTGTCAACTTGCAACTAACGCGATCTAAAATGGAGTTTAAGATAATAAATTTTAATTTTATTACAATTCCCTCACTCAAAAAGTTCTTAAATTAGCCCTTGGTAACACAGTGCTTCAAGTTTGTATCTAGCATGGTAAAGCACAGGGTACGCTCCATTTTTTTCCCACTTCGTACTAAGTAAATTGGTTAATACGTTGGAACATCGATCCATGACATGTATTTCAGAATTCCAACGCATACCAGTTAAAAATAAGGATGTACAGCTAAGCAAAAAAGAAAAACTAACTCACAGTCGACTCCGCCTTCGCTGTTCTACCTCCGAGATCCTTACACTTTGACGGTAGAGATGTTTTCTTCTTTGCAACGCATGAACTCTTCTCAACCCGACTTGTGCCACAAGAATTCCTATTCAACCTGGCTGGTTCCTTCACCACATCCCCAAAAAACCTCTTCTTCTTTCGTGTTTTCCTTTTTGCTACCACCTCCTTGCCCTCATCAAAAGTTGATTTCCCCTTATTAATCTCATAGAACAAAAGCAAACCCTTCCCCTCCTTCCTCCCCTTCCTAACTACGCCCCTGGTAAAGAAATCTGCATCTGTGGACTCCGCCAAGTCCTCCTCCATCCGGTCGCCCACCCTTTCCTTCGATCGACCGAACATCTCCCTCTTGTCAATCTCCGTCGATAGTACTCGCATCTTCTTAGTGCAGGCGCCAAAGGAGACGTTGTCCTCTTCCCCGCCAACAAGTTTTCTCTCCCTCTTTCTCTCATCCAAACGCTTCGCTTCCAACCTGTGCTTCTTGCAGAAGCTTTCCAGGCGCCGCCATCTCAATGCACTGACAATCACCTTCCTTCTTCTTAGCGCACCGTTTCGGCGGTGATAAATTCATCGATCCGAACAAGATCAACACCTGATTCCTTGATAAAATTTCCAGTACTCGCCAAACTCTCGCGAGCTCTGCTGCAGTTCGCAATCTACTAAAGAAAAAGGGCTCCTAGGATTTCAAATTTTAACATAAGAGAAGCGGATCGGGACGAGAAGACTTTACCCGCCTTAGCGTTCTCCCGTGTATTAAAAGGACAGCCGTTGACTGAGGACCAAATGATTCGAGCCGAGGACTTAGGACCTCGAAATGGGGGAAAGCTTAGTACGTTCCGGTGGGCGACGCTGTCACGCTAGTGGTATGAAGCGTGGAAACGGCAATGGTGCCGGCTAAAACGTTAAATAGGTCTACTTAAAAGTTTATTTTTTTTTTTTGGAAAAATTTGAGGGCATAAGCCAAATGTATTCCAAAATATAATGTATCAAGTACAGGAGAATAACAGGAAGAGAAGACTATAAGAAAGTAAGAAAAGAAACAGATTACACAACAAACTTAAGACAGCCTACACACAGTTAACAAGAACAAGACTACACAGCAAAACTGGACTGCCTTAACTATGTAGCAGAAAACCCAAAAACAATGGACTTAGAATTTTAGTTCGACTGCTGCAGACCCCATCTGCCATCCGACGGATCACAGATCAAAAACCATTTAGAATGGGTAGACTTCCACAGCAAAAACCGGTTGCAAATACTCCGCATACAGAATAAAAACCATTAGCAGCACATCAAGTCCATTTCAAAACCATATTTCTGTAAACCCAAATAAGAACAGCGTCAAAAAAACACAAAGTATTTTTCGGCCAGTACAAACCATACGCCACGCCTCTGATACAACCAGCCAACAATATCAAGCCATAGGATAAATCCAATCCAATCCAATGTCTGAAGCCAATACCAACACGATTCCAAGAAAACTCCAACCCGTATGTGAAGCAACAATAAACTGAAGGAAGGAAGCATCCCTCCCAAACAAAGACAAAACAAAACTCCAACCCTTATAGGAAGCAAACTATAACTAGAGGGAAGGAAGTATCCCTCCTTATAAACAAAGACAAACAAAACCGCACACAATCTCCATCCATAATATAAGGCGATTTATAAATAATAAAATCTGGACTCATACATTGATAAAAAAAAAAATCCATCTCGGCATACACGCTCAATGCAACCAATCAGCTCCGGGTGAAGCTTAACTCCATCCAAGGTTAGTAATGAGCATCCAGTGTCGTTAATATTTGAATACCCTTGGGTAAACAAAGTGTCATCATCATCGCAT
This sequence comes from Cymbidium sinense, assembly GCA_021442155.1. Classification (NCBI taxonomy): domain Eukaryota; kingdom Viridiplantae; phylum Streptophyta; class Magnoliopsida; order Asparagales; family Orchidaceae; genus Cymbidium; species Cymbidium sinense. Next base: position 141,292,032 of record CM038215.1, read on the forward strand.
TGCACGATACCGCAACCATGTCCAAAGGCCCTGATTCGATTTATGAGACCAGCAAAGATAGTACAACAGAAATAATCAAGAATGGAATGGAATAGGGTTAGGAGATCCTATTCCTCCAACTTAAGATGATTTGCAACACTTGCTGGCCAGACTCATTAACCTTCCATCTTGCTATTTTAAAGGCAATTCTATCTTTAATATGATCAAGTCAAGAGTGGAGAAACAAAGGTGAGTTATAAGCCTTTTATTTCTTTCTCTCCAAATACAGTAGACTAAAACAGCAGTGGAAAGAAAGTGTATTCTTTTGCGATTTTATGCACATTTGGTTCTAAACTATTTAGAACTTGTTGCAAAGTAGATTGCATTAAAAGAAATTGCCATTGGGTAGAATACTTCTAATCGATGCATCAAAATGGACATTCAAAGAAGAGATGTGAATGTGTTTGAATCATTAAAACAAAACCCGCATATAGTTTGGATCGAGCCCTCTTTAGCAAGCAAATCAAGTTTTAAGTTTTAACCACCAAGATAAGCCATCCAACAATATAAAGCATAATTAACAAAGACAACCGAAAACCGATAGACTTAAACCAATTTACGTAAGGTAAGTGCTCAAAGAGAGCTGCTTGAAATCATTAGTTACGCAATAAACCCCAAGTAATCCAAATCATCACCACCGCAATAGGTATAGAAGTAATAGAAGCATATAACAAAGGATATTCAACAAGAAAGAAGGATGGAATTCTCCAATTCATGATAAAAGTGCAAAGCTTAGCATTTTTATAAGTTTGTTGCAAGTGGCTGTCATTAGTATCCCACATGTTCATCATAGATTTATTCCCACACCAAGGATCAGAAAGCAAAGAAAATGAATGGCCATTTCCTATGTGATAGTTTAATTTATCACAATAGCATTTGCATACAATTTCATTTCCTTCCACATAGAGGAGACTTTGTGTATAGAGGGATTCCAAATAGAACCGTATTTTGATTACACCATTTCAAGAAAGAGAGATTCTTGCTTAATGTTTTCCACATTGTTTTGATTTTACATAGTGAATTAAGAGAGAAAGCCGAGAGAATGCCTATTCCACCTTTCTCCTTAGGACGAGATGTTTTATCCCAAGATATAGTAGTAAGTTTGTTTGAAACCCCACTATGATAGAAGAATCTTGAAGTGAGTGAGTAAATTTGCTTTAAAACACCTTTGGGAATGAACATGATCTAAACCAATAAGATATGAAGTTGTTAGAAGGATGATCTAATTTGTAATCTTCTTCCAAGAAACTTACACTTTCAACCAGAAGCCATCTCAATGTAATCAACTTCCTTCTTCTTAGCACGCTTTGGTGATAAATTCATCGATCCAGAACAAGATCAACACGATTCCTTGATAAAATTTCCAAGCCAAACTCACGAAATCACCGCAATCTACTAAAGAAAAAGGGCTCTAGGATTTCAAATTTTAACATAAGGATCGGGACGAAGACTTTACCCGCTTCTTGCCGTTCTCCGTAAAAGGACGCTGACCGAGGACCAAATGATTCGAGCCGAGGACTTAGACCTCAAAAGAATGCTCGGTGGGCTTTTAGTTAATTAGATATTTTAAAAAATTTAATTTTAGACATAATCGTTGGTTCCACGGGAGACTGGCTTCACCCTATTTTTCTCGCCCGAATCAACGGCTTGCTCGCCCGATCTCCACTTTTCTTCTTCCCGCCCCGATAGCCTTCTCTCCATGATCGCACCGCCGACCTCGCCGCAGATCATGAAAGTTTTTTCGGCCACATGATTGAGACAACCGCCTTTCCTAGGTTTTTGGCCGTTTAAGTATTTTGAACCATAAATACATATTGTTTGTTATATCTACTTATATATTGTTTTTTTTTGTATGATAAGCTTTTTTTTTTTTTTTTAGTAGAGTAGATTGAGATTTGAGTACCTTTATTTCATTAGATTTGTATTTTGTGAATGCCGCTATGCTAAAACCACAGAGAGTGAAAGTTTACTTTAGTGTGAAGTCCAAAGACACACATGTAATTAAAGAGCTAACAAGAGACACCTGAATTTTAACGTGAAAACCTAAAAGAGGAAAAACCACGGCTTAGCCCAAGAAAAGCTTCCACTATGTATGCTTCGTGAGTACAAAATCTTCCCGATAATACAGATTACGTAATTGCATAGAGAGATAACAACTGTAACAATGATGATTATAATTGTTAACATGGTGGAGATGCGGTAACTTCCTACGAATACGTGGTACAATTAGTGACAAACGGTATGATGGTTGATGGTGCCGAGCGAGTGCAATCTTGTTGGGATCTTCAAGCTTCGAGCTTCTTCCTCCTCGCTTGGCTTTTCCTCTTCTTCCTTGTTCTGACTCTTCCTCTTCTTCCTTGCTTGACTCTTCCTCTTCTTCCTTGCTTGACAAGAAGGATCGACGGCGGTCGCTGTGGTGGTTGACGACCCGAGCTGGCCTGCCTTCTTCACTTGTTTCAGCCTTCACTTGGCTCCATTTGTTCTTCACTTGGCCTCCCCTCATGTGAGGAATGAAGGTCTATTTATAGATGGGATGAGGCATTCTTGTAAATTCATGTAAAGCCCGTACCACTCCTCGACGGACGGCCGTGATGATTCCTTCGATCATTTGATGTATTTTGAGCATTTGGATGCTCAAATGAAGTCGGAATTATGAGATCTTAGGCTCTAGATTCGCTCGTTGATTTGATTATAAAAACACTCCATATTTGAGAGTCGCTGTTTAAGATTTAATGTCCCAAAGATTCCAATGATATGCTGATCTGACACTCAAAATCATATCTGGACATCAAGATTTGTGCTTGACCAAGGTATTTTGAGAGCCATATCCCCTCTATTTTGGATGACATTAGCTTAATCATCCAAAAAATATATGTGTCAAATGCTCAAAAATAACGAGTTCTAAACGTCCATGAATCATACATTTTGAGAGAATAAATTATCATAAAAATACAAAATTATGATTGTAGAGTGATGTAGGTAGGCATGAGATTTTGAGGTACGATCTATTTGGATACTTCGGGTTCAAGTTTGACCGCGGCTCCGCCTGGTTTGGCTACCGGCCGTCATACTGGCGTCAAGTCGCAGCTCACACCGTTCGCCGCGCTGGCGTCACATGACGGTCGGGTCAGCGGCCGCTGGTCGCTGGTCGACGGTTGTTCGGTCGGATGGTCGCTGACGGGTCGCGACGGTGCTGACGGTTCGGTCTGGATCGGTCGCGGCGATGCCCGGGTCAGTCCCGGGTCGCTGAGCCGGGTCGGACGACACACCTCCGCGAACGGGTGAGCGAAGGCTGCTCATGCATGCGCGCTGGCTACGTCATGGTCGCAAGACGCCATGCTGGCATGGCTACCACGCCAAGTTTTGAGCCGCTTTTGAGGGATTTTAGCCGCTTGTGCTGAGAGCCATTTGAACCGCTTTTGTGCTTTTGAGCCGCTTTTTGAGAGGACTGCTTTCCTTTGGGTTATAACCCCTAGGATGAGAGGAGAGACACATTTTCCTTCTCCTTTCTTCTTGAGTGAGGTGATCTTCGAGTGAGGGCGAGGGCGTCACTGCGACGTCACCGCCACTACCGTCCGGCATCGCCCCGCCGATCGCCCTGTTGAGAGGCGATCAAGGCCCAGACCGATTCCCGCTTCCGTCCCGGCATGGTCCCGGTTGATCGTTGGGAGGGCGGCTTCGCCCAGACGTCAGGAGCCCGCTTCCTCGCCGGCGATCGCCCCGCTTGATCGGTTAGAGGCCAAGGCACTCAGACGTGGTTCCTCCGTCCGCGATCGCCCCGTCGATCGTCCGTTAGAGGCCAAGGCCCACCAGACGCCGTGGGTTCGGTTTCCGCCTGCCCATCGTCCCGCTGGATCGCTCGTTAGAGGCGATCAAGGCCCAGACGTCGGGTTCGCTTCCGCCGTCCCGGCTTATCGTCCCGTCGGATCGTCGGTTAGAGGTCAAGGCCCAACGCCGTGGGTTCCGCTTCGCCCGCCGCCATCGCCGCCGGATCGTCGTTAGAGGCGATCAAGGCCCAGCAGAGCCGCGCTTCCTCGTTCGGGTCCGGGATCCTTGGGAGGGCGGCCCCAGACGCCGAGTTCCGCTTCCCATTCGGCGACCGCCCGGATCATCGTTAGAGGTGATCGCCACGTGACGTGGAGTTCCGCTTCCGCGTCCGGCGATCGGTCCCGCTGATCGTCGTTGGGAGGCGATCAAGCGCCACACGCCGGAGCCCCGCTTCCGCCTCGCCCGGCATCGCTGGCTTGACCGTTGGGAGGCGATCAAGGCCCCTGCACGCCGCGGTCCCGCTTCGCCGCCCGGCGATCGGTCCCGCCGGATCTCGTTAGGCGATCGCCACAGACGTCGTGTTCCGCATCGCCGTCCGGCGCATCGCCCCGCCGACCGCCCGGTTGAGGCGGCCCACACGCCGTGGTTCCCGCTCGCCGGCGCATCGCCCCGCCGGATCGTCTGAGGTTATCGGGGCCGTACGTCGTGGTTCCGATTTCCGCCTCGCCCCGGCGATCGCCCCGGATTGTTAAGAGGAGGTGATCGCACCTGCATTCGGGTTCCGCTTCGTCGTTTATCGCCTCGGACCTCGTTAGAGGCGGCAAGGCCACCTGGACGGGTTTGACGCCTCCCGGCGCATCGCCTGACCGGCCCCGTTTGAGGCGCACGGAGACGGCCGAATGGCATTGGTCGCCGACGGTGACCGCGGGTGGCTGGATTACCGACGATGCGTGGTGACCGGCGAGATTGCCGACGATGATGGTGATGACCGCGGCGTTACCGGAGATGACCGACGGAGATTATCGAGCGATCGTTACGGCGTACTGGACGATAACGGCGTGGTGACCGGCGGAGATTGCCTGATGGTCGGCGGCATGGCCTACGCGGCCGGGCAAGAATCGCAAACCTGCACGCGACGGCGACCGTGGTCGGGCGACGAAGCTGCGGTGACCGGCAAAATGGTGATGATCGCATAAGATCGGCCGCACCGGTGAGTGACCTACCTGGAGTCGGCGAATCACCGTGGTCGGCACGGTGGCGCCGGTGACCGGCGCCGACGGAATGACAGTGACTATGGTCCGTAGTCCCTACTTTAGGAAATGATTTCTGAAACTTAGATGGTTCACAGCTGATAATCGTTGTCAACTGCGTTAGATATAATCAATCCGCTGGATTTTGACCCATCCGGTTGTTTGTCGAGTGTTACCCGGCGACATTAACCTCGTGTAGGGTACAAAGTTTTGACCTTTCTAAGTTATTGGTCTAATATTATTCCGACGCTAACCTATGGATGAGGTCGGAAGTCCACCAAGGACTTTTGACCTTTCGGTTGTTTGTCGAAGTTTTGCTCGACATTAACCCGCATGGAAGAGGCCGTGAAGTCCACCAAGGACCTTTTGACCTTTCCGTTGTCGAGCTTTGCGACATTAACCCGCATGGAAGAGATCGCGAAGTCCACCAAGGACGTTTTGACCTTTCCTCGGGTTGTTTGTCGAAGCTTTTGCTCGATGACATTAACCCGCATGGAAGAGATCGGAAGTCCACCAAGGACGTTTGACCTTTCCTTGTTTGTCGAGCTTTTGCTCGATGACATTAACCCGCATGGAAGAGATCGCAGAAGTCCACCAAGAACGTTTCCTTTCCCGGTTATTCGTCGAAGCTTTTCGATGACATTAACCCGTGGAAGAGGAAGAATTGCGCTGAGGTCGACCGGCGCCGGCGCGGATGACCGGCGACAATGGTGATGACCGCGAAGATTGCCTACCGATGGTCGGCGGCAAGGACGCATGACGGTAGTCAGCGTGACCGCCAGTGGTGGCGACCGACCGGGGTTGGTGGATGACCGGCCACAATAATACGCGGGTGATTGGGCGACAGTACGATGCAGACTGCCACATTGGTTGGCGGCCGACGGGTTGGTCAGCCGGTGAATCGCATTTAGTGACATGGCGACGGCGCGGTCGGCGCGGCGATGACCTACACAATGGTGATGACCGAAGATTGCGATGGTCGGCAGGACCGGCGACGGTAGTGGGCGCGACCGCGACGAATGAGGATTTTTGACCCATCCGGGTTGTCGAGTGTTATTCATGACATTAACCGCGGAGTGGGTACAAAGTTTTGACCTTTCCGGTTGTTTGTCGAGCGCTCGATGACATTAATGGAAGAGATCGCGAAGTCCACGCGACGTTGACTATCTCATGGCCGAGCTTTGCTATGACATTAACCTGCATGGAAGAGGTTGAATTGAATCACCGACCGACGGTGGCGACGGCGTCGACGCGGATGACCGGCGACAATGGTGATGACCTAAGATTGCGGATGGTGGCGCAGCGGCATGACGGCCGCGCGGATCGCTACAGGGTTGGCGACGGTTGTTTGGTGAAGGGACGGTTTTTACGGCGCTGGCGCATATTTTGGCGGCACGGGTTTTTTAATCGCGACGGTGAAGACGATCGGCGGCGAATGGCGTATTTCGGCGACAATGGTGATGACCGCTAAGATTGCCGGCGATGGTAGCCGACCGGCGACGGAAGGCGCGACCGGCGACGAAGATTTTGACCCATCCGGGTTGTTTGTCGAGTGTTATCCGACATTAACTGCGAGTGGGTCAAAGTTTTTTTTTTTTTTTTTTGACCTTTCCGTTGTTTGTCGAAGCTTTTGCTCGATGACATTAACCCGCATGGAAGAGATCGCAGAAGTCCACCAAGGACCTTTTGACCTATCTGATTGTTAGTCGAGTTTTACCGATGACGCTAACCCGCATGGAAGAGCGAAGTCCACCAAGGACGCTTATCCTATCCGGGTTGTAGTCGAGTGTTTACCGATGACGTTAACCCGTATGGAAGAGGTCGAATATTTGTATGAGCTTGTAGCTAGAGCTGACCATTGATCTTTGCCTTTTCGCTGACTTGCTTATCTTTGAGATTAAGAGTTGCCCCGCCTATGTAATCAAGGAACAAAGTTTGATGAATCTTCATTCTTCACTGCTTTTAAAAGCTTGAAATGCTCCACCTCGATGGTGGTTTTGATCTTGTTGAGAAACTTGGTCGCCATACAAGATGAAATAATGGGAATCGCCTTCCCACGACGGCCAAACCGCGCTAGAAAACCGCAGAGTGAAAGTTTATGCCTTAAAAGTTGTCCACACACACAGTAATTAAAGAATTAACAAGAGACACCTGCAATTTTAACGGAAAACCTCAAAAGAGAAAACCACTGGCCTAGCCCAAGAAAAGCTTCCACTATGTATCTGCTTCTGAGTACAAAATCTTCCCGAGCAGATTAGAATCAGAGAGAGAGAATAACAACGTAACAATGATCAAATTATAATTGTTATCATGGTGGAGATGCGGGTAACTTCCGGGAATACAGTGGTACAATTAGTGACACTATTTGGTGGCGATGGTTGATGGTCACCCGAGAGTGCAATCTTGCTTGGAGGATCTTCAAGCTTCGTGAGCTTCTTCTTCCTCCTTGCTTTTTTTCCTCTTCTTCCTTGTTCGACTCTTCCTCTTCTTCCTTGCTTGACTCTTCCTCTCTTCTTTGTGATTGACGGCGAAGGATCACTGATCGCGGCTGGTGGTTGACGACCGTCGAGCGGTGGCTCCTCTTCTTCACTTGTTTCAGCTCCTCTTCACTTGGCTCCATTTGTTCTTCACTTGGCCTCCCCCTCATGTGAGGAATGAAGGTCTATTTATAGATGGGATGAGGGGCATTCTTGTAAATTCATGTAAAGCCCGTACCACTCCCCTCGATCGGACGGCTCAGGATGATTCCTTCGATCATTTGATGTATTTTGAGCATTTGATGCTCAAATGAAGTCGAAATTATGAGATCTTAGGCTCGTTAGATCCGCCGCCGAGACGCCGATTTGACTATAAACACTCCATATTTGAGAGCTTTTTGAGATTTAATTGATGTCCCAAAGATTCCAATGATATTTCAAGCTCGATCTCGACGCAGATTGACTCAAAATCATATCGGTTTCGACATCAAGATTTGTGCTTTGACTAGTGGTATTTTGAGAGCCATATCAAATGCAATATGTGATTTAAGGTTTATTATATTTGGAGGTCATAATTATTATTGAACATGTAAGTTTAGTTTTGCAGTAATATTAATATGGAATTTGCAAGATAAATTTATTGAGTTTAAAGTATGTCTTTTCTAAGAATCGCAGCCGCTATCAGAGACAGTCGCCTCACTTTATTTTTTTGGTCGCTGATTTAAGTATTTTGAAACCTAAATGTATTTTTTTTTTTTTGTTAGATCTTGTTATATAGGGTTTCATTCTGTATGACATGCTCATTTATTTTTATTTTTAGAGTAGATTGAGATTTTGGCATATTTTTTTTCACTAGATCTGTGTATTTTGGAAATCCATATTAGATTTGATTTAAGGTTTAGGTTAAAATATTATTATTTAGAGATTATAATTATTCTTATTGAACATGTAATTTTAATTTAGTAGAAATATTGATTTTTGCCTATGAGTCTTTATATTCAATTTTCATACACCATTTAAAGTATGTTATATTTAAGGATAAGTACGTAGTAACTGTAACACTTCACATACTCTTCTATTTCAAATCAAATGTATGAAGTGTACGTTCTCTTGAATTAAAAATTTTCTTTAATCAGGTGAGATAAATGATTCTCTCTATTGTGCTAATGTGAGTTGAAAATGAGTTTAGATACAGTCTACATAGTTATATGTTATGGCAATGAACTCATTGTAAGTGAAGATTTTATTCCGACTTATACAGATGGAAAAAATCGTCCAATACGGATCCCACGACGGATTAACTTTAGTACTGCTGCATTGCTTTATCCCCCATTGTGATGTGATGAAGTTCATTCTTCAATAGAATGATGTGGGATCTATTGGATGATTATAATATTTTCTCAATGGCGACCTTGATTTCTAAACATGTAGAAAGGTTCAGAAGATAAGAAACAATGGATGTGGTTAGAATAGAGTAGATGACAGTTGCAAGGTTCTAATCGATGGGCTTCCAAGTGTTATAGGATGGATTGGGGGAGATTTATTTGTTGGCATCAGTAAGGAATTTGTTTGGGCATGCGGTGGAGCCATCTAAGAAGCCTTCATACCTATTTGAATAATGTAGTTTTAGCATTTAAGATTTTCATAGAGGATAATTGTTGTTTGAAAGAGGAATGTTAACAATAGCTTGGATGTTTGCCATGAGGAATTTGAGAGGAGTGAGATTATTTTGAGTGTTAGCTGCAAGGAGACTTTCTTGAATAGATGAGGAAGATGAACTAGGTGAAAGGACTTCTAATACCAGTACAAAAACTAGGAAGTAGTAACACTCATAATATGAAGAAGAAGTATTGCTATATTATACCGAGCTATAATCGTAAATTTTTGTCAACATAGAAGTCGTAGAGAATTTTGTTACGGTTCCAACGATACCAAGCTCGCTCTATTCCGACACCGGATAAGTCTGATACGGGCAAAATACTACGACTGCCCAAAATTCTAAACCCGCGCCGCAATTTTTGAGTGTTTGCCAAAACTGTTGTATATTGGGCTACAATCGCAGAATTGTATCAACATGAAAGTCGTGTACAATTTTATTATGGTTTCAATAATACCAAACTCGCTCAATGTCGACACCGGATGAGTCCGATATGAGCAACATATTATACGCCCAAAATTTTCAATCCCATCGCGCTTTGGCTTGTAAAACCGCTACGTTACAATCGTAGAATTTTGTCAACATGAAAGTCATGGTCAATTTCGTTACATTCCCAATGATACCAAGCTTGCTCTAGGATGAGTCCAATACAGGCAAATTTATAAGGCTACCCCAATTTTTTTTAAAAAAAATTAGTCGGCCGCTTGGAACGCCACTAGCATTGATATAATCCAGTGAGCCACCGCCGTTCAACGGACGACAGCCTATTTTAAATATTTTTTTCACGTTTGATTACTTAATTAAACTTTTAATTAAGCTTAATATGAAAATTTAGCCCAATTGTGTCATATTTATTTATTTTTTAATTATTTGATGTGAAATAAAATTAAGCCTTTCATATATTAACAAATCTTTTAATGAAATGTCATTATAAAGTTTCTCGTCAAGATGAATATTTGTTTACTAATTTCACTCAAGTGTTATTTAAGTTGAGACATTTTAATTATAAAAATATTATAAATACATTTCTAAAGTTTGATTTAATGAAAAAAATATAGAATAAAATTTTCAAATATTAGAAACTCATCTTTAATGTGTCAAAAAATTCATCTGATCAAATGCTAATATATGTAATTGATAGCTAAACTTGGTCATCCCTATAATTTTAACAATCAGATAACTCATATCAAATACTTAAAATATAATTAAAATTTTTAGAATATTAAATAGGTTCATAAATAGCTTCTACAATTGGTATTTTTATAATAAAATCAAACTTTTTGACAAGACAAATCTAACGAGTCAAATATGTTTTAATTCCAACTTTATTTAAGCACTCAAATACCGAACAATTACTTTAGCATCGTCACTACATCACCAATGTCCAATCACCATCATTAAGCAATCATATGACTACTATCATCAGAATGCCACCCTAGCATGCAACCTTCATAAGTTCATCGCTTGACCATCAAGATACAATAATAATTCTAGTCCACCACTACCATTATTAAATCATTATTCAACTACTATCGCTATCACCTTATCATCATAATCATCAAATTATCGCAATACTATCATCATCGCCTGACGCTTCATAAACCATCTCCCTATTATCATTGACTGCCATCACTATTAATCCATTGTCTAAATTACGTATTTATCAAATCACTTATATATAAACATTTATTGACCGCTTTAACTATAATCACCTAGTCAACTTAACTATAATTCGCTACATATCGATATTGTCATTATTTACTATTATCGAAAATATGATGCTCTATTATTTCCACTATTGCCAAACTATAGTTGCCTAATTATGATCGTTGGGCCATTAAAAATTAACTATAACCACTCATCCTCCCTCACTCGATTACAATTACTCAACATATAGTAACTGACTACAATCACATAACCTCTGATGATCAACTATAATGGCTAAATTACAGTTACATGATTTGTCATCTTAATTATGATAATCTAACTACAATTGTTCAACTACAATCTCTTTACGACCATCACCTAATAATGACAATAGTCTTCAGTTACGTCTCTTGATCAATGTCATCTTGACATATTATTACTTGCTAACATCAATGTTGTTTGTTGCCAATGATATTAATGCATGCCATAACTTGTATTGGAGTACATTCTCGATAATCTATGCTTGTATCATCATCTTTTTCTAATTATGAGTAAGGGAATCATTTGTAACCATCAACATATACTAGTGAAATTATTTCAACAATGCGAGATCCCATGAATTTTCTCTTATTTTGAATTTTCAAGTAAAAACTCTTAAATTAATGAATGAATGTATTAAATTTTTAACGGATTCTTATTTATATTTTTAAATAAAATGTATTTATCAAAATTCAAGAAAATAGGTTTACTTGAAATACTTATTCTCATTTATTTGTTAGATAATTTGAGCATGAGGTAAGTTTCTAAAAAAACATTTGGATGTTTGGGAACTTAATTCCACAAATATTTTGAATTTTTTGAAAATTAAATTTAAAATAAATAATATGATATTTACATTAATACATAAAACTACTAAAAAATTAGAAATTTTTGTGATTATTATGTATCATTTCAACATGCATGTGGATATTTTATTCCATATTTTATGTGCATTCAATGTCTTAAGTTTAAGATAAAAAATTCTCTAAAATTAAAATTTATTTTTAATCATTAAAGATTATTATGTCATTTAGTATTATTATTCAATGCTTGATAAACCCATTCTAAAGATAATATGCATGTATTATATATATATATATACTATATATTTTATTTTCTTGAATTATTTTATATGCTTTATATTTTTATAAAATTTATAATAACTATAAAAATTAGATATTTATTTCAAATGCTTAAATGTATATAAAAATGCATTGCTTTGATTAATAACACTTACTATATCTATCACCATAATTTGAGTAAAGTTTTATCAAATTTTGGATATTTTTATTATTTAATTAATTAAGAAAAATAGGATATGATCATTGAATTGACTATTGAAATGCTTTTAAAACAAATCTCCTATTTAAAATTAAACAACCTATTATATTAACTTAAAAATATAAAAGCTTAATTTAAGAGATTTTAAATTCTTTAAGAAATTTAAAATCCTAAACTTTGAGAATTTTAAAAAGCTCCTAAAATTATTTTAAATTTTAAAATATTTAAATTGAAATTTAAATTAATTTAGATTGGACCATTACAAGCAAGTCTCAGCTAGAGCACTTACACACTTGTGTAATATATTAACAAATCCAAGTTAGCTTGAGTTGATTATTTCTAAATTATCATGTTTTCATGTTAATTTGCACATAAATTATATTCTTGGTTTGAATGTTGTCCACTAAATCTAGATTCTTTTTTAATTCATTTCATTTTTTATTTATTTAGTGGACTAGGGTTGGACTTAAAAACACTAGTTAATCTTGATATTATACATCTAAGCACAATGTTGATTAATCTATTGCTCTTAATAAGTTGATCATTAATACATGGCATAACTTTAGGTTACACTTAAAATATTCTAGGTTAGCTTATCATAGAGTTTTATAGTTCTATGACATATTTATTTATTTATTTGTACTCTTAGTGCCTAGCCTCTTTTAATTTAGTCATGCGTTTTTGATCATTTTATTAGTATAGTCATACTCTTTTGATTGATTTATTTTTTGATTTAATCATTCTCTTTCAATTAAGCTAACCTCCTTTTGATCTAATCATGCTTGTTTAACTAGTTCTTCCTTTGAATTAGTCATATTCTTTTAACTAAGTCATCTTACTTTAAGTATTCTCTCTTGACTATACTTTCTTCTTCTCAGTCATGCTCTTTAAACTAAGCTATTTATTTTAGTTAATCATTCTTTCATGACTACCCTCCCTTTGATTAAAACATGTTATTTTTTCTTAGATACATTCATACCTTTTTAGTTAAATTATTTTTAATATAGGACACAACAATATAAGACAGATGATAAATCTATTTTTAAAATATAGGATGTTGACATGCATTTAATAAGTCTTTATAGTATATCCATTTAAAAAAATAAAATAATATATGATAATTACATAGATTAAATAATATATGAAATGGGTAAATAATTTTTTTGTTGTACATATGTAATAGATATCCATTAATCTTCACATAGTTTGTATTAATTATTTTGTTGAAGCTCAATTTTCTATTTATTTATGATTTATTTGATGAATACCAAATATTAGATCCATATTAATTATTTTCTTTCAAACCAACTATTTTAGGTTTTCAATGTTAATAGACCTTGAATTGGATCTTTATATGAATTGCTTTTGAGCTTTTAAGCCTTCTCCTATATTATGGATGCTATGTCGCATTACTGGGCTGTTTTTGCTTCAAGATGGGCTATGATTGAATATTATTTAATGGGCTTGTTTTACTTTAGACCTAAAAGTTGGGCTATAAATGGACTTTTCTCTGTGCAACTGTTGGGCCTCTGAGATTATTTATTTCATTGGATCACGTGTTTTCCAGACTTGTGATCAAAAGTATTTCAAAACTATAGATTACAATTTGGTCGTTTCACGTGATTTCTTATTTTAACATGTTGCTTGTTATCAGGCCATATTTGCATGTATTTTAGGTGACATCAAACGTTATCAAAGCTCTATTTTTGTGATGGATTCAATATGAATGTGAAGTCAAATATAAACTATGAGTGCTATTGAGTCCATGGTCGCCAATTTATGTTCTTGATATTTTATAAATATGAAGCCCTTTGTTAAATATTTTTTAATAATTTCAATATATATTATACATTTTATCTTCTGAGAGATGTTCTTATTAGATTCACATATATTGTTGATTCAACTTATTTTTTTTATTACTATTATGTCATAGTATGTTTAGATATACATCACATGTGCAAAAGTTGAAACTCAAGACCTCTTACGTCTCGTTTGGGGCGGCGCCCACGCACATCAATCGCCCGGTGGTCCGCTTATTTCGAATTTGGAAGTTGTCGCTAAGCTAACTCGTAAGCGCCCATTATGGTGAAACGATTTTATCCAAATTACCCCTCTGCCAAGGGATTGTTCTACCCATGACAAGAACTTGTTCGTCCTAGGCTTTTTTCTGACGACGCAACCGCACGATCTCGCTTGTTCGTTTGATCTCCTCATTCTATTTCCAGTTGTGGGCATCGACGGATATGAGAGTCCAGAAGGCTCTTCTGCTTCCGACTTGCATTTCCCACCACTTTTTTGTCGTCTTCATTTGTCTTCCGTAAGGTTTGTTGTTAAGATAAGCATCGTCGTCATTCGCCTTGTTTGTCTTTAGTCGTCTTCACTCCTCTTCATTCGGCTTGTTCGATATGCTCCTCCTATAAGCTTGATTGAATAAATAAAGGGTTCTTGAGTAATAGTGTGAATAATTTCAGAAACGTCGAAAGGTTTATTAAGAACTTAGCATCTTCTTGTGGCTTGCAAGTTATTTTTTGAACTAAGTTGAATTGTCATTGATGTCATATTTTAAACTCTATAGTCATTCTATTTATTATTTTTTTCCTATTGCAAATGTAGAGAAGATTTTTATGTTTTGGCATGATTGCAAATGTCTAGGGCCGTTTGATATTCTTCATCCTTAAATGTGGATCTGATGGTTGTAAAAATTGGATCAGATTAGTTGGTTTAAGTAGTTCAATTGTGGATCAATTTTTTAGACGATTCAATCTAAGTTTTAATTATGGATCAAGTAGTTTCAATTGTGGAGTTCAAGTTTGTAAGTACTCGAGTTGGACTTGATCAGGCGTGAAATGGTCTTTTGTTGCATTGACTGAGTGTTGGAGATGGTTAGTTGAGAAGGCAACAATTTCAAAGGAAAATGATGAGGCCAACTGGCTGAGTAAGTTGTGCAAAAGATCTTTTGCATTGGTTGGAGCTTGAAAAGGCAATATTTGGAAGAGGTTGTGATAAAGATCCCTTGCACTTGTTGTTTATTTGATGTTGTTGCCTCGCATACGCATAAAGATTTGAATTTTTCTTGTGAGGTATCTTGGGTAGTATGGGCAGCGCCTTCATTAAGTATTTTTGATATTATAATCCCATTATAGTAGTTCATTTTGCTAAATGAGTTTCGGTGTTTTGAACTAAACTTATGTAGCATGGTGTCATTTGGCTAACATTCTTAGTTTCTCTACTTCAGTTTTAGATACTTGATACATATAAGATTTGTGGATGATAAATTTTCCTGGTCTATGCTCTCCTTATTCTTGTTCCTTTATACTGATTTCTTACTTTGCCATTGCTTCAATTTACTTTTGTAACAAATTTTAACAATCAAGTGAATACTTACAATTCTTATCGATCGTCGTGCCAACTTCAATTTATGTCTCCCTATTCGTTTCTTTCTCTTTATTGTTGTGCAAGAGCTACTCAAGTAACTTATCATCTCCACTTGTGTGTGTGGGTAAGTTGCTCATTTAAGTTATATCCACTTATAGACCTATATTCATTTGCTTGAAGCTCCTTGTGACTTTACCTGCGAACTGTTGTCACATCATAACTTCTATTGAGGTTGTCTTTATATTGTGACCTCGCTTGTAGTCTCTCATTCCATCTTGACTTTGTTGATTGTCCATCATCTCATTAGATGTTACTTCAATGCCTCTTGATTTGGTTGTGTGATAACTTTTATGAGCATTGTCTAAGGTAAGTAAATAGAGTTTGAATGAAAATAAAAAAAGCATTTGCAACAAAGATGAAAAAAAATACATTTGAAAGCTTCATAACTGGTGTTAGCTTTTTCGAGTTGTGGCAACCTATCTTCAGCCTCTAATAAGGTAACGATCTCCAAAAATGTGACACTCCATATTTAGATAATAGATCTATGTAGGAGTCAAGAGCCTTTATATACTAGCCACACTTGATGCGCTTTTAGCATGCATTAATGAAGCTCTTATTTGGGCTAGAAGTTCCATTATTTTTTTAGTTTTCTCAACTTATAATGTGCTGTGCTCCTTATTGCATATCTCTTATCTAGTTAATATGCTTCTTTTCCTTCTTTGTTGTAACTGTAAACTCTCAATCAAAAGTAAATTATTTGATTCATCTGGATTTCATCGCTTGTGTGATAATGTTATGAGCTTAAAATGAGAAACCCAAGGGAAGGTGGAGCAAGTGCTACTTGGGAGAGAGATATAAAATTAATATTTTGTGATCTTTGTCTCAAAGAGATAGACTTGGGCAATAGACCGATGACCTATTTTAATAAAAAGGGTTGAAATAATTTAACCAAAAAATTTAAAGAGAGAACTGGAAGGGAGTACAATAGGACACAACTTAAAAATAAATAGAATCAATTGAAGAAGGATTGAAAATTATGGAAAGAGTTAAAAGAAGAATCAATTGGTTTGGGATGGGATCCTACAAAGAAGATGATTAATGCATTAGATGATTGGTGGTGAGAAAAAATTCTGGTAAATTTCGTATACATACTTGTCCATTCTAATTACTCCACAAAGAGTTCATATGAACGTAACATGTGACCATAATTTTAAATTGCAGATATTACCAAATGTGAAGAAATTTAGATATTGTGGATTAGACCTTGAAATTGAAGAGAAATTAGATCTTATATTTAGTGGTGTGGTTGTCACAGGTGCCCACTCTTGGACACCAAATCAAGAAGCTGATGACGTTGTGGAAGAATAAAATTAGTCTGAGCAAATGTCCGCTTCAAATGATTTAGACTAAGAATTGTTACATGCCACAGATTCCCACACCGAATCCAGTCATGCTAGGTGTTCACCGGCTCTAGCTCCGAGAGGTCAAAAAAAAAAAAAAAGAAGGGAGGTGATGAATTCCTTCGACATCAGATATCATAGTTAGTCAGTGCATGTACTTCCAAAGTGAATAAGGCAATTGCACCACCATCACTATCTGAGGCGGTCACTATTTTAGATAAAATCACTGAAATTTTCAAAGATATTTCACTTTATCTATATTCAACAAGGTTGCTTGAAGATGCAAATAAGAGTGAGATATTTGTGGCTATGACACCTGAACGGAGAGTTCATTATCTACGCTATTATTTTGAAACACGTGATGTTTAGCTAGGTTGCCTTTGGGAAAAGATGTTTTGTGATCTGTCAAAATTTAAGCTTCTCTGTGATATGCTAGGAGAGAGTCTCTTTTTACTTCATGTACTTGTTTATGTTATATGCTGAACTTATGTAGAAATTATATGATAACAGTGCCTAATATATCATATGTTGCTATGCACACTTTGTTTAGTAGCTTATTATGTTTAATCTATAATGGCTAATATAGTGACATATATTTCTTTATCATTAGTTGCAGTTATGGATAGTGATAATGATGATCAACCTATGAATGTGATTGTTACTGCAGTATGCTTAATATATGAGTACTATGAGTCTTATGTTTGCAAGACTCCATATATGACTTCTAGGTTTATTGCTAAAAAATGGATCACTGAGTTACTAGCAGGGCACCCAGGGAGATTTCACAACATGTTTCGTATATCACAAGTTATTTTCACTGACCTGCTGCAGGAATTAGAAAATTTACATGAACTTTGTGGATCTTCTAGAACTATAACTAGAGAAGTATTGACCATAACACTATATATATTATCGCATAATGAATCTATCAGGGTGGCTAGTAAGCGATTTCAGCACTCATCTAAAACCATAAGCAAGTACTTCTCTGTTGGCCTTGATGCTTTGGTAGGTTTATCAACTACAATTATAAAGTTGATAGATTCAACTTTCTAAAATATATCTGATAAGATTCTATGATTGTCGATACATGTCATATTTCAAGGCAAACTTCATTTCTAAGTTCTTTTGGAAATGGTCATTTCTGCTTAGCACCTAAGTTTTTAGCAAATTCTATTGTAGGATTATATTGTAGCAATCAACAAAACACATGTCGATGCCCGTGTGCCTTCAACTGAAAAGGTTATTTATATTGGTCGATGTGGCTCACCTACACAAAATATAATGGCAATATGTGATTTTAATATGTGCTCATTTTTTAATGGCTGGATGAAAAAGAAGTGCACATGATAGTCACATATTCAATAATGTTGTACGACATAGAGAAAATAACTTCCCATTGCTTCCTCCAGGTATTATTGTAACGAATCATCTATTTATTACAAATAAATAATTTTTACAGCTTCTAATCACAAATTTAAACAGGAAAATATTACGTTGTTGATGCTGGCTATCCAATGCAATGAGGGTTTTTGAAGCCTTTTCTGAAAACAAAATATCATATTCATAATTGTGAAAGGAGTAACCAAGTCACCATGGGAAAGAAATAATTATTTAATAAACGACACTCATCGTTGCGTGGTGTAATTGAGCAAGCCTTTGGAATATGGAATAAGAAATGAGTTATTCTACATGATATGCCCGCATACTCTTTCAAGAAGTAAGTTAAAATAGTTGCAGCTACAATGACTTTACATAATTTTATACGCTGACACCCATCACACCATGACATTGAGTTTAACATTGTTGACAATGATCAATCATTTGTTCCACCTGAAATATTTGAATATCGGTTGGGTCACTCAATAGAAACTAGTCAACATACCACATAATTGGGGACACAGGATGGCGAAGGAGCTGAGGAGATGAAACAATTATGAGAGCAAATTATAGATGACTTAGATAGTGATTAGATTGAATTTAATTACTATTTGTAATTGGCTTATTTTGAATGGTAGTTAAGATAACAAGTTGAGTGTTATATTTCAATATTTGTAAAGTGTTTGTTAGCTTTTCTTTTCTAGCTTGGGCCTGTTTCAATGAAAGTACATTTTATCGGAATTGATTCTCTCCTATTTCACTGAAAGTACTGACAAAGAAAGTAAATGGCGGAGACATTTAATAAGTACTGACAAAGATTGTTGTATTGGTTATTTATATCTGATATTAGATAGATTTTAACTCTCTTTAACATTAAGCATTACTGTTTTACAACTATGATTTTTTTAATTTAGTTTTATCAGTAGTCTTTGAACTATGAAACAATTGCACTGCTCATGTATGTAATGTGATCTTCTTTGGGCACTAGGATTGTTAGATCTTCATTGCTAAGAATAGTTTTCTTGTTCTAGTCTTTTATTTCTCTTCTTCCCCTAAAGACTATGGTCTTTCTTGTATAGGCAGCTTGAAATGCTTTTATCTAACCTTGGGCACTTATCACCATTTCCCATAAATTCTCCCTCATCCACATAATTTGCATCAGTAGTCTTTGAACTATGAAACAACTGCGCTACTCATAGTTTTGTTTATTGTGGATACATTATGTAAGTAATTGTCAATTTTGTTAGGAAAGAGGCCATTGCTAGAAGTAGTCTGATCCGATCCTAGAGAAAAATTCCGTCACATGTCAATGGAGGTTGCAATTATACATTTATAGTTGCGCGTGGTTGCTAGTGAAACATTATTGTTGCTATATTCTTCTTACATTTTAGATGGCTTCAATCATATTTCTTCCTTCAAAAATTCTTATATATCATAACGTCATAGTTGTGGTGACTTTGTGATAATATTTGGATATATATTGATCTATATTATTTTATAGGAAGCACTATTATTGATCAATAAGCATTAGCTAGGAAGTTCTAATTATTTGGAAACTATTTATCTTCTTTGTCGAAGATAGTGTTGGTTCAAAAGAAGAAAACATTTATTGTTCAGATGAGAGTAATCAATGACTAGTTTTGTGACATAAGAGATTTGATGGATAAGCCAAATTAATATTAATTTGCTATTACTATTTTTTTTACTATTGTGACTTGGTTTTTTGGTCAACTGCTAGTGTGCTTTTATTACAAATAGAACATTTAGTTTAAGCATGACCTCAGACACAATAAATTTGAAAACTCTTTATTTAGTTGGATGCAATTCCTTTGATTTAAGATCACTGTTTCAGAAAGTTCTATGTACCTATTACTCTTTCATTAAATAAAGGCTTGACTTTGGAATACTTTTAGGTTGTTTTGTTCTTCAAGAACCTCGCACACCATAATTTCTATTTCTTACAAGATAAGCAAAGTCACTATACTACGTATGCTTTTTTAAGAACCTGGTACACGTGCTATTCTTTTATTGGTTGACTTCTTGCTTCTTGGTTTCCTGGTTAGTTTTACTATTGTTCCTGCTTATGTGGTATCTGGAACTGTTGCTTGGTGGCTGATTTTCTCTGATAGTGAAGGAAATGGCTATGATGACATTGATGTTATTCTTTATATCGTTAAGGTTGGTAGCATTTTATGTGATTATAATCTTTCTTTTTAAATTTTGGATGCTCACATATAATGTTTCTTCTTGGGATAGACTTTGACTGAGCCTGAGTCATTATAATTTTACTTTAATGTATCTTAAGATGTTTGCTTATGTCTTTTTTGAGCTTATTGCAGGTATTTATTTAGGGCGGAACCTTGTAGTGATTATGTACTTTTAGTTAGCCAAATTTCTATCTTTTTTATTAATAATTGTAACCCTTCTATTTATGTTAATAAAATTTCTATCACTTTTTAAGGAAATAAATATTTTACCATTTCATTATCATTTTAAAAATATTTTGTAATGTCACCAGATCTCATATTAATATTTTTATTGCTTACACAATTTACTTTATCAGGAAATATGAGTTTAAGGAGCTCTACTGAGTCAAGAGTTGTGTATTGCAACTGTGATTTGCAATGTTATGTATTCATTTCACATAGGGAAGGATATTATAGGAGATAATTTTTTAGGTATCCAAGAAATAGAACATGAGATAATTGTAATTATTTCAGGTGGGTTGACGAATTCGAGGGTGACACATCACTGATCATGGGAGGTAGAATGAAATTTTTTTAAAAGATTAGATCAACATGAGGGTAGGCTAAGTATTTTGATCGCATTGGTTGTGTTCTTATAATTTTAATATTAGTGTTATTTATTAAGTAGTGTTATTTATTAAGTGATATGTAATATGTCAATGTAATATAGTTGACTTATGGTTATATATAAGTATTAGTTATCTTATTTTTTATTCTATTTAAATATATTCAAGTCATGCACTCGTAGGGATATTTTAGTCATTTATGCACAAATACGCAAAGATAGCAGAGATTTAGAACTCGTTTTCCAAACAATCACTTCTAAACAACCGCTTCCTACCGCCTTCTTTCAGTTTTAAAAAAGTCGCAAATGCTAAACCATCTTAGTTGAATGACTAAGCTTTCAACCACCAGACATAGTTGTTTTCTTCTAAGCAAAATGGTTGAGAGCTTAAGTTTTTAACTAAGAGGTCTGATGTTTAAGCTTTAGTATATGTATTATGTGTGATTTTTTGGAGATTCAACACTATCATCTTCATTAGAATCATCTATTTTGATTGTCAATGTAGCGCACTTATGATTACAAGATCAGAGCTATCGAATTTCCCGCTTTTGCTTGAAGGAAAATATTCTACATATAAACTGAATAAAGGAGATTATATAAAATTGAATCATGATGACTCTTCTCTTTTAATGCAAGTAAACATAGCTCTATATCTTTACAAAAAGTTTATATTATATGCTTAAATTTATAACATTTAAGACATATTTGATTAGGGCTTAAGTTAAAAAAAAAAAAAAAAAAAATCAAAATTTGGCTGTTAGGCGAGTTCTAAACAAATTGAGATATATTGAGTGAAACATTTAATTAATCTCAAACTCAGAGAGAAGCACAAATGGCTTATAAAGTTCATCTATGAAGGAAATAACTAGCCTTATAATTTACATCCTCTTCTTCCTCCATTCTAGTTCACTAGCTCTGATTTTAGTCGATTTTATATAATTATTTTTTTCTTGTAAAATATAGAAACCAATTATTACTTACCTCTAAACTAAAATAAAATCAGCAATATTTTAATATATATATTAAAAATTTAAAATCAAAATTTTCTATCATACATAAGTTTATCCTATTCCATTATTAGGCGTCCAGCTGTAAAGGAAAGAGAATAGCTGCAATTTTCATTATTTTTGAAGGCACAGCTCACTCAACACTTTCCTGCTTTGTCGGAGTCGACCATGCATGCTTTGCCTGATTCCACTTTGCCTCTAATCCACTGTGCGTATTGCATTGGCTTCTTCTTCAATAATCTGTGAAGAGCATTTTTTTTCCATTAGATATTTCAAAAAAAAAAAAAAAAAAAAAGCGTCTAATTAGTTTTTATAATACCTTTTTATTTATTGAATCAAGTATGTGCAAAATTTTATTTAATTTGGTTGTACTTTGATTCGAAAATTTCACTTTAGATATCCTCAATTTACACTTTATATATATATATACATATATATATATATATATATATATATATATATATATATATATATATATATATATATTTTGTTTTATCAAACTATCTATATTTTTTATCATGATTTATTTATTTAAAACTTACAATAAATAAAATTTATTTTAAAAAGATTTGAACATCAATCAATTTAGATTAAAATAGGGTAATAAATATGTTTAAATAATGTTCAAAGTGAATGAAATTGATTTGAATATAACTTAAAACTTATTTTAATATGATTATAAATGCTCAAACAAGATTTAAAGTGTGTTAGAAATTTATTTGTATAAACTATGAATGTAATTTGAATATGATTTGCCTTATAAATTATAGTAAAGTGTAGTCAACCAATTTTAGTATATCATATTATGAGAAAAATTAATTTGTTATGTAGATCATGTATAAATTGATTTTGAGTTATCATGACATAATAAATCAAAATATAACCTGATTAACACAATAAATTTATATGGACTTGGCTAACCTAAACTTAAATAATAATTACATCATATTATAATTATTTGGGTCAATTTGAATCGACTCAATAATAATTGGGTTAAATTTTTTGTCTTGAATTAAAGTAAAATATTAATTAGATTAACTCAAATATATATTTTTTGAGCCTGATTATTTAGTCGGGATATATTTTTTACACCCATAATTATAAGAAAGATATAATAAAATGTCATTATATGCATATTAAATTTATTTATTTTCGAGCTAATACTGAAATTGAGTAAATTATCTCTGCTTGATATTTATTATTTATTGCTTGCCGTACTTTGAAAATAGATAGTGAATCCAGCTCAGCTCCCATTATGAGAGTCCATATCACTGGTCTGACGCTTTTTTTTTTAGGAATGGGTATTCACCCAATACTTCACGATCCACCCATCTTGTAGTTGGGAATGGCTTCCAGACCTTTGCTCTTAGCAGTTCTTCTGTTCGTCTTCCTCAATGAGGTACTCATCAAGCTTATTTTTATACTGATAAGACTGTGTTTTGAGCTTGAAAAGCTCCATGGCTGTAGGTAAATTCAGTATAAAAATATAAATAAATTATAGATAGGCATATTTTTTATTTCATTTTCTTCACTCTCATTGAATCGCAGCAAATATCTGAAGACACGTTTGCTGGTTCATTAACTTTTAACGATTGACTTGCAGGTTACTTTCTTCAAATTAATGGCAGAGGGTCATGAACAGGTATATATATGCATTTTTTCAGAAGAAATTAAGGTTCAAATTTTCATATTATATCTATAAATATATATTTATATAAATATATAAATTTTCTTTTCAAGTTTTAAGAGAATTGAATTTAAATTATTCTTCTAATGTTAGTCTAACCTTCTTCTTGTTCCAATACTGTCAGCTTGTTTTTGGTATTGGTGGTAGAAGTGAGAGCCCTGCTGCTTCAATAGGTAGGTTTCAATTTTACTTCCATGAATATTTCAGTTTTTATCATTTATTTTTTTCAATTAAAAAGTTTATAAAATAAAGAATGGAAGAAATAGATAAAAATAAGCCAATGTTTTATATCACTAGGCTGATAAATACATTTATTTTTTTGGGTTAAATGCTGTTAAAAAATCAAAATAATAAACAAATATATCTCCATAATAGTATTTTATTTTAACTATTATTACTCGAGGAGTATTTATGCAAAATGATGTTAGGTAATACACAATTATTATATATTAATTAAAAAGTATTATATATTTGTTATAAAATATTATAAAATATTCAGTATTGTTATTGTATAGAAATGCTATATATTATTATGTAGATATAAGATTAATATATAATACATAGTATTTTATAATTAATATATAATAATTGTGCATTAATTAAGTAATATAGGACTCAATATTATTATAATTTAAATATAGAGCTACTAATCTCACTTTTTTATTTTTATATAATTGAATTTTTCAAGCATTAATTATTTTCTCTTCTCATTTCCTTTTATTTAATGTGCATTTATGAATCTTACTTAGTGATTCTCCTCAAGTACTAACTCTTAATGTGCATTTAATTTTTATTCAAGAAAAAAAAATGCGTTGACGTTGAGATAGAAGAATTTTAAATTTATTATATTTATTTTAAAAGAAGAATGATATATAAATAATTAATTAAAATTATGTTATAGTCATATTAAAATAAATTTATATTAATTTTTAAAAATATTTACGCTGAATATGGGTTAGGTAGGAAGTGTGTCGGCTTTTGCGCAGATCTAATTGAGAGTGTCTTCTCTCACCAAGACAATTTAATGAATCTATTGTCCTTTTTTCTTTTTTCTTTTTCTGAAAATCTATTGTTCTTTATTCATCACGTCTTTTCTTTAAAAAAAAAAAATAAAAAAATAAAAAAAGCCAATAATAATAAAATATAATAGAAATGTTCAATAATAGCTTAATGCACTAGACTATATAATTTATTTATTTATTAATATATGATAACAATAATAAGTGTGAAATATATGTGTAAATATCGGTTGAATTTATTTATAAATTTTAAAATTTAAATAATAATTTAAAAATCTGAGGTATAAAAATGATAGTTATATATATATAGTTCTATCTATGTTAATTTTTTAAAATATTATCTAAATATTAAAGGACATAACAAAATTTCATCTCATATAATCTTTATTTTTATAAGATTTTTAATAATTTGACTATGACATATAATTCTATAGTTTTAAAAAAATAAAGGAAGTTAAATTTATAAATATATAAGAAGTAGGTGGTATGTATTTGATTCTCCCTAATATTAATTATGAGCTGATGAGCAAACTAATAATTGAGTTGGGGATAATGCGGCCGTGGGGTAGACTGCCAGGGGCTATGCGGGGTGCGGTGCAGCCGGCACTCGCGGCCGAACGTGTGCGCGAGGGCTTGCGGGACTTGCTGCCAGCGCTGCGGCTGCGTGCCTCCCGGAACTTTCGGAAATCGAGAGCTATGCGGTCCTTGCTACGCCAACATGACCACCCATGCCAACCGCACTAAATGCCCTTAATCCCTTTATCTTTCATTCTCTCTCTCTCTCTCTCTCTTTCTCTCTCTTTCATCCTCTTTCTCTCTTTCTTTCAGTTTTTTCTCTCTCTCTTACCATCTTTATTTCAGTCTCTCTCTCTCTCTCTCTCTTATTTGTGCGTGAATGGGGGCTGATAAAAAAAGTTAAAAGTTTTTTGAGTGGTCGTTGTTGTGATGGAGAAGAGGAAGAAGACAGTGATGATGTGTTTGTTGTGTTATGTTGTTGGTATAAATATGTTTATGTTTATGTACTAAAACATTTAATGTATTGTGTTAGTCTGAGCTTTTCATTATCTCTGCGCCAGCTGTAATTTTTTAGGTTTTGTGTTTTTTTTTGAATATTTTTATCGAAAGTTATTTTTTGAATCATAAAATTTATCAACCGTTTCTTAGCTCGTTTGATGGGCGAGAGCTGAAAACTCTTGGATCATATTCGATTCTTTTCGCGAGACGCCTGATCAATATTGTGAGGATCGATATGTGAAATAATAACGATCATTTATTATTCTTATAAGATTAGTTATAATGATATTTTTATTCATAAGATGAATAAAATATTGTGTGGATATCTTTTAAAAAAAAATATAAAATTTTTATGTTTTAAGGTGAAATTTTGAAATAAGAAATCGTTTATTTTTTTTGCTGTAAAAAAATAGTCTAAAGGTTATGTGTTGCAATAATGAGAGTCCCTCCAGGTAAGCTTTTTCACTGCATCCAATAATAAATAATGATTGTGTTTGACTATCCGTTGAAAAAAATTGCATTCTTTTACAACAATATATATTATAGTGTGGTATTTATAAGAAAAGTGATTTGAATTTTTTTTTTCAAAAAGAATAAGATTTAGGTTGCGATTGGATCAGCGCTGTTGTGCAAAAATGTATAATTGTATAATTTAGAATTATATTTTGATTATATTTTGAAAAATTTATGATGAGAAATTAATTTGTTTTAATCTGATTTGAGTATATGTGGTGATACAAAAAAATTTATGATTCGATTTTCTAAAAAAAAAAAAGTTGTATAATCACAATAATTTTTTCATACAACAATTTTTATATTAAGTGCCCTATTACTTTTTTATATAAGTATAAATATTTTAAATAGATCTTTAGAGTTTATTAGTGGTAGTATTTCATTGTTTTGTTTTATATTACTTATATATTTCTAATTGGTTAAAATTTTTGAATTGTTTTTAACTTATTTTTGGTGAGAAATAAATTATCATAATTAGAATGTTATAGTTGATAAAATTTGCCATCTAATTTTCTTAAATATAAAAAATAATTTAAAATTTTTTAATTTTTTTCGAATAATTTTAGAATTGTTTTTCATTAGTAGTTGGAGTTGCCTTAAATTATTTTTATTTTTTCCCTTGATAATAAGGTCGGCGAACCTTATAGTTTGCTCGACATTGATGATCCTATTATGAAAAGATTCTTCTTCCCTATGAATGTCTTCACCAAGTTGTTTGGTAACTCAAAAAATCCTTCAAACATTACGTTATGAACAACATAAACTGCCGCATTAACATCATATTGTCGTCTCCAACAGTGTATCAACTTAAATTTTTGTTAGGAACTATTAGGGATTATAAGTTGCATCAAATCTCTTAACTTAGAACTTGATGAACCCTTATGGAGTACTACATGAACCCTTACGAAGTTCTGAACATTTTTTTTTTATTTAAATTCATGATGAGTTTGCTGCTGCCTCTCATGAATTTAAATAAATTATCAAATCATATTGAACTTCAGTGTTTTCAGGGGCGCATAGCAAATTGATATAAGATCCGACTGGCAAAATTCTGCAACCAAATGTTTCAGATTTTTTTTTTTTTGTTTTTTTGCAATGGTATCTACTCAACACTCCACTCATCTTAAAGTGATATCGATTTATTTTTTAGGTCTCTATATTTATTACCCACATATCGGGTTTTTACTTACTTTTTCTATCTTAGGTATATGCGACTCTACTCTGGAGAGAATTTGAACTTGATCTGGAGAGTTTTCGACTGCACTCGCCCAACAAATGACAAAATTCTGCTACCAATTATTTCAGATTATATCAACAATGCTATTGATTAATGTCAGAAATAACTTATCATTAAATTTAAGCATCTAACATAAAGGACAAGTCACTATTCTCCAAGAAGAACAAAACAATAAAACAGTTCAAAGCCAAGCATTGATTTAACAACACAGGCTTTAAAGCTGTGAAGCTGCCAACCCTTTCAGCAAACTGATTAATTAATCTTGTGAGGTATGGTCAATTGTCAATACAATATATTAACAATAATGTTAATTAATGTCATGTCTATATACATATAGAAGATTGGACATGAATTTAAAATACATATGAGAAATGAAGCCAACAGCCTATTTATATAGCTAAAAAAAATAACGGATGAATGAGTAAATGTTGAAGGAAAAGCCTACAAATCAAACAAATGGCATCAAAAATAAAAAATATGTTGTTTGGGAGAGTATCGCTTGATTCCCAGGCAATTTCTAATTCTTTTCGCTCGGTTAGTGGGGAACCTCCCGGACTGCATTAGATTTCTCTCGGATATGCTCACGGATATCAAGGGATCTTATATATGAATTTAATGTGACGTTCCAGAATTACAATGATATCCTCATTCAAGACAAGATGTGTTGGGTAGATACTCTTAAAAAAAAAATGCTCCCTTTCTTGATTAAGGAGCTCCTTTTAAATATATTAAATTTATATATTTCTAAATTAATCATTAATATGCTTATAAAAAATATTAAGTGTCATTAATTATAAGCATTTTAGAAATAAAATAATTCTAAATGGTAAGATGATTCCTGAATTATAAATATAATAGTAGAACAATGAAGGCTTAAAATTAGAAATTCGATGTGCAATATTGAAATTTAATTATTTAATATTAATAATCATTATGCATATTATCAGAAAATAAATTAGAACGACTAATTTATATAAAAATAAAAAAATAAATTTTAGAATTAAGATTTCATTGTTAAAATAAAAAAAATGCTTCAAAGTTTATCATTCACTAAGTGGATGTAATGAAAAATTCAAGATAAAAATTTTAAACTATGATGAAAAATTATATTGCATGAATTTGATAAAAGTAAAAAAATGTGCCAGCTTAATTTGTCATGAGGAGCAACAAGAACATAAATATAATAAAATAATAAAATAAAAATGTGCCAGCTTTATAAAGAAAATTGTAACCAGCTATACTATTTTCTGATGAAAAACACTTTAGTAGCTCTCCTTAACAACAAAGGAAAGCTTAGTGTGATACATCAGCCGCTTTTGTCTTTGATATGAGAGTTTATTAAGCGAACATAGCTCATATTTTTTGTGAGATAGATTATATATACTTCGTCTTTTTGTTCTATATTAATTTGTATTGAGACTACTGTAATTTTATAGTTCATTAAAGAAGATGAGCTACTCTCACCTAATGATTTTTGTCTTGGAACACTGCATATAACAGTACTGCCATGGAAGAAAAAAAAAAGGATTTTTTATGCCTTAAGCCCATTCGTTGAACAACATTTCAGAGTCTGAAACCTAAGTAAAATAGTTATTTGAGGTCACAAATGAATCAGCAGAAAGCAGCTTTGTATATCTGTATATAAAACAGTTGTAGAAGTTGACCAAAACTGAAGTTTTCTCCTAATCCATAGAGGTTTAGGAGTTTCATCATTGGAATGAACTGCAAATTGTGCAGCTCGCTCTTTCAAATCAGTCAAAAACCTTTTTTTTTAATCTAGCCTTTGATTTAGTGATAGAATTTTATGTAAAATTAAATTAATTAAGGCGAGAGAATAAACTTGACAAATTTATTTGATTTGATGAGATCCACCTTAATTCATGATTTCATAAAAATCGAATGTTTTATTAAGCTTCAAAACTGCACGAAGATAAAATATTTTCTATGAATAATGACTAAGTTGCCACTTCATCTGTGTTAACGATCATAAGAGAACGTAATCACTGTTATGATGATAAGGGTTAAGGGATGAATGTGGACAATAAAGCGTTTATACAGTGCTTCCCCTTCTACCTTCTCTTCTTTGCTATTACAGGTTCTTTCTCTCTTCCATTTTATCTTCTTCTTCTCATTATTCTCTTAATTTGTTTGTAGTTATGGGACACTTATAACCTTCAATTTAGCTTCTTTTACAGTTGCAATATCAGCTGATAACTATTACTGATTAAGTGCAAATGAAGTCTTAAGATAATCATCATCTTGCAAAATCAAATGTAAATGAATCTTGAGTCGATAGCTAGCGATATTGAGAAATTAAGATTAAATCTTATCTGAAAAAGATGATAAAATATAGAATCCACACTTAACAGTCTTGTTATTATGAGAAGAATATTAGTGGCATCTATTTCACCTTCTAATTCTATTCTATCTGATTCAAACATCAATAGCTTCAATTGTTTGTTCAGATTTAACAGATATTCAGCACAACTTTTGAAAAGTATACGTTAATTATTGTAATTGAATCAATTAGTATCATGCTTGATAAGCTAAAAGAAGAGCAAGGAAAATTAATTAGTTGGATAGTTAGCCTCCATTTATATATCATTGGATCCTAAATTGTCTGAGGTCTCATGCCACCTAGCAAGGGAGAAAATATTACATGCGGAGTCCGGGCGTAGCTTTATGTTCGGACATCAACCGGATGTCAACACGCATCCATTAATAAAATATGACTTTTTTGCTTTAGTGCGATAACGATGTCGTTAACGTTATTCAGACTCGGCCCGACCCATTAAAACAGCAGGAGAAACGCCGTTTAGAGGCGTGGATGTCGTTTGAATACGTGAGAGAAATTTAAAAGTAATATATAAATGGATTTAGGGTATAATATGATTTTTTTTTTCAGATGAGCTGAGCTTAGTGAAGAGAAACAAAAAAAAAATATTATTTCAATTTTTGGGAAGAACTGTGAAGATGAATAACAATTTGAAAGCTGTAGCCTTGATATTACGATCAATTTAGCAGATGATGTCTTAAATATAAATGCATCAGTAAATTTTCTCCACCGTTTTATATATACAGTTATTTTGAAACAGTTAATGATATTCTTTGAAATTCTTTTATGTAATATATATTTCCCACATTGTTTGAAGTTTTTTGCAAGAGGATTTTGGGGATTTTTGGAGCTATTTTTTATGTGTACATTATGTACACTCATGAGCATACATTCTTTTTTTTCAATTTTTTTTAATCTTGTCATATGTTGTATGTCATTTGTTTGTAGATGTTTCTGGAGAATGCTTTGAGCTTTTCATGTGTATTCTCTGTACACTCATGAGTGTACACCCAATTTTTTAAATTTTTTTAACTGTGGGGCTTGTCATATGTTTAATACATCCTATTATAAGCTATTTGGAATTTAGCCCTGGAAAATTTAGGGGTTTTTGAAGCTGTTTTTGAAGTGTACATTTTGTACTCTCATGAGGGTACACTCTATTTTTTCAATTTTTTTCAAATGTGAGACTTTCCATTTGTTTTGTACATGTTATTATTTATTTTAGAGTATTTGGAGAATTTGGAGATTTAGTTATTTTGCATACACTCAGACTTTCATGAGTGTACATTTCATTTTTTCGCTTTTTCAATATGTTGTCATATGTCTATCATTGTAAGATGTTTGAGTTTAGGGCTAGAATTTGGGAGTTTTTTTATGTTATTTTCATGTGTACACTCAGACTCTCATGAGTGTACACCCATTTTTCAAATTTTTTCAACTATGCTTGACATATGTTTCAGCACATTGTGGTCGTTTGGAGTTTAGTCCTGCAGAATTTGATGATTTTTAAGCTATTTTTCATGTGTATACTTTGTACTCTCATGAGTATACACCTAATTTTTAAAATTTTTTTTTAACTATGGGATTTGTCATATGTTTACTACATTCTATTATAAGATGTTTGAAGTTTAGTCCTTGAGAATTTGGGAGTTTTTAGAGCTATTTCCATGTGTACACTCTGTACTCTCATAAGGGTATATCTCATTTTTCAATTTTTTTCAACTGTGGGGCTTGCCATATGTTTACAACATTCTATTGTAAGATGTTTGGAGCTTAGTCCTAGAGAATTTGGGGGGTTTTTGGAGTTATTTTTCATATATACATTATGTACTCTCATGAGTGTAGACCTCTTTTTTCTTATTTTTTTAAATGTGGGGCTTGTCATATATTTTGTACATGTTATTGTAAATTGTTTGGAGTTTAGTCCTGGGAAATTTGGTAATTTTGAACCTATTTTTCATGTGTACATTCCATACTCTCATGAGTGTATACCCCATTTTCAAAAATTTCAACTATAGGGCTTGCCATATGTTTACTACATTCTATTATAGGATGTTTGGAGTTTAGTCTTAGAGAATTTGAGAGTTTTTGGAGTAATTTTTTATGTGTATACTCTGTACTCTCATGAGTGTATACCCCTTTTTATATTTTTTTCAACTGTGGGGCTTGCCATATGTTTGCAACATTCTATTGTAAGATGTTTGGAGTTTAGTCCTGGAGAATTTGAGAGTTTTTGGAGCTATTTTCCATGCGTACACTTTATACTCTCATGAGTGTACACCTTTTTTTTTCCAATTTTTTTCAACTGTGAGGCTTGCCATATGTTTACTACATTATATTATAAGATGTTTGAAGTTTAGTCGCGGAGAATTTGGGGGGTTTTTGGCGCTATTTTTCATGTGTACTCCAAAAACATATTTGTCTCTGAGCAGGTGAATAAAGTTAATCACTGGTGCGATGATGAAGCTGCTATGTCTCATGAGCCAATTGTAGGCAAACTTTTTGGCACCACTGTTCACAATGAAAAGGAGGCATATGAATTATACTGTGATTATGCATATCAAACTATATTTAGTTTTAGGAAGGATCATACTAGTTATTGGCCGAACTTGAAGAATTTGAAATCAAATGATTTTTTATGTGCAAAAATATGTAAGAAGAAAGGTGTCAATCTAAACTGCTCAGTCAAATTTTAGAAAATAGACACGATGAGTGGTTATCCAGCCATGATTAGATTTTTTATTAATTTATATGGGAATTGGAAGATTAAAAAATATATAGAAAGTCATAATCATTCATTGGCAAAGCCGGGTGACGTGCATCTTCTCAAATCATACATAGGCATCAGCGATGAGAATGCGGCTGTGTGAAGTCAATGATAGAGGTTGGAATTAGAGTAATTGATACGTTTAGTTATCTTAGTGAGGAAGTTGGTGGCATGGAAAATATTGACTTTACAAAAAGAGATGCTTTCAATTACATCCAAAAAGAAAGAAGATCAATGATTGCGAATGGTGATAGTAATGCATTAATACAGCTGTTCAAGGAAAGACAAACGAAGGATGAAATATTTGCATGGGATGTTGATGAGTCGCAATTTTTTTGGAGCAATGACATGTCAAGGATTGAATATAATTATTTTGGAGATGTCATAATTTTTTATACAAGTTATCAACTTAATAAATATAATTTTGTCTGTGCACATTTTTTTTGGAGTGAATCATCACTGGAAAAATATCTTATTTGGAGTAGCCTTTCTATCAAAAGAGATAATTAAGTCATTCACATGACTATTCAAAACATTTCTCCTGTTAATAAATGACAGGCATCCTATAACAATATTCACTGATCAAGATCAGGCAATTATGAGAGCTATTGAAATTACATTACTGCATACTCATCATAGGTTATGCCAATGATATATTTATAAGAAAGCTCATTCGCATGTACATTATTTTAATAGTAAGAAGACAATACAAAGTCTCTTTTACACATGCATGAGTAAGTGTGATTCAGAGGAAGAGTTTAAGCAAGTTTGGTCTACCATGCTAGAAGAGGGTAATTTGCATGATCATAATTGACTGTCTGAGCTATATAAAATTAGATGCAAGTGGTCCACCGCATTCTGCAAAGACTCATTCTATGTGAGTATCTTATCAACGCAACGCAGTGAGTCTACGAATAATGTATATTATGGAATCTCTAAACCAACAAGTTCTATCACATATTATTTCTTGGATTGGAGAAGGTTATGGACACATGATGACATAATGAATATGACGAAGATTTCAAGGTAGCTAGTCAGCAATTTTTCCTATTATTAAAACCAGTCCAATACTGAAACAAGGTGCTATGTTTTACACAAGAAAGCTTTATACAATGTTTGAAGAAAATTTTTTGCATGGAGTTGGTGGATTAGTAGCAAATGTATCATATGACAATCCCATGAAATATTTGGTGAGAAACTTAGAGAATAAGAGTTCTTCCAAAATATGAATTATCCATTTTGACAAGACATGCCTAAATATAACTTGTAGTTATAAAAAATTTGAAATGATGGGGGTGCTTTGTGCCCACTGCATCCGAGTTCTGAGTCAGAAAGATATTGTGTGTATTTCGGAGAAGTATCTTCTCATGCGATGGTCAACCAGAGCAAAGAGGGATATTTAATTTGACAGTGCTTATAGGAACTTAAGAAATGTGCAAGGTAATGATGGAAATGAAACAATCATTATTTTTTGGAACCACATTAGTCAATATGCATATCAAATAAGCATGAGGACACAAGATAATAAGAAACCTAAGGAGTATATGTTGGATTCCTTAAAGAAACTATATGATAATATTAATTCTATATTATGTGGGAATTCACTTCCAACTGATAAAACAACTAAGAAGAAAAAGTCTACTATAACAGATATAGGAACTGACTTACTAAAAGATTCAGTTAAGAAACGACTAAAGGGTGTTTCCAATGCAAGACTGAAAGGATATTGGGAGAGAAACAATAAAGCCAAGAGTAATTTTATACCTGTCTCTAAATTTATACTCTTCAAATATTATTGTTAAACTTTAAACCATTATGTATTTAATATTACAAAGATGAAAGAACAAGTTGTGAGAGGTGAAGAACATAAAGGGTCACCCATTGCAATGCCTTTTTCTGTTATACTAGAGTACTTTTCAGAGGTATGCAGGTATAACACTTCATTCGTGCTATTAGATATCAACAACTGATACAATGTTCTTTTATATTATGAATTTAACTCAAGCTCAACAATCAGTTAGTTGGCTGAAGGATATACCAAGCTGATGATGGATATCATTATGGGAAAATATTATAATGCACGATATCAATTAATTGTCATGTGTTCTTTGAATGTATATACTTTCATGTCAATCTAATTGAAAGTGTGTTAATTAGTAGTTATTATGTAGTACTTTAAAGCTAAAATTTGTACTTCGACTTATGTTACTTATGTTTTTAATATACTGTTGATATTTTATACTTTAAATCACTTAAAATTTCTCTCAATAGAGTGTGGGTTATTACACTAAAATTTATTGAAAATGCCTCCAAGGTGTATAGAGTGTGGAGTTATTTCCTCAAGAATTTGGGGGTTTTTGGAGCTATTTTTGAAGTGCACACTCTGTACTCTCACGAGGGTGCGTCCTATTTTTTCAATTTTTTTTTTAATTGTGGGGCTTGCCATATGTTTTGTACATGCTATTATAAGCTGTTTGAAGTTTAGTCATTTGGTGATTTTTGAAGCTGTTTTCTATGTGAACACTATGTACTCTCATGGGTGTACACCCTATTTTTTCAATTTTTTTTCACTGTGGGGCTTGCCATATGTTTAGTACATTATATTGTAAGATGTTTGAAGTTAAGTCCTAGAGAATTTGGGGGGATTTTGGAGATGTTTTCTATGTATACTCTCTGTATACTCATGAGTGTATATCCATTTTTTAATTTTTTTAAAATGTGTACACATCAAAAGGAGCTACAAATAGTTGCCAAATTCCTCCAAACATCTTAGAATAACATGTACTAAATATATAACGAGCTCTATAGTGATAAAATTTGAAAAAAATATGGTGTATCCTCATGAGCGTACAAAGTGTACATATTGAAAACTGATTCAAAAGCCTCCAAACAGCTTAGAATAACATCTACTAAATACATAATTGAAAACATAATAGAATAGTTGAATTTTTTTGAAAAAATGGGGTGTACACTCATGAGAGTATAAAGTGTACACATGAAAAATAGCCCATAAACACGCCCCTCCTCTCCCAAAGGCTTCCAAACAACTTAAAATAACATCTACTAAATATATAATTGGAAAATAAGATAGATTAGTTGAATTTTTTTGATAAAATGAGATGTACACTCATGAGAGTATAGAGTGTATACCTGAAAAATAGCCCAATAAACTCCCCCAAAACCCTCCAATAGCTTTAAATAGCATATACTAAATATATAATTGAGAATAGTTGAAATTTTTGAAAATGATATACACTCATGAGAGTATGCATGAAAAATAGTCCCATAAATCTCCCAAAAGCCTCCAAAGAGCTTAGAATAGTATCTACTAAGCATAAAATTGAAAAATAGGATAGAATAGTTAAAAATAATTGAAAAAATATGGTGTATACTTATGAGAGTAGAGAGTGTACACATAAAAAATAGCCTATAAATTCCCCCAAAAGCCTCGAAAGAGCTTAGAATAGCATCTAATAAACATATATTTGAAAAACAGGATAGAATAGTTGAAAAAATTTAAAAAAGTAAGGTATACACTCATGAGAGTACAAAATATACACATAAAAATATAGTCCCATAAACCCCCCAAGCTTCCAAAGAGTTTAGAATAACATATACTAAACATATAATTGAAAAATAAGATAGAATAGTTGAATTTTTTTTTAAAATAAGGTGTACACTCATGAGAGTACATAATATATACATGAAAAACAATCCTCATGAGCGTACAAAGTGTACATATTGAAAACTGATCCAAAAGCCTCCAAATAGCTTAGAATAGCATCTACTAAATACATAATAGAATAGTTGAATTTTTTTGAAAAAATGGGATGTACACTCATGAGAGTACAAATTGTACATATGAAAAATAGCCCATAAACATACCCCCCCTCCCAAAGGCTTCCAAACAACTTAAAATAACATATACTAAATATATAATTGGAAAATAAGATAGATTAGTTGAAATTTTTTGATAAAATGAGGTGTACACTCATGGAGTATAGAGTGTATACATGAAAAATAGCCCCATAAACTCCCCCAAAACCCTCCAATAGCTTCGAATAGCATCTACTAAATATATAATTGAAAAATAAGGTAGAATAGTTGAAATTTTTTGAAAAAAATGGGGTATACACTCATGAGAGTACATAGTGTACGCATGAAAAATAGTCCCATAAATCTCCCAAAAGCCTCCAAAGAGCTTAGAATAGTATCTACTAAGCATATAATTGAAAAATAGGATATAATAGTTGAAAATAATTGAAAAAATATGGTGTACACTTATGAGAGTAGAGAGTGTAAACATAAAAAATAGCCTATAAATTCCCCCAAAAGCCTCCAAAGAGCTTAGAATACATCTAATAAACATATATTTGAAAAACAGGGTAGAATAGTTAAAAAAAATTTGAAAAAGTGAGGTATACACTCATGAGAGTATAAAGTATACACATAAAAAATAGTCCCATAACCCCCCCAAGCTTCCAAAGAGTTTAGAATAACATATACTAAACATATAATTGAAAAACAAGATAGAGTAGTTGAAATTTTTTTTTTTTAAAATAAGGTGTACACTCATGAGAGTACAAAATATATACATGAAAAATAATCCTCATGAGCTTACAAAGTGTACATATTGAAAACTGATCCAAAATCCTCTAAATAACTTAGAATAGCATCTACTAAATACATAATTGAAAACATAATAGAATAGTTGAATTTTTTTGAAAAAATGGTTTGTACACTCATGAGAGTACAGAGTGTACACATGAAAAATAGCCCATAAACACGCCCCCCTCCCAAAGGCTTCCAAACAACTTAAAATAACATCTACTAAATATATAATTGGAAAATAAGATAGATTAGTTGAAATTTTTTTGATAAAATGAGGTGTACACTCATGAGAGTATAGAGTGTATACATGAAAAATAGCTCCACAAACTCCCTCAAAATTCTCTAATAGCTTCGAATAGCATCTACTAAATATATAATTGAAAATAAAGTAGAATAGTTGAAATTTTTTAAAAAAATGGGGTATACACTCATGAGAGTATATAGTGAACACATGAAAAATAGTCCCATAAATCTCCCAAAAGCCTCTAAAGAGCTTAGAATAGTATCTACTAAGCATATATATTTGTATGGATAGAATAGTTGAAAATAATTGAAAAATAGGTATACACTCATGAGAGTGTATACACATAAAAAATAGCCTATAAATTCCCCCAAAAGCCTCCAAAGAGCTTAGAATAGCATCTAATAAATATATATTTGAAAAACATGGTAGAATAGTTGAAAAAATTTGAAAAAGTGAGGTATACACTCATGAGAGTACAAAGTATACACATAAAAATAGTCCCATAAACCCCCCAAGCTTCCAAAGAGTTTAGAATAACATATACTAAACATATAATTGAAAAATAAGATAGAATAGTTGAAATTTTTTTTAAAAATAAGGTGTATACTCATGAGAGTACATAATATACACATGAAAAACAATCCCATAAACTCCCCAATAGCTTAGAATAACATATACTAAACATTTAGTTGAAAAACTAAGTAGAATAGTTAAAAAATTTGAAAAAATGAGGTGTACACTCATGAGAGTATAGAGTATACATATAAAAAATAGCCACATAAATCCCTCTAAAAGCTTCCAAAGAGCTTAGAATAGCATATACTAAACATATAATTGAAAAGTAGGATATAATAGTTGAATTTTTTTTGAAAAAATAGGGCGTACACTCATGAAAGTATAGAGTGTACACATAAAAAATAGCCCCATAAATCCTCCCAAGCCTCCAAATAGCTTAAAATTGTATTTACTAAACATACAATTGAAAAATAAGATAGAATAATTAAATTTTTTTGAAAAAATGACATGTACACTTATGAGAGTACAAAGTGTACACATGAAAAATAATCCCAATCCCATAACCCCCCTCCCGTTCCCCCGCAAAAGCCTCCAAAGAGCTTAGAATAACATCTACTAAATATATAATTAAAAAAATAAGGGAGAATAGTTGAAAAATTTTGAAAAAATGGGGCGTACACTCATGAGAGTACAGAGTATACACATGAAAATCGCTCCATAAATCACAAAATTTCCAAGGACTAAACTCCAAACAATTGATAATAGAATGTACTAAACATATGAAAAGCCCCACAGATTAAAAAAATTAAAAAAAAATGGAGAAACTGCACCAAATTACTAAGAAACAACTCTAAACAGCTTACAATAACATGTAAAACATAAATAATTAAAGAGATGATCTACAACAGCATATACAATATTATATAATAGCATGTATAACATAGATAAATACAGATGATTTACATTTAAATTTCCAAACACTCTATTCATCTAAACAACAACCTTCTTGAATTCAACATTGTACATCTCAGTTATTTCATATTTAAACAAAAAATAATATATGCAAACTTAGCTCTAAAGCAGTTCATTTTCTTTGACCAATCTTGGTGCTTAGCTCAGTCCACTAGAGGTTTGCTGACCATTGACTCTATGTATTTACACATAAACATGCCACAATCAACACTGTTATCTTGGACTAATATACCACTGATCACTTCAATTGGCCATTCCTGAGGATTGCTCTCAAAAGCCTGGCCAGCATCTTGGATGAGTAATTTGATCTAAAGAGTTAGGTATAAAAAGTAAAGAGTTAGGTAGAAAGTATGCATTTGAGAAGAACTAAAAATAACAAGAATTCTTACATCAGGAAGAATATCCTTATGAGTTGGGTTTGATAGTGAGTCATAGAAGTACCATGCCCCTTTCTTAATATGTCTTATTAGTAATGTCCAATATTGATTATTGATGATTAGAAGTAAGAGTAAATCAACCATTGAAATATTATCTATAGTAATATGTTGGATGAACATTTTTCTTTCTTTTGTTTGATCATATTTAGCATAACTTTGTAAGAATTCAAAAAAAAGTTAAAAATTAGTATCTTATAACTATCAAAATTTTGGAATGCATCATATAACCCAAACCTCTGTGCCCTAACTCACCAAGTGTAGGCATGCGACATATAGATAGGAGATAGGGGACATATAGCCCAGGATAGATCTTATTCTTTTCGACCAACAAATAAGTGAAGGCATCAACATGTGCATCTGATAGATGCTGATCTATCAGCAACTCACCAATTTGGCCAATAATGATATTTCCAACCGAGAATACGCTATCACTCCTGCATGTGAGAAGCATGAGAATGTGAGCATTACTAAATTAAAAGGTGATTTTATGTATGCTGAATGAAATAGGCTAAGCAATGACTTACTTATCCTTAAATCGGGCGCAAAAAATTAACAAGATTTAAGAGCTAGATTCAATGTGAATTAAAGTCAAATCTTCTAAGATGAAGAATACCTTCGCCTGATGCTCCTCAAGCACAATGATAGTAGTCGTTGGTTCATCATGTGCTGCAGGAATCTTTCTGTTAACCTACATAAGAAATCACTGAAATCAGCTTTTATTAGATTAAACTAAAAGGAAAATTAAGAAATATATCCTTTACTATTTGTACATCCTGTGTGACAGCAACAACAAGAGTTGTTGTGCTGCGTGTTTTCTTGTACACTTGTGTGAATGGGAGTGATATAGCTTTCCTCTTCCTCAGTTGTCTTGCCTTCACACCACATTCTATGCAGCCTAGTAAAGGCTGAACATCATCTTTCTATCCAGTGGTAGCCTCCTCAAGAGCTTCCCTTGTGGTAGTCTCCTCTAGAGCTTCACCCATGCTTGGACCCTTCTGTCCAGCAACCATTTCCTTAATGATAGCTAGCCGCGAATCAATACCATTGATTCTCTCAGTTATTGAAGCTTCAAAAAATGATACTCTTTCCCCGAGGGCCCCGAAACCTAAAAGTATATTATTTATCACAAAGCTTTGTGGAGGGGTAGTAGCGGATGACAGGCTAGATACATAGGAAGGAGGAGAATATCGAGGAGAGACATAGGGAGATCCACTTAGGGCTTCACTCCTTGGACTTGGAATGAGGATCCTATGGGGCTCGCTGTGGGTTGGTTGCGGGATAGGGGGCACTGTTTCAAGGAGCCAGGTCTCCTCCTCTGATAAGTCTTCAAATGATAAGAAGACCTGTGTTATACCAATAAGAAAATATGATAATTTCTAATATGAATAAATACATTTTAAGTTAAATGAAGTAAATTTATTTTGCATCACCTGGTGTCTTTGCAAACAACTAAAGGAATCCTCTACAAACTTTATTTTTGGCCATCGTAACATACGTGGCTTTATAGAAGGAACCGGTGGCCATATGATTCTTGTGTGCTCTGCTGCCCAGATCTACAACAAAGATTTACATAACTTAGCTTCAATGCATAAAATAATATAGATCTGAAGATGTAAAATATACCATCAGAAAAGTGACAAAGTCACTCATGTACCTGGGTACCTTTTGCATCAAAATTTTTGTTGTAATACCATCAAACTATGAAACCAGGAAGCTCCATATGACTTCTGGCCAATTATAATCAACAAATCCCTCTTATGTCATTAACGTAAGAGATCAAATCCAATGCCACTCTATAATTATGATATATAAAAATAAGATTCCAAAGTAAAAACTGTATGCACAACTACACAAACTGTGTTGCGGTCAATGAGCGATCCAATTTCTCAATTTTATTCTTAAAATCAATTGAGTTGGACTTGAAAAGTGGGGATTTCTGCCATATGACTTTCTCCCCTCTATTTGGCATCCCTATAATTAATGAATCTTCATTGGGGGTAAAAGGAATGCATTGACCACTAATGTAGAATGACTACTTTTCTATATTCCAGTAGGACATGATTGAAGTGATGACAGCCGAATCTTGTTTAATTACATACATTCTAATGAATTGATGCACATGTAGCCTTCTTAAAATGATAAGTATTTTATCAATAAAGCAACATGAAATAGAACCAAACACTACTTTAATGGTGGTTTACCTGCATCTGAAAGTTATTCTTTTCTCAAACATTTTAAGCTTCAAAATGAAAAGTGAATTAATGAGAACATTATCTCCACAATGGAGGCCTAGAGTGTACATATGAAAAATAGTTCCAAAAATCTCAAAATTCTCCAGCCCTAAACTCCAAACAGCTTAACAATAGAAAGTAGTAAACATATGACAAGCCCCACAGTTGAAAAAAAATTTGAAAATATGGGATGTACACTCATGAGAGTATAGAGTATGCACATTAAAAATAATTTTAAAAACTACCAAATTCTCTATAATAGCATGTACAAAATAGCTCCAAATAGCTTATAATAGCATGCACAAAATAAATGGCAAGCCCTATAGTTGAAAAAAATTGAAAAAAAGGGGTGTACATAAGAAAAATAGCTCCAAAAAATTCCAAATTCTCGAGGACTAAATTCTAAATAGCGTATAATAGAATGTACTAAACATATGGTAAGCCCCACATTTGAAAAAAATTTGAAAAAATAGGTTGTACACTCATGAGAGTACAAAGAGTATACATGAAAAACCAGTCCAAAAAACTCCAAATTCTCAGGACTAAGCTCCAAACATGTTATAATAGAATGTAGTAAACATATGACAAGCCCCATAGTTGAAAAAATTGGAAAAAAAGGGTGTATACTCATGAAGAGTACAGAGTGTACACATAAAAAATAACTCCAAAAATTCCCAAATTCTTTAGGACTAAACTTCAAACATCTTATAATAGAATGTAATAAATATCTAACAAGCCCTATAGTTGAAAAAAAATGAAAAATGGGATGTATACTCATGAGATTACAGAGTGTACACATGAAAAATAGCTCCAAAAACCCTTAAATTCTCTAGGATTAAACTCCAAACATATTACAATAGAATGTAGTAAACATATAACAAGCTCCACAGTTAAAAAAAATTGAAAAAATGAATGTACACTCATGGGAGTACAGAGTGTACACATGAAAAATAGCTTCAAAAATTACCAAATTTTCTAGGACTAAACTTTAAATAACTTACAATAGCATGTACAAAATATATGGTAAGCCTCACAGTTGAAAATAATTGAAAAAAATGGGGTGAACACTCATGAGTGAACAAAGAGTACATGAAGAAAACACCTAAAAAAACTGCTAAATTCTTCATGAATAAACTCCAAACATCTTAAAATATAATGTACTAAATATATGACAAGTCCCGTAGTTGAAAAAAATTGAAAAAATGGGGTGTACACTCATGAGAGTACATAATCTATACATAGAAAATAGCTTCAAAAACTCTCATATTCTTCAAGACTAAACTCCAAACATCTTATAATAGAATGTACTAAATATATGGCAAGCCCCACATTTAAAAAAAATTGAAAAAATGGGATATACACTTATGAGAGTACAAAGTGTACACATGGAAAACACTTCAAAACTATAAATTTCCCATGATTAACCTCCAAATAGCTTACAATAGCATGTACAAAATATATGACAAGCCCCACAGTTGAAAAAATTTGAAAAA
Source organism: Cymbidium sinense (assembly GCA_021442155.1). NCBI lineage: Eukaryota > Viridiplantae > Streptophyta > Magnoliopsida > Asparagales > Orchidaceae > Cymbidium > Cymbidium sinense. The sequence goes on from CM038215.1 coordinate 141,335,236, forward strand.
ATAGGTTGTACGCTCATGAGAGTACAGAGTGTACACATAAAAAATAGCTTTAAAAATCACCAAATTCTCCAGGACTAACATCTAAACAGCTTACAATAGAATGTACTAAACATATGACAAGCCCCACATTTGAAAAAAATTAAAAAAAATGGGATTTACACTCGTGAGAGTATATAGTGTACACATGAAAAATAGCTCCAAAAATCCCTTAAGTATCCAAGACTAAACTCCAAACAGCTTACAATAGAATATAGTAAATATATGACAAGCTCCACAGTTGAAAAAAATTTGAAAAATATGATGTAAACTCATGAGAGTACATAAAGTACACATGAAAAAGTGCTCCAAAACCCCCCAAAATTCTCTAGCCCTAAACTCCAAACATCTTATAATATAATGTACTAAACATATGACAAGCCCCACAGTTGAAAAAAATTGAAAAATAGGGTGTACACTTATGAGAGTACAAAGTGTACACATGGAAAATAGTTTCAAAAGCTACCAAATTTCCCATGACTAAACTCCAAACATCTTACAATAGCATATACAATACAAATGACAAGCCCCACGGTTAAAAAATTTTGAAAAAAAGGGGTGTACACTCATGAGTGTACAGAGTTTACACTTCAAAAACCGCTCCAAAAACCCCCAAAGCCTCCTTTAAAGAACTCAAATGTACTCTTATTGGACGATTAGAATAAATGTGAAAATCATAAATCTTTAAAGTTCAAGAATGCAAGAAGAAATACCTCATGGAGTCACCTAAATGGAGAAGATGATATAATACCTCGATTTTTAATGCCCGAGATTTAGCAGAACTCTGAGGGAAGGTCGGATGCATATCGGGAAAGAGAGTTGAAGAAAATTTCTGCATATAAATGAAAATACCTAAATTTTTTGAGGCTCGGAATCTAAAACGTCATCCATGCTGTCTCCCGCTGTTTTAATGGTCCGGATCGGGCTGGGTCCGAATAATGTTAACGACATCGTTACCACGACATCATTATCGCATACTAAAACAAAAAATATATATTTTATTAGTGTACATATGTTAAGATCCAATTAGTGTCCAGATGTAAAGCTACGTCCGGACTCCGTATATAATATTTTTTCCTAGCAAGGAGCTATGCGATGAAGGAAAGAGAAGAAATGAGAGAGAAAGAAAATCACGGAGATAAAGGGAGAGAAAAATAAGCGTTTCATGTAGAGAACCAAAGTCTCAAAAGGTATATATATATATATATATATATATATATATATATATATATATATATATATATATATATATATATATATATATATATATATATATATATATATATACACACACACACAAATCTTGATCCATCTTATGGGCTCTATGAATTCCTTCAAAGTTACCAACACGAACTTTACCTTAGAAAAGTGCAAACCCTTTTTAAATATCTTAATTCTTTTATAAAGTATGATTTGAAAGCGAATTTAATCATAACGTAATTTAAATATGAAATATCATAATTTAAAAAAGATCTTGATAAGAAATACCTCATCTGAAGCAGCGTCGAAATAACAATTTTCTTTTAAATTATTATTATCATTTCAATCAGCATAAATAGAATCTTATAATTCCTAAAACAAAATAAAAAAGCTCTTTATAAAAAGCCAAAATTGACTTATTCAAAATTATTATTTTTTTAAAATTTCATTTCTTAATGAAATTATTATTATTTTCTTGATTCCAAGTGTCAAAAAGCCCTTCATTTGTTCTAAATAAAGCACTGTGACAATCATAAGAGGACATGTTTAAGTGTTTGGGAACCATGTGGCTGAGAAAGCATATTCTCCTCTTTTGCGCTTAAATATTAATTTGGGTCAAATATGTGATCTCACACACACCTAATTCCACACCCCATAATATTATTTAAAACATAGATTAAGATAAGATAGATGCACATATTATTTTAATTTTGGTTATGTTGACTACAAATATATTTTAAGAAATAAAATATATATCAGGATATTTGGATGCAAATTGCATCAGAAAATTTTTTTTTTCATTTATATTTAGGGAATTACCCATTTCATAATCATAAGCTTGCTTGATAAGTAAGGTTAAGGGATAATTTTTGTTAAACAATTGATAAATTCTCATTAAGTTCACTATGATTAGAGTTAATAGTTATACATAAGTTAATGTTGTATTTGGGAAAATTTTTTGGCTGCTGTGTGATTCAGATAGTAACATAGGCAACATTTAGAATACTACATTTTAGCTGCATTTTTAAAGATATATTGGAAAAATTATATTTTTTAACTTTATCTAACAAGATGTGGTGACTATCAGTGATGTGATCTAATTTTTGTAAATTAATATAATTTTTTAAATAACTTTTTTTATAATAGCTTCACCATTATTTTTTTTGACAGCTATTGCTCAAATAGACTCATCACACTTAAGTCAAATGAGTTGGGTTATTCTTACTTAGATAAAATATATTTAGAAAAAGAAAAAATTTTTCCCTCAAAGTTCTTAATAACCTATTTTTTTTCTATTTTTTAATGAATATTAAACCATAAAATCAATCTTGTAGAAAGTAAATTAAAGGAGGTTTGAAAATTATATTTTAAAATTATTGAGTGAGGTGGGGTCTACTAGGCTGTGTTATGTATAATGATGTATATTTTAAATTCATTTAATTTAAATTATTTTTAAGATATATCAAAAATATTTTGAGATCATATTTATTATCTTGTATTTAATTTCTTGACTTAAAACACTTATATTTGATTTATATTATAATCCTAATGTATTCACATAAATATCTTTTAAGTAATACCATAATAATTAAATATACTTTATATAAATTTTAAGAAAATTAAAAATAAAACAAAAATGATGGAAATAGATATAAATAATTTAATGCGGGACCATCACATTGGAGAATCTTGGGAGGCTGAAACACCGGTACTCTCCCTGAAATCACGCCACGTGGACGTCGGTCAAACCCTCCTAATGAAACCACAATATCCATCTCATCCCCCAACCTTAATATCGAGTAAATTACAATATTACCTTCCATCCTCACTGCCACGCCCTAATCATATTAAGGAAGCCCATCCATCTTTCCCTGCCTTTTGCTTGTCTGTCCTTTGTGTCCTTCAGAGAGAGAGAGAGAGAGAGAGAGAGAGAGAGAGAGATGGGGAACTGTCAAGCGAACGACGCGGCGGTAGTGGTGATACAACACCCGGATGGGCAGGCCGAGCGGCTGTACTGGCCGACGACCGCCGACGTAATCATGCGAAACCACCCGGACCACTACGTCGCCCATATCACCCTTTCCGGCGACGGCCGCAGACCCTCCGAAGTTGCCGGGGGTTCCTCGGTCCGGTTCACTAAAATTCGTCTTCTCAAGCACAAGGAGATGCTTCTCACTGGGCAAGTATACCGCCTCATGACCTCCGAAGGTTAAGTTTTCGATCCAGCCTTTCTATTCCATCCGTATGTATGATTGGTGAAAAAAGTTCCGATTTTTATTCTTTCCTGAAAGTGTTTTTCTTTGATTCTTCAGAGGTGACGAAGGAGCTAAGAGCAAGGAAGCAGGATAAAATAAGGAAAGCACAGAATGCTCAGGTCAAGCAACAGCAGGTAGAAATCCAGCAGCATTTCCTTCAGCTGCTTGAGCTGCAGAATCAAACAGTACAAGGAAGAACAAGTACTGAGGATTCTGCGGATTCTGGTGTAGCTGATTCGCAAGTGATGGAACAGGTGCAAAGCTTGTTAATTTCTTCCTTCATTATCTAAATTTTTTTCTTTTCTTTTTCCTTTTGTTTTGTGGATTGAGGAGAATAGTTAACTCTCAGGTGGCACGGCATGAGAGGGAGAAGCAGAGAAGTTCCAGGATTTGGAGGCCATCTCTGGACAGCATCTCTGAGGTCGGAAGCTGATGAAATTTTACTGGTGGTTGCAGAGAAAAGCAGAGGAGGTTTGCTCCTGAATCAGTTGACTAAAAACATGTTAATAGTTTTCATGCCAAGCTCAGAAAGTTTATATTCTATGGTTACTTCAGTTATGGAGGGGAAGATCAGAACTCTGTAATGAGAATGGATTGCGGTTACAACAATCAGAGGTGGCTAGCCGAGATTTGTTTTAATGAGTTACGAATCCTGCTTTTGATGCATTTCCAATCGCAATCTCTGTAGCAGTGAAACCGAATTTTTTATTTTTTATTGTATTTTTAAGTTCTGTATAATGTTAAATATAAGTATTTAGTTTGATGATTCTGAACTTGATATTGTGCCGTGGAAGTTGTATGATATGAGAAGAAAATTTATCATGTTAATATTATTCGAAAATTTGATATGCATATGAATAACTCACAATACAACGAAGATTTAAAATTTTTTACATGAAAAATTTATAAAGAGAAAAATTATGAGGTCTATCTCAAATGAAGTAGTTTTAATAATCAAGAAAAGTGTTGGATTCAAATCTATTCATCTTGAGAGATATTTAGGAAGTAGGGTTGATGAAGAAAGGAATAATGAAAAGAATGAGAAAAGGATATGATTTTATTATTTTTTAAGTGATCTTGATACAATAGAAGTGGAATGAATTCCTTTGTTCGAGAGAGAGAGAGAGAGAGAAACACAACTTCGGAGGAGAGAATTAAGATTTTTTTTTGATCTATACTAGTTGAAATGAGTCATCTAAATTCACCAATTGAATCTCTTAAAAAGGGTCCCCTCATCCCTTTAATATTTGGGATGAGAAGTTGTACAAAAATGAGTGCAAAATGGGATCGGTCGAGTATGTACAAGGGATTCGCTTGGATCAAAGACGAGTGACAAGTCTTATCGTGATTATGTTGTGACTCAATTTTCTGAGCAATTGTTCTTTCTTTTATTGGAGGGTACTATGCTTGAGTCACTTTTGAGATGAACATGCTTCACTGAATGCTTGTTTTTTGAAGGCGAGTCTGCATTTGAGTAGTTGATGCCTATGTGCTTATCATGCTTGTCATGCATGCGATGAGTCTTTAATATTTGGATTATTTGCTTATTTTGGGTATAGAAGAAGAATACAATGATATATCCTTTTCATTGATGAAGAATGCTAGATTATTATGCTTGTATTGTATGAATTATCTCTTGCATTGATAATAGAGAATGCTGGAGGGAGATGACATTGATGTTGAATGATGGATAGTTATAATTAACATTAACATCCATCGAAGGTTGATAGTGTTAATATTGTCAGGCTATAGAAGAAGAGCAGTGTTGTTGTTGTCCTAATTAAAGAGATGACTAGACAATCAAGAAAAAAAAGGTGCATGAGAAGTTTGGGATTGTGAAATCGCAAAGATTGATTAAGGATCCTAGTTGTTAGTGTATAGTCGAATATCTTTGGCTTAATTTTTAAATTAGGCTATTTTATAAACTTAATTTGGTGATTAGCCATTATAAATTTTTTTTAAAATAGCCAAATGACGCCTCTCAAATTAGCCGAGCTCACGATCGTGAGCTCTCGGTTTGTTCCTTTTTTTTTTTCTCCCGTTCGATCTCGTCGTCGCTGCTCATGTCCGTCGCCGGCCAAGACGCCGCTTGCTGCCGGCTAAGGAGGCTCGCCGCCGGCCAAGGAAGCTCGCCGCCGGCCCATTGGTGGTATCCGCCGATGAAGGAGTGGATCTTAAAGATTTTCCTCCGATTTAGGTAAATTTTACCCGAAATGAAAGAAAAATGTTAGTACTTTGAATGTGTTGTTTTTATAGGAAATATGTGTTATATCTAATTTAGTTGGTATCTTTAAGCTATTTAGTTAGATTTTTATAGGAAATGTGTGTTAGATCTGATTTTGAATGTATTTTTTTTTGGGTTAGTTGAATTAATGAGCTTATTTTTGTTTGATTAGTTTATGCGCATATCTTTTGCCCAATATGTATGATTAAGATCTTTAGTTGGATTAAGTGCATACATTTTGCGGTGAAAAATTTGATAAGATCAAAGTTTGATTAGTTTGTGCGTGATATTTAATTTATGAGAATTTAAATGTAATGTTTGATTAGTTTGTGCGTGATATTTGTTGATGAAAAATTTGTATGTGTGATGTTTATATAAGAAATTTTAGTATAAATGATAATATGTTTGTGTATATAGATCAAAGTTTATTTTGTGTTTATTTTTTATGTGGATTATATTAAATTTGTACAATAAAAGAGTTTGTAAGGTCACATTAGAGATGTGAAATAGAGTATAAAATTTGAATTATTAAATTTCAAGAGGTGAGTTAGCCCCATCATTGTATTTATCCCGATTTAAACTATGTAAATTCATCAAGTGACGAAGGATTACACTGCTTTTGTTATTATTAGTTGGAAATGAATTGATATCGTCAGATAGTTCTTTTACTATGGTGAACTCGAAAGCCACGAATTCATTCCAACATATGTTGGTGGAAAAAATCATCCACCAAAATCCCACCAATTAAATTTGATGAATTATAGAATAAGATTGAAGCTAGATATAGCACAAATATCCGCAATCCGGTGGGTCGCTTTCATTGGTGTTGGATTTATTGCAACACAATTAACCATGATGAAGTGTGATTTATAGTTAATGCAAAGATGCGTGCAATCATTGTGATTTACGTTGAAGTTAACTATGTGGAGATAGGGAGGTTAACAGTGCAGTGAAATGTCAGTTAGGTCGAAACAGCTCTGAGTATGTCACACCATCTTCTCAAGTGGAATTCTATGGGCGAGAGAACATGATTATTTTCTTTGGGATAAGTTCTACTGGGTGACCCGGAAAGAACGATATGAATCCACCATCTCCTGAAGATGTTGGATATGAAACAATGCCTAGTGGAGGTAGTAGTGATGATGATGAAGAGGATGATAGCGACCCAGAGATTTGATTGCCGGTTACTCAATTAGAATAAGTCACACTGAATAACACTTGATACGTAACAATGACTATATGCGTAACGCCCAAACAACTAGAGAATGGAATGAGGATCTCACATTTGATGGCCCATTAGATAATTCAATCTTTGAGGAGGAGAACTACATTCCAGAAGAATTGGCTGAGGGTATCTATTTTCATGACAAGAAATAGTTACAATTTGCTGTTCAGGGCTGGTCTATCACAAACAACGTCGAGTATGTCATCTATGCTTCGAACAAATCAAAATTCACTGTGCTGTGCACCCATCATTTTGACCTAGGTAGATCATGTTTGTGGCGTTTACATGCAAGCTCAATTAAGAGGTTGGGTGGTGCATGGAGGATTGGTTCAATTGGGTCACCTCATACTGCTTCATTCTATCTTAATGTCGGTCACATGCAATGTACATCGAATTCATCGCTATTTCATACAACCCGCAATCAGACGTTAGCTGGATCTAAAGCCCAGGGAAATTGTAGGACATATTGAGTCCAAGTTCAATATAAGAGTGTCTTACATGAAAGCTTGGGATGCACGTATAAGAAAGCAGTGAAGGTGATATTTGGTAGTTGAGAGGAATCTTACAGATCTTTGGGAAAATTCATGGCTACACTATGTTCATCATGCACGGTCGTGTATCGTGTCCACTCAATCAAACGATTCCAATGATTGTTCGATCATTTGAACCTTCAACAGGTTGGCGAAGTATTGTCGTCCGGTATTATGTCTAGATGGCACCTTCCTCCTGGGTAAGTATAGAGGTACTCTACTTAGTGCAGTTGGAATCGATGCAAATAATAGCTTGTTCCCATTAGCCTTTGTAGTTGTGGAATCAGAGTGCATCGAGTCATGAGTATGGTTTCTACACACATTACAAAATTTGATCCCACTAGTATCTACAAGAGGTGATCTTTGCCTCATCTCAAATAGACATGCAGGTCTTGTTCGTGGCTGCAGAGAGATCTTTCCCTATTCTCCCCCTACGTTAAGGCAATGTTGCAAGATAATGAACGAGAGGCAAGGAGAGTTTCTGAACCATTGAGGATAAGCATGACTGAGTACCAAGTGTTTGATGTCACCAGCAGAACCTTCAAGGTTGAACTAACTGAAAATAATGATAGCAGGTGTTCATGCAGACAACCACGCTTACCACTGCGTGCAAGTAATTGTCGGGACAACGACGCCTAAGCCATATGCAATTTGTCTCACCTTATTATAGCTTGCAAAACTACATTAAAACCTACCAAGGCAAATTCCATGTAATACCGGATCGTGAAGAGTGGTCAGAACAATTCAGTGGTGGCACATACCTAAATTACAATCCACCAAATGTTAGAAGAAAGTCTGGCCGTCCTAGGTCAAATAGATATAAGAATTCAATGGATGAGAACACTTCCAGAAGTTCAAGGATTTGTGATGTGTGTAAGACTGTTGGGCATAATAGGTCTACATGTCCTTAAACTAGATCGCAGAGATTGTGATTTGTTTTAGTTTATGTGTTGGCTGTTATTTTTGGTGTGTGTAAGACTGTTGGGCTTTTAGTAACCCTTATTTCATTTCTAGATCGCGACGATTGTGATTTGTTTTAATTTATGTGTTGGCTGTTACTTGTGATGTGTGTAAGACTATTTGGCTTTTAGTACCCATTATTTCTTTTTATACTTTTCAAGCTTTATTTGATTTAGTTAATGCCTCTTATTTCTTTTACTACCTTTTTACACTTCTTTATTCAATTGTTAGCTGCTAAATTTATAACAGGGAAGATGTTCGGTGATGATGCTCCTCATCCTCCACGTAGGAGGAGCGATGGCAGGAGAGTGGACGTGACTACCAGTACACCCCAAAGATACCGCTATTTGCGTACGAGCTACGCATCCTGATATGGTAAAAGGTTTTCTTAGAGTTTTGTTTTTTGGTTTTGTACTGACTTTATTAATATATTGACGCATTATAATCATAATTTATTTTTATTTCAGGTTTCTGTGCTTGAGGCTGCTGCGCACTTACTAATGTTTAGAGAATGGCCTGCTAACTGCCCTAGATTTATGGATGCCTTGCAAGTTGCCGTCCTAGATTGTGTCTCTCAGATGCAGTATATTAAGCTTGATCATCACTTGCTGATAGCGTTCGTCGAGCGTTGGTGTCCTCAGATGAATATCTTCCACTTGGCCACTGGAGAGATGATGGTTACTCTAGAGGATGTGGCGATGATTCTAGGCATTCGGATAGATGACCCACCTATGATTGGCAGCACTGTTGTTGGTGGCAGGAAATGGTGGGGTGGGCTTTGTGGCCGGATTGTTGCGATGAGTTAATTAGAGGACATCCAGAGCCACACATCATGTACCGTGATCCTGTCCATCCACATGTCACATCAGAGTTTCACATGGGACAGGCTCATGCACGTACTTGTTTATCTTTACGATGGCTACGATGGACATACTACCGCGATTCGTATTTAGATCTACCGAGCTCGTTCACTCATGTCGAAGCTACATATCTTATTTACCATTGGATCTTCCTTCCGCCCGATTCTAAGGTTCATTTGTAGTATCACGCCATTACTTGAGGATCTGACACATTTAGGAGTTATCTTTGGGTTGTACTGCACATCTATCTGAGGGCTTACATGAAGCAACCAAATCAAAGCGCACGAACATGACCGAATGTGTTCATTTACTGCAGGTATGGGCCTGGGAGCACATTCTTGTAGGAAGACCTACGTTACATGTTCCGTATCCCACTGACATTGACGGGCTTAGCATTGGTTTTCGATGGAATGAAGGATATGTTCGGGAAATGCCATCATCCAATATCAGAGTCTATAGGGATAAGTTGGACGGACTTTTATAGAGTCAGGTATGCCAAATTGATGTAATATTATTTGGCTAACTCATTATGAAGTTGTAACTGAAAGAATAACTTATGTTGTATTTGCAGGTCATCTGGGAGCCATATGGACATCGATCTGCGTGTTGGATATATGTTTACTGAGGCGAGTGATATGGCTAGCCCGATATGTTGGAAGAGGGTAGAGTGGTACCTGGCTGATCGTGTGCTCAGACAGTTTGACATGCCTCCATCGACTGATGTAGCCCCGATAGATCCATCATTTGTACGGGTCAATGGATGAGGAAAAGCTGATGTTGATTGGGTTGAATACCACCACTCCTTCATTGCACAGTGGGAGCATCGACGTGACTCGATTGTCATAGTTGATTCATCACGGCAGGATTGGGAGCCAGCAATCAACAACTATATGAGGTGGTATCGTTCATGGGCATCACTTTACATGCTCAAGGCACCGACTGTACCTCCTGACACATATTACCCTCGAGCATTGGGGGAACGTTTTATGGTTAGTATGTATATAAAGTATTATAAATTTTTTTCCTATAAACAACAAAATCCTGATCTAAAACTTCTGTATGCAGCGTGAGCACATTTTAAATACTGAGGAAATATTTTAGCGCTACTTCGGCAGAGTTGATGATACAGAATTTCAGAAATCTTTCAACGATTATGAAGAGCTGCTCGTGGACTTAAGATGAAATATGCATATCTTTGACAATAGATACAGGGATACAGACATTCCAGGCACTTCTGCATCAGCACAGACAGATGTTCCATCGATGGATGTGGGGCCATCCTCTATGCCAGTGGTGGGGCAGTCTACGTACACATTTTCACAGCCACCCCAGTATTCATATCAGGAGGCAATGTGGATGCACCCTGGCACGCGATCCGACATATGGACACGCCATTCCATATGACACCGCCATACGGAGTGTACCATGGGTATTCGTTTCCTACGCAAGCTTCGGTAGATATACCTCATGTTATAGACTTAGGGTATTCGCAACAATCTGTCGAGCAGGTGGAAGAAGAGGAGGACCATCAACAACATCATCTGCACGATCGGCCACAGCGACCACTAGCACATTACACTCTAGGTAACGATGTGATTCCACCACGCAGGCATCACCAAAGATAGATGTTATCTTTTTTGTATAGTGGATGGCATGTACTCTTGGCTATTTTTTATTTGTTATCTTTTGTCATTCATGTACTTCTTATTGTATTATCCCAATGTACTTTATTATTTATTTGTTTTGATTAATTCAAATGCGAGGAGGGAAGATTCAACTGGAAATTACATAAAGATTCAAACTCAATTTATAAACTCAAGTTATATATAAAATATAATGAGAGTGTTTGATATTACCAAAAAATAATATATCCTTGTATTATGGAAAAAAAAAACAGGTGCTGCCACAATATATTTAATTTTTGCAACTTTAGAAGTTACACATTTGTAAAAACTGTAGCTCATCGGGTGAGAATTTTTCATTATCTTTCTAACGATACCAACCATGCCAAACGACACCTAATTAGCCTGATATGGCCATAAAACAAGGGCTGCATCAATATCTTGAATTTTTGCAACTTCAGAAGTCGCACATTTGCAAACACCGTGGCTCATCAGACAAGATTTGTTGAAAGTTGTTAACATAAAAGTTGTAGAATTTTTTATTATATTTCCGATCAAAAATCGCCAATCGATGAGTCGGATCTGATTATATTAAATATGGACTACCCATTTTTTTTTAAAATTAAAAGGACCGGTCTGAGTCACGCATTCATTTTAATTTTTTTTAAAATGGATAATCACCTAATTAAGTTTATAAAATGGCCTATTTTAAAAATTAAGCCAATATCCTTAAGGTTAAATCCAAGCATGTAGTTATGAACATTCTTAAAGGATCCCAATCAAAGTTAACAAATTAAAAGACAACTAATTAAATCAATTTGACAATCGTCAACTCTGTATTCATCAGTATGAAATTTGCAAGTTCATAAGTTGGTTTTTCAAAACTAGTCAACTGGAAGTTATGATAACATATAAATTGACAAATGGAAAATTTTGAAGTCTTAAGAGATTTATTTTATTGTTATTTTATTATTGTGTAATTGCAAATGCATAAATATGAAAAAAATATTGTATCGACTAAGGCCTATAAATAAGTGATCAAATATTATAAAAATGATTATGTTGACCTTCACATATGCTATACAAGCCAAGTTGAACCTATAAGATGAATTCGATCGACTTTAGATATTTCAAAATGCAAATCAGAGTTGAATTACACTAGACATCATCAAAAATTAGCCCAAATGATGTCCGACCGACGAACTGGCTTCGCCATCAAATTTAGAATGTCGAAATTGGTTAGAATATAAATATTATTGCCCAATTGAGCGATGCGATCGAAATGTGTGACGCACATATCTCGAGGCCGCCGCCCAAATGACCTCCGATTGATGAAATGACTTTGCCATCACATTCAAAATATTGAAATTGATCAAAATATGAATATTGCCCAATCAAATGATCAGCTAATGAAGAGATCAAGTTATCAATGTGTCAACACGCATATCAGGGCTAAAATGCACCAAAAATCAATCGAAATGAGCTCCGATCGACAAAAGACTTCTCCATTGTGTTCAATACATCAAAATTAATTAGAATATACATATTCCATAATCTAACAGCTGACCTATCAAGAGATCTAGTTGTCAACGAGCCTACGTGCATATCAAGGTTAGGAGGCTACGACGATTTCCAGATGATCTCCGTTCATAAAATTGATTGCGCTGTTAGTGTCGAAACATTGAAATCTATCAAATGAGACTATCCATGATTGATCCAGACAACTCTATGCGAACGTCTAGCAGTCGAAAGAGCGATAAGTATTTTGAAACTGAAATTAGTATAATTTCATATCGACTTGAATCAAATGACCTCCGATTCTTGACGAATGTGCGTTGCGTAATATCGAATAGCGAGATTGATATATATATATATATATATATATATATATATATATATATGTAAAATTTATGTTAAGATTGTTTAAACACTTAAAAAGATTAATAATATATATTAATCAGCCCTATCTAGCCCTAACCGACCGACCTTAATTCCACTGTGCATATTCGAACAACTCGACCCCGAGCGCTCACAATGCCCTCGGCTACCGATTCCTCCTCACAAGCGTTCGATCCTCCCTCTCCTTGTTCGATCCCTCTCAACCGCAAACTCGTGTGACTCTCCTCTCAACAGTTCCCTCCTAGCTGAAACTACTCCCCCTCTTGATCCCTATTTCCCTTCGTTCGAGCCTCCAACCGCATGATCTCTCTCTTCCCCCTCTTCTACCTCTCGTTTTCCATCAACCGCAAGGAAATCGAACCGAGCCTTCTCCTCCATTTCTCCCTTCCGATCGGACGAATCGCAATAGCCAGTTAGCTTTCCTCCTCCTCCAATCATTTCTTCCTTCCAATCATTGGATGAACCGAACTCCTCCCTCCTTGCATTTTCTTCCTTCTAATTAGATGTAAACCCCAACTCCTCTTCTGGCTTCCCTTTCTCACAAACAACAATTGCTAAGAGGAAACTCTTCCATTTGGAAGATTCCTCTTGGTCTCCAGCCATTTTCCCATTTTCCTCTCTCTCTCGCTCTCTCTATCATTATTGCAAGCCGAATAGATAGTTCTCTTTCATTTCCCCCATTAATCCGTTCCAAACAGCAACCGAACTCCTTTCATATCCCTACAATCGAGCCTCCCCTACTAGCCATAATACCCTCTTTTCCTCTCATCCAAAATAAGAAGTCAAATTTCAAAGTGCAATTTGTGGATATGTATGAATGGAAATGTGGAAGTATATATGTATGTGTTTATTTTGTAGGTTTGAAGGTCTCGTCACCACTCATTGACGAGATCAAATCAGTGTCAGACACCGCCACTACTTCATTAGAGTGTATCAAGTAAGCCAAGATGTGCGTTTACTCCAAAATCTTTGTCAGAAATTTAGACTAAAATTTGGGACTTAAATGGATTCAAATGGAAATCACCTAAACTTAAAATTAAATAAAAGGTGTATAGTAAATACACCGACAAACACTAAATCAAAGAAAATAGATGAGAAATACTTAAAGGAACTTTGAAAGAATAAAACACTTACTTAGAATGTAACCAAATCTTTCTCGCCTTTCAAAGTCCAGAGCACCCTAAGCAAACTATATGAAATGAAAGGCCCTCCCTTAGCCCTATTTATAGAAATGGAAAGAAGCAATGTGAGACCCATCTTTGTTTAAATTAAATATGCCGATGGGGTTAGATGGGTAATTATCATAAGTGAAAGTTGTATGAGACAATACTTTTCCCTGCAAATATAACTTTCCATGGCTTAAGTTGAAGCATAAGAACAAATGTAAATTCTCTGATAAACTGAGTTTGCATTCTTGTAAATTTCTCAAAATTAAATAAGCTTTAATTGAAATTTGGGGAGACTAATACTAAACTCATAAGAGACTTGTAATAAATTTGAAGTCTAATTTTCAAATAAATATGAAATTTTATATGGAATTAACGATGAATTTAAATTGAGTTTAATAACTCTTATATGAATATGAAGATGATTACAACACTAGCAAATAAGCATGAATATGACTAAAGTAATAAACACTTAAATTAGTATAACTTATTAAAAGTGATTTAAATTGAACACAATCAAGTTTGGAGAACGAATATGAAATTCGATAACTCACCTGTGAGCAAATGTGAATTTTGATATTTCACCAACTAACATGAACAGCAGTTATCACTGATAATTCTAAATATCAGTGAACAATAACGAACATAATAAAGCTGCTTGATTAACAAATGAATTATGGTTTAATTCACACTAAGCAAGTTGAGAAGTTTCGTGAAAGTTTAAATGAGACATATAAAGAATTTGATACATAGTCAATAACCATGAATATAATTCTTACAATATGTCACTTTAAATGATCTAAGTGAAAATCTAATTGTATTTATACTCAAAATCACAAGACACTTATATTAAGCTTGAGATCCAGCATTCAAATACAAATACAATTCAAGCGTGAATTAGGCAACAAGGCTTATATTTAATACGCCAAGTTGAAAAAGATATAAGTGAAGCTGCAATATTTTGAATTGAAAATATAAAGTTGAAATAAGCGTCACCGGGTTTGCAACACATCATACAAGCGAACATAAGATATTAATTATATTCTTAAATACACCTACATGGCCTCAACTTTATACTAAATGTTTAGATTCAAGTGTATGAGGATGCGGCTTGGGTTGCTTCCCAGTTTGGTCTTAGGACCGGGTTCGGGTCAATAAAACCTAAAAATCTAATTATTATAAGAATTTTAACTTAATAAAATATCTAAGAAGCTAATTCTGTCATGTGATAGTAGATCTGATCCTATATTAGGAGCTAAATAGAGTTGACATGATTTAAAGTTTTTAAATATATTTGATTTAATCAATTAACTACCCCAATGATGGCTATGTTAAATTGTGATTTCAACCGGAGGAGATACTTACCATCAAAATGTGCTTACAAGCTCAAATTGAATTAATCCAAATTAAATATCAATTTAAATTGAAAATTTAATATATCACTAAGATATTAATGCTTAAATGAAATTCAATCTTTAAAGAACTTAAAGCTAAAACTCAACCGACCTTCCATAATTGTTTGTCGGAGGTGACACATTAAGAAAACTCTAGCTCACAAAGGAGCCAATGTCAAATCAAGTATTCTGCTATGTTTACTCTCAATCAATTTATGCGCAGAATGTGGCCCTGTCTTGATTAGGTAACCTGGGTGGCTCAACAGATGATGCGATTCAGTCCTCGTGGTTTGTCCAGAAGTCTCCATTATGTTACGATCCATCATGCTCCCCAATGGCTCTGCCCTTTGAGTTGTGAATCATAGGGTATACCTAATAGGGCAAAAAGTCCTCTGTAAACTAAGGTAGACTTAAGCCTGTTGCGGGCTCCAAAATTTGCCACCGACCTCTCGACAATTTTTTTGAATTGAAGAGAGTATGATTTGATGTGTCAGTATAATTTTCAGAAGGCAAATGATAGTAGATAAGACACTACCCAGAGATTTTGCTCTCATTTTGCGAGGACTTTAGATATGGTTCCAGGTTTCCTATAAGCGCAAGCCCCTATAGTTAATTACCTCTCGCAGTGAGAGAGAGAGAACTTTCTATTAAGGCTAATCGTTAAGCTTAATGCATAAAGTAATGAGAGTTTTAAAATTTAAGATTTATGAAATTTATCATTTCAGCTAAACCAGGATGGTTGGGGGGAATGATGGCGTTCTGATCTCATGGTTCCATCATTCGATCAAGTAGTCTACTTAGTCAGAGGAGGTAGTCGACCCAACCAGATCGAAAGATTCATATCAGCAACACATGGATTTTGTCATCCAAGAGATCCTTGTAGACCTGGGGTGGTTTTTGTCTAATGAAAAAAATATTAAGTCTATCTTAGCTGACAGAGGGTTGTTTGCCCTATCAAGTATACCTTATAATTCACAAGTGAAAAGCATTGGGAGCTTGGGTGATCGTTACATAATAGAGCTGGCCAACCACCCGTCGAGGACTATTGTTCATCCCTATCTTGGCCAAACCGTGGTTGACATGAGCAAATCCTTACTAGCTGAGATTGATTGAGTGAATATAGCGAACACTTAATTTTATATTAGATCCTTTGAATAGAGTTTTCTATAATTTGCAAGGTGGATGGATGAAGTTTGATTTAAGTTTTTAATGATAGAGTTTTCTTTAAGTAGTTTTAGATTGCTACTTAGTTTGATTTGAAAAATTGATTAATTTGAATATGTTTAGGAGCTTTAGATCCTATCAACTCTATTTAGCTTTTAACAGAGGATTAGATATACTATCACCTGACAGAATCAGTTTCTTAGATATTTCATTGATTTGCAACTCTTATTATAGGTTTTTAGGTTTTGTTAACTCGGACCAAGCCCTAAGACAAAACCAAGAAGCAACCCGTGCAACATCCTCAGACACTTGAATTTAAGCATTCAATATAGTGTCGGAGCCCATGCAGGTGTATTTAAGAATTTAGGCAATTTTTATTTTTGAGTTATGAGATTGATTTCAAATTTTCATTTAATTCCAACTTTAGCCTGTGCAGCCTCTTTAGACATTAAAATTTTTACTTGAAATATCTATATCCGAGCACATGCAGGTGTTTATAGCTTAGCTAATTTCATATAATTAGAAATTATTGATTTTGAAAATCATAATTAGGATGAAATTTCTTAATTTTTGGTTGAAGGAAGCCTATTTTTTTATAGATTTTGATTTAGTATCGCCTTCTGTCTGTTTGTATAAAGAGTTGTAGATCCCGTGACGAAGAAGGCATTTTGATTTAGATTGTAGTTTAAAATATTACTTGTACTTAGTTTACTTATTGAGTTTTTGTAATTCTCCCAACTTGATTATGTTCAATTTACATCAATTTTGATAAGTTATGCCGATTTCAGTGTTTATTGCTTTAGCCCTACTCATGCTTATTAGCTAGCATAATTATCATCTCCATATTTGTGTAAGAGTTATTAAATCCAATTTGGATTCATTTTTAACTCCATATAAACTTTTATAGACTTTAAGTTTATTGCAAGTTTGTTATGAGTTTAGTATTAGTCTCCCAAAATTTCAATTAAAGCTTATTTAATTTTGAGGAATTTACAAGAAAAGAGAACTCATTACATTCTTAATTTAGAATCACAATTAGAGTTTATGAGTTTAATATTAGCCTCCCAAAATTTTATTTGCATTTTAAATGAGTGTTCTATTCTTTCCAAATTTTTTTTAAAGTTCTCTCCCCCTATTTCTATTTGATTTAATATTTATCTTCATATTTATCATATATCCTTTCGTTTGACTTAAGTTTAGGTAATTTTCATTTTAATTTGTTTAAGCCTTGAATTTTAATCTAAATTTTGATAGCCTCGGCGTGCATCCCTGGGCTGCATCAGGGTGTTTGGCTTTCTATGGAAGTATATTTTCATTTTCATCTAATATTTTGCCTCTTAATTGCACCCGAAAGATAAATGTAATATATATTCATTCCCCCACTTTTTTTTTCTAAGTCTAAAAATTAAACAAAATGTCAGAAGACTTAGGTCTCCCTCTGAGCGTGGCGTTATCTACAATCTAACTCCCCTCTAAGACAAGTACCTCTTGAGCAGACGGGCAACCTATATATATATATATATATATATATATATATATATATATATATATATATATATATATATATATATATATATATATATATATATATATATATATATCTTGATGGTCCCCAGTTCCCAGGCAGCTGAAAGATAATGCAGGGGCTCGAATTGAGAAGAACCTATCGGTGTTCTTCCTGATTCTGATGAGGAGACGGAAGAGGTAATCTAAGAATCGATGCAAATTGAAGAGACACTCTTGATGGGTTCTTTTCGATTTGTGAAGAAAAGAAGATGGAAGTTCGAAGATGAAGAGGTGGCGACATGGGCTTTTGAGCGGGCATGGCGATCGATACCTGAGCAGTCCGACAAAAGCGGAGCCGAGTTCTGAGCAGAATAGAAGCAGTTTAATTGGGAATGGTGGAGCGGGTCAGAATGGCGGAGCGAAGGTAGTGGCTTAAGGGAGTGTATGTCAGCGAAGCGAGTCAAAATGGGAGGCGAGTGGAAAAGGCAAGTGGGATGGAGCATGGCAGGAGATGGGCAGCGAGCTTGGATAAGGGGTTTGCGTTGTTGATTTGGATGGATTGGATGATAAACCAATTGGTTTTGGATTCCTTAAAATATTAATAAAATAAAAATAAAATATAAAATAAACAAATATTTGGTTCGGTTATTTTGGTTTGGTTTTGGATAAATCAAAGTTCGCTATATTTAAAAATTTATTGCATAATATTGTATAATAGACAATGATAATAGTTTATATTTATAAATTCTATCTATATTATAAAATAATAATAATATATAATTACTTTGGTTTATTTGGTTCCATCCAAAATTTTATTTAACAAACCGATCCAAAAACCAAAAACCAAAGTTTTCATTAAAACCAAAATCAAAATTATTAAGTTCAAAATCAAACCAAATTACTTGAAAACTTTGGTTCGATTTGATTTTTTGGTTAAAACCAAATAATGAACACCCCTATTGCGGGACGGAGGCGTGGCAGGTTTGCGTGGGCTGCGAAGTAGATAGCGGCAGAACGGGATGCGGGACGGGCCGGACAGCGGGACGGAAGCACGGTGGAACGGCGGGACTGGCCAGACAGCAGGACACGGGTCGACAGGCTTCAGGATAGAGGCGTGGCGGGCTTGCGTGGGTTGCGGAGCGGACAGTGGTGGAACGGGATGCGGGACAGGAGCCGGCAGCAGGAAGCACAACCGGACAAGCAGACATGGGACAGACAGGCTTGGGGACAAGGCAGCAGGCTTGCAGGACGGAGGTGCTGCAGAGCGAACATCGACAGAACGGGAGAAATACGTGAGATAGGAAGAGGGAATTACCTGTGCAGGGGGAGGTCGGAGCGTGGGAATTGAGGAAGAGAGGAGAAAGTCCTCTTCCTTGTGGTTGCTGTGCAATTTTTTTTTATTTTTTTGGATTAGAGGAGGAGAGGGGCTGCTGCCTTGTAGTTTGGAGAAGTTGGAGCCCAGAGAAAGAGTGGAAATAGTTTTTTCTTTCGGTTAGGGGAAACACAAACAAAAGAGGGCGGGAACGGTTAAGGCTTTTAGGCATAAATAGGCTTAATTGATTTTTTTTTCAAATATTTAATTAATTATAATTATGAATTTTATGCCGATAGACTCATTAATATATATCTTAGTTTCAATCTTATTTTTCGTTTTGCAATCAGTTTGGTTATTTAGCATCAATTGGTTTAATTCACTCAAATCGATTCTTTCGATTTTTCAAATTAAGTGTAAGTGAATACTTTGATGATAGATTTTGATGTTTCAAAGCTAACGATATAATCAATTTCATGAACGAAGGTCATTTGGTTTGTGTAATTCATATCATGCATTCGGCTTGATCATTTGAACATTAAGTTGTGAAATATTTATATCCTAACCAATTTTGACATTCAAAATGTGATGATGAAGTCCATTCATGATCAGAGGTCATTTCGATTATTTTGATGATTGATGCAGACCTCAGGTGCATATTTCCATTTGCCGTTCATCCATTAAGCATGAATAGTCTCATTTGATAGTTTTCAATGTTTTGAAGCTAATGAGATGATCAATTTCATGAACAGAGATCGTTTGATCATATTCGACCGACATGATGCTTGATATTGCAAACAGCGATTTTAGATTTTTCAATATTTATATTTACATCAATTTGACATCGTGAGAAGTCTGTTCATCGATTGAAGGTCATTTCAACTATTTTCAGTGACATATAGTGCATTTTGAGCCTCAATTTGCGCACTGTTACACCTCTGAAGTCCGTCGATTGATTTGTAGGTTTAACTTTGACTTATGGCACACATATGGAGGTCAATACCTATCTCTTTAAACAAACACCACCCCAAGTCTTGGGCTTTAATAATTTCTTGGCATTCTGGTCAACCCCAGAACATATCTAAGGACCACTCCCTGGCCCAGCGGGATATAGATGGATCATCCCTCCAACCATCCACTAAATGATGAAATTTTCTAAAATCTAAATTCTAAAACTCCACATGCTGCTACTATACACTACCATTGACCTCATTTTTAGAATGAGCTCTCAACCCCTCCATCTTAGACATATGACTTCTCTTAGACTTTAGTTCTTAAGACACATCCTGATTAGTGAACACTCAACCTTGCCCTAGAGACTTAGAAGAGTTAGCCATAGGAATAGGTCATGGCTCAGGGGTGTTAGGAAATTTGTCTACCCTTAGCTTGAACCATTCCTCACATTCCTTCCTTCCTTCAAGTCAAACTCCAAATCAATCTTATTTGATTTTCTCCAAAGTCAAATCAATGCCATATGATTGAAACCTATGATTGAAATCGATGAATGAAATTTCTAAGTCCAAATCTTTCTTAAGTCCTTAGTCATGATCTAAATCAATTCAAAATCTTGAGATTTTTTTATAATTCATTTATATTCTCATTTATATTCACATATATAAATGAAATATAAATTCAAACCAATCAAACTAAACTCAAAATTCAAAATCAATTCATAAATTTTTCTAAGTCCTTTAAATTTTTCTTCATGGACTTAGCGAAAATTATGATCAAGCCAATTCAAATTCATGAGATTTTCTCATAATTCATTTATATTCTGATTTATATCCACATATATAAATAAAATATAAATTCAAACCAATCAAACTAAATTCAAAATTCAAAATCAATTCATAAATTTTCCTAAGTCCTTTAAAATTTTTTTCGTGGACTTAGCCAAAATGATGATCAAGCCAATTCAAACTCATGAGATTTTCTCATAATTCACTTATGTTCTCATTTATATTCACATATATAACTGAAATATAAATTCAAACCAATCAAACTAAACTCAAAATTCAAAATCAATTCATAAATTTTTCCTAAGTCCTTTAAGCTTTCCTTAAAGGACTTATCCAAAACCATGATCAAACCAATTCAAACTAATGAGATTTTCTTATAATTCATTTATATTCTAATTTATATTCACATATATAAATGAAATATAAATACAAATCAATCAAACCAAATCCAAAATCAAAATCAATTCTCAAATCCTTCTTAAGTCCTTAATTTCCCACTTAAGGACTTAGCCTAAATCATGATCAAACCAATTTAAACTCATGAGATTTTATCATAATTCATTTATATTCTCATTTATATTCACATATATAAATAAAATATAAATATAAATCAATCAAATCTAAACTCAAAAATTCAAGCTCCTACTCCAAAATTTCCTGAGTCCTTTAAAATTCCTTGTTAATGGACTTAGCCTAAATCATGATCAAACCACTTGAAACCCTTGAAATTTTCTCATGATCAATTTATATTCTCATTTATATTCATATATATAAATGAAATATAAATTCAAACAATCAAAACCAATTCTAAAAATCAAATTCAAATCCACTCAAAATCTAACCTAAGCCTTTCATGTCAAAATCTTGAACTTAGCCAAATCAACTTTAGATCAAGCCAAATTCTTGATTTCTCTTCATGATTTAATCAATCTTACAATCATGAATCCAAATATAAATACAAACTTCAATCACTAAATCAAATCCAATTCAAAAATTAAAGCCAAAATCCCTTCATGTTCTTCCTTTGAATATGAAATTGTCAAATGGATCAAAACTTATTTGACTTCAAACCACTTACAAATGGATTTATATCTCAATCATAAGTCCATATACAAGTTCAATCAAACTCAAATCAAGCTTTGACCAAGCCATTTGACCCACTTAGGCTCACTTGACCCAAAGTGACCTAAAGTACCCTTATGAGCTAAATTCTAATCCTAACCAAATTGGATTGAACCAAACTCACCTATTCCTCTCATCATGGTCAAAAATCATCATGGGATGATCAATCAATCAAATTGGGTCAAACCAAGTCAAACCTAAGGGTTGACCAAGTCAACACTTAGCCCAAAATGAAACCTAACATAGCCAAATTCCACCATAGGCCAAATTGGTTGAAACCATTGATCTAAGTTCATTCATGACCTATGTTTGAACTTGACCAAGCCAACATTTGAGCCTAACCTAGCCCAATTGGCCACTTGACTTAAGTTGACCCAACTGGACCTAAAAAGTCAAACTATGTCAAAACTTGATCTAAGCAAAATTCATTGAAACTAATGGGTCAAGTTCATTCCAAATCACTTGTGGGACTTGACCAAAGCCTCAATTGGCCAACTAGACCTAACCAATTGACCTTAGACCCAACTTGACTAAAGGGGTCATGTTGAGCCAAATTTGAACATAACCAAAATTGATTGGAAACAAAGATCCACTCCATATGACTAACTAACCTAAATCTACCTACCTAGCTCAAAAGGTCAACATTTGACCTAAGTGAAGTCATATGAGCCAAATTCAAAAATAATCTAAATTGAACCAAACCAAAGCCACCAAAATATTTCAAATGGTCATATGAACTTGACCCAACCCTTGGTTTGACCCAATTTAACCAATTGGTCAACTTAACCCAAGTTGACCCATTTTGACCTAAATGGGTCAACATGAGCCAAACCTTATCAAATGAATTCCAAACCTCGTGAAACTTGGCCAAACCTAGTTTCTCCACATACCCAACATATCTAAATTAAAAAAGTAGCAAAATGACCATCCTACCCCTAAGCGATAGAACAAATTATGGACTAATCCATGGGTAATTTGGTCATACCCTCTTCATATCAACTTGATGCCTTCCTAATAGCTCAAGTGCACCTAATGAAGAGTGGTGCACCCAACCCAATGGGTTTGGGTCAGCCCAAATGGCCCCAAGGCCAAACCCGACCCCATGGGTCAAATTGGCTCATTCCAAATCCTTCCTCCATCCAATTTGATGCACATGGGAGGTTGGAAATCCACTCAAGGCCTCAAATTGACCATGTGAAATGAGCTAATAGCCTAAACAACCTCTCCAATGTGATTAATTGGATCAAAACAATAAAGGAGGTGTTGGCTGTCTGATTGCCAGAAGGGGAGATATACTCCCCTAATTCAATTCAAAATTATCATTCTCTCATTTGATTGAAGCTAGAGAGTGTTAAGAAAGATTAGAGAGCCATCCTAAGCATTCTAAGAGGGATTTGAAAAGTGATCTTCTCGATTTTCTTCATTGAAAAATAAGGGAGCTCACTTGAACTTTGAACTTCTTCCTCACTCAAAATTACTCCAATTCCTTTTGCACACTTCCTCAGGGGATCAAACCGAGTGGACTCAAGCATCCACTTGAGTTCCCATAGCAAGGAGAGGAGGAATTGAATCAAAGCCGCAAGGGAGATCAAGTGGTGTTGGTCCATAGGAAGATCCACTCAACCCCAAGGCTTGAAAATTTTAATTGGGCTTTGTCTCCACTAGACAAAGCTACCTCATCAAGCTCGAGCACTGGTGATCACCTCCGGCTAGGTATGGAGTTTTTCGACCACCTAGCATAGGAAGTGTTGGTCTTTTGTGAAAGGAATTTTCAAGTCATGCAAAATCCACCATTGGATATGCTCCTTAATAGCTTTAGATGGTGTGGAAACAATCTTGTTCCAATCCGAGCTCAAGCTCGGATCTTCCCCTAGATCATGGATGGTCTCTGTTGAGCCTAAGGAAAGAACTGGGGAGATCTTGGCCATCCATCCGCACATTTTGGATGGATGGCCGAGATTATTCCCATGTTTAGAAATTTATTTATCCTTTTATAAACCGTGAGATGATCTCTGGTTGTTTGATCCTTGATCGAACGACAAAGATCAAAAGCATCCACCATAGCCATTTAGATGGGAGTTTTTAAGCTCACCGTGTGCATGTAAAGCGTGTTGTGCGCCACCGCTGTGTTGTGAGCTGAGGGATTAGTTAAGGAATTTAATTAATGATTAATTAATATCTTGATCTTATAAAATTCATATCTCTCTCAATGAAATTCAAAAAAAATATGAGGTAAAATCTTATGGAAAGATAATTCAACCTAGAATATTTTTAAAAAAATTTCAATGGATTTTGAATTATCCTTTTCTCTAATTTTGGGTTTTATTGGAAATCATAGTTTGCTAATTACCTATTAATTAAATCTCTAAATAAATCCAAACTTCTTGGGTATATTTTAGGGGATGACCTTTACCTCCCCTAATTTTTTTGGGATTTATTGAAGGCTTAATTGCAGGAATTATAAATATGTTTCCTAATTACTCCCTTAACCTAATTAAGGATAATTAAGGTGTGATTAGTCATTATAATACATTATTAGAGTTGATTAAGGTCAGATCCATTATATAATAGGTTTAAGGAATAATTTTGGGGCATTTCCCTTAAGCTATTCCCTAAACCCCCTTTCTCTTTCCTTAATCTTCTCTTAATTAGGGGTTAATTCACTAATTATCCACTCCATTAGTTTCTAAAAATTATAAAATCTTCCAGAACTTAATTAATCTACCTTTGAATTTAGTGTTTAAGTTCAATTAAAAAAATCAAAACCCAATTCATATATGTGAAAGGGTGTTTTGAAATTACTTAAGATAAACGCCGTAACTTAATTAACTATTAATCATGTGCCAAATTGCATTAGACCCTTTTCTTCCTAGGTGCATTGCAAGTTTAAATTCCTTGTGAGTTTTTTGTCATCTCATTGGCTCATAATTATTTGGTTAGCTATTCTGAGGTGGTGTAGGTAAGGGTTAATTAACTTACTTAATTCATACTTAACCTAATTAATACATAAAATTGAATCTAATCATTTAAAAATTAAACTAAAATGTTAAACACATGTGGGAATGGGTTAGGAACAGCAAACTTAACTCACCTTTTCAAAATTAAATCAAATTTAAAACTAAACAAAAATTACATTGAATTACCTTTGATTTATTTTAAGCCTTCTTATTCCATAAGAATGTCTTTAGGATTTAATTAAAGTGAATGTGTTCACATACTTTCATTGCTTTGATGCTTTCCCCAACATGTTAAGTTTGTATGTCATATGGTTTCATTCATCCATATTTTTCAAATTCAAATTTGAAAATAAAATTATTTACTTTATGTCAAATTTGCATGTGTTGGTTAAAGTAGAAATATGAGTGGCTTTTATCACTACTAAATTCAAATTATTTTTAAAACATATAAATAAATTATCAAATCTAAAAGTGTACTACTTATATTTTAATTATAAGCTTGCATGTTAAACAATATAAGAATGTGTTTAGCATAGGTTTTCTTTTTCTTTTATGTTAGTATAGTTTTGAATAGGAGTTGGTAAGATGTATGGTTCATTTGAAAAGAACCTAACACTTACCTAATTCCATATTCTATTCATTCCTATGCTATCACTTAAGAAGGGTTATCTATACTTGCACACATAAATTGCATAAACAAAATGAATCAATTAATACAACTTGTGCATGCTTCTTTTCCATTTCATTTCTTTTGTACACATGTTTGTATTTAAGGAAAGTGCTATATTAGTCTAGAAAACCCCAAGGTTGTGAGGCTTTAAGTAGCCCTAAGTTGGTCTTGTACCTTACACCTCTGGTTAATAATGACGCTGTACTCACTTATGTCTTTTTTACTTTCATATGTATATGTGAAAAATTGGATAAAGAAAACCTTTTCTACTTAAGAAAAATCATGCATATTCAACTTCCAAATTTTCCTAAATGGATTACTTAGCATGCATCATAAAGTGTGTTAAATGTTCTCATTTGTATGTATAGATTTGCTTAGGACTCATTCATATGCATGTTATATATGTTTGGAAAGAAATGAAGTAATGTGTGTTTTATGAATTTGGTTCATTTTGTTTAATCTTAAAATGCCTTTCTTTTTGAATAGGTTTGTTTAGAGTTCATCTAAACTTAGGATTAATTAAAAGGCTTAATCAAAATATTCACTAAATAAAACTAAAATGTGAATCTACTTTAGAAATTTCTTAGGTTAGTGAAGGAAAGAGAAGTCCTCTTCTCTTTCCCTCTCTTTATAACTTAGTAATTAATTCTAAAATTCACTTGAACCTAATCAAAACATGAAATAAGATAAACCCAAAATAATTAAACAATTTAAATGAAACCCTCCTCTAAGTTGAACATGTTTTCATACTTAAAAAATTTGAACCTAAAGCCATAGCTAAGCATACCACACAAACCTTCAAAGCATACACATTAGCCTAAGTCACCACTTTTAGCTTTAGGTTAGGGCGATGCATGATTTGATGTTTTATTTTGATTTGTGATATATGTTTTAGAATGAATGTTATGGTGTATGCTCATAGAATGAATGGTAGGACGCTCTTAGTCTAATCATTATTTTCTAGAGGATTGTGCTTAAGGGGTGCTATCATAAATAAAAATATAAATGCTTTTGCTTGCAGGTGCTTTATACGCCTAAGAAAAATCCAATAGGCCAGGTAGACTTAGTCACCCATGTGTGGGGTGATAAGTCCAATATACATGCTTAGGATTTGTGTGATTTGTTTTAGCTAACCTTTATTTTGCAGGTGTTAGTTAGATTTCCATTATTTTTCTTTTCATATAAATTTGTGCAATTAGGATTTTGGAATGATTGTAATGGTGACTAGGATGAGCATTGGCCATAAGATCCTATCTTATGCACCATGTGAAAGCTCAGACCTTCATCCAAAAGAAGAAACCAAAGAAGAAAGAAGAAGAGAAGAAGATAGAAGAAAAGAAAAATGAAGAATGAAGCTTGAAGACCCCCATAACAATGAATTTCTTGCTTAATTGTAATTTAATTCATTTGTAATCTGGGTTGCATAAGGGTAGAGCTTTGCTACCCAATTTGTTATTTTAGGGTTTGTGGTGGTGCAAAACATGACCTTTATTTTTTATTACTTTATAAATTGATTGATGATTTGTTTAACTTTTACATTAAGTGGCATATTTTTCTAATTCCTTCCTTGCTTTATGCATGGCCTAGATGTGGATCAGGCTCCTTTGGAAAAAATAAATCTTTTACCAAACTTAACAACTCAAACTAAAAATAAAGAACTCATAACCTCAGCTAAAGCTTAGGTTTAAAACCAAGATAAAAGAATTAGCAACCCCTTACTTGGATGAGTATTTCTTTTACAATATCATGCACAAAATGTATCTTATTTCACTATTGATTGGAGCCAAAGAAACTTGAAACTTTTGAGAGCCATGGTGGAAATACACCTCCTCCCTTCTCACTAATTTTGGCCAATAAATTTATTTCTCATGCATTAGGCATATGAATCATATTAGCCTGAGTCAAAATAATTGTCCAAAAATGAAAATAAAATAAAATTCGAATTGCATTAGATTTAGATCATTTGAAGCATGCCCTTTACATAATCTAGTCTCTTTAGGGAGTGAGTTTAAGGACTTAGTCTCTTTCTAAACAAATAACAACCTAGTTATCTTGCATAAGTATAAAGACTTGCATACATATATTTAAAATTGTAGGAGAAGTTAGTTGGCGGCCACCCCCAAGCGATTGTAAGTTCCGGCTTTCAGGTGGTTTGTCCTCTCTTGTAGAGGCAAACCAAATACCCATTTTTGTCTTAGATTTAGGTTTTGCTTTTGGCCCTTGCTCCCTAGATTTAGAGGTTGCTTCTCCTCTTTGTGGGCTATAAGCATAATTTAGGCATTTTCTTAAGTTATTTCTAATAATCTTGTGTTCAAACAAATAAATCAATTTTAAAAATAAAACCAATCAAGGATAGTTTGAGATGACTGGGTTTCCTAGCACCTCCTACTTATCTTCCATTTTGGCTTCAATAACTCCCCCTTTGATCAATCCCATTTGATCTTCAAAATGAACTAATCGATTGATTGTCTTTTGAAATCTTTGAAGACACGACCATTTATCTTAAGTTTTCCAAGGAATCCTTAGGATGCGGTTTGCCCATATAGGAAACTTAACGAACCCGATTTAAAATAAACTCTGCTTTACTTTTCCATGTAAAGTAAGGGAAGAATCTCTGGTATATATGCAGACCCATCATCCTTAGGAGTCCTTATTGAGGTGATTAGGTCCATTAAAGGGTAGTGCCTTCTATCTTTTGAGACAGTACACTATTTTTTTGATGACGTACTCGATCACTTGAATAAGTACATCCACGGATCTGCGTGACATCCTAAAAAGTTGAATTTCTATATTCTTGCCTCTTCTTTTCTCTACAACAGATTTGAAAGGTGACTCTCTATAAAAATTTAATCACCACAGCATATGTAGCCTTAAAACTCTCTCAGCGTTGAGATGGGTAATTAACTATAGGGTCTTGCACATAGAAAACCTGGAACCAGATCTAAATGTCCTCACAAAATGAGGGTGAATTCTCTAGGTGGTGTTTTATCTACTATTCCATCTGCCTTCTGAAAATTACACCAACATTTTAAACCATACTCTCTTCAATTATCGAGTGGTCGATGGCAAATTTTTGGTGCCCAAAAATTTCTGGCGACTCTGCTTGGGACATGATTCTCTTTCCATCGTTGGCTAGTCATATATGTGCTATAGTAGCAACAAATATTTAAAAATTCAAAACAAAAAATGGTGATTTAAATATGTAATAAATTCAAATTACTAATGTATGTGAATCTATGAATGAATTAATATATTTTTATTACATTATTATTTTTTGTATTTTTTTTGAAAGTATGAAATAATTACTAATTACTAATCCCTATCTTTCACACGTAATGGATCTGAGCACTCATTTTCTTGTTAAGTGGTGCAAACATCTACCTAGCTAATGCTATCATCAACATAGAAGATGTTGGAGCTACCATTCAATTTGATAGCTTGAATTTCCCAGCTATCATAGCTGTAACTCCCAAAGTACCCACCCGTGGTGCACTCATTCGAGGTTATGCTGGAAGGCCTCAGGTTACTGAAGCTCATACTCATCATGCTCGCCAACCAGTTTAGCAACCAACTGCTATTAAAGAGTTCTCCCGATAGAGAACTTCAATTTTTAAAAGACTAGGTCAATCTGAAGCCCCCCATGATGAAAAGAACCGTCAGTGGGAAAACTATGTCTTTAATGCTTCATGGTACAATTATTTCACTGATTGAATCTTTCGTACCTGGAAAGCATGATCGTGAAGCTTCCTCATCAGAAAGCAAATTAACCAGAAGATAGAGAAGAAGAAGAAGAAATGCTGAGCTAAGGGTTCAATAGATTCTATTCAAACGACCTTGTGAACAAGCAATACTACAACCAGAAGCGAGTATTCCTACCCATAATAACTTTGAAAATCTAAAATAGGTAAAAAGGAATAGCTCTACTGGTGAGGTGAAGCAGTCTTTCTATACTTAACAATGTCAAGTTCCACCACCATAGAGGAGCAACATGAAACATTGTCCTCCAGAATACACAATGTTCTTAAAGTAGCCAAGGACAGAGGCTTAATGAAAAGAAAATTTTAGAAGCCTATGGTGATTGAAAATAGTGAAGCTCCACCAAGGAGGTTGCCATATCTTATTATAACTAGTCATTGAGCTAAGTATGCTTCACGCGGTGAGCATGACACCGATGCCATTCCTTGAAGGTCAGATGAAAGGATAAGCAAGTATGGAGGCCAAGGTCTCGTAATAAAACTTTGAAGAAAGAAAGAGGTGTGACATCTTATACATATACTCAAAAACCTGCCTCAAAAATAACTCATCAGAAGTGAATACCTAAAAGAAGGGATATCATTGGTCGACACCCCGGAGAATCCTCTAGGGGATCCCATCATCGATCAGATTCACCCCCCACAAGAGAAGGTTGACTTTGATCGCAGTCCTTTAATGGAAGAAGTATTTATTTCGTACACTGAACCAGAGATCCATTGGAAACGTCGATCGAAAGTTCATGTCCAAGAAGAAGATAATGAAGAGGACACTATGGAAGTCTAAGTCATCTATTTGGTTAGAGATATAGATGAACTTTCTACTTCATCATCATGAATCCTGAAACCCAGACTTGATATTTATGAAGGTGAGTCTTCATAGAAGCAAGTAGAAGATGGATCTTCAATCTCTGCTAAAGATGAAGTAGAAGAAGGTAAAAATGAGAAAGAGATCATGGGTGTTGAAGCTATTTTTATGGTTGAAGAAATGATCACTGGTGAAGCTTTTATGTGTCGTTAAACAACAACGCCTACAAATGCACAAGGAGAAGGACAGTCAAGTTTTTCCCTTGAAGATGAGCAAGGAGTGAAATAATAATAAGAAATAGAGGAAGAAGAAGAGCCTGTATTTGTTGACTCTGTGGCATTAGCTAGAGAGCAAAGACAAATGCATCGTCAAATGAAAGTCAAAGATAAGGAGATTTCAAAGCAAGGCGCCAAGATGAATGAAATGATGGTACAAATGAATATCATGATGGGTATATTGTAGAAGAATATCACATCAACTATGACACTTATTTTATCTGCTAATCAACAGGTAGCTAATAATACAACTTCTATACCACCAGTCACTTTGGTACCTCAAGCTCCTACAGTACATGCTACACATGAAGTGAGGAATGAAGTTAACCAACTAACTCTTTAGCATAAAACTCAAAATATGGCAATCACAGCTGGAACGATAACAACTGCTCAGCTATAAAAAATAATTAATGAAAAGATAGAGACGGTTATAGCTTCAGAGCAAGATGAAAAGTTGGTGAGTAAGGGCCGCTTTTACCTAACTAAATATGATCAAGTGTCATACCTGAAATGTTACTCAGTACTGAAATTTAATACTTTCATTTGGCTCGATAACCCAAAATAACATCTAGCCCAATTTAAGGCTACTTGTGGCAACACAGGATGGAATGATGTGCTACTTTTTGTCAGTTTGTTAATAGCCCGATATCAACTGCTTTCGAGTGGTATACAGAATTTCTAAATGATTCGGTTAAAACCTTTGCTGAATTAGAGATAATATTCATGAAGAGGTTCACCAGTGCAATCGAGAAAATAATAATGTGACCTTACTAAAAGGAGAAAAAAAAGTCATTGATAAGAATAGTATGAAATGTGAGCAACAATTGGAAGAAGAACATGTGATCTAATTGCTAATGGGCAATATGGATGATAAAATTGCACCATTTTTATGTATGACATCAATTACAACATTCCAAGACTTGCTTGATAGGGTGGCCAAATTTGAAAAATTGAATCGCCCTTAGTCTAAAATCTATACAAATAAAGCAAAGAGAAACAAATCTTTAGACTCAAGAAGAAATGAAACTCATGCCGCTTTCTATATCTCAAGTAGTAAAAAATGAGTAATCTATAATGTGCATAAAGGAAAACAACCAATGTACAATGAGGATAAGGAAAAGAAGCTTGTACACTCTAATCCATATCCAAAATTGGTGTTGGGAGGCAACAATAAACCTGAGACTTTTCTAAGTGATGGAAAGCATCCAAAATAAGCAGCAAGAGATGATGAGCGAATGCGACCATCTCTTAAGGAAAATAGGAACAAAGAATATTTTTCCTTAGAAGGGACAGTGTGGCTAAATTATTTCGACAAGTAGTCAAAGCTGGTATACAATTAAAAGAAATTAAAAGGCCTAGAGAAGCTGATCAAGTCAGTAATCTCCCTATCATCAGATAATCAATCATCCTATTGAAGATTGTTATATCTTCAAAGATTGGCTAGAAAGGAAGTATCAGCGAGGTGAATTTATATTATCCGATAGTGTTCTAGTCAACCCAAAAAGAGAGTCTACAAGGATGATTATGTCCTCTTCTGTATCATCCATCAAAGACAAAAAGAAGGAGAAATAAGTTCAAACTGAAAAATGGGAAATAGTAGTCTCCAAAAGATCGTGAAAATTCTGAAGCAGTTAAAAGATGTCCCTAGTGTTAATTGGAAATCATCACTTGAACCTATGTTGGACTTAAAAGAGATGGCTAAACCAAGTATTTGGGCATCTCAGTAGCATTCTGATAAGGCTACTTCATACGAAAAGTAATTTACTAAACACAGGCCTCATAAATCAAAGAAGATGGCTAAGAAAAAGAAGATCAAGAAGAGAACTACATCAAAAGATTATTAACAATTTAAAGGAGTATCACTAGCCTACAAGACAATTGTTTAGGCTTGCAGAATTTAGCATAAACTTCATATTGTTGAATCAGATGAAGAAGATAATGGTGAATCTTGCTAGTAGAGACATGCCGAATCATTTATGTGATATCAGATATCCTTTAGCATCAGTTACTCCAAAATGACATGGGTAGTCAGACAGACTCGACCAACACATTGAAATTCTTATTAAAAAAGTAAGAAGAGCCCGAGGAGTTAACATTTGAATTTTATCTAATGACTCGACAAAAAGATAACATTTTAGATGAAAATTTATGTTTTCTCGATAGAGAAGAGTCAGACTTATCAATATCATCATGTATGAAATGTATGAAGTTGAAAAATGAGTCTAGCCCTTTTGGTCAATCATCCATAATAAGAAGTGAATTTGAAGAAACCACCTCTTCAGAAGAATCTGAGCAAGATAAGGTGATTGAAGTTCAGTTGAGAAGTGGTAAAGTTTCACCACCATCATCAAGAAAGGGAAATGCAAATAAAGCAAAGGTAAACATTGAAGTCAATGAAGATATCATTTTCAAAAATCCTAAAATAACACCTAAATTAAGAGAAAAGATAGATTATAATATTCTATCACATCCGAGAAACTTCCCTGCACCACTGAGTATGTACAAGGCTCTCTTGATGTCAAAAGATCTCCAAGAAACTTGATATAGGATCTCAAAGATCCGGAGAGTTATGAAGCTTACTTTGTTGAAAAATGCATAATTGAATCATTGCAAACTCAAGATCTCCCAGTAATCATATTTTTTGAAGAAGATATTATGTTGATAACAGCGGATCACAATCATCCTCTATATGTTACCGCAGAGAGTGATGGCTTCTTAATCAATCAAATATTGATTGATCTAGGTTCATCTATCAATATTATGAGTCTAAAAGCATTAAGAGGATTATCACTTGATATCCAAAATCTTAGGAGGGATAAGTTGATGGTTCATGGTTTCAATGAGAAAGGTAAGAAAACCTTGGGTTCTTTTATTCTCCAGCTCAAGTTTCAGGATTTATATACAGAAGCTAAGTTTCATGTAATCGATGCTGATACATCATTTAGAGCTCTGTTGGGTCGGCCATGGCTACATGAGTATGGCATGGTCCCATCAACTATGCATTAGTGTATGATGTACCTAAAAGAGGGGGAAGAGTTCAGAATTCCTGGAAACTTATAACCATTCTCCATCCATGAAGCAAAGATCTATGAAGATGAAATATATTTTATCCCTAAAGAGCCTATGCCAATAGAGCCTCTTGAAGCAGTAGCATCCACTTCAGGAACTAAAAAGCAACTTGACAAGGTGAAAGAGCAGAAGTAAAGAGGAAGAAAGAAGGTAATGCTGACTCTCCTTAGTGCATTTGATTCTGCATCTAAATCAAGAAGATTAGTTCCTCATTTGGGAAGTGACACACAAGAAGAAGAAAAAATTACTGTCAAACCTAAAGAAACTTATTAACTTTTGAGAAAGATAAAGTATGAAATAAGTGATTCTGACTTAGACTATGACTTTAAATCTACTTATCAAAATAGAGTTTAGATGGTCACATTAAGAATGATAGCTCACTTGGCAAGGTCAGATGACTCCCTCAAAATTATACCCATCCCTCAGCAGTACTTCAAAGAAATCACTATAGTAGAGGTCCATAATATTAAAGAATTGGTAACATTCTATGTTATGGAAATTTGAAGAGTCTACTTCATAATTTTTTGATCACCTATGAAAATATGAAAATTCTGATGAGATAGTGCCAACAAGAATACAAATATACTCTCCATAGAAATTGAGAAGAATGATACATAAGCTTGGAAAACATATTGAAACTCCTAAACATAAAACTTAAATCTTTAACAGGATGTGGAGCCAAAGAAGTCCTTAAGCATCATGAAGAAGTGATAAGTTTCTCACTAAAGGTCTTGGTTCATTCACAAATCTCATCAAAATAAAATTTATTATAATATAATATAAGCTGAGATCGAAACTAATAGTGATGAAGAAGATGATTTCCATGAAATTATTCTTACAAATGATGAAGAAGTAGAAGCTAAGCCTGCACCTGAAGAACTCGAAGATGGTGCACAAACAATTATTATGGACAAACTTAAAGAAATCAACCTGGGAGCTGAGGATGATGCCCATCCAACTTTCGTCAATGCCCTTCTACTTAATGAGAAAGTTGAAGAGCTAAAAATGCTACTTTGTGAATTCAGGGATTGCTTTGCTTGGACATATTCTGAAATGCCAGGCTTATCCCTTGATATAGTAGTTCATAAACTTGCCATTAAACGAGACGCGATGCCTGTTAAGCAAGATTCTAGGCCAATGAGATTGGAGATTGAAGAATAGGCAATTGCAGAAACTAAGAAGCTGATTGAAGCAGGCTTCATCCGGGAGGAGAAGTATGTAGATTGATATCCAACATTATCCCAGTTAGGAAGAAGAATGGCCAAGTCCATGTTTTCATTGACTTCTAGGACATAAATAAGACGTGCCCAAAAGATGACTTTTCGCTTCCAATATCAGAACTACTATTGGACAATACATCCACTCCGACATGGTCTCATTTATGGACGGATCATTGGGATATAATTAAATTAAGATGACATCTGAATATGAAAGACATACATTATTCAGAACACCTATTGGCATCTATTGTTACACAATCATGCCCTTCAGATTGAAGAATGCTAGAGCTACATACCAAAAAGCTATGATGCATATTTTTGATGAGTTGATTCATCAGAAGGTGAAATGTTATTTTGATGATTTGGTGGTGAGAAGCTTACAACAACAACAACAAGCCTTAATCCCATTAGCTGGGGTCGGCTACATGAATCCTTCATCTCCATTGTGTCCTATTATGTGTCAAATTCTCATTTAATTCAAGTATACTAAGATTATTTTTTATACATCTTAACCAAGTATTTTTAGGTCTACCTCTACCTTTCTTAACATAAGGCAAATCTAATGCATCTACTCTCTAATCAGTCATTTGGACGTGACGCTTTATGTGGCCAAACCATCTAAGCGACTCTCCCTAATCTTATCTACCACTGGAGCTACTCCAACTTTTCCGAACATACTCATTTTGCATTCTATCTCTAAGGGTAAAGCCACTCATCCACAGCATCCTCATCTCTGTAACACTTAACTTAGTCTTATGTTTCTCTTTTATCGGCCAACATTCTACACCATAAGTCATTGCAGGTCTTACCACCATCTTATAAAATTTTCTCTTAAGTTTAAGTTGAACTTTTCTATCACATAATAGGCGGATGAATTCCTTTCAACCATCCAACTTGAATTCTACTAATAATATCTCCATCTATTTCATCATCATTTTGAACAATAGAGCCTAAATATTTGAATCACTCACTCTTGACTTGATCACCTAAAGTCACAACACTACCACTAAAACTTCTACAACTAAAATTACACTCCATATATTAGTTTTAGATGCTTAAACAAAAACCTTTAGACTCTAAAGTTGACCTCCATAATTCAAATTTCTATTGGACTCCTCTCTAGTCTTATCAACAAGAAGAATGTCATCAAAAAAAGCATACACCAAGGTACATCTTCTTGTAAATGCTCCATAAGAACATCCATAATTAAAGTAAAAAGATAAGGGCTTAATGTTGATCCTTGATGTAATCCAACTGAAATAGGAAAATAGTTTGTCAATCCTCCTTGTGTTTGGACACAAGCTTAAACCGTGAAAATCACTTTGAAGACTTGAGAATTATATTGGAGAGAATTAGAAAATATAATCTTAAGATGAATCTTCTAAAATGTGCATTTGGAGTGTCATCTAGAAAATTTCTCAGTTACATTGTACATCACGGAGGAATTGAAATTGATCCTGCTAAAATCAAGGCAATTGGAGATGCCTTCATCGAAGAGTTTGCGTCGGCTTCATTCTTTACAAGGACAGCTTGCATTCATCCATTAGTTTATATCAAACCTATCAGGATGCTGTCAACCACTTGCAAAGTTGATGAAGAAGGATGCTCCATTCATATGGGTCAAGGAGTGCTAAGAAGCCTTCAATAGCTTTAAAAGCCAGATGTTAAATCCACAAATCCTTGCAGTGCCTACTCCTAGGAAGCCCCTCATTCTATACATCGTTACATTAAAAAAGTCCTTTAGAGCATTATTGACACAACACAATGAAGAAAGCAAAGAGAATGCTCTTTACTATACCAGTCTGAGGCTAATAGGAGTAGAAATGAGATATTCTCCGATAGAGAAGTACTGTCTGTCATTAATCTTTGCAATCCAAAGCTCCATATATCTCACAAGATTACCCTCATCTCAAAGATTGATCCACTGAAGTATTTGATGACAAGATTAGTATTGATAAGTCGCTTGGCAAGATGGGCAGTACTATTTTTACAATTTAATATTACATACGTTCCATAGAAAGTAGTGAAGGGACAAGTCTTAGCAGATTTTCTTACTATACATCCCATCCCTGCGGATGCTTCTCTTAATGATGATTTGTTTGATGAGCAAATTATGCTCATTCATGAAAGAGAAATATCATAAATTTGAGAAATGTACTTTGATGGAGCCTCATCGATCAAACAAGTCCAACCTCTAAATTTCCCAAGGACAAGAGCAGGAATCAGCATCATCTTCATAATACTAGAAGAAGGAATAATGAGACATTCATATGGGTTGACTGAGCCAAGAATTAATAATGAAGCGAGAATGAAGCATTAGTGGCAGGTCTTGAAGAAGTTATTTTTACAGGCATTCAAAACTTGCATATTTTCTGTGATTCTCAGCTTTTTATAAGTCAAGTACTTGGCATCTATAAAATCAACTAGCTTAAGTTAGCTTTCTATCAAAAGTGAGTTCTCGAGCTTATGAAGAAAATACCAATTATCACATTAACTCGAGTTTCTCGATCCGAGAATAGCAAAGTAGATTGCATAACAAAATTAACTAAGAAAATGACAAGTATGAATATTGATTATGTCATGATCGAGATATTTGCTCGATGAGTTCTAGAGCTAGTAAAGTACCAATCCCCATAAGTAGAGGGATTATCAAATTTGACATAGTAGGACTCAACTCAGGTTGCTCCTCATACTCCTCAAAATCAATATAGAATTATACCCAGAAGAGCTAAGAATGTCATTGCTTTAGAAAAGTGTGAAACCTTTTCTATAGAAGAGCCACATGATTGGAGACAACCCTTCATCGACTACTTTAAAGAAGGTAAATTACCAAATAATAAATCATTGGCAGCTCAAATTGAGAAGAGAATGTTGCGTTATGCTTTCGTCGTCAACACTTTATATTGTAGATCATTTGAACAAATGTGGCTACGATGCCTAAATACAGATGATGCTAGCAAAGTGATGGTTGAAGATCATGAAAGACTTTGTGGTGCACATTAGTCAGGTCCCAAGATGATAGTAAAGATCAAAAAAGTGAGCTATTATTGACCGTCTATGGTGAGAGACTATAAATCATGCTAAGAAGTGTCATGAATGTCAAGTACATAGGAATATAATCCATCAACCTCCAAATCCACTACACCCAACAATAGCATCCTGACCATTCAAATGCTGGAGTACAGATGTAATTAGGCCAATTTATCCATCGTCATTAGCTGGACACCAGTTCATCCTAGCAGTGACTGATTATTTTTTTAAGTGGGCTAAAGCTACCCCATTTAAAGAAGTTACTGCGATCAAGTGATTAACTTCTTTACAAATAATGTAGTCTATAGATTTGGAGTGATGCACTGGGATCATCTCTGATAATGGCCTAGCTTTCAAAAGTGTAAATATTTATAGATTCATTGATTGATACAAAATTGATTGGTGATATTCTTCAATATATAATCTAAGGGCAAATATTTTAGCAAAAGCTTTCAACAAGACATTGGTCAAAATGCTCAAGAAGATCCTCACTAAAAAGAAGAGAGAATGATATACTAAACTAATAGAGGCACTATGGGCGTATCGAACTACCTACAAGATGCTGACTAAAGCCACTCCTTATTCATTAGTATTTGGAACTAAATCGGTTCTTCCGCTCGAAGTTGAGTTGCCTTCACTTCAAGTAGCCATCCAATACAATCTAACAAAAGATCAAAATGCTCATCTGAGAATGGAGAAACTCGACACGCTTGAGAAAATTATATTGCAAGCTCTTCAAAATTTGGAAGTTTATCGAGCAAAGATGTCCAGGGCTTTTGACCATATGGTGTGACCTCGAACATTCCAAAAAGGGGATTTGGTCTTGGTGATGAGAAGACTAATTATTCCTAATTGAAAATTTGGTGACAAATTTTGGCCTAATTGGGAGGGACCTTTTGTCACTGAAAAAGTGTACCAAGGAGGGGCATACCAACTCATTAACTTAAAGGGTAAAAGTCCAATGTCGCCAATTAATGGTCGATACTTGAAAAAGTATTATACACGATGAATACATTCTTGAGGTACAATAGAAATCCCCCTGCAAGATAGGGGACATTTTTTTTAGTATATCTATTTTGGTCGACATCATGCTTCATGCCGAGATCCCTAAATAAATATACTTATTCAAGATGAAAAAGCTTTTCCATGAAAATTTTCCATAGATTTCTATACATAGATGAAATCAATGTTACATGTTAAAACCTCTTAAGATCAAATGTATCAACTCATACATTGATATATTTTCTTAAATTATTTTAGAGCTTTTTTCAAAGTGTTTTAAAATTTCTCTTGTAAGACACGGGGCATTTTTTATATTTAGCCAAGTGAAATCGTGCTATAAGATGAGATCTTTGGATATATTTTGATTAAGGTTGACATCGAGATTTACACTGAAACCCCTGAATATATCCATAATAATTATTATTAAGTTGCAGGTTCTTACAGGAACAAAAATAATATATTTTTATGCAGGAAAAGGTAGTCCTAAATGTCAAAAATTTATCTCCCATATTTATCAAATTCTGGAGATCAAGTCAGAAGAACTCCCAATTTTGGAAGCTTCAATCATTTAAGTTGAAAAAAAAATATTAACCTCTACATCCTCAAGTCTAAGACACGAATGGGTTCTGAAGGTCGAACTCAACAAGCCCACAAGTGGCTGAGTTATTGACGCTCTCCTCACTCAATAAGCTGCAAGAAAAGGCCGTAGTGAAAGATCCCCCATTGGTTAGTATGATGACCAAATCACCAACCTCTCATAGCTTAAGTCGAAGAATTGAGTAGGTTCTAAAGGTCAAACTTAATAAGCTTATAAATGTCTGAGTTGCTGACACTCTCCTCACTCTACAAGCCGTAAAAAAAAGGCCGCAGTGAAAGAGCCCCTTCTCGTCAGTCTACTGATGATAGCTGTTTAATCTCAAGCTAGATCTAGCTTAGTGATTACAACCAACCAGAATTCAAGAGATCTTTCTACTTGATTAATAGACTAAGATAATATGAGGAAACTCCTAATTCAGGGCTGCCTCAAATCAATCTATATATTATCTGCAGGGTAATATTTCAATATATTTTCAAATGATCTAATCAAGCTCAAAGCATAGATTAAAGCTAATTTTCTCATCAAGCCTGCCAAAGTAAAAAGCATAAGAGTAATAGAGGAATGCTAATTTCACTAATACAATAAGATAATACAGCGATAGAAGAGAAATAAAAAAAAGAAAAGTACATCATGGGAGCGTAGCTCACGGGGTGAATAACTACTAAAGACTGATGCTCACTCTTAGCCAACTATAAAGCATCAATAGCTCTAGTCAAAGCAGCCTCATCACCTACCATAGCCCGGTGGCATATCTGGTAATGGCCTCGCTCTATAACCCGAAGCTCTCCTATCGACTGCACTCGATATGGTAGTGTCATTAATTCGAAGATGCATCTATCGAACTCCGATAGTCGTGTTATAGAGCCTCAACACTCTCCTTAAATTGATCATGTGCTAGGCCAGGCACCTCCCTACAAAGCCTGACCTTCTCATGAAGCTCTGCCAATAAAGTGCTGGACGGGATAATACTGAGCGATCTCATCTGGTGGATCAAAAACTCTTCATCTCTATAGAGAGTCTCCAAGTGTCTGAGAACTTGCTCCTCCAAGCCAGGGTGAGCTAGAAGATCAAGAATGGTGTTCGTGTATGATGTCAAACTATCTAATGACTCGTGAGTCTAGAGTAATCCTAGAAATCACATCCCTCAAAAACACCATGCTGTGATCCCGCATGTCTCTATCGTGTGGATCTAGAGTACATGGATATCGATGGTAGATATGAGACTCATAATCTACACCAAACACTATAAGAAATGAATGAAAATAATCAGTATGAGATAAAGCAGTGCAACTAAAGAACACAGGATGGAAGTAAAACACAACATCAGGCGTGTATCGTGTGGCGTAATCCTCGAGGACCCTCACTATCTGATAAGCTCTAGGGCTATGTGCTGGCTCAACAGAAACTCCGCTAGGTACAAGATCTCTCACCTCAAAAGTCTCCTCATTACAATGGGCTGCGTGAGACTCAGCGGAGAAAAGTGGCTCCAAGAAGGAGTAGCAAAATCTGAAGCAGCAGTATCAAAGTCAAGCATGCTCGACTGCCCAACTCCATAGTCATCAATAGTATCTCTAGTGCTACCTGACACCTGTGGCACCTCATCAGAAGTCACAAATTACAATGGAGGCTAACTCATGGAACAATCAATTGAAGCCCACACAGACTCTGTAGGCTGACTACGCTTGCGTCTGTGAGCTGGTGAAGGAGCCTCAGTATAATTGGGAATGAAATCCCTAGCAATAACTCTACTATGCAGAGTGGTGTCCTTTGCCATGACTTGCTCATCAACTGGAGCATCTGTTGCAAATCAAATTAACATATCAGACACACTAAACATATTTTAATGATATAACAAAGAGGGATAACATAAATGTTGAAAAAGAGAAAGATAGTAATTATACCTCTAGCGATGCTATCTCCTGTCGGTGGTGATTGACGACGAGGCTTCTAACCTTGAGGAACTCCTAAAGATCTCACCATCCGTTCGTATCTTCTGGCACCACGCACTAAGAAAGGACCAAAAGACAGCCGTACCCAGGTGAGGTGGGTATAACTAACTCCTGTCTAACTCTATGGAAGAGCTATCCGAAAGTGAGAGCCAGTACCAAGCCTCAATAAATGTAGCCAAACAATAGAAGCAGTAAAGTAATGTGTCTTAAGAGGAATCATCCTGATCTTCCTAATGTCAACTACACCGGGGATGAATGGCCTATCATCATGAGAAATCGATTGGAAGAAACCAAACTTCCGCAACTTCGGTTAGGACCTATTTGCGGCCCTCTGTCGATAATATAATATAACCATGTATCTTGAAAAGTACTTAGATACTCTCAATGTTCGTTGGCCATGGAGCAATGAATATCTGTCATTCTCATCAAGGCTATCAATAAGATCGACCTCTATAAAGTTAGATGGTAAACCAAATATGTTTGGTAGACTAATAAAAATCAATGTCTAACCAAATGAGGAGCAAAGAAGAACATTCAAATCTGCTCCATATCCAAAGTAGATGATGCTTGGTATAACTATAATATTGTAGGATATCCTCGCCCTGAAAAGAATACCAGATACTCAAAATAAGCAAAGGCACCATGTACGTGAAGGTGAACCCAGGCGTATAAGTACTGCTAAGGTAGAATCACATCTCATAACTCTAGAGAATATACCCCAGAAATCACCCCCAATATGTTATAAATCTTAGCTAACACTGTTGGGGCTAAAGAAAGTCGCTCACCTCGAGAGATCTTGTTGGCTACTAATAAGGCACCCGGGCGAACTGATCCATTTGTAATGTGAAGTAAAAAAATTCAGAGCTATGTCACTATAAATCCTGCTAAGAATAGATCCTCGCTCAATTACTGTATAGTTGGAGAAATCTCTTTTACTGGTAGAATAGGCCCCGCAGTCTCCTCAGATAGAGCATAATCCTGTAAGAAGCTCTGAATCCATGCTCATATGCAATGTAGCCCGTGATCATCTAGAACATCGATGCCCTGAAAGTGTTGTGATAATGGTTCAGAAGATCAATATAAATAGTAGGCATAGCTAGCCTACCTCGTCGATCATTATCATCTGAAGGCTGCCTGTAAAATAACTCCTCATCAGGTGGAACACACTCCTCATAGCGGTAACCAAATATCGGGAGACCTGACATAGCTTGTAAATCCTAAAGGGTAACTATTAACTCCTCTGGGCCAATCCAATAAGTGTTACTACTAGTATCCCAGAACTCCGCCACTCCACGGGCCCAAGAAGAAGGCAGACCTCCAAAATCAAATAAAGACAGATATACTGCCTCATTAATGCCAGTTGTCTGTAAAGTATCTATGTGAGCTTGCAAGACATACCTAGCCCATGTGATGTATTCACGTGGAAGACTAGGAATCCTGCCAATGGAGGAATCTCAAAGCAAGTCTAATGAGCTCAACTGTAACTAACGGTGGCTCAAAAGTCTAAACTATCTCGTCGCTCAATCTTATCGTAAGTAAAATATCACAATATCTGTATCAACGATTCTTGTCTATCAGGAGGATTGCGGTCCATTTAATGGCAATCTACAAGATCCTCAAAAGTAAAAGATTTTGAAGTACAGTCAGAAAGTATGGAGGATCGTGCAAAGAAACCCTAGTAAAGATTACATCCTTTCAACATATCAGTGGGCTGCTCAATCGTATCCCTGATATCAGCATCTCTATGAGGATCATGTCTGTCAATCTCCATCCAAATAATCACCGCTAGGGTCACTAAGAGACAAGTCATTTGATATCCTCTAGTTGAATATTCTCCTATCAAATAATCAGAGAAAATATATATAAGGACACAGGTGACAACATGACCAAGCATAAGCAGAATGAAGATAAAGAGCTATACTAAGAAGCAGTAAAAAGAAGGGGAACAAGAAAAAAAAGAGAGAAAATCAATAAGGTCAATTAGTTTTCAATAAATATGACTCACTTTATACATGAATCATATTTGTTGGGGGGCATTTGTTGGCCTTCACATATGCTACACAAGCCAAGTTGAACCTATAAGATGACTTCGATTGACTTTGGATGTTTCAGAATGCAATTTAGAGTTGAATTACACTAGACATTATCAAAAACTAGCCCAAATGATCTCCAATCGATGAACTGGCTTTGCCATCACGATCAAAATGTCAAAACTTGTTAAAATATTGCCCAATCTAACAGTCAGTCGATCAAGCGATCGAGCAATCAATGTACTGACACGCATAGCAAAGTCAGGAGGTTAGGACGATGCCCAAATGACCTCTGATTTAAGAACAAACTTTGTTGTCACATTCAGAACATTAAAATTGGTCAGAATATGAATATTTCCCAATCTAACAATCAACTGATCAAGAGATTGAGCTGTCAATATATCAACACTCATATCAGAGCTAAAATGCACCAAAAATCATTGAAATCAATCGAAATGAGCTCCGATGAATGAACAGACTTCACCATTGCGTTCAATATGTCAAAATTAATAATATATATATATATATATATATATATATATATATATATATATATATATATATATATATATATATATATTCCATAATCTAACAGTTAACCAATGGAGAGATCGGGTTATCAGTGCGCCTACACCCATATTAAGGTCTGGAGGCTACTACAATATCCAGATGATCTCAGTTCATAAAATTGATTGTGTCTTAGCTACAAAACATCAAAATCTATCAAATGAGACTGTCCGTGATCAATTCAGACATGTTTATGCAAACATCGAGTAGTTGAAAGCTGCGACATGCATTTTTAAACTGAAATTAGTTCAATTTGACATCGACTTGAACCAAATAGCCTCCGATTGTGAAACAGACTGTGCCGTTGCATCCGAAACATTGGAATAATCTAATATTGATATATATATATATATATATATATATATATATATATATATATATATATATATATATATATATATGATTTTTTTGGTGTAAAAATTTATGTGGACTTCATTTGAGCCTCCAACCATAGGATCTCTCTCTTCCCCCTCTTCTACCTCTCGTTTCCCCTCAACCACAAGGAAACTGGACCGAGCCTTCCCCTCCGTTTCTCCCTTCCGACGGATGAATTGTAACAACCCATAAGCTTTCCTCCTCCTCTGGTTGTTTCTTCCTTCCAATCATTGGATGAACCGAACTCCTCCCTCCTTCTTGCATTTTATTCCATCTAATTAAACGTAAACCCAAACTCCTCTTCTGGCTTCCCTTTCTCACAAACAACAGTTGCTAAGAGGCAACTCTTCCATTAGGAAGATTCCTCTTGGTTTGCAACCATTTTCCCATTTTCCTCTCTCTTTCTCTCTCTCTATCGTTACTGCAAGCCGAATAGATAGTTCTCCTTCATTTCCCCCATT
The DNA here is from genome assembly GCA_021442155.1 of Cymbidium sinense. NCBI lineage: Eukaryota > Viridiplantae > Streptophyta > Magnoliopsida > Asparagales > Orchidaceae > Cymbidium > Cymbidium sinense. The sequence goes on from CM038215.1 coordinate 141,380,210, forward strand.
CATCCGTTCTAAATAGCAACCGATCTCCTCTCCTATCCCTGCAACCGAGCCTCCCCTAGTAGCCATAATACCCTCTTTTCCTCTCATCCAAAATAAGAAGTCAAATTTTAAAGTGCAATTTGTGGATATGTATGAATGGAAATGTGAAAGTATATATGTATATGTGTTTATTTTGGAGGTTTGATTGCCTCATCATGCTTATTAGAGCATGATGAGATGAAAATCGGCTGTGGTGTCACAAGACATTGCTCGTTACACTCATTAGAGCATACCGAGTAAGCCAAAACTATTAGATGTCGCTCCACCTATGCTGAAATGTTGCCGAAATTTGGACTAAAATCTAGGACTTAAACGGATTTAAGTGAAAATCACCTAAACTTAAGATTAAAAAAAAGGTGTATAGTAAATATACCGACAAACATTAAATCAAAGAAAATAGATGAGAAATACTTAAAGGAACTTTGAATGAATAAAACACTTACTTAGAATGTAACCAAATCTTTCTCCCCTTTCAAACTCCAAAGCACCCTAAGCAAACTATATGAAATGGAAGGCCTTCCCTTAGCCTTATTTATAGAAATGGAAAGAAGCAATGCAAGACCGATCTTTGTTTAAATTAAATATGATGACGGGGTTAGATGGGTAATTATCACAAGTGAAAATTATATGAGACAATATTTTTCCCTACAAATATAACTTTCCATGGCTTAAGTTGAAGGAAGCAACAAATGTAAATTCCCTGATAAAGTGAGTTTGCATTCTTGTAAATTCCTCAAAATTAAATAAGCTATAATTGAAATTTGGGGAGACTAATACAAAACTCATAAGAGATTTGTAACAAATTTGAAGTATAATTTTCAAATAAATATGGAATTTTATATGGAGTTAAGAATAAATCTAAATTAGGTTTAATAACTCTTATATGATTATGAAGATGATTACAATGCTAACGAATAAGCATGAATATGGCTAAAGCAATAAACACTGAAATTGGTATAACTTATTAAAAGTGATTTAAATTGAACACAATCAAGTTTGGAGAATGAATATGAAATTCGATAACTCACCTGTGAGCAAATGTGGATTTTGATTTTTCACCAACTAACATGAACAACATTTATCACTGATAATTCCAAATATCAGTGAACAATAACAAACATAACAAAGCTGCTTGATTAACAAATGAATTATGGTTTAATTCACACTAAGCAAGTTGGGAAGTTTCATGAAAGTTTAAGTGAGACATATAAAGAATTTGATACATAGTCAATAACCATGAATATAATTCTTACAATATGTCAGTTTAAATAATCTAAGTGAAAATCTAATTAGATTTATAATCAAGATCACAAGACACGTATATTAAGCTTGAGAGGCATTCAAATACAAATGTAATTCAAGCGTGAATTAAGCAACAAGGCTTATATTTAATAAGGCAAGTTGAAAAAGATATAAGTGAAGCTGTAATATTCTAAATTGAAAATATAAAGTTGAAATAACCACCACTAGGTTCAAAACACATCATACAAGAGAATATAAGACGTTAATTAAGACATTCTTAAATACACCTGCATGAAGCTCGATACTATGCTGAATGTTTAGATTCAAGTGTATGAGGATGCTGCACGGGTTACTTCCCGGTTTGGTCTTAGGACTGGGTTTGGGTTAACAAAACCTAAAAATCTAATTATTATAAGAATTTTAACTTATTGAAATATCTGAGAAGCTAATTCTGTCATGTGATAAAAGCTTTGATCCTCTGTTAGGAGCTAAACAGAGTTGACAGGATCTAAAGCTCTCAAATATATTTGATTCAATCAATTAACTACCTCAATGATGGTGTGTTGACTGGTGATTTCAACCGGAGGAGATACTTACCATCAAAATGTGCTTGTAAGCTCAAATTGAATTAATCCAAATCAAATGTTCAAATTGAAAATTTAATATATCACTGAGCTATCAATGGTTAAATGAAATTCAATTTTTAAAGAACTTAAAGCTAAATCTCAATCCACCTTCCACAATTGTTTGTCGAAGGTGATAAATTAAAAAACTCAGCTCATAAAGAATATAAAAGTCAAATCAAGTGTTTTGCTATGTTCACTCTCAATCAATCTCATGCTAGTAAGGATGTGGCCGGTGTCCTTTGACTGCGTGGCTTGGCCGATAAGCTCCACAGATGATGCAGTTATGACCAGAGTCCTCTGATCGGGTGGTTTGGCTAGTAAGGTTCCATTATATTACTATCACGACTATAGCTCGTATGCTCCCCAATGGCTCTGCCCTTTGAGTTGTGAGTCATAGGGTATACCTGATAGGGCAAAAAGCTCCCTGTCAGCTAAGGTAGACTTAAGCCTATCTCCTTAGACAAACACCACCCAAAGTCTACAAAGATTTTTTGGATGACGTAACCCATATGTTGTTGATAAGAATCCTTTGGTCAGGTTGGGTTGACTACCTCCTTTGACTAAGTAGACTATGGACCACGTGGGATAATAGAATCATGGGATATAGATCGGGCAAGTCATCATTCCCCCAACCATCCTCGTTAAGCTAATAATGATGAATTACATAAATTCCAAAACTCCACATGCTGCTACTATACGCTATGCATTCAACGATCTAATGACTAGCCTTAATCGAAAGTTCTCTCTTAGCATTAAGAGGGGTAAATAACTATAGGGGCTTGCACCTATAGAAAACTTGGAATGAGATCTAAAGTCCTCACAAAATTAGGGCGAAATCTCTGGGTAGTGTCTTATCTACATTTCCATCTGCCTTTTGAAAATTACATTGATATTTTATACCATAATTTCTTCAATTGTTGAGTGGTTGGTGGCAAATTTTCATAACCCAAAGATTAATCACTCTCAAACTGTAATCATTGCATTTCCTAGAATATTAATTTAAAATTCTCAAAGCTTTTTGTTGAATCCTACGTCATCACCTCTCTACAACATTGGGTTCAACACCAAATCCAATAATAAGAGGCAATGCATTCCCAATCAAAGGAAAATCATTCAAATCTTGTTTCCCCTATCACCATTATCATTTGTAATCATTAATAAAAGATATAGTCATGCATTTTTTTAAAAACACCCATGTAAGTTCCATAAGATTCTTGCATTCCATTATTGGCATTGACATTCCAAATTTGCTTAATTTGGACTAACATTGAATATAATACTAATGATCTTATTTCATTAAATTAAATGAGAATTTGATGCTTAATATGACATAATGGAGAAGAAAGATTCATGTAGCCAACCCCACATAGTGAGATAAAGGCTTGTTGTTGTCATATTGAATATAATACCTATTATTTATTTTGTGAAGAAATATGTTCAAAATTTTAGTTTAGACTAAAATAACTCTAGTTTTAATACCATTGATGCTTAAACAAAGTTTACGGCCCTCACTAATATTATGCGACCTTTCAACCATAAGAGATCTTCTTTTACAAGTACCTTCTTTATTTTTAACAAGCATTTAGGCCGCAAAGATATTTCACAATGAAAATCTCTCATCCTTCATTGTCTGTGAAGGATAGTTGTTTATTTTATTTAAGATTAAATGCTCTAAATCTTAAACCTAAAGTGCTGATAGATGGGAAGAAAACTTAAAGGCCAACAAATATTAGATTGCCTACTAGAAATTTGGTCAAATGATTATCACATAACGATTAATTCATCTTTGAATAATAATCAAAACATTATCAAGTATATATCAATTGTGATCACGAATGAATCAATCAATTTTCAATTTATTATTTGAGGATGCTTCAATCATCATTCAAAGATTATGAAAGATGACTTGACTTTTTTTTTTCAATCTTTATTAAAAAAAAAATTGATTATGATTTGAAGATTGTTTCATCAATATTGAAAGATGATTCAATATGTGTAAAATTTATTTGATGATATTTTGAATAATATTCAATTCTAATCGATCGATTTTCAAATCATATTCAATCATTGTTTGATTATCATTTGAAGATTGTTTAGATATGGTACAATAATGCTTCAATCTTTGTTTAATCATAATTTGTCGATGATTAGATCTTTATTTGATCATGATTAATGATTCTTAAAGATGGCTCGAGCAAGCTTTGAATATATTTGAATATAGTTCAACATATTTTTTACTTGTCATCACTTTTTGAATTGACCCTTCTTAATTATTTTGGTATGTATGTAGATGTTTGTTTTAATGATTGCATAGAGAGATATTATAGTGTTCTGATTATATATAAAACTAGGAGTGTGATGAAGACATTGGCTAGACAATTTGAATCTTATAATATTTACAAAACTAAAAGATCCCTTCTAGCTGACTCTTTAGAGCTTCTGAAATGCAATTTTCTAGTGCCTTAATTTATCAATTATTATTGAGTATAGTTGATGATGCTAATAATTATAGATACCATTGAATGAAAAAATACCACATGTGGAATGAGTAAGTTTGCTTTAATTGCGGGCTTCAATTTGGGGAATTGTCATTTGATGAAGATTTATGAAAGATAAACAAAAGTAATAGGCTACTCGATAAATATTTGGTTGGAGATTATAATTTGAAAAATACAAACCTAAAGAGAGTTTTATTGGATTGCACTAAGAGAGAAGACATTTAAAAGCGGGATAGAGAATTTCTACAGTAGGAGGTGAAGATGCATTTTTTGGAAACCTATGAGGTGGACTGTAATGGGAGAGAGAGAGAGAGAGAGAGAGAGAGAGAGAGAGAGAGAGAGAGAGAGAGAGAGAGAGAGAGAGAGAGAGAGAGATAAAGGGATATAATATATAATGAGGCTGCTTGTTTGAAGAAGAATGTTTCAACTCAATACACTCCAAGTTGATATGTTATATCATTACATTATTGACCTTAAAAAGCTATCCTAAATATGAAAAAGAGATCTGTTGAGTTCATAAGGGAGAGACACCTATTCTTTTATTGATCTAATGCATATTATTTATCTTAGTTATAAATATTTATCATTTTATTAATTATTTTTATTTAGATATATTGTGTTATAACATTTAAATTATATTTTATTTTATCATGACCACTGTTTTATATCTATTGAATGACACTCTATTTTTATGCTCATTGTATTATAAATCTTGAATTATTGTGTTCTACATGTTATGTTATTGCGTAAAATATATTACAATTTGTCATGTTATAACGCATGTTCAAATCTTGTTCCAAGTATGTTTGAATATTTGCCTAACCTTCATTGAAATGTGTTCAAATCATCCTAGAATTTTGTTTTATATCTTGTATGTGTTAATTAGTCTTGTTGGTAATGACTTTAAAAGTTGTTAATACTCATAACAAAGTCAATCTATGCTCGAATCACTCTCGAGCTTTGCTTGATCCACTTTCCTCAAAATAAGGTTCAAAATGATTAGAATACACACACTTATCATTGATCATTGGGTCTATGGAGGATACTTTTTGTCTTTGATGTTTGGAGGATACTTAGTCATTGATTCTTACAAGTCATGATTGATAAATTTTTTTTTTGGGTCACTATATTATTCCTAACTCTTTCTTATTGTTCTCTATTGCTATGTGGAATATCCTATGAGCAGTATTGACCATTGGAAGCACCATTTAACATTGAATGTATGTGGAATTATGCAAAAAATAATAATTAAAATTGAATTTATTCTAACATAAGTCACTAATCATTTAATTGTTTTCTATCATATATTTTATAAAAAATTGTTAATTAAAATTTTTAATTAAATCTAAGCCAAAATAAATGCAAACAATAATTGACTCAATTATAACATTACATGCCTATTTTATCATAAAAAAATGCATGAAAAAGATAGTTTCAGCATATACTAAAGCTTTAACATAGATTCCTATCAGATTAATATGTATTAATAAATATAATTAGCATATTTTTGGCTACATTATATGCAACTAATGGAATTATAATGATTGCTATAATTCAAGCAAACATGGACAAGTGATAATGAAATATTTAAATAGTATTATAAGTAAACCGGGTCAAGAGCTTGACTTAGTTTAAGGCATATTTTGGTCCTAACCTTGCATTAATCCGAATAATATAAAATTAAGTCAATATCTTATTAAAATAATCAGATATTAATTTATTTTTTTTAGAATGACTTAAAATTATTAAATTAAGTCAAAATTAAATAAAATGATATAATAAAAAATAAAATTATATTAATATAACTTTAATGATACAATAATGATATTTTCAGCAACTTAAGATTTAATATTTTGATTGGTAGTATTTTACTAGTGAATACCTTGAATGTCACTCTAAATTAAAATTTTAGGATATAATATTTAAATTATTAATCTATTTTTGATTTTTAATCATCTGATCAAAATTATATCAGAATACTCCAAAAAAATTATATTAATAAGAACTAAAAATATATTAAAAATTTTAAAAAATTGTGCTAGAAGAGTTTATATTATATTAATCTTGAATAAATCTAAAAAATTTCAAGGCAATCATGATATAATTTATATATGGATATCTTAACATAATTTTTCTTCGAACAGAAAAAAAATAAATAAAGCGATAATCAAATATGTTAAAAATGCTTTCTATCAAACTGTTAATTTGAAATCTATAAAATTGTTCCTAAAAAAAATAACAAGTTGCAGTGTGATTAGAGCTTAAATCAAGATTAAGCCAGCTTAAGCCATTAAACCCAATCAAGTAAGAGTTTTGTTAAATTTGATTATCTTAAGCCTTATTGTAGCTGGTTGAAGGGTCTAACAAAATAAGCCTATATAAAAATAAAAAAATAAATCTATAATAAAAAATAAAATATAAACGTATACATCATAATCTTGTTAAGTAAAATATCATTTGATTTTATTTATTTATTAACATAAAAATGAGTTTAAATGGGTTTCAAAGCATAAAATCTTGTTTAAACTTAATTTTTTTATTTTTTTGTTGAAGTTGAGACATAATTACAAATTAATCGAATCTAATTAATTTAAACATCAAGCCTTATTAATAGAAACAAATTATTTGTAAGTTTTAATAAAAAATAACATAATTCCATGGTATTATTTACTTGTTTGATGAACCATAAATAAAAATTAAAATATGTGAATACATATATTAACTATTTGATTTATGTTTTATTGTAATTGTATCATAATAATATATAGAATTCTTGAAGCTCATTAAATATAAAATAGTTATAAAAATATAAATAAATAAAAATAATTAAATAATAATTTTTTATTGAATTATTAATGGGCTTGATTTTACCATTAGTATATGAATAAAAACTTTTTAGAATCACCTATGATTTTAGCAAATTTTTAGCTGAAATAAACATTTTTATGAGAGAAACTTAATATTGCCAAAAGTACTTTGATACGAGTTCACTTGAACATAATTTAAGCACTTCAAAAAATATTTGAAAACTTCATGATATTGTATTGAGAACTCCAAATTCCATTCACTAATATCTAAAATGAGTATCTTGATGATCTAAATCCTATAAAGGCAAAATAGCTTAATTAATATATAATTAAGAAGTTGAGATAACTAAAAAATATTGCATGATTAAATGAACAATACAAACTATCCAACTAAATATTTTGATTTTTGAAGGATATGCCAAGAATCAAGACTATCCACCTTTAGAAATATATAAATAAATCTAAGTTATGCAAATTTAGGGAGGGGATGAGGTCACAAGAAAGATTCCAAAGACATGCATGACAATGCCAATGCGCATTGACACATGCCATTAGTTGCCATCAACACGATCATCATTGTCCACCATTTACAATAAAGTCTATGTTCATTGAGACCAATAAGTTTGTCACCTACTATCATCAATAACTTAAGTAGAGTTGATGCATGCCATCAAAATCAACACCGACGCCTACCATCATCACTGGCATCGACAATTTTATAGATTATATAATGCAAATAAATTATTGCATGTTGTTGCCGCTTCTGCTAACACTTGTCACTATAAACGAAAAAGACATAAGCTATCAACACTAATGTTGATACTTGTCAATGCTCACAAAGTTGTCACCCATAATCAATATCAATACTACTCATTGTTACCCATACACCACAAGGCTGATGCACACCATCATTATTTACACTAAATTATTGAAGTTGAAGCCAACACCAATTCCCATTTATGCCAATAAGATCATCACCCTCCATCGTCAACAATATTATCACACGCCATCGACATAACGCGATACCCATTGATTTTAACAAGGTCGTCACATATCTTTGCAAATAACTTTAATGTCTATCATCACTAATAAGAATATTGAACGCCATCGACTATAGCTTTGAGGAGTGAACTTAGCATCAATTGACACTATATGTTGACACCAACACTAATGGCCACTAGACCACTAATAGTGACGCTAGAGGTCAACACCGATGTTGATGTTGGTTTACATTAATAAGACTAATGCCTACTGCTAACACTTGCATTGCTCTCAGCAAGATGATTGCTCGTCATCAACATCAATATTGATACTAATTATTATAGGTAGTCTAAGAAAATCAATCTTATGAACTCCCATAAGGTTGTTGTTGACCTCACTTTTGGAGTGAGTTCTCAATCTCCTCATCTTAGACTCAGGACTCTTCTAGACACTAAGAGCTCCTTAGTATTAAGACACCTCTAGTGATTAGGTGAACACTTAACCTAAGCTTAGAGACTTAGAAGGGCTAGTCATAGGAGTAGGCTATGCCTTAGGGACATAGGGAGACTTACCTACCCTATACCCTAAACCCAATTAATGTTTATGAGCTCCAAAAATTCACCATCAACCTCTCGACAATTGAAGAGAATGTGATTTATGTGTTAGTGTAATTTTCAGAAGGCAGATGGAATAGTAGATAAGACACTACCAAGAGATTTCATTCTCATTTGGTGAGGACTTTAGATCTGGTTCCAGGTTTTCTATAAGAGCAAGCCCCTATAGTTAATTACCCCTCCCAATATAGTAGAAGCATGTAGAGTTTAAAATTTAGATTTATAAAATTCATCATCATTTGCTTATAGCGGGTAGTTGGGGAATAATGACAAACCCGACCTAGATTCCATGGTTCCGTCATCCCGGGTTGTCGCAATCCCTAGTCTACTTAGTCAGAAGAGGTAGTCGACCTAACTTGACCGAAGGATCCTTATCAGCAACACATGGGTAGCGTCATCCATGAAATCCTTATAGACCTAGGGTGATGTTTATCTAAGGAGACAATCTTAAGTCTACCTTAGCTAACAAAGGGCTATTTGCCCTATCAGGTGTACCCTACGATTCACAACTCACAGGGTAGAGCCATGGGGAGCATACGAGCTACAATCGTGATCGTAAAATGATGGAGCCTACTGACTAAACCACCCAATCAGAGGACTCTAGTCGTAACTGCATCATATGTAGAGCCTACTGGTCAAGCCATACAGTCAGAGGACATAGGCCATGTCCTTACTGACATGAGATTGTTTGAGAGTAAATATAGTAGAACACTTGATTTGACTTTGGCTCCTTTGTGAGCTAGAGTTTTCCTTAATTTGTCACCTTCAATAAATAATTATGAAAGATAGATAGATTGAGTTTTGTTTTAAATTTTAAAAGATGGATTTCATTTAGGTAATTTTTTTATTGATACTTAATTTAAGTTAATTTGATTTGAAATTAGAATCATATTTTGATGGAAATATCCTCTCCGGTTGAAATCTCTATTCAACACAACCATCATCGGGGTAGTTATTTAATTGAATTGAATATATTTTAAAACTGTCAACTCTGTTTAACTCTTAATAGATGATTAGATCTACCGTCACATGACATAATTAGTTTCTCAGATATTTTTAGAGGTTGAAATTATTATAATAGATTTGTAAGTTTTATTAACCCGGACCCGATCCTAAGACGAAGTAATCCGTGCGGCATCCTAAGACACTTGTGTCTAAACATTCAGCATAGTATCGAGGCCCATGCAGGTATATTTAAGAATGCCTTAATTAACGCCTTCTTATATGATGTGTTGCAAATCTGGTAGCATACAAGGTGTTATAAATTGATCTACTCTCTTATTAGATCCCTTGGATTAATATTTAATTACTTTATTTTATTCCAAGTTGATTAGTCTTTGAATATTCAACAGACTCTCGCTTATGACAATTCTCAAATTTATCACCAACTATACTCAATTTCTTCTTGCTCTAATTTGAGTATTTAATAGGGTGACAACTATACTCAAATATTTTTCAAGGATTCATCACTTATGCATATTAGCAATCATTTGATCTCAAGTCTCTGATAAATTCTTTAATTTTCTTCAATTTATTTGAGTATATTTGAAGATTATATCTTCATTCCAAGAGGCTCTTTTGTGCTTTGATTTGATGTTCAATCAAGATTCCTAATTCTTTTGATAACCTCTAATTTTCAATTGTTCAATTAGTTCTCTTATAAGTTTGATATCAGCCTCTCCAAGTTTCAACTAAAGCTTGTTTAGTTTTGTGAAGTTTTGAAGAAAGGAGAACCCATTTTACTGGTTCAATTTAAACTACTGAGGATTATAATTAAAGTTTGTGAGTTTAGTATCAACCCTCAAATTCTGTCATCACACCTGATTATTAAATTTAGATAAGGATGGGTTCCACATTGTTTCCTTCAATTCCTATAAATAAGGCTAAGAGGGGGGACTTCTATTTCTTTCCACTTGTTTGAGGAGTTGGAGTGCTTGAAAGAGAAGGGTTAATTTTCTTGGTGGGCTTTCAACTTTACTAAGATAAATCTTGTAAGTGCTTTTTACCTCTTTCCTCTTTGATTTAATGCTTTACTTTTGTATTCATTGTATGTTATTTTCCCTCCCCTCTTTTTTCTTATTTGATCATTTTAGTTTAAATTTAGCTTTAGGTTTCTTTGTTTAGTGCTCTTAAGCCAGTTTTTTTTTGAAGTCCAAAGATTTGACAAAATTTTGGCAACATTTTGGCTAGGAGAGTGACATCTAACAATTTTTTTTGGCTTGCATGGTACGCCCTATTGAGCATAGCAAGCAGTGTCTTGTGACACCACAGCCATCATCGCACCCGCTATGCCCTATGGGATATTTGTGAGGCATTCAAACCTGCAAAGAGAGATATATATATATATATATATATATATATATATATATATATATACACACACACACACACACACATACTTTTACATTCAAATCACACATATTCAGACTTAATTTTCTACGCACTTACAATGATTGGTAAGGAGACAAGAGGGAGATACTGAAAACTAAGAGAAGAACCCACTTGATGATGGTGTTCCTCTCTCTGGCAAAAAGGAAAGGTCAGAAGGAGAGGGAGGGGAGATGTTGGAAACCAAGAGAAGAACCCATCTGATGATGATGTTCCTCTTCGGCTGTGAGAAAAAGAAAGGTCAGTAGGATAAAAATTAGTGGATGTGTGTTTAATTTGAAGAAGGTTATGCTTGATATTTTAGGAAATAGATCAAGAGGGGGAAAAGAGTTTTCGGCTAAATGAGGATGAGGAAAAGAGGGAAGTTTTGGATAGGAAGAAATGAGGGAAGTAGAAGGGGGATTTTTGGTTTTGGGGAGAAATGAAAGAAATGGAGATTTTCAGTTTTGGGGAGAAATGAGGGAAATGGAGAAGATGAAGAAGAGAAGAAGAAGGGGAAGAGGAAAGAGAAGAACCCTACTCTTGCTTGCGGTTGCAGAGAAGAGGAAGAAGGGCGAAGGTCTTGTTGCTTGCTTGCGGTTTGGACAGGAGAGGAGAAAATGAGAGAGAGGAAGAAGCCTCTTCCTTTCAGTTGAGGGATGTCACCGTGAAAGAGGGGAGGAACGATTGGAGGAGGAGAGTGCGGTTGAGCCGTTTGAATGGACAAGAGGGAGGGAGGAAGCTTCGAATGGGACCATGCATGAAGAGGGCTTGTGTGCGTGAAGAAGAAGGTCTCGGGTCAGGTTATGCATGAAGAGGAGGCCCAACCGAATGATTTTAGGGATTTAGGTTAGATTTATATCAGTTAGGATTAAATTAGGGATTTTAATATTTTTTATTCCTTAATCAACTTTAATATGAACTTTATACTGACCTCAATATAGGATTCATATATATGTTAATTTAAGGTTATTATGATATTCTAAATGCAACGGTACAGTTAGTTTCACAATCGAAGGCCGTTTGATTCAAGTCGACATCAAATTGAGTTAATTTCAGCTCAAAATACGTGTTTTCATTTCTGACCTTTTTATTTTTGTATAAACTTGTCCAAATTGAGTGCGAACAGTCTTACTTGATAGATTTTAATATTTCAAAACTAACGATGCAATCAATTTTATGAACGGAGGTCATTTAGTTTTTTTCGGTGCCTCCTGATCTCGATATGCGTATAAGTGCATTAACGACTTGATCGCTTGATCGATTGGTCATCAGAATGTGAAATATTTATATTCTAACTAGTTTTGACATTTTTAACACAATGGCAAAGTCTGTTCATCAATCAAAAGTTATTTGGATTGATTTTGGTGACGTCTAGAGTATTTCAGCCTCAATTTGCATGCTGTCACTTCCGATCCTTCGACATTTGTAAAGACTTGTCTAAATTATGTGAGGATAGTCTTACTTAATAGATTTTGATATTTCAAAACTGACGACATAATTAATTTCATGAATGGAGATCATTTGGAGATCGTTGTAGTTTCTCAGCTCCGATATACGCATTAGCACATTGGTAGCTCGATCCATTGATCGGTTGATCTTTAGAATATGCAATATTTACATTTTGACCAATTTTGATGTTCTAAACATGATTATAAATTTTATTCATCTATCGAAAGTCATTTGAACTAATTTTGGTGATATTTGCATCTCAGCTCAGATTTGTGCTCTAGAGCATCCGAAGTCAATCAAATTCACCTTATAAGTTGATTCGGCTTGTGTAGTGTATGTGAAGGTCAACAAATGCCCCTCAACAAATGTGATTTGTGTGTAGAGTGAGTCACATTTGTTGAAAACTGGTTGTCCCTATTGATTTTCTTCTCTTTCTTTTTCTGTATCCCTTCTTTTTACTGCTTCTTAGTATAACTCCTTATTTTGTTTGATGCTTTATTATGCTACCGCTTGGATTCTAATGTGTTGTTTCTCTAATCATTTGACAGGAGAATGCTCAACTAGCATAGACTTGATGATCTGTCATCTACTGAGCATAGTGAAGAGGCTATTTGGTCGGAGATTGACAGATACAATCCTCATGGAGATGCATATATCAGGGAAAAGATTGAGCAGCACATTGATATATTTAGGGGACATGATTTTTACTAGAATTTCTTTGTGTGCTCCTTCATGCTTATTAATAGTACTTCAGACTCTATTGCTTCTGAGGATCCCACAGATTGGGTGGCTACCATTAAGCTAAAATACATGGATGATAATCCTCTGGATAGTACGGTAGCTCAGGTTAGTTCTAGATATTAAGATATTTTACAGCCTACATCTAACAACATTGAGTGGATGAGGTAGTCTGGACTTCTGAGCCACCGTCAATTATAGTTGAGCTCATCAGACTTGCTTCAAGATTCATCTGTGATAAGATTCCTAGTCTTCTACATGGATACGTTACATGGGCTAGATACATCTTGCAGGCTCATCGAGACACTTTGCGGACAACTAATATTTATAAGGCAGTATATGTGTCTTTGTTTGATTTTGGAGGTATGCCTTCTTCTTGGGCTCGTGGAGTAGTGGAGTTCTGGGATGCTAGTAGTAACACTTGTTGGATTAGCTTGAAGGAGTTGACATTTACACTTTGGGACTTACAGGCTGTGTCAAGCCTTCCAGTGTTTGGTTACCACTACGAGGATTGTGTTTTGCTTAATGAGGAGTTATTTCACAGACATCCCTATGTTAATAGTGATCAACGGGGCAGATTAGCCATGTCATCTGTTTACATTGATCTTCTATGTTATTATCACCTGGCTTTCTGGGCACTAGGATGCTCTAGACGAGCATGGGCTACATTACTGTGAGTGCATGGATTGAGAGCTTCTTATAGGATTATGCTTTATCTGGGGAGACTGTAGCACTACATGATTCTTTTCGCTTGGGTGTATATGATGGCAGTTGCTTATTTGAGGATGCGGAGCCTACTTTATTAGCAGGAGAGACTTCTCCAGCCATATAGGTGTTGAGTGAGGATTTGTTTTTAGCTGGATTTATAGTGACATGGCTCTGCATTTTTTGTGCTTCCCATTATAAAATGATCAGTTCGTCCAGGTGCTTTGTTAGCAGCCAGCAGGATTTCTCAAGGTGAGCAGATTTTCTAGCCCCAACTATGTTAGCTAGGATTTATAAGATATTGGGGGTGATTTTTGAGGTTGGTTCTCTAGAGTTACGAGATGTGACTCTATCATGGTAGTACTTGTACTCTTGGGTTCACCTCCACATACATGGTGCTTTTGCTTATTTTGAGTATCCAACATTCTTTTCAGGGCAAGGATATCCTACAGTATTGTAGTTATATTAAGCATTATCTACTTTGGAGATGGAGCGGATTCAAATGTTCTTCTTTGCCCCTCATTTGGTCACAGAATAATTTTTATTAGTTTACTAGCCGGACATATTTGATTTACCATCTGACTTGATTGAGGCCGATCTTATTGATAGTCTTGATGAGAATGACAGATATTCATTGCTCCATGATGATTGACAAGATTCAGTACTTTTCGATACATCCATAAAGATTATGTTAATCGTGGTTGTTATAGAGGGCTACCAACCCAACTGAGTTGCACAATAGTTTAGTTTCTTCCAGTCGACTTCTCATGATGGTAGGCCATTCACCCCTAGTGTAGTGGACATTAGGAAGATCAGGATGATTCCACTTGAGACACGTTACTTTATTGCTTTAGCTGTTTAGCTATATTTACTAATGCTTGGTATTACTACTCACTTTCAGATAACTCCTTCACAAAGTCACACAGGGGTTAATTATACCTACCTCACATGGGCACAGCTATCCTTTGGTCCTTTCTTAGAGCGAGGTGCTAGGATATATGAGCGTAGGTTGAGGATTTTGGGAGTTCCTCGGGGTCAGAGACCTCAACGTTAGTCACCACCAGCAAGACATAGCAACGCTAGAGGTATAATTACTATTTTTCTCCTTTTTAATACCTCTATCATATTCTTTATTGTATCATTAAAATACATTCAATGCATTTGATATTTTAATTTGATTTGTGATAGATGCAGTAGTTGATGAATAGGTCAGAGGTGAGGACACCACTCTTCATAGTAGAGTTAGAGCTAGGGATTCTATTTCTAGCTACAATGAGATTTCTTCCCCAGCTCACAGACGTAAGTGTAATCAGCCTATAGAGCCTGTGTGGGCTTCAGTTGATTGTTCCATGAGTCTACCTCCACAGTAGTTTGTGACTTCTAATGAGGTGCCACAGGCATTAAGTAGCACTAGATATACTATTGAGGACTCTAGAGTTGGGTCATCGAGCGTGCCTGCCTTTGATACTGCTGCCTCAGATTTTACTACTCCTTCTATGGAGCCACTTTTTCTCATTGAGTCTCACTCTACCCATTGTATTGAGGAGACTTCTGAGGTGAGAGATCCCTAGCAGAGTTTCTATTGAGCCAACACATAGCCCTAGAGCTTATTAGATAGTGAGGGTCCTCAAGGATTACATCACTTGTGATACACCAGTTCAGTTAGATTCACCATATTCAGATATTTTACTTCCTTCCTTTATTCTTTAATTGCACTGCTTTATCTCATACTGATTATTTTCATTCATTTTTTGCAGTGCCTGATGTAGGCTATGAATCTGAGATTTATCATCAATATCCATGTACACTAGATTCACACGATAAAGGTATGTGGGATTACGGCTTGGTGTTTTTGAGGGACATAATTTCTAGGCTTACTCCAGACTCGCAAGAGCCACTAAACAACTTCACATCATATGCGAATACCATTCTGGATCTTCTAGCTCGCACTGGCTTGGAGGAGTAGGTTCTTAGGTATTTGGAGACTCTTTATAGAGACGTAGAGTTTTTGATCTACCAAATGTGATCGCTCAGTATCGTATGCTCTGGCACTTTATTGGTAGAGCTTTAGGAGAAGTCAGGCATTGTAGGGAGGTGGCTGACTTAGCACATGATGAGTTTGAGGAGAGTGCTGAGGCTTTACGACACGATAGTCAGAGATCAATGGATGCGACTTCTAAGTTAGACAGACAGACTAACAGGATCAGAGAGTTGCATGCTAAGTAGGATAGGAGAGCTCAAGCTATAAAGCATGAGCAACACCATTACCATCGCCACCGGCTATGGTGAAGGTCGCTTTGACGAGCTACTGATGCTTTATAGTTGGCTGAGAGTGAGCATCAATCTTTAGCCGTTTATTCAGCACAGCTTGAGGAGCTACAGTCTAAGCTCCCATGATATACTTTTTTTTTTCTTTTGTTTCTCTTTCCAATAGTCATGTATTGTCTTGTTGTATTAGTAGACATTAGCATTCCTATGTTACTTTTGTGCATTTTCTTGATTAGCTCATTTGAAAATATATTGAAATATCATTCTGCAGGCAATATATAGATTGATTTGAGGTAGCTCTGAATTAAGGGTTTCCTTAAGTTGTCTTGGTCTATCGATCAAGTAGAAAAGATCTCTTGGATTCTGGTTGCTTGTAATGACTAAGCTAGATCCAATTTGAGATTGAACAGCTATCATCATTGGAATGACGAGCAGTGTCTCTTTCACTGTAGCCCTTTCTTACGACTTGTTGAGTGAGGATAGCGTCAGAAACTTGGCCACATTTGGGTTTGTTGAGTTTTACCTTTAAAACCTATTCAATTCTTCTACTTAAGATGTATTGGGTTGGTGATTTGGTCATTAGACTAACAAACAAGGGCTCTTTCACTGTGGCCTTTTCTTGCAGCTTGTTGAGTGAGGAGAGTGGCAGCAACTCGACTATTTGTGGGCTTGTTGATTTATGAATAGATATACTAAAAAAATACCCCTGTCTTGCAGGGGGATTTTTATTGTACCTCAAAAATATATTTATCATTTATAATACTTTTCAGATATCAACCATTAATTGGCGACATTGATCTTTCACCATTTAGGTCAATGATTTGGTATGCCCCTCCTTGATACACTTTTTTGATGACAAAAGGGCCCTCCCAATTAGGTTCAGATTTGCCATGAATTTTTTGATTAAGAATAATTGGTCTTCTAAGCACCAAGACCAATTCTTCTTTCTCGAATGTTCGAGGTCACACCATATGCTCAAAATCCCTGGACATCTTTGCTTGATAAACTTCTATATTTTAATGAGCTTGCAATCTAACTCCATAAAGTGTGTCGAGTTCTTCCATTCTCAATAAGCATTTTGATCTTCAATTAGATTGTATTGGATGGATACTTGAAGTGATGGTAACTCAACTTTAAGCGGAAGAACTGCTTCAGTTCCAAATACTAATGAATAGGGAGTGGCTTTAGTCAGCATCTTATAGGTAGTTTGATACACCCATAGTGCCTCTATTAGTTTAGTATGCCATTCTCTCTTATTTTTAGCAAGGATCTTCTTGAGCAGCTTGACTAATATCTTATTGAAGGCTTCTGCCAAATCATTTGCTCTTGGATTATATATTGAAGAGTATTGCCAATTAATTTTATGTCAATCAATGAATCTATAAATCTTTGTACTTTTGAAAGCTGAGCCATTATCGGAGATTATTCAGTGCGGTACTCCAAATCTATAGAGCATATTATGTGTAAAGAAGTTAATCACTCAATCAACAGTAACTTCTTTAAATGGGGTAGCTTCAGCCCACTTAGAAAAATAATCAATCGCTGCTAGGATGAAGTGGTGTCCAGCTAACATTGGTGGATCAATTGGTCCAATTACATTTATACCCAACATTCGAGTGGCCAAGATTCTATTATTAGGTGTAGTGGATTTGGAGGTTGATGGATTATATTCCCATGTTCTTGACATTCATGACACTTCTTAGCATGATTGATATAATCTCTCATCATAGATGGTCAATAATAGCCCATCCTTTTAATCTTTACTGCCATCTTGGGACCTAACTGATGTACACCATAAAGTCCTTTATGAAGTTCAACCATCACTTTGGTGCCTTCATCTGTATTTAGGCATCGTAGCCACATTTGTTCAAAAGATCTATGATATAAAGTATTGTTGACAAAAGTATAGTGCAACATTCACTTCTTAATTTGTGCTACCAGTGATTTATTATTTGGTAATTTACATTCTTTAAAGTAGTCGATCAAGGGTTGCCTCCAATCATGTGGCTCTTCTACAATAAAGGCTTCACACTACTTTTTTGAGATAATATCATACTTAGTTGTTCTTGTTATAACTCATTGTTGATTTTAAGGAGAATGAGGAGCAACCTGAGTTACATCCTATTGTGTCAAATTTAGTAACCCCTTTACCTACAAGGATAGGTACTTGTTGGCTTTAAAATTCATCGAGTAAATATCCCGATCATGACATAATCAGCATTCATACTTGCCATTTTTTAGCTAATTTTGCTAAGCAATCTGCTTTGCTATTCTCAGATCGAGAGACTCAAGTTAATATGATATTTGGTATTTACTTCATAAGATTGAGAACTCGCTTTTTCATAGAAAGTTAACTCAAGCTTGTTGATTTTATAGATGCCAAGTACTTGATTTGTAATAGGTTGAGAATCGCCGAAAATATGCAAGTTTTGAATGCCTATAGAAATAACTTCTTCAAGACCTACTACCAATGCTTCATACTCAGCTTCATTATTAGTTCTTGGCTCAATCAACCCATATGATCGTCTCATTGTCCTTCCTTCTGGTGTTATGAAGACGATGCTGATTCATGCTCTTGACCTTGGAAGATTTGGAGGTTGGATTTGTTTGATCGATGAGGCTCCATCAAAGTACATTTTCCAAGTTTGTGATTTTTTGCTTTCATGAATGAGCATAATTTGCTCATCGAGCAATTCATCATTAAGAGAAGAGTCCGCAGGGATGGGATGTGTGGCTAAAAAATCTGGTAAGACTTGTCCCTTCACTACTTTCTGCAGAACATATGTGATATGAAATAATAAAAGCAATACTACCCATCTTGCCAACCGACTTGTCAACACTGGTCTTGTCATCAAGTACTTCAGTGGATTGATTTTTGAGATGAGGATAATTTTGTGAGATAACATATAATGATGGAGCTTTTTGACTGCAAAGATCAATGCCAAACAACGCATTTCTTTCAGAGAGTATCTCATTTCTACTCTATTAATCTTCGACTGATATAATAAAGAGCATTCTCTTTGCTTTTTCATTGTGTTGTGCCAATAATGCTCCAAGGGATTCTTCTAATGCATCTATGTATAGAATGAGGGGCTTCCCAGGAGTAAGTGCTACAAGAATTGGTGGATTTAACAAGTAGCTTTTAATGCTATTGAAGGCTTCCTAGTGCTCCTTGTCCCATTTGAATGGAGCATGCTTCATCATCAACTTTGCAAATGGTTGATAACATCCTGATAGGTTTGATATAAATTGATGAATGAATGCAAGCTTTCCTTGTAAAGAATGAAGCTGACGCAAACTATTCGGTGGAGGCATCCACAATTGCCTTGATTTTAGTAGGATCAATTTCAATTCCTCTATGACGTACAATATACCCAAGGAATTTTTCAAAGGATACCCCGAATGTACATTTTAGTCGATTCATCTTGAGATCTTATTTTCTCATTCTCTCCAATACAATTCTCAAGTCTTCAAAGTGCTTTTCATGATTTAAGCTCTTCACCACCAAATAGTCAACCTAACATTCCACCTTATGGTGAATCAACTCATCAAAAATATGCATCATGGCTCCATCAAAAATATGCATCATGGCTCTTTGGTATGTAGCTTTAGTATTTTTTAAACTAAAAGGCATGACTGTGTAGCAATATATGCCAATAGGTGTTCTGAATGATGTTTGTCTTTCATCTTCAAGCATCATCTTGATTTGATTATATCTCAATGATCCATCCATAAATGAGAACATATCATAGTTGGAAGTATTTTCCACTAGTTGTTCTGATATTGGAAGTGAAAAGTCATCTTTTGGGTATGCCTTATTTAGGTCCCAAAAGTCAATATAGACATGGATTTGACGGTTCTTCTTCCTAACTAGGATAATGTTGGCTATCCAATCTGCGTACTTCTCCTCTCGGATGAAGCATGCTTCGATCAGCTTCTTAGTTTCTGTAATTACTTGTTCTTCAATCTCCAATCTCATTTGCCTAGGAGCTTGCTTAACAGGCGTCACATCTAGTTTAATGGCAAGTTTATGAACTGCTACATCAGGGGATAAGCCTGACATTTTAGAATATGTCCAAGCAAAGCAATCCCTAAATTCATAAAGTAGCATTTTTAGCTCTTCAACTTTCTCATCGGGTAGAAGGGCGCTGACGAAAGTTTGGCGGGGATCACCCTCAGCTCCTAGGTTGATTTCTTTGAGTTCATCCATAGTAGCTATTTGACCACCATCTTTGAGTTTTTCAGTGTAGGCTTGGCTTCTACTTCTTCATTATTTGTAAGAAAAATTTCATGGAGATCATCTTCTTTGTCACTATTAGTTTCAATTTCAGCTTTTATTACATTATAACAAACTTTATCTTGATGAGATTTGTGGATGAACCCAAGACCTTTATTGATAAACTTATCACTTCTTAATGATGTTTGAGGACTTCTTTGGCTTCACATCCTATTAAAGATTTGAGTTCTATTTTTAGTGGTTGTAATATGAATTCTAAGCATATGCATCATTCTTCGTAATTTTTGTGGATAGTGTATTGGTATTCTTGTTGGCACTATCTCATCAAAATTTCATGTTGAGCAGGTTGATCAAAATTGTGAGGCTGAGACTCTTCAAATTTGTAAAGTAGAGTTCTTGTTCTGCCACTTTCACTAAATGGTGATGCATAGAATGCTATCAATTCTTCAATGTTATGAACCTCTAGTGGAGTGATTTCTTTGAAATACTGCTGAGGGATGGTATAATTTTGAAGGAGTCCTCTGACACTGCCAATTGAGCTATCCTTCTTGATGCGACCTTGTCAACCCTATTTTCATAAGTAGATTCAAAGTCATAGTTTGAATCAGAATCACTTATTTCTTACTTTGCCTTCCTTGAAAGCTTATAAGTTCCCTTCGGTTTGATAAAAATATCTTCTTCTTCTTGTGTGTCACTTCCCAAATAAGGAACTGATCTTCTTGATTTAGGTATAGAATCAAGTGCTTTAGAGAAGTTGACATTGCCTTCTTTCTTTCATTTTTCTTATGCTCTTTCACCTTATGAAGTTTTTTTTAATCCGTGAAGTGGATACTATTGCCTCAAGAGGCTCTATTGGCTTAAGCTCTTTAGGGATAAAATATTTTGCATCTTCATCGATCTTTTCTTCATGGATGGAGAATGACTGTAGGTTGTCAGGAATTTTGAACTCTTCTCCATCTTTTAGGTACTTCATACACTGATTCATAGTTGATTGGACCATGCCATACTCATGCAGCCATGGCTAACCTAAGAGAGCGCTAAATGATGTATCGACATCGATTACATGAAGTTTGGCTTCTGTATATAAATCCTAAAACTTGAGCGGGAGAATAAAGGAACCTAGGGTTTTCTGTCCTTTCTAATTGAAACCATGAACCATCAACTTATCTTCCCAAGTTGTCAGATATCAAGTAATAATCCTCTTAATGCTTTTAGACTCATAAGATATATAGAAAAACCTGGATAAATCAGTATTCAGCTGATTAAGATGCCATCACTCTCTGCGGTAACATATAGAAGACGGTTGTGATATGCTATTATCAACATAAGATCTTCTCCAGAAAACGTGATTACTGGGAGATCTTGAGTTTGCATCAGTCATAGATTTTTTGGAAAAGTAAGCTTCATAACTCTCTGAATTTTTGAGAGCCTGTATCAAAGTTTCTCAGAGATCTTTTGACATTAAGAGAGCCTTATACACACTTAATTGTGTAAGGATCTTTCTTAGATGTGATAGAATATTATAATCTATCTTTTCACTTGATTTAAGCATTAGTTTAGATTTTTGGGGATGATATCTTCATTAAATTTAATTTATTTTTCTCTGTCTTTATTTGAATTCCCCTTCTTTGATGATGGTGGCAAGACTTTAACACTTCTCAATTGAACTTGAATCACCTTGTCGTGCTCAGATTCTTCTGAAGAGGTAATTTCATCAAATTTATTTCTTATTCTGGATGGTTGACCAAAAGGGCTAGACTCATTTTTCAACTTCATACATTTCATACGTGATGATATCGATGAGTTTGACTCTTCTCCATTGGGAAAACATAAATCTTCTTATGAACTGTTATCTTTTTGTTGAGTCATTAAATAAAATTCAGATGTTAACTCCTCAGGTTTTCTTGCTTTCCTGATAAGAATTTTGATGGGTTAGTCGAGTCTGTCTGACTCCCTTATCATTTTGGAGTAATTGATGCTGAAGATGTTCTGATATCACATAAATGATTCACCATGTCTCTATTGGACAAGATTCACCACTATCTTCTCATATAGTCTTCTTCTTGCTCTTCTTTTTCTTAGTCGGCTTCTTTGATTTATGAGGCCTATGTTTAGTAGACTGCTCCTCATGATGTGATGAAGTAGCTTTATCAAAATATCATTGATAAGCCCAAATGCTTCGCTTAGATATCTCATTTAAGTCTAATATAGGTTCAAGTGATGATTTCCACTTAACACTAGGGCATCTTTTAGCTGCTTCAGTACTTTCATAGTTTTCTTAGAGACTACTATTTCCCATTCTTCAGTCTGAATTAATTTTTATTTATTTTTGTCTTTAATGGATGATACAAAGAGAACGTAATCATTCTTGTAGACTCTTTTTTTGGGTTGACTAGAACACAATCGAATAATATAAATTCACCTTGCCGATACTTCCTTTCTAGCCAATCTTTGAAGACATAACAATCTTCAATAGGATGGCTGATCATCCGATGATAGGGACAGTAATTTGGATTATTGACTTGATCAACTTCTTCATGCCTTTTAATTTCTGGTAATTATAGACCAGCTTTGACTGCTTATTGAAATAATTTAGCCACATTGTCCCTTATAAAGGAATATTCTTTATTCATCTTTTCCTTAAGATCATTTCCCAATACTAATTTTAGCTATGGATTAGAATGGACGAGCTTCTTTCCCTTATCAGCATTGTACATTGGTTGTTTTTCTTTATCCACATTATAGATTACTCATTTTTCACCACTTGAGCTATAGAAAGCGGCATGAGTTTTCATTTCTTTTTGAGTCTAAAGGTTTGTTTCACTTTGATTTATCTGTATAAACTTCAGACTTAGGGTGATTCAACTTTTCAAATTTGGTCACCCTATCAAGCAAATCCTGGAATGTTGTAATTGATGCCATACATAAAAATGGTGCCATTTTATCATCCATATTGCCCATTAGCAATTAGATCACATGTTCTTCTTCTAATTATTGCTCACATTTCATACTTAGGTTATGCCAATGACTTATGAATTTTGTCACTGACTCATCTTTTCAGCTTTTCAGTAAGGCAAGATTAACGATTATTATTTTCTTGCTTACACTGGCAAATCTCTTCATGAATATTATCGCTAACTTAGTAAAGATTTTAATCAAATCATTCGATAATTCTACATACCACTCGAAAGTAGCTAAGGTCAGGCTGCTGATGAACTGATTGAAAAGTAGTGCATTATTCCCTCATGTATTACCATAAGTAGCCTTAAATTGGGCTAGATGTTGCTTTGTGTTACAAAGCCCACTGAAAGTATTAAACTTTGGCACTACATAACCTTTTGGGTATGACACTTGATCATATACAGTTGAGTAAGGGTGACCCATACTCACCAACTTCTTAGCTTGCTCTAAAGCTATAACTGCCTTTATCTTGTCATTAATTATTATTTTTAGCTGAGCAGCTGTTACCATTCTAGGTGTGCTAGCCATATTTTGAATTATTAGTTGAAGAGATAGTTGGTTAACTTCATTCCTCGCTGTGTAGCATATCGTAGAGCTTGAGGTACTAGTGACTGGTATAGGTTATATTATTATCTTATTGATTAGCAAAATAGGTGCTATAGTTGATGTGATATTCTTCTGTAAGATATCCATCATGATATTTATTTGTACCATCATGTCATTCATCTCGGTACCAAGCTATGCAATTTCCTTATCTTTGATTTCCATTTGACGCTGCATTTATCTTTGTTCTCTAGTTAGCACCATGACATCAACAAGTACAAACTCTTCTTCTTCCTCTATTTTTTATTATTATTTTGCTCCCTGCTCATCTCTAGAGGAAGAACTTGACTGTCCTTCTCTTTGTGCATTTGCAGAGACATCTATTACTTAGGCTGAATGACGATGCTGATTATAAAAATGTGTACCAGACTGATCATTTCTTGGCTCAATCATATAAATAGCTTCGAAACCCATGATCTCATTCTCATTTTGATCTTGTTCTTCTTCCTTTTCAGTATAGATTGACAATCGATCATCTTTTTGCTTCTGTGAAGACTCTCTTTCATAAATATTGAATTCAGGTTCAGGTTCCCTGGATCCATGTTGCTGCTAATGGTGAGCAGAAAATTCATCTATATCTCTAACCATATAGATGACTTCTACTTCCATTGTAGTCCTCTTCATTATCTTCTTCTTGCACATGAATTTTTGATCGACATTTCTATTAAAGGATGGAGATCAAAGTCAATCTTCTCTTATGAGGGTGAATCTGCGATTGGGATCCCCTAGAGGATTCTCCAGAGTGTTGACCATCGTGTCTTTTATCAGTGATATCCCTTCTTTTGGATATCCACCTCTGATGAGTTATTTTTGAGAAAGATTTATGAATATGTGTATCAGATGTTACACCTCTTCCACTCTTTAGGATTTCATCACGGGGCCTTGGCCTCCATATCTACTTTCCCTTTCCCCGATACCTTTGGTAGTGGATTCTTGGACACGTGATCCAAGTGTCACTCTTCGATGCTCACCGTGTGGAGCATAATTGGCTTGATGACTAGGTACCATAAGAGATAACCTCTTTAACATGACTTCATCATTTTCAATCATCACAGGCCTTTGAAATTTCCTTTTCATCAAGCCTCTTTCCTTGGCTACTTTAAAACTTTTTGTATTCTAGAGGATAGTATTTCACCATTAGAGCTATTCCTTTTTATCCATTTTAGATTATCAAAGTTATTGTGGGTAGGAATACTCTCTTCTGGTGGCAATATTATTTATTCACTGAGTCAGTCAAATGAGATCTGTAGAGCCCTCAGCTCAGCATTTCTTCATCTTCTTTGCCTTCTTGTTAATTTGCTTCCTGATAAGGAAGCTTCATGATCATGCTTTCTTGCTACTAAAGGTTCAATCGGCAGAGTAGTTGTACCATGATGCATTAAAGATACAGTTTTCTCATTAATAATTCTTTTCATTACAGGGGCTTCAGATTGACCCAGTCTTTCAAAAACTCAAGTTCTCTATCGAGAAAACTCTTTGGAATTGGTTCTTTGAGCGGTTGAGCATGGAGAGTATAACCTTGATGGCGAGGCCTTCCAGCATGGCATCGGATGAGTGGACCACAGGTGGGTTCTTCAGGAGTTACAACTATGATAGCTGAGAAATTCAAGCTAACAAATTGAATGGTAGCTTTGACATCTCCTATATTGATGATGCCGTTAGGTAAGCAGATGTTAGCACCACGCTCTAGCTGAACAGTGAAAGGAGTGCACTGTAGATCCATTCTGTAAAAGTGAAAGATGGGGATTAGTAATTAATAATTATTATTTCA
Source organism: Cymbidium sinense (assembly GCA_021442155.1). Taxonomy (NCBI): domain Eukaryota; kingdom Viridiplantae; phylum Streptophyta; class Magnoliopsida; order Asparagales; family Orchidaceae; genus Cymbidium; species Cymbidium sinense. Next base: position 141,406,119 of record CM038215.1, read on the forward strand.
CCCTATACTTTCAAAATCCAGAGGTACTACAGAATAAAATAAAAGTGTAATAAAGATATACTCTACAGAATAATTTATTCAGCATAGAGCCTCATACATTAGTAATTAGAATTTATTTCACATTGAAATCATCATTTTTTAAAATATTTTGTTGTTACTATAGCACATATATGACTAGCCAAAGATGAAAAAAGAATCCTATCCCAAGCGGAGTCACCAGAAATCTGTGGGCTCCGAAAATTCAGCACCGACCTCTCGACAATTGAAGAGAGTGATTTATGTGTCGGTGTAATTTTCAGAAGGTAGATGCAATAGTAGACAAGAAATTAGCCAGAGATGTCATCCTCATTTGGTGAGGACTTTAGATCTGGTTCTAGGTTTCCAATAGGCACAAGCCCCTATAGTTAATTACCCCTCCCAATAAGTGAGAGAGAACTTTCAATTAAGGATAATCATTAGATCGCTGAATGCACAGTATATAGTAGGAGCATGTAGAGTTTAAAATTTAGATTTATGAAATTCTTCATCATTAGCTTAAAGCAAATAGTTGGGTGAATGATGACATGCTCGATCTAGTGCCCATGGTTCTGTCATCTCGGGCTATCACGGTCCCTAGTCTACTTAGTCAGAGGAGGTAGTCGACCCTACCTGACTGAAGGATCTTTATCAGCAATACATGGGTTACGTCATCTAAGAAATCCTTATAAACATGGGGTGGTGTTTGTCTAAAGAGATAATCTTAAATATTCCTTAGCTGATAGAGGGCTATTTTCCCTATCAAGTGTACCCTACAATTCACAACTCAAAGGGCAGAGCCATTGGGGAGCATATGGGCTACAGGCGTGATCGTAATATAATAGAGCCTGCTGGCCAAACCACCCGATCAGAGGACTCTGGTCATAACTGCATCATTTATGGAGCCTATTGGCAAAGCCACACAGTCAGAGGACACTGGTCACGTCTTTACTGGCTTGAAATTGATTGAGAGTGAACATAATAGAACACTTGATTTGACTTTGGCTCCTTTATGAGCTAGAGTTTTTCTTAATTTATCACATCTGATAAACAATTATGGAAGGTGGATAGGTTGAGTTTTGCTTTAAGTTTTTAAAGATTGAATTTCATTTAGGTAGTTTTTTAGATTGATACTTAATTTAAGTTAATTTGATTTGAAATTAGAATCATATTTTGATGGAAGTATCCCATTCAGTTAAAATCTCCATTCAACACAGCCATCATCAGAGTAGTAAATTGATTGAGTCGAATATATTTGAGAACTTTAGATCCTGTCAACTCTGTTTGACTCCCAAGAGAGAATCAGATCTATCATCACATAATAGAATTAGTTTCTCAGATATTTTAGTAAGTTGAAATTCTTATAATAGAATTTTAGATTTTGTTAACCCGGACTCGATCCTAAGACTAAACTATGAAGTAATCCACACAGTATCCTCAGACACTTGAATCTAAACAATCAACATAGTATCGAGACCTATGCAAGTATATTTTAGAATGCCCTAATTAATGCCTTCTGTTCTCTTGTACAATGTGTTGCGAATCCGGTGGCATAGAAGGTGTTGTAAATTGATCTAATATCCTATTAGATCCCTTAGATTAATATTTAATTACTTTCTTTTATTCCAAGTTGATTAGTCTTTGAATATTCAATAGACAATTCTAAAATTTATCACCAACTATACTCAATTTCTTCTATCTCTAATACGAGTATTTAAATGGGCGACGAATATACTCAAATATTTTCCATGGATTCATCACTTATGCTTATTAGCAATCATTCGATCTCATGGAAAGTCTTTTATAAATTTTTTAATTTTTTTCATATTATTTGAGAATATTTGAAGAGTATATGTTCATTCCAAGAGGCTCTTTTGTGCCTTGATTTGATGTTCAATCAAGATTCCTACTTCTTTTGATATCCTCTAATTTTCAATTGTTCAATTAGTTCTCTAATAAATTTGATATCCGCCTCTCTAAGTTTTAACTAAAGCTTGTTTAGTTTTATGAAGTTTTGAAGAAAAGAGAACCCATTTTTCCACTTCAATTTAAGCCACTTCAATTACAATTAAAATTTGTGAGTTTAGTATCATCCCTCAAATCCTGTCATCACACATGATTATTAAATTTTGATAAGGATGGGTTCCACATTGTTTCCTTCAATTCTTATAAATAAGGCTAAGAGGGGGGACTTCTATTTTATTCCACTTGTTTGAGGAGTTGGAGTGCTTGAAAGAGAAGGGTTAATTTTTTTAGTGGGCTTTCAACTTTACTAAGATAAATCTTGTAAGTGCTTTTTACCTATTTCTTTTTTGATTTAATGTTTTACTTTAGTATTCATTGTAAGTTCTTTTCCCTCCCCTCTTTTTTTCTTATTTGATTCTTTTAATTCAAATTTAGCTTTAGGTTTCCTTGTTTAGTGCTCTTAAGCTAGTTTTTTCTTTCTAAATCTAAAGATTTGATGAATTTCTGCATCATTTTGGCTAGGGGAGCGACATCTAATATTTTTTTTTGGCTTGCTCGGTATGCCCTATTGAGCATAGCGAGTGGTGTCTTGCGACACCACTATCGTCTTCACATCCATTATGCCTATGAGACATTAGTGGGGTCTTCAAACCTGTAAAGAGAGACATAAGCATATATACACATACTTTCACATTCACATCATACATGTTCAGACTTATTTTTCTGTGCCCTTGGAATGATCAGCAAGGGGATGGAGAGGGAGATGCTGAAAACCAAGAGAAGAACTCGCATGATGACGATGTTCCTCTCTAGCTGCGACAAAAGAAAATGTTGAAAGGAGATGGAGAGGGAGATGCTGAAAACTAATAGAAGAACCCGTCGATGATGTCTTCTCTTGGTAAAAGAAAGGTGGAAGGATAAAAAGGATGTGTTTAATTTGAAGAAAGTTATGCTTGTAGGAAATGGATCAAGAGGGGAAGGGAGTTTTTATTTGGAAATGAAGGAAATTTAAAATAGATGATTTTGGGGAGAAATGAAAGATAAAGAGAAAAGAAGAAGAAAAATTAAATACTCCTGAGGAGGAGGAGAGGAGGAGGAAGGTCTGTCAGGTTGAAAAGAAAGAGAGAGCGGAAGCTTTTGTCGAGGCGTGTGTGAAGAGAAGAGCGATGCATGAAGAGCTTGATCATGAAAGAAGAACTCGAAGTCGAGGTTGTACGTGAAGAGAGGCTGAAGCTTTTAGGGATTTAAGCTAGATTTAGGTTAGTTAAGATTAAATTAAGGATTTTAATTATATTTTTAATGGATTAATCGACTTTAATATGAAGTTTATGCTGACCTCAATATAGGGTTGATATATATGTTGATTCAAGATTATTCTGATGTTCCACACGCAATGGCGCAGTTTGTTTCACAACTGAAGGCTATTTGGTTCAAGTCGATGTCAAATTGGATCAATTTTAGCTCAAAATGCGCGTTATCATTTCCAACCACTTGATTTTCACACAGACTTATCCAAATTGAGTGCAAATAGTCTTACTTGATAGCTTTTGATATTTTAAAACTAACGACACAATCAATTCATGAACGGTGGTCATTTAGTTTTTGTCGATTCCTCCTCACCTTAGTATGCGTGTAGGCATGTTGACGACTTGATTGCTTGATCAATTGGTCATCAGGTTGTGTAATATTTATATTCTGACTATTTCCAATATTCTAAACACAATGAAAAAGCCCGTTCATCGATCGAAGGTTATTTTAGTTAATTTTGGCGATGTCCAGTGTATTTTAGTCTCAATTTGCATGATGTCACTTCTAATCCTTCGTCATTTGCATAGACTCATCTGAATTGAGTGTGGATAGACTTACTTGATATATTTTGATATTTCAAAACTAACAGTACAATCAATTTCATAAATGAAGATCGTTTGAAGATCATCATAGCTTCTAACTCTGATATGCACGTTAACACATTGATAGCTCGATCGCCTGAACAGTTGATCTTTAGATTATGCTATATTTATATTTTGACCAATTTTGATGTTCTGAATATGATGGCAAAGTCAATTTATCGATCGAAGGTCATTTGACTGATTTTGGCGATGTTTCACGCATCTCAGCTCTGATTTCTACTACAGAGCATCCGAAGTTGATCAAATTTACCTTGTAAGCTCGATTCAGCTTGCGTAGCGTATATGAAGGTCAACAATGTTCACCATCTTAAACCAATCTCCAAATTCAAATTTGAGTTCAAATTTAGATTTCCAAAATTTACAATTAATCTCAACCTCAAATCCAAGCTCAAAATCTTTCATAAGCCCTATAATTTTATCTTATGGACTTAACCCTTAGACAAATCCAATTCAATTCAAATTCAATTTATTTTCTCTAAGATCAATTCAATCCCTCAATCAATTTATAAATTTCAAATCCAAACCCAACTCCAAATGATTAAAATATATAATCATGCCATATCCTATTTAAGCCATGTGATCTACTTCCATGAGATTTGCCAAAATCCCATTCAAATCAAGTCAAACTCAATTGATCCTCACATGAATCAATTATTACACCAATTATCTTCCTAAATATATTCAAATGATGACAACCAAATCAAACTAAATCAAATTATGTCAAAACCCTTCCTAAGCCATGTGATCTACTTTCATGAGCTTAGTCAAAATCCCACTCAAATCAAGTCAAACTCAATTGGTCCTCTCATGGATCAATTATTCCATGAATTATGTTCCCAAATATAAATCAAGTCTACACCAATGATAAAAATGAAATCAAACTAAATCAAATCTTTCCCTGGTCCTTTTGACCTACCTTCATGAGTGTGGGTGTTTTTTTTATCATTGTTATTCTCATCTTCATTCCTTGGAGGGGAATAAGAACAAAAATAATAATAAAAATTGATTGGTTGGACTCCACATAGATCCGAAGATGTACTCATTAGGGTGATCGGGTATGACATTGAGGAATAATGTACTATCTTGAGAGATAGAAGCCACTACCCTACAGTGGACCTAATCACCTAATGAGGGCTCCTGAGGATGATGAGTCTTCGTATGTATTGGAGATTCTTCCCCTACTTTATATGGAAAAATAAAGTAGGGTTTATTTAAACCAGGTTCATTAAGTTCCTATGGTGGAAAATCTCCATAGTTAATTACATCATAAGGAATGAGATTCCTTAGGAATACTCTCGATTAAGGTAAATGATCATTGTCTCCAAAGATTTCAAAGATAGGACTATCAATCAATTGATTATTTTTTTAGAAGATCAAATGGGATTGATCAAAAGGAGGGAGTTATTATTGAAACCAAAAGGAGATGAGTAGGGGATGCTCATGATACTAGGAAGCTTAGTGAGCATCCCAAACTATCCTATGGTTGGGCTTTATATTTTTGAAATTGACCAGAGTTATACGTTTGAGTTAAATTTTTATTAGAAATTTGGGGCTTATAATCCATCAACACAAGATTGTGGAAATGCTCAAGAGTTGAGGATTTATGCTCATGGTCCCAAAGGAAAATAACAACCTCAGATCCTAAATCTAGGGAGCTTTGGTGAGGACCAAAGTATGACCTAAATCTAAGGTGAAAATGGGTATATGATTTATCTCCATAAGAGAGGATAAACTACCCGACTATTGGACTTACAATCGCTTGGGGGTGGCTGCCAACTAACTCCTCCTATGATTTTAAATACCTGTAGGCAAGTCTTATGCTTTGCAAGATAGCTAGACTGTTATTTATTTAGAAAGAAGATTAAGTTCTTAAACACACTCCGTCAGAGATTAGATCAGATAGGGCATGAGTAATGACTTAAATCCACTATAAATTTTATTAAGTTTTAATTTTGATTTTTGGGCAATTCATTTGACATAAGGCTATGGGATTTCATATGCCTAATGCATGAGAAATTTGATTATGGGCTAAAATCAGCAAGAAGGAGATGTGTTTCCACCATGGCTCTCAAAGGTCAAGCCATTTTCTCTAGCAAAGGTGAAAGCCCTCCATTAGCAAGAGTGAAGCAAGATGGTTTTATGCATGATGTAAGACATACAACATCTAGCTAAGGGGTTGCTAAATCTTTTATTATCTTGATTTATGTCTTAAGTTTTTAGGTGATGTTATGAGTTATTTATTTTTTTAATTTTGAGTTGATTAATTGGATAAAAAATTTACTTTTCCCTAAGAGCCTAATCACATCTAAGCCATTCATCAATCAATGAAGAAATTAAAAAAAATCATGCCATCCAAATGCGCAAGCCAAACAAACATCAAATAATTTTATAAAGTTAGCATAAAAGAATAAAAGGCCGGTATGGTCGGGTACCACCGTACAACCCAAAAAGAAATGTGGGTTGCCAAGCTCCGCCCATATACAACCTGGATTACAAAATGAATTACTATAATCTAAAAGGAATTTATGTTATGGAGGTCTTCATTCTTCATTTCTTCTTTCTTCTTATCTATTTCTTCATTCTTCTTTCATTTCATCTTGATTGGAACATGGTTGCTCCAAAGGTATCACATGGTATATAAGACTTGATCTTATAACCAATGTTCATCTTAATCCCCTATAACATTCATTAAAAATCTAAATTATAGAATTTACATTAAAAGGAAAAGATAAATCTAACTTAACCTGCAAAATAGAGATTAGCTAAACATTCCACACAATCCCAAGCAGTTATAGAAAATAGTTTGGACTTAGCACCGCACACATGGGTAACCAAGTCCACGTGTCCTAATTTAGATTATGCTTAGGAATATAAGCAACCTGCATGACAAAAGCATTTATATTTTTATTACAGTGCCCTTTAAGCACAATCCCCTGTAGAAAACATGATTAGGCTAAGATTATCCTATCATTTAGACTATGAGCATGCACCCTAACATCTAGACTAAAATATCACATCACAAAATAAAATCAAATATCAAACCATTCACCGCCCTAACCTAAAGCTAAAAATGATGACTTAGCCTAATGTGTGTGCCATTTAAGGTTTGTGTGACATGTCTTGACTAGGCTTTAGGTTTGGAATTTTCTAAGTGTGAAGAGTTCAATTTAGAGGTTGGTTTCATATAAGTGATTTAGTTGATTTGTTAATTTTATTTGTTGATTTGATTTGGTTTGAATGAACCTACATTTAATTACTAAGTGTTGTATAGAGAAGAAAAGAGAAGAGAACTTCTCTTTCATCCCAACCTTAAGTAATTTCTAAGGTAGATTCATTAATGATTTTTATTTAGTGAATGCTTTATTATGTGTTTTAATTAACCCTAAGTTTAGATTTGCTCTAAATAAACCTATTCAATAAAAAACATCTTAGGATTAATTAAGGTGAATTACTATCACATAACACACAACCTTGTATTCCTTTCCAACATGTATATCAAGCATATGAATGATCCTAAGCATAGCTATACATGCAAATGCAAATCTTAACACACCTTGATGATGAATGCAAAGAGATGTTGCTTAAGGAAAATTTTAATATGCCATGAATGCATGTTTTTGTTAAGTAGAAAAGAGGGACTTTTTCATCCATTAATCAAATGCACATTTACATGTATAAAAGACATAAGTGAGTATGACGCCATTATTCTCTACACCAGGGGTATAAGATACAAAACCTTCTTAGGGCTACTTAAAGCCTCGCAACCCCGGGATGTCTAGACTAATATATCCCTTTTCTTAAATACAAGTGCATGTACAAAAAGAAGCAAATGGATGAAGAGTCATGCAAAGAAATTTTTGTTTGATTTGATTATGAAATTTACATGTGTAAATGTGAGGATCCTTCTTAAGTCATAACATGGAAGTGGATAGGAATGGATTTAAGCATGTGTTGCATTCTTTTCAAATGAACTATACACTGTACAAATCCTATCCAAATCCATGTTAAGAGGAAAGATGAAAAGCACGTAATACACATTTTATATTTATAGTCACATGCAAGTTCATAAGTAATTATAAGTAGCATACCTTCTTTTATAATCTTTGATTTATGAGTTTTGAAAATAGTTTTTGATTTAATAATGATAATAACAATTCATTTTCTTACTTTAGCCAAAACATGCAATTTGACATAAAGAAAACATTTCATTTAATTTAATTTTTCAAAAGATATGAATACATGATTTCATATGGCACACAACATTTTGCATGCTTGGAAAGAAATAAAGTGATCTAAGCATGTAACTTCATTCACCCTAAGGACAATCCTATAAGATAAGATTATTCAAAGTGAATCAAAATTGCTTAAAAAGACTTTTATTTTTGTTTTGAATTTGATTTGCAAATGATTTGTGAGAAAGGGTTTGCTGGTCCTAACCCATCTCCCTCATGTGTGAATTGATTTGGTTTAATTTTTGAATGATTAGATTGATTTTATGTTTTGTTTAGGTTAAGGTGTGAATTAAGTGCATTAATTATCCCTTACTTATACCACTTTAACATAATTAAATAAACAATTATGAGCCAACATATAATATGCAATCACATGAAATTTAAATCAGCAATGCTCCTAAGAAAGAAAGGGTCCTAATACAATTGACTCACAATTATTGATTAATTAAGCTAAAGGGTTTAATTAGGTACTTTCATAACCATCCCACACATGTGAGTTGGATATAATTTCCCTAAGCTTACCTTAGGCTCTTGAACACCTAAGGATCTACCCAAGATTAAATTGATTAAGTTCAGATTAGTTTTGAAAATTTGATTGGATTAATTAAGTAGATCATTAGCAGTTTAATCCTTAATTAGGTTTGTATTAAGGAAGAAAGGTGGTTTAGGGAATATCTTAGGGAAGATAACCCAAACCCATTCCATAAATCTCCTCTTCACTTAAATAATGTTTAATTATCTTGATTAAAGGATTAAGTCACTCTTCATATGCTTAATTATTCTTAATTATATTAAGAGAGTGATTAGTGGTTCATTAATTAATTTTTCTAATTAACTCATTAATAAATTCCAAGAAACTTAGGGGAGGCAGAAGTCATCCCACTAAACATGCTTGAGAAGTTTGAAATTAATTAATGAAATGATTATAGAGTAATTAAGATTATTAAGTTTCTAATTAAAACCTAATTAAAGAAAATCCATTGTTCAAAATTAATTATAAATAATTTTATTAGATTCCCCTCCGAATTATCTTTAAAATGAGCCCTCATTCATATTTTTCTAATTTTTCTATATTTAATTATGAATTTAGGATGTTTTAGTGATTAAGGGATAATTAAATAGCCCTAATTATATAACTAATCCTGTCGGTGCCATGTGGGTTGCTGACGCGGAGCGCGCTTTACACGTGGCATGACAGGATTGGTTATTTAAGTTATCAAATCGCCATCGATCGACGTAATACGCATTCTTTCCCTTAGACCGACCGGATTGGACGGGCCGATTAAACCTATAGTTTCAAAGGATTAAATCAGAGATTTAGCGTGTTTTAATCAGGACCATCCAACCAAAACATGCGGGATGGATGGACCATGATTCATCCCGGCCTTCTCCTATGGGAGACGGAGACCGTCCATCCTCCACGGCTTGATCCGAGTTCACTTAAGCTCAGATTGGGCTAGGATTTAACCCACACCATCAAGGAGTATAGAGGAGAAGATCTAACGGTGGAAATTCATTGGGATTATAATTCCCTTCATAAAGGACCAAAGAATTTTCAATGGGAGCTCGATTTTGAAGCATACTTCGCCAGAGGCTATCATATGTGCTTCCAACGGTGGAGGTAGCTTCATCTAAAGACAAAGCCCTTTTGAAAGTTTGAAGGTTCAATTTATAGTGGATCTTCCAATTGACCAAAGCTTACTTCAATGGCTTGTGGCTTTGGTCAAACTCCTCCTTCCCGTGGCTTGGATGCTTGGGATTTGATTTGGGTGAGCTCGATTTGGTGCCTTGAAGGTGATTGCAAGAGGAATTAGACTTTTGTGGAGAATTGAGTGAGTTTGAAATTTCCCTCACCTCCCTTATTTTTGGCTTAGGAAAAACTGAGAAAGGGAAATTGAGAAGAGCTTGAAAATGCTTTGTAGAGCTTGGGGAGCTTCCTCTAGGTTCCTAGAGCTCAATTGAATGCAAGGTCCCTAAATTGGAATGGAATGAGGGGAGTATATCTCCCCCTATTTGGATCGGATGGTTGAGAGCCTCATTGCTATTTTGATCAAATTTCCCTCATGGAATGGGTTATTTAGGTTGTTAGGAGCTTCATGTGGTTCAGTTTTGGCAGAGGAGTGAGAGTGTGGAGGTGCACATGCATTAAAATGAGTGTGGGGTGGTCAGTTTTGGCCTTGGGTTGGGTTTAGCTGATCCAAACCCATTGGGTCATGTGCAACACCTCCCTTGGTGTCCAAATGGTCCACTAAGCAGATGCCAAGTGGTCTTGAGTTAGAATTTGATCAAATTCCAAGTGAATTTGATCATAGGTTACCCTTTGACCTAGGGGCAAAATGATCATTTGGCTTTTATTTTGATTTGGTGTATTTGGAATGATTGAAAAATGGGTTGTGCTAATTTTCAATGAATTTTGGTGTTGATTTGATATGATTTGGCTCGAGTTGACTCATTTAGGACAAAATGGGTCAACTTGGGTCAAGTTGACCAATTGGTCAAATTAGGTCAAACCATGAATTAGGTCATGTTCAAATGATTATTTGTAGCTTATGGGTGTCATTGGTTTGGTTCAATTTGATTTATATTTGGGTTTGGTTCATTTGAGTTCAGTCAGGTCAAATGGGTCAAGTTGACCAATTTGACCTATTTGACCTATTTAGGTTAGGTCATAGGTTGGTTTAGGCTTAGTTGATCATTTGAAATATTGCAAGCTTTGGTTTTGATTAATTTGGATTTGGTTAGATTTTAAGGTGATTTGACCTTTTAGGTCAAGTTGGGCTCATGATCAATTGGGCTAGGTTGGGTCTAGTTTGCCAATTGTGGCTTTTGTTAAGTTCAACAAGTGATTTAGAATGAATTTGATCCATTGGTTGCAATCAATTTGGTTTAGATCAAGATTTAACACATTTTGACTTTTTAGGTCAAGTTGGGTCAACTTGTATTAAGTGGCCAATTGGGCTAGGTTTGGCTCAAATGATGACTTGGTCATGTTCAACTATTGCTCATGAATGGGTTTAAGCCAATAGTTTCAATTAATTTGGCCAATGGTTGATTTTGGCTAGTTTGGGTTTTAGTTTGGCCAAGTGTTGACTTGGTCAACACTTAAGGTTTGATTTAGTTTGACCCAATTTAGGCGATTGATCATCCTAAGATGATTGTTGCTTATAATGTGAGGCTTAGGCGGACTTAGTTCAATCCAATTTGGGTTGAATTAGAATTTGGCTCAAAAAGCATACTTTAGGTCACTGAGCCTAAGTGGGTCAATTGGCTTGATCAAGGCTTGTTTCAAGTTTGGTTGAACTCACATATGGACTTATGATTGAAATATAAATCCATCTGCAAGTGATTTGAACTCAAATGAGTTTTGATTCATTTGACAATTTTAAGTTCAAAGGATGAACATGAGTTTGATTTGGGTTAGCTTGATTTTGATTTGATGATTGGAGTTTGTGTTCATATTTGGTTTATGATTGAAGGATTGATTGTTTGGAGAGAAAATCCAAAGATTTGAATTGATTTAGATTTGATTTGGCTAAGTTCAAGAATTTGACTTGAAAGGATTTGAGTTAGATTTTGGTTGGATTTGGGCTTGAGTTTTGAATTGATTTTGATTGTTTAAATTTATATTTCATTTATATTTATGAATATAAATGAGAATATAAATGGGTTATGAGAAAATATTATGAGTTTGAAGTGAATTGATTTGATTTGATCTAAGTCCATAAGATGAGATCAAATGGCTTAGGAAAGATATTGGGTTTGGAATTGATCATGGGTTTCAATTATTTGGAATTAATTCATGATTTGAGAAAATCAATTGGATTGAAATCGATTTAAGATTTGGGTTGAAGTTGAAGTTGACTTGAAGGAAGGAAGTAAAGATTTGGTTCAAGTTATAGGGTAGACAAGTTTTCCTAATACCCCTAAGACATAACCTATTACTATGTCTAACTCTTCTAAGACTCTAGGGTTAGGTTAAGTATTCACCTACTCACTAGAAGTGTCTTAAGACTAAGGGACTCTTAGTGTCTAGAGGAGTCCTATGTCTAAGATGGAGGGGTTGAGAGCTCATTCTAAAAATGAGGTCAACAATGAGCTTAGCCAAATTTGCCTTCAAATCAGTTCAAAGTCAATTGATTTTCTTGTAAATCAATTGTACCATCAATCATCTTCCCACATATAAATGGAATATACATTCAAATGACCAAAACTAAATCCAAACTCTAAATCAAATCCTAATCTAGACCCTTTAAGCCAATTCCTTGGACTTAGCCAAATCTTATCCAAATCAAGCAAAAACCAATGGATTTTCTTGAATCAATCATTCATTTAATTACCTATCCAAATATAAATGAAACTAACAAAAATCAAACTAAACCAAGATAGACCCAAGTCAAACCCAACTTAGCCCTCTAGGCTTGAAAATTTCAAATGAACGAAAACCTATTGGAATCCAAATTGATTGAAGTTAGGTTTATATTTCAATCCTAAGTTCATATATAAATTTAACTAAACCTTAATCAAACTAAAATCAAGCCAATTGACCCACTTTGGTTCACTTGTCCCAAAGTGACCTAAATGACCCTTTTGAGCCAAGTTCCAATCCAACCCAAATTGGATTGAACCAAGTCAACCTAAACATCCTATCATGATTGTTGACCACCCTAGGATGATCAATTATCATAAATTGGGTCAAATCAAGTCAACTTAGTCATTTGACCAAGTCAACCCTTAACCCATATGAATCCAAACTATCCAAAACCTACCTTACATAAAATTAATTGAAACCATGACTTCACATCAACCCATGATCAATGATTGAATATGACTTGACCACCAATTGAGCCAAACCTAACCCAATTGACCATTTGACTCAAGTTGACCCAAATTGACCTAAAAGGCCAAAATAGGTCAAATCATGATATGACCTAAATTGATTGTAACCAATGACTCAAGTTCAATCTAAATTGATTATTGAACTTGACCAAAGCCATAATGGAGCCTTCTTTGAACAATTGGACCCAATTGACCAATTTAGCCTAAATTGAACTAAAGGGTCAATTTGGCCTAAATCTAAATAATTCAAACCATAGCCTACAATCATATCCAATTGACCAATTAAAGTGGAACCAACACCTAGCCCAAGCCAATTTGACCAATTTGGTCAAATTGGCAACTTGACCCATTTGACCTATATGAATCCAAATGAGCCAAAATCAAACTTAGGCCAAATTGATTGAAACCACTTGAACCAAAACACTTAAAATCATCATTTGAACCTAACCCAAGCCTTAGTTTGACCCAATTTGTCCAATTGGTCAACCTAACCCAACATGACCCAAAGTGACCCATCTGACCCAAATTGAGCCAAATCCCTTGAAACCAACCCATGGCACCTTTGGAGCTGACTTAGCCTGACCCAAAGCCACTTGGGACCAAAACTAGCCCAAACCCAATTGGAGTCAAACCCAAGGTAATCACACTTAAATATGTCACTCATATAGGATTCTCCCCAAAATAGTAAAGTCCACTTTTCTATCACCCTTGGCAACCATCAAACACCCTATTTTGGGGTCTAACCTAGCCACCTAGCCCACCTTAAGTGGCTAGGCTTGCCATGGGATGAAGGGAGGTGAGCTAAACCCATTGGATCAAGATCAAGCCATATCTTGCTTTGAAACTCCTGGCCGCCCTTTCACCATCCATGTCGTGCCATGTTGAGGTGATGGAGACAACTTTGGTGCCCTGGCGATGGCTGGCTCACCAAAAAATGGGAGACAATCCTGTCTATCCATCATAGAGAAATGAGGGATATACCCCCTCAATTCACACAAATAGGCATTCAATCATGAGAGCTTCTTAAGGCATTTTTGAACTCCCTAGCGAGCTCCCAAGCATTCCCATGGCTTCCCCTAGTCGAATTTCTCATTCCCGAGCGCACCTGAAATAAAACACCTATTATCTGATTCCAACTTTTTCAAGACTTCACCTAAACCAAATTCCTATCACACACACCATCCCTTCGACCCGTCGAAGCTAACTGAAGCTTCCCCAAGCTCCAAACTCACCGAAAGGGTCCCTTCGATCAAGACTGAGCCTCTAAAGGATGAACCTTAGCCTTCTGAGCAAACGGGATAAAGTTAGTCCAATTATAGTTTAGCAGGGCTTCATCTCAACCAGATGAAGCTACCTCAAGAGTACGAACTACTGACCAACAACTTCGATGAGGTATGCCGTTAAAATTGAACTTCCTTGAAATTTTTTTGGACCTTTTCAAAGAAAAGCTGAATGCCCAATGATCTTGATAATTGGATCCCCACCGATCATTATTGTGAAAATGTGGGATCCTTTTAGAGTTGATCTGAGCTCGAGTGAGCTTAGATTGCATGAGCAATGATGGACATACTCCGTCTCTCGTCGCTCGTGGGATGATAGATCATGCGTTGTCTATTCCGCATGATCAAAATGGATGATCATGAATAGATCTCATTAGATTATCTGATTTAATCCATTATTAATTACATGATTGATCTACGCTGTCCGATTCAAGATCGAACGATGGAGATCGAAAGCACGGCCACCGTCAGCCGCATCAACACTGAATCAGACGCACTTTAATAGCCAATCCCACTTTATATTAGTTCCAAGTGGATCACTCAATTGGCCAAGCATGGTGCTTTGGAGCTTTGACTTTGATCAACATCCCACCTTTGGTCGATTTAAAGCTTAGGAAATGGCTTGGGTAGCTTCGACGAGGTATATGGAAGGTGTGTGTAGGTGGAATTGAGCTTTGGTTGAGAGAGGAAGAAATTTGGATCGAGATTGAGCTCCCTATTTTGGCTGGAGGAGAAAATCTGAAGTGGGGAGGCCTTGGGGAAGCTCTAGGATGTGCTAGGGAGTTTTGTTTCACTCTTGGGAGCTCAGAAGAGATAAATACCAGTGAAATATGGTCTGAATTAAGGGGGTATATCCCTCAATTTACTGAGGTGGATGGACAAGATTTTCTCCCATTTTTAGCCTACCAGCCGCTGCCAGGGCGCCTGAGTGGTTGCCATCATGTCCACGTGGGTCAGTTTGATTGGAAAAGTGATTGAGAGGTGGGTCAAGGCTTGATATGGGCCGATCTCTTTGCTTGGATCCAATGGGAGCTCAGTTTGTAAGGGAGGTGAGTTAACTCACCTCCCTTTGGTTCATGACAAGTCCTAACCCCCTTAGGGTGGGCTAGGAGGTTAGGTCAGACCCCAAAAGTGAGGGCTGCCAAGTGATGGGGGAGTGGACTTTGCCATTTATGGGTGGATTCCTATGTAAAGAGGGCTTGACCAATGGACAATGGCTTAGATTTGATTCACTTAGCTTTTGGGAAGACTTTAAGCTGACCCTAGATGGATTTCAGTTGGGTTTGATCAGCCTCCAATGGGTCATGGGTTGGTTTCATGGGTTTTGGCTCAATTTGGTCATTTGTGTTCAATTTGGGTCATGTTGGGTTAGATTGACCAATTATTCAAATTAGGTCAAACTAAGGATTAGGTTAGGTTCAAATGATGATTTGAAGAGTTTTGATTCAAGTGGTTTCAATCAATTTGGCTTAGATTTGATTTTGGCTCATTTGGAGTCATATAGGTCAAATGGGCTAAGTTGACCAATTTGACCAAATTGGCCAAATTGGCTTAGGTTGGGTGTTAGTTCAAGTTCAATTGGTTAATTAAAAATGATTGTAGGCTTTGGTTTGAATCAATTTGGATTTAATTTGGATTTTGGCCAATTTGTCCTTAAGGTCCATTTGGGCTAGGTTGGTCAATTGGGCTAGGTTGGGTCCAATTGATCAAATTGGGAAATTGGTTAAGTTCAACAATGAATTTGGAATAAAATTGAGCCATTAGTTACAATCAATTTGGGTCAACTTGGGTCAAATGGCTAATTGGATTTGGTTTGATCATGGGTTAGTGTGAATCAATGGTTTCAATCAGTTTGGTATGCACTGAGTTTTGGCTAGTTTGGGTTTCTTTTGATTACGGGTTGACTTGGTTAAATGATCAAGTTGACTTGGTTTGACCCAATTCAAGACAATTGATCACTCTAGGGTGATTATTGATCATGATATGAGGCTTGGATGGGTTTGGTTCAATCCAATTTGGGTTGGATTAGAACTTGACTCATAAGGATTCTTTAGGCCACTTTTGGTCAAGTGGGCCTAAATGGGTCAATTTGTTCAATTTTGGTTTGATTAAGGTTTTGTTGGCTTTATATATGTGTTTAAGATTGAAATATAAATCCAACTACAATTAATTTGGGCTATGATAGGTTTTAGTTCATTTAGAATTTTTAAGCCAAAAGGGCTAAGTAAGGCCTCAATTGGGTTGATTTCAATTTGGCTAGATGATTGGTTTCATTTATATTTGGATATATGATTGAAGGGATGATTGATTCAAGAGAAAATCCATTGATTTTGGCTTGATCTAGGTGAGTTTTGGCCAAGTTCAAGGAATTGGATCAAATGGCTTAAATTGGGTTTCGACTTGATTTTTGGACTTGGTTTTGGCTATATGAATTTATATTTTATTTATATTTGTGAATATAAATAAAGATATAAATGATTCATGAGAATGTCACTTGAGTTTGAAGTGATTTGGAAGTAAATTTGACTAAGCTCATGGAGGTAGGTCAAAAGGGCATAAGTAGGAAATTGATTTAGTTTTGATGATGAGGATGTGGAGTTTCATTTATAATTGTGAATATAAATGATGAAATAACTGATTTATAAAGAAATCAATTGATTTTGGATTAATTTTAATGGGATTTGGTTAAGCTCATGGAGGTAGGTTCATATGGCTTAAAAAGGGTCTTGGCTGGTTTGGGTTTTAGTTTAGTTTAGTTTTGGTCATTTGAGTTTATAACTTATTTATATTTATGTATATAAATGAAGATATGAATGATTCATGAAGGGATCAATCAATTTTGGATTGAATTGGGTAATGATTTGGCTAGGTCCATGGAGTTCAATCATAAGGCTTTAAGGAGGATTTTGATTTTCTATTTGATTATGGGTTTCAATCACTCCCTCATCATGATCGGAGCAATCACTCCCAAAACTGTTTTCCTTATCTGCAAAATACAATGCTAGAATGTCATCCAAGGAATGGTTTAACTGTGCCGGCACAAACACTTGTTGTTGATCGGTAGTAGGACTATGCTCACTAACAAAAATGCATCTGACACTGTCTGCCACTGGAGTACTATCTCTAGGAGGACTATGCTCGCTAGAAGATATATGCTCATGAATGCCCACTATCGGTGGAGTGCTATCTCTGGGGGGATTCACTACCATGGGAACTGCAGAACTGTCTCCCTCCCCCTCTGCTATTGCTGCCAATACCAACTACATTGGAGGTGGTGGAATAACTACGACGCTCTTGGGTCGCCATTCCTTCTTCTCCACTGTTGAAGTAGAAGGTCGAGAAGGGGAACTTGACCTCACCTCAATGGGTGGAGTAGATGGAATGGGACCCTGAGGTCATAATCGAATCACCAATAGGGATTTCTTCTCCTCCAATGTTATCTTCTGTGCCTTAGCCAACACAGGGGATGCTGGAAAATGTACTGGTGAAGACAGATGATGAGCGGTGTGGTGTGGTGAAGACATTGACCGCTGTTTAGCAAAAACTCTCTTCTTGCAACTGACTGTTCCCATGAGTACTATACTATCAGTATGGTTGGCCCGGGTAGTTTTTTGAATTGGAAAATCCACGAGAGTGGAGACTACTGACTGTCGGGCATACCTCCTCATCTCTCTCCTATCTTCCTGCACTGCCACTTAGGCCTCTATATATCTGGCTCTGTGTATCTAGTCCTTGACACTCCTAGGGATCAATGACCTTAAGTCGAACAGTGCATCAGACTCTGAGCATTCATGGGCTCTCGCCATCGGTGAATAGTGACGTAATTGACGGCCTCTTCTCTCTCAAGCGGTACTCATAATATGATCTTTGGTGGTGGCGTCGCAATCCTCCTGTAATTCTCTTCTCCACCTGAGCCTGAGAGGGGATGGAATCCACCTCAACTAAGTAAGGGGGAAAATCCAGGGTTGAACCCTCCTCTACAACATGGGATGCTACCTTTGCCTCAACAGCTGCTCGCTCATAATGCCACTTGACCTTCCGACTTTTGTTGCGGCATTGAGTACAGATGGGTCGGGTGGGGCGGGAGCTGGAACCTACCTCGAAGGTATGGGAGACTATCTCAGAGGCCAAGATAGCCTTCCCTTTTGAGGGAACCAACAAGGTGGTGTTAGCTTTCATCAGGGTAATAGAATGGACAACGGATGGAACAGATAGGGGAACCACTAACACTGCTGGTGCAACCACTGAGGCTGATCATGTTGAAGCAACTGCTCTCACTCCGGACCTCTACTACCTTCCTCTTTAGTGGAGGAAACTCAGAGTTAGAAGGCATGTCAAAGCGAATAAGTGGCATTTATCCTACCACCTCATCCATACTAACTGTCATGAGGACTGTCCCCTCACAAGTAACTCGTACAACCTCGAATCCATGACCAAACTAAATTAGACCATGTTGTGAAATTTTTAATCTTCATCTACCTTAAGAAAAATAAATGAAGAACAAAAATAACAACTTCTTGTGTTGGATACCACATAGATCCGCAAATATTTTTATTAGGATGAATGAGTATGAAATTTAATAATGATGTACTATCTCGAGAGATAGATGTCACCATCCTATAATGGACCTAAAGAACTCCTACAGACTATGGGTCTTCATATGTTCCAGAGATTCTTCCCCAACTTTATATGGAAAAGTAAAGTAGGGTTTATTTTAAATTAGGTTCGTTAAGTTTCATATGGAGGCAAGCCCCCATAGTTAATTACATCTTAAGGAATGAGATTCTTTAAGAATACCCTCGATTAAGATAAATGATCATTGTATCCAAAAGATTTCAAAGATAGGACTATCAATCAATTGGTTTATTTTGAAAGATCAAGTGGGGTTGATCAAGAAGGGAGAGTTATTATCAAAACCAAAAGAAGATGAATATGGGATGCTTATGATACTAGGAAGCCTAGTAAGCATCTTAAACTATCCTATGGTTGGGCTTTAACATTTTGAAATTGAAGTGATTTATTTATTTGAGTTGAATTTTTATTTGAAATCTAGGGCTTACAATTCCATGATACAAGGTCATGGAAATGCCAAAAAGGTGAGGATTTATGCTTGTAGCTTGCAAAAGGAAGTAGCAACCTCTAAACATAAATCTAGGGAGCTTTGGCAAGGGCCAGAGCACGGCCTAAATTTAAGGAAAAAATGGGTATATGGTTTACCTCCACAAGAAAGGATAAATCACCTGACTGTTGGACTTACAACCACCTGGGGGTGGCCGCCAACTAACTCTTCCTATAATTTTAAATACATGTAGGCAATTCATATGCTTTTGTAGGATAGCTAAGCTGTTGTTTATTTAGAAAGAAAAAAGTCCTTAAACACACTCTGTAAGAGATTAGATCATGTAGGGTATGGTTAATGACTTAAATCTAATGCAAATTTTTGTTATGTTTTATTTTTTATTTTTGGACAATTGATTTGACACAGGTTGTGTGATTCATATGCCTAATGCATGAGAAATTTGATTATGGGCCAAAATCAGCAAGAAAGAGGTGTGTTTTTACCATGGCTCTCAAAGGTCAAGCCAAGTTCCCTGGCAAAGGTGGAAGCCTCCATAACCAAGAGTGAAGCAAGATGCTTTCTTATGCATGATGTGAAGACATATAACATCCAACTAAGTGGTTGCTAAATCTTTTATCTTGATTTTATGTCCTAGGCTTTCGGTGAGGTTATGAGTTGTTAATTTTTTTTAATTTTGAGTTGTTTAATTGGATAGAAAATTTATTTTTCCGTAGGAGCCTAATAGCATCCAGACTATTCATAAAAGCAAGGAAGAAACTAGAAAAAATATGTCATCTTAATGCACAAGCTGAACAAGCATAAAATAATTTATAAAGCTAGCGCAAAAGAATAAGAGGCCTTTGTGGTCGAGCACCATTGCTCCAAGGCTTCACATGGTGCATAAGACTTGATCTTATGACCAACGTTCATCCTAATCCCCCATAACATTCATTCTAAATCTTAATTTATGAAATTACATGAAAAAGGGAAATGAAAATCTAACTAAAACTTGCTAAATAAAAATTAGCTAAACAAACTACACAATCCCAAGAATGTATATGAATAAATTGGACTTGACACCTTACACATGAGTAACTAAGTCCACCTGGCCTAATTTGGATTATGCTTAGTGGTATAAGTAACCTGCATAACAAAAATATTTATTATTTTTATTACAGCGCCCCTTAAGCACAATCTCCTGTATAAGATAATGATTAGACTAAGATCACCCTACCATTCAGTCTACGCACATACACCCTAACATCTTGTCTAAAATATTACATCAAAAAATAAAATCAGGCATGAAACCAGGCATCGCCCTGACATAAGACTAAAATTGGTGACTTAGCCTAATGTGTGTCACTTAAGGCTTGTGTGGGATGTCTTAGTTAGGCTTTTAAGGTTAGAGTTTTCTAAGTATGAAGGGTTCAATTTAGAGGGTGATTTCATTTAAGTGATTTAGTTAATTGGGTTGATTTTATTTGATGATTTTATTTTGTTTGAATGAACCTACACTTAATTACTAAATGTTGTAAAGAGAGAAAAAGAGAAGGGAACTTCTCTTTCCTCCCTACCTTAAGTAATTTCTAAGATAGATTCATTAGTGATTTTTTTTGTTTAGTGAATATTTTATCATGTGTTTTAATTATTCCTAAGTTTAGATTTACTCTAAATCAACCTATTCAAGTGAGAAAGGTATTTAAAGACTAATTAAAGTGAATTACTATAAAAAAATATACAACATTTTATTCCTTTCAAATGTGTGTGACATGCATATGGATGAATCCTAAGCATATTTATACATGCAAATGGAAGTGATAGCACACCTTGATGATGAATGCTAAGAGATATTGTTTAGGAAAAAATTTGGAATGTTTCACGTATGCATTTTTTTGTTAAGTAGAATGGTGAAGGATTTTTTTTATCTATTAATCAAATATACATTTACATGTATAAAAGATAGTGAGTACGATGCCATTATTTTCTACACCAAGGGTGTAAGGTACAAGACCTACTTGGGGCTACTTAAAGCCTCGCAACCACGAGATTTCCAGACTAATATACAACTTTTCTTAAATACATGTGCATGTATAAAAAGAAATAAATGAAAAAAGAGTCATGCAAAAGATTTTTATGTTTGATTTGGTTATGTAATTTACATGTGTAAATATGAAGGTCCTTCTCAAAAGCTAACATAGGAATGGATTTAAGCAAGTGTTGTGTTATGTGGTGAAAAATTATATCATTTCTAAGATGTATACTTCCATCTTCAATCTATACGAAATAAAATGAAGATAGAAAATGTAATCCTATGCATTTGGACACCACATAGATTTGTAGATGTTCTTATTAGGGTGATCAGGTATGACATTGAGGAGAGGTGTACTATCTCGAAAGATAAAAGACACCACCCTATAATGGACCTAATCACCTAAATAAGGACTCCTAAGGACAATGGGTCTGCATATGTACTAGAGATTCTTCTCCTAATTTACATGAAAAAGTAAAGTAGGATTTATTTTAAACCATGTTCGTGAAGTTCCCTATGGAGGCAAGCCTCCATAGTTAATTACATCATAAAGAAGGGGATTCCTTAGGAATACTCTCGATTAAGGTAAATGATCATTGTCTCCAAATATTTTGATAGGTAGGACTATCAATCGATTAATTTACTTTTAGCAAATTAAGTGGGATCGATCAAGAGGAAGGAGTTCTTATCGAAGCCAAATGAAGATAGGTAGGGAATGTTTAGGATACTAGGAAGACTAGTGAACATCCCAAACTATCCTATGGTTGTGCTTTACATTTTTGAGATTGAATTAATTTATTTGAATTAAATTTTTATTAGAAATTTAGGGCTTATAATTTCATGATGTAAGATCATAGAAATGCCTAAGAGGTGAAAATTTATGCTTATGGCCACAAAGGGGAAAAGCAACCTCAAAACCTAAATCTAGGGAGCTTTGGCGAGGGCTAAAAGCATGACCTAAATCTAAAGTGAAAATGGGTATATGGTTCACCTCCACAAGAGAGGGTAAACCACTCATTATTGGACTTACTGCTTGGGGTGGCTGCCAACTAACTCCTCCTACATTTTAAATTTATATAGGCAAGTTATATGCTTTATGCAAGATAGCTAGGTTGCTATTTATTTTAGAAAGAGACTAAGTCCTTAAACTCACTCTCTAAGAGACTAGATCATGCAAGGGTATAAAAATGATCTTAATCTAATGCAAAATATATTATATTTTTATTTTCATTTTTGGACTATCATTTGACTCAGGCTATAGGATTCATATGACTAATGTATGAGAAATCACATTATGGGCAAAAATCAGCTAGATAAGGAGGTGTATTTCCACCATGGCTCTCACAGGTCAAGCCAATTTCTTTGGCAAAGGTGGAAGCCCTCCAATCAAGAGTGAAATAATATGCTTTTTATGCATGATATTATAAAAAGTAATACTCATCTAGCTAAAGGGTTGCTAATTCTTTTATCTTAATTTTAACTTAGGCTTTAGGTGAGGTTATGAGTTGTTTATTCTTAATTTTGACTTGATTAATTTAGTAGAAGATTTATTTTCCCCTAAGAGCCTAATCATCATCCAGGCCATACATCAAAGCAAGGAAGAAACTAGAAAAACATGACATCTTAATGTGCAAGATGTAATCTTATGACCAATGCTCATCCTAATCCCCTATAACAATCATTCCAAAATCTTAATTGCAAAAATTTCATAAAAATAAAAAGTAAATCTAATTAACACCTATAAAATAGAGATTAGCTAAACAAACCATATAATTCTCAAGCATGTATATTAGACTTAGCATTCCACACATGAGTAACTAAGTCCACCTGGACTACTAGATTATGCTTAGGGTTATAAGTACCTGCACAGAAAGTATTTATATTTTTATTTATTATAGCACCCCTTAAGCACAATCACCTATAGAAGATAATGATTAGACTAAATCGTCCTACCATTCATTCTACGCACATACACCCTAACATCCAAACTAAAATATTACATCACAAAATAAAAGCAAATATCAAACCATGCACCGCCCTAATATGAAACTAAAAGTGGTGACTTAGTCTAATGTGTGTGCTTAAAAAGGTTTGTATAGTATGCTTAGCTATGATTTTAAGGCTTAGGTTTTCTAAGTGTGAAGATGTTCAACTTAGATGGGTGGTTCCATTTAAGTGTTTAGTTGATTTGGGTGATTTATTTTGGTTTAAGTGAATCCTATAATTAATTACTAATTTATAAAGAGAGGGAAAAGAGAAGAGAACTTCTCTTTCCTTTCCTACCCTAAGTAATTTCTAAAGTGGATTCATATTTTATTTTTGTTTGGTGAATGTTTTATTATGTGTTTTATTTAATCCTAAGTTTACATTTTTCCTAAGCCAACCTATTCAAAAGGAAGGCATTTTATGATTAAGTAAAGTGAACTAATTTTCACAAAATACATATCACTTCATGTCTTTCCCAACATGTACAACATGCATATGAATGAATCCTAAGCATATCTACACACACAAATGAAAATGTTTAGCACACTTTATGATGAATGCTAAGAAATATTACTTAAGAAAATTGGAATTCTTTATGATGCATGATTTTCATTAAGTAGAAAAGGAGGAGGGTGGTTTCTTTTATCCATTATTCACATGCACAGGTATATGTATGAAAGGCATAAGTGAGTATGATGCCATTGTTAGCACCAGGGGTATAAGGTACAAGACCTAGTTTGGGCTACTTAAAGCCTCGTAACCCTGGAGTTGTTCAGACTAATATGCCACTTTCCTTAAATACAAACACATGTACAAAAGAAATGAATGGAAAAAGAAATATGCAAAAAGTTTGTATTTATTTGTTTATTTTGTTTATGAAATTTATATGTACAAGTGTGGATGTCCTTCTTAGGTAATAGCATAGGAATGGATAGGAATAGGTTTAGTCAAGTGTTTTGTTCTTTTCAAACGAACTATACACTCTGCCAAATCTTATTTAAAACTATGCTAAAAGAAAAGAGAAGGAAAGCCACGCTAGGCGCATCTTCATATTTATATCCACATGCAAGCTTATAAATAATTGGAAGTAGCACACTTTTAATTTTAGGTGTCTAATTTATAGATTTGAAAATAGTTTTGATTTAGTAGTGATAACAACCATTCATATTTTTTACTTTATCCAAAACATGCAATCTGACATAAAGAAAATATTTCATTTTTAAATTTGATTTTTAAAAAGTATGAATGCATGAATTTTATATGACATACACATTTAGCACGCTAAGAAATAAATAAAGTAATGAAAGCAATGTAAATTCCTTCACCCTAATTAATTCATAAAGACAATCCTATGATATAAGAAAGTTCAAAGTGAATCAAAGTTTGTTTAATGTGATTTTGTTTTAAATTTGTTTTATGCTTGCTTTAGGAAATATGAAAGAATGTTTACTGGTCCTAACCCATTTCTCCCATATATGAGTTAATTTGGTTTGTTCTTAGGATCATTAAGTGATTTTTATACTTTATTTAGTTTAGGGTGTGAATTAAATGTATTAATTACCCCTTATCTATACCACCTTAGCATACTTAATCAAATAATTATGAGCCAATGATATGACATAAAACCATACAAGGAATTTAAATTAATAATACACCTACAAAGAAAAGGGCCTAATGCATTTGGCTCATGATTAATGATTAATTAAGCTAAGGGGTTTAAGTTAAGTACTTTCAGAACCCCTTTCATGCATGTGAATTGGATTTTGATTTCCGTAGTGTACTTAGGTTATTAAACACCTAATCATCTACCCAAGATGGATTAGTTAAGTTCTAGAAGGTTTTAGAAATTTATCAAATTAATTAGGTAGGTAATTAGTGGGTTAATCCTTAATTAAACTTGAATTAAGGAAGAAAGAGGGGGTTTACGGAATAGCTTAAAGAAAATATTTCAAAATTATTCCCTAAATCTCCTATTCATTTAAACAAACCTTAATCAAGTCAATCAAGGAATAAAACCACTAATTACACACTTAATTAAACTTAATTACATTAGGAGACTAATTAGGAATAAATCTAACAATTACCCTAATTAAATCATTAATAAATCTCAAGAAAATTAGGGGAGACAGAAGTCATCCCACTAAATACACATGAAAAGTTTGAGATTAATTAATGGAATAATCAGAGGGTAAGTAGCCTAATTAAATTCCTAATAAAACCCAAATTCAAAAAATATCACTATTCAAAATCCATCAAAATTAATTTTATAATATTCTAGATTCAATTATCTTCCACATGCAATTTATTTCACATTTTTTGATTTTTCTATACTTATAGATGAATTTTTGAAGTTTTCTTGATTAATTAAATCGTTTAAATCCCTAATTATATTGTTAATCTCATTGACGCTACATGGAGGCTGACGTGGCATGCGCTTTCCACCTGGCACAATGGGATTCCATATTTAAATTATCACGTCATAGCCCTGCATCAGTGGTGGGGCTATGCAGTTTCTCCTCATCTGTCCGTTCAAGGATTGGACGACTGAGGTTAAATTCATAGTTCTAAAGGGATTAAATGTGAGATCTATGTGGATTTAATCATGGCCGTCCATCCAAAATGCGAGGATGGATGGCCCATGATTCTCCTCTAATCTTCCCTATGGGAGATGGACACTGTCCATCTTCCAAGGGAAGATCCAAGCTTGATTGTGCTCGGATTAGATTAAAACTCAACACACACCATATATGGGTAAAGGGAATCACATCTAACAGCTAGAATCTCATGAGATAGAACTTTACTTCACAAAGGACCATACCACATCTAGATTGAGCTCAGTTTAAAAGCTTACCTCACCGGAGGTGATCACCGACGCTCGATTCCCTTGGGGAAGCTTTGTCTAGTGGAGACAAAGCTTTGTTGGAGTTTTGAAGCCTTGAAATTGGATGGATCCTTCTATGGGTCAAGTCCACCTTCACTTGAGCTCAGTCTTGATCAAGAGTGGTCCTCCCTTGCCTTTGAAACTTGGGTGAATTCGATTTGATCCTCTGATGTAGCTCAAAGGAGGAATTGGCTTGATTTGAAGTGTGAAGTAAGTTGGCTTTTCACTTGAGCTCCCCTTTTTTAGTCTAAGGAAAACTAAAAAATGGAGAAGTTCAAGTTGCTTAAGAGAGCTTGGGGAGAGTTCCAAATGCTTACTCTGGTTTCCCTAAGTTTAATCGAGTGTGAGAGTGATGGAATGGAATCAAATTAGGGGGAGTATATCTCCCCATAGAGCAATCAAACAGCTATGCCTTCTCTTGCCATTTTGATCCAATTGAGTTCCTTGAATGGGTTTGTTAGGCTGTTATAAGTGTCCTTGCATTTAGTTTGGCCTAAGGAGTGGAGTAGTGGAGCTCCCATGTGATTAAATCAAGTGGAGGAATGATCCCATGTGGCCATTTTCAAGCAAGTGGTCAGTTTTGACCATAGGCTAGGTTGGGCTGACCCAAACCCATTGGGTTAGGTGCATCACACTTACTAGTGTCTACTTGGTCCACTAAGAGGGTGCCAAGTGGTCATGAAGAGGATTTGACCAAATTCTAAGTGGATTTGGACAAAATTTACCCTATGATCTAGGGGTAAAATGATCATTTGGCTTGGGTTTTAATTTGAATATGTTTGATATGAGCATTTAAAATATTTTGGTGGCTTTGGTTTGATTCAATTTGGTTTATATTTGGTTTTGGTTCAAGGTCGAGTTGACCAAATTGACCTATTTGGGTTAGGTCATGGTTTGGTTCATGTTTGGTTCGTCATATGAAATGGATTGGTATCTTTGTTTCCAATCAATTTGGTTCATATTTGAGTTTGGCTCAATTTGACCTTTTAGGTCAAGTTGGGTTCATAATTCAATTTGTTGGTCTAGTTGGCCAATTGAGGCTTTGGTGAAATTCAACAGTCATTCTGGAATGAACTTGACCTATTGGTTTCAATCAATTTGGCCTAGATCAAGTTTTGACACATTTTGACTTTTTAGATCAAGTTGGGTCTACTTGGGTCAAGTGGCCAATTAGGATAGGTTATGTTGACTTGGTCAAGTTCAAACATTGATCATAAATGAGTTTTGATCAATGGTTTCAATCATGTTGGCCAATGGTGGATTTTGGCTATGTTGGGTTTCATTTTGGCTAAGTGTTGACTTGGTCAACCCCTAGGTTTGACTTGGCTTGACCCAATTTGAGTGATTGATCATCTTATGATTATTGTTGATCATGATGAGAGGCTTAGGTGGGCTTAGTTCAATCCAATTTGGTTAGGATAAGAATTTGGCTCATAAGAGTACTTTAGGTCACTTTGGGCCAAGTGAGCCTAAGTGGGTCAAATGGCTTGGTCAATGCCTAGTTTAAGTTTGATTAAACTCATATATGAACTTATGATTGAAATATAAATCCATTTGTAAGTGGTTTGAAGTCAAATGGGTTTTGATTCATTTGACAATTTCAAGTTCAAAGGGTGAACATGAGTTTGACTTGGGTTTGATTTTTGAATTGAGTTTTGGTTTGGTGATTGAAGTTTATTATTTATATTTGGATTTATGATTAAAGGATTGATTGAATTATGAAGAAAAATCAAGGGTTTGGCTTGATTTGTAATTGATTTGGGTAAGTCCTAGATTTTGACTTGAAAGGCTTAGGTTAGATTTTGTTTGAATTTGAGTTTGATTTTTGGAGTTGGTTTTGGTTGTTTGAATTTATATTTCATTTATATATGTGAATATAAATGAGAATATAAATCAATTGTGAAAAAATTTTATGAGTTTGAAGTGATTTGAGCTTGATTCAGGCTAAGTCCTTAAGAGGGAAATAAAGGACTTAGGAAAGATTTCTTGATTTGGATTTAGTTTGATTGATTTGAATTTATATTTAATTTATATATGTGAATATAAATGAGAATATAAATAGGTTGTGAGAAAATTTCATGAATTTGAATTGATTTAGATTTGATTTAGGCTAAGTCCTTAGGAGGGGATCAAAGGACTTAGGGAAGATTTTGAACTTGAAATTTCAATCATAAGCTTCAATCATTTGGCATTGATCATTGATTTCAATCATTTGGAATTGATTTGAGTTTGGATAAAATCAATTAAGTTGGAATTGATTTAAGTTTGATGTTGATTTGATTTGGAGTTTTGCTTGAAGGAAGGAAATGAGGAATTTGGTTCAAGCTATAGGGTAGGCAAATTTTTCTAACACCCCTAGGGCATGACCTATTCATATGGCTAACTCTTGTAAGTCTCTAAGGCTAAGTTGAGTGTCCACTTAATCACTAGATGTGTCTTAAGATTAAGGATCTCTTAAATTCTAAGAGGAGTCCTATGTCTAAGATGGAGGGGTTGAGAGCTCATTCAAAACTATGTTAGAAGAGAAGAGAAGGAAAATCACATACTGCACATCTTATGTTATACCCACATGCAAGCTTATAAGTACTTATAAGTAGCATACCTTTCATTTATCATCTTTTATTTATAGTTTCTAAAAAATATTTTTTGATTTAATAGTGATAATAACCATTCATATCCTTACTTTTGCCAAAACATGCAATTTGACATAAACGAAGCATCTCATTTTTTAATTTTTTTTAGAAGACATGAATGCATGATTTCATATGACATACACTATTTAGCATGCTAAGAAATAAATAAAGTGATGTAAGCATGTAACTTTATTCACCCTAATAATTCCTAAAGACAATCCTATGGAATAAGATCATTTAAAGAGAATCAAAGTTATTTAAAGAAATTTTTGTTTTAATTTTGAATTTGATTTGATTTTAGAAAATATGAAAAAGGTTTGCTGGTCCTAACCCATCTCCCACATATGTGTGTTGTTTTAGTTTAAATTTTAGAACCATTAGATTGATTTTATATTTTGCTTAGGTTAAGGTGTGAATTAAGTTCATTAATAACCCCTTACCTGCACCTCCTTAACATAATTAACCTAACAACTTTGAGCCAACATATGATATGCAACCACATTAAATTTAAATCAGCAATACACCCTAAGAAAGAAAGGGCCTAATGCAATTGGCTCAAATTATTGATTAATTAAGCTAAAGGGTTTAATTAAGATCTTTCATAACCTTCCCAGACATGTGAGTTGGAAATAATTTCTTTAAATTTACCTTAGGCTTTTGAACACCTAAGGATCTACCCAACAAAGGATTGATTAAGTTCAGATTGATTTTGAAAATTTGATTAAGCTAATTAAGTAAATCATTAGTGGATTAATCTTTAATTAGGTTTGGATTAAGGAAGAAAGGGGCTTAGGGAATAGCTTAAGGAAAATATCCCAAAATTATTTCATAAACCTCTTAACTACTTAAACAATGTTTAATTATCTTAATTAAGTCATTAAACTATTGTTCACATACTTAATTACCCTTAATTATATTAAGAGAGTGATTAGGGATCCATTAATTGATTTTCCTAATTAACTCATTAATAAATTTCTAAAAAATTAGGAGAGGTAGAGGTCATCCCACTAAATATGCTGGAGAAGTTTGGAATTAATTAATGAAGTCATTAGGGAGTAATTAGGGTTATTAAGTTTTTAAATAAACTCTAATTAAGAAAAATTTACTATTCAAAATAAATTGAAAATAATTTTATATTATTCCTCACTGAATTATCTTTAAAATGAGCTTTCATTCATATTTTTTTGATTTTTTTATATTTAATTATGAATATTTGAAGTTTCAGTAATTAATAGGTCATTAAATCCCTAATTATATAACTAATCCCTTCGGCGCCATGTGGACCACTATTGTAGCGCGTGCTTTCCACGTGGTACGATGAGATTGGTTATTTAAGTTATCACATCCTATGCCATGTCAGCCGGTGGCGCTACGTGCTTTCCCTTGGACTGTCCGATCAAAGATCGGATGGTCAAGATCAAGCCTACTGTATCAAAGGGGTTAATTATGGGATCTCATGTGTTTTAATCAGGACCATCCATCCAAAACACACGGGATGGATGTTCCATGATTTATCCCTACCCTCACCTGCGAGAGATGGCAACCCTCTATCCTCCAAGGCTTAATTTGAGCTCACTTGAGTTCGAATTGAGCTAGGATTGTGCACACACCATCTAAGAGCAAAGAGAAAGACATCCAACGATGGAATTCACTTGGGATTAAAGTTCTCTTCACAAAGGACCAAAGAATTCTATACCTAAGCTCAGTTTCGAAGCATACCTCATCGGAGGCTATCAACGGTGCTCCCAATCATCGATGTAGCTTCTTCTAGTGGAGACAAAGCCTTGTTGAAGGTTTGAAGGCTTGAGGTGAAGTGGATCTTTCTATTGGCCAAAGCTCCCTTCAATGGCTTATGGCTTTGGTCTAGTTCCTCCTTTCTGTGGCTTGGTTACTTGGGATTTGATTTGGGTGAGCTCGGTTGGGTCCTCTGATGGTGCTTGTAAGAGGAATTGGCTTTTGGTGGAGTGATGAATGAGTTGGAATTTCTTCTACCTCCACTATTTTTGGCTTAAGGAAACCGAGAATTAGAAAAATTCAATTGAGCATGGGAGACCTTGGGAGAGCTTGACAATGCTTCCTCTGAGTTCTTGGGCTCAATCGATAGCAAGTGATGTGAATTGAAAAGTTAGGGAGAGTATATCTCCCCCTACTTGGATCATATGATCGTGAGCTCCTTTGCCATTTTGGATCAATTGATGAGATGGAATGGGTTTATTAGGTTGTTAGAAGCTTCATATGGTTCAGTTTTGGCAGGGGAGTGTAGTGGAAGAGTTTCCCATGTGTTAAATGAGGGTATAAGGTGATTTCATTTGCTCATTTTCCATTGGGTGGTTAGTTTCGGCCTTGGGTTGGTTTTGGCTGATCCAAACCCATTGGGTGATGTGCACAACACTCATTAATGTCCATTTGGTCTACTAAGAGGGTGTCAAGTGGCATGAAAAGATTTGACCAAATTCCAAGTGGAATTGGCCATAGGTTACCTCTTGACCTAGGGGTAAAATAGTCATTTAGCTTTGATTTCAATTTGGGCAGATTTGAAATAGTTTGAAATTGGGTTGTGCCAATTTTCAATGAATTTGGTGTTGATTTGATATCATTTGGCTTATGTTGACCCATTTAGGTCAAAATGGGTCAACTTGGGTCAAGTTGACCAATTTATTAAATTGGGTCAAACCAAGGGTTGTGTCAAGTTCATATGACCATTTGAAATGTGTTGGTATGATTTGTTTGGTTCAACTTGGTTTATATTTAGTTTTGGTTCATTTGAGTTCACTTAGGTCAAATGGGTCAAGTTGACCAATTTGACCAATTTGACCCATTTGACCTAATTGGGTTAGGTCATGGGTTGATTTAGGTTTGGTTGGTTATTTGAAATATTTTGCAAGCTTTGGTTTCAATCAATTTTGATTTGATTTGATTTTGGCTTGATTTGACCTTTTAAGTCAAGTTGGGTTCATGGTCAATTGGGTTAGGTTGGCTCTAGTTAGCCAATTGAGGCTTTGGTCAAGTTCAATAAGTAGTTTAGAATGAATTTGATCCATTGGTTGCAATTGATTTTGCTTAGATCAAGATTTGACCCACTTTGATTTTTTAGTCAAGTTGGGTCAACTTGGGTCAAGTGGCCAATTGAGCTAGGTTTGGCTCAAATGATGACCTGGTCAAGTTCACTCATTGATCGTGAACTAGTTTAGATCAATAGTTTCAATCAATTTGGCCTATGGTGGATTTTGGCTAGTTTAAATTTTATTTTGGCTAACTGTTGACTTAGTTTTACCCAATTTGATTGATTGATCATCTCATGATGATTGTTGCTCACAATGTGAGGCTATGCTTAGTTCAATCCAATTTGGGTAGGATTAGAATTTAGCTCAAAAAGATACTTTAGGTCACTTTGGGTCAAGTGAGCCTAAGTAGATCAATTGACTTGATCAAGCCTTAATTCAAGTTTGGTTGAACTCACATATGGACTTATGATTGAAATATAAATCCATTTGCAAGTGAATTGGAGTCAAATGGGTTTTGATTCATTTGACAATTTTCAAGTTCAAAGGATGAACATGGGTGATTTGGGTTTGAGTTTTGAATTTAGTCTTGGTTTGATGATTGAAGTTTATGTTTATATTTGAATTAATGATTGAAGGATTGATTGAATCATGAAGAAAATCCAAGGGTTTGGATTGATTTGAGTTTGATTTGGTTAAGTACAAGAATTTGACTTTAAAGGCTATAGGTTGGTTTTAGTTAGATTTGGGTTTGAATTTTGAATTTGGTTTTAGGTATTTGAATTTATATTTCATTTATATTTGTGAATATGAATGAGAATATAAATGGGTTATGAGAAAATCTCTTGAGTTTGAAGTGATTTGAATTTTATTTAAGCTAAGTCCCTAAGATATAATCCAAGTGACTTGGGAAAGATTTTGGATTTGGACTTGAATTTTGGATGTGGTTTTGGTTGCTTAAATTTATATTTCATTTATATTTGTGAATATAAATGTGAATATAAATGGGTTATGAGAAAATCTTTTGAATTTAAATTTATTTGGATTTGATTTGAGCTAAGTCCATAAGATGAAATCAAAGGCTTAGGAAAGATTTTGGATTTGGAATTGATCATGGATGTCAATTATTTAGAATTGATTCATGATTTTAGAAAATCCTTTGGAATTAATTTAAGGTTTGAAAAAAAATTAAGTTGGAATTGATTTGAGATTTGATTTGGAATTGAGGTTAATTTGAAGTTGATTACGATTTGAGGTTGATTTGAATTTGAAGTTGGACTTGAAAGAAGGAAGAAAGGATTGGATTCAAGTTATAGGGTAGGCAAATTTTCCTAACACCGCTAAGGCATAACCTATTCCTATGGATAACTCTTCTAAGTCTCTGTGGTTAAGTGTTCACCTAATCACTAGAATTGTCTTTAGACTAAGGAACTCTTAATGTCTAATAGGAATCCTATGTCTAAGATGGAGAAGTTGAGAGCTCATTCTAAAAATGAGTACAAACCCATAATGGGTGAAGTGAGCTTGGCCTGATCCAGGGCCAAGTGAAGACCGGTCAGGAAGGAGAACATAAACTTGCTAGGAGCCATGTATACTAAACTGAACTGAACAGGAACTGATTGAGCTGAACTCTACATTTGTTGAAAACATAACTGAATCCGTCCATTTTGCCTTGATATTCAGCTTCAGAATGAACTCTTATACTTTATTTAAAAATTTGAACCCACACTTAACAAATTTAGTTATGTTAAGTGGGGATCATTAAAGAGATTTTGATAATGTGAGGAGAGTCTTTGTCATTTGATTTTGGTTTAGAATCCATACTCAACCAATTTAAGTAGGTTGGGCGGGGTTCATATATTTGAAGATGTTTGTGTTGTTATCTTGTTTGAAAATTTTGATTTTGAAATACTTCACTTAGGAAATTTAGGTATGCTAAGGAAAGGTTATGATTTTTTGTTTAAAAATTTTTGTGAAAAATCTTTTCTTGTGATGATTGGTTATGTGTGTGATATATGTTGATATGGTTTGAAAATGGTACTTCTTACTGAACAAATTTGGTATGTTAAGTAGAGGCCAAGTGTGTTTGAAATGTGCTTGTTTGATTTGAAAATGAGGTTCTTACATAACAAATTTAGTATGTTAAGTAAGAACCAAATGTGATTTGATTTGTGTTTTGAGAATGAGACTCTCACATAACAAATTTGATATGTTAAGTGAAAGCTAAATGCATGTCTTGAAAATGAGACCCTCACTTAACAAATTTGGTATGATAAGTGGAGGTCAAATTTATGTTTTGAAGATAAGACTCTCACTTAACAAATTGGGTATATTAAGTGAAAGCCAAATTTGTATTTTGAAAATGAGTCTGCTGACCTCACTTTTGATGTGAGCTCTCAACTTCCTTATCATAGATCTAGGACTCTTATAGGAACTAAGAGTTCCTTAGTCTTAAGACACTTCTAGTGATTAGGTGAACACTTAACCTAACCCTAGAGACTTAGAAGAGTTAGCCATAGGAATAGGTTGTGCCTTATAGATTTAGGAAGACTTGCCTACCCTATAGCATTGAACCCGTCTCTTTCTTCCTTCTTTCAAACCAAATCTCACATTCAAATTCAAATTCAAAGCCAAATCTAAATCCAAATTCCTATCAAATGATTGAAACTCATGATCAAATTCAAACTCCAAATTCTTTCCTCAGCCCTTTGATTTTATCTTATGGACTTAGCCTTAACCAAATTCAAATCAACCCCAATTCAATTGATTTTCTCAATTATCAAATTCTAAATCATAAATCAATTCCAAACTCCAAATAATCGAAACCCAAATCAAATCAAATTTAAACTTATTCCCTTTTAGCCAAATTCTTGAACTTGGCTAAATGATATCCAAACCAATTCAAAACTCATGAATTTCTTCATGAGTCAATCATTCCTACAATCGTTGACCCAAATATAAACATAAACTATAATCATCAAGCCAAATCCAAGCTAATCCAAATCAAATCCAATGTTGACCCTTTTGGCTTGAAATTATCATATGACCTAAAACACATTTGGATCCAAAGCACTTGTAATTGGATTTATATTTCAATCCTAGTCTCATGTGTGAGTTCAACTCAACTTGAATCAAGCCATGATCAAGCCAATTAACCCATTTAGGCTGACTTGACCCAAAGTGGCCTAAATGACCTTTTTGATCCAAGTTCTAATCCAACCCAAATTGGATTGAACTATGCCCATCCAAACCTCACAACATGATCAACAATTATCCTAGGTTAATCAATTGTCTTAAATTGGGTCAAATCAAGTCAAACTTAGCCTTTGACCAAGTCAACACCTAGTCCAAATGAAACCCAAACTAGCCAAAATCTACCATATGCCAAATTGATTAAAACCATTGATTCAAACTCACTCATGATCAATGATTGAACATGACCAAACTGTCATTTCAGCCAAACCAAGCCTAATTACCCATGTTGACCCAAATTTGCCTAAAAAGCCAAAATGGGTCAAATCATGATTTGATCCAAATTGATTGTAACCAATGTCTCAAGTTTATTCTAAATCACTTATTGAACTTGACCAAAGCCATAATTGAGCCCAAGTTGACCAATTGATTAACTTGACTTAACTTAGCCCAAATTGACCTAAAGGGTCAAATTAGCCAAAATCCAAATTAAATCTAAATTAAATGAAACCAAACCCTACAATCATTTTAAATTAGCCAATTAAACTTGAACCAACACTTAACCTAACCAATTTGGTCAAATGGGTCAAATTGGTCAACTTGACCCATTTGACCTATATGAATCCAAATGAGCCATAACCAAATACAAAGCAAATTGAATCAAACCAATGACACTAATACACTCCAATTGGTCATGTGAACTTGACCTAACCCTTGGTTTGATTGAATTTGACCAATTAGTTGACTTTACCTAACCTAACCCAATTTGACCTAAATAGGTCAAATCAAGCCAAATCAGGCCAAATGAACTCCAAACCACTTGAAATTTAGGCTAACTAACTTTTTACCCATCCCAAATATATCCAAATCAAACACATAGCCAAACAACCATTTTTCCCTTAGGTTTAGGGCATCCCATGAGATATGACATATGCCCATTAAGTCATTATCTCTCCCTAGCCACATGACACCCAACTATAGGTCCATATAGGAACCTAAGACCATGGTTGGGTTGGCCATGATCCATGGGGAGGTGAAATCACCTCCCCATTCCTATTGGAGCTTTCCAAACCACCAAGTACAAGTACTTCCTCCCTTGGCAGCCACCTCCACACCCTCACCCAACCAAATCGAGCCACATCATGCACCCAAGGACCTCCATTAGCCTCTGATGTGGTCAATTGATCAAGAAAAATCCAAGGAAGTTGTGACCATCTGATCCAAGGAATGAAGGGGTATACCCCCCTCATTCTCACTCAAACTCAGACACTCACACTCGATTCAACCCTAGCAGCTAAGGAGAGGAATCCCATAGCCAATTCCAAGGTTTCCTAAGCTCCCCGAAATCCCCATTCTCGATTTTATAGAAAACCAAAATAGGGGAGCCTCAATCTGATTCCTATTTGCTCAAATCTCCACCAAAGTGGAATTAACTTTGCACACACCTTTCTTAGAGCCAATAAAGTAAGAACAAATCATTTTCCAAGCTTCTCTATGGCCGGAGGGTAGAATTCGATCAAGCCAGAGCACCTATGCCTAGTGGATTGGTCTTTTAAGCAAACTACACCATATCAAAGCTCGTGCGGCTCAATAGAGCTTTATTTCTACCAATTGAAGCTTCCTCAATCATTGGAACCATCAGTCATAAGCTCCGGTGAGATATGCCATTGAAATCAATCCTTGAATGAAAATAGCCTAATCTTTTGTGAAAGAAAGTTTCATGTCATGTGATTTTCATAGTTGGATTTGATTATTGTGCTTCTGTGGTGTTTATTTTTTTGGTATGTGTTGTGTGTATATGTGAGGGGATACAAAGAAGATTTGAGGATGTACTTTTTGAGGTGATTGGGTATAACATTAAGGAATAGTGTACTATCTCAAGAGATAGAAGTCACTACCTTATAGTGGGCCTAATCACCTAATAAGGACCCCTATGATGGGTCTTCGAATATACCAGAGATTTTTCTCCTAATTTACATGATAAAGTAAAGTAGGGTTTATTTAAATTGGGTTCATTAAGTTTTCAAGTCTTCATAGTTAATTACATCTTAAAAAAAGTGAATCCCTTAAGAATACCCTCGATTAAAGTAAGAGATTATTGTCTCCAAAGAATTCAAAGATAGGATTATCAACAAATTAGCTATATTTTAGAAAATCAAGTGTGATAGATCAAATGGGGAGAGTTATTATTGAAACCAAAGGAGATGAGCAATGAGTGCTCATGATACTAGGAAACTTAGTGAGCACTCCAATCTATTTATGGTTGGGTTTTTTGGTATTAAAAATTAAGGAGATTTATTTATTTGAGTTGAAATTTTATTAAAAGTATAGAAATTATAACTCCACAATACAAGATTGTGGAAATGCCTAAGAGGTGAAGATTTATGCTTGTAGCCCGCAAAGGAAATAACAACCTCAGATCCTAAATTTAGGGAGCTTTGGCGAGGGCCAAAGCACGAACTAAATCTAAGGCGAAAGTTGGTATATGGTTTACCTCCATAAGAGAGAGTAAGCCACCCAACTATTATACTTATTACTGCTTAGAGTGGTAGCCAGCTAACTCCCCCTATGCTTTAAATCCATGTGGTCAAGTCATATTCTTTGTAAGATGATTAGACTGTTATTTATTTAGAAGAGTAGCTAAGTCTTTAAACCCACTCCCTAAGAGATTATAACATGAGGGGTATGAATAATGACTTAACCTAATGCAAATTTTTATCAAATTTTATTTAATTTTAGACTCTTTATTTGACATAAGCTATAGGATTTTGTATGCCTAAATGCATGAGAAATTGATTATGGGCCAAATCAAGTAAGAAAGAAGTGTTCTTCCATCATAGGCTCTTAAAGGATAAGCCCATTATATCTGGAAAGATGGAAGCCCTTTCTTAATAAATGTGTGAAACAAGATGGTTATGCATGATGTTCAACATACAATCATCCAGCTAAGGGGTTGCTAAATATTTTTTTATCTTGATTTAATTACTAGGCTTTTATACGAGGTTATGAATTATTTTAGAATTTTAGTTATGAGTTGTTAGTGGGATAGAAAATTTATTTTTATCCAAAGAGCCTAATCGCATCCAGGCCACACAACAATCACCAATCATAAAGAAACTATGAAAAGATATGCTATTTCTAATGCACAAGCTAAACAAAATATCAAATAATTTTATAAAGCTATCATAAAAGAATAAGAGGCCGATGCGGTCGGGTACCGCCATACAACCTAAAAAGAAATGTAGGTAGCCAAGCTCTACCCTTATACATCTCGGCATAATGAAAGAATAATTACAATTATAAAATGATAAGTGTTATGGAGGTCTTTATTCATCATCCTCCATTCTTCTCTCTTCATATTTCATTTCTTCATTTTAATTTGCTCCATTTCTTTCTTCCTTTCAGCTTGATTGGGATGTTGCTTGCTCCAAAGGCATCACATGGTATACAAGTCTTGGTCTTATAACTAATGCTCATCCTAATCCCCCATAACACTTATCCTAATCTTAATGCAAAATTATATTAAAAAGAAGGAAAGTAAATCTATCTACTCCTACAAGACAAATGTTAGTTAAACACACCATACAACCCAAGTAGTTATATGAATAATTTGGACTTAGCACCCCACACATGGGTAACCAACCCCACCTATCCTAACTTGGGCTATGCTTAGGGGGTACAAGCAACCTGCACAGTAAAAAACATTTATATTTGTACTACAATGGCCCCTAAGCATGACCCCCTGCAGAAAATATGATTAGGCTAATATCATCCTAACATTCAGGCTACACACATACACCCTAGCATCTAGTCTAAAATAATACATCATAAAAATAAACATACACCAAACCATGCACCGTCCTAACATAAAGCTAGAAATTATAACTTAATCTAATCTATATGTGTTAAGGTTGTGTGGTATGTCCTAACTATGCTTTAGAGTTATAATAAGTTTAATATGTATATGTTAAGGCTTGTGTAGTACGTCCTAACTAGGCTTTAGAGTTATAATTTGCTAAGTGTGAGAGATTTTATAAAGGGTTGATTTATCTTTAAGTGGTTTAATTGATTTGAAGATTTTACTTAGTGTTCTCTTTTAATTCATATAGCCTACACTTAGCAACTAAGTATTATAAAGAGAAGAAAGAGAGGGAATCTCTATTTTATCCCTACCTTAAGCCATTTCTAAGGTAAGTTAATTAGCTTAGTTCTCTTTAATGAATGGTTTATCATGTGTTTTAATTAACCCAAAGTTTAAGTTTGCATTAAATACACTCATTCAATAAGAAAGACATATTAGATTACTATCACATAACACACATTCATTCATTTCTTTCTATCATGTATATAATGCATATGAGTAAATCTTAAGCATACCTATACATGCAATTTATATTTTTAGCATACTTGGATGATGAATGCAAAGAAGTGTATTTGAAATTTAAATATTTCATTTTTGATTGAATATTGAATGCATGTATTTATTACATATAAAAGAGAGATTTTTCATCCATCAGCTAGATACACATTCACATGTATAAAAGTTTTAAGTGAGTACATCGCCATTATTTTCTACACCACGGGCGTAAGGTAAAAGACATACTTAGGGCTACTTAAAGCCTCACAACCTAGATGTCTAGAATAATATACCACTTTTCTTAGATACATGTAGATGTATAAGCAACTATAAGGATAAGAAAACTCATGCAAAAGTTGTATTATTTTATTTGATTTATGATTCTTATTCATTGTCCACATCATACATATATATATGCATAAGAGTTTTAAGTGAGTACAACGCCATTATTTTTTGCAGTAGGGGCGTAAGGTACAAGACCTACTTAGGGCTACTTAAAGCCTCGTAGAGTGTCCAGACTAATATGCCCCTTTTCTCAGATACATATGAATGTATAAAAAGAATCACACAAATAAAGAATCACGCAATAAGTCATATTTGATTTGGTTGCATGATTTATATATGTGATATGAAATTCTTCATAAGTCTTAACATGGAGATGCATAGGAGTAGATTTAGACAAATGTTGTGTTCTTTTCAAATGAACTATACACTTGCAAATTCTATGTGAATACATGTTAAGATAAGGAAAGAGAACTTCATATTGCACATCTTGTATTATCACCACATGCAAACTTATAGATAATTATAATTAACATTACTTCATTTATAATAATTGATTTATAGGCTTTTGAAAATAACTTTTGATTTAGTAGTAATAATAGCCACACCTATTTTTAATTTAAGTCAACACATGCAATTTGGCATAAAAAACCATATCATTTAATTAAAAAAAAAAATGAATGCATGATTTTATATGACAAGCAATGTTTAGCATGATTGGAAAGAAAAAAAGGAATATAAACACATAATTTCATTCATCCCAATTAATTCCTAAGGATAATCATATTAAATAATGTTATTTAAAATAAACAAAGATTTTTTAAAGACATTTTCAACTTTGAGTTTGATTTGATTTAGGAAATATGAAAGAGATTTGCTAATCCCAATGCAATTCCCCATGTGTGAATTAACTTGGTTTAATGAAGAATATTTAAGTCAGTTTCATATTTTAATTAGATTAAGGTATGAATTAAGTTAATTAACTAGTTAATAATAAGCCAATATGATATACAACCATATGGAAAGTAAATTTGTAATGCTCCTAAGAAATGAAAGGGGCCTAAATTAGCTTATAATTAATAATTAATTAAGCTTAAGGGATCTCACTTAATTACTTTTATAATTTTCTGACATATGTGAGCTAACCATAATTTTATCATGTCTCACTTTGGATTATTGAATACCCAAAGAGTTACCCAAGGTTAGTTAAAGGTTGATTAGATGTGGATGAATTAATTTTTTAATTTTAATTATTTTCATTAAGCCTTTAATTAATTGATTAAACACTTTAGTTATATTTTAATTTGAATGATGAAATTAACTTAGAGAAAAGAATCAAGGGCAAGGCCCAAAGCCTAATCCCTAAATCATTTAAACATTCAATTAAATTTTAATTTCCTTATCTTGAAGATTAATCACTTAATTAATCAATTAACCATTCCATTAACCATTAGTTAATTTAATTTTTAAAGGTAAAGATAACTTAGGAAATGAATTAGGAAAAGTATCCCCAACCACATCCCCTAAGTTATCTCACTGCTTAACATAGGTAATTAGGTTTAAATAATTAATCAAGTTACTGTTCATTCATTAATTATGATTAATTAAATTAAGAGAGTGAGTAGAGCTTAATCAAGTGATTTTTCTAATTAATCAATCAATAAAATCCCAAAAAATATGGGAGGCAGAGGTCATTCCCCTAAATATCCACAAATAATTTAAGATTAATTGAGTGTTTAATTAAGGTGTAATTAAGCTAATTAAATTTTTGATAAAACCTTAATTAAGCCAAAATAATTATTCAAAATTATTTAATAATAATTTTCTTAGATTTTACTCTGAAATATATTCAAAATGACCCTAAGTCTGTATTTTTAGATTTTTCTACAATTAGTTATGATCTTAGGAAGTTTCAGGCTTAAAATGAGATAATTAGGCCTAATTATAGCCTTAATCCCATTAGGCCACGTGGCAGCCGACATGCTTTTCACATGGAGCGACGAAAGTGGCTATTTAAGTTGTCACATCTGAAGGCTGACATGGATGGCGGTGGATGCGCTTTCTCTGTTGACCGTCTGATCTAAGATCAGACGCCCATGATTCAATCCGCGGTTTAAGAAAGGAATTAAACGATCTACCATGGGATTTGAATAGAGCCATTCATTCCAATCATGCAGGATGGATGGCTCATGATTGTTGATCTCATTTTTAGAATGAGCTCTCAACCTCTCTATCTTAGACATAGGATTTCTCTTAGACACTAAGAGTTTCCTTAGTCTTAAGACACTTCTAGTGATTAGGTGAACACTTAACCTAACCCTAGAGACTTAGAAGAGTTAGGCATAGGAATAAGTCCTCACTTCCTTCTTCTTTCAAGTCAAACTCCAAACTTAAACCAATTTCAAAAAAAAATCTCAAATCAATTCTAATAGATTTTCTCAAATCATGAATTAATTCCAAATGATTGAAACACATGATTGAATTCCATGATCAAATCAAAAATACTCCCTAAGTCACTTTGATCCCCTCTTATGGACTTAGCTCAAATCAAATTCAAGAAATTTTCTCACAACCCATTTATATTCTCATTTATACTCGTATATATAAACGAAATATAAATTCAAATCAATCAAACTAAATTCAAAACTCGAATCCAAATTCCAAAATTCTTTCCTAAGTCCTTTGATTCCCTCTTATGGACTTACCTCAAATTCAAGAAATTTTCTCATAACCCATTTATATTTTTATTTATATTTACAATCAAAACTAAACTCAAAAATCAAATTCAAATTCAACTAAAATTCAACCTAAGCCTTTCAAGTCAAAC
This sequence comes from Cymbidium sinense, assembly GCA_021442155.1. NCBI lineage: Eukaryota > Viridiplantae > Streptophyta > Magnoliopsida > Asparagales > Orchidaceae > Cymbidium > Cymbidium sinense. The sequence goes on from CM038215.1 coordinate 141,448,605, forward strand.
TCTTGAACTTAGCTAGATCAAACTCAAATCAAGCCAAACCCTTGATTTCTCTTCATGATTCAATCAATCCTTCAATCATGAATCCAAATATAAACAGAAACTTCAATCATCAAACCAAAACTAAATCCAAAAATCAAACCCAAGTCAAACTCATGACCCTTTGAACTTGAAATTGTCAAATGAATCAAAACTTATTTGACTTCAAACCACTTGCAAATGAATTTATATTTCAATAATAAGTCCATATGTGAGTTCAATTAGACTCAAATCAAGCTTTCACCAAGTCATTTGACCCACTTAGGCTCACTTGACCCAAAGTAGCCTAAAGTACCCCTTATGAGCCAAATTCTAATCCTAACTAAATTGGATTGAACTAAACCCACCTAAGCCTCACATTATGAGTAACAATCATCATGAGATGATCAATCACTCAAATTGGGTCAAACCAAGTCAAACCTAAGGGTTGACCAAGTCAACACTTAGCCAAAATGAAACTTAAACTAGCCAAAATCTACCATAGGCCAAATTGATTGAAACCATTGATCAAAACTAATTCATGATCAATGTTTGAACTTGACCAAGTCATCATTTGAGCCTAACCTAGCCCAATTGGCCACTTGACCCAAGTTGACCCAACTTGACCTAAAAAATCAAAATTGTGTCAAAACTTGATCTAAGCCAAATTGATTGAAACCAATGGGTCAAGTTCATTCCAAATCACTTGTTGAACTCAACCAACTAGACCTAACCTATCCCAATTCAACTGACTTGACCTAAAAGGTCAAATTGAGCCAAAATCAAATTAAACCAAAATTGGTTGGAAACAAAGATACCAATACATTTCAAATGACCAACAAAATCTAAACCAACCCATGGCCTAAGCAAAATAGGTCAAATGGGTCAAATTAGTCAACTTGACCCATTTGGCCTAAATGAAATCAAGTGAACCAAATCCAAATGTAAACCAAATTGAACCAAACCAAAGCCACCAAAACATTTCAAATGGTCATATGAACTTGACCCAACCCTTGGTTTGATCTAATTTGATCAATTGGTCAACTTGACTCAAGTTGACCCATTTGACCTAAATGGGTCAACATGAGCCAAATCATATCAAATCAATTTCAAATTCATTGAAACTTGGCCCAACCCATTTTTCAATCATACCAAACATATTTAAATTAAAATCCAAGCCAAATGACAATTTTACCCCTAGGCTATAGGGTAACTCAAAATCAAAACCACTTGGAATTTGGTCAATTCCTTTTCATGGACACTTGACATCCTCTTAGTGGTCCAAATGATCACTAATGAAGATGGTGCTCATGACCTAATAGGTTTGGGTCAGCCAAACCCAACCTAATGGCCAAACTGACCACCCACTTGAAAGTTAAGCATATGGGATCCCTCCTCCACCCAAAATCAGCACATAGCACTCCTCCACTACCCCCTTTGGCCAAACCGAACCATGTGCAATCCCTAACAGCCTAACAAACTCATCCAATCTAATCAATTGGATCAAAATAGAAGGAAAGCTTACGGTTGTTTGATCCTTCAAGGGGGGAGATAAACTCCCCCTATTTCTACTTGAATTGAACACTCTCACACTCGATTGAAGCTAGGAAACTCCACCCTTCTCCATTCTATTCTCGCAAAAAATAACCAATCTCACCCATCAAGCCAATTCCTTTTGCAAGCATCTTCAGAGGACTCAATTGAGCTTGCCTAAAGCTTAATCCAAGTTCTCAAGGCACGGGAGAGGGGAGCTAGACCAAGGCCAAACCCAATTGAAAAGAAGCTTGGTCCATAGAAGATCCACTTCATCCCAAGGCTTGAAACTTTTGACAGGGCTTCATCTCCACTAGACGAAGCTACCTTGACGGATTCGAGCGCCGGTGATAGCCTTCGATGAGGTACTATTCAAAATTGAGCATGATTTGAATTTTCTTTGGTCCTTTGTGAAGGAAAGTTTCACCCCCAAGTGAAATGGACCATTAGATCTTCATACCCTTGCATGATGATGGTGTGGGTTCAAGTTTGAGTTCATTGGATCATGCCATGGAGGATGGACAATGGCCATCTCTTGCATGTGAGCTCAAGGACGGATCATGGGCCATCCATCCATGCATTTTGGATGAACGACCATGATCAAGCTGCGTAGGATCCCCTGATTCATCCCTTAAGAACCGTAGGCTCGATCTCAATCTTGATCTGACAAATGAGGAGAAAAGCAATGCACTCGATGTGAAACTTAAGTGATGAGTTCCATCGGCTGGCCATCCACGGCACATGAGATTAGTCATTTGATTAGGATATTTAATTAATGGATAATCATAAAAACTTTAAAATAACATAACTAAAAATAGAAAGATAAGAAAAATACAAAATAAAAATTATTGTCAAGATAATTCAAAGTGGAATAATCTAAAATTTATTTTAATTAATTTTGAACAATGATATTTCTTGAATTAGAGTTTTATTAGAAATGTAATTATATTAATTACTCCCTAATTATTCCATTGATTAATTCCAAACTTTCTAAGGTTGATTAATGGGATGACCTCTACCTCCCATGATTTTCTTAGAATTTATTAATGATTTAATTGAGGTAATTGCTTGGTTCATTTCTAATTACTCTCTTAATCAATTAAATGATTAATTATCCTTTTAAATAATAATAAATCAATTAATTAATTTTGCTAACTACCTTAGAATAGTGAGTGGACTTAGGGAATAAGATTAGGAGTTCTTTCTCATATCTTTTTCCATAAGTTTATTTCATTTAAATTAAAACTTAATTAATGTGCAAAATTAATTAAATAATTTAATCACTTAATTAAATGGCTTAATTAATCAAAATTTTAAAATCAAATTAATTTGAACTTAACCAATTCATCTTAGGTAGGTGCTTAGGTGTTCAATAACCTAAGTAGCTTAAGGAAATCAAAATTCAACCCACATGTGTGGGAAGGGTTATGAAAGTACCTAAATTAAACCCTTTAGCTTAATTAATCACTAATTGCAAGCCAATTGCATTAGGCCCCTTCTTTCCTAGGTGAATTGCTGATTTAAATTCCTTGTGTGATTTTATTTCATACATTGGGTCATAATTATTTGATTAAATATGCTAAAGTGGTATAGGTAATGGGTAATTAATGAATTTAATGTACACCTTAACCTAAACAAAATATAAAATAAATCTAATCACCTAAAAATTAAACTTAAATAACTCACACCTAGGGAAATAAATTAAAACTAGCAAACTCATCTCACATTTTTCAAATTGAAATCAAATTCAAAACAAAAATCAAACTTTTCTTAAACCAAATTTGATTTACTTTAAATAATCTTATTCCAAAGGATTGTCTTTAAGAATTAATTAGGGTGAATGAATTTACATGTTTTCATCACTTCATTTCTTTCCTAGTATTCTAAGTGTGTATTTCATGTGAAAATCATACATTCATGCCTTTTAAAAATCAAATTAAAAAATAATTTTTTTTCCTTTATGTCAAATTGCATGTTTTGGCTAAAGTAAGAATATGAATGGCTATTATCACTATTAAATCTAAAATTATTTTTAAAACTTATGAATCAAACATCAAAATTGAAAGATATGCTACTTATAATTATCTTTAGGCTTGCATGTGAGTAAAATATAAAGATGTGTATTATGTGGCTTTCCCTCTCTTCTCTTTTAACATAGTTTTGAATAGGATTTGCAAAGTATATAGTTCATTTGAAAGGAACATAACACTTGCTTAATTCCATTCCTATTCATCCCTATGTTATCAATTAAGAAGGATATCCACACTTACACATGTAAATTGCATTAATAAACCAAAATCAAACAAACATAAACTTTTGCATCTCTCTTTTTTCCATTCATTTCTTTTGTACATGCATATGTATTTAAAAAAAGTGGTATACTAGTTTGGACAACCCCAGGGTTGCGAGACTTTAAGTAGCCCTAAGTTGGTCTTGTACCTTACACCCTTGGTGCTAACAATGGTGTGGTACTCACTTATGCCTTTCATACATATAAGTGTGCATATGAAAAATGGATGAAAGAATCAATCTTTTCTACTTAATGAAAACCATGCATCATAAAGCATCCAAATTTTCTTAAGTAACATTACTTAGCATTCATCATGAAGGTGTGCTAAAACACTTCTATTTGCATGTTTAGTTATGCTTAGGATTCATTCATCTGCTTCTTACGCATGTTGGGAAAGAAATGAAATGTTGTGTGTTTTGTGATAATATTTCACTTCACTTAATCCTAAAATGTCTTTCTTTTTAAATAGGTTTTTTTAGAGAAAAAAATCTAAACTTAGGATTAATTAAAATAAATAATACAACATTCACTAAAGAAGATTCATTAATCTACTTTAGAAATTACTTAAGGTAGGGAATGAAAGAGAAGTTCTTTTCTCTTTCCCCTCTCTTTAGAACTTAATAATTAAGTAGGTTCATTCAAACTAAACAAAATTATCAAATAAACTTAACCTAAATCAACTAAATAACTTAAATAAAACCACCCTCTAAGTTGAACATTTTCATGCTTAGGAAAATCTAAACCTTAAAGCCTAGCTAAGCATACCACACAAACTTTAAATAACACACACATTAGGCTAAGTCACCACTTCTAGCTTTAGGTTAGGGTGGTGGATGGTTTGATGCTTTTCTTTTGTTTTGTGATGTAATGTTTTAGTCTGGATGTTAGGGTGTATGTGCGTACACTGGATGGTAGGACGATTTAGTCTAATTATTGTCTTCTGCAGGGGATTGTGCTTAAGGGGTGATGTAATAAAAATATAAAGATGCTTTTTTGCGTTGCTTATACCCCAAGCATAATCCAATAGGCAGTGGACTACCCATGTGCTAAGTCTAATATATATATACTTATTTGGGATTTTATAGTTTGTATTTAGCTAATCTTTGTTTTGCAGGTTTTAGTTAGATTTCCTTTTTTTTCCCCATTTTCATGTAATTTTGCAATTAAAATTATTGGAATGATTATTATGGGGAATTAGGATGAACATTGGTCATAAGATTACATCTTATGTACCATGTGAAGCTTTTGGAGCATCCACATTCCAACCATCCAAAAGAAGGAAGAAGAAAGAAGAAAGAAGAAGAAGGAAGAAAAATAAGAATGAAGACCCTCATAATATGAATTTCCTTACTTAATTTTAATTAATTCATTTATAATCCAGGTTGTATAAGGATAGAGCTCAGCTACCCAATTTATTTTTAGAATTGTACAGTGGTGCCCTGCCACAAATGACCTCTTATTCTTTTGCGTTGGTTTTATAAATTGATTGATGTTTGTTTAACTTGTGCATTAAGATGACATGTTTTCCTAGTTTCTTCCTTGCTTTGATGTATGGCCTGGATGATGATTAGGCTCTTAGGAAAATAAATTTTTTATCCAATTAATCAATTCAAACTAAAAATAAAATAACTCATAACCTCACCTAAAGCTTAGGTTATAAATCAAGATAGAAGAATTAGCAACCCTTTAGCTAAATGTTGTCTTACTTTTCTAACATCATGCATAAAAAGCATATTATCTCACTCTTGATTGAAGGGCTTTTGCCTTTATCAGAGAACTTGGCTTGACCTTTGAGAGCCATGGTGGAAACACACCTCCTTATCTTGCTGATTTTGACCCGTAATCTAATTTCTCATGCATTGGGCATATGAATCTTATAGCCCGAGTTAAATGATTGTCCAATATGAAAATAAAATATAACCAAATTTGCATTAGATCTAGGTCATTATTCATGCCCTTTCATGATCTAGTCTCTTTGGGAGTGAGTTTAAGGACTTAGTCTCTTTCTGAATAAATAACAGCCTAGCTATCTTGCATAAAGCATATGACTTGCATAAAGTAAACCCTATTTTACTTTTTCATGTAAAGTTGGGGAAGAATCTTTTACATTGATTTAACTTTGATTATTGAGGTGATTAGGTCCATTGTAGGGTTTTAAATCAAAAACCAAACTGTGAGATTTAAAACCGAATCAAACCGATCAAATAACATCGATTCAGTTCAGTTTTTCAGTTTGAACCAACTAGTGCACACCTCTAGATGAAGGTAGGAATATAAATTTTTGCCCATAATGATCTATCTTGTTCACGAGCAATGAAAGATAGATGTCAGCCATCTTCTCTCGTCTGATCTGAGCTCACCCAAGCTCAGATTTTCTCCAAATTCTTCCACACTTTCAGGGAAGGGAGATGCACACATCCAATGGTCAAAAATCCATGAATTTTGAATTTTCTTCATAGAAGACCGACCCACTTTTCTATATAAGGCTTTGTTTGAAAAATTATCTCCCCAGAGCTAATGTTCGGTGGTGTAACATCGGAGGTAGCTTTGCCTAGTTGAGGTAAGTCCCTGTTGAATATCTTTAAACTTGATTTGGTGTGGAGTGCTCTGTAGACCAAGCTCCCCTCCTTTGCCATTCAGTTTTGATCAAACTCACTCCTCCCATGGCTTAGAAGCTTAGGAATTGGTTCATTTGTACTTGACTAGGTATAATGATGGTGTGGCTAAGAGGAATTGAGATATGATTATGAAATGGGGAAGTATTTCTTGGGATTAGGATGTCCTATTTCAACTTTTCTTAGGAATGAGAAATGTTGATCAGAGGGATTGAGGTTGCTTGTGATTGCTCTGAGAGGCTTCAGAATTGGCTTAGGAAGTCTCTCAATGCAATTCACTTTTTTTCGCTTGAATTGAGGGGGTATACCCCTCAATTGTCCATGATTGATGGACAGCAGTGTGCACACAATTTGCACTGGCTGGCCACTGTCCGACCGCTAGACTTGTCTCCATCAAGTTAGGGTAGCACGCCAAGGATGGGAGGAGTGATGGGAGGCTGCCATGGATCCATTTTGCAAGGATTGCAAGGGCTTGGATCCAATGGGTGCTCAGTTTAGGTTGGAGGTGAATCAACTTAACTACCAAAGGTCCTTGGCCAACCTAGAGTGGGTTAGGTTAGCTAGGTGGGTTAGAAGAAAGTTCCATGGAGTTCTAAGGCGCTTCCATGGGGATGGGAGAGTTGACTTGGCTTGGATCCATTAGTTTTTGAAGTTTAAATCCCATGGTTTGATGATCAATCCCATTGTTGGGGCCCACTTGGCTTTTGGGGAGGTCTTAGTCCTAGGGTGAGTTTAACCTCAGTTAGATTATCCCACAAGATTCCATAAGTTGAATTTGAGTAGTTTGGCTTGGATTGGTCAAATGGGTTCCATTTGGGCTAGGTTGGGTTGGGTTGACTAATTGGTCAAATTGAGTCAAACAAAGGCTTGGATTAGGTTCATACGATGACTTGGGATGTTTTGGTTCAATTAATTTGAATTGGTTTGGCCTAGGTTTGGATTTGAGTCATGTGGATTCAAAAGGGTCAAATTGGTTAAGTTGACCAATTTGACCAATTTGATCAAATTGGGTTGGGTTAGGTGTTGAGTCAGGTTCAATTGGTTGATTAAAAATGATTGTAGGCTTTGGTTTGGTTTAATTTAGAATTAATTTGAATTTTGGCCATTTTGACCCTTTAGGTTAATTTGGGCTTGGTTGGGTCAAGTCTACCAATTGATCAATTTGGGCTCAATCATGGCTTTGGTCAAGTTAAATAAGTGATTTGGAATGAACTTGATCCATTGGTTGTAATCAAATTGAATCAAATCATGATTTGACCCATTTTAGCTTTTTAGGCCAATTTGGGTCAATTTAGGTTAAATGTCTAATTAGGCTTGGTTTGGCTTAATTGATGGTTTAGACATGTTCAATCATTGATCATGAGTGGGTTTGAGTTAATGGTTTCAATCAATTTGGCATATGGTGGATTTTGACTAGTTTAAGTTTCATTTGGATTAAATGTTGACTAGGTCAAAGGCTAGGTTTGACTTGGTTTGATCCAATTCAATGCAATTGATCACCCCATGATGATTATTGATCATGATTGAGGTTTAGATGGGCTTAGTTCAATCCAATTTGGGTTGTATTAGAACTTGGCTCAAAATGATCTTTTAGGTCACTTTAGGTCAAGTGAGCCTAAATGGGTCAATTGGCTTGATCAAGATTTGATTAAGTTTAGTTGAACTCACATATGAGCCTAGGTTTGAAATATAAATCCAATTATAATTGGTTTGGAGCCAAGTGAGTTTTGGTTTATATGATAATTTCAAGTCAAAAGGGTTAACTTGGGTTTGATTTGGTTTGATAATGGTGGTTTATATTTATATTTAGGTCAATGATTGTAGGAATGATTGAATCATGAATAAATCCATGAGTTTTGAGTTGATTTAGATGTCATTTAGCCAAGTTCAAAAGTTTGGCTTAAAGGGCTAAAATTGAGAATTTGATTTGATTTGGATTTGGTTTGGATCATTTAAATTTAAATTTAATTTATATTTATGAATATAAATGAAGATATAAATAGGTTGTGAGAAAATTACTTGAGTTTGGAGTGATTTGGAAGAAAATTTAACCAAATTAAAGGATATAGGTCAAAAGAGGCTAAGATTTTGAATTGGTTTAATTTATTTTTGATTTGGTTTGAAGGGTTTGAACCTAGATTTCAATTATATCTATGAATATAAATGAATGAATGAGTGATTCATAAAGAAATCAATCATGTTTGGGTTGATTTGGATCAAGATTTGATTAGGCATATGGAGGTGGGTCATATGGCTTAAGAAGGGTCTTGATTTTGTTTGATTTATTTTGATTTGATTTGAATGGTTTGAATTTGGGTTTAATTTATATTTGTGAATATAAATGAAGAAATGATTGATTTATAAAGAAATCAACCAAGTTTGAGTTAGTTTGAAGGAGTTTTGACCAAGCATATGAAAGTGGTTCATATGGCTTAGGAAGAGATTTTGGAATTTAGATTTAATCTCGGTTTCAATCATTTGGAGTTTGGAATTGATTTATGATTTAGAATTTGATTTGAGATTGAATTTGATAATTAATGTCAGTTGGATTGGGGTTGATTTAGATTTGGTTAAATCTAAGTCCATAAGATAAAATCAAAGGGCTTAGGAAGGGATTTAGAGTTTGATATTTACAATCATTGGATAGTTATTTGATTTATAGTTTGGTTTGAATTTGAAAAGAAGGAAGCAAGGATTGGGTTTGGGCTATAGGGTAGGCAAGTCCTCCTAAATCTCTAAGGCACAACCTATTCCTAACTATTCTAAGTCTCTGTGGTTAAGTGTTTACCTAATCACTAGAAGTGTCTTAAGACTAAGAAACTCTTAGTGTCTATAAGCATCTTAGATTTATGATGAGGAAGCTGAGAGGTCACTCCAAAAGTGGGGTGCCCAAAGGCCCACAAGGCACACATATTGGTGTTGACCGAGATGATCAACAACATCCAAATTATTGCAAACACTAACAGAAATGATCTACTACTAAATTTGTGATGTAGAATGAATCAAGATCTTAGTGCAATGCAACTCAACTCATGCCAAGGGCATAAGGGAGGAAGAAGGGATCCACCAAGGGATCAAGCATATGAACCATCCACTAGGGAAGCAGGCTCATGTTATCCACTATGGATAAGAGGTTTGGATTTGAATGCAAAGTATGATTTGGGTAGAGTATCCATTGGGGATTAGAATGTATAGCCCACCAGGGATAGATGCATGAACCTTCCACTAGGGAAGCAAGTTTAGGATATCCAATAGAGATAAGGATTTGATGGGATTTCCTTTGAGGGTGCACTCACTGGGGAATGCAAGTTTGAATTGGATTTGATTGACTCCACAGGGAAGGTTGGGATGATTGATGTCTCACTGGAGAGAATTTGGTTGATTGTTTGTTAAAGTTTTAGATTTCAAGGTTAACCCTGTCAGTTTGTGATGGACTGCACTGAGAAGGGGTCATGTTGGCCTAGGCCTATCTAAGATTTACCAATCCAAAGGGGGTAGTCCACCAGGTACATGGTATAACTATTTAACTTAAAGGGTTGCCTTTCTGTGTACTATGGCTGTACTTAGGAAGAAAGCATAGCAGACTTACATCTCCAAAAGCAAGGGACAACTGCTGGGGTGATCTATTAGATGCAACAAATCGAACCTAACCTAGGGTGACTATTGAATGAAAGTCGTTGGGGACTTATATCAACTCAAAAGTAGTCCAGATAATGTCTTTTGATTGAATTTCATTTGTTTTAATTTGATGGATCCAGTCAGTTTGCTATGGATCCATTAAGAAGGGGCTAATATCAGCCTAGACCTATCTTAGATTTACAAATTCAAAGAGATAGTCTACTGGCGGTAGTGTAGAACTAACCAACCAAAGGGGTACCTTTCAGTGTGCAATGGTCAATTTAGGAAGAAAGTGTGAGGACTCACATCCTCCTACAGAAGGAACCATTGGGGTGATTGATTGCTTGCACAATAAATCAAACCCGACTTAACACGACGGGTCGCGGTCTTTGGAAAGAATGCGTAATAGACTTATATCTTTTAAATCAAAAATGACCACCGGGGTGAGTCGTTGGTGGCACAATAAGTTGAACTCGACCTAAGGGAAACTATTGAGAGAGTGCTGATTCGGGGACTTATCTCAACTCAAAGTAGTCAGGCAATTCCTATAGGGAGTTTTGCTGACACTACCCTAAAGATAGGATGCCTGCTTGGGAAAGGGGCCGCTGACGGCTTGAATTCTTAGTCCACAAGCAAAGATATATTTTATTTGTTTTATGTTTGCGCGGACCCTGTTGGTTTGCGAGGGATCACACTGAGAAGGAGCTTATATAAGCCTAGTCCTATCTTAGACTTACTAAACCAAGGGAGAATCTACGCATTCATTGAACAAATTCTCCAACCACAATGTTGGCTACTAGGAAAGGGGGACTGTCCAATCCAAGAGTAATCGGGATAGTGCCTAAATGGGGTCACTAAGAACATGACCCAAATAGAGTGCCCACATGGGAGGTGTCACTGGGGGCATTATCCAAAACCTTGTAAAAGAAAGCCTGCAGGTATTTGGTGGCTAACTTAAGGAGAAAGTGCGGTGACTCGCATCTGCCAAGAGTGGGTCACCATCGAGCATGCGATAATCAACCAACCTAAAGTGCCCATCAATTTGTGACAATAAGTCTAGAAAGAAGGCGTGTAGGCTTACATCTCCATAAAGCAAAATGGATCACCAGGATAGTTTACCTTCGGCTCGACAAAGGCTATCCAACCTAGGGTGACTACTAAGCGATGAGTCTTATGTAAAGACTAAACCCAAGCTTGATGTAGTCAGTAGGAAAGGAGCCACTGGGGGACTTATCCTAAACCTAAAATATACTCGACATAGTCAGTGCATGATGGCTAATCTAAGAAGAAAGCGTGTAGGGTTACATCCTCTTAACCAAAGTCAACATGGGGTAGCTTATCGGTTGCACAATAAGATCTACCAAACTGACAAGGTGCTTGTTGGTTTATAGTAGTCACATTAGGAAGAAAGCACCGGGACTCACATTCGCTAGACCAAAATTACTAGGGTGACACACTAACAAGGTAGTATATCAGCCCGACCTAGAGCAGCTAATGAGTGAGTGCCACGGGGGCTTGCTCTCACATAAAAGTAGCTTGTGACAAAAGATATGTATTTATTTATGTTATGGACGAAGGAATAGGATGCCACTTGGGTTTTCTTATGCATACCATAATAACATTGGAGGATCGAATGTAGTTTGTGCTTTGTGTTGTGAAGGGATAGAATGTTGCATGGGTGTTCTTACACCTACCTTAATAACACTAGAGGATTGAATGTAGTTTATGTTTGTGTTGTGGAGGGATAGGACATCACTTGGGTTCTCTTACACCTACACTAAACACATCATGGCAGATTCACATGCGCAAGATATTTTTAACACATAAGAGATGGAATTTGATATAAAAAAAGTTTTATTGATGATTATTTTCAAACAAGATTTATGGATAATATTTCTTTAGGCAAAGCTCATTGATTGGAAGCATTGGCCGCTCTCCTTTATAGTTTATAAGTTGATAAGATCCTTCTTGGTAGGCCTTCTCTATGGAAAATGGACCTTGCCAAGTGGGTTCAAACTTACCTCCCATCTTTCGACGGCCAACAATTGGTCTCCTTAGAACTAAAATAAGCTGTCCTAATTGAAAAGCTCTAGGATGGACCAATTTGTTGTGAGCTTGAATCATTTTGGCTTTGTACAACTCCAGGTTCTGGCATGCCTGGAGGATTCTATCCTCCAAACCTTCAAGCATTTCCAACTGCAACTTGACATTCTGCTCTGTAGTAATCTTACTACCCATAGCTCTCCTTAGTGATGGGAGTTGAATTTCTAATGGTAGAATGACTTCGGACCCATACACTAGAGAAGAGAGGTAGACTGAGTTGGAGTTCTATATGTGGTGTGATAGACCCACAAGGCTTTAACCAACTGCTCATATCACAGTTGCTTGTCATCGTTGAGTGTCTTGTCAATATTTGAATAAGATTTTTATTGAATGCTTCTGCTAGACCATTTTCCCTGGATAGATAGATGAGTATCTCCAATCTATGTTATGTCTATGGGAAAAGCTATTGATCTTGGTGCTCTTGAATGCAGTACCATTATTCGATATAATTCATCGAGGCACCCTAAATCTATATACAATATGGTTCCTAAAAAATTGGAGCACATGCTGAGCTATAACTTCTCTAAATGGGATTGCCTCTACCCACTTGGAAAAGTAGTCGGTGGCAGTTAAAATGAATTGGTGACCCTTGGAAGAAGGAGGATCGATCAGACCCACTATGTCAATGCCCCAACACTCAAATGGCTACGAGGCCAATGTAGGATGTATAATGTTGGGTGGTTGATGTAGGACCACACCGTGCACCTGACATTGGTGGCATCTTCTAGCTACATCCATGCAGTCTGTAATCATTGAAGGTCAGTAGTATCCTAGTCTCTTGATCTTGACTTTCATCTTTGGACCAGACTGGTTAGCTCCGCATAAACCTGACTGTACCTCAGTCACGAACTTATGGGCTTCATGTTTGGCTAATTAACGTAACCACATATGATCGAAGGACCGACAATATAGGGTGCCATCCATGAGAGCATAGGAGAGAGCTCTCTATTTCACCTGATGGGCAAATGAATTCTCTTAAGGTAGTTTTCCTATGTTTAGGTAATCCATGAATGGTTGCCTCCAATCTGACTCATTATCCTTTTCAGCAATAATAACCTCCCCTTCAAGAGAGAGTCTCTCGATGAGTTCAGTGTCAATTAGGGATAAGACTTGTCTATTTTGAACCCTTGTTAGAATGGAATCATCTTCTGGGCATGCCAACTCCTTGGCGAGCTTGGCTAATGCATCTGCTATAATATTATCTCCTTGAGGAATCTTATAGATAGTGACCTCTGGGATTTGAGCCAACAACTCCATGGTATACTTATGGAAATAATGGAGCTTAGGCTTTATGACTTTGTAGGACCCAATGAATTGGTTGATGATGAGCTGATAATCCCCGAAGATGTTGATGCTTTGGATGCATAGTGTAATGACTAACTTCAGACCGGTAATCAGAGCCTCATATTCAGCTTTATTTTTGGTGCATGGATTAGATGATATGAAAATCTCATCACATCGTAGTCCGGAGTTAGGAGAACTATTCCTACCCTTGCCTTCCCTGGAAGAGTAGATTGTGCTTCTTCTCCTCTTTGAGAGGAAGCCACACCGTCAAAATATATCTCCCAACGGAGAATGCTAGTGTCCCCTAAGTTCATGATTTGGTAATCAGGGAGGTCATCACTAAGCGGAGAATTAGCAGGAAGTGAGTGTGTTGCTAAGAAATTTGCTAGTGCCTGTCCTTTCAGACGGAGGGGTACAAATGTGATGTTAAACTGTGACAAAATCATGGACCAACGTGCTAACTGTCTAGATAACATTGGTCATGTCATGAGATATTACATTAGATTGATTCTATAGATTACATTCACCTTGTGAGAAAGCATGTATTACCAAAGCTTTTGGGATACAAAGATTAAAGCTAGGCAGTGCTTTTCAATAGGTGGGTAGTTTGCCTCAGCAAGGATCAAATGATGACTGAGATAATAGAGAGTATTTTCTTTCCCTTCATCATTAGTTTGTGCCAACAAAGTGCCAATGGAGTTGTCTAATGCAATGGTGTAGAGTATCAATGGATTTCCTGGGATAGCAGTAGAATTTGTGGCGTCATCAAGTAGTGCTTGATGTCTTCAAAGGCATGCTGACACTTATCATCCCACTTGAACTTGACATCCTTTTTAACAAGCACTGAGAATGGCTAGCATCTTTCTAATAAGTTGGATATGAAGCATCTTAGATATGCCAACCACCCTTGAAATGATCTAAGCTAAGTTAAACTTTTAGTGGGTGGCATTTCTAAGATAGCCTTGATCTTCTCTAGGTCAATCTCTATTGCCCGGTGTCGGACAACAAACCCAAGGAATTTTCTTGAAGCTACTCTGAATGCACACTTCAGGGGATTTATTTTGAGGTTAAATTATCTTAAACGTTCAAAAACTACTTTCAAGTCGAAGAGATGATTTTCCTTTTCTTTGCTTTTAATTACTAGATCATCAACAAAGGAGTGAACTTATAACAATAGACTCTGATCAGGGTTCAAAAAGTAGTGTTTCTTTTATCCTCGGGGGCCATCTTGATTTAGTTGTAGCCAGACGACCTATCCATAAAGGAGAATACTGTATGAGATGAGGAAATGTCCACCATCAATTCCTATATAGGAAGTAAAAATTCATCCTTAGGATATGCCTTACTCAGATCCCTAAAATTGACACATATGTGAATTGGGCCATTCTTTTTCTTAATTAGGATGACACTGGCTAACTAGGTAGGATATTTTCTCCCCTAATAAAGCCAGCATCGATCAATTTCTTGATCTCATAAGTGATCTATTGTGCAATTTCTAATTGCATGTGTCTAGGAGCTTGCTTAATAGGGTTAGCATTAGGATATATTGCTAGTTTATGAACTATTATATCAAGAGATAAATCAGGCATTTCTTCATAACTCCATGTGAAGCAGTCCTTAAACTTAGCTAATAGCCTAACTAGGTCATTGGTTTCTTCTTCATTATCCCATTTTTTGGCCGACTAGCTACCGCCGCCAGGGCGCCAAAGTGGTCGTCATCATGTCCACGTGGCTTAGTTTGATTGGAGGAGTGCTTGGGAGGTGGCTCAAGGCTTGATATAGGCTTATCTCGTTGCTTGGATCTAATGGGTGCTCAGTTTGTAAGGGAGGTGCTCACCTCCCTTTGGTCCATGGTAAGTCCTAACCCCCTTAAGGTGGGCTAGGAGGTTAGGTCAGACCCCAAATGAGGTGAGTCAGGGCTGTCAAGTGATGGTGGAGTGGACTTTTCCATTTATGGGTGGAATCCTATGTAAAGAGAGCTTAACCAATAGACAATGGCTTGGATTGGATTTACTTGGCTTTTGGGCTGACTTTAGGCTGACCCAAGATGGGTTTGGGTTGGGTTTGATCAGCCTCTAATAGGTCATGGGTTGGTTTCATGGGTTTTGGCTCAATTTGGTCATATGGGCTCAATTTGGGTCATATTGGGTTTGGTTGACCAATTGGTCAAATTGGGTCAAACCAAGGCTTGTGTTTGGTTCAAATGATGATTTGAAGAGTTTTAGTTCAATTGGTTTCAATCAATTTGGCCTAGGTTTGATTTTGGCTCATTGGGATTCATATAGGTTAAATGGGCTAAGTTTACCAATTTGACCAAATTGGCCAAATTGGCTTGGGTTGGTTATTGGTTCAAGTTTTATTGGTTAATTAAAAATTATTGTAAGCTTTGTTTTGATTCAATTTAGATTTAATTTTGATTTTGGCCAATTTGACTCTTTAGATCAATTTGGGCTAGGTTGGTCAATTAGGATAAGTTGGGTCCAATTGATCAATTTGGGGCTTTGGTCAAGTTCAACAATGAATTTGGAATGAACTTGAGCCATTAGTTACAATCAATTTGTGTTAGATCATGATTTGGCTTATTTTAGCCTTTTAGGTCAATTTGGGTCAAACGGTCAATTGAGTTTGGTTTGGCTCAATTGAGGGTCAAGTCATGTTCAATCATTGATCATGGGCTTATGTGAATCAATGGTTCCAATTAATTTGGTGTATGGTGAGTTTTGACTTGTTTGAGTTTTATTTAGGCTAAGGGTTGGTTGGGTCAAATGACCAAGTTGACTTAGTTTGACCTAATTCAAAGCAATTGATTACTCTAGGGTGATTGTTGATCATGATATGGGGCTTGGATGGGCTTGGTTCAATCCATTTTGGGTTGGTTAGAACTTGGATCATAAGGGTTCTTTAGGCCACTTTGGGTCAAGTTGACCTAAATAGGTCAATTGGCTTGGTTTTGGTTTGATTAAGGTTTAGTTGAATTTATATATGAGTCTAGGATTGAAATATAAATTCAACTGCAATCAATTTGGGCTATGATTGGTTTTAGTTCATTTGGAATTTTCAAGCCAAAAGGGCTAAGTAAGGCTTGACTTGGGTTAATTTCAATTTGGCTAAATGATTGTAAGTTTCATTTATATTTGGATATATGGTTGAAGGGATGACTGATTCAAGAGAAAATCCATTGATTTTGGCTTGATCTAAGTGGGTTTTGGTCAAGTTGAAGGAATTGGCTCAAAGGGCTTAAATTAAGTTTTGACTTGATTTTGGACTTGGTTTTGGCTATGTGAATTTATCTTTTATTTATAATTGTGAATATAAATGAAGATAAAAATGAATTATGAGAAAATCATTTGAGTTTGAAGTGATTTGGAAGCAAATTTGACTTGGCTCATGAAGGTTGGTCATAATAGCTTAAGTAGGAAATTGATTTAGTTTGATTTAGTTTTGATCATTGGGATATGGGTTTCATTTATATTTGTAAAAATAAATGATGGAATAATTAATTTATAAAGAAATCAATTGATTTTGGGTTAGTTTGAATGGGATTTGGTTAAGTTCTTAGAGGTAGGTCCATATGGCTTAAAAAGGGTCTTGGTTGGATTTGGATTTAGTTTAGTTTAGTTTTGGCTATTTGAGTTTATATCTCATTTATATTTGTGAATATAAATGAAGATATGAATGATTCATAAATATATCAATCAAGTTTGGAATGAAGTGGGTGGAGATTTGGCTAGGTCCATCGAGTTCAATCATAAGGCTTTAAGGAGGATTTTGATTTTGGATTTGATTATATGTCTCAATCATTTGGAATTAAGTTTGAACTTGGATTTGATAAATGATTGAGGGATTGAATTGGTCTTTGATAAAATCACTTGAATTTGGATTGATTTAAATTTGGTTTAAGGCTAAGTCCATAAAATCATAGAGCTTAGGAAGGATTTTGATTTTGGATTTGATTATGGATTTCAATCAAATGATTTAGAATTTCAATTTGGATATTGAATTTGAGGTTTGATTTGAGAAGGTAAGCATGGATTGGGTTTAGGCCATAGGATGGGAAAGTCTCCCTAAATCCCTAAGGCATAACTTGCTCTTATGACTAACCCTTCTAGGTCTCCAGGCTAGGTTAAGTGTTCACCTAATCACTAGAAGTGACTTAAGACTAAGGAACTCTTAGTGTCTATAAGAGTCTTAGATCTATCATGAGGAGGTTGAAGACTTACTCTGAAAGTGAGGTTAACAATACTGTAGCGGATGCTTTAGCCAAACTTATCTAGAGTTCGCATGTCCAAAAGATGAGTTCATATCGATAAGGTTCCAAAATAGACAAGCTTATCCCATTATTGATACTGAACTCATCGAGAGACACTTTCTTGAAGGGGAGGTTATCGTTGCCAAAAAATATGATGAGTTAGATTAGAGGCAACCATTCATAGATGACCTAAATATAGGCAAACTACCTCAAGAGAAATCCCTAGCCAAGCAGATGAACTAGAGAGCCCTTTCCCATGCTCTTGTAAATGGCACCCTGTATCGGCGGTCCTTCGATCATATGTGGTTATGTTATTTATACAAACATGAATCCTATAAGATTGTGACTGAGGTACACTCGGGATTATGCGGAGCTCATCAATCCGGTTCGAAGATGAAAGCCAATATCAAGAGACTAGAATACTATTGGTCGTCAATGATCACAGATTGCATGGTTGTAGCTAGGCGATGCCACCAGTGTCAGGTACACAGTGTGGTCCTACACCAACCACCTAATATTCTACATCCAACATTGGTATCATGGCCATTCGAGTGTTGGGGTATCGATATAGTGGGCCTGATTGACCTTCCTTCTTCTAAGGGTCATCGGTTCATCTTTCTTACTTTTCCAAGTGGGCAGGCAATTCCCTCTAGAGGTCACAACTCAGCATGTGCTCCAATTTTTCAGGAACCATATCATATATAGGTTTGAGGTGCCTCAATGAATTATATATAATGATAATGCATTCAAGAGCACCAAGATCAACAACCTTACCCCGAGAGACAACATAGATTGGAGATACTCTACCATCTATTACCTGAGGGAAAATGGCTTAGTAGAAGCCTTGAACAAAAATCTCATCCAAATACTAAAGAAGACACTTGACAACAGCAAACGGTAGTGCATGAGCAGTTAGTTGAAGCCTTGTGGGCTTACCACACTACATACAAAACTATAACTCAATATACCTCTTTCTCCTTAGTGTATGGGGCCGAAGCTGTTCTACCTTTAAAAGTCTAGCTCCCATCACTAAGGATAGTTGTGGGTAGCAAGATCACAATAGAGCAGAATGCTAAATTGTGGTTAAAAGAGCTCGAAGGTTTTGAGGAGAGAAGCCTACAGGCATTCCAAAACCTCGAGTTGTACAAAACCAAAATGATTCAAGCTCACAACAAGTTGACCTCACTTTTGGAGTGAGTTCTCAATCTCCTCATCTTAGACTTAGGACTCTTCTAGACACTAAGATCCCCTTAGTCTTAAGACACTTTTAGTGATTAGGTGAACACTTAACCTAAGTTTAGAGACTTAGAAGGGCTAGTCATAGGGGTAGGCTATGCTTTAATGACTTAGGGAGACTTATCTACCATATACAGTAAACCCAATCTATGTTCACCTTCTTAAACTAAATCTCAAATTCAAATTCGAGTTCAAATTCAAATTCCCAAAATTTACAATCAATCTCAACCTCAAATCCAATCTCAAAATCCTTCCTAAGCCCTATGATTTTATCTTATGGACTTAGCCCTTAGCCAAATCCAATTCAATTCATATTCAATTGATTTTCTTCAAGATCAATTCAATCCCTCAATCAATTTATCAATTTCAAATCCAAACCCTACTCCAAATGATTAAAACCTATAATCATGTCAGATCCTATTTAAGCTACGTGATCCACTTCCATGAGCTTAGCCAAAATCCTATTCAAATCAAGTCAAACTCAATTGATCCTCTCATGGGTCAATTATTCAACCAATTATCTTCCCAAATATAAATCAAATCTACATTCAAATAATCAAAACTAAATCAAACTAAGTCAAATTAAGTCAAAGCCCTTCCTAAGCCATGTGATCCACTTTCATGAGCTTAGTCAAAATGCCACTCAAATCAAGTCAAACTCAATTGGTCCTCTCATGGATCAATTATTCCACCAATTATCTTTCCAAATATAAATCAAATCTACACTACAATGATAAAAACTAAATCAAACTAAATCAAACCTTTCTCTAGCCCTTTTGACCTACATTTATGAGCTTAGTCAAATTTGCCTTCAAATCACTTCAAACCCAATTGATTTTCTTGTAAATCAATTGCACCATCAATCATCTTTCAAAATATAAATGAAATATACATTCAAATGACCAAAACTAAATTCAAACTCAAATCAAATCCCAATCTAGACCCTTTAAGCTAATTCCTTGACCTTTGCTCAATCAACAAAATGATTAGAATACACGCACTTATCCTTGATCATTGAATCTATGGAGGATACTTTTTGTCTTTTGATGTTTGGAGGATAGTTAGTCATTGATTCTTACAAGTCATGATTTGATAAAATAAAATAAAAATTTGGTCACTATATTATTCCTAACTTTGTCTTATTGTTCTCTATTTCTATGTGGAATATCCCATGAGCAGTATTGACCAATCGAAGCACCATTTAACATTGAATGTATGTGGAATTATATGAAAAAATAATAATTAAAGTTGAATTTATTCTAACATAAGTCACTAATCCTTTAATTTTTTTATAGCATATATTCTATAAAAAATTATTAATTAAAATATTTAATTAAATCTAAGCCAAAATAAACACAAACAATAATTGACTCAATTATACCATTATATGCCTATTTTATCATAAAAAAATGCCTGAAAAAGACAGTTTCATCATATACTAAGGCTTTAACATAGATTCCTATCATATTAATATGTATTAATAAATATAATTAGCATATTTTTGGCTACATTATAAGCAACTAATGGAATTATAATGATTGCTATAATTCAAGTAAACATGGACAAGTGATAGTGAAATATTTAAGTTGTATTATAACAAGGGCTTGCCTCAGTTTAAGGCATATTTTGGTCCTAACCTTGCATTAATCTGAATAATATAAAATTAAGTCAAAACTTTATTAAAATATTCAGATATTAATATATTTAGTTAGAATGACTTAAAAATTATTAAATTAAGTCAAAATTAAATGGAATGATATAATAAAATTTTAAATTAATTAATATAACTTAAATGATATAATAATGATATTTTCAGTAACTTAAGATTAAATATTTTGATTGGTAGTATTTTACCAGTGAATTCTAAATTAAAAATTTAGGATGTAATATTTAAATCGTTTAATCTATTTTTAATTTTTAATCATCTCATCAAAACTATAACAGAATATTCTAATAAAATTATATTAATAAGAACTAAAAATATATTAAATTTTTTAAAAATTTGTGCTAGAAGAGTTTATATTATATTAATCTTGAAATTAATCTAAAAATTTTCAAGCCCCTCATGATATAATTTATATATGGATATCTTAACATAATTTTTCTTCGAACATAGAAAAAAATTTATTAAATAAAAAAAAGCGATAATAAAATATGTTAAAAATACTTGTTAATTTGAAATCATTTTAAGATAGATGTTTCAGATTAAAATCTTTAATAGATGGGAAGCAAACTTAAATGCCAGCAAATATTAGATTGCCTACTAAAAATTTGGTCAAATGATTATCACATAATGATTTCATTTTTGAATAATAATCAAAATATGATCATGTATATATCAATCATGATCAAAGATGAATCAATCAATTTTCAATTATTATTTGAGGATGCTTCAATCATTATTCGATTATTATTCAAAAATTATGAAAGATGATTTGATTTTTTTTCAATCTTTATTCAAAGAAAATTTGACTATGATTTGAAGATTATTTCATCAACCACAAGTCAAATTCGACGGATTTCGGATTTCGGAGGAGACAGTGTGCAAATTAGAGCTCAAAATGTATTGGACATCACCGAGAATAGTCGAAACAATCTCTGATCGATGAACGGACTTCATCATCACGTTCAGAACATCAAAATTGATCAGAATATAAATATTGCACAATCTAACGAGCAATCGATCAAGCGATCGAGCTATCAATGTGTCGGCGCACATATCGAAGTCGGGAAGCTGCGAAGATGCCCAAACGACCTCCGTTCAAAAAATTGATCAAGTTGTTAGCTTCAAAATATCAAAAACTATCAAATGAGACTGACTATACTCAATTTGGATGAGCTGTGCAAATGTCGAATGATCATAAGTGAGCGTGCAAATCGAGGCTGAAGTACACTAGACGCTGGCAAAATCAGTCCAAATGATCTCTGATCGATGAACGGACTTTGCCATTACGTTCAGAATGTTGAAACTAGTCAGAATATAAATATAGCACAACTTGATGATCAATCAATCAAACGATCGAGTCGTCAATGCCCATACACGTATATTGAGGTCATGAGGCACCGACACAAACCAAATGACTTCCGTTCACAAAATTGGTTGCGTCGTTAGATCCGCAATATCAAAATCTATCAAGTAAGACACTTCGCACTCAGTTTGTACTCTATGTAAATGTCGGCGAAATGATGCATCTTGGTGTATTGAGTGGCAGACTTGAACCAAACGGCCTCCGATTGCCAAACGGACTATGCCGTTGCGTCTGAAATATCAAAATAACCTAAGATTGATATATATATATATTAACTATATAATTTTTTCGGCATAAGATTCATATTAAAATTGAGTTGACGTTTAAAAAATTAATAATACATATATTTTAATCCTAATTAAACCTAATTAAATCTAGTTTCCCAAAAAAAAAAAACCAGCTTGACGTCACCCTCTTCTCTCGTTTCTTCTGTCTGCCATACGAGAAAATATTACGTCCGGAGTCCGCACGTAACTTTACGTGCGGACTCCAATCCATGGTCGATGCGTGTCCAGTATTTTTTTCCCATTTTAGCTTAACGGGCGATGCTTGGGCGGACGATCTTTGTAAAGGGATGGCATATTCAGGACACCATTTATGCTTCCCCTAGCCCGACCCGGCCTGTAAGCATCATTGGAATGCGTGGGAGGAATTTAAAAGAAATATATAGACAGATTTAGGGTTTAGGGTGTATTTTTTTCAAGCAAACCGAGCTCAGAAGAGAAATAAAAAATCTCATTTTCTTTTTACAAAAGAACCATGAAGATGGAGAACGTTGAGGAAATAGCGACCAATTTAGCTGAGGATGTATTAAATAAAATTCATCGGTAATATTTCTCGTGCAATTTTTCTACGGTTTGTTAGTGATATTCCTGATTTGTTTGAAGAGAATATGTTCATTACATTCCATTAGAAGCAATTTGGATGCTTTTTTTGTTGAATTTTTACTTTTTAGTGTTATTTTATATCTGTACTCTATTTACCTCTTTAGAGGGTATAGAGTATTTAGGGGCTTCTTTTTTTTCAGTTTATTTTGCTTATTTCTTGAGATTATGTTTAGGGCATTCCAATGGAAGCAATTTGATGGCTACTTGGATGATTTTTGGGTATTTTTTTGCATCTGTACTCTCTGTACCTCTCTGGAGGATACAGAGCATTTAGAAACTTCTTTTTCCAATTTATTTTACCTACTTCTTTTGATTATGTTCATTACATTCCAATGGAAACAATTTGATAGCTGTTTGGATGATTTCTGGGTAGTTTTTGCATCTGTACTCTCTGTACCTCTCTAGAGGGTATAGAGCATTTAGGGACTTCTTTTTCCAGTTTATTTTGCCTACTTCTTTAGATTATGTTCATTACATTCTAATGGAAGGAATTTGAGGCTGTTAGGATGATTTCTAGGGGTTATTTTGGCATCTATACTCTCTGTACCTCTCTTGAGGGTACATATCATTTAGGGCCTACTTTTTTCAATTTATCTTGCATTCTTCTTGAGATTATATTTAGGGCATTCCAATGGAAGCAATTTGGAGGCTTGGATGGTTTTAGGGGTATTTTATTTGTACTCTCGCCTCTCTTGAGGTACTGAGATCATTTAGGGCTGACTTTTCCCAGTTTATTTTGCCTGGTTCTTAAATTATGTTCATTACATTCCAATGGAAGAATTTGGAGGCTATTTGGATGGTTTCTATGAGGTTTTTTGCATCTGTACTCTATGTACCTCTCTTGAGAGTACATATCATTTATGACCTTTTTTCACAGTTTCTTTGGCCTGGTTCCTAAGTTTATGTTTAGGGCATTCCAATGGAAGCAATTTGAAGGCTGTTTGGATGGTTTTTGGGGGATATTTTGCATCTGTACTCTATGTACCTCTCTCGAGGGTACAAATCATTTAGGGCCTTTTTTCCAGTTTATTTTTCTATTTATTGAGTTTATGTTTAGGGCATTCCAATGGAAGCAATTTTATGGCTTGGATGATTTCTGGGTATTTTTTTGCATCTGTGCTTCTATATCTCTCTGGAGGGTACAGAGCATTTAGGGACTTCTTTTTTCAGTTTATTTTGCAATGTTTCTTGAGATTATATTCATTACATTCCAATGGAAGCAATTTGATGGCTGCTTGGATGATTTTTGAGTAGTTTTTTGCATCTGTATTTTGTTACATATTCTTGTATCTGTTTGGCGGATGAATACTAATGAATTGTGTGATGGCGTGATGTCTAATGACCCAAATTTGGGGCTCCTTGGCACGTTGAGAATGAAGCGGGCGTATGCTTGTCTTGTGACTATGCACATCAAATTAGCTTCAGTGTTCGGAAGGACCATACTAGTTATTGGCCAAACTCCAAGAAATTGAAATCAAAAGCTTTTCTATGTGCAAAAGCTGGTCGGAAGAAGTCTGCTAGTCTAAATGGCTTAACAAAATTCCAGAAAGTTGATACAAGAACTGGTTGTTCAGCCATGATTAGATTCTTTATTGATTTGGAGGGGAATTGGACGATTAAAAATATACAAAAGTCATAATCATTCTTTGGCGAGCCACGACTACATCTTCTCGAGATCACACGATGCATTAGCGATGAGAAGCGTCCGTGTTGAAGATAATGTGAGGCGAGGAATTAGAACAAGCGATGCATTGACTATCTAACGAGAAAGTTGGCACGTAGAGAATATTGGGTTCACAAAAATAGATGCTTTCAATTTTATTCAGAAAGAGAAAAGATCGAGGATTACGAATGGTGACAGTAATGCATTAATATAGTTGTTTAAGAAAAGGCAAGCAATGGATGGGATGTTTGCATGGGATGTACAAGTTGATGAGTCGGATTGCTTAGTAAGCTTTTTTTTGGAGCAATGGCATGTCTAGGATAGAATATGATTGTTTTGGGGATGTGATAATTTTTGATACAAGCTATCGACTCAGTAAATATAATCTTGTTTGTGCCCCTCTTATTGGAGTGAATCATCACTGGTAAAATATATTATTTGGAGTAGCCTTTTTATCAGAAGAGACAATTGAGTCATTCTCATGGTTATTCCAAACATTTTTTCGGTTGATGAGTGACAGACATCCTATAACAATATTCACTGATCAAGATCAGGCTATGGCGAGAGCTATCAAAATTATATTGCCGCATACTCATCATAGGTTGTGCCAATGGCATATTTCAAAGAAAGCTCCTTCCAAGGTTCATTGCTTTAATAGTAATAAGAGAGTACAAGGGCTATTTTATACATGCATGAGTAAGTGTGACACAGAGGAAGAGTTTGATGAAGCTTGGTCTGCCATGCTAGAAGAAGGAAATTTGCATGATCATGCTTGGCTATCTGAGCTTTATAAGATTAGATCCAAGTGGTCCAATGCATTCAGCAAGGACTCATTTTGCATGGGCATCTTGTCAATGCAACGTAGTGAGTCCACGAATAACATATGTCACGAATATTTAAACCAACAAGTTCACTCACAGATTGTTTCTTGGGGTTAGAAAAGGTTATGGAGACATGGCACCGAAATGAACATGATGAAGACTTCAAGTGTAGCCAGTCATCGATTGTTCCTGTTGTTAAGACCAGTCCAATTTTAAAATAAGCTGCTATATTTTATACAAGAAAGGTTTATACTATGTTTGAGGTAGAATTTTTGCATGGAGTTGGAGGCCTATTAGTAACTAAGTCAGATGACAGCACCATGGAGTATTTGGTGAGAAACTTAGAGAATAAGAATGCATCCAAAACATGGACTATGCATTTCGATAGGACTACCATAGAAGTAACTTGTACTTGCAATGATGGGATTACTTTGTGCCTTGAGTTCTTAGTCGAAGATGTTGTGCATTGGGACAAGTATCTTCTCATGCGATGGTCTACTAGAGCAAGAGGGATATTTATATTGATAGTGCATAGAAAATTAAGAGAAGTGGAAAAGCGATGGAAATACTCTTGGCATTATTTTTTGAACCACATAAGTCGATATACATATCAAGCATACCAGGCAATAAGAGGCGATGACTATATGCTTGGATCCTTAAAAAAACTATATGATGATGTCGACTCTATAATAAGTGGGAATTCTCCTCCATCTGACAAAGCAGTTAAGAAGAAGAAGTCAACCACAACAGATAAGAGAAAAGACATCTTAAAGGATCCAATTAAGCAACGTCCAAAGGGTGTTTCTAACTCAAGGCTTAAGGGATATTGAGAGAGATCCAAGAAAGCCAAGAGTAATTTTTTATTTACGTATTAATTTTTAGTATTTTAAATATTGCTGTTAATCTTCAAACCCTTCTACTTTTGTTGTTGCAGTAACCAAAGTACAGTCTGATAGTATTGCTGAACATGTTTTGTCACAAGTTACATCACCTTTCTCTGTTATGCTAGAGTATTTTTCAGAGGTATGCACAGAATATCACACATCAATGCTGTAAGAAATCATCAACTAATACAATGTTCTACATGCAGGAATTTAACTCGAGCTCCACAATCAATCAATCGGCTGAAGGGTACACTAAGCTAATGATGGATATTATTTCAGAAAAACATTTTGATGCATGACATCATCTAGTTTTGTGTTCTTCGATGGTACAATCTTTTCTGTAATGCTTTAGAGTCCCTAAGATGACTCTCTTTAACTTAACAGACACACCAAGATGTTTAGACTGTATTTAGCTAGGGGATTTTCCAACTAGGCTATTTGTAGCTCTTTAAGCAGAAGTAATTGAGTTAATCCCCTGTTGAGGACCTTGTAATCATTAGACTGTAGCAATAAATATGTGTAGTACATTACCAATGGAAGCAGTTTGGAGGGTGACTGGTTGTTTTTTATAAGTTTTTCTGCATCAGTACTCTTTGAGGAAGTTTAGGGAATTCCAATAGAAGTAATTTGAAGGCTGTTTGGATGGTTTCGGATAGGTGTTTTGCATCTGTTCCTCTCTTGAGGGTACAGATCATTTATGATCTTTTTCCCAATTTATTTTGCCTAATTCTAGAGATAATGTTCATTACATTTCAATTTAGGCAATTTGAAAGCTATTTGGATGGTTTAGGTATTTTTTGGCATCTGTACTCTCTGTACCTCTCCTAAGGGTACAGATCATTTATGAACTTTATTTCCAGTTTATTTTGCCTGATTCTAGAGATAATGTTCATTGCATTCCATTTCAGGCAATTTGAAGGCTGTTTGGATGGCTTCTGGGGGATATTTTGCATCTGTACTCTCTGTACCTCTCCTGAGGGTATAGATCATTTATGGCCTTCTTTTCCAGTTTATTTTGGTTCTTTAGATTATGTTCATTATATTTCAATGGAAATAATTTGATGGCTACTTGGATGGTTTATTGGGGGTATTTTACATCTGTACTCTCTGTACCTCTTTGGAGGGTACAGAGCATTTAGGGACTTCTTTTTCCAGTTTATTTTATCTGTTTCTTGAGATTATGTTTAGGGCATTACAATGGAAGCAATTTGGAAGCTGCTTGGATGATTTGGGTGGGTATTTTGCATCTATACTCTCTGTACCTCTCCTGAGGGTACAGATCATTTATGACCTTTTTTCCAGTTTATTTTGCCTGGTTATTTAGATTATGTTCATTACATTCCAATGGAAGCATTTAGAGGCTATTTGGATGGTTTTTGGGGGTATTTTGCATCTGTACTCTCTGTACCTCTCCTGACAGTGCAGATCATTTATGGCCTTTTTTCCAGTTTATTTTGCCTGATTTTAGAGATAATGTTCATTACATTATAATGGAAGCAATTTGAAAGCTGCTTGGATAGTTTATTGGGGGTATTTTGTATCTGTACTCTCTGTACCTCTTTGGAGGGTACAGAGTATTTAGGGACTTCTTTTTCCAATTTATTTTGCCTATTTCTTGAGATTATGTTTAGGGCATTCCAATGGAAGTAATTTGGAGGCTGTTTGGATTGTATCGGATGGGTGTTTTGCATCTGTACCTCTCCTGAGGGTACAAATCATTTATGGTGACAATATCTGTAAAGTATACATATGTATAACTAACGCATAAGTTAACCTAAATCTATTTGTAATAAATCAGATATCTATAAGAAAGGATATCTAGAATTAATTTTTTATTAGTAGTAAGTTAGTTGGCAAATTTAATCTCATAATGTGGTGGCAAATTTAAAAAACCTCTTAATCTATTGTATTTACACTATTCATTAATTGAAAATAATTATTATATAATTAAATGTTATAAGTTATCTCTTTCACACCAGTTTCATTATAGTTATAAAAGAATTAAATTTTTCATATCTGATGAGACAAAAAAATACTATTTTATAATAGATTGACTTATTTTGTTTTTGTTTCATCTAAATAAATAGACAAGTCGGTCGATAAGGTTTAATATTGAACTTCATTTCACTTGAGCATGAGCATACTAAGAATACATATGAGTTAATTTTTTTAGCTGCTTTATTTTCATAATAAAAAAATAGCTAACATAATGTCATTATTTTAATACATATGAGTTAAAATTAAAAGCTTAAAATATCATAATTTTATAATCAAAATTTACTTACACCAACCACAATAATTTTACAATCAATATTTAAAAAAAAGATAATCACCCCAAACAAACCCTAAATCGGTAGAAACTACATGAAAAGCATTCATTTACCAAAATACGGCACACAACGAGCATTACAGTTGACATACCATTAATCGGGTTCAAAGCAAAAAATGGCCGGTAATCCCTAATTTAATTTTATGCATTCTCTTTTCTAACATTTATTTTATACATTGCATTAATTTTATGCATTCTCATAACAAAATGATCATACCATAAAAAATGATTTTAAATGCATGTTTCTTTCAAGAATATAGCCCCCAAAAAATCAAATCCATAAGATAAAAAGATGCTACCATAAAATAAACAAATGATAATAATAACGGAAATCAAACTATATGAAATGAGAGAAAAGTAACAAAAGCGGGGTAAAATATCATCCCATATCCATAAACGATCCATTCACTTCAACAAAAATAGGTAAGTCTTCGAAGCCAGCAAACCAATACATTATACAAAATCCTATATCAAAATAAATCCTATAGTTCTCAATTTGGATTCTTCAATCCCAACTAAAATATAGCGTAAGTGAACTCAGCCCTAAATATATTCATCTTCTTGGGCGGTCATGGTGTTACCCTTCCTTGGGAGTTTGTGGATTCTTTGCCTTCATGTACTTGCGTAAACATCCCAGTCAACCTTTTAGCTTGGATTGGCGACCCACTCACCATTTGATTGGCCATTTTTAAGGATCGCATAAAAAAATTGGCCAGCATCTTCATCAAGTAATTTGATCTGAATAGCCAGAACATAATCTCAATAAGTTGGCCCAGAAAAAAAAATAGTTAAGAGGAACCAAATTTAAAAACTATTCTTATAATCTCAGGAAGAATGCTCTTATGGGTTGGTTTGGGTAATGAGTCGTAAAATACCGGGACTTAATATGCCCAACCGAGTGTCAATCGATTATCTATAAGCGATAATAAGATTAACTTCGACCCTCGACACCTTGTCTGCGGTGACATCTTTGGATGAACATTTTGCTTTAGTCTTTAGGCCATACACAGCATAACTCTGAGAAAAAAGAAACGATTATAGATTCAGCTTTTATCTAAACAAACAAGAATTGAATCATAATACTCAACATTCCTGTGGGATAACATACCCAATGCAAGCATGAAATGTACAAATAGGGGACATATAGCCCCGGACAGAGCGAATACTTCTCAGCCAGTAAGAACGCGAAGGCATCAATGTGTGCATCTGAGAGATATTGATCTATCAGCAACTCATCGATCTACCCTCATGCAATAATGATATTCCCAGCTGCGAATACTGTATCATCCCTGCAAGTGATAAATATTTTAAAGTGATCTTAATTAAATGAATATGTTATTTTATGTATGAAGGAGCTGATTGAGGATTGACTTACTTGTCCTCGAATCAGGAGCATGACGTGTCAATAAGATCAAGCATCAGCTTAGGCAAAATAGCTCTAGATGTGAACTCAACAACATGAAGTGCCTCTGATGGCTGCAATGAAATTACTGATGATGAAAGTTAGTGATGAAGAGCTAGATTCACTATGAATTAATCGATCTACTGAGATGATTCATACCTCCGATTGATGCTCCTCCACCATAATGATAGCAGTCTATGGGTAATCGACCTTTACTGGCTCATCTTTGTGAACCTATAAAAAAATTTGGTGAAATCTATTTCTTTTATCTCAAATTTAAAAGAAAGTAACTAAATACCTCTACTGTCGGCTTCTCATCTTGAATGGAGGCCACCACATCAATGATTCTTGCTCGTGACTTCCTATAAGTGTGTATAAAGGGGGAATAAAGCTTTCCTCTTCCTCTCATTGAGCCTTCACACCACATTCAATCTTTGCGATTACGGGCTTACATGGAGTCATGTGTGTGGTGGCGGCCTCACAAGAACTTCACTACGGTCCAGCCACATGGGCTTCCCCGTTGGAAGTATCCAACTCCACAGTGGAAGCTCCTGGTAGCCTCCATAAGAGCTTCCTCTACGG
The DNA here is from genome assembly GCA_021442155.1 of Cymbidium sinense. Taxonomy (NCBI): domain Eukaryota; kingdom Viridiplantae; phylum Streptophyta; class Magnoliopsida; order Asparagales; family Orchidaceae; genus Cymbidium; species Cymbidium sinense. The sequence continues at coordinate 141,479,145 of CM038215.1, forward strand.
TAGCCTCCTCAGGGGCTTTCCAAGTGGTAGCCTTCCCAGGGGTACCCTCCACAGGGGAAGCTCACTGGTAGCCTCCTCAGAGTTTCCCAGTGGTGACCCCCCAGAACCTCCCCACAGGGTGGTGGGACCACGTAAGAACTTCCTCGATAGCGACAGCATCAAGCCCATCCATCCTCTCCATCATTATTGCATGAAAAGGCGATATATCTTTCAAGTCGAAACGCAAGTATCCTCTCCACCAAAGTCTGTATGGGGGGTAGTGGCGGTGGGCTAGATGATCGAGGAGAGACATATGGAGAGTCAGTGAGGGCTGCACTCATTGGACTTAAAATGGGATTGTTATCGGGCTCGACATGTGTAGATTGTTGGGCAGGGGACACTGATTTAAGGAGCCAGGTCTCCTCTTCTAATATGTCCTCGAATGAAAGGCAGACCTATGATAAACCGATAAGAAAATGTGAAGACATACAACATAAATAAAGACATGCTTATATAAACTAGGTGATATTATTATATGTCACCTGGTGTCCTCCCAAACCAGTGAAAGCATTATTTGAAAACTCTATTTTTCCCATCGATATCATTCTGCAGATAGAAATGACTTATGATGCTTATGTGCTCGGTAGCTATCTACAATGAATATTTTAACAGTAAACTTCAATGCATTAAATTACACATTCTTGGAGATATAGAACATACCATCAGAAGAGTGACAAAGCCACTCATGTAAGCCCTAGTGAACCTTTGATGTAATAACATCAAATTGGGAAACTAGAAAGTCCCAAATGGCCTCTGCCCAGTTGTATTCAGTAAATCTATCTATGTTATCGTAATCAATTCGATGCCACCACGTATTTGTGATATACAAAAAATAGATTTGATAGAAAATGTATGTACAATTGCACAAACTATCTTCTGAGAAATGAGCCATCAATGCTCAAGTTGATTCTTGTAGATGGCTGAGCGTGATAGCGGGGATTTTACCATAAGACCTTCTCCCTCTGTTTGGCATCCCTATCATCACGCAACTTCATCGGGGTGAAAGAATGCCGCCCACCAACAAGAAAGCTTACTTTTCTATGTCCCCGAAAGCGGATCGATGTAATGGTGGCGAGTCTTGCTTTCGTGAGTCTAATGAATTGATGGAGATGAAGCCTCTTTAAAATGTCGGTGGCTTCATCAAGAAAATCTTTAATATTATCAACACCGTTCTTACGATGGTAGGCTGCATCTTGAAGTTATCCTTTTCCCCAACATGGTAAACTTTAAAAGAAAAAGTAGGTAATGAGTACGATGCAAATCACCATCAAGCGAGCAACTTCAAAATATTCTTAATAGTATAGAACAAAACCATCCAAACGACCTCCAAATTGCTTCCATTGGAATGCCCTAAATATAATCTCAATAATTAGGCCAAAAGAAAAAAAGTAGGTAAATGATTTGTACCCTCAGAGAGTGCAGAGAATGCAAAATATCCCCAAAATCCAAAGCGACCTCCAAATGCTTTCATTAGAATGTAATGAACATAATCTCAAAAACTAGGCAAAATAAAAGAAAAGTCATAAATGATCAGTACCCTCAGAGAGGAAATACAAAATACCCCCCAGAAACCATCCAAGCAGCTTTCAAATTGCTTCCATTGTAATGTAATGAACATTATCTCTAGAATCAGGCAAAATAAACTGAAAAAAAAGCCATAAATGATATGTACCCTTAGGAGAGGTACAGAGAGTACAGATGCAAAATATCCCCCAGAAATCATCTAAACAGCCTCCAAATACTTTCATTGGAATGTAATGAACATAATCTAAAGAACTAGGCAAAATAAACTGGAAAAAAAGGCCATAAATGATCTGTACCCTTAGGAGAGGTACATAGAGTACAAATGCAAAATACCCACCCAAACCATCCAAGTAGCTTCCAAATTACTTCCATTGTAATGCCCTAAACATAATATCAAAAATAGGCAAAATAAACTAAAAAAAGAAGTCCCTAAATGCTCTGTACCCTCCAAAGAGGTACAGAGAGTACATAAGTAAAATACCCCCAATAAGCCATCCAAGCAGCCATCAAATTGCTTCCATTGGAATGTAATGAACATAATCTAAAGAATCAGACAAAATAAACTGAAAAAAGGCCATAAATGATCTGTACCCTCAGGAGAGGTACAGAGAGTACAGATGCCAAATACCCCCCAGAAACTATCCAAATAGCCTTCATATTGCTTCCATTGGAATGCCCTAAATATAATCTCAAGAAGAAGGCAAGATAAATTGAAAAAAGTATGCCCTAAATGCTCTGTACTCTCGAGAGAGGAAGATGAAAAATATCCCCGAAATCATCCAAACGACCTTCAAATTGCTTCCATTGGAATGCCCTAAATATAATCTCAATAAGCAAAATAAAGAAACTAAAAAAAATCTAAATGTTACCCTGGGAGAGAGTCTGATGCAAATACCCCCCCCCAAACCATCCAAGCTTTCAAATTGCTTCCATTATAATTCCCTAAACATAATCTCAAGAAACAGAAAAATAAACTGGAAAAGAAGTCTAAATGCTCACTCTCCAAAGAGAATCTGATGCAAAATACCCCCAATAAACCATCCAAGCAGCCATCAAATTGCTTCCATTGGAATGTAATAAACATAATCTAAAGAACCAGACAAAATAAACTAGAAAAAAGGCCATAAATGATATGTACCCTCGGAGGAATGCAGAGAAGCTGATGCAAAATACCCCAATCATCCAAATAGCCTTCATATTGCTCCATTGGAATGCTAAATATAATCTCAAGAAGAAGACAAGATAAAGCGAAAAAGTATGTAAATGCTCTCAGACTCTCGAGAGGTATAGAGTACTGAGATGAAAAATATCTCCCAAAAATCATTCAAAAAGTGTTCAAATTGCTTCCATTGGAATGCCCTAAATATAATCTCAATAAACAGGCAAAATAAACTGGAAAAAAGGCCCTAAATGTTTTGTACCCTCGGAGAGTGAGTCTGATACAAAATACCCCCCCAAACCATCAAGCGACTTCCAAATTGCTTCCATTGTAATACTTTAAACATAATCTCAAGAAACAGGAAAAATAAACTGAAAAAGAAGTCCCTAAATGCTCTGTATCCTCCAAAGAGATACAGAGAGTATAGATGCAAAATACCCCTAATAAACCATCCAAGCAGCCATCAAATTGCTTCCATTGGAATGCCCTAAATATAATCTCAAAAAATAGGAAAAATAAAGCTGAAAAAAGTGCTAAATGCTGTACCCTCGAGAGAATGCAGAGTCTGATAAAATATCCCCAAATCATCCAAACAACCTTCAAATTGCTTCCATTGGAATGCCCAAATATAATCTCAATAATTAGGCCAAATGAAGCTGAAAAAAAGTCGATACGTACTCTTGGGAGATGCAGAGTCTGATGCAAAATACCCCAGAAATTATCCAAACGACCTCCAAATGCTTCCATTGGAATGCCCTAAATATAATCTCAAGAAGAATGCAAGATAAAGCGAAAAAATATGCTAAATGATCACCTCGAGAGAGTCTGAGGAGAATACCCGAAACTATCCAAAGAGCCTTCATATTGCTTCTATTGGAATGCCCTAAATATAATCTCAAGAAGAAGACAAGATAAACTGAAAAAAGTAGGCCATAAATGATCTGTACCCTCAAGAGAGGTACAGAGAGTACAGATGCCAAAAAAAATCTCTAAAACCATCCAAACAGCCTCCAAATTGCTTACATTTAAATGTAATGAATATAATCTCAAAGCAAATAAAGCGTGAAAAAGGTCATAAATGATCAGACTCGAGAGATGAGAGAGTACATATATAAAAAATTCCCTATCAAAAGCGACCTCAAATGCTTCCATTGGAATGTAATGAACATAATCTCAAGAACAGAAAGCTGGAAAAAAGCCCTAAATGCTATCTACCCGAGAGAGAGAGAATCTGATACAAAATAACATATAAAAAATAACCAATCTTTCACTGGATAGTGAGAAGAACAGAGTAAACCCTAAATTCATTTAAGTTCGAGAATGCATGTGTAAATACCTCATGTAGTCACCTACAATACCTCAATTTTTGATTTTCTATATCACTGAGCGAAGGTTGGACGTGCGCCGATCAAGAGCGAGAGCTAAGCTGAGAAAAAAATCCTTCGTCGAAAGAAAGCCCTAAACTGTTCTGTGACGAGGAATGTCGAACGACAGTATCATCTCGTTCTTCTTCTCCGCTTTTGAGCGAGGAGGCGGGGGCGGGGAAGCGGCGTCGTGAATACATACGATTATCATCGTTCTTCTTCTCCGCTTTTGAACAAGATGGGGTCGGCGGGGAAGCGTCGGTGAATCGCCATCCCTACTATCAGTCGATTCGCTCGTTAAGCTAAAATGAGAAAAAATATTGGACACGTCTGATAGATTGGAGTCCACGTATTAAAATGTCTGGGACTCGAATAATATTTTCTCAGAAATTTTAAAATAGACATTCTTAACCAATTAGCAATTTAGGCATCAAAATTTTTTTATGAAAATAGGCCTAGTCATCATAATGAGACGGAGATTGCTTTTGGTGGGGGAGAGAGAGAGAGAAGCGGATTTTTTTTTTTTTTTTTTTTCTTTCGGTAGGGGAGAGGGGTTTTATTAATTTTTAATTAATATAATTATTTAAAATATTTAAAATATATAATTTAAAATATTTTTATAAAATATTTAATAACTAAATATTTATATATATTTAGTTATTAATTAATTAATTTATATATATATAATTAAATATATAATTTAAAAATATTTTTAATTATATATATAAATTTAGAAATTTATTTAATAATTTTTATTAATTAATATAATTATTTAAAATATATAATTTTATTAATTTTTGTTAATATATAATTTAAAAATATTTAAAATATATAAATAAATAATTTTTAATAAATAAATAAATTATATAAATATTTTATAAATTATATAAATAAAGTAATTATATATATTTATAAATTTATTTAGTTATTTATATATTTAAATTATATAAATATTTTTAAGTTATATAAATAATTTAAAATATTTAAAATATATAAATAAATAATTAGTTATTTATATATATATATTTATTTTAATTAGTTATTTATTTATTTAAAAATATTTATTTATTTAAAATATATAATTAGTTAAATAAATAAAATTTTAATTATATAAATATTTAGTTATTTATATATTTATATATTAGTTATTTATATATTTATTTTATATAAAGCCAATAAATTATATAAATAAATATATAAATAACTAAATATATAAATAACTAAATATTTTATATTTAATTACTTTATTTATATAATTTATAAAATATTTATATAATTTATTTATTTATTTATTAAAAATTATTTATTTTTATATTTTAAATAATTATATTAATTAATAAAAAATTATTAAATAAATTTCTAAATTTATATATATAATTAAAAATATTTTAAATTATATATTTAATTATATATATAAATAAATAAATTATAACTAAATATATAAATATTTGGTTATTAAATATTTTATAAAAAATATTTTTAAATTATATATTTTAAATATTTTAAATAATTATATTAATTAAAAATTAATAAAACCCTCTCTCTCTCTCTCCCTAAGCAAAAAAAACAAAAGAAAATCCGCTTCTCTCTCTCTCTCTATCGTCGTCATCACGGACGGAGCATTTTTTATAAAAAAAAAAAATTTGATACCTAAACTATTAATTAAGATTAAGAATATGACTATTTTAAAAATTTCCATATTTTTGTATGCAAGACCCTCGTTCGACCTTCCCTTTTCGGCCGAAGAATCGATCCCGCTCTGGATTCAGATCTCTCATTCAGTTGAGGAACCGCTCCCCCTCTCGCTTCTCGGGTTCAAAAAAAAAGAGAAAACTGCAAGCTCTCGGAGTCTTCATTTTTTCTTCTTTCCTTTGGCCTCGTCCCCGAGGAGCAGGATGGTAAGCCAACAAAGGACGTGCTAGAGAAGTAGAGTACTTCCTTTTTGGTCCCAAGGTCACTCGCGAGAGGGACGATCTCCATTTCCTTGACAGCGATTTTCTTCCGCTGGCTCATCCTTCGACTATGACGATCAGGAGCTGTTCATTAGAGGAAACGGGATTATATGGAGCAAGGGCTTGCTGGTGTCGTATGGATGCTTTCACTGATGCAGTTCTTTGTGTTTTAGAAATCAATAACTTATCAATATACTACGTGTCTGGGACTTCATTCGTGCTTCTGTAGGGATGAGCAACAAAAAGAAGCTTCTCATTCCAAAGATGCTGCACTCTTTTGCTCGAGGATTCGTTGATGATTTAGACATACCATTCTGGATATCTTGATTCTTACCTCAGCAGCAAGCAGGCTTTGTGGAGCAATGCATCTCACAGAGAAAATACAACTTTCTGGGCTCTCGCAGTTGTGGAATAATCCCTTACGACTCTCGATTTCGATATCTGTTCCTACCCGAAGTACTGCGCTGACAATCCACCATTCACCAATTTACAGTAGCTGTATGATCCACTAATCATCAAGTTGTCACAGTCCTCGTCAGCCGGTAATAAAATCTTTTTCTCCAGAATCAATTGGTGAACTTCTTGTTTTGTTGGAGAGCATTGTAGGCTACCATATCTTCAAATCTCCTCTGAACATGAACGAAGCAATGTATAGCAGATTACAATGAGCTTTTGACCCGTTCTAATTGTAGCTCCAGAAAACTTCCCTCTCCATAATCGTTGGAATGATTGAAAGAGAGGTCACAGTAGTTTCAAGCAAAATTTTTGAGGTTTCCATTGGATCCTTTCAGCTTTCTTGGTAGGAATCAAGCAACTTATGCCAGATCATGAGATGAGTCTGTTTTTCCTGTTGAAGATAAGAGCAAAGTGGATTCCTACTCTCCTTGCCATTGTTTTTGTAGCTATGAGCTTTTTCGTACAAGAGTCTTCTTCTTACCTTCCAACTGTACTATTTGGCATCTATATGGTTTGGCTTTACTTGCGTTATTTTTAGAGAAAGTCTGGAAATGGCCTCAAGGTGATCCAAGTGACGAGTTTTCCTTCTCTAGCTTCTTCCCTCAGTTTCTGCGCCCAATTCTTGATCCTATTCCTTCATTGTTCGACAAGATGTTATGTGGAAAAATATTGCATACTTTGGGTGAATCTAGTGGATTGGCGGTAGGCGGAAATCCATTACCTGGATCTGATCCCATCGATGTGTCAAGGAGGAGGTGATCAAAGATCCTATTTAAGTCAAATATAACATAATAGGTTTGAAGACCCCGCTACGCTCAATAGGGTGTAGTGGGTCAGCTCACTTGATAATCGTCATCATTGCTCATTGCAAATGCATAACAAAATGAGGCTTAAATATATGAAAATTATATATGTTTGCTACTTGCAGGTTTCAAAACCCTACTAATGCTGGGGTAGTGAAGACGGTGTTTTGAAGACACTACTCACATCATTGGCATATCAGTAAGCCAAAACACTCATGCAACCCCTGGGGATAATCTGGAGGTGAAATTTATACTGAAATTCAAGACTTAAACAAATTCAAATGAAAATCATCTAAATTTAAGTTAAACAAAAACATATACGATAGATATGAAGATAAATGTTAAATCAAAGAGAAATAGGGGGAGAGCACTAAAATTTTTTTTTGGAAAGAATAGAACACCTATTTAAAATGCAAGTAAAATTTTAGAAGGCTAACACCAAACTCACAAGCTTTAATTGTAATTCTCTATGACTTAAATTGAAGCAATAAAGTGATTTCTCTTTTATTCAAAATTTTCAAAATTAAATAAACCTTAATTGAAACTTGGGGAGACAAATACCAAACTCGTAAGAGACTTACAATAAATTTGAAGTCTAGTTTTCAAATAAATATGAGATTTGATGTGGGGTTAAGGATAAATTCATGTTGGATTTGAACTCTTCTTATATGAATAAAGCTTCTCTTTAAAAATTCAAAATGTTAAACTCATGAACAAGTAATCAATATGAATAATATTGATTGAGTATTTGAATGATCATATTTAAATCTCAAATGAAGTAAAGATCTCAATTGAATATTAAAAGATAAATGATTGGTGGTAAGTCTAAATATCCAATTCTAAATTGAGAATAAAGTGTGCAAGAAATTTGGTAGTTTCTTATAAGCACAAATTCAATTAGGCAACTCATGATCACTCATGAATGTAGCCTTTAAAAGAACCATCTGAACCTTGCGATTAAAATTAAAATTGATACATATGAGATTTGTTGAGTGCTATTCTCAACTTAAATTGAAAATCAAATGAATTTCAAATGAGATTTTCACTAAAGATGAGCAACATGTTGGCAAGTATAACTAAAGCTCATAAAAGACTACAAGTCAAATAATATCTAAGAATTGGAAAATTAAATAATACACGTCGCCACTGGATCTGTAATTCTTTGCACAAGCAGATAGGCGACACTAAACTAAATGTTGCACGAATGAAGGAGCTTTCCATCAATACAAAAATTAAGAAATTTTATTCTAATTATGATTTTCAAAATTAACGAAATCACTAATTAGGTGAAATCATCTAAGCTATAAACACCTGCATGTACTCGGATATAGAGATTTAAAGTGCAAATTTAAATATCTAAAAATGCTGTGCAGGCTAAGTTGAGATTAAATAAATACAAAATTGATCTCATAATTTAAATATAAATTTATCTGAATTATTAAACACCCGCATGGGCCCCTACATTATGTTGAATGCTTAAATTTAGTGTCTGAGGATCGGGTTGCATCCCGGTTTAGTCTTAGGATTGGGTCTAGGCTAACCAAACTTAAAAATATATTATAAGAATTTCAACTTAGTGAAATATCTGATAGGCTAATTCTATCATGTGACAGTAGATATGATCCTTTGTTAGGAGCTAAACAGAGTCGACACAATCTAAATTTCTTAAATATATTCGAGTCAACCAATTAATTATCCCGATGATGGCTGTGTTGAATGAAGATTTTAATTGGGGGGGATATTAACCTTCAAAATGTGTTTGCAATCTCAAATTGAATTAATCAAAATCAAATGTCAACCTAAATATGAAATTAAACAAATCACTAAACTATAAATGCTTAAACAAAATTCAATCTATAAAAACTTAAATCAAACTCAATCCATCCACCTTCCGCAACTATTTATCGGGGGTGAAAAATTAAAAAAACTCTAGCTCACAAAAGAGCCAATGTAAAATCAAGTGTTATACTATGTTCACTCTCATTCAATCTCTTGCTAGTAAAGACGTGGTCCATATCCTCTAACTGTGTGGCTTGGCCAGTAGGCTCCACAAATGATACAAGCAAATAAGAGTCCTCGATGGTGGTTTGGCCTCCATTATATTATGATCACAGTAGCCGCATGGTTCCCCCAGTCAGCCTTTGAGTTATGAATCAAGGGTATACTTAATAGACATATAGCTCTTACATAAGGTAGACTTATGATTGTCTCCTTAGACAAACACCACCCCAGGTCTACAAGGATTTCTTGGATGACATAACTCATGTGTTGATGATAAGGATCCTTCGGTCAGGTTGGGCCGACTATCTCCTCTAACTAAATAGACTAGGGATCACGATAGCCAAGGATGATGGAACCATGGGATCTAGATCGGGCACATCATCATTCCCCCAACTATCTAGTTTAAGCTGAAAAAGATGAATTTTATAATCTTAAATTCTAAAACTCCACATGCTGCTACTGTACACTACACATTAAGCAACCTAATGACTAGCCTTAATCAAAAGTTCTCTCTTACTTATTGAGAGGGGTAATTAACTATAGGGGCTTGCGCATATAGGAAACCTGGAATCAGATCTAAAGTCCTCAGAAAATGAGGGTGAAATCTCTAGGTAGTGTCTTATCTACTATTTCATCTGCCTTCTGAAAATTACACTGATACTTTAATTTACTCTCTTCATCAAGAGGTCGGTGGCGAATTTTTGAAGCCCACAAATATTCAATCCTAATTGATCATATTCAACCATAGTTTTATCATCATTTGAAGATTGTTTAGATATGATACGACAATGCTTCAATCTTTATTTAATCATAGTTTGTCGATGATTAGATCTTTATTTGATCATGATTTAAGATTCTTAGATGATGGTTAGGGCAAGCTTTGAATATATTAGATTATAATTCAACATATCTTTTACTTGTTATCATTTTTTGAATTGACCATTCTTAATTATTTTGGTATGTATGTAGATGTTTGTTTTAATGATAGCATAGAGAGATATTATAGTTTCGGGTTATATATAAAGCTAGGGGTCTGATGAAGACATTGGCTAGACAATTTGAATCTTGTAATATTTGCAAAACTAAAAGATCTCTTTCAAGCTGACTCTTTCAAGCTTCTGAAATGTAATTTTCTGGTGCCTTAATTTATCAATTATTATTGAGTATGGTTGATGATACTAATAATGATAGATACCATTGAATGGAAAAATACCACATGTAGAATGAGTAAGTTTGCTTTAATTGCGGGGCTTCAATTTGGGGAATTCTCATTTGATGAAGATTTATGAAAGATAAGCAAAAGTAATAATCTACTCGATAGCTATTTTGTTGGAGATTATAATTTGAAAAATACAAACCTAAAGAGAGTTTTATTGGATTGCTCCAAGAGAGATGACATGTAAAAGCGGGCTATATTTTTTTTATAGATGGTGTTTTCTTCAACAATAATAAACAAATTGATATTTTCATAGAGAATTTCTATAGTAGGAGGTGAAGATGCATTTTTGGATACCTATGAGGTGGAGTGTTATGGGAGAGAGAGAGAGAGGGGGGGAAGGGAGATGATTTATTATGAGGTTATGATTTGAAGAAGAATGTTTCAACTCAATACACTCCAAGTTGATATGTTATATCATTACAATATTGACCTTAAAAAGCTATTCCAAAGATGAAAAAGAGATCTATTGAGTTCATTAGGGAGAGACACCTATTCTTTTATTGATCTAATGTGTATTATTTAGCTTAGTTATAAATATTTATCATTTTATTAATTATTTTTATTTAGATATATTGTGTTATAACATTTAAATTATATTTTATTTTAGTGTGGCCATTGTTTTATATATATTGAATCACACTCTATTTTTATGTTCATTGTATTATAAATCATGAATTATTGTGTTCTACTTGTTATGTTATTGCATAAAATAAATTACAGTTTGTCATGTTATAATGCATGTTCAAATCTTGTTCCAAGTATGTTTGAATATTTGCCTAACCTTCATTGAAATGTGTTCAAATCATCCTAGAGCTTTGTTTTAAATCTTGTATGTGTCAATTAGCCTTGTTGGTAAGGACTTTAAAAGTTGTTTACATAATATTTTGTTCAAATCCTACCTACATCATAATAAAGTCATGCCTTATAGATGCCTGATATACTCAAACTCTTGTCAATTTATGCTCGAGTCATTCTCGAGCTTTGCTTGATCCACTTTCCTCCTTAAAATAAGGTTCAAAATGATTAGAATACACACTTATCATTGGTCATTGGATCTATGGAGGATACTTTTTGTCTTTTGATGTTTGGAGGATACTTAGTCATTGATTCTTACAAGTCATGATTTGATAAAAAGAAAATTTCTGGGTCACTATATTATTCCTAATTTTGTCTTATTGTTCTCTCTTTCTATGTGGAATATCCTATGAGCAGTATTGACCATTGGAAGCACCATTTAACATTGAATGTATGTTGAATTATGCATAATAATAATAATAATAATAATAATAATAATAATAATAATAATAATAATAATAATTGAATTCATTCTAACATAAGTCACTAATCATTTACTTTTTTATACCATATATTTTATAAAAAAATGTTAATTAAAAAATTTAATTAAATCTAAGCCAAAATAAACGCAAATAATAATTGACTCAATTATACCGCTACATGCCTATTTTATCATCAAAAATGCATGAAAAAGACAGTTTCATCATATACTAAAGCTTTAACATAGATTCCTATCATATTAATATGTATTAATAAATATAATTAACATATTTTTGGCTACATTATAAGCAACTAATGGAATTATAATGATTGCTGTAATTCAAGCAAACATGGACAAGTGATAATGAAATATTTAAGTAGTATTATAAGTAAACCGGGTCAAGCGCTTGACTCAGTTTAGGGTTTAGGGTATAATAATTAAACCATTTAATATATTTTTAATTTTTAATCATATGATCAAAATTATATCAGAATATTCTAATAAAAATTATATTAGTAAGAACTAAAAATATATTAAAATTTTTAAAAATTTGTGCTAGAAGAGTTTATATTATATTTATTTTGAAATAAATCTAAAATTTTTTAAGCCCGTCATGTTATAATTTATATATGGATATCTTAACATAATTAATTAAATAAAAAATAAAGCGATAATCAAATATGTTAAAAATGCTTGCGGTCAAATTGTTAATTTGAAATCTATAAAATTGTTCCTAAAAAAACATAACAAGTTGCAGTGTGATTAGAGCTTAAATCAAGATTAAGCTAGCTTAAGCCATTAAACCCAATCAAGTAAAAGTTTTGTTAAATTTGATTATCTTAAGCCTGATTGTAGCTGGTTGAAGGGTCTAACAAAATAAGCCTATACAAAAATAAAGAATATATCTCTAATAAAAAAATAAAATATAAAATTATACATCATAATCTTGTTAAGTAAAATATCGTGGATTTTATTTATTTATTAACGTAAAATTGAGTTTAAATGGGTTCCAAAAGCATAAAATCTTGTTTAAAGTTAAATTTTTCATTTTTTATTGAAGTTGAGACATAATTTAAAATTAATCGAATTTAATTAATTTAAACATAAATTCTTATTAATAGAAACAAATTATTTGTAAGTTTTAGTAAAAAAAATAACATAATTCCAAGGTATTATTTGTTTGTTTGATGAACCAAAGATAAAATTTAAAATATGTCAATACATATACTAACTATTTGATTTATGTTTTATTGTAATTATATCATAATAATATATAGAATTCTTGAAGCTCATTAAATATAAAATAGTTATAAAAATATAAATAAATAATAAATCATTAAATAAGAACTTTTTTATTGAATTATTAATGGACTTGATTTTACCATTAGTATATGAATAAAAACTTTTAGAATCACCTATGATTTTAGCAAATTTTTACTTGAAATAAACATTTACATGAGACACTTAATATAACCAAAAATGCTTTTGATACGAGTTCACTTGAATATAAATTAAGCACTTCAAAAAATATTTGAAAACTTCATGATATTGTATTGAGAACTACACAATCTCCAAATTCCATTCACTAATACTTAAAATGAGTGTCTTGATGATCTAAATCCTATAAAGGCAAAATAGCTTAATTAATATATAATTAAGAAGTTAAGATAACTAAAAAATATTGCATGATTAAATGAACAATACAAACTATCCAACTAAGTATTTTGATTTTTGAAGGATATGACAAGACTATCCATCTTTAGAAATATATGAATAAACCTAAGTTATGCAAATTTAGGGAGGAGATGAGGTCACACGAAGGATTCCAAAGACATGCATGTCAATTGCAATGTGCATCGACACTATGTCATTAGTTACCATCAACACCATCATCATTCTCCACCATTTACAATAATGTCAATGTCCATTGAGACCAATAAGGTTGTCACCTTACTGTCATTAAAAACTTTAGTATAGTTGATGTTGCCATCAAAATCAACATCGATGCCTAACATCATCATTGGCATCGACAATAATATAGATTCTATAATTCTAATAAGATTCTTGCATGTTGTCACCAATTATGTTAACACTTGTCATTATAAACGAAAAAAACATAAGCTATCGACACCAATGTTGATACTTATCAATGCTCACAAAGTTGTCACCCACAGTCAATATCGATATTACTCATCGTTGCCCATCATCGCTAACTCTATCAACACCACAAGGCTGATGCACACCATCATTATTTACACTAAATTGCTGAAGTTGAAGCAAACACAATGCCCATTTATGCCACTAAGATCATCACCCTCCATCGCCAACAATATTATCGCATGTCATCGGCATAATGCAATGCCCATTGATTTTAACAAGGTCATAACATATCTTTGCAAATAACTTTAATGTTTATTATCATTGTGGTGTTTATTTTCGGATGTATGGGGGACACCACGCAGATCTGAGGGTGTATTTATTGAAGTGATCAGGTATGACATTGATGTATGATATACTATCTCGAAAGATAAAGACATCACCCTTCAATGAACCTAATCACCTAATAAGGACTCCTAAGGCAAGATGGGTCTTCGAATATACCAGAAATTTTTCCCCTACTTTACATGGATGAATAAAATAGGGTTTATATTAAATCAAGTTCTAAAGTTCCCTATGGGGGCAAGCCCCCATAGTTAATTTTATCCTAAGGAAGGTGAGTTCCTTAGGAATACTCTTGATTAAAGTAAGAAATTATTATCTCCAAAGATTTCAAGGTTATGACTATCAATAAATTGGTTATATTTGAAAAATCAAATGGGATAGATTAAATGGAGAGACTTATTTTGGAAGTCAAAGAAGATGCGTAGGGATTGCTCATGATACTAGGAAACCTAGTGAGCATTCCCTACGCATCTCCTAGTATCATGAGCATTATAATCTATCTTATAGTTGGGCTTTATATGTTTGAAATTGAAGAGAATTATTTTATTAGAGATGAATTTTATTAGATTGCTAGGGCTTATAATCCACTAGTACAAGGTTGTGGAGATGCCTAAGAGGTGAGGATTTATGCTTGTAGACCTAAATCTAAGCAAAAAATGGGTATAAGGTTTACCTCCACAAGAGAGAGTAAACCACCCGACTGCTGGACTTATAATCGCATGGAGTGGCAGCCAGCTAACTCCTACACTTTAAAACCATTTGGTCTGATCATAGAATTTGCAAGATTAGTTAGGTTGTTATTTCTTTAGAAAGAGACTAAGTCCTTAAACCTACTCCCAAAGAGACTAGAGCATGAGTGGTATGAGCTATGACTTAATCTAATGTGAATCTTCTTAATTTTTATTTGATTTCTTTGACCCTTCATTTTGACAAAGGCAATGGGGTTTTGTATGCCTAAATGGATGATGAAATAAAGTTGTTGGCTAAATCAGTGGGAAGAGGTGTTTTCCACCAGAGAGGAGTCCCTCAAAGGTCAAGTCTTCCCCTTTCTTGTAAGGATGGGAACCCTCTCTTAGCAAGAGTGAAGCAATATAAATGCATGATGTGAGACATACAATATTCAGCTAAGGGGTTGCTAAATATTTTAATTATCTTGATTTAATGCCTAGGCTTTACATGAGGTTATGAGTTATCTAAAATTTTAATTATGAGTTATAGTTGGGTAAAAGATTTATTTTTCTCTAAGAGCCTAATTGGATCTAGGCCATACAACAATCATCAATCATAAAGAAACTAAAAAAAGGCATGCCATTTATATTGTACAATTTTAAACATAACATCAATATTTTTTTATAAATGTAACGCAAAAGAATAAAAGGCCGGTGCGGTCAGGTACCACTGTACAATTCGAAAAGAGAAAATGGGTAGCCAACCTCTACCCTTATACAACCCAGAATATGAAAGAATAATTATAATTTATAAAGAAATAAGTGCTATGGGGGTCTTCAAATCTTCATTCTTTATATCTCTTTCATTTCTTCTATCTTTTCTCCTTTGATTTGGTAGGTTTCAAAGTATCACATGGCACTCCAGGACTAAGCCTTCTGGCTAATGCTCATCCTAAACCCCTATAGAACTAATCCTAATTTCTAATGCAAAATTACATTAAAGATAGAAAAGTAAATCTAACTACACCTATAAAATAAGTGTTAGCTAAACATAACATATAACCCAAGCAGTTATATGTATAATTTAGACTTAGCATCCTGCACATGGGTAACAAAGTTCACATATCCTAACTTGGATTATGCTTGGGGGTTTAAGCAACTTGCAAAGAGAGCATTTATATTTAATTTAAGCACCCTTTAAGCATAATCCCTTGCAAAAAATATGATTAGGCCAATCACGACCTGCCATCCAGTCTACGAATACATCCTAACATCCAGTCTACAATAATACATCATAAAACTAAACATACATCATACCATGCACCGCCCTAATATAAAGCTATAAATGGTGACTTAGTTCTAATATGTGTGTTAAGGCTTGTGTAGTATATCCTAACTAAGCATTATAGTTGTATTTTCTAAGAGTAAAAGAATGTTTAATCATAAGAGGTTGATTTAACTTTAAGTGGTTTAATTGATTTGGAAATTTTATTTAGCATTTTCTTTTATTTCATATGACTTACATTTAGCAACTAAGTGTTATAAAGAGAAGAAGAAGAGAGGATCACTCTCTTTCATCCCTACCTTAAATCATTTCTAAAGCATGTTAATTTGATTTAGTTCTCTTTAGTGAATGGCTTATTACACATTTTAAATTAATCCTAAGTTTAGATTCACTTTAAATAATCCTATTCAACATGAAAGGCCTCTTAAGATTAACTTGATTGAACTACTAACACATGACATACATCACATTATTCTTTTCCACCACATGTAACATGCATATGATTGAATCCTAAGTATAATTATACATGCAATATATTTCTTTAAGCACACTTTAAATGAAAGATGCATATGTGTATTTTGTAAAAAATGAGATTTTCACTCATTAGCTAAATGCACATTCAATTGTATAAAAAGTTTTAAGCGGCTACTTTGCCATTGTTAAACCAGGGGAGTGAGGTAAAGACCTCTTTGGGGGTACTTAAAGCCTTACGTCCCTGGAATGTCTAGACTAGATATACCCACTACTCTTAAATACACATGAATATACAAATAACTACAATAATTGAAAGATCATGCAAAAGTTGTATTGATTTAATTGAATGAAGATTTTCATTCGTTAGCTAAATGTATAAATAAGTGTATAAAAGTTTTAAGTGGATACTTCGCCACTGTTAAACCAGGGGAGTGAGATAAAGACCTCCTTGGGGCTACTTAAAGTCTTGCGTCCTCAGAATGTTCAGACTAGATATATCTATTACTCTTAAATATACATGAATGTACAAATAACTATAAGAATTGAAAGATCATGTAAAAGTTGTATTTGATTTAATTGAATGAAGATTTTTATTCATTAGTTAAATTCACATACAAGTGTATAAAAGTTTTAAGCGGATACTTCGCCATTATTAAACCGGGGAGCGACGTAAAGACCTCCTTGGGGCTACTTAAAGCTTTGCGTCCCTGGAATGTCCAGACTAGATATACCCACTACTCTTAAATACACATGAATGTACAAATAACTACAAGAATTGAAAGATCATGCAAAAGTTGTACTTGATTTAATTGAATAATTATTTTTATTTATTAGCTAAATGTACATACAAGTGTATAAAAGTTTTAAGCAGATACTTCACCATTGTTAAACTAGGGGAGTGAGGTAAAAACCTCCTTAGAGCCACTTAAAGCCTCAAAATTAGATATACCCACTACTCTTAAATACACATGAATGCACAAATAACTATAAGAATTGAAAGATCATGCAAAAGTTGTATTTGATTTAATTGAATGAAGATTTTCATTCATTAACTAAATGCACATACAAGTGTATACAAGTTTTAAGCAGATACTTCACCATTGTTAAACCAGGGGAGTGAGATAAAGACCTCCTTGGGGCTACTTAAAGCCTTGCATCCCCAGAATATCCAAACTAGATATACCCACTATTCTTAAATACACATGAATATACAAATAACTACAAGAATTGAAAGATCATGCAAAAGTTGTATTTTATTTGATTCAGTTATTTATGCATGTGAGATAAAGTTCTATCTAAATTTTATCATAGGGGTACATAGGAATGAATCTAAACAAATGTTGTGTCCTTTTCAAATGAACTATATATTTGTTAACATTCAAACTTTATGTAAATCCATGAAGATTAAAGAAAGAGAACTCTATGTCACATGTTCTAAGCTATAGGCACATGCAAGCTTATGAATATTTATAACTATTGTCACTCCATATATTATAATTTATTTATATACATATTTTTTGAAAATAACTTTGATTTAATAGTGATAATAGCCACACATATTTCTAATTTAAATCAACATATGCAAGCTTGACATAAATAAATAATTTCATTTATTTGATTTTTGAAAAAGATGAATGCATGACTACAAGTGACATACAAAATTTAATATAATTGGAAAGAAATAAAGAAATATAAGCACATGATCTCATTCAATCCAATTAATTCTTAAGGACAATCATACTAAATAAGATCATTTAAAATAAACCAAAGCTTCTTAAAGTAACTTTTAATTTCATGTTTGATTTGATTTAAGAAATATGAGAGAAAAAGGCTAATCCTAATCCCACCCCATGTTTGTATGTTAATTTGATTTAATGAGAGGTAATTAGGTTGATTTTATGGATTGATTAGGTTAAAGTATGAATTAAATCAAATAATTAACCTGCACCTATGTTACTTTAAGGTAATTAACCAAATAATTATGAGCCAATGTGATATGCAAATGAATTGAAAAGTAAATTAATAATGGTCCTATGAAATGGAAGGGCCTAATGCAATTTGCTCACAATTAATGATTAATTAAGCTTAAGGAACTCACTTAATTACTTTTATGATTTTCCCACACATATAAGCTAACCATAATTTTATTAAACCTCTTTAGGCTATTGAACACCTAAAGACCTACCCATGAATCAATTAAGAAAATCAAATCCATTTTATAATTAATTAAGCTAATCAAGTAATTAATTAATTAATTAATTCCTATTTAATCTCTCTTGAAAAGTAAAGGAAAGTTAAGGAAAAGATTAGGAAAAATTTCCCAATCACATTCCTTAAACCTCCCTACCATTAATCAGTGCCAAATGAGTCCAATAAATTAGTTAATTTACTATTCCCATGCATAATTAATCCTTAATTAAGTTAAGCTGGTAGTTAGGGCTTAATCAATCAATTTCTCCAATTAACCAACCAATAAATTTCAAGAAAAATGGGGGAGGCAGAGGTCATCCCCCTAAGCAATCACAAAAAATTTGAAACCAATTGAATGATTAATTAGGCAGTAATTAGGTTAATTAAGTTTTCAATTAAACCTTAATTAAGATAAAATTACTATTCAAAATTAATTAAGGATAATTTTAATGGATTCCTCTCTCAAATACTTTTTAAATAAGCCCTTATTTATATATTTTTGATTTTCTATAATTAGTTATGAATTATGAAAGTTTCAACCTTAAGAACCACTTAATTAGCCCTAATTAAGTCTAATCCCATCGATACCACATGACATGGTGACATGGCATGCTTTTCACTTGGCGCCATAGGGTTGGCTATTTAAGTAGTCACATCCACGGCTAACTCAAATGGCGGATGCTCTTTATCGTGGGCCGTTCAATCTAAGATTAGATGACTATGGTCAAACCCGCAGCTAAGGAGGGATCAAGCAACAGATCTAGCATGATCTGATCAGAGCCATTCGTTCTAATCATGCAGAACGGATGACCCATGATCTATCTTCCTATGAGCAATGAATGACGGAGCCGCCATGGATCGCTCAATCCGAGCTCACCCAAGCTTGGATTCATTCCAAAACCACCCCCACACCTTCGCGCAAGGGATCCACAAAGATCCAATGGTTAGGATCGGCTCACATGCAATGTTTCTTCAAAAAACTCAAACACATTTGAAGCTAAAGCTTGATTTCAATGGATTTACCTCATCGGAGCTAAGACTAGTGGTTCGTGCACTTAAGAAAGCTTTATCTAGTTGAAACAAAGTTCTATTGAGTAGTAATTGGATTGGCTCCAAGTCGATCGCTCGATTGGCCAAGAATGGTGCTTTGGAGCATCAGCTTTGATTGAAGTCTGGCCTCCGGTCCATTTGAAACTCAAGAAATGGCTTGGGTAGCTTCAATGAGGTATGTGGAAGGTGTATGTAAGAGGCATTGAGCTTTGGTTGAGAGAGAGGAAGAAGTTTAGATCGAGATTGAGCTCCCCTATTTCAGCCTTGCTCGGGAAAGAGAAATCCTAAGTGGGGAGGCCTAGGGGAAGCTTTAAGGAGTGCTAGAGAGTTTCATTTCTCTCTTGGGAACTCAGAGGAGATGAATGCAAGTGTAATCTGGTTTGAATTAAGGGGGTATATCCCTTAATTTTCTGAGGCAAACTGATGGGATTGTCTCCCTTTTTTTGTCCGGTCAGCCACCGACAGGGTGGTGGAATGGTCACCATCATGTCTACATGGATCAGTTTGATTGGAGGAGTGCTTGGGAGGTAGCTCATGGCTTGATATGGGCTGATCTCCTTGCTTGGATCCGTTAGGTGGTCTGCTTGCAAGGAAAGTGAGTTAACTCACCTCCCTTTAGTCCATGGCAAGTCCTAGCCCACTTAGGGTGGGCTAGCAGGTTAGGTCAGACCTCAAATGGGGTGAGTGAGGGCTGCCAAGTGATGGGAGAGTGGACTTTACCATTTATGGATGGAATCCTATGTAAAGAGGGCTTGACCAATGGGCAATGGCTTGGATTGGACTCACTTGGCTTTTGGGATGACTTTAGGCTAACCCAAGAAGGGTTTAAGATAGGTTTGATCATCCTCCAATGCGTCATGGGTTGGTTTCATAGGTTTTGTCTTTGATTTGGTCATATGGGTCAACTTGGGTCAATGTTGGGTTAGGTTGACCAATTAGTCAAATTAGGTCAAACCAAGGATTGGGTTAGGTTCAAATGATGATTTGAAGAGTTTTGGTTCAAGCGATGTCAATCAATTTGGCCTAGGTCTAATTTTGGCTCATTTGAAATCAAATTGGTCAAGTTGAAAAAATTGACCAAATTGGGTTGGGTTAGGTGTTAGTTCAAGTTCAATTGGTTAATTGAAAATGATTGTAGGCTTTGGTTTGAATCAATTTGGATTTAAATT
Source organism: Cymbidium sinense (assembly GCA_021442155.1). Classification (NCBI taxonomy): domain Eukaryota; kingdom Viridiplantae; phylum Streptophyta; class Magnoliopsida; order Asparagales; family Orchidaceae; genus Cymbidium; species Cymbidium sinense. The sequence goes on from CM038215.1 coordinate 141,500,216, forward strand.
GGATTTTGACTATGTTGACCTCACTTTTGGAGTGAGCTCTCAACTTCCTTATCATAGATCTAGGACTCTCATAGACACTAAGAGTTCCTTAGTCTTAAGACACTTCTAGTGATTAGGCGAACACTTAACCTAACCCTAGAGACTTAAGAGAGTTAGCCATAGGGATAGGTTGTGCCTTAGGGATTTAGGAAGACTTGCCTACCCTATATCCCAAACCAAATCTTTGCTTCCTTCTTCCAAATCAAATCTCAAATTTAAATTCAAATCCCAAAATCAAATCCAACTATCAAATGATAAAAATTCATGATTAAATTCAAACTCCAAATCCCTTCCTAAGCCCTTTGATTTTATTTTATGGACTTTGCCTTAACCAAGTTCAAATCTACCCCAATCCAATTGATTTTCTCAATTATCAAATTCAAATCTCAAATCAAATTTCAAATCATAAATCAATTCCAAACTCTAAATGATTGAAACCCAAATCAAATCAAATTTCCAACTTATACCCTTTTTAGCCAAATTCTTGAACTTGGCTAAATAATATTCAAACCAATTCAAAAACTCATGGATTTCTTTATGATTCAATCATTCCTACAATCATTGACCTAGATATAAACATAAACTATAATTATTAAACCAAGTCCAATTTAACCCAAATCAAACCCAAAGTTAGCCCTTTTAACTTGACATTGTCATATGAACCAAAACTCATTTGGCTCCAAAACAATTGCAGTTGGATTTATATTCAATCCTAGGCTCATGTGTGAGTTCAACTAAACTTGAATCAAGCCATGATCAAGCCAATTGACCCATTTAGGCTCACTTGACCCAAAGTGACATAAAGGACCTTTTTGAGCCAAGTTCTAATCCAACCCAAATTGGATTGAACAAAGCTCATCCAAACCTCCAACATGATCAACAATCATCCTAGGTTAGTTAATTATGTTAAATTGGGTCAGACCAAGTCAAACCTAGCCTTTGATCAAGTCAACACTTAGCCCAAATGAAACCCAAACTAGCCAAAATCCACCATATACCAAATTGATCAAAATCATTGATTCAAACTCACTCATAATCAATGATTCATGACCAAACCTTCACTTGAGCCAAACCAAGCCTAATTGGCCATTTGACCCAAGTTAACCCAAATTAGCCTTAAAATCCAAAATAGGCCAAATCATATTGTAAGCCAAATTATTTGTGACTAATGGCTCAAGTTCATTCCAAATCAGTTATGAACTTGAACAAAGTCATGATTGAGCCAAAGTTGACCAATTGGTCAACTTGACCCAACCTAGCCCAAATTGACCTAAAGGGTCAAATTAGTCAAAATCCAAATTAATTTTAAATTAAAATAAATCAAAGCCTACATCATTTTCAATTAGCTAATTGAACTTGACTCAACACTTAACATAACCCAATTTAGTCAAATTAGTCAACTTGATCCATTTGACCTACATGAATCCGAATGAGCCATAATCAAATCCAAAGTAAATTGAATCAAACCAATGACACCAATACACTCCAATTGGTCATGTGAACTTGACCTAACCCTTGATTTGACCTAATTTTACCAATTGGTCATCTTGACCCAACCTAACCCAATTTGACCTAAATAGGTCAAATCAAGTCAAATCAAACCAAATAGACTCCAATCTAGTTGAAATTTAGGCTAACCCACTTTTGACCCATCCCAAATTTGTCCAAACTAAACCCATAGAAAAATGACCATTTTGCCTTTGGGTTTACGGCATCCCATGAGATAAGACACATGCTCATTGGATCATTATCTCCCCCCCCCCCCCCGCCACTTGGCACTCCTTCATAGGTCCACATGGGCACCTAGGACCATGGCTGACATGACCTAAAGGTGGTTGGGTCGGCCATGATCCATGGGGAGGTGAAATCACCTCTCCATCCCCATTAGAGCTTTCCAAACCACCAAGGACAAGCACTTCCTCCCTTGGCAGCCACCTCCACACCCTCACCCAACCAAATTAAGCCACATCATGCACCCAAGGACCTCCATTAGCGTCTGATGTGGTCAATTGATAAAGGAAAAGCCAAACAAGCTGACCGTTCGATCCAAGGAATGAGGGGGTTTACCCCTCTCATTCTCACTCAAACATAGACACACACACTAGATTCAACCCTATTAGCCAAGGAGAGGAATTGTAGAGCCATTTCCAAGCTTTCCCAGGCTCCCCCAAATTCCCATTCTCAATTTTATGTAAAACTGAAATAATGGAGGCCACCTTTGATTCCCATTGGCTCAAATCTCTACCAAAGTGCAATTAACTTTGTGCACACCTTCTTTGGAGCCAATCGAGCAAGAATGAATCCTTTCCCAAGCATCTTGATGGCTGAAGGGTAAAGTTTGACCAAGCCCGAGCACCTATGCCTAGTGGATTGGTCTTCCAAGCAAACTACACCAAATCAAAGCTCATGCAGCTCAACAAAGCTTCATTTCTACCAAACAAAGCTTGCTCAATCGTTGGAATCACCGGTCATAAGCTCGGTGAGGTATTCCATTTAAACTGATCCTTGAATGAAAATAGCTATGTCTTTTATGAAAGAAATTTACATGTCATGCAATTTCCACCATTGGATTTGATTGGTGTGCTTCCCTGAAGGTGTGTGATCATTTTCATCTCCATTCAAGCTCGGGTGAGCTCAGATCGAGTAGACATTGATGGACGGTAGCCATCCTTCATCGCTCGGGAGGAGATAGATCATGGACCGTCCATGCCACATGATTAGAATGGACGGTCCTGATCTAATCACGCTTAGAGCCCTTGATTAATCCCTCAAAATCATGGGTTTAATCATGGCCGTCCGATCTTAGATGATGGTCCCATGAGTTACACAGTACCGCCATCCAAGACTTAGATGTGATAACTTAAATAGCGACCATCGCATGGAAAGCACCGGCCATGTGGCTCGTGGGATTAAGGCTGTAATTAGGGATAAATAATTAGTTTTTAATTCTGAAACTTCCTAAATTCATAATTAATTCTAGAAAGTTCCAAAAAATACAAACTTAGGTTAATTTTAAGGATATTTAATTGTAGAATCCAGGAAAATTATTATTAATTGATTTTGAATAGTGAATTTGGCTTAATTAAGATTTAATTAGAAATGTAATTAATCTAATTGCTCTCTAATTAATCATCCAATTAATCTCAAACTTTTTGTACATGTTTAAGGGGATGACCTATGTCTCCCCTATTTTCTAAGATTTTATTAGTTGCTTAATTAAGGAACTAATGGGTTAAGCCTTAATCACTTTCTTAATATAATTAGTGATAATTAAGCAAATGAATAGTAAATTAATCAATCAATTAAGCTTATTAACCTCTGTTAATGATAATGAAGTCTACGAAAATGGATTGGGACTCCCTCTTCCAATCTTTTCTTTAAGTCTTCTTTAATCCCTCTTAAATGATTAATTAATTAACACCCCTTAATTAATTAATTAATTAACAAGATTAATCAAAATCCAAATCACATCTGAACTTTAATCAACTAATTGAAAGGATTTAGGGATTGAGACTTAGGTTCCCTTCTTTGTCTCTTTCTTTAAGCCCATCTTATTTTAGTTGGTTACGATTAATTAAGGCTTAATTAGTTAATTAATGACTTAATTAATTTAATTGAACCTAATTCTCTAATTTAATCTTGGATAGCTCTTTAGGTGTTCAATAACCTAAAGGGGGAGATAATGAAATTATGGTTAGCTCACATGTGTGAGAAAATCATAAAAGTAGTTAAGTGATATCCTTTAAGCTTAATTAACTATTAATCATGAGTCAATTACATTAGGCCCCTTTCATTCTTTAGGAGCATTGTAAATTTACTTTCTATGTGATTGCATATCATATTGGCTCTTTATTGATTAGTTAATTAACTTAATGTGATGTAGGTAAGGGTTAATTAATCCACTTAATTCATACCCTAACCTAGTTAAACCATAAAATCAACCTAATTACTTCTTCCTTAAATCAAAATTAACTCACACATGAGGAATGGGATTAGGACCAGCAAACCTCTTTCACTTTACTTAACTCAAATCAAACATAAAGATGAAATAATATTAAAGAGCTTCAGTTTGTTTTAAGTGGCTTTATTTAGCATGATTGTCCTTAGGAATTAATTGGAATGAATGAGATTATGTGCTTATGTTCCTTTATTTCTTTCCAATTATGTTAAATGTTGCTTTCCATATGTAATCATTCATTGATTTCTCTCAAAGTTAACTAAATGCAATGATTCCTTTTATGTCAAATTGCATGTGGTGATTTAAATTAAAAATATGTGTGATTATTATCACTATTAAATCAAATGTTATTTTCAAAAGCTCATAAATCAATTATAATAAATGGAGTGATGTTAATTACAAATAGCTATAAGTTTGTATGTGTTGATAATATAAAATATGCAATATGAAGCTCTCTTTCCTTACATTACATGGATTCACATAGGAATTACAAATATATAGTTTATTTGAAAAGAACATAACATTTGTCTAAATCTATTCCTATGCATTTCCATGTTAAGACTTAGGAAGAATTTCACATCACATATGTAAATCATATAATCAAATCAAATATAACTTCTTGCATGACTTCTTCTTCTTCTTGTGGTTCTTTTTTTATACATTCATCTATATCTGAGAAAAGTGGTATATTAGTCTGGACACCCCAAGGCTATGAGATTTTAAGTAGTCCTAAGTAGGTCTTGTACCTTACGCCCCTGATGCAAAAAATAATGGCGTCGTACTCACTTAAAACTCTTATACATGTGTATGTGTGATGTAGACAATGAATAAGAATCACAAGTCAAACAAATCAAACACAACTTTTGTATGGGTTTTCCCTATCCTTATAGTTGCTTATACATCTACATGTATCTAAGAAAAATGGTATATTAGTCCGACACCGGGCTGAGGCTAAGTAGTCTCTAAGTAGGTCTTACCCACTGATGCTAATGGTGATGTACGCACTTAAAACTTTTATACATATGAATGTGTATCTAGCTAATGGATGAAAAATCCATATTTTCTATTAAAAAGGAATGCATTCATAATTCAATCAAATGAAACATTTAAATTCCAAACATACTTCTTTGCATTCATCATTCAAGTATGCTGAAAATATAAATTGCATGTATAGGTATGCTTAGGATTTACTCATATGCATGATATACATGATGGAAAGAAATGAATAAACATGTGTTATATGATAGTAATTCATCATAATTAATCTTAAGATGTATTTCTTATTGAATAAGGTCATTTAGAGTGAACCTAAACTTAAGATTAATTAAAACACATAATAAGTCATTCACTAAAGAAAATTGATTAATTAACTTGCTTTAGAAGTGTCTTAAGGTAGGAATGAAAGAGAGGTTCCTTCTCTTTATTCTCTTTATAACAGTTAGTTGCTAAGTGTAAGCTATATGAAACAAAAGAAGACACTAAATAAAATGTCCAATTCAATTAAATCACTTAAAGAGAAATCAACCCTTTATAAATTAAATTTCTCACACTTAGCAAATTATGACTCTAAAGCCTACTTAGGACATACCACACAAGATTTAATGCACACACATTAGATTAAGTCACCATTTCAAGCTTTATGTTAGGGCGGTGTACAGTTTAATGTATGCTTATTTTGTGATGTATTATTTTAGACTGGATATTAGGGTGTATATGCATAGTCTGGATAATTAGGCTGATATTAACCTAATCATGTTTTCTATAGGGGTTATGCTTAAGGGGTTGTTGTAATAAAAATATAAATTCTTTTGTTGTGCAGGTTGCTTAGCCCCTAAGCATAGTCCAAGTTAGGACAAGTGGGCTTGGTTACCCATGTGTAGGGTATTAAATCCAAATTATTTATATAATTGCTTGGGTTGTATGGTGTGTTTAGCTAATATTTATTTCACAGATGTAGCTAGATTTATTTTTTTCTTTTAATGTAATTTTGCATTAGGATTAGGATTAGGATAAGTATTATGGGAGATTAGGATGAGCATTGGTCATAAGATTAAGTCTTATGTACCATGTGACACCTTTGGAGCAAGCATATTCAAATAAATTCAAAGGAAGAAAGAAATGGAGCAAATCAAATGAACAATGAAGAATGAAGACCCCCATAACATTCATCATTTATAATTGTAATTATTTTCTTGTAATCCGGGTTGTATAAGGGTAGAGCTTGGCTACCCATATTTCTTTTTAAGTTGTATGGTGACACCCGACTGCATCGACCTTTTATTCTTTTGCAACAGCTTTATAAAATTGTTTGATATTTTGTTTACCTTATGCATTAGGAAAAGCATACTTTTTCATAGTTTGTTTATGATTGGTGATTATTTTATGGCCTGGATGCAATTAGGCACTTAGGATAAAAATAAATTTTTTATCCCATTAACAACTCATTACTAAACATTTAAAACAACACATAATCTCACATAAAAGCCTAGGTAATAAATCTATATAATAATATATTTAGCAACCCCTTAGCTGGATGGTGTATGTTTAATATCATGCATAACCATCTTATTTCACTCTTATTAATAGAGGGCTTCCATCTTTTCCAGATAGAATGGGATTAACCTTTATGAGCCTATGATGGAAGAACACCTCTTTCCCTCTTGATTTGACCCATAATCAATTTCTCATGCATTTAGGCATACAAAATCCCATAGCCTATGTCAAAATAAAGAGTCCCAAATTAAATGAAAATTGATAAAAATTTGAATTAAATTTAAATCATTATTCATACCCCTCATGCTTTAGTCTCTTAGGGAGTGGGTTTAAGGACTTAGTATCTTATCTAAATAATAACAACTTAGCCATCTTGCAAAAGCATAAGACTTTTCTACCCAATTTTAAATCATAAGAGGAGTTAGCTGGCTGCCACTATAAGCGGTCATAAGTCCAGCAATCGGGCAATTTACTCTCTCTTGTGGAGGTAAACCATATACCCACTTTCGCCTTAGATTTAAGTTGTGCTTTGGCCCTCGCCAAAGCTCCCTAGATTTAGTATCTGAATTATTATTTCCTTTTACGGGGCACAAGCATAAATCCTCACCTCTTAAGCATTTTCACAATCTTGTATTGTGAAATTATAAGTTCTAAATTTCTAATAAAATTTCAACTCAAATAAATAAATCTCCTCAATTTCAAATATATAAAGCCATCATATAGTATCATGAGGACTCCCCTCATCTCCTTGATAATAACTTTTCCCTTTTGATCCGTCCCACTTGATTTCCAAAATATAATCAATTCTTTGATAGTTCTATCTTTGAATTCTTTGGAGACAACAATCGTCTGCTTTAATCGAGAGTATTCTTAAGGGATTCACTTTCCTTAAGATGTAATTAATTATGGAGGCTTGCCGCCATAGAAAACTTAACGAACTCAGTTTAAATAAACCCTGCTTTACTTTTCCATGTAAAGTAGGGAAAAATCTCTAGTATATTTGAATATCTATCATGCCTTAAGAGTCCTTATTAGGTGATTAGATCCATCGTAGGGTGGTGATTTTTATCTTTCGAGATAGTGCACTATTTCTTGATGTCATACCCATCACCTCAATAACTATATCCTCAGATCTACGTGGTGTCCCCTCACATATACACGCACAAACAAATCCGAAAAGAAACACCACAAAATTTTCTAGCAACTCTGCTAGGGATGGTTCCTCTCTCCATCTTTAGTAGACGATTGTTGTCTCTAAGCATTGATAGTAGACTTGCATTTTATGAGAGTTTGAGACTATCTTTCCTTCTGTTGACACTTATTTATTTCATTCTTAAGAAAAGTTAGCCAACATCCTTTAAGTTTTAGGACCTCACTTCATGTAGATCTTGAAACCCCTATTGGGTTTCCCAATAGGTGAAAACAAAATTTATCAATAAAGGGAGAGATAATAAAAATTTAGAACCTTCTTACCACTAGCTTGGTGAAGTGAGGTTCATCATAAAATTTTAGAAAATAAATTCTTTCACAAAATGACACTTTCCAAGAACACCTTTTTTTTAAATAGCCACCTTCATTCAACATACTCAAATTTGTTGAATAAAGATTCTATTTTCAAACCATAACATAAGATTGAATTTCTACTCAATATATTTTATATGCTAGAGTGGAAGCTTCTCTATTTTCAAAATTAAGAAATCACATACATGGCATCAAGGCATATCATTGAAATCTATTTAACATACTTAAGATTTGTTAAATAAATTTCACCTCTATTTTGGAATCTTATTTGACATGTCACATTTGTCAAACAAAGAATTCATCTCCCTTTCCAAAAAGAAAGGGAGCACATCAAATACATTTGACTTCCACTTAACATGTCAAGGTTATTAAGTGAGAATCTTATTTTCATGTCACATTTGATTCTCACTTAACATATCAGAATTCTTAAGTGGGGATCATATTTTCATGTCATATTTGATTACACTTAACATATCAAAGTTGTTAAGTGAGAATCTCACTTTCATATACATTTGATTCCCACTTAACATATTAAAATTGTTAAGTGAGAATCTCATTTTCATAAAACTTTTGACTTTCGCTTAACATGTCAAACTTGTTGAGTGAAAGTCTCATTTTCTTGACTCATAATTGATTCCACTTAACATATGAAATTTGTTAAGTGAGAATCTCATTTTCATGACATATTTGACTCCCCACTTAACACACCAAATTTGTTAAGTGAGGGTCTCATTTTCATGTCACATTTGGGCTTTCACTTAACACACCAAAATTGTTAAGTGGTTTAAAACATATATCAATAACATTTGGACTTTCATTAGCACACCAAATTTGTTAAGTGGGAATCCCATTTTCAAAAAAATAAAAATAAAACTCAAATCATATCACATTTGGACCTCCACTTAACATATCAAATTTGTTAAGTGGGAGTCCCATTTTCAAAACATATATCACATCACATTTAGGCTTTCACTTAACATACCAAATTTGTTAAGTGAGAGTCCTATTTTCAAAAAAAAAAAAAAAAACATATATCAATCACATTTGGCTTTAATTTAAAATACCAAATTTGTTAAGTGCAAGTCATATTTTCAAACACAAATCAAATACATGTGGCTTCTACTTGACATATCAAATTTGTCAAGTAAGAAGCCCCATTTTCAAACAAACATTTCACACATTTCAAGCGAAGACATTCTACAAAATCTTTAAACACACAATCACAACCTCCTCTTTGTATACTCAATTTGCTAAGTAGAGGTCCCTTCAAATCATCAATATTTTCAAATAAGATACACAAAATATAAATATCTCCAAGAAAATCTCTCCTCAAATTTTTGAACCCCACCCAACCTACCTAAATTGGTTGAGTATGGAGTCCAAAAAAAAATTAAAATGGTAAAGACTCTCCTCATCACATCAAAATCTCTCCATTAAATCCCACTTAACTTTTTGGAATTATTGAGTGTGGGTTCAAGACTCCAAATTGTTTTGATTCTCTTGGGATAAATATTAAAGAAGAAACCTGACTCAAGTTATATTTGAACGTATGTAGAGATATAGCTCAGATCAGTCAGTGCAGTCTTTACAATCAATACACATGGCTTCACAGAAGTTCATTTTCACTTTCCCCTTCAGGATGGATTTGGCCTTGGATCGGGATATCCTCCCTGAGACCAACTCCACCCACCTGTTTTCTTTGGTCAGGGATTCGAGGGAGCACGAGTTACCTATGAGGGGGCGACCCTCACTACTATCGAGGATGGTGCGAAGCAGTCATCGCATCAACATGCCCTCGATTGGTACCCTCTGAAGAGGAAGGCATGGTTCCCACACCTCGAGATAGTTTTAACACTTCCGTCAACCCCAACCATTTCTAGAGAGCTACTACCTCCTCTTTGGTTACCCCGAAGGGGAAGGCTATCATAGCTTCTAAGATAGTCTCCTCTACTTATGAGGTAGGTGCTAGTTCTTGCTCTGCCTTGTTCACTCATACTTAATGCCACAATAAAAACTGATATATTAAGCAGGAGCATGAGTGAGTAGCCAGAGAGCTTGAAGCTGCATCACATATTGCCAAGGAGGGTTCTCCTCGAGAGGTCTCTCCACTTTCGACCAGCAACGAGTTCCACCCCCTCTCGGCATCAGATGGAGATGAAGATTACTAAAGGATTGCTGCTTCTCCTCCACCATAAGTGTACTATGAGGCACGGATAGGGAGCACAAGAGGCCCTATGCTAGAATTAGGATTGTCCTATGCCAGGTTGGCACAACACACAGATGCTTAGAGTCTGGTACCTTATTTAATTTGTGATCATTGATCCCTAAGAATGTTAGGCATCAAATCCATAGGGAAAGAGCTATGGAGGCTCAAGTATCCACTCAGGAAAGCAGGAAGGAATGATGGAGGTATGCCAGATAGTTGGCAACCTCCGCTCTGATGGATTTTCCTAATCATCCCCCCGTCAGGGCCGATCATTCAGACATAATTGTTCTTACTGGAGCTACCCACTATAGGAAGAGATCTCCTATTGAGGAGTAGTAGGTGTTACCATCACACCTCTCCCTTCATCATCCACCATCACCTGTACAACTCCCAGCATCCACCACTCCCGCCAAGACTCAGAAGCCTCCATCTAGGGAGAGACCAACCCCTTTGGTGATCCGGCTACATCCAAAGGATATCACTTCCTCCATTCCACCTATTGAGGTGAGATCGAGCTCCCCTGCTCAACCCTCTATCTCAATTGTGGTTCAGCAGGAGTGGCGACCCCACAGCCTCATGGTCGCACCACCACCACCACCATCAGAGCTAGTGGCAGTAGTAGTTGTAGAGGGGATGGTGACAATTTTACATTTCCCATGGTAGTAGATCTCTCCAGGGACACCACTCCACCGACGAGTAGTCATGAACATATCTCCCAGATAGACTCTAGTAGAAAGTGGTGTTAGATGTATTTTGGTCAATGACCACAGTCCCTCCACCAGTTAGCCCCGAGTATTTATGGTTGCACGATTAGATCATTCCTTGGATGAGATCGTGCCACTTTAGAGAAGAGGGAACTAAAGGCGCAGTATTCGAGGATGAGCGGGTAGCATTTGATCCCGATGAGGATGACCTTCTTGAAGATTCAGTCGAAGTGCACATGGTTGATACTAGGAGCTCCCTTTAGAGGGATTAGCATAGTCAGAAAGGTATTATGGTTGAGGAAGATGATGCCGTCCATTCAACCCAACACCTCCATCAGCAGCTTAAATAAAAGGATGATCAGATCAACCGGATGGAGAAGAGGATGGAAGACTTATTATCAACCCTCCATCCACTTCAAAATCAGGCCTCAGTATCATAGCATATACTGATAAAGATAGATCATCTCGAGTTAGCACATGTCCTAGATCTGCCCAAGAGCACTTCTCTAGTAGATCAGGATAGTGGTAGCTTGCATAGAAGGTGGTGGATAGAACTTCCATGCAAGAGAAGGATATCAAGCACTTGGTGGAGCAATAGGTGAAGGATGCATTGGCACAAGCCTGAGGTGGCTCATTTGTCCTAAAGGGTAGACCCTACCCAGAGAAATTTGATGTTGTTCAATACCCTAAGGGTTTTATACCTCCTTCCTTCAAAATCTTTGATGGTGGAACCCTCGCCACATAGCACACTGGGGCGGATGTTGCAATGTTTGGTGGCGATGCATTCTTAGTCTGCCTTTTCGTTAATAGCTTGACAAGCATCGCATTTAATTAGTACGCTAAACTATCCAATGGTTCAGTGAAGATATTTATTGAGCTGGAGCATCTTTTAATGGTAACTATGGGCGATCTCATTGTAGCTTAACAACACCTCGATGAGTCCCTTGTTGATTACATTCTTAGATGACATAATTTAAGTATGAAATACGAATCACAGCTATCTAAAAAGTATGCCATTGAAATTCTACTCAAGAATATTCATGGCCTAGTCGCCTTCATGCTTAAAGGGTTTACCATTAAGATATTTGAGAAATTAATCAACAAGGCGGCTAGTCTACAAGGGGAGGTTAAACAGTTACATTTCCAAGATCAGTCAGCCAAGCCCAGACCGCAGAAGGCATTTGAGAAGAAACCAAAGGTAGTCACAGCAGTTAATAAGAGGAAACAACCAGCTAGGGTACAAGCAGACAGGCCTCGAGCTCAGCAATCTCCTCTATCACCTCCTTTGCAATCCATCATAATCGCCACCCCGCACTGCCTCCACCTCAGTATCTTCATGACCATCGACAGTATTCCTATCCACCACTAGATAGCTATCATTTACCTACTCTTATCAACAAATTGAATAAATCGTATTCATTCAAGAGGGAGGTAATCAGGAAGATCTTTAAGAATCTCTTTAAGAAGCTTGATTTCTAGTTACCAGAGCCTAGGAGGCCAGAGAAAGTGTGAAAGAGTCATGATCCAGACTATTGCCCCTACCACCGTATGCTAGGACATGTCTTAGAATATTGCTTTACCTTTAAGGATTAGCTCGAGCATGGCTACTAGAACAACCCTCTAATTCTGTTAGGGAAATCCTTAGGTATACACATGATCTTCTTAAGATAGAGGAAGGTTGGGATATCTCTTTATCCTGAACCTCCAAGAAAATCATCTTTAAGATCAAAAAGTTACCGTTGCAGGTGTTTGAAGTAGCTCAAACCACCAACATCAAGGAAGGTTTGCAAGTTGCTAAGGGCAACTTGAAGGAGGTAGAAGCCCAGCAGTAGCAGCAGTTCATCTTACTTGCCCGAAATAGCATAGTAGCGCAACCAGCATTCAAGTCCAGCACTCCATCCATAGTTGCAGCTACTACTTCTTCCTCTACTACCTCCTCTTTTGTCAGCAGGAGTGTTGTATCTACAGACAAGGGAACTAAAACCCTTACCCTGCTTATTTTATTAGATTTCTATCATGTACCTCCACCTAAGAAGAAATCAATGAAGAAAGCTTTCACTTACATATTATCAACTTTTGATACTCTAGATTTTATTCCTCTCAAAAACTCTCTAAGTTTAAATAATAATAATAACTCTAGTTTGATCATTCCTCTTCTTATTTAAAAATAGATTTTCCATTCTTGAATCATTCGGGTTCACCCATTGAGATTAATTTGGAGTCATCTGATTCCGATGATCCCATAGGAGAAGCTTTAAGTGAACCTGATGAGCAAGAAGAACATTCCACTAAATCATCTCATGAAGTTCTGAAGTCAACCTCCGTAGTGGTAAAGTTCTACCTCCTAGGGTAGCACCTCAGGATAAAGTAAACAAGTCATTGGTTCTAGTGATCAAGAAGCCCCTCCATATGATGCTCCACCTATGGATATACATGTGGAGGATCAGCCCAGAGTTGACTACAATGTCCTCACTCACCTAAGAAAGTTGCTAGCTAAACTAAGCATATATGATGCCCTTATCTTATTCAAAGAGATGAGGGAGTCATTGATCAAAGCCCTTTTTTATCCAAAAATATGCTTAGCTCAGCTGACCGCTATTGGAGAGGAGGTATGTTATTTAAGAGGAACTCATGGAGTTACATTGATAGATGAAGACCTTCTTTTGGGGATAACAGAGCACAACTGTCCCCTCTACATCATAGTGGACATGGGCAGATTTAGACTCGCCAGGGTGTTAGTTGATCTAGGTGTATTAGTGAACATTATGAGTCTAAGGACCCTTGCCTACTTAAGGATTAACATCTCTGAACTCTAAGGAGATTGGATGATGTTGAGAGGGTTCAATGAACAAGGTGAGAGGGCTTTAGGCTCTATAGTGTTGCCATTGGAGATAGATGATTGAAAGACATAAGCCAAATTCTACATAATAGATTCAGATACATCTTTCACCGCTTTGCTCAGTAGGCCTTGGATATATGAAAACAACACGGTTCCTTTCTCTTTACATCAGTGCATCAAATTTTGGAGAGGTGGAATCGAGTATTGTGTTAAAGGAGACTTGAAGCCATTCTCCGTTAGAGAGGTAGAGATATGTGAGGATGCTGCATACTATCTTTCTCCAAATCAAAAAGTCTATTTTTGTAAATTTGGTGAATGTCCAAAAAGAAAAGAAAAAGAAATAAAGAAAAAGAAATAAAAGAAAAGAAGAAAAAGAAAAAAGAAAAAGCAAAAGAAAAAGAAAAAGAAAAAGGAAAGAAAAAAGGAAAAGAAAATGAAAATACAAGTGAACAAGAATCAGACATTGAGGAAGAAGTAAAGCCAAATATTGGATTCTGCCCATAATTCATTCCTTCATATGAACACATGGGTAGGATAACTTGACCCCCACTAGCTAGAGGCAAAGGCAAATCCAGAGGTAGTTCCAGAGGTGGAAGACCTCCTCCCTATTGGCCACCCAATAGGAGCTATGTTCCGACTCACAGGAATACCCCCGATATCCACATGGACTTAGAATCCAGTTCAGAGGATGAGTCTCATGTAGTTAGCACACCGACCAACCCCTCTCAGTGGGTCCATTTGGAGGTGACATTCTAGATAGATAATAATGAAGACCAGGCCTCCAAGCAAAGCATGAATGTATCCAAATCAGCATTATGTAGAACAGTCAGGCAATAGTTTGGAACCTTAGCTCTAATCCCACTTTCTTCCCAGAAAGTTGAGGGTTTGGTAGTAAATGAGGCTCCCAGATTATCTACAGATGTTACCCCAAAGAAGTTTTTTATTGGGAGCATCATCCTCAAGTCAAGAAGTTGATGTAGAACTTGAGGATGATTCATATAAAGATTTAATATAATTGCCTTTTGATTGGTATTCACCTTGTGTTCTTAACTTAGCAAAGAATGGATTAATCCCACATACTTAGTCTAAACATAGGTCAGATTACTTTGAAAGGTTATGGGACAACCAAAGCAGATATTCTCAATCAAGACCGTGACTAGGATTCAGCACAGTGGGTCCAGTCAATGATGACAACCATTGCCTAGTCATCCCCACTCATTTAGGGTCTGATAGGTTCTTCTTAAATTATGTTAACTCTTATGAGGAGGTATGTTTAGAAACTTTAGATGACCCAAATGAGCTTGAAGTCAAAAAGGTACTACTAGAGTTCAAAGAATAGATCAGATCAACCATTGTTAAACTTAAAGAGATCAACTTAGGAACTGAAGAAAATACATGTTTGACATACATCAGCTCTTTATTGAGTGAAGAAGAAACCAATGACTTAGTTAGGCTATTAGCTGAGTTTAAGGACTGCTTAGCTTTAATCTTTGCAAACTATCCACCTATTAAAAAGCACTGCCTAGATTTAATTTTTGCATCCCAAAAGCTATGACACTACATGCTTTCTTATAAGGTGAATCTGATCTCTAGAATCAATCCACTGCAATATCTCATGACACAGCTGATGCTATCCAGATTTGGCATGTTGGTCCATGATTTTGTTACAGTTTAACATCACATTTGTACCCTCCATAGGAAAGGATAGCAGCGATTTCTTAAGAACACACCACTTCGGCGATTCTCTTAGTGATGACCTCCTCGATGAACAAACCATGAACTTAAGGGACACTAGCATTCATCGCTGTGATATGTATTTTGATGGTACGACTTCTTTTTAAAAAGGATAGGAACCATGATCTGCTCTCCTAGGGAAGGGGGGTAAGAATAGTTCTCCTAACTACGAACCGTGATGTGTGATGAGATTCTTATATCATCTGTCCAACCCATGCACCAACAACAAAGCCAAATATGAGGCTCTAATTGTCGATCTGGAGTTAGTCATTACACTATACGTCCAAAGTATCAACAACTTCGGGAATTCTCAGCTCATCATCAACAAAATCGTTGGGTCCTATAAAGTTTTAAAGCCTAAGCACCATCATTACCACAAGTACACTATGGAGTTATTGGCCCAAATCTCAGAGGTTACCATCTACAAGATTCCTCGAGGAGAGAACGTAGTAGCAGATGCATTATCCAAGCTTGCCAAAGAGTTGGCATGTCCAAAAGATGAGTCCATTCCAATATGGGTCCAAAATAGACAAGTCTTATCCCTTATTGATGTTAAACTCATCGAGAGACTCTCTCTTGAAGGGGAGGTTTTCGTTGCCAAAAATTATACGGAGTCAGATTGGAGAATACCATTCATGGATTATCTAAATATAGGCAAACTATCTCAAGAGAAGTCACTAGCACATCAAGATAAGCAAATAACCCTTTCCTACGCTCTCGTAGATGACACCTTATACCGACAGTCTTTCAATCATATGTGATTAAGTTATCTAGACAAACACAAAGCCCATAAGATCATGACTAAGGTATACTCAGGTTTATGCAGAGCTCATCAATCCGGTCTGAAGATGAAAGCCAACATCAAGAGACTAGGATACCACTAACCTTTGATGATCACAGACTGTATGGACATAGCTAGGAGATGCCACCAATGTCAGGTACACCCTATGGTCCTACCTCAGCGACCCAACATTCTACATCTTACATTGGCCTCATGGCCATTTGAGTATTAGGGTACCAACATAGTGGGTCCAATTTATTCTCCTTTTTCAAAGGGTCACCAGTTCATTCTAGCTACCACCGACTACTTTTCTAAGTGGGCGGAGGCAATCCCACTCAGAGAGGTCACAGCTTAGCATGTGCTCCAATTTTTTAAGAACCATATCGTATATAGGTTTGGGGTGCCTCGATGAATTATATTTGATAATGGTACTGCATTCAAGAGCGCTAAAATCAACAGCTTTGCCCGTAGATATAATATATATTGGATATATTCTACCATCTATTACCCAAGGGAAAACGGTCTAGTAGAAGCATTCAACAAAACTCTCATTCAAATATTAGAGAAGACACTTGATGGCAATAAGAGACAATGGCATGAGCAGCTAGTTGAAGCCTTGTGGGCTTACCGCACCACATACAGAACTCCAACTCAATCTACCCCTTTCTCTTTAGTGTATGGGTCTGAATCCATTCTGCCATTAGAAGTCCAACTCCTATCATTAAGGATAGCTGTGGGTATGTTGACCTCATTTTTAGAATGAGCTCTCAACCTCTCCATCTTAGGCATAGGACTCCTCTTAGACACTAAGAGTTCATTAGTCTTAAGACACTTCTAGTGATTAGGTGAACACTTAACCTAACTCTAGAGAATTAGAGGAGTTAGCCATAGGAATAGGTCATGCCTTAGGGGTGTTAGGAAAATTTTCTACCCTATAGCTTGAACCAAATCCTTACTTCATTCTTTCAAGTCAAACATCAAATCCAAAACAAACTCTAAATTCAAATCAACCTCAAATCATAATCAACTTCAAACCAAATCAATTCCAACTTAATTGGTTTTCTCAAATTCAAATCAACTTCAAACTCAAATCAATTCCACCATAATTGATTTTCTCTTCTTCAACAAAATCCAACAAACTTCAAAATTCCAACTTAATTGGTTTTCTCAAATTCAAATCAATTCCAAAGAATTTTCTCAAATCATGAATCAATTCCAAATGATTGAAATCTATGATTGAATTCCAAATCCAAAATCTTTTCTAAGCTATTTTGATTTCATCTTTTGGACTTAGCTTAAATCAAATCCAAATCAATTCAAATTTAAAATATTTTCTCATAACCCATTTATACTCTCATTTATATTCACAGATATAAATGAAATATAAATTCAAATACCCAAAACCAAATTCAACACTCAAACTAAAATCTAACCTAAAATCCAACCTAAACCCTTTCAAGTCAAATTCTTGAACTTAATCAAATCAACCACAAATCAATTCAAACCTTTGGATTTTCTATTCAAATAATCAATCCTTCAATCATAAACCAAATTCAATCATAAACTTCATCAAACCAAAACTAAATTCAAAACTCAAACCCAAGTCAAGCTCATGTTCATCCTTCGAACTTGATATTGTCAAATGAATCAAAACCCATTTGACTCCAAAACCACTTACAAATGGATTTATATTTCAATCATAAGTCCATATGTGAGTTCAATCAAACTTTAATCAAGCCTTGATCAAGTCAATTGACCCACTTAGGCTCACTTGACCCAAAGTGATCTAAAGTACCTTTTTGAGCCAAATTCTAATCCTACCCAAATTGGATTGAACTAAGCCCATCTAAGCCTCACATTGTGAGCAACAATCATCATAAGATGATCAATCACTCAAATTGGGTCAAACCAAGTCAAACCTAGCCTTTGACCAAGTCAACATTTGACCCAAATGAAACCTAAACTAGCCAAAATCTATTATAGGCCAAATTGATTGAAACCATTGATCAAAACCAATTCATGATCAATGATTTGACTTGTCCAAGTCATCATTTGAGCCAAACCTAACCCAATTGGCCACTTGACCCAAGTTGACCCAACTTGACCTAAAAAGTCAAAATGGGTCAAATCTTGATCTAAGCCAAATTGATTACAACTAATAGATCAAATTCATCTAAATCACTTATTGAACTTGACCAAAGTCTCAATTGGCCAACTAGACCCAACCTAGCCCAATTGACCATGAACCCAACTTGACCTAAAAGGTCAAATCAAGCAAAAATCAAACCAAACCAAAATTTATTGAAACCAAAGCTTGCAAAACATTTCAAATGACCAATGAAACCTAAACCAACCCATGACCTAACCCAATTGGGTCAAATGGGTGAAATTACTCAACTTTATCCATTTGACCTAAATGAAATCAAATGAACTAAAACCAAATATAAATCAAATTGAACCAAACCAGTGATACCAAACCACTCAAAATGGTCATATGAACTTGATCCAACCCATGGTTTGACCCAATTTGACCAATTGGTCAAGTTGACTCATTTTTTCTTAAATGGGTCAACATGAGCCAAATGATATCAAATAAACTCCAAATCCATTGAAAATTGGCACAACCCAATTTCAAACTATTCCAAATCTGTCCAAATTAAAGTCAAAGCCAAATGACCATTTTACCCCTATGTCAAAGGGTAACCTATGGCCAATTCCTTTTTATGTCCACTTGGCACCCTCTTAGTGGACCAAATGGACACTAATGAGAGTGGTGCACATGACCCAATGAGTTTGGGTCAGCTAAACCCAACCCAAAGCCAAAACTGACCACCCAATGGAAAATTCTACACATGGAATCCCTCACATCCTCATTTAACACACGTGCAGCTCCTCCACTACACCCCTCTGCCAAAATTGAATCACATGGCACCCTTAACAGCCTAACAAACCCATTCCATGTGATCAATTTGATCAAAATGGCATGTAAGCTCATGGTCATCTGATCCTTGTAGAGGGAGATATACTCCCCCTAATTCTACTGCATTTCAGATCACTTGCTGTCGATTGAGCCCTAAGAACTCAGAGGATGCATTTCCAAGATCTCCTAAGGTTTCCCAAGCTCATTTGAATTCTCCAATTCTTGGTTTGCCTAAACCAAAAATAAGCGAATTTCACTTTGCTCAACACTTCACCAAAGCTCAATTCCTCTTGCAAGCACCATCAGAGGACCCAATCGAGCTCACCCAAATCAAATCCCAAGCAATCAAGCCACGGGAAAGAGGAGCTAGACCAAAGCCACAAGCCATTAAAGCTCACTTTGGCCAATAGGAAGATCCACTCCACCTCAAGCCTTCAAACCTTCAACAGGGCTTCATCTCCGCTAGACGAAGCTACCTCGATGGTTGGGAGTGCGAGTGATAGCCTCCAGTGAGGTATGCCTCAAAACTGAGCTTAGGGAGAATTTTCTTTGGTCCTTTATGAAGAAAACTTTAGTTCCAATCGAATTTGACTGTTGGATGTCTTCTTATTGCTTCTTAATGGCGTGGGTTGAATCCCTACCTAATCTGAGCTCAATTGAGCTCGGATCAAGCCATGGAGGATGGACAATCTCCATCTCCTGTAGGCGAGGGCAGGGATGAATCATGGACCATCCATCCCGCATGTTTTAGATGGATGGTCCTGATTAATTTGATTAGGTCCTATGATTAATCCCATTAGAAATCGTAGGGTTAATCTTGACCATCCGATCTTTGATCGAACGGTCCAAGGAGAAAATGCGTAGCACCGCTGGCTGACTGTGTAACCGATTTGACAACTTAAATAATGAATCCCATCACGCCATATGAAAAGCACACGCCGCGTTAGCGGTCCACAAGGTGTCGATGGGATTAGTTATATAATTAGGGCAATTTAATTATTCATTAATCACTGAAACTTCAAATATCCATAATTAAATGTAGACAATTAGAAAAAATATAAATAAGGGCTCATTTTAAAGATAATTCAGTGAGGAATAATATAAAATTATTTCTAATTAATTTTGAATAGTGAATTTTCCTTAATTTAGGTTTATTTGAAATCTTAATTAAACTAATTACTCCTTAATCATTTCATTAATTAATTCTAAACTTCTCTAGCATATTTAATGGGATGACCTCTGCCTCCCCTAATTTTTTTGGAATTTATTAATGAGTTAATTAAGAAAATCAATTAATGAATCCCTAATCACTCTCTTAATGTAATTAAGGGTAATTAAGCATGTGAATAATGGTTTAATCATCTAATTAAGATAATTAAACATTGTTTAAGTGAATAGTAGGTTTATAAAATAATTTTGGGATATTTTCTTGAAGCTATTCCCTAAGCCCCCTTCCTTCCTTAATCCAAACTTAATTAAGGGTTAATCCACTAATAATCTTTTTAGTTAGCTTAATCAAATTTTCAAAATCAATCTGAACTTAATCAATCCTTTGCTAGGTAGATCCTTAGGTGTTCAAAAGCCGAAGGTAAATTTAAGAAAATCATTTCCAACTCACATGTGTGGGAAGGTTATGAAAGTACTTAATTAAACCCTTTAGCTTAATTAATCAATGATTGTGAGCCAATTGCATTAGGCCCCTTTCTTTCTTAGGAGCATTAATGGTTTAAATTCAATGTGGTTACATATCATATGTTGGCTCACAATTGTTTAAATAATTATGTTAAGGAGGTGTAGGTAAGGGGTAATTAATGGACTTAATGTACACCTTAACCTAAACAAAATATAAAATCAACTTAATGGTTCTAAAAATTAAACTAAAATAACACACACATGTGGGAGATAGGTTATGGTCAACAAACCTTTTCACATTTTCTAAACTCAATTCAAACTCAAAACAAAAATAAAAATCTCTTTAAACAACTTTGATTCACTTTAAATGATTTTATTCCATAGGATTATCTTTTGGAATTAATTAAGGAGAATGAAATTACATGCTTGTTTCACTTTATTTCTTTCCTAGCATGTTAAATAGTGTATGTCATATGAAATCATGCATTCATGTCTTTTGAAAAATAAGTTAAAATGAAATGTTTCCTTTATGTCAAATTGCATGTTTTGGCTAAAGTAAGAATATGAATGGCTATTATCACTACTAAATCCAAAATTATTTTCAAAACCTATAAATCAAAGATTACAAATGAAAGATATGCAACTTATAATTATTTATAAGTTTGCATGTGAGTATAACATAAGATGTGCATTATGTGACTTTTCCTTCTCTTCTCATTTAACATAGTTTTTAATAGGATTTGCAAAGTACATAGTTCATTTGAAAAGAACACAACACTTGCTTAAATCTATTCCTATTCATTCCTATGTTATCATTTAAGAAGGACCTTCACATTTGCACATAAAAATTAAACAACCAATAAATCAAACAAAAAAACATAAACCTTTTGCATGATTCTTTTTTCCATTCATTTTTTTGTATATGCATATGTATTTAAGAAAAGTGGTATATTAGTCTGGACATCCAGGGGTTGCGAGGCTTTAAGTAGCCCTAAGAAAGTCTTGTACCTTATACCTCTAATATAGAGAACAATGGAGTTGTACTCACTTATGTCTTTCATACACATAAATGTGCATTTGATTGATAGATAAAAGAATCTCCCTTTCTTACATAACAAAATCATGCATACATGAAACATTCCAAATTTTTCCTAAACAACATCTCTTAGCATTCATCATTAAGTTGTACTAAATATTTTCATTTGTATGTATAGATATGCTTAGGATTCATCCATATGCATGTTATACATGTTGGAAATAAATAAAGTATTGTGTGTTTTGTGATAGTAATTCACATTAATTAATCCTAAAATGCCTTTTATATTTGAATAGGTTAATTTAGAGTAAATTTAAACTTAGGATTAATTAAAAACACATAATAAAATATTTACTAAATAAAAATCACTAATGAATCTACCTTAGAAATTACTTAAGGTAGGGAGGAAAGAGAAGTTCTCTTCTCTTTTTGACATTTTACAACACTTAGTAATTAAGTTTAGGTTCATTCAACCCAAAAAAATCATCAAATAAAATCAACCAAATCAACTAAATCACTTAAATGAAACCACCCTCTAAGCTGAATTTTTCATACTTAGAAAACTCTAACCTTAAAGACTACCTAAGACATGCCACACAAGCCTTAAATGGCACACATATTAAGCTAAGTCACCATTTCTAGTCCTATGTTAGGGCGGTGCATGGTTTGATGCTTGATTTTATTTTATAATATAATATTTTAGTCTAGATGTTAGGGTACATGTGCGTAGACTGAATGGTAGGATGATCTTAGTCTAATCATTGTCTTCTGCACGGGATTGTGCTTAAGGGGCGTTGTAATAAAAATATAAATAATTTTGCTGCGTAGGTTGCTTATACCCCTAAACATAATCCAAATATAGGCTAGAAAGACTTGGTTACCCATCTGCGGGGTGCTAAGTCCAATTTATTCATATACATGCTTGGGATTGTGTGGTTTGTTTAGTTAATCTCTATTTTGTAGGTTTTAGTTTCATTTACTTTTTTCCCATTTTCATGTACTTTTGCAATTAGGATTTGGAATGAATGTTATGGGGATTAGGATGAACATTGGTCATAAGTCTATGTCTTATGTACCATGTGAAGCCTTTGGAGCAACCACATTTCAACCAACCAAAAGAAGAAAGAAGAAAGAAGAAAGAAAAGAAGGAAGAAGAAATGAAGAAATGAAGAATGAAGACCCCCATAACATGAATTCCTTCTTGATTATAATTAATTCATTTATAATCCATGTTATATAAGGGTATAGCTCGGCTACCCAATTTGTTTTTGAGTTTGTACAGTGGAGCCCGACCATAAAGGCCTTTTATTCTTTTACACTGGCTTTATAAATTATTTAATGTTTGTTTAGCTTGTGCATTAAGATGACATGTTTTGCTAGTTTCTTCATTGATTGATGAATGGCCTGGATGCGAGTAGGCTCTTAGAAAACTAAATTTTCTATTCAATTAATCAACTCAAAACTAAAAATAAATCACTCATAACCTCACCTAAAGCCTAGGTTATAAAATAAGATAAAAGATTTAGCAATCCCTTAGCTGGATGTTGTATATTTTTACATCATGCATAAAAAGCATCTAGCTTCACTCTTATTATGGAGGGCTTCCACCTTTGCTAGGAAACTTGGCTTGACCTTTGAGAGCCATGGTGGAAACACACCTCTTTCTTACTAATTTTGGCCCATAATCCAACTTCTCATGCATTAAGCATATGAATCCCATAGCCTGTGTCAAATCAATTGTGCAAAAATGAAAATAAAATTTAACAAAATTTGTAGATTTAAGTCATTAATCATGACCTACATGATCTAGTCTCTTAGGGAGTGTGTTTAAGGACTTAGTCTCTTTCTAAATAAACAATAACTTAGCTATCTTGCAAAAGCATACGACTTGCCTACATGTTTTTAAAATCATAGGAGGAGTTAGTTGGCGGCCATCCCCAGGCGGTTGTAAGACCAATAGTCAGGTGGTTTGTCCTCTCTTATGGAGGTAAACCAAATACCCATTTTTTCCTTAGATTTAGATCGTTCTTCGACCCTCACTAAAGCTCCCTAGATTTTGGTTCAAAAGTTGCTACTTCCCTTTGCGGGCTATGAGCATAAATCCTCACCTCTTAGGCATTTTCATGACATTGTATCATGGAATTGTAAGTCCTAGATTTTTAATAAAAATTTAACTCAAACAAATAAATCATTTCAATTTCAAAAATATAAAGCCCAACCATAGGATAGTTTGGGATGATTACTAGGCTTCCTAGTATCATAAGAATCCCCTACTTATCTTCCTCCGATTTCGATAATAACTCCTTCCTCTTGATCAATCCCACTTGATCTTCTAGAAATAAACCAATTGGTTGATAGTCTTATCTTTGAAATCTTTGGAGACAATGATCATTTATCTTAATCAAGAGTATTCTTAAGGAATCTTATTCCTTAGGATGTAATTAACTATAGGGGCTTGTCTTTATAGGAAACTTAATGAACCTGATTTAAAATAAACCCTGCTTTACTTTTCCATGTAAAGTAGGGGAAGAATCTCTGGTACATTCCAAAGACCCATAGTCCTTAGGAGTCCTTATTAAGGTGATTAGGTCCATTGTAGGATGGTGACTTTTGTCTCTCAAGATAGTACATCATTCCTCAATTTCGTACGTGATCACCCTAATAAGAACATTTGTGGATCTACGTGGTGTTCAACACAAGAAGTTGTTTATTTTTGTTCTTCATTTATTTTTTTCTCTCTAAAAAGGTAGATGAAGGATAAAGAATGAATATTTTCACCACTAGGTAGTAAAATTATAATGGAGTAGAATGCCAAGTTGCAGTTGGAAGAGCTCAAAGGTTTGGAGGAGAGACGCCTCCGAGCATGCCAAAACCTCGAGTTATATAAAGCCAAAATGATTCAAGCTCACAATAAGTTGGTCTGTCCTAGAGCTTTTCAAGTAGGAGAGCTTATTTTAGTTCTAAGGAGACCAATTATTTTTCGTCGAAAGATGGGAGGCAAGTTTGAACCCACTTAGGAAGGCCCTTTTGGCATAGAGAAGGCCTACCAAGGAAGATCTTATCAGCTCATAAACTATAAGGAAGAGAGCCCTATGCTTCCAATCAATGGGCTCTACCTAAAGAAATAGTATCCATAAATCTTGTTTGAAAATAATCATCAATAAAACTTCCTTTTCATATCAAATTCCATCTCTTATGTGTTAGAAATATTGTTTGCTTGCGAATCCATCATGACGTGTTTAGGGTAGGTGTAAGATAACATGTATGTCATCCTATCCCTCCACAACATAAACACAAACTACAAATGATCCTTCAGTGCTACTAAGTTAGGTGTAAGAGAACCCAAGCGACATCCTTTCTTAGTGGAGTTACAATTGCCCCTAGCCATTTTATCCATTCTTCTATGTGTTTAGGGTAGGTGTAAGAGAACCCGAGCAACATCTTATTCCCTCTTTCATAACACAAACAAACACATACCTTTTTTCTCGAGCTATTTTGATGTGGTAGCAAGCCCCCCATGGCACTCACTCATTAGCTACTCTAGGTTGGGCCAATATGCTATATTATTAGTGTGTCACCCCATTGGTCACTTGTTTGGCTGATGTGAGTCCCCGCACTTTCTTCCTGACTTGGCCATTGCAAACCAATGAGCACCTTATCAATTTGGTAGGCCTTACTGCGCAGCCAGTAAGCTACCCCATGTTGACTTTGTTTAAGAGGATGTAATCCTACACACTTTCTTCTTGGACTAGCCATCATGCACTGACTAGGTCGAGTATATTTGAGGTTTTGGATAAGTCCCCCAATGTCTCCTTTCCTCTTAACTACTTAAAGCTTAGGTTTAGTCCATGCACAGGACTCCTAGCTTAGTAGTCGCCTTAGGTCGAATAGCCCCTATCAAGTCGAAGACAGACTATCCCGGTGATCAGTTTCGCTTTAGAGAGATGTAGGCTTACATGCCTTCTTTCTAGACTGATTGTCACAAACTAATGGGCACCTTAGATTTGTTGGTTATCACTATGCTGACGGCGACCCACCCAGTGGATACACCACTCTTGGTAGATGTGAGTCCCCACGCTTTCTCCTTGAGTTCGCCACCCTATACCTATAGGCTTTCTTTTATAGGGTTTTGGATAATGCCCCTAGAGGCACCTCCTTTATGGGCACTCTATTTATATCACGTCTTTAGCGACCCCATTTAGACACTACCCTGGTTACTCTTAGATTGGACAGTTCCCCTTTCCTAGTAGCCACCCCTGTGGTTGGAGAATTTGTCTTGCGGATATGCAGATTCTCTCATAGTTTAGTAAGTCTGAGATAGGACTAGGTTGATATGAGCTCCTTCTCAATGTGGTCTCTCGGAAACTAACAGAGTCCACACTAATATAAAATAAACAAAATATATCTTCGCTTGTGGATTAGAAATTCAAGCCCCCAGTGGCCCCTTCCTAAGCAGGCATCCTATATTTAGGGTAGTGTTAGCAAAACTCCCTATAGGAATTGCCTGACTATTTTGAGTTGAGAAATGTCCCCGGGTCAGCACTCTCTCAATAGTCACCCTTAGGTTGGGTTCAACATGTTGTGCCACCAACAGGTCATTCTAATGATCATCCTTGCTTTGGAAGATATAAGTCTATCACGCATTCTTTCCAGCATGACCGTTGCACACCGACGGGCAACTTTAGGTTGGGTTTGATTTATTACGCAAGCAACCGATCACCCCAGTGGTTCCTTGTGTAGGAGGATGTGAGTCCCACACATTTTTTCTAACTTGACCATTGCACAGTGAAAGGCACCCCTTTGCTTGGTTGGTTCTACCCCACGATCAGTATATTATCCCTTTGGATTTGTAAATTTAAGATAGGTCTAGGCTGATATTAGCTCCTTCTTAGTAGATCCATTGTACACCAATAGGGTCCATCCTAAATTAAATTAATTTTGACTATTCTTGAGTCAATGTGATTCCACAATGGCATTCGCTCAAATAGTCTCCTTAGGTCAGGTTTGATTTATTATGCTATCAATCGATCACCCCAGTGGTTTCTTGCTTGGGAAGTTATGAGTCCCCGAGCTTTCTTCCTGACTTGACCATTGCACACCAAAAGGAACCCCTTAAGTTGGATAGTCCTACTTCAAGGCTGGTAGACTATCCCTTTGGATTTGTAAATCTAAGACAGGTCTAAGATGATATTAGCCCTTTCTTAGTAGATCCATCACACACCGACAGGGTCCATCTAATCAAATCCACCATCCTCCCTCTAGCAGAGTCCAAATTAAATCTATCTTATCCCCAGCAGATCTGATTTCTCATCTCCAGCAGGTGTGCCCTCAAAACTAAATCATATCTTCTCCCCAGTAGAGCACATAATCATAAAGCAACAAATCAAATCAAATTCTCATCCCCAGTGGATTCCCCATCAATTAATCAAATCAAATTTCTCCCTAGTGAGATGCAAATCAAATCAAACCTCCATCCCTAGTGGATGACCTGAACCTGATTTCTTAGTGGAAGGATTACATACTTAATCCCTCAGTAGATCATTTCTTTCTCTCTTATGCTCTTGACATAAGTTGAGTTGCATTGCACTAAGATCTTGATTCTGTCTACACCTCGGGTTTAGGGATAGATCATTTATGTTAGTGTTTGCAATCCTTCGGATGTTGTTGATTGTCTCAATCAACACCGATACGTGCGGTGTGCCTTATCAATCACACCACACCTATTGGGTGCCCTTTGTTGACCTCACTTTTGGAGTGAGCTATTAACTTCCTTATCATAGATCTAAGACTCTCTTAGACACTAAGAGTTCCTTAGTTTTAAGATACTTCTAGTGATTAGGCGAACATTTATCCTAACCCTAGAGACTTAGAATAGTTAGCCATAGGGATAGGTTGTGCCTTATGGATTTAGGAAGACTTGTCTACCCTATAGCCTAAACCAAATCCTTTCTTCCTTTTTCTAAATCAAATCTCAAATTCAAATCAAAATCCCAAAATTAAATCCAATTATCAAATGATAGAAACCCATGATTAAATTCAAACTCCAAATCCCTTCCTAAGCCCTTTGGTTTTATTTTATGGACTTAGCCTTAACCAAGTTCAAATCAACCCCAATCCAATTGATTTTCTTAATTAATAAATTCAAATCTCAAATCAAATTTCAAATCATAAATTCCAAACTCCAAATGATTGAAACCCAAATCAAATCAAATTTCTAACTTATACCCTTTTTAGCCAAATTCTTGAACTTGGCTAAATGATATCCAAACAAATTAAATAACTCATGGATTTCTTCATTATTCAATCATTCCTACAGTCATTGACCTAGATATAAACATAAACTAAAATTATCAAACCAAGTCTAATTTAACCCAAATTAAACTTAAAGTTATCCCTTTTAACTTGAAATTGTCATATGAACCAAAACCCATTTGGCTCCAAAACAATTGCAATTGGATTTATATTTTAATCCTAGGCTCATGTGTGAGTTCAACTAAACTTGAATCAAGCCATGATCAAGCTAATTGACCCATTTAGGCTCACTTGACCCAAAGTGACCTAAAGGACCTTTTTGAGCCAAGTTCTAATCCAACCCAAATTAGATTGAACTAAGCCCATCCAAACCACACAACATGATCAACAATCATCCTAGGTTAGTCAATTATCTTAAATTGGGTAAGACCAAGTCAAACCTATCCTTTGACCAAGTCAACACTTAGCCCAAATGAAACCCAAACTATCCAAAATCCACCATATACCAAATTGGTCAAATTGGTCAACTTGACCCATTTGACCTACATGAATCCAAATGAGACACAATCAAATATAAAGCAAATTGAATCAAACTAATGACACCAATACACTCTAATTGGTCATGTAAACTTGACCCAACCCTTGGTTTGACCCAATTTGACCAATTGGTCAACTTGACCCAACCTAACCTAATTTGACCTAAATAGGTAAAATCAAGCTAAATCAAACCAAATAAACTCCAAACCATTTGAAATTTAGCCTAACCCACTTTTGACCCATCCCAAATCTGTCCAAACTAAACCCATAGCCAAATGACCATTTTTTTCCCTTGGGTTTATGGCATCCCATGAGATAAGACACTTGCTCATTGAGTCATTATCTCCTCCCTAGCCACTTGGCACCCCTTCATTGGTCCACATGGGCACCTAGGACCATGGCTAACCTGACCCAAAGGTGGTTGGGTTAATCATGATCTATGGGGAGGTGAAATCACCTCCCCATCCCCATTGGAGCTTTCCGAACCACCAAGGACAAGGACTTCCTCCCTTGGCGACCACCTCACACCCACCCTAAACCACATCATAAGGACCTCCATTTGCCTCTGATGAGGCCAATTGATGAAGGAAAAGCTAAACAAACCGTGACCATTTGATCCAGGAATGAGGGGGTATACCCCCCTCATTCTCACTCAAACGCAGACACACACACTAGACTCAACCCTAGTAGCCAAGGAGAGGAATCTTAGAGCCATTTCCAAGCTTTCCCAAGTTCCCGCAAATCCCCATTCTTAATTTTACGCAAAACTAAAATAAGGGAAGCCACCTTTGATTCCCATTTTCTCAAATCTCCACCAAAGTGCAATTAACTTTACACACACCTTCCTTGGAGCCAATCAAGCAAGAATGAATCCTTTCCCAAACATCCCGATGGCCATAGAGTAGAGTTCGACTGAGCCTGAGCACCTACGCCTAGTGGATTGGTCTTCTGAGCAAACTACAATAAATCAAAGCTTGGCTCCATAGAGCTTTATTTCTACCAAACGAAGCTTTCTTAATCATTAGAATCACCGGTCATAAACTCTGATGAGGTATGCCATTGAAACTGGTCCTTGAATGAAAATAGCTTGGTCTTTTGTGAAAGAAATTTTCATGTCATGCAATTTCCATCATTGGATTTGATTATTGTGCTTCCCCGAAGGTGTGGGATCATTTTCATCTCCATTCGAGCTCGAGTGAGCTCAGATCGAGTGGCCATTGATGGATGGTATCCATCCTTTGTCTCTCGGGAGGAGAAAGATCATGGATCGTCCATCCTGCGTGATTGGAATGGATGATCCTGATCTAATCAAGCTTAGAGCCCTTAATTAATCCCTCAAAACTACGGGTTTAATCATGATCGTCAGAAGATCCATGGATTTATCGCGTGTGCTGCCATTCGAGTCAGCACTCAGATGTGACAACTTAAATAAGGAATCCCGTCGCGCCATGTGGAATGCGCACCGCATCAGCTGCCACATGGCCTGATGGGATTAAGGCTCTAATTAGGGCTAATTAATTGGCTTTTAATCCTAAAATTTTCTAAATTCATAACTAATTCTAGAAAAATCTAAAAAATATAACCTTAGGCTCATTTTAAAGATATTTCATAGTATAATCCAAGAAAATTATTATTAATTGATTTTTTAATAGTGAATTTGGCTTAATTAAGGTTTAATTAGAAATGTAATAAACCTAATTGCTCCCTAATTAATCATCCAATTAATCTCAAACTTTCTATACATGTTTAGGAGGATGACCTCTACCTCCCCTATTTTTTGGAATTTTATTGGTTGCTTAATTAAGAAAACTAATGGATTAAGCCTTAATCACTTTATTAATGTAATTAGTGATAATTAAGCAAATAAATAGTAAATTAATCAATAAATTAAGCTTATTAACCTCTGTTAATGATAACGAAGTCTAGGGAAATGGATTGGGACTCCCTCTTCTAATCTTTTCTTTAAGTCTTCTCTAATCCCTCTTAAATAAATAATTAATTAACACCACTTAATTAATTAATTAATAAGATTAATCAAAATTCAAATCATATCTAAACTTTAATCAACTAATCGAAAGGATTTAGGGATTGAGACTTAGGCTCCCTTCTTTGTCTCTTTCTTTAAGCCCATCTCATTTTAGTTGGTTAAGGTTAATTAAGGCTTAATTAGTTAATTAATGACTTAATTAATTCGATTGAACCTAATTCTCTAATTTAATCTTGGATAGCTCTTTGGGTGTTCAATAATCCAAAGGCGGAGATAATGAAATTATGGTTAGCTCACATGTGTGAGAAAATCATAAAAGTAGTTAAGTGAGATCCCTTAAGCTTAATTAACTATTAGTCATGAGCCAATTGCATTAGGCCCCTTTCTTTTCGTAGGAGCATCACAAATTTACTTTCTATGTGGTTGTATATCATATTGGCTCATTATTGATTAGTTAATTAACTTAAGGTGATATAAATAAAGGCTAATTAATCCACTTAATTCATACCCTAACCTAATTAAATCATAAAATCAACCTAATTACATCTTCCTTAAACTAAAATTAACTCACACATGGGGAATGGGATTAGGACCAGCAAACCTCTTTCACTTTCCTTAACTCAAATCAAACATAAAGATGAAATAACATTAAAGAGCTTTGGTTTTTATCACTATTGAATCAAATGTTATTTTCAAAGGCTCATAAATCAATTATAATAAATGGAGTGATGTCAATTACAAATAGCTGTAAGTTTGCATGTGTTGATAATATAAAATATAAAATATGAACCTCTCTTTCCTTACTTTACATGGATTCACATAGGAATTACAAATGTATAGTTCATTTGAAAGAACACAACATTTGTCTAAATCTATTCCTATGCATTTTCATGGTAAGACTTAAGAAGAATTTCATATCACATATGTAAATAATATAATGAAATCAAATATGACTTCTTACATGACTTCTTCTTCTTCTTATGGTTCTTTTTTTTAGACATTCATCTGTATCTCAGAAAAGTGGTATATTAGTCTGGACATCAGGATTGCAAGGCTTTAAGTAGCCCTAAGTAGGTCTTGTACCTTACGCCCCTCATGCAGAAAATAATGGCGTCATACACACTTAAAACTCTTATACATGTGTATGTGTGATGTGGCTAATGAATTAGAATCAAAAGTCAAATAAATCAAACACAAATTTTGTATGGGTTTTTCCTATCCTTATAGTTTCTTATACATCTACATGTATCTAAGAAAAGTGGTATATTAGTCTGGACACCAGGGCTGCGAGGCTTTAAGTAGCCCTAAGTAGGTCTTGTACCTTACGCCCCTAGTATAGAAAACAATGATGACATACTCTCCTAAAACTTTTATACATGTGAATGTGTATCTAGCTAATGGATGAAAAATCTCTTTTTTATATTATAAAGGCATGCATTCATAATTCAATCAAATGAAATATTTAAATTCTAAACATACTTCTTTGCATTCATCATTCAAGTATGCTAAAAATATAAATTGCTTATATTGGTATGCTTAGGAGTGTGCATTCGGTCGGATTGGACGGATCAGTTTTCTAATTTGCTAACCCATCCAATTTGAAATTCAGAATCCAAAAATTCAATCAGTATAAGATTTGATATAATCTGAACCAATCCAATCCGAAAAAAAGTTTGGATTTTCGGTTTGGTTTTAAAAAAAACTAAAAATATATAATGTGAGCTTACAAAGTCAATTTCAAATGAGATATTTTCCAAAAAAATATTATAAACTTGCAATAATGCTATGATTATAATAATTTTAAATGCCTACAAATAAAGCTACTAAAAATAATAATTTAAACTAGAAATCTCTTGCATTAATAGATAATGTAACAATTATTGATAATTCTTATTAAAAAAAAATATCTGAGAATTGGGTTATTGGTTCCCAATTTAGTACAAGTTCAAATGTACAATAAAAAAAATCTGAACTTTGGATGCTGAAGCAGCAACAACACTGAATGTCTGAATCAAGCTTGAGAAAAAAATATATATTGCGACTTGCAAGGCTTTAACTCTAAGAGTCCAAGACCTGCAATAATAAACCTGCACTACCAAAAAACCTTAAAAAACTAACTTATTAGAAACATGAGACAAAAGAGAGACTAAAAGCAAAAGTAAAATTCGAAAGAAAAGAAAGGCTCAAGCTCAGTCAAAACTTTATTAAGAGTAATAGAATATGTGAGCATCTAAACTCCAGATTGAAGGGTTACAATCACATGTAATGCTACCAGCTATAGTAAATGAAATATAACGTCAAAGCCTTCATAGTTGAAAGCACCGCCATAGAACTCAGAAGCCATCCAAGACCAAAAGCAGCCACTAGCTAGCATCTACAGACTACAGGGAACCAGCCAACAAGGCAACCAGAACCAGGACCGACCAGCTAATAAAAACTAAGGGAACCAACCAACCAATAAGCTAACCAAAGGAAAGGGAAACCAACCAAACAACTAGCCACAACCAACATCTACACTCTACAGGGAACCAACCAACCAGGGAACTAGAACTAGCAAACAAAACTAAGGGAACCAACCAACCAAGAAGCCAGCCGCAGAAAAGGAAAATCAGCCAAACACCAAGCCAGCAGCCCAACATCTATAGGGAACCAACCAACCAGACTAGAGCAATACCAACTAGGTCCAGAAGCGATACCAATAAAAAAAAAAAAGCCAAAAATAGAGGGAACCAAGAAACCAACAAACCAGCTAAAGGAAAGGGTCAAACCAACCAAGGAACCAAAGGCAGCCAGCATGTATAAGGAACCAACCGACCAAGCAACCAAAAACCAGCCACCAAAAAAGGTAAAAATAAAGGAAACCAACCAACCAACAACAACCAAAGGAAAGGGAAAGCAGGCTAAGTAGCTGAACAACCAAAACTAGCCAGCATCTATAGAATAAACAAAATTAAAGCCTCAAGTAAATGCCATCCACAGCCACAGGAAACAAAAACCAAACAAACAACCAACCAGTAGTCACAAGCCCACAGAACAGAGGAAACAAGTGCATGTATTGAGATATATCCAAAATTCACAATTAAGGAAACAAAAAAACTTATATGACAGCACAAAAAAAATGCTTCAATGCTTAAATGTAACCCATATCACCATATGTCAATTTCCAAGCAACAAAAAATATAAAGCATAAAAGAATATACCAAAATGTATCATTTTAGTATAGCATGTATTGATATATATATATATATATATATATATATATATATATATATATATATATATATATATATATATATATATATATATATATATATATATGTATGTATGTATGTATGTAGTTTGTATCTGTATGACTATATCATTCCAATACTTTACCAAAAAGTTGGATCATTTATAACCTTTGATAGATCTGAAAAAGTATTAATGCATAATATAGTATGGTAGTGATATATGAATGAAAAAATAATGTGTTGTAATTAATCGTAAAAGATATTATGATACATTCATCAAATTTATCAATATCATGAATGTTCTCCTCAACATTGATTGGCTCACTTGTCCACTTTGCTCTCATCTAATCTTAGGCACGAATAAGAGCTTGCACTATTTTTGGAGATAAAGAGCTCCTAAAAGCATCTAAAACATGACCACCAGTACTAAAAGTAGACTTAGAAGCTACAGTTGATATAGGAATAGCCAAAATATCTCTAGCCATCTGAGATAAGATGGGAAACCTCAAAGCATTAACCTTCCACCATGTTAAAATGTTAAAGTCATCTTGCATAACTTCAGAGTCTTCAGCCAAGTATTTATCTATGTCTGTTTTACTCTCAAGATCATCTCTCCCATAGTTATGCCTCTTGAACTTATCAACCATCATGTACTTTCTCCCCCCATCCCTTGGATCATGATGGCATTCAATATTTTTATTTATCTTAGAAACATTTCATCTCTATTTCCATCATAACTTCATCTTATAATCATAGAACATATCATAGTAGCTAGACCTTATTGCCTATGCCAAATTAGCCCCCTCCAAGCCAAGGTACATATCCACTACAACAAATTCAATATATCTTAGTTTGAACCTGGGATCAAGTACAACTACAAGATAAATATTCATATTCATTTTATCAACACATCCCCAATACTTATCAAACTTTAATTTCATTTTTTAGCCATGGTGCTAACTTCGAGATCATTATGAGATTCCTAACTTTGAAGCACACATTGGACCTCCACAATCTTATGAAAGAATGTATTTGAAGTGACATTTAAGGAACCAGAAATGCACAGAGTCAGTTCATAAAATCTTTCTAAGAAAGTAAGAAGTCTTCTCGCATTCTCCTAATCATCATCACATGGAACTCCACCATGATTTACACCACTTCCTTCTCCAACTCTACTCTAAATTGAGGATCAACCTCTTCATATCTCTTAAAATCTTTTTGAAACTGAAGTGCTAAATATAATATCAGATATGTAGAATTCCACCTTGTAGGTACATCCAAACACAACAAGCTTTTGCTTTATATTTTTTTCAATTTCAATGCATTCTTTGATTTTTTTTAAGTCTTGATGGTGATTTTCTAATGTACCTCACTGCTGCTCTTACACATTGTACAGATTTACCAACCTCCTTAATTTCATCTTGAACAATAAGATTTATAATATGTGCAACACATCTCAAATGTAAGAACTTACAATCAAAAATACTTCCCTCTCATTTAGAAAATTTCTTCTGCAAATGATTGATAATACCATTATTGGAGCTAGCATTATCAACTGTGATTGTAAATACTGCATTAATACCCCCAATCAATCAAACATCTCTACTTCCTGATAATCTCTCTATGATATATGGGACAAAAATTAATGACTCTATTATTCAACTTCCAATCATCATCAAATATAATGCACGGTTAGACACATGTAATTAATTCTCCGAATTGATGTCCATGTGTCGGTTGTCAAGCAACCCCTTCTAGTTGAATCTCGTAATATTTTTTTCAAAGCATTCTTCTCATTTAAGTAAAATTGAAAGCAGTCATGACTAAGTGTCCAATGAGAAGGCATTTTAAACATTGGGCGACATTGAGACATAAAATATTTGAACCCTATCCTTCAACATGTTTAAATGGCAATTCATCCATAATTACCATGGTTGCTAAAGCTTTTCTAATAGCTTCTTGATCAAACCTCCAAGCTTTGAGACCTTTAGTATTTTATTCACCATTGCCACTAGGTTGCAATACTAGTAGAGTTTAACTTTTTTCCATGTTATGAGGATTCTTCTGACATACATAAAGATGTGTCCGTAAAGTTGTAGTACCATTAAGCTTTGCATCACTATGATAAGTCTTCCCACAGTTACATTTACTCATCATTTTTCCATCGGAACTATTAAATTTAGTAATATGATCCCAGACATCATATCTTGGTTGGACTGTCTTACTTGTTTTATTTTCAAAAGATGACTTACTACTTAAAGCAGTTGCAACACAATGGATATTATCTTGGTTGATAGGTATTTGATTTTAGGAAGAACCAATCATGTTAGAACTCTCTCCACAATGAGAAATCTAATCAAAATATAATGAGATCAAGAAAGAATATGCCAAATGAGACTAGAAAAAAATAATATCGAATTATTTTTGTTCAAACTTCTATGAAAACCAATGATAACATGAATATAGGCATATAATCCACTTTTTTTTAGCTAATCATATACATAAATGGTAAAAGCAAGCTTACATGATTGCATCATTAGTAAAGCCAAATGCTACAAGCATTTCAATTTTCAAAGATACCAATCACCAAATTCCAACTTTTAATTTATGAATTACCACTTTGGGCACTACATATCATTTAACCAACTCAATACCTTACACAACTTTCTTTTCAAAAAACTAGGAAAGTCACACAAAAAAAAGCTTCAAGCCTTCAATGCTTAAATGTAACCCATATGTCAATTACCAACACAAATACTCAATACCTTATCAACTCAATTACCAAGTCACATTGATATTTAAAATTAGTTCAATGAAAATCTCGGAGCTTTCCTCCATCTCAGTACCTTACTGTCTTACACAACTTTCTTTTTAAAATATTTCAAACCTATAGATTTGTTCAATCATGTGAGTTATGATCATGTCCTCAAAGGCTCAAACAAAAGGAGTAATGCTTATAATAAAGCATTGTCACATCATTTTCACATCATATGAATAACAAAGCATTACTGGAAAACTTATTATGAATAATAAAGCATTAAGAAAAATTTTAGAACTGGTCCATAATTCAAAAATGTTTGAACTAACAGAAATAACTAATAAGCATATTAGCATATGAAATAATCACTACCACTGCATGAAACAAATCACCCACAAGGCCGCAACCAAGAGAAGTACATAACGGATGAACCATATCAAAATAAAATCATAATTCTCTATCAGGAAATACAATTATAGAACCATTGGCATTGATAGATGAAAATACAAGAGATCGGAGATGTATCAAGTACCTAATAGCCATTTGCTGAGCTAGAAAATTTAATAGAATAAAGATTCTCTTTGGGAGAAGCTGAACTACCGAAGGCCCAGGAAATCGAGGAAGTCAACAGACGAGAGGGACCATGAGAGCTGAGAGGTGAACTAAGAGAAGATAAAGAAGAGATTCAGAGTTTCAGACTATAGGGATTACCGGATTAGGGTTGCCTTACGGATTGGAGGTCAAAATTCGAATGTGTCGGGGTCACCAGGTCAAACTTCAGAGAGACAGAAACTCAAAGAGGCAAAGTGCCAAAGAGCAGCACCCTTGCACTAGATGCTGAGAGGTGAGAATGGATCAACAGAATGAAAAGTGGAAATTGGAAAATGAAGAGTCGAAGTCGAAGAGAACTAGCCAGAGAAGCGGAGGGGGGATTGCTGGATTGGGGGAAGAAATTATTGAATTAGAATTATGGATTCCTTTGAATCCTTTTAGTTTTAGTCTATTATGCTTTAACGTGTGGCCTCACTTAATTAATATATTTTCCATGGACCACACGGTTCACACAGGCCGGCCCTCCGCATTCCGTAAAGTTCGGTCCAATCAATTTTTTGGATTACAAAATTTCAGAACCGGTCCATAATCCAAAAATCGAATACAGCTCAAACTAAAACCAAAATCCAAAATAAAATTATAAAATTGATCCAAAATAAAAATTTTGGTTCGATTTTAATTGGATTTTCAGTTTAAATCGAACTATGCACAACCATAGGTATGTTTAAGATTTACTCATATGTATGATATACATGATGGAAACAAATGAATAAATATGTGTTATGTGATAGTAATTCATCATAATTAAGCTTAAGATATCTTTTTTATTGAATAAGGTCATTTAGAGTAAACCTAAACTTAGATTAATTAAAACACATAATAAGCCATTCACTAAAGGAAATTGATTAATTAACTTACTTTTGAAGTGACTTAAGGTAGGGATGAAAGAGAGGTTCCCTCTCTTTCTTCTATTTATAACACTTAGTTGCTAATTAGGCTATATGAAAGAAAAGAAGACACTAAATAAAATCTTCAAATCAATTAAATCACTTAAAGAGAAACCAACCCTTTATAAATTAAATCCCTCACACTTAGAAAATTATGACTCTAAAGCCTAGTTAGGACATACCACACAAGCTTTAATGCACACACATTAGACTAAGTCGCTATTTCTAGCTTTATGTTAGGGCAGTGTATGGTTTGATATATGCTTATTTTGTGATGTATTATTTTAGACTTGATGTTAGGGTGTATGTGCGTAGTTTGGATGATTAGGCTGATATTAGCCTAATCATGTTTTCTATAGGGGGTTATGCTTAAGGGGCCGCTGTAATAAAAATATAAATATTTTTATTATGCAGGTTGCTTAGCCCCTAAACATAATCCAAGTTAGGACAGGTGAGCTTGGTTACCCATGTATTGGGTACTAAGTCCAAATTATTCATATAACGCTTGGGATGTATGGTGTGTTTAGCTAACATTTATTTCACAGGTATAGCTAGATTTATTTTCCTTCTTTTAATATAATTTTGCATTAGGATTAGGATGAGTTTTATGGGAGATTAAGATGAACATTGGTCATAAGATTAAGTCTTATGTACCATGTGATGCCTTTGGAGCAAGCATATCCAAATCATGTCAAAAGGAAGAAATAAATGGAGCAAATCAAGTGAAGAAGGAAGAATGAAGAATGAAGACCCCCATAACATTCATCATTTGTAATTGTAATTATTTTCTTATAATCTAGGTTGTATAAGGGTAGAGCTCGGCTACCCATATTTCTTTTCGGGTTGTACGGTGGCACCCAACCGCATCGGCCTTTTATTCTTTTGATAATTTTATAAAATTGTTTGATATTTTGTTTAGCTTGTGCATTAGGAAAAGCATGCCTTTTCATAGTTTGCTTATGATTGGTGATTGTTGTATGGCTTGGATGCGATTAGGTTTTTAGGATAAAAATAAATTTCTATCCCATTAACAACTCATAACTAAACTTTTAAAATAACTCATAATCTCACATAAAAGCCTAGGTATTAAATCAAGATAATGATATATTTAACAACCCCTTAGCTGGATGTTATATGTTTAATATCATGCATAACCATCTTATTTCACTCATGTTAAGAGATGGCTTCAATCTTTGTCATATATAATGGGCTTAACATTTAAGAGCCTATGATGGAAGAACACCTCTTTCCCTCTTGATTTGGCCCATAATCAATTTCTCATGCATTTAGGCATACAAAATCCCATAGCCTGTGTCAAAATAAAGAGTCCCAAATTAAATGAAATTTGATAAAAATTTGCATTAAATTTAAGTCATTATTCATACCTCTCATGATCTAGTCTCTTAAGGGGTGGGTTTAAGGACTTAGTCTCTTTTCTAAATAATAACAACCTAGCCATCTTGCAAAAGCATAAGACTTGCCTACATAGTTTTAAATCATAAGAGTTAGTTGGCTACCACTCCAAACGATCATAAGTTCAGTAGTCTGGTGGTTTACTCTCTCATGGAGGCAAACCATATACCAACATCCACCTTAGATTTAAGTCATGCTTTGGCCCTCGCTAAAGCTCCCTAGATTTAGATTCTGAGGTTGCTATTTTTATTTGTAGGCTATAAGCATAAATTCTCACCTCTTAGGCATTTTCACGACCTTGTATTGTGGAATTATAAGTTCTAAATTTCTAATAAAATTTCAACTCAAATAAATAAATCTCCTCAATTTCAAATATATAAATCCCAATCATAGAATAGATTGGAGTGCTCATTAGGTTCCATAGTATCATGAGCACTTCCTACTTATCTCCTTTGGCATCGATAATAACTCTTCCCTTTTGATCTGTCCCATTTGATTTCCAAAATATAATCAATCCTTTAATAGTCCTATCTTTGAATTCTTTGGAGACAATAATTGCCTACTTTAATCGAGAGTATTCTTAAGGGATTCACTTTCTTTAAGATGTAATTAACTATGGGGGCTTGCTTCCATAGAGAACTTAACAAACTTGATTTAAATAAACCTCACTTTACTTTTTCATGTAAAGTAGGGGAAAAATCTCTGGTATATTCAAAGACCCATCATGCCTTAGGAGTCCTTATTAGGTGATTAGGTCCATCATAGGGTGATGATTTCTATCTTTTAAGATAGTGCATTATTCCTTGATATCATACTCGATCACTTCAATAAGTACATTTTTAGATTTGCATGGTGTCCCCTATCATATACATGCACGAACGAATCTGAAAAGAAACACCATAGGCTAATTTGACCTTTTAGATCAATTTGGGCTAGGTTGGTCAATTAGGCTAAGTTGGGTCCAATTGATCAAATTGGAGCTTTGGTCAAGTTAAACAATAAATTTAGAGTGAACTTGTGTCATTGGTTGCAATCAATTTGGGTTGGATCATGATTTGACCTAATTTGCCCCTTTAGGCTAATTTGAGTCAACTTGGGTTAAATGGCTAATTGGGTTTGGTTTGGCTTAATTGATGGTCAAGTCATGTTCAAACATTGACTATGAGTTGGTGTGAATCAATGGTTCCAATCAATTTGGTGAATGGTGAGTTTTGGCTAGTTTGGATTTCATATAGGCTACGGATTGACTTGGTAAAATGACCAAGTTGACTTGGTTTGACCCAATTCATGGCAATTGGTTATCTTAGGGTGATCAATGATCAGGATATGAGGCTTAGATGGGCTTGGTTTAATCAAATTTGGGCTGGATTAAAACTTGGTTAAAATGGATTCTTTAGGCCACTTTGGGTCAACTGGACTTAAATGGGTCAATCAGCTTTGTTTTGGTTTGATTAAGGTTTAGGTGGATTTATATATGAGTTTATGATTGGAATATAAATCCAACTGCACTCAATTTGGAGTCTAATGAATTTTGGCTCATTTGAAGTTTTCAAGTCAAAAGGGTTAAGTTGGGCTTAACTAGGGTTGATTTCAATTTGGCTAGATGATTGTAGGTTTCATTTATATTTGGATAGATGATTGAAGGAATGATTGATTCAAGAGAAAATACATTGATCTTTACTTGGTTTATGTGGGTTTTGGTTAAGTCCAAGAAATTGGCTTAAAGGGTCTAAAATGGGTTTTGATTTGATTTTGGGTTTACTTTTGGCCATTTGAATTTATATTTTATTTATATTCATGAATATAAATGAAGATATAAATGACTCATGAGAAAATCACTTGAGTTTGGAGTGATTTGGAACCAAAATTGACTAAACTCATGGAGGTAGGTCAAAGAGGCTTAGAAGGAAATTGATTTAGTTTGATTTGGTTTTAATCATTGGAATGTGGGTTTTATTTATATTTGTGAATATAAATTATAGAATAATTGATTTATAAAGAAACCAATTTATTTTTGGTTGATTTATGTTAAGATTTGGCCAAGCTCAAGGAGGTAGGTCCCTATGGCTTAGGAAGGGACTTGGTTAGATTTGGGTATAGTTTGAATTGGTTTTGGTTATTTGAGTTTATATTTCATTTATATTTGCGAATATAAATGAAGATATAAATGATTTATAAAGAGA
This sequence comes from Cymbidium sinense, assembly GCA_021442155.1. Classification (NCBI taxonomy): domain Eukaryota; kingdom Viridiplantae; phylum Streptophyta; class Magnoliopsida; order Asparagales; family Orchidaceae; genus Cymbidium; species Cymbidium sinense. The sequence goes on from CM038215.1 coordinate 141,541,938, forward strand.
TCAATGAAGTTTGGATTGAATTGAATGGAGATTTGGCTAAGTCCATGGAATTCAATCATAGGGTTTTAAAGAGGATTTGGAGTTTGAATTTGATTTTGGGTCTCTATCATTTGGAATAGAGTTTGGATTTGGATTTGTTAAATTATTGAGGAATTGAATTGATCTTGGAGAAGATCAATTGAATTTAGGTTGAATTGCATTTGGCTAAGGTAAATGCCATGGAATTCAATCATAGGGTTTATGAAGAATTTTGGGAATTTGATCATGAGATTGATTATGAGTTTTGGGAATTTGGTTTTGAATTTAAAGTTGAAATTGGGGTTTGATTTGAGAAGAAAATCATGGATTGTGTTTAGGTCATAGAGTAGGCAAGTCTCCCTAGATCCTTAAGGCATAACCTGCTCATATGACTAAGTCTGGGCTTAGAATAAGTGTTCACCTAATCATTAGAAGTGTCTTAAGACTAAAGAATTCTTAGTGTCTATAAGTGTCTTAGATCTATGATGAGAAGGTTGAAGACTCACTTTAAAAGTAAGGTCAAAAAAAGGACCCCCAATAGGTATGGTGTAACTAGCAAGGCACACCGCACGTATTGACGTTGATCGAGATGATCAACAACATCCGAAGGATTGTGAGCGCTAATGAAAATGATCTATATCTAAACTCGATATGTAGACAAAATCATGTTCTTAGTGTAATGAAACTTAACTTATGCCAAGGGCATAAGAGAGGAAGGAGGGATCCACTGAGGGATCGAGTATATGAACCTTTTAGGAAGTAGGTTTGAGTTATGTGAGTTTGATTTGCTTGGTAGGTATCCACTAGGGATAAGATTTGGTTAGGTTTGTTGAATTTAGATTTTGATTTAAGCTCTACTAGGGGGACTAAATTGATTTGGGCCTTACTGAGTAGAAATTTAGTTTGATTTAATTGGTGGGCATCCACTGGGGATGAGAATTTGATTTGATATGTTTTCTTATGATTTGGGGCTTCACTAGGGAGAGGATATGATTTAGTTTAATGTGATTTGAGGCTAAGGTTATATATGCTGGAGATATGAGCTCAGATTCACTAAGGATTGGAAATATGAACCTTCCACTAGGGAAGCAGGTTCGGGCTATCTGCTGGGGATAAGCATTTATGGGTTTAGTTTCATGGATTCATTTGGGGATGGGGATAACAGTCTAGCTAGATTTGATTTACGGACCTATCAGTGTGCGATAGATCCATTAAGAATGGGCTATATGAACCTTATCCTATATTAGATTTACAAATCCAAAGGGAAAGTCTACCAGCTACAAAGTAGAGCTAACCAACATAAGGGCTACCTTTGGATGTGCAACGGTTGAGCTAGGAAGAAAGTATAACAGACTTACATCTTCTAAAATGGGAGCAACCACTAGGGTGATCTGTTGGTAGCACAACAAATCAAACCCGACCTAGGGTGACTACTGAGTGAGTGCCGCTGGGGACTTATATCAACTCAAGAGTAGTCAGGCGATTCCTAGAAGGAGTTTTGTTGACACTATCCTAAAGATAAGATGTCTGCTTGGGAAAAGCTACCGATGGAGGTGTCCTCTTAATCCATAAATGAATATATATATATATATATATATATATATATATATATATATATATATATATATATATATATATGTGGACCTGTTGGTGTGCGAGGGACCATACTGAGAAAGAGCTATATTAGCCTTATCTTATCTCAGAATTACTGGACTAAGGGAGATTCTACATATCCGCACGTCAAATTCTCCAATCACATGGGTGGCTACTAGGAAAGGGGAATTGTTCAATGCAAGAGTAACTCAGGTAGTCTCTAAATGAGGTTGTAAAGAATGTGGTCTAAATAGAGTGCCCACAAGGGAGGTGCCACTAGGGGCATTATCCTAGATCCTGTAAAAGAAAGCCTATAAGTGTACGGTGGACAACTTAAGAAGAAGGCGTAGCAGACTTACATCTGCCATGAGTAGTGTATCCACCGGGTGGGTCGATGTCAACATAGCGAGGACCAACCAAATTAAGGTGCCTGTTGGTGTATGATGATCAATCTAAGAAGAAGGCGTGTAGACTTACATCTTCACAGATAGAAATGATCATCGGGATAGTCTCGATGTGGGACAAATGCTATCGACTGGGGAGACTACTAGCGGGGTCCCGTGGGGCGGACTTAGACTTGAAGTAGTTAGGAGGAAAGGAGCCAGTGGGGGACTTACCCTAAGCCTAAAATATACTTGACCAAGTTAGTGCATGATGGCTAGTTCAAGAAGAAAGGATAGCATACTTACAACCTTTTAAATGAAGTCAATATGAAGTAGCTTATCGATCGGGCAGTAAGGCCTACCAAACAAATAAGGCACTCATCAGTGTCCAATGGTTAAGTCAGGAAGAAAGTATAGCAGACTTACATCCTCCTAAATAAAGAACCATTGGGGTGACACACTAGCAGGATAGCATGTTAGCCTGACCTAGAGCAGCTACTAAGTTAGTGCCGCAGGGGACATTATCCTGACTCAAAATACCCTAGGACAAAAGATATGTATTTATTTTATATGTGGTTGTGTGTAGTTTCTATTTTTGTTGTGTTGATAAAGGATAGGATGCCACTCAGGTTCCTTACACCTACCCTAAACACATCATGGTGAATTCACAAATAAAGATATTTTTCCAAACTATAAGAGATGGAATATGAGATGAAATTTTCATTGATAATTATTTTCAAATAAGATTTATGGATAATATTTTTTTAGGTAGAGTCCATTGATTGGAAGCATCAGGCACTTTCCCTTATGATTTATAAGTTGATAAGATCCTCCTTGGTAAGCCTTCTCTATGGCAAAAGGGCCTTCCCAAGTGGGTTTAAACTTGCCTCCCATCTTGCAATGGGCAATAATTGGTCTCCTTAGAACTAAAATAAGCTCTCCTACTTGAAAAGCTCTAGGATGGACCAACTTGTTATGAGCTTGAATCATTTTGGCTTTGTACAACTTGAGGTTTGGCATGCCCTGAGGCATCTCTCCTCCAAACCTTCGAGCTCTTTTAACCGCAACTTAGCATTCTGCTCCATGGTGATCTTGCTACCCATAGCTATCCTTAATGATGGGAGTTGGACTTCTAAAGGTAGAATGGCTTCAGACCCATGCACTAAGAGAAAGGGGTAGACTGAGTTGGAGTTTTATATGTGGTGCGGTAAGCCCACAAGGCTTCAACTAACTACTCATGCCACTGTCGTTTGTTATCGTCAAGTGTCTTCTTTAATATCTAGATGAGAGTTTTGTTGAAGGCTTCTGCCAAGCCATTTTCCCTCGGGTAGTAGATGGGAGAATATCCCCAATCTATGCTGTGTCTTTGGGTAAAGCTATTAATTTTGGTATTGTTGAATGTAGTACTATTATCGAATATAATTCATCGAGGTGCCCCGAACTTATATACGATATGGTTCCTTAAAAACTGGAGCACATGCTGAGCTGTGACCTCTCTGAGTGGGATTGCCTCCGCCCACATGGAAAAGTAGTCTATGGTAGCAAAGATGAACCAATGACCCTTGGAAGGAGGATCAATTGGGCCCACTATGTCGGTACCCCAAACACTCAAATGGTCATGAGGCTAATGTAGGGTGTAGAATGTTGGGTGGCTGGTGTAGGACCACATCGTGCACCTGACATTGGTGGCATTGCTTAGCTACATCCATGTAGTCTATGATCATCGATGACTAGTAATATTCTAGTCGCTTAATCTTGGCCTTCATCTTTGGACCGGATTGATGTGCTTCACATAAACCTGAGTGTACCTCGATCATGATTTTATGGGCTTCATGTTTATTTAAACAGCATAACCACATATGATCGAAGGACCGCCGGTACAAGGTGACATCCACAAGAGCATAAGAAAGTGCTCTCTGCTTCACCTGATGTTATAGGAATTCTCTTGAGGTAGTTTTCTTATATTTAGATAGTCCATGAATGGTTTCCTCCAACTTGACTCATTATCCTTTTTAGTAATGGCAACTTCCCCTTCAAGGGAGTACCTTTCGATGAGTTCAGCATCAATAAGGGATAAAACTTGTCTATTTTGGACCCTTATTGGTATGGACTCATCTTCCGAATAAGCCAACTCCTTGGCAAGTTTGGCCAAAGCATCTGCTATGACATTTCTCCTCGAGAAATCTTGTAAATAGTAAGCTCTAGGACTTGGGCCAACAACTCCATAGTGTACTTGTGGTAGTGATTGTACTTGTGGTAGTGATTGAGCTTGGACTAATCCTAATATAAAATTACATTAAAAGAGGGAAAGTAAATCTAACTACACTTATAAAATAAATATTAGCTAAACACGCCATACAACCCAAGCAATTATATGAATAATTTGGACTTAGCATCCCGCACATGAGTAACCAAGCCCACTTGTCCTAAATTGGATTATGCTTAGGGGCTAAGCAACCTGTACAGCAAGTGCATTTATATTTTATTATAGTGGCCCCTTAAGCACAAGCCCCTAAAGAAAATATGATTAGGCTAATATCACCTAACATCCAGACTACGTACATACACTCTAACATCCAGTCTATAATAGTACATCACAAAACAAGCATACATCAAACCATGCACCTCCCTAACATAAGGCTAGAAGTGGTCACTTAATCTAATGTGTGTAGATTAAGGATTGTGTTGATGTCTTAACTAGGCTTTAGAGTTGTAATTTGCTAAGTGTGAAGGATTTAATTTATAAAGGGTTGATTTCTCTTTAAATGATTTAAAGATTTTACTTAATATTTTCTTTTATTTCATATGGCCAACACTTAACAACTAAGTGCTATAAAGAGAAGAAAGAGAGGGGGCTTCTCTTTCATCCCTACCTTAAGTCATTTCTAGAGCAAGTTAATTAGCTTGATTCTCTTTAATGAATGGCTTATTATATGTTTTAATCAATCCTAAGTTTAGGGTCACTCTAAATGACCTTATTCAATAAGAAAGGTATCTTAAGATTAATTGGAATGAACTACTATCATATGACACATATTCATTCATTTCTTTTTATCATATGTAACATGCATATAGTTTAAATCCTAAGCATAGCTATACATACAGTATATGTCTTAGTACACTTAAATGATGAATGTGAGTAAATGTATTTGGAATTAATATTTCATTTGATTGAATGATTTTATCATATTAATTTAAGGCTCTATCTAAATTCTTATGTAAAAGCATAAGGAAGGAACCTTAAATCACATGACTAATCAAATCAACTAATTAAATAAAGCATGAATGCATGTATTTTTTAATAAAAAAGGATTTTCATTCATTAGCTAAGTACACATTCACATGTAAAAATGTTTTGAGCAAGTACGTCGCCATTGTTCTGCACCAAGAGAACGAGGTAGGAACCTCCTTGGGGTAACTTAAATCTGTGCATCCCTAGGATGTCCAGACTAATATACTGCTATCCTTAGATACATATGGATATATAAACAACTATAAGAATAGAAAGCCATGCAAAATTATATTTTTGATTTGATTGATTTATTTTGTGAATAAATTAAAGTTCTATCTAAATTCTAATGTCCAAATGTATAAGAATGAAATCAAGGAGGTACGTTTCCATTGTTCTACAACAAGGGAATTAGGTAGGAACCTCCTTGAGGCTACTTAAAGTCATACATCCTTGGAATGTCCAAACTAGTATACCCGCTAACATTCTTACTTATATAAATAAACACATGAATGTAAGGAAGAAACTTTATTTCATACACTAAATTTATATTCACTTTCATTTCCTATGTATATATGACTAAAGTTACAATATATATGTATATTCATTTATTAATAAACCTTTGAAAATATAATTGTGATTTAATAGTAATATTAGTCGCACATATTTTTAATTAAGCCAACACATGCAAACTGACATAAAGGAAACCATTTTCATTTGATAAATTTGAAAGACATGAATGCATGAGTACAAATGACAAACAATATTTAACATGATTGAAAATAAATAATGGAACATAAGCACCTGATCTCATTCATTCTAATTAATTCCTAAGAACAATCATGCTAAATAAGGCTATTTAAAATAAACCAAAGTTCTTTAATGTCATTTTTGATCTTTATGTTTGATTTGGGTTAAGGAATGTGAAATAGGTTTGCTAATCCTAATTTCATTCCCCATGTGTAAGTTAATTTGGTTTAATGAAAAGTAATTAGGTTGATTTTATGGTTTAACTAGGTTAAGGCATGAATTAAGTGAATTAATTAACCCTTACCTATATCACCTTAAGTTAATTAACTAATTAATAATGAGCCAATATGATATGCAACCACATGGAAAGTAAATTAGCAATGCTCTTAAGAAATGAAAGGGGCCTAATGCAATTGGCTCATGATTAATAGTTAATTAAGCTTAAGAGATTAAATTAATCACTCTTATGATTTTCTTACACATATAAGCTAACCATAATTTCATTAAATTCCTTTAGACTATTGAACATCTAAAGGTCTACCCAAAGATTAACTAATGTTGCTTAGGTGTGAATTGAATTTTAGATTAAGCTAATCAAGTTCATTAATCCATTTAGTTAAGAATTAAGCATCTTCAATTAATAAAATAAAATTAACTCATTAATCCATTGCTATCCTTAATGATGGGAGTTGAACTTCTAATGGGAGAATAGCTTCAGACCCATACACTAAGGAGAACAAGGTAGATTGGGTTGGGGTTTTGTATGTGGTGCGGTATGCCCATAAGGCTTCAACTAGCTGTTTATGCAATTGTTGCTTGTTATCATCGAGTTTCTTCTTTTGTATCTAGATGAGAGTTTTGTTGAATACTTTGTTAGGCCATTCTCCCTGGGATAGTAGATAGTGGAGTATCTCCAATCTATACTGTGTCTCCTGGTGAAGCTATTGATCTTGGTGCTCTTGAATGTAGTACCATTATTGGATATAATTTGTTGAGGCACCTCGAACCTATATACAATATTGTTTCTAAAAAATTGGAGAACTTACTAAGTTGTGACCTCTCTGAGTGGGATTACCTCCGGTCACTTGGAAAAGTAGTCGGTTGTAGCTAGGATGAACCAATGACCCTTAGAAGAAGGAGGATCAATCGAACCCACTATGTCAGTACCCTAACACTCGAATGGCCATGAGGCTAATGTTAGGTGTAGAATCTTTGGTGGTTGGTGCAAGACTACATCGTGTACCTAATATTGGTGGCATCTTCTGGCTACATCATGCAGTCTATAATCATCGAAGGCTAGCAGTATCCTAGTCTCTTGATCTTTGCCTTCATCTTTGGACCAGATTGATGTGCTCCGCATAGACCTGAATGTACCTCAGTCACAATCTTACGGGCTTTGTGTTTGTCTAAATAGCATAACCACATTTGATAAAAAGACCATTGATACAAAGTGCCATCTGCAAGAGCTTAGGAAAGGGCTCTCTGCTTCACCTGATGTACTAGAGACTTCTCTTCAGGTAGTTTGCTAGTATGTAAATAGGACATGAAAGGTTTCATTCAATCAAACTCCTCATCCTTTTTGGTAATGGCAACCTCCCCTTTAAGAGAGAGTCTCTCGATGAGTTCAGCATCAATAAGGGATAATACTTGTCTATTTTAGACCCTTATTGGAATGGACTCATCTTCCGGACATGCCAACTCCTTGGTGAGTTTGGCCAAACCATCTACTACTATGTTCTATCCTCGAGGAATCTTGTAGATGTTGACCTCAGGGATTTGGGCCGACAGCTTAATGGTGTACCATGGTAGTGATGAAGCTTAGGTTTTAAAATCATATAGGACCCATTAATCTGGTTGATGATAAGATGGGAATCCCATAGATGTGATGCTTTTGACACACACTATAATAGTTAACTCTAGATCGGTAATCAAAGCCTCATACTCGACTTCATTGTTGGTGCATGGATTGGAGAGATAGTATAAGAATCTCATCAAATTGCGGTCTAGAGTTAAAAGGATGATTCCTACCTCTACCTTTCTTGGAAGAGTATATCGTGGTTCTTCTCCTTTTTGAAAGGAAATTGCATCATCAAAATACATCTCCCATTGGTGAACACTAGTGTCCCCTAAGTTCATGATTTGTTCATCGGAGAGGTCATCATTAAGTGGGGAATCAGTAAAAAATGAGTGTGCTTTGCTAAGAAATCCACTAGTGCTTATCCTTTCATCGCACTGAGGGGTACGAATATGATGTCAAACTGTGAGAGAATCATGGACCAACATGTCAACCATCCAGATAATATCAGCCGTGTCATGAGATACTGCAGTGGATTTATTCTTGAAATCAAGTTTACCTTATGAGAGAGTATGTAATTTCATAGCTTTTGTGATACGAAGATGAGAGCTAGGCAATATTTCTCAATATGTGGGTAGTTTGCTTTAGTAGGGATCAGACAATGGCTGAGGTAGTAGAGAGCATTTTCTTTCTCTTTGTCATTGGTTTGGGCCAACAAAGCTCCAAGGGAGTCATCCAATGCAGCACTGTAAAGGATAAGTGGCTTGGGATAGGGGCTACTAGAACTAACAGCTTCACCAAATACTATTTGATGTATTCAAAAGCTTGTTGGCACTTGCATCTTACTTGAACGTAGCATCTTTTTGACAAGTGCTGAAAATCGCTTACACCTCCCTGATAGATTGGAGATAAAGCACCTTAGATATGTCAATCACCCTTAGAATGATTTGAGTTGAGTTAGACTTTTAGGGGGTGGCATTTCTAAGATAGCTTTGCTCTTTTTTGGGTCTATCTCTATTCCTTAGTGTTGGAAAACAAACCCAAGAAACTTCAAGCTTTACAATGCCGGGGTTCATTGAATTGCCTTAACTATTCAAAAACTACACTCAAGTCAAAGAGATGGTCTCCCTTTTTTTACTTTTGACTACTAGATCACCGACGTAGCATTCTACTTGATGATGAATGAGTTCAACAAAAATCTGAGTCATGGCCTGCTGGTAAGTAGCACTGGCATTTTTAAGACCGAAGGGCATGACCTTATAATAATAAATTCTGATCGGGGTTCAAAAAGTTGTATCCCTCTCATCCTCAAGGGCTATCTTAATTTGGTTGTAGCCAGATGACCCATCCATAAAGGAAAATATTGCATGAGATGAGGCAATGTCCACCATTAACTCTAGCATAGGAAGTGAAAATTCATTCTTAGGGCATGCCTTATTTAAGTCCCTGAAATTAACACATATGTGAATTTAGCCATTCTTCTTCTTAACTGGGATGACACTGGCTAACCATGTAGAGTATTTTTCTTCCCGGATAAAGCCAGCATCGATTAGTTTCTTGACTTCAGAAATGACATGTTGTTCGATTTCTAATCGCATGCGTCTAGGAGCTTGCTTGATAGGGCTTGTGTTAGGGTCTATTACTAGTTTGTGGACTGCTACATCAAAAGATAATTGTATATCTCTTCTTGACTCCTTAAAATCACATCAATAGCCTAACTAAGTCATTGGTTTCTTCTTCATTCAACAAAGAACTGATGTATGTGGGGTGTAGATCTTCTTCTATCCTGAGGTTAATTTCTTTGAGCTTGTCGATGGTTGAATTGATTTCTTCTTTAAATTTTGGAAGTGCTTCTTTGATTTGAAGATCATCAGGATTATCTGAAGTTTCAAAATAAACCTCCTCATAAGAGTTAGTGTGGTTTGAGAAGATCTTATCAGACCCCAGATGATTGGTGACTTCTAAGCAGTAATCATCATCATCAACTAGACCCACTATATTGAATCCTTGTCCTGGTCTTGATTGTGCATCCTTGACTTTGTTGTTCCACAGCCTACCAAGCAAAGCAGTGAATGATGTATTCGAATCAATTATGTAGAACTTGGCTTCAATCTTGGTGCTTATTCCAAGATAATATGTAGCAAAGTCACCTTGTTCATTAAATCCTCTCAATATCATCGATCTCTCTTGAGAGATGTCAATCTTCAAATAGGCAAGGGTTTTAGGCTCATAATGTTCCTTGACTGGATCAACCAACATCTAGAAAGTAATCGCCCTTATGCTGATGTGGAGGTTGTGCTCCACATCCCAGGAAGAAGGTCTTAGTCGGTGAATGTGACTCCACAGGCTTCTCTTGAATATATGCCTCTGTTTGGCCGTGGTAAGCATATTTCTGGATCAAGAAGAGCTTTAAACAATGACTCTCTCATCTCTTTGGATAAGACAAAGGCATCATATATGCTTAGTTTAGCTAGCAACTTTCTTAGGTGAGTGAGGATATTGTAGTCAACTATGGGCTAGTCCTCCATAAGCATATTCATAGGTGGAGCATCATGTGGAAGGGCTTCTTGATCACTTGAACCACTGACTTGTTTACCCTTATCTTGATGTGCTACCCTAGGAGGTAGAACCTTGCCACTGCAGAGGTTAACTTCAGTGATCTCTTGTGGCGGGTTAGTGGATGATTCTACCTTCTTGCATACCAGCTTCTATGGGACCCTAGTCATATGATTCCAAGTCTATCTCAAGAGGTGAACCCATATTATTTAGAAAAGGAAAGTCCATTTCTGAATCAAAAAGAGAATGATCAGAGTTGTTATAATTATTAAGACTTGAAGAGTTTTTTAGAGGAGCAGAATCACATAATCCATAAAAAATGGTATAGATGTAATTTAAACTAGCTTTATTCCTTGATTTCTTATTTTTAAAAGGAGGTACATAGTAGAAATCTAGTAAAGTAAGTGGGGTGAGGGATTTGATGCCCTCATTCATTGTCAGATGTCTCTAGAAGATAAACTAGGCTAGAATGTGATATGCAACGATGGAATGGAGGTTTATTTAGTCAATGATTGCTTGGCTATCTAGACAAGTATGGGTTATCTTACTCTTTGTGAGCTCTACTTTTCTAAGTTTTCTTTGGCAACTTATGAACCTTCCTTGATATTTGGAGGTTTGAGCCTAAAGTAAATTTTTGATTTTAGAAATAATATTTTTAGAGGTTTGGGATAAAGAGATATCCCAACCTTCTTTTATTTTTATAAGATCACATGTATCCCCAAGGATTACCCTAACAGCACCGGATGGTTGTTTAACTAGATATTCCTTAGGGATAACTATAGCACCCAACTTGTAGCTATGCTCAATCCAGTCTTTAAATGTAAAGCAATCCTCTAAAACATGACCTAGCATACGGTGATATGGGCCAAAGTTAGGATCATTACTCAAGACTTCTCAGGCTAGGCTAGCTAAAATTAGGTTTCTTTAAGAGGGTCTTAAAGATTTTCCTGACTACCTCCCTCTAAAATGAATAAGGTTTGTTTAATTTATCCAAAAGAGTAGGCGGGTGATAGCTACTTGGGGTGGATATGTATAACACTGCTGAGAGTATGGCTGAGGAGGAGGTGGCAAAGGCCATGGAGGTTGCTGTGACAGCCGATAAGATGGTTGAGGCTGTGGTAAAGAAGGTGGAAGCGAAGGTTGTTGAGCTCGAGGTCTCTTAGATTGATCTCTGGCTAGTTTCTTACACTTATCCAATGTTGTTACTGCCCCTAACTTCTTTTCATATGCTTTCTATAGCTTTGGCTTTAATGACTGATCTTGAAAAGGCAATTGTTTGGCCTCTCTTTATAGACTAGCTGCCTTATTGATAAATTTCTCAAATATCTTAATGGTGAAACCTTTAAGCATGAAGGCAATCGGGCCATGAATATTCTTTAATAGAATTTCAATAGCATGTTGTTCACACAGCTGTGGTTCTCATTTCATGCTTAAATTGCACCATCTAAGAATATAATTATGGGTGTTATCTATATATATATTTATATATATATATATATATATCAATTCTTATATATTTACATATCTAAAACACTCACATCTTCAATATTATATAAAAAATGTCATTATTTTTTATTTTTAAAAATGAAATCTACTTTTTTAAACATAGGAAAATATTAGATAAGTAAATATCTAAATTTAAGTATTATATGTGTAAATGCATAAGAATTATGCAGTATGTATGTAAATATTTTTTTATATAATTAATGAAATATTTAGTACAAAATATAATCTTAAAAGTAATAAAAAAAGAATTGAGTCTAGATCTAGCTAAAGTGAGAGAATGATTAGAACAAATCACAGTAAGGGTGAGATAGTTAAGAGTGAGAGAAGGAGGAAATGGTTTGGAAATCTACGAGAGAAACAGAGGGGAGAATTTGGCTAAGGGAAGGAGACAAGAAGTGAGGGCCAGAAAGAGAGAGAGAGAGAGAGAGAGAGAGATGCTATATATATATATATATATATATATATATATATCTTATATATCTTCATATCTGTGAAAAATAAATGAAAAGAAAAAAATACAGACTGTTGGGACACCATAGATCCAGATATTCTTGTTAGGGATGAGGACATTGAGGAATGATGTACTATCTCAAGATATAAGTGCCATCCTGTGGACCTAATCACCTAATAAGGACTCTGGACAATGGGTCTTTGAATGCAGATTCTTCCCTTTACATGAAAAAGTAAAGTAGGGTTTATTTTAAACAAGGTTCGTTAAGTTTCTTATGGAGGCAAACTCCCATAGTTAATTACATCCTAAGGAATGAGATTCCTTAAGAATGCTCTCGATTAAGGTAAATGATCATTGTCTTCAAAGATTTTGAAGGTAGGACTATCAACAAATTGGTTTACTTTTATAAGATCAAATGAGATTGATCAAAAAGAGGGAGTTATTATTGAAACCAAAAAGAGATGAGTAGGAGATGCTTATGATACTATGAAGCCTAGTAAGCACCCAAACTATCCTATGGTTAGGCTTTACATTTTTGAAATTTGAGAGGAATTATTTATTTGAGTTAAAATTTTATTAGAAATCTAGGGCTTACAATTCCATAACACAAGATTGTAGAAATTCCTAAAAAGTGAGGATTTATGCTTGTAGCCTGCAAAGGAAAACAACAACCTCTAAACCTAAATCTATGGAGCTTTGGAGAGGGCCAAGGCATGACCTAAATTTAAGGTGAAAATGGGTATATGGATTACCTCCATAAGAGAGAATAAACCACCCAACTGTTGGACTTACAACCGCTTGGGGGTGGCTGCCAACTAACTCCTCCTATGATTTTAAATATATGTAGGCAAGTCTTATGCATTTACAAGATAGCTAGGTTGTTATTTATTTAGAAAGAAGACTAAGTCCTTAAACACACTCCCTAAAAGACTAGATCATGTAGGGCATGAATAATGACTTAAACCTGATGCAAATTTATTTTGATTTTTGGACAATTTATTTGACATAGGCTATGGGATTCATATGCCTAATACATGAGAAGTTGATTTTAGGCCAAAATTAGCAAGAAAGAGGTGTGTTTCCACCATGGCTCTCAAAATTCAAGCCAAGTTTCCTAGCAAAGGTGGAAGCCCTCCATAAGTAAGAGTGAAGCAAGATGCTTTTTATGCATGATGTGAAACATATAACATCCAGCTAAGGGGTTGCTAAATCTTTTATTTGATTTATAATAAGTGAGGTTATGATTTGTTAATCTTTTAATTTTATGTTTATTAATTGGATAGAAAATTTATTTTTCTCTAAGAGCCTAAATGCATCCAAGCCATTCATCAATCAATGAAGAAACTAGGGAAAACATGCCATCTTAATGCACAAGTTAAACAAACATCAAATAATTTATAAAGCTAGCGCAAAAAGAATAAGAGGTCATTGTGGTCAGGCTCCACCACAAACTCGAAAAGGAAATGTTGGTATCCAAGCTCTACCCTTATACAACCCAGATTACAACTGAATTAATTACAATTAAAATAAATTCTTGTTATGGGGTCTTCATTCATCATTCCTCTTTCTTCTTTCTTCATTTCTTCCTTTCCTTTCTTTCCTTCTTTCTTTCTTTCCTTCTTTTGGTTAGTTGGGATGTGGTTGCTCCAAGGCTTCACATGGTGCATAAGATAGTCTTAATGTTCATCCTAATCCCCATAACATTCATTCCAAATCTTAATTGTAAAATTACATGAAAAAAGGAAAGTAAATCTAACTAAAACCTGAAATAGAGATTAGCTAAATATACAACAAGCATGTGTATATAATTAGACTTAGCATCCCACACATAAGTCCACTGTTCTAATTTGGATTATGCTTAGGTATAAGAAACATGTACAACAAAAGCATTTATATTTTTATTATAGTGCCCCTTAAGCACAATGCCCTACAGAAGATAATGATTAGACTAAGATCATCTTATCATCCAGTCTATGCACATACACCCTAACATCCAGTCTAAAAATATTACATCACAAAACAAAATCATGCATCAAACCATGCACCGCCCTAACATAGGACTAGAAATGGTGACTTAGCATAACGTGTGTGTCATTTAAGGCTTGTGTGGCATGTCTTAGCTAAGCTTAAAGGTTTAAAATTTTCTAAGTGTGAAGGATTCAACTTAGAGGTGGTTTCATTTAAGTAATTTAGTTTATTTGTTAATTTTATTTAATGATTTGATTTGGTTTGAATGAACCTAAATTTAATTACCAAGGGTTGTAAAGAGAGAAAAAATGAAGAGAACTTCTCTTTCCTCCCTACCTTAAGTAATTTCTAAGGTAGATTCATTAATGATTTTTTAGTAAATGTTTTATTATGTGTTTTAATTAATCCTAAGTTTAGATTTTTCTCTAAATAAACTTATTTAATAAGAGAGGCATTTTATGATTAATTAAGCTAAATTATTATCACAAAACACACAACCATTTATTTCTTTCCAACATGTGTATCATGCACATGAATGAATCCTAAGCATATCTATACATGCAATGCAAGTCTTTAGCACACCTTAATGATGAATGCAAAGAGATATTGCTTAAGAAATTTTGATATTTCATGAGTGCATGATTTTGTTAAGTAGAAAAGAGAGGGATTCTTTTATCCATTAATCAAATGCACATTTATATGAAAGACATGTGAGTATAATCATTATTTTCTACACCAAGGGTATAAGGTACAAGACCTTCTTAGGGCTACTTAAAACCTCATATGGGACTAATATACCACTTTTCTTAAATACATGTGCATGTACAAAAAGAAATGAATGGAAGAAGAGTCATGCAAGAGATTTTTGTATTTTATTTGGTTATGCAATTTACATGTGTAAATGTGAAGGTCTTTCTTAAGTCATAACATAAAAGTGAATAGGAATGGATTTAAGCAAGTGTTATGTTCCTTTCAAATGAACTATATACTTTACAAATCCTACTCAAATCTATGTTAAGTGGAAAGAAGAAAATCACATAATTGCTCATTTTTATGCTATAATCACATGCAAGCTCATAAGTAGCTTATAAGTACCATGCCTTCATTTGTAATCTTTGATTTATAGATTTTGAAACTAATTTTGGATTTAATAGTGATAATAGTCACTCGTATTCTTACTTTAGCCAAAACATGCAATTTGGCATAAAGAAAACATTTTCATTTATTTGATTTTTTAAAAGTCATGAATGCATTATTTCATATCACAAATAACATTTAGCATGTTTTGAAAGAGATAAGTCAGCATATGACTTCATTCACCCTAATTAATTTCTAAAGACAATCTTATGAAATAAGGTCATTTAGAGTGAATCAAAATTATTTAAAGAGAATTTTATTTTATTTTTGGATTTGATTTGAATTAAGAAATGTGAAAAGGTTTGTTGGTCCTAACCCATTTCTCACATGTGTGAATTGATTTAGTTTATTTTTTAGAATAATTAAGTTGATTTTATGTTTTATTTAAGTTAAGGTGTGAATTAAATCCATTAATTACCCCTTACCTATACCACTTTAATATAATCAACCTAATAATTATGAGCCAATATATGATATGCAATCACATAGAATTTAAATCAGCAATGCACCTAAGAAAGAAAGGGGTTTAATGCAATTAGCTCACAATTATTGATTAATTAAGCTAAAAAGTTTAATTAAGTACTTTCATAACCTTCCCATATATGTGGGTTGGAAATGATTTCCTTAAATTTACCTTAGGCTTTTGAACACCTAGGGATCTACCCAGCAAGAGATTGATTAAGTTCATATTGGTTTTGAAAATTTGATTAAGCTAATTAAGTAGATCATTAGTTGATTAATCCTAAATTATGTTTAGATTAAGGAAGAAAGGGGGTTTAGGGAATAACTTAGAAAAAAATACCCCAAACCTATTCCATAAACCTTTTCTTCAATTAAACAATGTTTAACTTTCTCAATTAAGTGCTTAAACTATTGTTCACATGCTTAATTACTCTTAATTATATTCAGGGTGATTAGAGATTAGATTAAGTGATTTCTCTAATTAACTCATTAATAAATTCCAAGAAAATTGGGGAGGCAAAAGTCATCCCCTTAAACATGTCTGAGAAATTTGGAATTAATTAATTAAGTAATCAGGGAGTAATTAAGATTATTAGATTTTTAATTAAACCCTAATTAAGAATAATCTACTATACAAAATCAATTAGAAATAATTTTATTGGATTCTCCTCTAACTTATTTTTAAAATGAAGTCGAGTTTACATTTTTAAGATAATTTTATATTTAATTATGAATTTATGAAGTTTATGCCACTAAGGGATAATTAAATAGCCTTAATTAATTAACTAATCCTTTAGCCATTCGTGTGCGTCCTCTTTCCATAGGCGATGGGATTGGTTATTTAAGTTGTCAAATCCTATGGTGATAGTTAGCGATGCTTTCTCGCTTTCTCTGGGCCATGATCAAGGATCGAGCGGTTAGATAAACCAGTCTAAAGGATAATTAATGGATCTATTTTAATCAAAATTAATCCATTCAAAACATGCGAGTTGGATGGCCCGTGATTCATCCATGCCTTTGCCTAAGAGACTGAGATTGTCCATCCTCCGTGGCTTGATCCGAGCTCACTTAAGCTTAGATAAGGCAGAGATTCAACTCACACCATCAAGAAGCATAGAGAAGAAGATCCAACGGTGAAATTTCAATGGGATTATAATTCCCTTCACATAAGACCAAGCAATCTTCAATGGGAGCTCAGTTTTGAAGCATACCTCACCGAAGGCTATCACCGGTGCTTCCAATGATTGAGGTAGCTTCGTCTAGTAGAGACGAAGCCATGTTGCAATTTTCAAGCCTTGAGATGAAGTAGATCTTTCAATTGACCAAAGCTCCCTCCAACAGCTTGCGGCTTTGGTCTAGCTCCTTCCTGTGGCTTAGATGCTTGGAAAACACCTTGGGTGAGCTCGACTTGCCTCCCTGATGGTGCTTGCAAGAGCAATTAGAGTTTGATTGAGAATTGAGCAAAGTGGTAATCTCCCTTACCTCCCCTATTTTGACTTTGAAGGAATCCAAGAAGGGTAAATTAGAATTTGCTTAGGAATGCTTAGGGAAGCTTGTGAATGCTTGCCTTTGATCCACTAAGCTCAATCTAATGCAATTGAGATGAATTGACTGGAAATGAGGGGGAGTATATCTCCCCCTACTTGGATTGGAGGGTCAAAGATTGCCTTATGTTTTGATCAAATTGCCCTAATTTAATAAGTTGTTTTGGTTTTTATGAGCTCCATGTGGTTTGGTTTTAGCAGAAGAGTGGGAATGTGGAGGTACACATTTGTTAAATGAGTGTGGGAGGTGATCCATGTGGAGATTTTTGATTGGAGGGGTCAATTTGGGCTTAGGTTGGGTCATGGCTGACCCAAACCCATTTGGTCATGTGCACCACCTCCCTTAGTGTCCATTTGGTCCAATAGAAGGATGCCATGTGGCCATGAAAAGGAATTGATCAAATTCCAAGTGAATTTGGCATAGGTTACCCTTTCACCCAAGGGTAAAATGGTCATTTGGATTTAATTTTGATTTGGGCAGATTTGAAATGTTTCAAAAATAGTTGGGCCAAATTTCAAGGAATTTGGAGTTCATTTGATATGATTTAGCTCAAGTTGACTCATTTAGGTCAAAATGGGTCAACTTGGGTCAAGTTGACCAATTTGTCAAATTGGGTCAAACCATGGGTTGGGTCAAGTTCATATGACCATTTGAAATATTTTGGTATCATTGGTTTGGTTCAATTTGGTTTATATTTGGTTTTGGTTCATTTGAGTTCACTTAGGTCAAATGGGTCAAGTTGACCCATTTGACCCAATTGGGTTAGGTCATGGGTTGGTTTAGGCTTGGTTGATCATTTGAAATGTATTGCAATCTTTAATTTCAATCAATTTTAGTTTAATTTGGTTTCAAGTTGATTTTACCTTTTAGGTCAAGTTGGGTTCATGGTCAATTGGGCTAGGTTTGGTCTAGTTGGTCAATCAAGGCTTTGGTCAAGTTTAACAAGTGATTTAAAATGAATTTGACCCATTGGTTGCAATCAATTTGTCTAAGATCAAGATTTAACCCTTTTTGGTTTTTTAGGTCAACTTGGGTCAACTTGGGTCAAGTGGCCAATTGGGCTAGGTTTGGCTCAAATGATGACTTGGTCAAGTTCAAATATTAATTTAGAATGGGTCTAGATTAATGGTTTTGATCAATTTAGCATATGGTGGATTTTGGCTAGGTTTCATTTGGGTCAAATGTTGACTCAATCAAAGGCTAGGTTTGACTTGGTTTGACCCAATTTGAGTGATTAATCATCTTAAGATTATTGTTTCTCACAATGTGAGGCTTAGATGGGCTTAGTTCAATCCAATTTGTGTAGGATTAGAATTTGGCTCAAAAGGGGGCTTTAGGTCACTTTGGGTCAAGTAAGCCTAAGTGGGTCAATTGGCTTGATCAAGGCTTGATTCAAGTTTGGTTGAACTCACATATGGACCTATGATTGAAATATAAATCCAATTGCAAGTGCTTTGGAGTCAAATGGGCTTTGATTCATTTGACAATTTCAAGTCAAAAGGGTGAATATGGGTTTGACTTGGGTTAGTTTGATTTTAATTTTGTGATTGAAGTTTGTGTTTATATTTGGTTTGTGATTGAAGGGTTGATTGTTTGAATAGAAAATCTAAAGGTTTGAATTGATTTGAGATTGATTTGGTTAAGTTCAAAATTTTGACTTGAAAGAGTTTGAATTGGATTTTGGTTAGATTTGGGCTAGAGTTTTGAATTTATTTTTAGTTATTTGAATTTATATTTCATTTATATTTATAAATATAAATGAGAATATAAATGGGTTATGAGAAAATATTTTGAATTTAGAGTGATTTGGATTTGATTTGAGCTAAGTCCATACGATATAATCAAAGGGCTTAGGAAAGATTTTAGATTTGAAATTCAATCATGGGTTTCAATAATATGATTTGAAATTGATTCATGATTTGGATCTTGGGATTGATTTGATTATTTGAGAAAATCAATTAGGTTGGAATTGATTTAAGGTTTGATTTGGAATTGATTTGAATTCAAAGTTGATTTGAATTTGAAATTGATTTGAATTTGAAGTTAACTTGAAAAAAGGAAGCAAGGATTGGGTTTAAGATATAGGTTAAGCAAGTTTTCCTAATACCCCTAAGGCATAACCTATTCCTATGGCTAACTCTTCTAAATCTCTAGGGTTAGGTTAGGTGTTCACTAAAAGTGTCTTAAGACTAAGGAACTCTTAGTGCTAAGAGGAGTCCTATGTCTAAGATGGAGAATTTGATAGCTCACTCTAAAAATGAGGTCAACAAAGGGCTCCCAACAGGTGTGGTGTGACTGACAAGGCATACCGCAGATATTGCTGTTGACCGAGATGATCAACAACGACCAAACAATCACAAGCATTAAAAAAAATGATCTACTCATAAACTAGAGGTGTAAAAAGAATCAGGATCTTAGTGCAATGTGACTCTACTCATGTCAAAAAAAATATAAGAGAGTGAAGGGGAAATCCACTAGGGATCAAAGATGTGAACCTTCCACTAAGGGAACGGGTTCAAGTCATCCACTGAGGGATGAGAGGTTTGATTTTATTTGCATCTCGTTGGGGAGAAAATTAATTTGATTTGTTGATTTATGATTTGTGCTCCACTAGGGGTGAAAATGTGAACTCTCCACTAGGGGAGCAAGTTCAAGTCATCCACTAGGTATAAGAAGTTATGAAATCCTCTGAGGAATTAGAATTCGGGATCTGCTAGGGAGAAATTTGATTTGATTTGCATGTCACTGAGGAGAAGCTGATTAATTTGATTATTTGAATTGATTTGACTCCACTAGGTGAGGTTGATTGATTTAGTTTATTTAATTTGAACTCCACTAGGGGAGGTTGATTGGTTTATTTCAGATTTTAGATTTTTGAATTTTTGAGATGGACCATATTGGTTTGCGATGGACTACACTGAGTAGGGGTCATGTTGGCCTTGATCTACATCAGATTTATCAATTTAAAGGGATAGTCTACCAATCACATGGTAAAACTATCCAACCAAAAGGGCTGTCTTTCGATTTGCAATGGTCAAACTAGGAAAAAAAGTGTTGGGACTCATATCTTCCAAAATAAGGAACCACTGGGGTGATACATTAGCAAGGTAACATATCAACCCGACCTAAGGCTGACTACTGAGTGAATGCTAAGGGAATTAAATTAGCTCAAATATAGTCAAGATTAATTTTTTTAAATTTTTTTTATGGATCCCATTGGTTTGCAATGGACTGCACTGAGTATGGGCCATATTGGCCTTAATCTACATCAGATTTACCAATCCAAAAGGGCAGTCTACTAACCACATAGTAGGTCTATCCAACCAAAGGGACTACCTTTCAATTTACAATGGTCAAGTTAGGAAGAAAGCACGGAGACTCACATCTTCCAAAATAACGAACAACTAGAGTGATACATTAGCAAGGTAATATATCAACCTGACCTAAGGCTGACTACTGAGTGAATACTGCTGGGGGACTTAAATATGCTCAAAGATAGTCAAGATTAATTTTTTTTAATTATTTTTGATGGATCATATTGGTTTGCAATGGACTGCACTGATTGGGGGCCGTACTAGCCTTGATCTACATTCAGATTTATTGATCCAAAGGGGTTGTCTCCCAACCACATAGTAGGACTATCCAACCAAAAGGGTGTCTTTTAGTTTGTAATGGTTAAGTTAGGAAGAAAGCACAGGGACTCTCATCTTCCAAAATAAGGAACCACTAAGGTGATCGGTTGCTTGTGCAACAAATCAAACTCGACCTAGGGCTGACTACTGAGTGAATGCTGCTGGGGGACTTAAATCAACTCAAAAGATAGTCAAAGTTAATTTCATTTTAATTATTTTTGATGGATTCCGTTGTTTTTCGAGGGATCACATTGAGAAGGAGCTTATATCAGCCTAGACCTATCTCAGATTTACTAATCCAAAGAGAGTAATTTCTTGGCCGAGGGGAGAACTATCCAACCAAAGGAGTGTCTTTCAGTTTGCAATGGTCAATTCAGGGAAGAAAGTATGGAGACTCACATCTTCCACTACAAAAGACCACCGGGGCGATCGGTTGCTTGCATAATAAATCGAACCCAACCTAGGGTTGCTCGTCATTTGTGACAGTTATGCTAGAAAGAATGTGTCATAAGCTTACATCTTCCAAAGCAAAATGACTGTCGGGGCAACCTGTTTGTGGTAAAATAGATTGAACCCGAACTAAGAGCAATTACAGAGAGAGTGTCGACCAGGGGACTTATCTCAACTCAGGTAGTCAAGAAATTCCTATAGAGAGTTTTGCTCACATTTCCCTAAAGATAGGATGTCTGCTTGGGAAAGGGGCCACTCGGGGCTTGAATTCCTAATTTTAATTAATTAATTTTTATTTTATTTTGTTTATCAGACCCTGATTGAGGGATCATCGAAAAGAGCTTATATATGCCTAGACCTATCTCAGATTTACTGAACCAAGAGAGAATCTGCACATCCACTGAATAAATTCTCCAATCACAGGGGTGGCTACTAGGAAAGGGGGACTGTCCCCAAGAGTAATCTAGGTAGTGTCTAAATGGGGTCGCAATGGACGTGATCCAAGTAGAGTGCCCATAGGGGAAGGGATCACTAAGGGCTTTATCCAACACCCTGAAGAAGATAATATCCATAGGTTTTCAATGGCCAACTCAAGGAGAAAGCATGGGGGCTCACATCTGCCAAGAGTGGTGTATCCACCGGGTGAGTCGCTATTAACTAGAGAGCATCAACTAACCTAAGGTGCCAGTCAGTTTGCAACAATCAGCCTAGGAAGAAAGCGTAGGGACCTACATCCTGCTATAGCAAAATTGATTGCTGGGATAGTCTATCTTTGGCTCGACAGGTGTTATCCGACCTAGGACGACTACTAAGTGAATGCCACTGGGGGACTTATATCAACTCAAATATAGTCAAGAGGAAAATAGCCTCTGGGGGACTTATCCTAAGCCTCAGATATACTTGACCTAATTAGTACATGATGATTAGTTCAAGAAGAAAGCTCAAGGACTCACATCCTCTTAAACAAAATTAACATGAGGTAGATTACTGGCTATGCAGTGAGGTCTACCAAACTAACAAGGCTCATTGGTTTGCAATGATCAAGTTAGGAAGAAAGTGCAGGAACTCACATCCGCTTAACAAGTGACCACTGGGGTGACATACTAGCAAGATAACATGTCAGCCCGACCTAGAGCAGCTAACGAGTGAGTGCCACAGGTGGCTTACTCCCACATCAAAATAGCCCAAGATGAAAGATTTGTGTTTGTGTGCTAGAAAGAATAGGATGCCTCTCAGGTTCTCTTACACATCCTAAAACACATCGGGGAATTGATGAAATGGTGCCACGGATGACAGTTGTGATCCCACTAAGAAAGGATGCCGCTTGGGTTCTTTCACGCCTAACTTAGTTATGCTAGTCAAAATAGGATGCCTCTTGGGTTCTCTCACACCTATTCTAGTAGCACTAAGAAAATTTTGTTTAATTTGCATTCGTGTTGTGAAATAGGGATATGTTGCCTCTTGGGTTCTCTTACACCTACCGTAAACACGTCATGGAGGATTCACAATCAAGCAAACAACACTTCGAATGAAGAGAAGATTTTGATGAATTGGAATGATTTTTTTTTATAATTATTTTCAAATATGTTTTTTATTGTAATATTTATTCAAATTGAGTCCATTAATTAGAAGCATCTTGTGTTCCCCTTTATAATCAATAAGTTGATAAGATCCTCCTTGGTAGGCCTTCTCTATGACAAAAGGGCCTTTCTAAGTGGGTTTAAACTTACCTCTCATCTTTCGATGGGCAATAATTGGTCTCCTTAGAACTAGGATAAGCTCTCCTACTTGAAAGGTTCTAGGGTGGGCCAGCTTGTTATGAGCTTGAATCATCTTGGCTTTGTACAACTCAAGATTCTGGCACACCCGTAGGTGCCTCTCCTCTAGACCTTCGAGCTCTTCTAACTGTAACCTGACATTTTTCTCTGTAGTGATTTTACTACCCATTGCTATCCTTAGTAATGGGAGTTGAACTTCTAATGGTAGAATGGCTTTGGACCCATACACTAAGGAGAATGGGGTATATTGAGTTGGAGTTCTGTATGTGGTGTGGTACGCCCATAAAGCTTCAACCAACTGCTCATGTCACTGTCTCTTATTATTGTTAAGTGTCTTTTTTAATATCTGGATGAGAGTTTTATTGAATGCTTCTACTAAGCCGTTTGCCCTCAGATAGTAGATGGTGGAATATCTCCAATATATATCGTGTCTCATGGCAAAACTGTTGATCTTGGTGCTTTTGAATGCAGTACCATTATCGAATATAATTCGTCGAGGCACCCTGAACCTATATACAATATGATTCCTGAAAAACTGAAGCATAAGCTGAGCTATGACCTCTCTAAGTAGTATTGCCTCCGCCCACCTGGAAAAGTAGTCATTTGCAGCCAGAATGAACCGATGACCCTTGAAAGAAGAAGGATCGATAGGACCTACTATGTCAGTATCCCATCACTCAAATGGTCATAAGGCCAATGTAGGGTGTAGAATGTTGGGTGGTTGATGTAAGATCACATCATGTACCTGACAATGATGGCATCTCCTAGCCACATCCATGCAGTCTGTAATCATCGCAGGCTAGTAGTATCCTAGTCTCTTGATCATTGTCTTCATCTTTGGACCAGATTGATGCACTCTGCATAGACCTGGATGTACCTTGGTCACGATCTTATGTTCTTCATGTTTAGGCTAAACAAAGTAACCACATATGATCGAAAGATCGTCGGTACAAGGTGTCATCCATGAGAGCATAGGAAAGAGCTCTCTATTTCTCTTGAGGAAGTTTGTCTGTGTTCAAATAATATATGAATGGTTGTCTCCAATCTGACTCATCGTCTTCTCTGGCAATGGCAACCTCTCCATCAAGAGAAAGTCTCTCGATGAGTTCAGCATCAATAAGGGATAAGACCTATCTATTTTGGACCCCAATTGGAATGAACTCATCTTTCGGACATGCCAATTTCTTGGCAAGTTTGGCCAAAGCATCTGCTACTATGTTCTCTCCTCCAGGGACCATGTAGATGGTGAAATCAGGGATCTAGGCCAACAGCTCCATGGTGTACTCGTGGTAGTGATGATGCTTAAGTTTTAAAACCTTGTAGGATCCGGTAATTTGGTTGATGACTAATTGAGAATCCTCGTAGATGTTGATGCTCTTAACACACATTGTAATGGTTAAGTCTAGACCAACAATCAAAGCCTCATACTCAACTTTATTATTGGTGCATGGATTGGAGAGATAGTATGAAAATCTCATCATATTGTGGTTTGGAGTTAAGAGAACTATTCCTACTCATGCTTTTCCTGGAATAGTAGATCATGGTTCTTATCCTTTTTGAAAGAAAGACGCACCAGCAAAATACATCTCCCAATGGCGGTTGTCAACCTCCCCTAAGTTCATGATTTGTTCATCATGGAGATCATCACTAAGAGGGGAATCAGCAGGAAGTAGGTGTACTGCTAAGAAATTCACTAGTGCTTGACCTTTCATCGCACGGAGGGGTACAAATGTAATATCAAACTATGAGAGAATCATAGACCAACATGTCAATTGTCTAGGTAACGTTGGTCGTGTCATGAGATACTACAATGGATTGATTCTTGAAATCAAGTTCACCTTATGAGAAAGCATATAGTGCTGTAGCTTTTGGAATGCAAAGATTAAAGCCAGGCAATGTTTCTCAATAGGTGGGTAGTTCACTTCAATAGGGATCAGACGATGGCTGAGGTAGTAGAGAGCACTCCCCTTCTTTTCATCATTGGATTGGGCCAATAAAGCTCCAAGAGTTGTCAATGCATAAGAATAGCTTGCCGGGATAGGGCTAGAGTGGCTTCACCAAATATTTCCTGATATCTTCAAATTCATGCTGACACTTATCATCCTACTTAAACTTAGCATCCTTTTTGACAAGTGCTAAAAATGGCTTGCATCTCCCCTATAGGTTGGAGATAAAGTGTCTTAGATATGCCAACCACCCTTAAAAAGATTTGAGTTGGGTTAAACTTTTAGGGAGTGGTATTTCTAAGATAGCTTTAATCTTTTCTGGGTCTATCTCTATTCCCTTGTCGGACAATCAACTTCACAAGTTACTCGAATACACTTGAGGGGTTCATTCTGAGGTTAAATTATCTTAACTATTCAAAACTACTCTCAAGTCAAAGAGATGGTCTTCCTTTTTGGCTTTTGACTACTAGATTATCAACATAGCACTCAACTTGATGATGGATGAGTACATTGAAGATGAGTCATGGTCCTTGGTATGTAGCACGCATTTTAAGGAAAGGCATGACCTTATAATAATAGATTTTGATCGGGGTTCAAAAGTGATATTTCATTTGGGGTCCATCTTGATAGTTGTTGAGATAATCCATGAAGGAGAAAATTACATGAGATGAGGTGATATCCACCATTAACTAGAATGGGAAAGAAAATATCCTTAGGACATGCCTTATTTAAGTCCAAATTGATGCAAATTCAAATTTGGCCATTCTTTTCTTCGGGATGATGGCTAACCGGGTAGGTATTTTCTTCCGTGATGAAACTAGCATCGATTAATTTCATGATTTTAGAAATGACATGTTGTTCGATTTCTAATCGCACGCATCTAGGAGCTTGCCTAATAGGGTTAGCATTAGAGTTTATTGCTAGCTTGTGGACCACTATGTCAGGAGATAATCTTGGCATCTCTTCATATCTCCATGCGGTCTTTTTCCTTCTAAAGCTTTCATTGGTTGCTTCTTCATTCTGGCTGTATGTGGCGTGGATCTTCTTCTAGGTTGATTTCTTTGAGCTTGTCAATTTGAATGGATTTTCTCTTCAAATTCTAGAGGTGCATCTTTGATTTTAAGATCATCTGGATCATCTGAAGGTTCTAAACACACCTCCTCATAAGAGTTAGTGTGGTGTGAAAATAACATATCATACTCCAAATGATTGGTGAAAACTAAGCAGTAATCATCATCATCGACTTGACCCACTGTACCAAATCTTAGTCCTTATCTTGATTGTGCATCCCTGCCTCTGTTGTTCCATAGCTTCTCGAAATACTCTAACTTGTTCTTGGATCATGTATAAGGAATCAAATCTTTCTTTGCAAGATTAAGAACACAAGGCGAGTACTAATCAAAAGGTAATTTCATTAAATCTTTATATGAATTATCCTTAATTTCCACATCTGCTTTTGGACTTGAGGATGATGATCCTAATAAGAATCTCTTCGAATTAACATCCATTGAATACTTTAGGGCTTCCTTAAGTACTAAACCTTCAACTTTTTGAGATGAAAGTGAGGTTAGAGCTAAAGTTTCCAACTCTGCTAATAGTTTACATAACGATTTATATTATGTGCTTTGCTTGGAGGCTAGTCTTCATCACTATCGCTCAGTGTCACCTCAATGAAACCCGAGGAGGTTTGGTGTTCTAATCACATGAGACTCATCCTCAAGGATTCTAAGTCTATTAATGGCGGGTACTCTGACTGGAACATAACCTTGCAGCAGAGGTCTTCCACCTCTAGGCCTCACTGCCTCGCCTCGCTTGGTGGAGGTTGAGTCATTATCCCTTATGGAACAAAATGTGAGTGGAATGTAACATAGGGCTCTACTTCTTTCTTGTGGTCTCTTTCTCGCTCACTTATATTTTCCTTTTTCTTTTCTTTTTCTTTTTCTTTCTCTTTTTCTTTTTCTTTTTTTTTCTTTTTTTCTTTTCAATTTTGACCAAGTTTGCGAGAATAGACATTTTGATTTTGAGAAAGATAGTAGGTCGCATCTTCATATATCTCACCTCTCACTGAAAATGGCTTTCATCTCCATGACACGGTATTTGATTTCATCTCTTTGAAACTTGATGCAATGAAGGAGGATGGAATCATCTTATTCTAGTGTATCCAAGGCCTGGCAGCATGAACAAAGTGTTTGAATCAATTATATAGTGACTTCCATTAACCTCTAAAGGTAACACTATGGAGCTAAAACCTCTCTTGTTCATTAAATCCTCTCAATATCATCTAATCTCCTCGAAGTGTGGAGATGTCAATCCTCAAGTAGGCAGGGTCTTTAGACTCATAATATTCATGACAGGATCAGCAAAACCCGAAAGTCTAAATCGACCATAACCACTATGTGAGAAGGGGCTTAGCTCCATGTCCCCAGCTTGTCTTGTTGGTGAACAAAGAGATAAACAATGCATCTCTCATGTGCAACAAGCAGTGTGCTATATGTTGGTTAGGATTCCCACTGCCATCAAAACTTTTGAAAGAAAGAGGCATAAAACCCTTAGGATATTGGATATCATCAAATTCCTCTGGGTGAGGTCTACCCTTTAGAACTAATGAACCACCTCAAGCTTACGCTGGTGCTTCCTTCACTTCTTGTTCCACCATGAGTTTGATGTCTTCTTCTTGTATGGAGGTACTATCCACTACCTTCTACAAGCTAACTACTCTAGCGACAAACTCTTGTTGATCGACATGTAACTTCAGTGACCTCTCATAATAGTAGATGCTGCGAGCTTGATTCTGAGTGCTAGAACTATGCTAATGTCTTCAACTCCATCACTTTCTCATTTTTTGGTTGTTAGGAGGTGTTGGGTCAGTTGCATCATCCTGAGGACAACACCTTCAAACTATGATGATCTGAAGGATCGTATCAACCATGTGCCTCCCAATCTTGAGTCTTCCATCCTTAGATTGACTAATCCTTTATGATTTTTTTTTTAGATATTGTTTCAAGATATCTTCCAAAATCTCTCAGAACAAATGCTTGATTATTGGGATTATGAAAAACACACCTCCCCTGAGTACTTTTAGCTACTAGGACACATGCTCATGGCTTATTATAAGTGGATCCCACCAGATTTTCCCTCTCCCTCTATATCATGATTTGTGATGGTGGTTGGTATGAAAAGGGGTGTACTCCTTTCAATGAGGTGGATCACAACTCACCTTTGGTGGGTAGATGAATGGGGTCCCTTGGTTGTGGATCATGGGCTCTTCTCCCCGATATGCTCATGGCTTTTGGAATTTGTGAATATGGAACGACTGGCGATACATGGAGTGGAGTGTGGTGGAGGCAATCTATATGGAGCTCTCCTCTTGATGGGTGGTAATCAACACAACTGTATGTAAATGGGTAGACGATCGAAAATCTATAAGGCGGCTCTTGTTTCATATCTTTGCCTTTCTCTTCTAGTGATGTGAACTAATGCTTGGGCCTCTCTAGCCCTCTTACAATGTCTACACTGAGGAATAATTGATCACAAATCAAGCAACAGAACTCGGCCATCCATAAAGCACCATCAACTTGGCAAAACTATCCCATATGACCTCCTCTATCTCGATAGGTGTCTCATAAAAGCGAGGTGGGGGTGATACAATCCCTTGACATCTTCTCTCCTTTGAGAACTAAAAGTGGATAGAACTTGTTGAGTAAATAAAGGAGAAACCTCCACGGGTGACTCTCTGTGAGAGATATTGCCTCATCTCCTTGGCATCGTATGTGGTGTGCTTTCTTGGGATCTTTGCACTTGGGTTGGCTAGGTATGAGAGCTAAACCCTTCCTCAAGGTAGGAGACTATCCTTGAAGCCGGGTAGCCTTAGCCAATGAGTGGGTACTAGCATGTATGTAGAACAACAACTATGTAGGCACTAAATTATAGGTCTGTGAACCTTTATCGTTCCTCTTATGAAAAAACTTCATCAGGGCATCTCAATAAGAATGACTAGCCCTAGCCAATCCATGGGGTGGTGAGGTTGCCCCTCACATGTAATCTTAGCTCCCTCAAATCCTCAACCAAAATGTAGTAAATGAGCAAAATCAATTTGGGGGAGGTTGGCCCAATCCAAGGCCAAATTCATCCCAAGGAAAGTGAACATTTTGAATCCATTGTTGTACCTTGAGAAAAGGCGACTAGGCGGTTGAAATTTAACTCAGAATTTTGAAACAAACTCAAATCAGATTTCTTGTCATGGTATTCTGCTAAGTTTTTAACTTTGATTTAGAGTTTGAACCCACACTCAATAATTTGAATAAGTTAAGTGGGGCTCATTGAATTTAGTAGAGATTTTGAATAACTTGGAGGAGAGATTTTGAGTTCATTTGAGTTTAGAATCCACATTCAACAAATTTGTGTATGTTGAATGGGCTCAAATATTTTGGAGAGACTTTAATGCTTCCATTGGTTCATATTTGAATTTGATTTTATGTTCGGGGACCCTTTATTTAACAAATCTGAGTATGTTAAATAGAGGGTCAATTGATTTATTTTAGATTTGATTGATTACTCATTTAGCAAATTTGGGTATGTTAAATGAGATGTTTGAAAAGAATTTTATTTCTGCTTGTTTACCCACGATGTGTATCATGTGTGAATTTAGAAATGGAATCTTTACTTAACAAATTTGTGTATGCTAAATAAAGCCCAAATATATTTAATTTTTATTTTGATTTTGAAAATGTAATCTTTACTTAGCAAATTTGTATATGCTAAATAAAGTGAATATGTGTTTGATTGGTTTTGAAAATGGGATCTTTACTTAGCAAATTTGTGTATGCTAAATAAAGCCTAAATGTGTTTGACCTTTTATTTTGATTTTGAAAATGGGATATTTACTTAGCAAATTTGTTTATGCTAAATAAAGCCTAAATGTGTTTGATTTTTATTTTGATTTTAAAAAATGAGATCATTACTTAGCAAATTTGTGTATGCTAAATAAAGCCCAAATGTGCTTAATTTTTATTTTGGATTTGAAAATGGGATCTTTACTTAGCAAATTTGTGTATGCTAAATAAAGCCCAAATGTGTTTGATTTTTATTTTGTTTTGATTTTAAAAATGGGATCTTTACTTAGAAAATTTGTGTATGCTAAATAAAGCCCAAATGTGTTTGATTTTTATTTTGATTTTAAAAATAACGTCTTTACTTAGCAAATTTGTATGCTAAATAAAGCCCAAAAGTGTTTGATTTTGATTTGTGTTGTTTTTGAAAAAAAAAAAAAAGGGAGGACTTTTGTTTAACAAATATGGTGTGTTAAATAGAATCCAATTTATTTTCAATTTTCTTTTTAAAAAATGAAACTCTAATTTGATAAATTTTGGTATGTCAAATGGAATCGCATTGTATTTTGATTTTCATGATTTTTGCAAAGGAGATTTTCATTTAACAAATTTGGGTATGTAAAATGGAAGTCAATCATATTTTATTTTTCAAAGATGAAATTTTTGTGTGTGATTATTGCTTTTTTGAAAAGAAGGAAATTTCAACTTAATGCATGTGGAATGTGTTGAGTGGAGTTTCAAATGATATGATTTTATTTGAAAATGAAACCATCATTCAACAAATTTGGATATATTGAATGAAGATGCCTACTTTCAAATTTGTGCTTTTTTGGAAAAAAAAAAAAGAAAGAAACTCCAACTCTAATATATATGGAATATATTGGGTGGGGTTTCAATTTTATGATATGATTTTATTTGGGAATGAACTCTTTATCCAATAAATTTGAGTATATTGAATGAGGATTCTCATTTTCAAATATGTGCTTTTGAAAAGGAAGAAGCTCCAACTTCAACATATGTGATATTGAAGATTTCAATTTTATGAAATATTTTATTTGGAAATGAAACCTTCATTCAATAAATTTGGGTATATTGAATGAGGATTCTCATTTTCAAACATGTGCTTTTTGAAAGGGAAGAAGCTCCAACTTCAACATATGTGAGATATATTGAATGGAGTTTCAATTTTATAAAAATGATTTTATTTGAAAATGAAACCTTCATTCAATAAATTTGGGTATATTTAATGAGGATTCTCATTTTCAAACATGTGCTTTTTGAAAGATGATTTTGTTTTTGGTTTTGAAAAGAACCTGCAAATAGCAATCCTGAGGATTGTTAGATGGGGTTGAGTTATATATTTTGTGAAAATTTTTGTGCATGTATTTTTTTATGTGAAACTTTGGGAATGTGCTTTTGAAAAGTGTTATTTATAAAGGATTTATTCTTCTTATTTGTTGGGATGAACCTTACCATACCATAAAGATGGTAAGGAGGTTAAAAAAGGTCTTTAGTCATCTCTTTTAGTTAAATTTTATTTTCACCTATTGGGGGACTCAATAGGGGTTTTTCATGGGTGAGGTCCTAAAACCTAAAGGATGTTGGCTATAGCTTAGAGAAATGAGCTAAGTGCCAATCGAAAAAGATGGATAGTCTCAAACTCATATGAAATACAAATTCACTATCGATACTTGGAGATAATGATCATTTATCAAAGATGGAGAGAGGAACCCTCCCTAGCGAAGTCACCAGAAAAATATATGGTGTTTTATTTTGTGTTTGATTTCATGTGTGCTTATGTGAGGGGACACCACGCATATCCACAGATGTACTCATTAGGGTAATCGGGTATGACATTAAGGAATAGTATACTATCTCGAGAGAGAGTCTCTACAATGGATCTAATCACCTATAGGACTCTAAAGCATGATGGGTCTTGAATTTTGAGAGCTTTACTTTACATGGAAAATTAGATTCCTTAAGAATACTCTGATTAAGGTAAATGATCATTTCTCCAAATTTCAAAGAAGGACTATCAATCAATTGGTTATTTTAGAAAATCAAGTGGGATTGATCAAAAGAGAGTTATTATTGAAACCAAAGAGATGAGTAGGGATGCTCATGATACTAGAAAACCTAGTGAGCATCCCAAACTATCTATGGTTGGGCTTTATATTTTTGAAATTGAGGAGAATTATATGTTTGAATTGAATTTTTATTAAAAATCTAGGGCTTACAATTCCACAATACAATATTGTAGAAATGCCTAAGAGGTGAGGATTTATGCTTGTAGCCCCAAAGGAAAATAGCAACCTCAAATCCTAAATCTAGGGAGCTTTGGCGAGGGCCAAAACATGACCTAAATCTAAGAGAAAAATGGGTATATGGTTTACCTCCACAAGAGAATAAACCACATGGTGGACTTAAAATCACCTGTGGAGCTAACTCCTCTATTTTAAATACATGTAGGCAAGTCATATGCTTTGCAAGATGGTTAGGTTGTTGTTTATTTAGAAAGGAGACTAAGTTCTTAAACACACTCCCTAAGAGACTATATCATGAAGGGCATGAATAATGACCTAAATCTAATGCAAATTTTGTCAAGTTTTATTTTGATTTTTGGACATTTGTATTTGACATAGGCTATGGGATTTTATATGCCTAATGTATGAGAAATTAGTTATGGGCCAAAATCAGAAAGAAGGAAGTGTGTTTCCATCATGGTTCTCAAAGGTCAAGCCATTTTCTCTAGCAAAGGTGGAATCCCTCCATTGCAAAGAGTGAGACAATATGATTTATGCATGATATGAGACATACAACATCCAGCTAAAGGGTTACTAAATCTTTTATTATCTTGATTTATGTCCTAAGCTTTAGGTGAGGTTATTAATTATTTAATTTAATTTTGAATTGATTAATCGGATATGAAAATTTATTTTTCTAAGAGCTAATCACCAGGACCTTGATCACCAATCATAAAGAAACTATGAAAAGGCTTGTTATTTCTAATGCACCAATATATCAAAATTTTATGCTATCATAAAGAATAAGAGGTTGTGGTATATCTCCATACAACTGAGAAATGTAGGTGGCGAGCTCTTATACATCAATGAAAGAATAATTACAATCATGAAATGATAAGTGCTATGGGGGTCTTCATGCTTCACCCTCCATTCTTCACTCCTTGTCCTTCATTCCTTCATTTTGTTTTGCTCTATTTCTCTCTTTCTTTTGGTTTGACTTAGGATGCAGTTTGCTCTAAGGCTTCACATGGTATATAATACATGGTCTTATAACCAATATTCACCTTAATCCCCATAACACTTGTCTTAAATCTAATACAAAAATTACATTAAAAGGAAGAAAAGTAAATCTAGCTACACCTGCAAAATAAATGTTAGCTAAACACACCAAACAACCTAAGAAGTTATAGGAATAATTTAGACTTAGTACCCCACACATGGGTCACCAAGCCCATCTATCCTAATTTAGGTTAGGCTTAGGGGTATAAGCAACCTGCATAGCAAAAAGTATTTATATTTTTTTATTACAATGCCTCTTAAGCACTCAGCATGATTAGGCTAATATAATCATGATCACGCATACCTAACATCAGTCTAAAATATTACACCAAAATAAAATCATGCATCAAATCATGCACTGCCCTAACATAGAGCTAGAAGTGGTGACTTAGCCTAATGTGTGTGTCATTTAAGGCTTGTGTGGCATATCTTAGCTAGGCTTTAAGGTTGAAATTTTTCAAGTGTGAAAGATTCAATTTAGATGGTGGTTTCATTTTAAGTGAGTTAGTTGACTTGTCAATTTTAGTTGGTGCTTTGATTTGGTTTGAATGAACCTACCCTTAGTGACTGAATGTTATGAAGAGAAGAAAAGAGAGGAGAGCCCTCTTTCATCCCTGCCTTAAAGCATTTCTAAGGTAGATTAATTAATTAAATTTCCTTTAGTGAATGGTTTATTATGTGTTTTAATTAACCCTAAGTTTACATTCATTCTAAATATCCCTATTCAATAAGAAAGGCATCTTAGGATCAATTAGGGTGGTTTACTATCACATAACACACATCCATTCATTTCTTTTCACTATATATACCATGCATATGAATAATCCTAAGCATACATATACATGCAATGGAAATCTTAGCACACTTTGATGATGAATGTAAAGAGATATGATTTAAAAATTTGGATATTTCACTTGTTAATTGGATCATTAATGCATGTCTTTGTTATATAGAAAAGAGGGATTTTTCATCCATTAGATGAATGCACATCCACATGTATAAAAGTTATAAGTGAGTACGACGCCATTATTTTCTACACCAGGGGTGTAAGGTATAAGACCTACTTAGGGCTACTTAAAGCCTTAGGATATCCGCGATATACCACTTTTCTTAGATACATGTAGATGTACAGAAAGAACAAAATGGATAAAGAATCATGCAAGAGATTATGTTTAATTTATTTGTATTATTTACATGTGTGATATGAAGATCCTTCCAAAGTCTTAATATAGAGTTATATAGGAATAAATTTAGGCAAGTGTTATGTTCTTTTCGAATGAACTATACACTTCAAATGAATCCATATTAAAGAAGAAAACTTAATACACATCTTATGCTATAAGCACATGCAAGCTTATAGATATTTATAACTAGCATCACTTCATTTATAATCTTTAATTTATAGGTTTTGAAAATAATTTTTGGTTTAATAATGATAATAGTCATTCATATTCTTAATTTTAACCAACACATGTAATTTGATATAAAAGGAAATTTTTTCAATTAATTTTTAAAAGAAATGAATGCATGATTTCATATGCCAAACAATATTTAGCATGATTGGAAAGAAATAAAGGAATGTAAGCACATGACTTCATTCACCCTAATTTTCTAAGGATGATCATATAAAATAAGATCATTTAAAATGAATCAAAATTCTTTAAGGAGATCTTTATTTTTGAATTTGATCTGATTTAGGAAATATGATATGGGTTTGCTAGTCCTAACCCATTCCCCCATATTTGAATTGGTTTAGTTTAATTTAGAACAATTAGGTTGATTTTTTTATGTTTTATTTAGGTTAAGGTATGAATTAAATGGATTAATTATCCCTTACCTATATCATAAGTTAATTAACTAATTAAATAAGCCAATATGATATGAAACCACATGAAAAGTAAATTTGCAATGAAGAAATGAAAGGGGCCTAATGCAATTGACTTATGAGTTAATTAAACTTGGGGATCTCACTTAATTACACTTATGATTTTCTCACACATGTGAATCAATCACAATTTCATTATCTCTCACCTTGGGTTATTGAACATCCAAGGAGCTACCCAAGATCAATTAAAGGTTGTTTAGGTTGGGTGAATTGATTTTTTTTAATTTTAATTTCATTAGGCCATTAATGAATTAATTAAATGCTTTAGTTATGCTTTGATTGGAATGATGAAATTAACTTAGGGGAAAGGATCAAGGACAAGGCCCCAATCTTAATCCCTAAATCATTCAATCATCCCTCCAAGTTTTGATTCCCTCATTTTGAAGATTTAATCACTTGATTAATCAACTAATCATTCCATTAACCCATTAATTAATTTAATTTTCAAAGGTAAAGAATACTTAGAAAATAAATTAAGAAAAATATCCCCAACCATATTCCCTAAATGATCTTTTTGTTTAACAAGGATAATTATATTCAAGTGATTAATCAAGCTACTATTCATCCTTTAATTATAATTAATTTGATTAAGAGAGTGATTAGGGCTTACTCAAATGTATTCTCTAATTAAGCAATCAATAAAATCCCAAAAAATAGGGGAGGCAGAGGTCATCCCCCTAAACATCCATAGAAAATTTGAGATTGATTGAATGCTTAATTAAGGTATAATTAAGCTAATTAATTTTTTTATAAAACCTTAATTAAGCCAAATTCACTACTCAAAATCAATTAGTTATAATTTTCCTAGATTCTCCTCTGAAATATCTTCAAAATGAGCCTGAGTTTGTATTTTTTTTAGATTTTCTTACAATTAGTTATGATTTTAGGAAGTTTCACCATTAAAATTAGATTAATTAAGCCTAATTAAACTCTCAATCCCGTCGGCCATGTGGTGGGTTTTCCATGTGGCGGTTATTTAAGTTGTCATCACATTTGGTCACGGCGGCGGACACATCTTCTCTACGGGTCATCAAATTTAAAATCAGATGATCGAGATTAATCATGTGATTTAGGCTTAGAATCACAGGGGATCTAGTGTGATTTGATCAGCACCGTTTGATCCAATCATGCGGAATGGACAGTCCGTGATCAATCTCCTCCCGAGCGACGAGAGATGGATGCCGTCCATCGATTGTCACTCGATCTGAGCTCGAATGGAGCTCAAATTCATCCCACACCTTTGGGGAAGCACAAGCAATACATCTAACGGTGGAGATCACATGACATAATGATTTCCTTCATAAAGGACCAAGCAAAATTTACTCTAAGGTTAGTTTCAATGGCATACCTCACTACAGGCTATCACCAACGCTTCCAATGATTGCGATAGCTTCGTCTAGTAGAGATGAAGCCCTATTGAAGAAATTCAATCTTAATTTGAAGTGGTTTTCTCGATTGACCAAGCTTCTCTTCAATGGTGATCGGCTTCGATCAAACTCCTAGCTCCAGTCATGGGGGAGCTTGTGATTCAATTTATTTCAACTCGCCTAGGTTCAAGGATGATGCGTGCAAGATTAATTTGACTTTGGTTGAGAATTGAGTAAATTGGGTTTGAATTCACCTCCCTTATTTTGACTTTGAGTAAAATCAAGACTAGGGAAGCAAGGGTGCTTAGAAATGGCTAAGGAAAGCTCTAAGATGCTTGGCTTCGACTCCTAGAGCTCTTAGAATGAATCAATTCTAGTTTGAGTGAGAATGGGGGGGCATATATAGCTGATTTGCCATTTTGGCTCAATGGGTTGGATTGGCTGATCGGTTTGAGTTGAAAAACATCCCACATGGGTTTTTTTGGGCAGAGGAGTTAGGGAGAGTGGCTGCCCATGTGCTTGGTAAGTGGATTTGGTGAGCCAAGTGTCCAACGGTGAGTGGGGAGGTCAGTTTAGCCTTGCCTTGGTTCATGTTCACCACCCTCTTTGGTGCCCATATGGACCAATAAATAGGTGCCAAGTGGCATTGGGAGAGAAATGGTTAAATTCCAAGTGAATTTGGTCATGGGATACCCTTTGACCTAAGGACAAAGTGGTCATTTGGCTAGACTTTGATTTAGGCAGATTTGAAATGATTTAAAAATGGGTTGGGCCAAATTTCAAGTGATTTGGAGTTCATTTGATTTGATTTGGTTCAATTTGACCATTTAGATCAAGTTGGGTTATGTTGAACAATTGGTCAAATTGGGTCAAACCATGGGTTAGGTCAAGTTCAAAAGATCATTTGGAGCTTATGGGTACCACTGGTTTGATTTAATTTGGTTTAGATTTAGTTTTGGTTCATTTAGGTTCATTAAGGTCAAATGGGTCGAGTTGACCAATTTAACCCATTTGACCCAATTGGGTTAGGTCATGGGTTGGTTTAGGCTTAGGTGATCATTTGAAATGTATTGCAAGCTTTGGTTTCAATCAATTTTGATTTGGTTTGATTTCAAGTTAGTTTGACCTTTTAGGTCAAATTGGGTTCATAGT
This sequence comes from Cymbidium sinense, assembly GCA_021442155.1. Lineage (NCBI taxonomy): Eukaryota > Viridiplantae > Streptophyta > Magnoliopsida > Asparagales > Orchidaceae > Cymbidium > Cymbidium sinense. Next base: position 141,579,672 of record CM038215.1, read on the forward strand.
CAATTGGGCTAGGTTGGGTCTAATTGGTCAATTGAAGCTTTGGTTAAGTTCAACAATCAATTTAGAATGAATTTGACCCATTGGTTGCAATCAATTTGGCTTTGATCAAGATTTGACCCATTTTGGCTTTTTAGGTCAATTTGGGTCAACTTAGGTTAAATGGCCAATTGGGCTTGGTTTGGCTTAATTGGTGGTTTGGTCATGTTCAATCATTGATTATGAATGAGTTTGAGTCAATGGTTTTAATCAATTTGGCTCATAGTGAATTTTGGTTTATTTAGGTCTCATTTGGGCTAAGTGTTGACTTGGTCAAAGGCTAGGTTTGACTTAGTTTGACCCAATTTGAGTGACTGGTCATTCCAGGATGATTGTTGATCACAATATGAGGTTTGAATGGGCGTAGTTCAATCCAATTTGGGTTGGATTAGAACTTAGCTCAAAAGGGTCTTTTAGGTCATTTTAGGTCAAGTGAACCTAAATGGGTCAATTGACTTGATCAAGGCTTGATTCAAGTTTGGTTGAACTCAGATATGGATTTATGATGGAAATATAAATCCAATTGCAAGTGGTTTGGAGTCAAATGGGTTTTGGATCATTTAACAATTTCAAGTCAAGAGGATGAACATGGGTTTGACTTGGGTTAGTTTGATTTTGGCTTGGTGATTGTAGTTTGTGTTTATATTTGGGCATGTGATTGAAGGAGTGATTGTTTGAAGAGAAAATCTAAGGGTTTTTGTTGATTTGAGAATAATTTGGCTAAATTCAAGAAATTAGCTTAAAAGATGTAAATCGGGTTTGGATTTGAGTTTTGAATTTATGTTGATTTGATTTTGGCCATTTAAATTTATATTTTATTTATATTTTTGAGTATAAATGAGAATATAAATGATCCATGAGAGAATCATGTGAATTAAGAGTGATTTGAATGTGAATTTGGCTAAGGTAGGTCAAAAAGTTTGGAAAAATGTGTTTTGATTTGGTTTGATTTATATTCATTTGATTTGGGCGATTTGGATGCCAATTTTCATTTATAGTTGTGAATATAAATGATGGAATAAGTTATTCATAAAATAAATCACTTGGCTTTGGGTTCATTTGAAGTGTTTGGCTAAGCTTATGGATGTGATTCATAAGGCTTAGGAAGGTTTTGGATTTGGAATTGATCATGGGTTTTAATCATCTAGAATTGGAGTTAGATTTGGGATTGATTCATGATTTGGATTTTAGAATTTGGATTTGGATTTGGATTTAAATTAGAGGTTTGGTTTGGAAGTAGGAAGCAAGGATTGTGTTCAAGCTATAGGGTAGGCAAGTCCTCTTAAATCCCTAAGGCACAACCTATTTCTATGGCTAACTCTTCTAGGTGTCTAGGGTTAGGTTAAGTGTTCACCTAATCACTAGAAGTGTCTCAATACTAAGGAACTCTTAGTATCAAGAGGAGTCCTATGTCTAAGATGGAGAAGTTGAGAGCTCACTCCAAAAGTGAGGTCAATATGGCTCAATTGGTTTTGGTTAATTTGGCCTAGGTTTGAATTTGACTCATTTAGATTCAAAAGGGTCAAATGAGTCAAGTTGACCAATTTGATCAATTTGACTAAATTAGGTTAGGTTAGGTGTTGATTCAAGTTCAATTGGTTGATTAAAAATGATTGTGGTCTTAGGTTTGGTTTAATTTAGATTTAATTTGAATTTTAGCCAATTTGACCCTTTAACTTAATTTGGGCTAGGTTGGGTCAAGTTGACCAATTGGCCAAATTGGGCTCAATTATGACTTTGATCAAATTCAATATGTGATTTGTAATGAGCTTGCACCATTTTTTGTAATCAATTTGGATTAAATCATGATTTGGCCCATTTTAGCTTTTTAGGCCAATTTGGGTCAACTTAGGTCAAATGGCCAATTAGGCTTAGTTTGGCTCAAGTGAGGGTTTGGTCATGTTCAATCATTCATTATGAGTTGGTTGCAATCAATTTGGCATATGGTGGATTTTGGCTAGCTTGGGTTTCATTTGGGCTAAATGTTGACTTGGTCAAAGGCTAAGTTTGACTTGGTTTGACCCAATTTAAGGCTATTGGTCACCCTAAGGTGATTGTTGGTTATGTTGTAATGTTTAGATGGGCTTAGTTCAATATAGTTTGGGTTGGATTAGAACTTAGATCAAAAAGGTTCCCTTAGGCTACTTTGGGTCAAGTGAGCCTAAATGGGTCACTCGGCTCAATCATGGCTTGATTCAAGTTTAGTTGAACTCACATGTAAGCCTAGGGTTGAAATATAAATCCAATTGCAATTGGTTTAGAGCCAAATGGGTTTTGATTCATATGATAATTTCTAGTCGAAAGGGGTAAACATGGGCTTGACATGGGTTTGGTTAGACAATTATGGTTTATGTTTATATTTGGATCAAAGATTATAGGAATGATTGAATCATGAAGAAATCCATGAGTTTTGAATTGATTTGGGTATCATTTAGCCAAGTTCAAGAAATTGGCTAAAAGGGCTAAAATTGAGAATTTGATTTGATTTCAGTTTGGTTTTGGTCATTTGGAATTATATTTCATTTATATTTATGAATATAAATGAAAATATAAATGGGTTGCGAGAAAATCACTTGAGTTTGGAGTGATTTGGAAACAAGTTTGACCAAGTCTAGGGATGTAGGTCAAAAGGGCTAACTTGGGTTTTGATTTAGCTTGATTTATTCTTGATCATTGGAAGGTGGATCTCATTTATATTTTTGAATATAAATGAAAGAATGGTTAATTTATAAAGAAATCAATAGAGTTTGGGTTGAGTTGGATTGAGATTTGATTAAGCTTATGGAGGTGGGTCCATATGGTTTAAGAAGGGTCTTGATTTGGTTTGATTTATTTTGATTTGATTTGAATAGTTTGAATTTGTATTCCATTTATATTTGAGAATATAAATGAAGGAATGATTGTTTTATAAAAAAATCAACAAAGTGTGGGTTGGTTTGAAGGAGTTCTGGCTAAGCATATGAAGGTAGTTCATATGACTTAGAAAGAGATTTTGGAGTTTTGATTTAATCATAGGTTTCAATCATTTGGAGTTGGATTTGATTTGAAATTTGGTTTGGGATTTGATTTGAGATTGAATTTGATAATTTAGAAAATCAATTTGAATTAGATTTGATTTGAATTTGGTTAAGGCTAAGTCCATAAGATAAAATCAAAGGGCTTAGGAAGGGATTTTAAATTTTGAATTTAATCATGAGTTTCAATCATTTGATTTGGGATTGGATTTATGATCTAGAATTTGAGTTTGAGGTTTGGTTTGAGAAGGAAAGCATGGATTAGGTTTAGGGCTATAGGGTAGGCAAGTCCTTTTAAATCCCTAAGGCACGGCATATTCCTAAGGCTAACTCTTCTAAGTTTCTATGGTTAGGTTAAGAGTTCACCTAATCACTAAAGTATCTTAAGATTAAAAAACTCTCAATGTCTATAAGAGTCCTAGATCTATGATGAGGAAGTTGAGAGCTCACTCCAAAAGTGAGGTCAACACCCAATTCAAGGCCACTTGTGGTAACACAGGAAGAAATGATGCACTGCTTTTCTTAAGAGTGTGCATTCGGTCGGATTGGACGGATCGATTTTTTCATTTGCTAATCCGTTCGGTTTGAAATTCAGAATCCAAAAATCCGATCCGTATAAGATTTAATCAAATCCAAACCAATCCAATCCAAAAAAAATTTTGGATTTTCGATTCAGTTGTTAAAAAACTGAAATAATTAAAATAAAAAGCCTATTATTTAATTAAAAAAGGCAGATTTCACAATTTTTTCCTGTTTCCACGGTTCCACACTTCCACTACAGGAAGATTTCAGAATTCTTTTATGATTTATATTTTTTGAAACAGATATACTCATATTTTTTGAAACAAGTTTATATTTTTGAATTTTGATTTGAAAGACTTTGCATTTAATAAATAAATAAATATTAAATATATTACTTAAAGGGCACTAATTAACTCCCACACCCACCTGTAATGTGATGAAATACATTTCTTCAAACATCTTTTTTCTTTCACACCATTTTTAATAACATAACACATTTGTCATTAATCCAATAAAATTTATATGCTAACAAAAAGAAAATTTTCAATTGCAATATTACAAACATTCATAAATCATAAACATTCCACATTTAAAAAGGATTATAATTACATATCGCAATAAACATTCATAAACATTTTCAATTTCTCTAATTCTCTTCCACATTTAAAAAGGAAGCATGATCAAGATTGTCCGCATTCGGTGAAAGGGTTCAATTATAACCCAGAAAAGTGCCATTTTTAACCTTTGCATATTTCTTTATCAGCTGAAATGATAATCTACAAAACACATATATAAGTGGTTATTGAACTTCGATAAACAATAATATTAAAAGATCTAAAAGAGGTGGAAATCAACAAACATAACAAATACATAAATATAAGAACTTTTTTTAAGAAAAAAATCTGACCTGAAGTTTACCAATGAGGATGTGCTCAATGCTCATAGTTTCTGATTAATGGCTTGAAATACTAAACTGTTTATGCTTGCAGCTAACTCTACAAATGTTCTTTGTGGCAATCGGATCAAGGGTGGCATCTTTTGTTATGATTAGAAATAGGAGATTAAACAAAAGAGAGACTAAAAATGAAAGTAAAATTAAGAAAAGAAAGTCAGCTCAAAAAAATTCCTAAGAGCAACAAAATATGTGAGCATCCAAACTCCAGATTGGAGGGTTACAATCATATATAATGCTATCAGTAATAGTAAATAAAATATAACATCAAAGCCATCATTGTCAAAAGTGTTGCCAAACATCCCCAAACCCATTCACGATTCAAATAAGACATCCTCAAGTAATTAAATCGTAAATGTTACCTACCTAACCATAACAAAATAAGCAATACCAACGTAATGTAAACTACGTAACCCGCCTCCAAAATAGTAAACAACTCCAAATCTCCAAAGCAGAAAACACTAAATAGTATAAAAAGAATCCATCTAAATTGAGACAAAGCCTACCTCCGAAATAGTAAATAACTCCACCAGTATAACAAAATAATCCATTACTCCATCTAGATTTCAGCCGATAGGCAATACCACAGAACACAAACAACAGATCCTGCCTCCGAAATAGTAAACAACTCCAAGTCTCCAAAGCATGAATAGGGGTAACAATTAATAACAAAATAAAATTTCATGTCAATGAATAAGCTGAGCAGAGCCACCCGACATCAAAAAAATAGACATATCTAGTGTCCTAAGGAGTACCAATGAACCTGAACTGACATGGTAGCAAAGATGGTAGTAATACAACTCCTTTATTAGTTTATTATGCAATTGCTCAAAAAAGTTGAACAAGCATAATCATGAACTGCATAATAACTGAAAGTGCAAAGTTTGAACAAGAATATGCTAGCTAATTAAGCTTATAAATAGGTTCATTTATTAAAAATAGATTGTAGAAAGCTCATCCATGCTCCAGCAAAAAAAAGTTACATCTATGATACATTATTAAAAAAAATACTAAACTAGATAGCATGAAACTTAATAGGAATCATCAGATCATGAAGAAAAAGTTTTCAAATTTGAATATGAACGTGGTAAACAATAATAAGAGATTCATTAAGCTATTCACTATATTTATTGAAATTGTATAAAATCCATAAATCAACAAAAGATATAACTTAAAACTTACCTTAAAATTCCCTCTACAACCCAACATCCATAACAAGAGTTTTGATTAAGCAAGGAAGGATTATTCAAAATTGCACTTCTGTATGTCTCTGTTCTCACTTAAACATTGGTATTACATATTATGTTAATTTACCTTCCTAAAGGCATAACATCAATAGTAGCCCAAAGGCAAAACCTCCACCTAAATAGGCTAATAGCAAAATAGTAGAATATAAGTAGCAACAGAGAGAGGAAAGCCATAGGGAGACCAAGAGGGCATCCAGAAATAACCATCAAAGCCACCACTAATGCAGCAGGAAAAACACCACATCCAGCACCATCGATCAAGAAGCAAATATCACGAAACACCGACGCAGGACAACAAAATAAATAAGACTATAAGAGGGATTCAATACCAATAGCCAGTGCAGAAGCATCAAGCATCAAAGGCAAGATAACATGCAATCCCAAGTCACCAAGCCAGAGAGACTGAGAGAGACACAACCAGCCCTCGAAACACTTGGCCAATCCATTCAGAGGAGCAACTACCAGCAAACTAGTAAGCATAGACAAAAAAACAACCACAACCATCTCCTAAATTGATAAAAAAACCAACAAAAAGAAAAAACCAACCCAAACTAGGAAAACAACTAAACATAATTGAAAAAAAACAAAGCTAAGCAAATCCTAAAGAGGCCAATAGCTGCCACCCGACAACCAACAATAGCAGGCAGCAGTAAAAGTTCAAATTCAGTAAAGGGAGCAGTCAGAGAAGAAACAATCCAAATATCCAATCTATATTGTTGAACAGTATTTCACCATATGTCAACTAGTAATTACTAATTACCAAGCAACAAAAAAAATGTAAACCAAAAAAGAATCTACCAAAATGTATCATAAGATGTCATGTAAGGGATGTATATGAGTATATCTATTACTCAGATGAGTGATGAATGATCATGATCAGATGATCAGATTATCAATTCTTTACCAAAAGGTTGTATCATCTATAACCTTTGATAGATCTGAAAGAAAAAGTATTAATGAATAATATAGTATGGTAGTGATGTATGGCTGAAAAAAAAGTGTTGTCAATAATTAGAAAAGTCTAAAAGATATAGCAATACCTTCATCAAATTTATCAATATCTAATGTTCAACATTGACCTGCATTTGTCCACTTTGCTTTCATCCAATCTTGGGCACAAATAAGAGCTTGTACTATTTTTGGAGATAAAGAGCTCCTAAAAGCATCTAACACCAAGAAAAAAGTAGACTTAGAAGACAGCTGATATAGAACCAAAATATCTCTAGCCATTTGAGATAAGATGGGAAACCTTGGAGCATTAACCTTCCACCATGTTAAAATATTAAAGTCATCTTGCATAACTTGAGAGTCTTCAGCCAAGTATTTATCTAAGTATGTTTTACTCTCAAGATCATCTATCCCATAATTATGCCTCTTGAACTTCTCAACCATTGTGTACTTCTCTCACCCCCCTCCCATCCCCTTGGATCATGATGGCTTTCAACAATATTTTGTCTTATCTCAGGAGTAATTTCATCTCTATTCCTATTAACTAACTTCATCTTATAATCAAAGAACATATCGTAGTAGCTAGACCTTATTGCTCGTGCCAAATTATCCCCCTCCAAGCCAGGATACATATCCACTACAGCAAATTCAATATATATAAGTTTGAACCTGGGATCAAGTACAACTGCAAGATAAATATTCATATTCATTTTATCAACACATCTTCAATACTTATCAAACTTTAATTTCATTTTTTTTGCCATGCTACTAACTTCAACATCATTATGGGATTCCTAACTTTGAAGCATGCATTGGATCTCCGCAATCTCATGAAAGAATGTATTTGAAGTGACATATAAGGAACCGAAAATGCACAAAGTCAGTTCATAAAATCTTTCTAAGAATGTAACAAGCCTTCTTGCATTCTCCCAATCACCATCACATGGAACTCCACCTCCACCATGATTTGCATCCACTTCTTTCTCCAACTCTATTCTAAATTGAGGATCAACCTCTTCATATCTCTCAAAAACTTTTTGAAACTGAAGCGTTGAATTTAACATCGTATATGTAGAATTCCACCTTATAGGTACATCTAAACACAACAAGCTTTTGCTTTGTATTTTTCAATTTCAATGCATTCTTTGAATTTTTTAAGTCTTGATGGTGACTGTCTAATGTACCTCACCACTGCTCTTACACATTGTACAGATTTATCAACCTCCTTAATTCCATCTTGAACAATAAGATTTATAATATGTGCAACACATCTCATATGTAAGAACTTATAATCAAGAACACTTCCCTCTTGTTTATAAAATTTCTTCTGCAAATGATTGATAATACCATTATTGGATCTAGCATTATCAACTGTGATTGTAAATACTACATTAATACCCCAATCAATCAAACATCTCTACACCTCCCCTATGACTATATATGGGACAAAAATTAATGACTCTCTTATTTAACTTCCAATCTTCATCAATATATATATAATTAATTCTCCTCAATTGATGTCCATGTTGTCAAGCAAACCCTTGTAGTTGAATCTAGTAATATTTTTTCCAAAGCATTCTTCTCATTTAAGTAAAATTCAAAGCAGTTACGAGTAAGTGTCCAACGAAAAGGTATTTTAAACATTGGGCAACATTGAGTCATAAAATATTTGAACCCATATCCTTCAACATGTTTGAATGGCAATTCATCCATAATTATCATGGCTACTAAAGCTTTTCTAACAGCTTCTTGATCAAACCTCCAAGCTTTGAGACCTCCAGTATTTTGTTCACCTTTGCCACTAGGTTGCAATACTAGTAGAGTTTGATTTTTTTTTTATGTTATGAGGATTCTTCTGACATACAGAAAGATGTGTCCATAAAGTTGTAGTACCATTAAGCTTTGTATCACTATGATAAGTTCCCAAGAGTTACATTTACTCATCTTTTCTCCATCAGAACTATTAAATTTAGTAAAATGATCCCAGACATCATATCTTGGTCAGACTGTCTTTCTTGTTCTCTTTTCAAAAGATGACTTGCTACTTGAAGCACTTATAACACAATGGATATTATCTTGGTTGATAGGTGTTTGATTTTGGGAAGAACCAATCATGTTAGAACTCTCTCCACAATGAGACATCTAATCAAAGTGTAAAGAGATCAAGAAAGAATAAGCCAAATGAGAGTAGAAAAAATTAATATTGAATTATTTTTATTCAAACTTCTATGAAAACCATATTTGTCTTCCTCGCACATATGTAGTATATTATAGGCCGAACGTACCCAAATATTATATAACAATGATAAATAAGATATTAAGATCCAACAAAGTTGAAACAAGCAATCAATAATCCAAAATCCAAAATATTATAGGTCGATAATAGCATATTATGACATTCTTGCTAAAAAAAAACATACTTAGAATAGATAAAGAGGCTTATGAATAATACCATATTTTTCTTTCCTCGCATACACGTATATATTATATTAACAATCTTGAAATGCATATGATAATAAATATCCCATGTTTTACCATGATGCAAACAACAAATGAAACAGATGGAATCCTATCATTTCTTTTATGAATAGTACCCTAGACAAGAACATGTCGTCAGAGTCAAAGACTCAAAATAAATTCTGCTCAAGCACATCATCACAGTATGTATTCCATTTCCATGTACAGTACAACAGTCCTATCCCATTGAAGAAAAACCAAAGAGTTGAAGGAAATGCAAACACTAAATTTTAAAGAACATATGGATCAACCTCGCCGTAGGGATCTGAATTGAAGCTAACCAAGGTACCAAGCATCAAACAATATAACAAACAGCCATACAAGAAAAACAACTGAAAGTCAGAATGAATCAGCCAGCATAACAAAATAATCCATTACTCCATTCACATTTCAGCCGATAAGCAATACCACATAACAGAAACTACAGCAACTCCAAGTCTCCAAAGCAGAAAACACTAAACAACATAAAAAGAATCCATGAGAATCGAGATTAAACGCATTTTGAATGCTATTGCGATAAAACAAAGCCGCCGAATTGATGAGAATCAATCGAGATCAAGCTAGAGCGAGAGGGAGAAGCCAAGAAGAGAAGTAGAGAACAGATGAACAAAAGTTACAGAACAAAAATGTCGACAACTACAACGAAGAGTCGAAGAGAATTCGAAGAGAACTAGAGAAGTAGAGAACCAGCCCGTGGCCGCGGGGATTGCCTTTGCGGCTTTGCCCCTTTGCCTCCATAATCGCTTTTGGGTTTGGCCCTAGCCTAGGTTTTAACTTTTGAGGAATGAGGATTTCTATTTTTGCAGCGCGCCACAGCGTAGCGGGCGTGCAGACAGACAGAATCGGACTGGGATGAACTAACCGACTAAGGCGCTACGATTAAATCGCTAAATTTTGGATTTTTAGTTTTTTTGGATTATAAATTTTTAAATCTGATCCATAATCCAAAAATTGAATTTAGCTAAAATTAAATCTAAATCCAAACTAAATTTAAAAAACTAATCCAAATTTAAAATTTTGATTCGGTTTTAATCAGATTTTCAGTTTAAACTGAATTAAGCACAACCCTAGCTTTTCTGCCAGTTCGTCAATAGCCTAACCTCAATTATTTTTGAGTGGTACGTAGAATTACTAAATGATTTGATCAAAACCTTCGCTGAGCTAGAGATAATGTTTGTGAAAAGGTTCGCTAGTGCAACCGAGAAGATAATGATCGCTGACCTCACCTTGCTAAAGAAAAGAAAAGATCAGTCAGTGATAAAATTTGAAACTCGTTGGCATAACCTAAGCATGAAATGCGAACAATAATTGGAGGAAGAACAGGCGATTCAATTGTTAATGGACAATATGGATGATAAAATGGCACCATTTTTATGTATGGCATTAATTACAACATTACAGGACTTGCTCGATAAGGTGGCTAAATTTGAAAAGCTAAATTGCCCTAAGTTTGAAATCTATATAGATAAATCAAAGAAAAACAAACCTTCAGACTCAAGAAGAAACAAAACTCATGTCGCTTCCTATAGTCCAAGTGGTGAAAAATGAGTAATCTATTATGTGGATAAAGGAAAATAGTTAATGTATAATGATGATAATGGAAAGAAGCTTGTTCATCCAAATCCACATCCAAAATTAATATTGGGAGGCAATGATAAACCTCATAATTTTCCAGGTGGTGGAGAGCATCCAAAATAAGCAATAAGAGATGATAAGCAAATGCATCCACCTCTTAAGGAAATAATGGCAAAGAATATTCCTTTAGAAGGAACAGTGTGGCTAAATTATTTCGATAAGCAGTCAAAGCTAGTCTACAATTACCAGAAATTAAAAGGCCTTAAGAAGTTGATCAAGTTAATAATCCAAATTATTATCCCTATCATCGGGTGATCAGTCATCATATTGAAAATTGTTATGTCTTCAAAGATTGGCTAGAAAGGAAGTATCGATGAGGTGAATTTACATTATCCGATAGTATTCTTGTCATCCCAAAAGAGAATTTACCAGGATGATTACTTCCTCTTCCGTATCATCCATTAAAGATAAAAATAAGAAAAATCAATTCAGATTGAAGAATGAGAAACAATAGTCTCTAAGAAAACTATGAAAATGTTGAAGCAGCTAAAAGATATGCCGAGTGTTAAGTAAAAATCACCACTTGAACCTATATTGGACTTAAAAGAAATACCTAAACCAAGCATTTTAGCTTCTCAGTGGCATTTTGATAAGGCTACTTCATCACAGCATAAGAAGCAGTCTACTAAACATAGGCCTCATAAGTCAAAGAAGCTAGCTAAGAAAAAGAAGATCAAAAAGAGAACTATAACCCAAAAGATTATTAATAACTTAGAGGAGTATCACCAGCCGACAAGATAACCATTTAGGCTTGTAGACTTTATGCCTAAACTCCATATTGTTGAATTGGATGATGAAGATAATAGTGAATCTTTCCTAGTAGAGACATGCTGAATCATTTATGTGATATCATATGTTCTTCAGCATAAGTTACTCCAAAATGATAAGGGTAGTCAAACAGACATAATTAACCCATCAAAATTCTTCTCATAAAAGAAAGAAGAGCCCGGAATTAATATCTGAATTTTTTCTAATGAGTCAACAAAAATATAATAGTTCAGATGAAGATTTATGTTTTCCAATTGGTGAAGAGTTAGACTCATCAATAACATCACATATAAAATGTATGAAGTTGAAAAGTGAGTTTAACCCTTTTGGTCAATCCTCTAGAATAAAAAATAAATTTGAAGAAACTACTTCTTTAGAGGAATCTGAGTAAGACAAGGTGATTCAAGTTTAGTTGAGAAGTGGTAAAATCTTACCACAAATATCAATGAAGGGGAATTCAAATAAAGACAACGGTAAACAGATTGAAATCAATGAAGATATCATTTCTAGAAATCCTAAAATAAAGCCTAAATCAAGCGAAAAGATAGATTATAATATTCTATCATATTTGAGAAAGATCCTTACACAATTAAATGTGTATGAGCTCTCTTAATGTCAAAAGATCTTAGAGAAACTTTGATACATGCTCTCAAAGATTCAAAGGGCTATGAAGCTTATTTTGCCAAAAAATGTATGACTGAATCATTATAAACTCAAGATCTCACAGTGATCACAATTTCAATAGAAGATCTTATATTGGAAATTGCAGATCATAACCGTCCTCTATATGTTACTGCTGAGAGTGATGACATTTTGATCAACCGAATATTGATTGATTCAGGTTCTTCTATCAATATTATGAGTCTAAAAGCATTAAGAAGATTATCACTTGATATCCAAAATCTTGGGAGTTATAAGTTGATGGTTCATGGTTTCAATGAGAAAGGGAAGAAAATCCGGTTCTTTTATTATCTCACTCAAATTTCAGGATTTATATATAGAAGCCAAGTTTCATGTAATCGATGCTGATACATCATTTAAATCTCTCTTATGTCGGTCATGACTGCATGAGTATGGCATGGTCCCATCAACTATGCATCAGTGTATAAAGTACTTAAAAGATGGAGAAGAGTTTAGAATTCCTAACAACCTACAACCATTATTCATCCATGAAGCAAAGATTTATGAAGATGCAAAATATTTCATCCCTAAAGAGCCTAAGCCAACAGAGCCTCTTGAGGTGGTAGCATCCACTTCAGGAATTAAAAAGTAACATCAGAAGGTGAAAGAGCATAATCAAAAAGGAAGAAAGAAGGCAATGGCAACTCTCCCTAAAGCACTTGACTCTACACCTAAATCAACAAGATCAGTTCCTCAGTTAGGAAGTGACACGCGAGAAGAAGAAAATATTTCTATCAAACCTAAGGGAACTTATAAGCTTTCAAGAAAGGCAAAGTATGAAATAGGTGATTCTGATTTAGACAATGACTTTGAATCTACTTATGGAAATTGGGTTCAGAAGGTCACATCAAGAAGGATAGCGCACTTGGCAGTGTTAGATGACTCCTTCAAAATTATACCCATCCTCAGTGGTACTTCAAAGAAATCACTCCATTGGAGGTTCATAACATTGAAGAATTAATAACATTCTATGTGCCGCCATTGAGTGAGAGTGGAAGAACAGGAACTTTATTTTTAAAATCTAAGGAGTCTCAGCCTCACAATTTTGATCGACCTACATAACATGAAAATTCTGATGAGATGGTGCCACAGGAATACCAATATACTATCCACAAAAATTATGAAGAATGATGTATAAGCTTAGAATTTGTATTGGAACTACTATACATAGAACTCAAATATTTAACAAGATGTAGAGCCAAAGAAATCCTCAAGCATCATGAATAAGTCATAAGTTTATCACTAAAGGTCTTGGGTTTATCCACAAATCTCATCAAAATAAAGTTTGTGATAATATAATAGAAGCTGAGATCGAAACTAATAGTGATGAAGAAGATGATATCTATGAAATTCTTCTTATAAATGATGAAGAATTAGAAGCCAAGCCTGCACTTATAGAACTTGAAGATGGTGGACAAATAGCTACTATGGATGAACTCAAAGAGATCAACCTATAAGCTAAGGAAGATCCCCGTCCAACTTTCATCAGTGCCCTTCTACCTGAAGAGAAAGTTGAAGAGCTAAAGATGCTACTTTGAGAATTCAGAGATTGATTTGCCTAGACATATTCTAAAATGTCAGGCTTATCCCCTGATATAGCATATCATAAATTTTCCATTAAACGAGATGCAATACCTATTAAACAAGCTCCCAGATGAATGAGATTGGAGATTGGAGAATAGGTAATTGCATAAATTAAGAAATTAATCAAAGCAGGCTTCATTCGGGAGGAGAAGTATGCAGATTGGATAGCCAACATTGTCCGAATTAGGAAGAATAATGGTCAAATCTGTGTCCGCATTGACTTTCGGGACCTAAATAAGGCATGCCCAAAAGATGACTTTCCGCTTCCAATATCAGAACTACTAGTGGATAATACTTTCAACTATGATATGTTCTCATTCATGGATGGATCATCGGGATACAATCAAATCAAGATGTCTCCTAAAGATGAATGACATACATCATTTAGAACACCTATTAGTATCTATTGCTATACAGTTATGTCTTTTGGTTTGAAAAATGCTAGAGCTACATACCAAAGAGCCATGATGCATATTTTTGATGAGTTGATTCATCAAAAGGTGGAATGTTATGTTGATGATTTTATGGTGAAGAGCTTAAATCGTGAAAATCACTTTGAAGACTTGAGATTGTATTAGAGAGAATCAAAAAATATGATCTCAAGATGAATCCTCTAAAATGTGCATTCGGGGTATCCCCTGGAAAATTTCTTGGGTACATTGTACGTCACTGGGGAATTGAAATTGATCCTGTTAAAATCAAAGCAATTGTGGAGATGTCTCTGCCAAAGAGTTTGCGTCAGCTCCATTCTTACAAGGATTGTGTGCATTCATCCGATGATTTATAGCAAACCTATCATGATGCTGTCAATCATTTGCAAGGTTGATGAAGAATAATTCTCCATTCAAATGGGACAAAGAGTGCCAAGAAGCCTTCAATAGTACTAAAAATTACTTATTAAATCCACCAATCCTTGCAGCGCCTACTTCTGGGAAGCCCCTTATTTTATACACAGTTGTATTAGAAGAGTTCCTCGGAGCATTATTGGCATAACACAATAAAGAGAGAAAAGAGAATGCTCTTTATTATATCAGTCAGAAATTAATAGAAACTTAAATGAGATACTCTCCAATCGAGAAGCATTATTTGACTTTGATTTTTGCTGTCCAAAAGCTCTGTCATTATATGTTATCTCATAAAACTATCCTCATCTCAAGGATCGATCCGTTGAAATATTTGATGACAAGACCAGTGTTGACAGGTCACTTAACAAGATGGGCAGTATTACTTTTACAATTTGATATCATATACATTTCAGAGAAAGCAGTAAAGGGATAAATTTTAGCAGATTTTTTGCTGCACATCCCATCCCTACGGACTCTCCACTTAATGATAATTTATTTGACAACAAAGTATGCTCAATCATGAAAAAGAAAAATCACAAATCTAGAAAATGTACTTTTATGGAGCCTCATCGATCAAACAAATCCAACCTATAAATTTCCCAAGGGCAATAGTAGGAATCGACATCATCTTCATAACACCAGAAGGAGGGATAATAAAATGATCATATGGGTTGACCGAGCTAAGAACTAATAATGAAGTTAAGTATGAAGCATTGGTAGTGGGTCTTAAAGAAGCTATTTTCATAGCATTCAAAACTTGCATATTTTTTGTGATTCTCAGCTTATTATAAATCAAGTACTAGGCATCTCTAAAATCAACAAGCTTTAGTTAGCTTTTTACGACAAGTGAGTTCTTGAGCTTATGAAGCAAATACCAAATGTCACACTAACTCGAGTCTCTCGATCCAAAAATAACAAAGCAAATTATTTAGAAAAATTATCTAAAGAGATGACAAGTATAAATGGTGATTATATTATGATCTGGATATTTACTCGACGAGTTCTAGAGCCAACAAAGTATCAATCCCCACAAGTAAAGGGGCTATCAAATTTGACTCAGTAGAGATGCAACTCAAGTTGCTCCTCATTCTCCCCAAAATCAACAAGAAGTTATACCAAGAAAAGCTAGGCATGACATTGCTTCGGAAAAGCTGTGGGAAGTATTTATTGTAGAAGAGTCACATGATTGGAGGAGGCCCTTCATCGACTACTTTAAAGAAGGTAAATTACTAAATAATAAATCACTGGCAGCTCAAATCAAGAAGAGAATGTTACACTATGATTTCTTCAATAATACTTTATATCATAGATCCTTTGAACAAATGTGGCTACGATGCCTAAATACAGATAAAGTTAGCAAAGTGATGGTTGAAGTTCACGAAGAACTTTATGGTGCACATCAGTCAAGTCCTATGATGGAAGTTAAGATCAAAAGGATGGGATATTATTGGCTATCTATGGTGAGAGACTGTATCAATTATGCCAAGGGGTGCCATAAATGTCAAGTACATGGGAATATAATCTACCAACCTCCAAATCCACTACACCCAATAATAGTATCATGGCCTTTTGAATATTGGGGTACATATGTAATTGGATCTATTGATCCACCATCATCAGCTGGTCACTGCTTCATTCTAGCAGCGACTGATTATTTCTTTAAGTGGGCTAAAGCTATCCCATTTAAAGAAGTTACTACTGATCGAATGATCAACTTCTTCATGCATAATATGGTCTACAGATTTAGAGTGTCGCATCGAATTATTTTTGATAATGGCACAGCTTTCAAAAGTACAAAGATTTATAGATTCGTTGATCGACATAAAATTGATTGGTGATATTCTTCAATATGTAATCCAAGAGCAAATGGTTTAGCAGAAGATTTTGATAATATATTGGTCAAACTGCTCAAGAAGATCCTCACTAAAAATAAGAGAGAATGACATACCAAATTGATAGAGATACAAGCATTCAACTACCTATAAGATGTCACTAAAAGCTTTGGAATTGAGGTGGTCTTTACGCTTGAGTTGAGTAGCCATCCAATACAATCTCACTGAAGATCAGAATGCTCATTTGAGAATGGAGGAACTCGACACGCTTGAAGAAGTTAGATTGCAATCTCATCAAAATTTGGAAGTTTATCAAGCAAAGATGTCCATGGCTTTTGATCATACAATGCGACCTCGAACATTCTAAAAAAGAGAATTGGTCTTAGTGCTGAGAAGACCAATTATTCTAATCGAAGAATTGGTGGCAAATTCAAGCCTAATTGGGTGGGCCCTTTTGTCATCGAGAAAGTGTATCAAGGAGAGGCATACCAACTCATTGACCTAAATGGTGAAATAACAATGCATCCAATTAATGTTCAATACCTGAAAAGTATTATACATGATAAATATATTCTTGAGGTACAATAGAAATCCCCCTGCAAGATAAGAGGCATTTTTTTAGTATATCTATTTAGGTCGATATCGTGTTTAATGCTGAGATCCCTAAATAAATATACTTACTCAAGATGAAAACAAAAAATTTTACTAAAATTCTTCTACTACACATGGGGAATTTTTAGATCTCTATACATATATGAAATCAATGTTACATGTTAAAACCTTCTTAAGATCAAATATATCAACTCAAATATAAATATATTATCTTAAATTATTTTAGAGCTCTTTCGAAGTGCTTTAGAATTTTCTCTGCAACATAAGGGCTTTTTTATATATTTATCTGAGTCAACATCATGCTTCAAGTCCTCAAATATATATATATATATATATATATATATATATATGATGATATAATATATATATATTTATTTATAAGAAGTGCAAACTCGTGATACATTTATGAGCTAATCGCAATCCTCACAGCCGGGGCGAGCACCTTTTTATGATATATTGTTCAATCTCTCACAGAAATATCTCTTGCAAGGAACAACAAGATTATACACATGAAAAGACAGTCCTAAATGTCAAAAAAATTTCTCTCTAAGATTCATCAAATGTCAGAGATCAAGTCAGAAAAACTCCCAATTTCAGAAGCTTCAATCAATTGAGTTCGAAAAATATCAACATCTACATCTTCAAGTCTATGACACAGATGAGTTCTAAAGGTCAAACTCAACAAGCCCATAAATGGTCAGGGTGCTGACACTCTCCTCACTCAACATGCCATAAGAAAAGGCCATAGTGAAAGAGCCCACATTCGTTAGTCCAATGACCAAATCACCAACCCATCACAGCTTAGGTCGAAGACTCTAGTAGGTTATAAAGGTCAGACTCAACAAGCCCACAAAGGGTCGAGTTGCTGATGCTCTCCTCACTCAACAAGCCACAAGAAAATGTCATAGTAAAAGAGCCCCTACTCTTCAGTCCAATAATGATAGATGTTCAATCTCAAATTAGATCCAGCTTAGTAACTACAAGCAACCAAAATCTAAGAGATCTTTCCACCTGATCGATAAACCAAGACAATCTGAGAAAACTCTCAATTCATAGCTGCATTAAAATCAATCTTTATATTGTCTGCATGGTGATATTTCAATCTATTCTCAAATAATCTGATAAGCACAAAGCACATATCAAAGCCAATCTCTTCATCAAGTCCATCAAAGTAGAAATCACAGGACCGAGGAAGCAACTCCATAGTTCATACAAAGTCGATGGTCAAATTAAAAGAATTTTATAGTTATTTAGTTTATTAAAGCATGCATTGTTAGGCTGATAACTCAATATTATAGACCCAATATAAGCAAGAAGGCTAGGTCATTTGTATATACCCTTCAATGAGTCCCTCAATGTAGTAAGCATAGGATTTAGGGCATGCATATACTTCCTGACAAGTCAATATGGATAAATCAGGTCAATCCTTCATCAAATCTATCAAGCTTAAAGCAAAGATAGAAGGAATTTCATAACCCAAAATAAACAAACTAATTCCTCCATCCAACCCGAGCATGAATTTATGGTCTGAGGAAATTCAAATCCATAAAGATAAAAAAGAAAGAGCTCTTTAGCGAACTTGTTGAAGCTGAAGTAATTTGAAATTCATGGTCGACACGAAAGGTCAACCAGTTTTCAACAAATATGACTCGCTTTATGCAAGAATCATATTTGTTAGGGCGGCATTTGTTAACCCTCAGTCCATCCTCCCTAAAAATCAAAAATCCCTCACAGTTCCTTCATTCGCTCGGCCTCACACCCGCAAGCAACGACTCCCTCCCATTTCCTTCTTTCATCTCGCTTCAAACTGCAAGCAATGACTCCCTCTTATGTTCCGTCATTCATTTCTACCAAAACTGCACGCATTCATCTCCCTCTCCATTCAAGCACTCAAACCGCAAAGGCACGAAATCCTACAAACCCTCATCTCCTCCGTCCTCTCCTTCCCTTAGTCCCCCTTCGTTCTCTGCATCTCGGATCGAACGATAAGCTGCATTTGAATCTCTGATTCACTCCCTCTCGCTCGGTCTACCTTAATCATAAGCCTTAAGCAGTCCTTCTTCTTGATTTCCCCTAAAACATATGTTTCTCCCTCTCCTGTTCGATCCTTCTCAACTGCAAGGGATGAATGCGTCGATCTCCCTCTCTCTTGGTCTCCAATCAAACCATAAGCATTCACCCCTCCTCATTTGACTCTTTCCTTCTGCTTCACTGCTGCCCAAAAAAAGAAGGGAGATGTTGTGAAGGTAATCCTCGTCTTCCTTCCCACCCTCCTTGACGCCTCTAAATCTATGTTTAGCTACCCAATTTAGTAAATTATTTAACTTATGAAAGTGACTTTAGGATCACAGCATGGATTTAACTTGTCCAAAATACTATTTGGGGACTTAAGTTAAAAAATCTACTGACCAAATAGTCTCCCTCTCATTTGGTTTTCCTCAAATCCTACAGCCAAACAGTCTCTCTCTCATTTGGTTTTCCTCCCATTTCCCTTAATCGCATAATCCGTAAATCACAAGCTTGAACTCGTTCTCCTGATTTCCTTCAAATTGAAGACTCCTATACGATCTAAACTATGAGTCAAATTATTTATTGTTATGGTTGGTTGTGGATGTGTAAAGAAATGAATATGGAAATTATATGTATATATGTTTCTTTCATGCAGGTTTGAAGGCCTGTCATGCTCATTAGGGCATGAAGAGATAAAAATTGGCGGTGGTGTCACAAGACGTCACTCGCTACACTCAATAAGGAGTATCGAGTAAGCCAAAATATTAGATGTGGCACCCCTATGCCGAAATGCTACCAAATTTTTGACTGAAATTTGGACTTAGAAAAAAAAAGTGGAGAAGAATATTTGCATATATATTTGCTTTTATGCAGGTGATTGAATGTATCGTTATGCTCATCAGGGCATAGCGGAATTAATGGTACTTCAAAACACCAGTCCGCTCATACTGGCGGGTATGCCAAAATAGTTCCGATGTAGCCCCCTATGCGAGGATTACACCGGAATACTATCGAATCTTATGAAATTTCATCAAATTTTTGGGACTTAAACTTAAAACTAATTGTATGTCAAATTAATTATGAAACCTAAAGTCCTAAAATAAAATAAATTCAAATAAAAAAATTTAAGCCTAAAATTGAAAATTAAAATGATATCAATTGAATTTGAAATCATCAACTTTTGAGATAGATAATTAGCAAAAATTGAATTTAATTAAGATTGAAATAAGATGAATGCTTACAAGTGAATATGGGCAAAATCATTTACTAGATTTTTGGATCATTTTTGTAATTCACTTTGAAATAATTAAAGGAATTTCAATTGGCTATATTATTGAATACAATCAAGCTTGGAGAATGAATATAAAGCTTGATAACTTATCTACGAGCAAATGTGGATTTCGATATTTTATAAGCTAATATAAATAAGATTTATCATTGATTATTTCAAATATCAAGTTCTTGAACAATAACAAGCATTACAAAACTACTCAATTAACAAATGAATTAAGGTTTAATTCACACTAAGCAAGTTGAGGAGTGTCAAGAAAGTTTAAGTAAGACACAAAGAATTTGATACATAGTCAATAATTATGAATATAATTCTTATAATTCTTACAATGTGTCACTTTAAATGATCTAAGAGAAAATCTAATTGGATTCATAATCAAAATCACAAGATGCTTATAGTAAGCTTGAAAGCTAGCATTCAAATACAAATGCAATTCAAGCATGCCTTAAGCAACAAGGCTTATATTTAATAAGCTAAGTTGAAAAAGGTATAATAGCTTGTCTATATATGAGAATAAAAGTTGCATATGATGATTAGTAAAGATGTAAAATCTTATCAATATGCATAAGCTAAATAATCATTCTATTTTTGCTATCAAGTTAAGTATGAGCAAAGTTACACTACTTTGAATCGAAATTATAAAGTTGAAATCTATGCTACCGGATTCGCAACACATTGTACAAGCGAATAGAAAACATTAATTAAGGCTTCAATTGAACCCTTGCACATATTATGAAATAGGATTAAAACTCGAATTCAATACCTTAAAATTATGCAAGCATTCTTAAAAATACCCGCATTGGCCCTGACGCTACTCTGAATGCTTAAACTTAGTGTCTGAGGATGCTACGTGGCTTGGTTCCTAGTTTGGTCTTAGGATAGGGTCCAGGTTAACAAAACCTAAAAATCTAATTATTATAAGAATTTCAACTTATTAAAATATCCAAGAAGCTGATTCTATCATATGACAGTAGATCTGATCCTCTAAACTAATAAAGTCGACAAGATCTGAAACAATAAATTAAATGATCAAACAATACATCCACTCCGATGATTGCTGTGTTGTATGAAGATTTCAATTGGAGGGGATGCTTTCATTAAAATGTGATTATAATTTCTGATCAAATTAATTTAAATTGAGTATCAATTCAAATGCAAAATCTGATGAATTATTAAGTTCAAAATGCATAAATAAATATCATCAATCTAAAACTTAAAGCTAAAACTCAATCAACATTATGATTGTTTGTGACAATTAAGAAAACTCTAGCTCACAAAGGGAGTGTCAAATCAAATATTCTACATGTTAACTCTCAATCAATCAATGCTTAAAAGGACGTGTCCTCATTGCGTAACGGCGATAGGCTCACATATGATGCATTTGAAGTCCTCGATGGGTAGATGCGACAAATGACACCGTTATATTACGGTCACGATTGTAGCCCCATATGCTCCTCAATGGCTCCGTCCTTTGAGTTGTGAACCATAGGGTATACTTAATAGGGCAAAAAACCCTCTGTCAGCTAAGGTAAACTTAAGCTTATCTCCTTAGATAAATACCACCTCAGGTCTATAAGGATTACTTGGACAACGCAACCCATGGCTACTGGCAAGGATCATTCTATTAGATTATTCTTTGACTAAGTATTAGGCCAGGGGCAACCCGGATGATGGAAAGATCTAGATTGAAGCGCACCATCGTTCCCCCAATCATCCGCTTTAAGTTTAAAAGATGATAAATTTCATAAATTTAAATTTTAAAACTCTACATGATGCTACGCATTAAGAGATCTAACGACTAGCCTTAATCGAAAGTTCTCTCTCAGCATTGAGAGGTAATGCTTATAAGTCTTTGCGGTAGGAAACCCAAATCTATAGTTCTCACAAAATAAGGAAGAAATCTACAGGTAGGCCTTACAAAAATTTCACTGACATTCAAATCAAACTCACTTCATCGAGAGGTCGATGGCGAGTTTTCGAAGCCCACAAACATCAATGCTTATTATGAAAAATTAGATCAATATTCTCAATGAACAATAAGTCTAACAAATGATATCAATGTACCGGTTATCGATATCATTGTTAATATTAGCTCTATGCATCAGCACTAATGGCCAACAAAGAGGTCAATGAACATATATGAATGCTTAAATCAATATTGTCAAAACTAAAGTTGGTACTTGATACAACATGAATATAGATGTTGCAGCTATTTATATTAAGATCTATATTAAAAGTCCATACCTACCTTCTTGGTCATTTATCTATTCAAAAGGAGAAAATTTAAGTAGATAGGTATGATCTTTCTGCGGCGGTTATTAGGGCTTCGGCGACCTTCAGGAAGCCGTGGATGGTTAGGACGGCGGCGGAGCCTCTCGTTTCTCGCGCAACGTTGGTTTAGAAGCGAGGCGAATAGGGACTGTTTCTTTGACTGGCGCGGGCAAAGGTGACGATAGAAAATTGGGGAATTGATGTTTCTTTTCTCGCACGTGTAGGAATCGGAACCGGATGTCGAGGTGAAGATTTAAGGCTAGGCATGGGGGGAATGGTGAGGAGAGAAGACATAGTCGATACATGCGGCCGGTGCCTACGAACGGCACTGCAGCAGAAGCTAATAAACCAGCTCCTGTTCTGCTGCCAATAATGGCCAATTCGTTTTTGAAGGTACTTCTTCTTCTCGGCTTGGGTTTGATTTTGTGTAAGAAGACGATAATTTTCCATGGGAGCTCGAAGTTGATGGGCGTTTTGTGTTACTTTACTCATGATATTGTCGGTCTATCTGGATTTAAGGATATATGACTATGGATTAGATTAAGTTTGTTGATCCTACATAACAAATTTGAGCTTCTTGAGAACGAATATATAAAAAAATGTTTTACATTTTCATATATTTCAGCCTTTAAAATGCTAATTGGAGGTTTATCAGAAAACATTTATCTGTCTCTATGCTTGTGACTTCTTCATTGCTGAGTTTCCCTCCTTTGTTACATTACTCTATTCATTAAAGCTTATGCTTGAAAAAATTTCAAACTTCTGAAATATTTTCCGACTCCATGTATTAGAAGTCGGTCTAGCCTTTAAGTTTTTTTACTTCTTTGACATCTTTTATTATTAGTATATGAAGTTCAACCCTTTTTTTTGCTCTATAGAATAAGGAGGTGGATCTTCTTTGGCCCTGGATATATAATGGTATGAATAAAGACAAGGTATTTGCTATAAATGTTCAGATCTTAAGATGCTTTTTCTTCCATGCTTAATGAGGTGTGAAGAAACTTTGTGTAGGTATCTTAGCTTCTTTGGTTGTTTAAGTCTCGGTTATCTTTTTTTTTTTTTTTTCTATTTAGTTATTTTACAATGGTTGTCCTGAACAATTTCTTTTCTCGTGCATTTGTCTTGATAGCAATCTGTCCATTTGTTTATTGTTCTCTCATTAATGTTACGGTATGATTGTCTTTCTAATAAAGCTCTGGTTATGTGCGAGCAACCTTCAATGGATATTATTGACTGATAACCCCTTGTATGTTGCCAACATTCCCTAATAAATGTATAGATGCTATAATACTATAATGAGGTTTAGAAATTCATGTTACAAGTTGTGATTGCATGAATGGTTTTTTATATCATTTTTCTAGTCAATATTCTTTTCAAGGTTTAATTTGAAGTAGGGCTGTCAAAAAAGCTCGATATTCTCGAATAGCTTGTGTTCGAATTGTTCGTTAAGAAAACAAGTTGAACACGAACAACTTTCCGTTTGATTGTGTTCAGCTCATTTTACTCAAAATAAGAAAATCATATATATATATATATATATACTACAACAAATGTGATATAATGGTTATGTAGAGTGGAGTTGAAGGTTTCAAAATGGCACAAGTTTGAAAATCCTGCTCTAGTCCAAACATTTTATGGCTCATTTTGGTTGATTTTTTTTGTCAAATCAAGCCGAACACAAACAAGTTTTACGGTCTTAATTCAAACACAAGCCAATTTTGAGTACGAGCTAATATAAATTAGCCAAACATTAATAGAGCTTTAGCTCACTCAAGCTTGGCTCATTAACACCATAAGTTGAAGGTCTCTTTTGCAATCTTTTATTATCCCCTAATAATTCTTTTGACATTTTCTAGAGCTCTTTATTTTCTATTTGGAAATAACAAGTTTTCATGTCTTGATGAATGCAGTGTTACTTCAAAATTTGTATTCTTGATCTAGCTCATGAAATTATACCTATTTCCATGTTTTATACAATAGGAAGTAGATAGCAAAAAGAACTTTGAGATATAGATGCCTTGCAGTTTTAATGGACCCTAAATTTCTTTAACCAAGTATTAGAGAAGTGCAACGAAGCCTTTCCTTGTAGCATTCCTTTCTCTCTCCACCTCTTTTATCTGCAAAGATTTGTTTCTTTGGTTAACGAGTCCTTACTTGAGCTTAAAATGATATAATGTGACCTTCATTGCTGTCTGGCATTTTATAGAGTAGTTGTTCATGTACCTGGCAATCTTTAGGTTTTAGAGGAAGGTGAGACGATGATCCGACTTGCAAACATGGTGACCTTATGTGATTGGGCCAAAGCGTTGGTTTTGTTCCAAGCTTGCATGTATACTTTTTAGTTTATCTATGTAGAGTCATGTAATTTTGACTGGTTAATGTGAACAAAATCAAGGAGGCATTTTCAATTTATTATTTAGTTTTCAATCTAGATGTTCTAATTTTGTTTCGTTTAGGTAACCCATCTTGGTGTTCTTCATCACTTTATTTTGTTGGGATCTAATGAATTTGTTTACTTAAAAACTTGGGTTATATTTTACTTTTTTTTAGTTATTTTACTTATGTTTATTGCTTTACACAATAGTAGAGGGTGATTTAAAAGGTTGACTACGTTTTAGCACTTCCATCTATCAGTAGGTAGCGGGAGATTTATGTTATTGTTGATTGTATAAGGGTGAAAATATTTCCAATTAAAATGATATTATATTTTATAAATGTGGCTTTTCTTGATCAATAACTCATTTTTATTTTGATGTATATTTTACTGGCCACATTTTTGTATCAGTTCTTAATGAAAGGGAGTGCATGTTGTAAAAAGTTACATAATTAAGTTTTTTTTTCTCGCTATCATAGGTGCCTTATTAAGTTTTTGGTGTTATGAAACATTTCATATCTATTATTTGATATAATTTATGTTGAATAATATTTGATTTTTCATCATATTTGGGACGTCCTTGTGCATTTTGTATTATTTGTTGGTGCTATGCCAATCCCCAAAAGTGAGAAGCTATGATCTAACTTGATTATGGTGAATAGTAATCAAAGATGAACTAAGATGTCAACCTTAATTGACACAACTTAATCCACTGGTGGAGAGTAAGCTTGGCTGAGCTAGGATGTCACCCTTAAGCAATGCAGCACAATTTAACTTGATTCTGGTGAAAGTAATGAAAAGTTAATTAGGTCTAAACCTAAGATTAAATTTGTAACAAGTAGTTTAGGAACTTCGAATGAGAAGATAAGAGAATTGGTGGAAAATATGATTAGGCGAAGAATAAATTTTACTTTCTATGAAAAATTAAATGGAAAGGAGAAATTTAGGGATGTTGGGGCAGATTATAAGTTAATGTATGTTTGAAGGACTAACAATAGGAACGAGATTTGGCTAGTTGTGGATAATGAGTTGAAGATCAAATTATTGATGTTGATAAGGTGTTAGTTGTCAAGATAATTATTTATATGGAAATTATGAATTTTTTAAATGCTTATGCTCATTTAGTCAGATCCGAAGTTAGTTTAAAAAAATTAGGATAGCTTAAGAAATTAATTTTGGTAAGATGTGGATGAACTATGATAATGTACTCCTGTTGAAAAGATAATTATTATAGGTAATTTAAATAGGCATATGTAGTAAGGTGGTCTATATGAAGATTCACAGTGATTACAAAATAGAGAGAGAAATGTAGGAAGCTCTACTTGATTTCACAATGGACTAAGATCTTGCAATAATGAACACATATTTTAAGTGACAAGAAGAACACTTGATTATTCACCTAATTGGACCTACCAAATCACAAATAGGTTTTTATACTTAGAAGAAAAGAAAATTCTTTTTGTAAAGATTGTAAAACAATTTTTAAGTGAAAACTTAATTAAAAAATATAGTATAGTAGGTATGAATTTATATCTTAAGAGTATATATAAAGAAAATAATTTTATAAATTATGTTGTTGACCTCCTAACACATTACATAAGTTAGGTTAAGCAGATGTGGTGAAATTGATGGACACCGGATGTGACATTATTCTAATTGGAGTTAAAATGTCTTGATTGCAATTGAAATTGATCGAAATATCCTCCGTTCCTAAAAACAAATTGCATCGATATGTTAGGAATGACAGAATAGAATGAATAGCCAATGTTGTTCAAGTAATCATGCAAAGACAATTTGCCCCCTTCTTTGAAAGAAGATGCTAGGAGTTCAACTGATAAATCAGTGAATACTATCAATATTTATTGGTTCATGTCCTCGTCGAAGGTCAAGTAATGGGTATATGGCAAGCAGTATTAGTGGGGGACAGAAGGATTCAAGTAAATTCAGCTTGTTAGCAGAACTTTGGTTGCTGATAAGGTTTCACAATCTGCACTAAGTCGTGCAAGAATATTTGATATGCCAGTTTCTAACCATGGCAGCAACCACAGGTTTATTGTTGGGCTGCCTAACCCAAACCGTAGCCCCTCTTCGACATCATTACTCTCCCTGGAGGACCCCTCGGTTTGTAGTAGAGCATCATCTCCTGGTGTCGCTGATAAACATGACCACGAAGATCCTAAAGGAATGATTCTGGTCAAAATGATTATTCTGCTAATCTCAATGCAGAGTCATGGTAGAGTAATGATGTCGAAGAGGGGCTTGTCAGATATGATGAGGATGATGTATCACCAACAATTATACCAGAGGAAGAAATTCGAGGAGGTTATGTTGAAGCTGGAAGTGCAGCAGAGATATCGATAACTGTTTGTTCATCATGTTATGAGAGTCGCTCCACTTTTACTAATCCCAAGAGGATGAATATCTTGAGTTCGATGAATGCATTAGTTGAAAGCTTTGTTAAATATTCTGAAGTTAGCAAACCTTTACGAGATGGAGATGATGTTAGCATGAATTTACTTGCCAGCGTAGCTACTGGAGAAAATGCCCAAATCTGGCTTGATTTCGCCTGCTGCATCTCCAGAAAGTTCTCCCGTGAAGGAAGACCACTGCACTGGCAGTAATGAGCCTGTGGTCATATTTTCTTTTGGTGGCGCTAGCTGCCAAATTCTGAGAATACAGACTCTTACAAAGGTGGGAATGGGAATTGTTCCTTGTTTGCAAAAGAGCAGATACTGGAGGTAGGTTCAAAATTCACATGTAACGACAAACAAGTAGCACTCTTGTTGGAATGTAAATTCACTATTTTGCTAAGTGATCTACTGGTAGAATTTCAAATAAAACTATGGCGCTTGTTCTTTTATTTCATGCAATATTTGAAGCGTTGTTATTTGTCCAGTAGGTATTAAGGAAGAGTTCAACAGAGAAGATGTGGATCAGAACGAAGACACAAGGCGTGGAAGGCCAGGTTACTGATGATTTCACTGTGAAGTCTGAGGAGAGGTGTCCGATGGCTGAAGCTAAGTCCAGTGACCATGTTTGTGAAAAGATTGCTAAAGGTAGCTTGCCTACTTCTGATTTAGATAGCAAATTGCTGTTTTATTGTGTTGGTGGAAGTTCTGTACAACATCGTTCTTTAGATAAAATAGAATAAAAGGATGCCCTCCTCAACTGGGCAACAACTGCCTTCTATTACAAAGTGACAACTGAGGCTGTGGATGTAAGTGGTGATGCAATTTACTTTATTGCTGATTAAGTTCAATATCCTGAGATTGTTGATTTAATGTTGTGACCAAAATATCTAATGTCTGCAGGATGATTGCCAAGATGCCAGTGATAGGAATGCATTTACTGAAGAACATACTGGATCTACTTCAAGTAGTCATGTCATGGTTAATGGTTCTCTTGGCAATGATGAACTGCCTGCTATACCTAGGGAAGCTGAAGCCTCTGCAAGAAAGAAGGAACTTGTTGCAGTGGCGGAGGGTACTTCGTCACTACTTCACTTATCACTACTGCTGAGCAAGATACTGGGGCTAAACGTGACTTTGACTTGAAGGACGACCTAACTGGTGAGGATTTAAAGCAAAGTGAGCCAGCTACAACAGCGACACCTGGTTCAACAGCAACAAGTGTTCCAAGTTTGCAACCTTTTGGATCTTCTCTTGTTTTAAGCAACTCGCCTGCTCCATTAACTATTTTCTGCTCCAGCAAAAGGACCTTTCTTTCGCAAAATTTTTAGATTAGGCTTAATCCTAATCTTAATTAACTGTTTAGGCACAAAATTTTTTTTTTAAAGAAAATAGGCATAATAGTTCCCTGACGGACTGCGCGTGAAATCGGCAGGGTCGTCGTTGACGACGATTACTTTCTTTTTTTTTTATTTCGTATTTTTTTGGTGAGAGAGTGTTATAGGATAAGATAAGAATTTTTTT
Organism: Cymbidium sinense; assembly: GCA_021442155.1. NCBI lineage: Eukaryota > Viridiplantae > Streptophyta > Magnoliopsida > Asparagales > Orchidaceae > Cymbidium > Cymbidium sinense. The sequence goes on from CM038215.1 coordinate 141,608,743, forward strand.
TTTATAAAAAAAAGCGGAGTTGATTTTCATTTAAATAAAAAATTGAATTGATTACTGATAAAATTATATATATATATATATATATATATATATATATATATATATATATATATATATATATATATATATATATATATATATATATATATTTATTTATTTATTTATTTATTTAATTATTAATGCATATATATTTCATGTGACTAAAGATGAATTATTATTTATTTTTTTTATATATTTATATATTTTTATATTTTTTTGTTATTATTATTATTATTTTAGACTTATTTCTTTTTTTCTTTCTTTTTTAATTTATAAATCTTCATAATTTTTAATAACTTTGATATTATAGTTTTAATTGAACTGAAGTTTATAAATAATGATTATTCAAATTATATATTTATTATTTATTTAATAGTTAATTATTTTGATTTAATTTAATCAAATTTATATTTGATATTAAAATTTAATTATATTTCTATTTTAATTATACAATGACAATATTGATATATATACATATTTATTTATTTATTTATTAAGCATGTTAGCTGTGATTCTCAGAATCAAAATTTTTTATGAGTGAATCTCAATTCAATTTTTTTATTTAAATGTCTCCCGTTTTTTTATATAAAAAAAAAAAATCTTTATCAGACTCTTTCTCTCTCTCTGCTACCAAAAAACACAAATAAAAAAAAAAAAGTCCAGCGCATGGCGTTCAGCGTAAGCTAGGTCGTCATCATATGGACTATCTTTTTCTTAAAAATAAAATTTTTGTGCCTAAACTGTTGATTAAGATTAGGATTAAGCCTAATCTAAAATTTTGCCCCTTTCTTTCTCCAGAGAACTTGTTAAAGTGTAAGGGCGAATCTGGATGGAAGGGTTCAGCAGAACCAAGAAAGGTTATGGACATACTGCTTGCCACTGACATGCAGTTATCCGAAAGAGCAATGGTCAAGCAAGACCACCCTCAGTTTGACATTGATTTGAATATTTCTGATGATAGAATTCTTGATGATTTGGCCTCTTGAGAACTTCCCCGAGACTACAGAATCTGAATTAGTTGTCATTAACAACAACAATCCAACTGCACGAGCTATTGGAGAGTTTGATCTAGATTTTAATAGGGTTGATGAAGATATACAACATGGCCAATGCTCTGCTAGCTCCAGCTGTAGATTAGAAGTTCGATGTTGCCTGAAAAATTTGTGTCACGCACAATTGCTAATGGGGAGGCAAATATGTCAAGGTACTTTGATCTAAACAATGGGCCAGTACTCATTGAAGTAGGTGAAGAGCCTGTGCTAAGGAGACAAATGCCGAAGAGCAGTCGTAATGTGTCATTTGTCCCTTCAATCACTGTTCTCAGAATGAATCATACTGACGCTGGAAATGGGTGGCTTCCTGCTGGAAACGCCCATCCAGCAGTTGCTACTCCATTCTTACCTGATAGACGAGGGTCGTTCTGTCCTATTGTTGCAGCTGCAGGGACCCAGATGATTTTGAGGTCAGTTACAGTTTCTGGTGACTGCAAACATGATGTTTATAGAGGACCAGTCCTTTCATTTTCTCTGGCCATGGCCTTCTCGCAGGTGCTACATCAGTTCTGTATAGCTCTAGTATTTCTTTGGCATCAACTTACTTTTCAGCTGGACCAACAACCTTCGTTGATTCATTAGCAGGTGGTGGCTCATACTTCCCTCCCATTTTTTTCAGCTTGTTGGGCCAGTAGGTGCTAAGCTTTCTCCTTATCCAATGCCCTATGTGATAAGTTGTCCTTATGGTAATGCTAGTGGTGGAACTGAAATCAATAGGAAATGGGGTAGGCAAGGTATGGATCTGAATACTGGCCCAATAGGTACTGAGGAACTAAAGGACAGGATGCCTTTGTCTTCTAGACACATTTCTGTTGCGAGTTCACATGCCTTAATATGACCAGGCAAGGCTATTGCAGCAGGAGAGTGGCAGTTTGAAGCGGGAAGTACCAGGAGCTTGGGTAACAGAGAGATTTAATCAGTCATTCCTCATAGCAGTAAGAATATGTGATAGAATGGGAAAACATTTCAACGTTTATATCTTAATACTAGTGTCTAGTGAGCCAGCAGATTGCAGGCACTAGCTTGAAGGAATTTGTACCTTTCTCTCTCTCTCTCTCTGATCAGTCACTTGTGGGCGACTTCTGGTCTATATTTATCCACCTGAAACCATCTCTCACTGAGGCATAACATCGTCTCCATTTATGGTTTATACTTTCTTGTCAAGCTCTGTCTGTTGAAATTATCCTTCATTCTCATGACTATCCTGTAGGAATAAAAGCCGTTGAGCGTTATTTCTGCCGTGACTTCGATTTTTTTTTTACTTCTTTTTGGTTTGGCTTGATTTCTGCTGATATTATTTTGCTCATCGGAGGAGTAGATTGCTTTCTGGATTTGTTGTTTTCATGATTCTTTTGCAGGTTTTGATTTGGAGGAAAGATTATATTACCCTATTAGGAGGCAAAACATGCAGCCTTCTTGACATAATTTGTACTGAAATGCACAGATGGAATTCATGCAGTTTGTAGTGAAATTTTGTAATTTAGTCCAAAGACGATGCATAAATTGCTCAGTCCATTAGAATATTTACTCTCTTGTGATTCTTCTTCTTATATATATATATATATATAGAAAACTTTTAGAGTACAAGCATTATGAATGTAGACATAGGTTGTGATGAGATGTACGAAGTCATATACCAATAGTATTTAGGTCTTCAAGTAGCACATGGTGGGCATCCTAGCTTTTAAAAAAGAGGCGCTTCATTGGTTTGCTAGAGCGTGACAAAACCAAGTGGAGCTTGATCTTCGATGGAGAGTTTGGATATGAAGTGAGTAAAAATGTATCACAGTGCTTTAATTCTCTCCACTGCCTACTGAGCCATGCAAGAGGAAGGTAGAATTAATTCAGAACTAATATTAGAAAGAGAGCAACAACAAAAAAAGAAAGGTAGGAAGGAAAGTGGAAGAGAAGGTGAGAAGAAAAGAGTCAAGATATCATTTTGTCATTCACATCCATTTACCCATTTATTTAAGGATGAATGACTACTATGTGGAGTAGCTTAATGCCAAGTTTGATGTGGAACTTTATCAAGACGTTCTCTATAAATTGAGCTTTATAATAAATGGCCATCTTCGAGGAAAAATTGAAGTGATTAATCATATTCTTTCAGGTGAATTATTTTGAATTTTTCTAAATAATTTTTGAGAGCAGCTCAACTTTCACTCGCTTAATAAAATAGTCAATTATCAAAAACTTTAATTTTTTTATAGCTTGAATGAAATATAGATTGTCCCTATGATGTTAAAGCACATCTCTATAATAACAATAACAATAAATTTTTATCCCACTAAGTGGGGTCAGTTACATGAATCCTTCGTCTCCATTGTGTTATATTATGTGTCAAATTTTCATTTAATTGATATCTTGGGTCATTTTTATATATCTTAACTAAGTCTTTTTGGGTCTATCTTTCTTAACATAAGTAAATCTAATGTATTCAGGGATTAGATTTGGACTTATGTAGCCAAACCATCTAGGCATTCTAATCTTATCTCATTTGAAATTTCTTCCAACTTTTTCGAATATACTCATTTCACATTTTATCTCTAGAGTAAAACCTCATCCCCATCCTCATCTTTATAACACGTCTTATCTTCTTTAATTAGCTAATATTCTGCATTATAAGTCATTACAGGTCTTACCATCATCTTATAAAATTTTCCCTTAAGCATGTCTCTAACAATAACAAAATTTCAATTTATAAGTGGAGATGATTAATAATAACATAATTTTTTTGTTAAGTATCTTGATGTGATTGAGGCAATGAGATACATCCAATAAGCACTTCTTTAGCCATTAATCTTAGATGATAAGTGAATGCTCAGTCTTTAATGCATCGCCTCTAATATTAATCACATATTTAGAGAGAGAGAGTAATAAGTCATAATTTGAATAAATTGTCATAACTTGTCCCAAATCAAGATAAATATGAACTTCTCTAGGTTGCCCTGTTGCACAAATTAACAATACCCTTTGAATATCTAAATCTAACACATGCCTTACTTTCACATAATAAAATATTTAAAACAAAATTTTTCAATAACATAATAATTAAAAACAATGTTAAAAAAATATGTGATTTAATTGAGTACATGAGATTAACATCATGTAAAGTATTTGTATAATAAAACAATTTAATTAAATTTATGGCTCTCCTCTTCCACTACTTTCTCTCTCTCCATCTTCTCACCATCTCCAACAATATCTCATTCCACGTATCAATAGGCCCGGGCAAGCACCAATGGAGGCAGTCATTCTGAACCCTTTCCTTAACGCCTCCTTCAAATGGGTTCGCGTTCATGTAGGGTCCAGGATGCCCGTCCGGTCTCATCATCGCCATTCTCGTCACATCCAAAACTTCAACCTTTACATTCCCGTTCCCCTCTTCTCCTCCTCTTCCTCCTCTTTCGCCAATCGCCGCCGCGGCTGCCGCAGCCTCCTCGAGCTCAATCTTCCTCATTTCCCTATCCATATACTCCATCTCCTTCTCCCCTTCCCCAAACGGCTCCTTCCTCTCACAAGCCCCCGCCTTATCCCACTCTCCTTCAAAATGCGCTGGAGTGAAAGTCGTCACCACCGCCATCTTCTCCTTCTCTTTTCCCTTCCCCATTCTTCCCACCGTAGTCCTCACCGCCGTCCTCACAGCCCTCCGAAATGCATCGAAGAACCCCGTTTCCGTCCTATTAGCCAAATCCTCACAATGGTGACACCCGACCACTTCGCCTCCTCCGTCATAGAAGATTCCGGGGATAAGAAACCAATGACCCGCAGACAATACTACTATATCAATTCCTTCCAGCTCCGCCGCCCATTGCTCGTCGGCTGAATCAAGATACAACTGATTGTGCGTCCTTCCCTCTGCAGCGGACTTCTCGATCCCCTTCACTAGAAATGGCGACCAGTAAACAGATATTGTGGCATTATGAGATCGGAAAATCCACCGCCGGAATTTATTCTCGTCCCCTCGGCTGTAGACGAGTTCCGGTGGACCGGTGGCGGCGGAAAGGAGACAGAGGAGGGATTCGAGTTGGTTACGAGCAAGAGAGTCCCCGACAAAAGCCAGATGCTTGTTAACGAGGAGGTTGAGGAAAACAACGGCGGAGAAGGGAATGAGTTGGCAACCAGCCGGCTTCCATCGCCAGTGAAGATAGCCGGTGTCCGGCCGACCGTGAGCCATACAATTCTGGCCGGACTTAATTGTTTTGCAAGAACTTTCGTTGTACTGCGGCGGGCGAGCGTCAGGAACCCAGCGCCCGTCGGCGAAGTCGCATCGCCGGACGCCGGTGGCTTGAGCCTTGCTTGTGATGGGCTGCGCAACTGGTTGTTGAGAGAGCAAGGTTGTATTGTGGAAAGGGGGAGATAAGTGATTGGGATGAGGAGAGATGAAAAAGAAATAGACGTTTAGAAGAGATAAGGGGATGATAAGGAAGTAAATGGCAGTCAAGATGAGTTTTTGTTTGCAGGGAAAGGGAAAGGGAAAGGGAGGGCGGAGATGAGGATTTGTTGTTCCCATTATAGTTAAGTTTCACGGGAAAGATTACTTTTTTGGAAGAGGACTGAGAAAAATGAGGGGAGAACGGAGCTATCAACCGAAGAAGAAGGAAGAGAGGAAGAAGAAAGGTGCGGGCCGGGAAAAGAGCGGTTGTTGGGAATTTTGTCAGCAACTACTCCAAGCTCTGCATTATTATTTAAAAGTTAGACAATTAAACACAAAACACTCAAATTTTATTTACTTATAAAATTAGATTTATCTTTAAAATATCATCAAAATTAAAATATTAATGATATAGTCAATAACTATATTTTTATTTTGATCAAATCTTTAATAATTTGCTCATAATATATGCAGTTGCAGTTGTTCATCTTAAAAATATTAATGTTAATTTTGTAAATTAAAAATTAATAATTTTGTAAATTAAAAATTAATAATGATGTGCATATAAATCTTTTTCATTATCATTTTTTTATTTATTAAATATTTTTATTGAAAATTTTACAATTGCAGAAAACCTCTATTTTTTATAAATATTATCATCCCATCTCTATTTATTTATAATTTTAAGCAAATTCTAAAATTTATAAGAAAAATTCAATCCATAATTTTGTTTTTGTACATAAATATCATTTATTTTTATCATATGCATTTTCATTAAAAATCAATTAAAGATAATCTCAAATAAAGTCATATTTAACTAATTTTTAATGTTAATATTTAAATTATAAATAATAATATAATTATTAAAACTATAGATCTTGTTACTATTATTTTGAATATAACTATTAAAAATAATAAATTTGATTATTCAAAAATTTTAAAAAATAAATACTTGTGGACTATGCCCTAAGTCCTCTCATAAGGATAGAGTACTTAATAAATAAGTAAGGTTAATATTTTTCTAATAGGGTACAAAAACGTGTAGGGGTATAATGGGGTTTTCAAATAAAACGACGCAGGGTTGGTGATGGTACAGCTGACCTTACGAGCTTCCTGTAGCGCTTAATTACTTAAATGTTCTGTTAAGAAAATAAAACCGTGCTTTGCTGTAATGGCCGATTAATTTATTGAGTGAGACATGTGCTTCATTTTTTAAATTATTAAATTTAATTTAATAATTAACCTTCCTTGAAGGCATTGTTTTCCTCTCTTTTTTTATTTAAAAAATATTAGATTTTCTATATTTTAAATTAAATTTTTACATACATAATCATCATATTCTTCTATATTTACAAATTAATCATCTTCAATCTTATTTTAGTTTAAAATATTGAAATTCATAATAAAAGCTCAATTCATTTTTTTTTTATTTTTATAAAATTCTCATAAATTTGATCGTGGCACATGCAAATAAATGAATCTGATAGTTTAAAAGAATAAAGAGAGTGATTAAATTGTAAATATACATATATTATAGGATTGATCTGTGAATTTCTGTTTTAAATTTGCTGAATTTATTTTAAGATAAATATATTATTATTTTTAATTAATTATAGGTATTACACTTACATTAAAATAAAATAAAAAATTTTAAATTATGTTTTGATCCTTACTCAATGTTTTCTTTTATAAATTTATTGAATTTGACATTCATTATAAAAAAAATTGATTAGAATGTTTGATCCTATAAATATGATTTAAATTATAATATTTAAAATTTAATAAAATAAAATAATGAGGTAATATGCCAAGATCTAAACTCTAAATAATAATTTTGAATAGGGTGTACCAAATTAACAATTTATTTAATCAATTTAATTGCTTTTTAATATTTTAAATAATTATTCAAATCAAACAGTGGAGATTGGAAACATTGCGCACTTGCAAACAATAACAGCTCATCTTTCCTTCATAATGGTCCCTTTCCTTTCAGCTTCTTCAATTATTTCAAAACTTTTAAATAAAATATAATATTTTAATATCATAAAGATTCTTTTAACTTGAGTGCGTTCACTGCGTTGTCCACTTACTGAGAATTTAATAAATTTTTAATTTGAATATATATATATATATAATTATATTCAAAATGGATCTTAAAATTATTATATATATATATATATATATATATATATATATATATATATATATAAAGCATTTATATATATACATAATTCTTATATATTTATATATTTCATATATAATTTTTTATATTTATAATTATAGCACTTAAATTCTTAATATTATATCAAAAAATAATATTTTTATTAATTTTTAAAAGTCAAATGAACATTTTCAACTATAGGAGAGATGTTATATTTCTTAATATCAAATTTTAGACGTTAGATATGTAAATGCATAGCAATTGTGTGTTTTGTATATAAATTTTCTTTTTTTAAATAAATATAGTATATAGGAAATGAATTATAATATATATTACAGTTATAAATTAAATAATTGTAAGGCTCAGCATAATAAAAAAACCTAGTTTCGGGCCTACAGTAAATAAAAAATATTGAAATATTGCTGTAGATGTTGACCTAGTACTGCGTGAGGGTAAAAGAGACCACTCATAGTACCTTGAGATAGAATAGGGTTTTATTTCTAATTTTGGATTTATTTTCTTATCTTATTTATTTATTTATTACTCTGTTAACCTTTTAATATATTACTTTCAATTATACAAGTCATTTCAATTATACAAGTCATCTCCGTAGGTCTTGAGTTCAAATTTTTGCACATAATAGACAAAAATGACACGATTATAATACAAGGCGATAGATTTTAGTGTTGATTAGAGTCGCTCTATTAAATGATAGATGATGAATGATAAATCTTAGTAATGATAGATTCAGGGTGTCAACAATGATTAATGACAAATACTAATGATTAGCGACGATTGATTATAAGTGTACGACTGTCGTTGATGACAAACAGTCGAAGAATTATAAAATATGCAATCTTAGTAAACGATAAATGGCGGATGATAAATCTTAGTAATGATGGATTGAGGGTGCCAACAATGATTAATGGCAAATGCTAGTGGTTAGCTTGGGGTGTTAGGCTATCGTTGATGACAAACAGTTGAAAAATTACGAAGAATGCAAATATAGATCAACTTCAAGCATTAGTTGCTAAAGACAATAAGTGCCAATAGGAATGATAATGTTAGCAATGGATGTTAGGTGTTGGTTGCCAGAGCTCTTCCCCATTAAATATATAAAATATAAGTAAGCCTTTGCAAGAGAAGAGCTTACAAATTTTGTTGTTGGCGGGGAGAACAAATATGTGCAGAAAGAATGGGATAATTTTATATTTACAAATTTAGGATAGTATTACATTCTAAATTTATCTGAAGAGATCTTCTACATTAATAGATAAATAAAAGAAATACTATATATATATATATATATCCCTCTAAAATTTATAAATGAAGTACAAATTTCAAATTAAAGAATGTATACAATCAAATTAAATGACAGACGAGTTCAACAACGAAGCGGCCACATCGGCTCAAATCGTCTAAAACTATGAAAACTTCAAACACTCCGAATGATCAAATAAGCCAAATTGACGCATTGAATCGAGCGCTCGACGAAGCAACGAGCCTAAAATCTCAAATCAAAGATCGTTTGGATGATCAAATTACCAACATACTATCTATAATCAAATGAATCAATATACACCATTCGATGAAGTGTTTTTGGATTTTGGCTACAATGACCAAAATGCCCCTCTCAGAATCCTATAAATAGGACCACATTCTTATTATAAAAGGGGAAGGAATGAGCTAGAAGTGAACTTGGAAGAAAGTTGGGAGAGAGCTAGAAGGTTGAAGTTCGTCATCACCACTATTGTCACCAATTGCAGTCTATTGTCGTTGCCGACTGTCACCAACAACATTTACAGTTTAACTGCCTCCGTATAATTGTTGTAACCTGATTCTTGAATTCTCATTATCAGGATTTCTCACATACAACATTGTAATCCCGCTATCGGGAAGATTCAAATTTTATACTGTAAAGCAGATATATAGCGGAGCATATGGGCTCTCAAAATTCGCCACCGACCTCTCGATGAAGAGAGTGATTTAAAGTGTCAGTGAAATTTTTAGAAGGTAAATGGAATAGTAGATAAGACACTACCTAGAGATTTCGTCCTCATTTGTGAGGACTTTAGATCTGGTTCCAAGTTTCTAAAGCAAGCACTTTATAGTTATTTACCCTCTCAATCCGAGAGAGAACTTTGATTAAGGCTAGTTAGATCGCTACTACGTAGTAAGTAAGATGTGGAGTTTTGAAATTTAGATTTATGAAATTCATTTTATTTAACTTAAAGAAGATTTGGGGGAACGATGACGCGCTCGATCTAGATCTCATGGTTCGTCATTTCGGGCTATCACGATCCCTAGTCTACTTAATTAGAGGAGATAGTCGACCCAATCTAACTGAAGGATCCTTATCAGCAATACATGGGTTATGTCATGCAAGAAATTCTTATAGACCTGAGGTGGTGTTTGTTTAATGAGACAAACTTAAGCCTACCTTAGTTAATAGAGGGCGTTTTGCCCAATCAATATACCCTATGGTTCACAACTCAAAGGGCAGAGCCATTGGGGAACATACGGGCTACAATCATGAATGTGATATAGTGGGGTCATTTGGCGACAACCACCCGGTTATAGGACTCTAGAATCAGATCATGTGGAGCTCATCGCCAAAGTCATGAACGAACGTCACGTCATTACATGAGATTGTTTGAGAGTAAACATAGTTGTGTACTTGATTTGACTTTGGCTCCTTTGTGAGCTAGAGTTTTCTTAATTTGTCACCTTCAGCGAACAATTGTAAAAGATGGATTGATTTTTAACTTTAAATTCTTTAAAAATTGAATTTCATTTAAGCACTTATAATTTTGTGATTTATTTGTTTTTACATTTGCATTGGTACTTGAGTTTGATTAATTAAATTTGAGATTGCAAGCACATTTTTATGGTAAGTATCCCCTCCGGTTGAAATTTTTATTTAACACAATAATCATCGGGATGATTTATTATTTTGTTGTTTCAGATATTGTCAACTTTATTAATTTAATAATAAAGGATTAGATCTGCTGTCATATGACAGAATTAGCTTCTCATATATTTTTATTAGATTGAAGACATTATAATAACATCATTTGATTTTTAGATTTTGTAAATCCAGACCCAGTCCTAAGACCCAACAGGGAATCAACCCGCGCATCATCCTTAGACACTAAGTTTAAGCATTCAGCATAGTGTCGGGGCCCATGCTGGTATTTTTAAGAATGCTTGCATAATTTTAAGGTATTTAATTTGAGTTTTAATCATGCTTTATAATGTGTGTAAGAGTTCAATTGAAGCCTTAATTAATGTCTTCTGTTCGCTTGTACGATATGTTGCGAATCCGATGGCGTAAGGCGTTGCAGCTCTTGTTCAATTATTTAGATTAATATTCATTTGCATACATTTAGTTCATAACATGTTGAGTTCTTTAAGTTTCAATGAAACTTAGCTTGTGATCACTAAGAAGCTCATAGGTTCATTACAAGTCTCATTCAAATTCTTTTTTTGCTCTGAACGGTTATATTTGATCCTTATTCTGATTGAAGGACAAGCTTTCAAATCCAATATAAGTTTTGTTTGTGCTCGTAGGCAACTATCAAGATAATCAGAAGCTTTACTTAAATTTTATTCTTATTATGAGACAAATTCTCAAGTTCGTTAAAAGTCTTATTTATGATTGTCAACAAGTTGTCGAGATCATTCTTATGTAAAAACTTTTAGAATTTTATATGTAAGTTTATTCTTTAATTTTTCATTTTCAAATAAGCTCAATTTAAGCTCATTAATACTTTTTATTTGTTCTTGTTTAAGTCTCCCATCAATCCAAAATTTGGCACCTCCCAAAGATCGTCCCGCGAGGGATCGAGCGTCGACCTTCTGCCGTCTCATCACGATAATGCTGCATGGTGTCTACGAGATTTTCTACCCGTTAACTCTACTGAGCATAATATGGTCTTCAAACACCTGCATAAAAGAATATATATGTTGGTTTATTATTTAATTTATCATTTTTAAATAAGTTCAATTTAAGTTCGTCAACACTTTTATTTATTCTTATTTAGGTCTCCTGTCAGTCCAAAATTCGACAGCCTCCCGGCATCGTCCCTGCATAAGGGGTTGTGTCAGGAGTGTTATAGCCTTCCTATCACGCTTAAAAAAGCATACATAGTTAATGTCTTGCAACACTGCGACTTAAAAAGTCTTCTAAACTCACTATGCTATAAATGCATTCCCAAGCATGAGTTCATTCATACTTCCCCAAAAGTTCTTTGAATTCTTACTAAACTGAGAAATATATTTGTCATCCGCAACAAGAATCTGAGTTCCAACGTCCGTAAAGCGATGCCCATATATTTTCCTATCTAGTGCTCCCATCTCATCAGAAAATGCCAGATTCTCCACGAAATACATAAAGCAGAAGCCCTGCTTAGAATGGGGGATCAACACCTTGAAGTACCAACCCTCAAAGAACACCCTTGCTGTCCCATCAAAGTGATACCCACTATTAGGAGTCCGGAGCTCCCTGTTGTTGGGAGTTGGTATGTAAACGGGCGATGAGGAAACCACCCTAGATTTTTATGCTTCAGACGCTGATGTTGTCGCTTTGGATTCCAATGATCGCCACCGGAACCCTACATTGCCAAGGATTCTTCGATTGATGGAAAAATTCGGAATCACATGAGAGGTGACTGAAAGGGGTTGCCGGAGAAGCACAGATACTCCGGAAGTCTCCATCGGCCAAGAGGCGTGAAGAGTAGCGTGTTAAAATTAAGCTCAAAGGGATGGGTACGGAGGGGTTTTAGGAAATAGGAAAGTATGGGGAAGGTGACGTGATAGCTCTTATTGGCTAAGAAAGAGGCGGAAGAATGAGGATGGGTGGCTGTAAGTTTTAAGGAGTTGATTTGATGTGATTAATAGATAATTAGGTGAATTTATCTCGAAATATATGTTAATTTTCATGAAATTTTAAGTGCTATAAATTTAGTTAAATTGGATGTCTATTCTAGCTAATTTCGACAGCGATGCATTACGTCCTTTCGTAATCGGGATTTGGGAGTTTAATGGCCATTTTCGTAACGATATTATCGTAACGCGTTTGGCGTCACGTAAACTCATCCGAATTGAGCATGAACTATCTCATTTGATAGGTTTCGATGTTTCGACGCTAGCTACGTGATCAATTTCACGAACGGAGGTCATTTTGGCATCGTCACGACTTTTCCAACCTCGATATGCAAGTCAGCGCATTGGTGACCCTCCTTCTTGATCGGTTGACCGTTGAATTATGCAAGATGCATATTCTGATCAATTTCGACTTTCTGAACGTGATGTCGGAGTTTGTTCGTCGATCAAAGATCATTTCGACTGATTTTCAATGACGTTGAGATTTCATTTCATTTTCGGTCATCTTTGTGAGCTCGACTTGACTTATAACGCATGCATGAAGGTCAATAAAGCATATTTACTGGGTGGACCCCGTGATTTTTTTCCCCTATTTCTAGGGGTTTTCCACTTAAAAATTATAGAGTTCCTTATTCTCTTTTTAAGTATCTGCGTGCGTACTAAATTTCCCAATAAAACTAAGGCGTGAAATTTTATTCTACCGCAATTGGTTTTCTGGCACACAACATATATAGAAGTCCTTATCTAGTTAAAATGATTCACTAGATATTTAAAGTTAAAAAAAAAAAATTTAATAGGTGTAAATATAGAATGCTCTAATCATGGCTCTAACCACATTAAGTCAGTTAAGTTAAATCAATCTTCAAAAATGATGAATCAAATCCCTTAAAATATAAAATGTGGGATCTCCAATACTTAGTGAAGAAAATTAATATGTCAACTCGATCTCAATTTTATGAATAGCTTATTAGTCAAATTTTAGTCATCTTAAATTTAACTTATTGGCTCATGAGTTAAATTCTTTATAAATATTAATAAAAATTTATTTAAATTATATTAAAATTCAAGTATAAAAATAAAAAGTTATGTAAAAAATTATATATATATTTATTTAAAATAATCTCTTACTATTTTTTTTCATTTTTAATGATTTTATTATAAAAAGATTTAGATACAGATTACACAATTTTATTATAATAACAACTATTTAACTGATATCATATATTTCTTTTTTTTTTTATAATTAGTAAGCAAACTTTCACTTTCAAATACAAAAAAAAAAAAAGAGGATTTACATACATATCACACAATTCTTATGTATTTATATATCTAACACCTCAACTTAGATATTTACTTATCTAATATTTTTCTATACTTTAAAAAGTGCATTTCATTTTTAAAAGGTGAATAAAGTAATATTTTTGATGTGATATTGAAGATTAGGATGTTATATATATATGTAAAAATTAAAATTTAGGTATTAGATATATAAATATATAAAAATTGTATGATATGTAGTTAAATTCCCCAAAAAATAAATTTGAACTCAAACTTATCATCAAAATTTAACTAAGCTAAGCTCAAGTCAAGCACTATTCCGCTCCATCGGCGCCGGTCCGCCTCCCTCTTCGTTAATCGTCCCCTTCCCTTGCCTCAGCGACCGCGAACTCGGTGTTCTGTACTTGACGCCGTCACCGGCGCTGCTGCGGCTGTTGCCGCTCAGCTCGCAGCACTTTGAGGCGATCAGCAAGGAGGACCTGAATTCTTCGGTAAGAGAGTTGTATTCTTCCCTCTGGTCGTGTCGTTTGTGATATGGGAAAAAGTTGTCTTCTTGTTCCTGTCTCGTGGTGGTTGTCATCTGAACCTGATCATTGCCTTACTAATAATTCAGATAAGTGAGAAAGACACATATAATGTGCTTTATTTTGATTTCTGTTATGTTTTTTTACTTGATGTAAAAATGATTGAAATTTTCAGTCTGGGCTAGGGTTGTCCAGCTACTATAATACTTCTCGTGGTTTCGTTTTGTTGGTTTGCAGTTAGATGACATATTTTGAATTTCGTAAGTTGAATTGATATCAACTAAGCCCATTTAGTCCAATGAAATTTATAAAACTACAGAGAGACCCAACAATTATCTTCTCCAAATAGAGTTGTGAGTGTGAATAATCTTTCTGCCAAGCTTCCTTTAAAGCTTGTTATGGCAAATCTTCTACTGAATTGATCCTCTCCTGTCAGACAGGACTGCCAAGTATGAGAAACCATGTAGCTGAGGTTTCTAGAATTACAAACTCATTCAAGGAAATCTTTTGCAGCAAATTTGAATCACCAGAGACATTAGAGATTTTCTCAACAGTGTAAGCGATTAATTGGAAATTTTGAGTTGCCAACGATTGATTGTCTTATGAGGCTGGCAATCCATTCCAAGCTGTTTTTGCCTTTTTGGTAAGGAGTGGGAGATCTATTTAGATATGTTAATGCTCTTGCACTTTGATTAGTCAATGCTCTCGAGAAAATTAGCTTCATGAATCAGGGGACAGGATTGAAAAAAGCCCTCTAGAAATCTTCCTGCAATGGAGAATAGTTGCATTTCCATGAGTGTACCTTGAGGTCTAGGTAGAGGAAATTCCATGTAAATTTTTTTATTACAGGACAAGGCATATCACATGATGAATCATGAACACTCGCTTATGTGAGATTTCAAAGCTTTCAATTGTGCACGCTGTTCCCTTTGTGGTACAATCCTCAGTTTTTTGCATTCCAATTTCAGATGACCAACCTAGCCATATAATTTAAAAGAAGCCCCCACCGGCAGAGTAAATCATTCCATATTCTTTGGGACCTTTCTACTTCTTAGTACATATCAACTTTCCTCCAAATATATGACAATATTGATGTCATAATTCTTGCACACTGTAAATCCATGGGTGGCATGTCTTTCATTAATTTTTTATATGCTTATATTAAAAAAAAAACAAAATTAGAAGAAAGCCTCCTTTTGTGCAGTTGGATGGCATTTAAGAAGACTATTTTCCATTTAAAATTTTGTTTGCATAAAACCATTCATGCAACATTTCAATGCTTATTGGAAGCTATACTTGCGTCAGTCATCAGTATTAATGGTCAATTCCTACATCGTTTGTTATTTCTAGAACAGATTATACCAAACTGATAATATGCATGGGCTAGTTTTTCCTGTAGTATTTCAATTCTGTCGCAAAATCAATAGGTGATTGTTCTTGTTAAGTATACATTATGCTTACATTTTATAGTAAATAAACATTTATCTTCTTACTTTGGCAATCTACATGAAAAATAAAAGTTAAAGTTTAAATATTATTTGAGTCTGTTTTCTAGAAAGAAGACCCTCCAATTCTGAGGAAGTCTTTTGTATTTATTAACTTTTTGACATAGTTGGAACAAGCTTTCTATGCAAGAATGACTTCACCTCCACAACTTCTAAAAGATGATGGTAGGACACTGATAGTCACCTCTTTAATCTGGTTCGTGTTATTATCTTTGTTGCACAAAAGAATTTGGAAGTATTCATAGTATGTCCTTGTTTAGTCTGATCACAATAAATGAAATATTTTTTTATCATATACATCACCATTGATAAGATCATTCAGCTTTTGTACCACCTATCCCGAGCGAGTATTTCTTGAGTAGTATCAGCAGCATTTCATTCCACATGTCGACAGCTCCGGGCATGCACCAATGCACGCAGTCTCTGAATCCTCTCATCCATTGATTGTTCCAGTTCGTATCCGGGTGAGCATCAGGCCTCATCATCATAGCCTTGGTGATGTCCAAAAGCTCGAATCGTCTCTTCAAATTCGTTGATGTTTCTTTGATTTTCTTTATTTCCTCCACTTGTGCATTTCGAATGTCCCAGTAGGTTCCACTCAAGTTCACTTCACCTTCTTTGAAAGGTCTGGTCCTGTTGCAGTAGCCACCATCATTCCAAGTCCCATTTTCGAAGTGTGATGATGAAAATGTCCTCAACAATATGAAGACATCTTGATCGAATGCTTCATCTTTATTTAGGAATTGCAGTACTGTTCTGAAGGCCTTTTGCAAGCCAAAAGTGGGTTTATTGTTTGTCACATTCTTTTCAGAACAATAGATGCACCCGGACAGTTCCCCACCTTCATATAAGTAGGTTTTCCTGAAGAACCAGTGACCGCTAGAGATGATGACATAGTCAGTGAATTGAAGTTTCTTGATCCATTCTTGATCGATTGTGTCCAGATGCACGTCATAGAAACCAGAATCAGATCCGTTTATCAGCCTTTCTGTTCCTTGAACTAAGAATTTGGTCCACATTACCATAAGAGTGAAATTATGGGATTCAAAATGCCAAATTGGAAATTTATCATCGTTATCATTTTGGAATGGTTTTGGAATCTCTTTCTGCAATTGATTTGAACAAAGAAGACTATCTCAGGCCATTCAGTTTATTTATTTATGATTTTTTTTTTTTGTCAACAGGACCTCAAACAGTATGGTTAGGAAGAAAAACACGGGGGAGATGCAGGTGATCTTTATGACTTTAACAGTGAAACACAATTGGTGCTTTGGTGATGTGTAAAGATTGTGGTATGAAATTATTTTTCACTCAAAGGCCTTAAATTAACGTCAAGAATTCTTTGATACTTGGTTTCTAAAGGTTGCAACATTCACTGCAATCGAATGAGTCCTTGAAATTTTACAAATGGTGAAAGGAGGGAGGAAGGAAAGTATCATGCTGAAATTTAAGAATGCTTTTATTTTGTGTTTTACATATGTTAGCTTATAATCCCAACAACAAATGAGATAAATAATGCAGTTTGATGAGTAATTTTTAATACTGAGATGAATCATCATGTCATATGATATGATGAAAATATGAAAGTATACTTTTATTGAAAGCTCAAAAACTAATATAACTTTTGTTTTTCTTTAGATTGGATATGGAATTGCTAGGCCTAACCTGGGAAAGAAAGCAGACAAGGGAATCTGCCTGATTTCGAGCAACCGAATCGCCGATGAAAGCCATTCTCTTCCCTCTAGATATTTCAAGGAATTCTATGGCATTGAACCTCGGCAGCTTGCACTGCGCCGGCTGCCATCGCCACCTCTCATAACCCCCTTTCTTACCATACTTACCGCAGTTCTTTGACTCTGGTATAATTTTACATGTCTGGTTAGTGTATCCATGGCTGCTTCCAGTATCTCTCACCCAGCTTCCATTGGATAGATCACACCATGGATCCCAGTCACCTGATCAGAACCACATCAAAACTATCATCAGGTAAAGAATTCATGTATGAATCAATATCATTTTTTTTCCCTGTATTATACCATTGAATCTGTGTTTGCGCTCTCTGAGTCTAAATGGTGGAGAAGAAGAGCTTTGAGAGAAGATGAAGAAGATGAGTGAGCCGAGAAGGACCCATGGCAATAAGTATTTTGATATGAGGATCATATTGTAGCAATGGGAGAAGGGATTGTAGAGTTAGATTAATGACGATTTTAATGGTGTTTTATAAGCAAAGATGTAAGAGAAAGTGTGTGTTTACACTTAAATGGTTTCTTGTTTTGAATATTAATTGGGGGATTAGAGAAGAAATGATTGATTAGGAGGCAGAGAAGGGATGTGATTGGTCCACGTCGAGGGGGTTTGAAACTTTTAATATTGGTAATTAGGTAGACGTTTGTGCTTAATTTTCGGCTAAACATTGTGAAGACAAATGGCCACCGTTTTGGTGATCTTAGTTTCTATTTTTTACGCTATTCTTATGGGTTTTATTATTACTATTATGGTTGACTTTATGAGTTGTTCTTTCAACATAGTTGGTGTTTGACAGGATATCTAAATCCCTTGAATTAGTTGCCCTTAACTCTCTCTCTCTCTCTCTCTCTCTAGAGGAGTATGATTATTCTCTTATTTTCACCTACCAATTTATATAATATTTAAACTTAAGATTACAATTTGGTTTTAATTTATAATATAAAAATTAGGTGTGACTTGAATTTCATTAATTTCTATGATGATTTAATGATTAGTTGAAGATGAGAAAAAAAAATTAAAAAGAGTGGATGCCATTTCTTTTTTGAGTCCAAGTTACTATTGCATTTTAGACTTCTAGCAATAAAAGTTGTCCAAGATATGTAACATATAATTAATGGTTTATGTATTTAATTGTGCACCTTCTGAAAGTTATTATACTTTGAAATTACATTTTATCATATTATATAATCAAAGTTACTTATTAGGATACTTTTGATGCGTTTGTTTGATGATCAAATGATCAATTTTCTTAAAATTTTGTGAGCCATAAAAATTTAATAATATTGAAGAGAATGGATATTTTTTATCATACATTTTCTAACTAATAATAACATCAGACATTGAGTGGAGAATTGTGTTTACATATATGTATGAATAGGGGTGTAAGTGAGTCAAGTCAGCTCGCGAGCCGACTTGAGCTCGGCTCGTTAATGAGCTTGTGAGCCAAGCTCCACGAGCTTGAGCTCGAGCTCAGAAACAAGCTAGAAAAATTTTCGAGCTCGAGTTCGAGCCTAGTTTGACTTGGCTCGGTAGCTTATTGAGCCGACTCATTTACATAATGATGAATTGCAATTATCATATTTCACATTATAGATTTAATAATTTATAGAGCTTTTTAAACGAGCTCAAGCATTCGAGTTGAGCTCGAATTTGACTTTCTTTAAATTGAGTTGAACTCAAGCCTATTGTAATACCTAATTAGTTTCTTAATTTATTCCTAATTATTGTTTAAGCTAATTAACCCGTCGTTACTGTAGCATTAGGACTGTAGCAAATCCACTTTACTTCGCATGCAACGGCGGGATTAAAGCCTTCGACGCGCGTATGGCTGAGATCGACCCGTTCACCTATTTCATTTCCTTCCCTGCCGCGGCCTCAGGTCATTTCCACTGATCGAGTTCGTCCGCTTTCCGTTCCTCGGCCGCCGACGACGCCCGCGGACACGTGAACGCAGAACGCCGCTTCCTTCCTCGGCGCCAGTGCTGCTGGACCGCTATCACGCCGGCCGCCTGAACGCCGCCTTGTCGTCGACTTCACGGAGCGTAACCCTCGCAGCCCGCTGAAGAAGCGCCGACCGTCGCAGATCACGTCGCGGGAGTTCGAATTTGATCGCACGTGAGCGTGAGTGATTTAAAAAAGGGAATTTGGGTAAGCATAATTCATTTACTAAGTAATTGACTTGGATTGTAAACGAAAATAAAAGGGTAATGTGGGTTAAATTAAGCAGAGTGAAAGGGGTGGGAGAAATCACAGATAGAAAAGTGAATGATTTATGCGACAGTGATCTTAGTATCCCCGACTGCATTTTGAGGTTAGTCAGTCGTCTTAACCGGTGTCATAGGTATGTAGAGTATGGTTGCCCCGCTACCTTCGCCTTAGTAGGGTGGTGACACCTTATGAATGAAAGTCAAAACCTATGAATTATAAATGACATGTCGAAAATGATTTGATATATAGAACCAAAAGCGAAATGATTTAATGAAAATTATCTCGACATTGATACGATGTACCTGAGATATTACCTACGATATTGTTTTCGTTATATTCTTACATTTCTACAAAGACCTGGATATTGTTCGATAATATTACATGCGATGCTTTACCTATAGTTTTACCGACTTTGTAAATTTTCGTATACGCGCGATTGTTTTCTACTCAGAGAGCTTACTTTAGCATTCTTGTCTCACTGCTTTAAATTTTATGACGCTACGAAAATTTCAACGAAATGGGTAGAAGCAGTGTTTGTTGAATAGATAGTTGGGAAGCAAAGGCTTTTGCACGCAGACAAATTAAATGTCTTTAGTTCAGATTTATTTACAAACTTAAGATTTCATGCTTAATTGTGATATTAATTAAGTTAAGAAGTATATGAAATAGTTTAGTGATGATTTGATTAGATACACCTTTCACTGCTTCGTAAGAAGCGTTGGAGCGTTGTGGAATCTGTCCAATCGAGTCATCCTATTCTGTTACACTTCAGATTGACCCTAGCATAAGCATAAGAGGGTCATCTGGGGTGTGACACCTAGTAATTGAACTTGAGCTCGAGCTTAATAGGGTTTAAACAAGCTTAGTTCGATTAAGTCAAAACTCGACTTATTTGCACCTCTATGTATGAACATATATTTATCTTATTTAGTATTATTGTATTATTATGTATTTATATAATGAACTCATATTAATGTACATTAAAAGATTTTGAGCTCTATCTCACATTTTGATTAATCGATATGGTATTTTAAAGCATTTTCTTCAAGATTTTTTGATAAAAATTTTTAATTGATGAATGGTGATATATTCTTGAAAATAAATTTGTATATTAATTCCATATCTTTTTTTTTATTATTACATAAAAAAGTAGCACAAAAATCTTCATATTTAATTTTTTTTAACGATTTTAATATTATTCTTTTTAAGTATTTTTCCATAAGCATTGTGATAGTGGGAGAGCACATTCTCATGTAATAAATTTAATGATTGCTTTGGTGTGTAAAATATTAATTATTGTTAAAAAAAAGTGAGAATATATCATCTTTATATTATATTAAAAATAGTCTTTGAATTCATTCAAATTAATATATTAGATATTATTAAATATGATATTAATTCACAACCATTTGATCATTTAAACATATTGAGAATATATTAAGTTTATGCTTATAAAATATTGCTCATGTTAAGAGGTAGTGGTATAGTTTAGATGACAGTTGACATACGAAATTATATACTAATAAAATTGTATAACTCGGTAAATCGATATAATAAACATTAGGAAAATATTAAGAAAATGGAGCCATAGCTTTTATTTTTTTATTATTATGATCACCATTATTATATTGATAATTTTATTAACATGGTGTTGCAATATTTATTAGGGTTATTTACATACATAAAACACAATTATTATATATATAACACCTAACACTTTTAAATTTATAAAAATAACATCATTAATTTTTTAAAAATAAAATATATATTTTTTCATGTATAAAATTTTTTATATTTATAAATATCAAATTTTAGATATTACATATATAAATGCATAAAAATTACATATTATTGTGGGATCCGAAAATTTTACCAACTTTCTAAAGAAAGAGTTGTTTAAGTGTGGATAATTTTGTATGAATAGTAGATAAGACACTACCAGAGATTTCGCTCATTTGGTGAAAACTTTTATATTGGTTTGGTTTCTATAGCAAGTAAGTTACTCCCAATAATCAGAAAGACTTTCGATTGAAATGAATCGTTAAAGAATGAGTATATAATTGCAGTGAGTGGAGTTTAGAACTTATGAAATTTATTATTTTTAATTTTAAATTTTTTTTTTGGGGGAATGATGACGAGCCCGATCTAGATCTCATGGTTCCGTCGTCCCAGGTTGTCGTGGTCGCTGGTCCGCTTAGTCAGAGGAGGTAGTCGACCCAACAAAGGATCTTTGTCACAACACGGGTTACGTGTCCAAGGTGTCCTTGTAGACTTGAGGTGGAGTTTGTCAAGGGGACAAATATAAGTCAACTTTGCTAACATGGGTTTTGCCCAACCAAATGTATTCTACATTTCATTTCAAAGAGCAAAGAAACATACGTCATGGCCATGAGTAATTTAGTGTGTGTAATCACTGGAACCACCCAAAGGGGTGTCAGAATGCATTTATGGTGTCATATCGCAAAGAAATCACACGGGAGAGAGGACAGCCACGCCCTACGGCTTTGGAATATTTGAGTGTAAAGAAGTTATGTATTTAATGGACGGGCTCTTTGTGAGAAAATTTTCTTAATTTGTCCCAAGATAAAACAATATGGTGGATTTTTTTTTTAAGTTTTAATTTAAATAATTCATTTCATTTTTATTTATATTTTTATTATTTTCTTTGAATTTTGATCATTTTATGATTGATTTTAGATTTGAATATATGATCGTTTATCATTGAAATTTTAATTATAATTACCCTTCTCGATCATAGGACTAATATCAATTGATAGACCTTGTACTGATTTTCTACAAAGGATGGGCGAATTCATTATCTCAAGAAGTATTTTCAAAAGTCCACTCTAGCGAACTAGGATCGGTTTATGACTTTTCTTCCAAGGATTTGAATTTTATGTGAGTTGATTCATATCTTGTATTATATTATAATTAGATATTATTAATTTGAAATTTTATAATATCAAATTTTTATATTTTGTTAACAATGTCAAGACTACCGGGATGATGTAGTATCTGTTCTTTATATTTGACTTAGTAATGACTTCAACATACATACAGATATCTGTTCTTTTGAAAATTGTATGGACATTAAGATGTCTAATGTTGAAGTAATTGATGTCAAATTTTGATTTTTGAGTTTTGTTAACCCAGACCCGGTCCGAAGACCAAACCGGGATGTGTAACATCTGTTCTTTATATTTGACTTGCGTTTGGATTACATGTCTTTCTAGATATTTGATCTACTGAACTTCAACGCACATACATGTATATGTTCTTTCTAAGTAATAATAACATCGGACATTGAGTGGAGAATTGTGTTTACATATATGTATGAATAGGGGTGTAGTCAGTCCTCCATGACACTTGAGCTGTTAACGAGTGAGCCAAGCTTATTGAGCCACGAGCTTGAGCTTGAGCTCATAAACAAGTTAGAAAATTTTCGAGCTCGAGTTCGAGAGTTTGACTTCATTAGCTTATCAAGCCGACTCATTTACATAATGATGAATTGCAATTATCATATTTCACATTATAGATTTAATAATTTATAGAGCTTTTTAAATGAGCTCAAGCATTCGAGTTGAGCTCGAATTTGACTTTCTTTAAATTGAGTTGAGCTCGAGCCTAGTAATTGAACTTGAGCTCGAGCTTAATAGGGTTTAAACAAGCTTAGTTCGATTAAGTCAAACTTCGACTTATTTACACACATATAGTTATCTTATTTAGTATTATTATATTATTATGTATTAATATAATGAACTCATATTAATGTACATTCAAAGATTTTGAGCTCTATCTCACATTTTGATTAATCGCTATGGTATTTTAAAGCATTTTCTTCAAGATTTTTTGATAAAAATTTTTAATTGATGAATGGTGATATATTCTAGAAAATAAATTTGTATATTAATTCCATATCTTTTTTTTTTATTATTACATAAAAAAAGTAGCACAAAATCTTCATATTTAATTTTTTAACGATTTTAATATTATTCTTTTAAAGTATTTTTCCATAAGCATTGTGGTAGTGGGAGAGCACATTCTCATGTAATAAATTTAATGATTGCTTTGGTGTGTAAAATATTAATTATTGTTAAAAAAAAGTGAGAATATATCAACTTTATATTATATTAAAAATTTGAATTCATTCAAATTAATATATTAGATATTATTAAATATGATATTAATTCACAACCATTTGATCATTTAAACATATTGAGAATATATTAAGTTTATGCTCATAAAATATTGCTCATGTTAAGAGGTAGTGGTATAGTTTAGATGACAGTTAACATACGAAATTATATACTAATAAAATTGTATAACTCGGTAAATCGATATAATAAACATTAGGAAAATATTAAGAAAATGGAGCCATAGCTTTTATTTTTTTATTATTATGATCACCATTATTATATTGATAATTTTATTAACATGATGTTGCAATATTTATTAGGGTTATTTACATACATAAAACACAATTATTATATATAACACCTAACACTTTTAAATTTATAAAATAACATCATTAATTTTTAAAATAAAATATATATTTTTTCATGTATAAAATTTTTTATATTTATAAATATCAAATTTTAGATATTACATATTGATATGACTCTCAAAATACCACCAGTCAAAGCACAAATCTTGATGTTGAAATATAGATTTTGAGTCAAAACAAATCGAGATCAAGACTTAAAATATCATTAGAATCTTGGACATCAATTAAATCCCAAAAAAGCTCTCAAATGTGGAGTGTTTATAGTCAAATCGAAGTCTCGACGAGGATCTAATGAGCCTAAGATCTCATAATTGACTTCATTTGGGCATCCAAATGCTCAAAATACATCAAATGATCAAGGAGTCATTCGAGCCGTCCGATCGAGGGGAGTGGTACGGGCCTACATGAGTTTACTAGAATACCCTCCTCCCATCTATAACAGGCCTCACTCCTCACATGAAGCTAAGCTAAGTGAAGGGAAGCAAGTGAAGAAGAAGGAAGCTGAAGCAAGTGAAGAAGAAGGAAGTCAAGAAAGAAGAAGAAGGAAGCAAGTGAAGAACAAGA
Organism: Cymbidium sinense; assembly: GCA_021442155.1. NCBI lineage: Eukaryota > Viridiplantae > Streptophyta > Magnoliopsida > Asparagales > Orchidaceae > Cymbidium > Cymbidium sinense. The sequence continues at coordinate 141,633,583 of CM038215.1, forward strand.
ACCCAAGAAGGAAGAAGAAGAAGAAGAGTCCAAGCAAGTGAAGAAGAAGGAAGCAAAGGAAGAAGGCAAGGAAGAAGAAAGAAGCAAGGAAGAAGAGAAGAAGAGGAAGAGTCCGATCGAGGAAGAAGAGGAAAAGTGAAGTGAGGAGGAAGAGAAAGCTCTAAAGCTTGAAGATCCCCGGCTACAAAGATCTCCAACATCGAACTATTATAAACCGATTTGTTACAGTTGTCCCTTTCAAATAATTGTAATCCCATTATCTGGAAGATTTTGTACTCAAAAGGATACATAGTGGAATCTTTATCGGGCTAGCGGTTTTTCCTCTTTTCGAGGTTTTCCACGTTAAAATTTTGGAGTGTCTCATGTTCGTTCTTAATTACTGTGTGTGGACTAATCAAGGCTAAACCATAAATTTTACTCTACCGAATCGGTTTTCCAAAGACGCATCAGCTGCCGTAAGTAAAACCCTTCAACCTCAATTTCCGTGAACATCCACGTTATGGCCAATAGGCACAACACTCGTCATAATGGAACCTCCCGCTCCAACTCCCGTCATTCTCAAAACCCATCCCTAAACCAAGGACGCCATGTTGAGGGCGGAACGGGAATCTCTTTGGAAGATCGTGTCCGTCGAATGGAGGAGTCTCAAAATAAGATGATCCAGCTTTTGCAAGGACTACAACAGCCGCTACTACGACAAACATATCTCCCCCAAGATCGGTCATTGCCCGGAGGAGGTCAAAACGCTAATCCTCCCGACACTGGAGTTCCTCCGCATGGAGACCGTAACGCTGATCTCGACACCGCTAGTTCCACTCATCCATCGGTACTCAACCGGCATTAATCCACCGACGTTGTTGATAGCTTCACACATGCTCATCTCATTAATCCCGCATATCATGACATTGTGTAAATGACGCTTAATACAAGATGAATTTCACCTTCAAGATAGAAATCATCTTCACCCACACGCGTTATGAGGAGTCCTCACCTTTAAAGCCATTCTTCGACATCCAATTCAGTTTCAAGCTTCCAGCATTGATTCTATGATGGGGCAACGACCCACACGAACACATCGACCATTACAGACTATCATGCATATCCAACGAGCTCGACACACCGCTTTGTCGTCTTTCCGTTACCCTCAAAGGGCAAGCTCGCACTTGGTTCTATTCTTCCAAGGGGATCCATCCATACCTTTAACGAACTCGCCGTTCTTTGTGGAAGTTCATTGCAAATCGGAGAATCATTAAAGATTCCTCCCATCTTTCCAGATACGTAATCCGAGGGTGAATCACTCAAAGAATACTTCCGAGGTTCTCTTTAGAAGCTCCAAATACCCGGCACTCGAACTATTAAGAGGAGTTTTCCTTGAGGACTCCGTCGTGGCCTTTCTATTAAGGGACACGGTCATATGCCGTTTCTTAGTTCATCGTGTAAGCACAAATCTCCGATGAAGCTATTAATGCTCATCGCAAACAATTTGAACAATATGCGGGAAACGCAAAACACCCGAAATGTGGACCGACAGCCCATCAAAAGAAGGACAAGGTAGTCATGATCTCCCTCCACGACCCCCATATCAACAACGTGAACCTCGATCGGAAAAGACATACACACCGCTGAACACATCTCGTGTTAACCTCCTGATGGCTATTCGCAATGAAGAACATATCAAGTGGCCGCATCCATTGAAACCAATTCGTGAAACCGAGCAATATTGTCATTTTCATGGAAGCCGGGACATACTATCAAGCATGTATACAACTCAAGGAAGAAATCGAGAGACTCATTCAACAAGGATATCTACATTTGTGAAGAATCAACCACCTCAAACAAACACACCTCCGCTTTGGGGCAAACTGGACAATCATCACAAAATAACCAAATAATCATCAAATAATTGGAGAAATCAAAACAATCGCAGGAGGATCGATACTACATAATCAAGTTCTCATCGCCTCCAAAGAACCGAGTTGAAGAAGTCTCAGTATTGATCATTCCATCACTTTCAATGACTTCGGACTTAGAAGGAGTCCATATCCCTCATCAAGATCCACTTGTCATCACAGGATCGGATCATTGTTATAACGTTAAAAGAATTTTGATCGATAATGGGAGTTCCCGATGTCTTATTTTACTCAACTTTTCTTAACATGGGCCTAGTAGGCAAAAGCTCCAACCAGACCACTATATGGGTTTGATAATCACCCGACGCGTAAGGTACAATCACTCTTCCCGTTACCCTGAGAATTCCTCGACAAGTGACTCATTTAATACAATTCATGGTGGTGAAGTCGACGCATATAACGCAATCTTGGAGGCCCCTCCAATCAATTTTCTGCTATCACTTGCCTCATCTCAAGATAAAATTTCCTACCCCTGGAGTTGGGGTGGTTTGTGGAAATCAACGACCAATCATGTTATCTGACAAGCTCAACCGCCTTCCATCACCTTCAAGATCAAGATCTTAACTTTCGAGATGAAAGAGTACCTCAAAAGCTTCCCCAGAAGATTTACTCTCAATAGTATTATCGATGACCAACCATTACAACAAGGCAAGTGGGATCTTTACTCTAAGAACAAAGGGAAAAGTATATAAATTTCTTACAGAATCAAGACATATTTGCTTGAGTCCACAGATATGCCGGGTCGACCCCAATGTAATCACGCACTCCCTCAAAATTAATCCAACGCTCAAACCAATCATCCAAAAGAAGGAGTTTTGCACCGATCGTCTTCGTGCTATTGAACAAGAAGTTAACAAGCTCATGGATTCATACGAGAAGTGCATTACCCCACATGGCTAGCAAATGTTGTCATGGTTAAAAAAACAAATGGAACATGGAGGATGTGTATGATTATATCTTAATAAGGCCGCCCAAAGGATAGTTTTCCTCTTCCTCGAATCGATCAATTGGTGGACGCTACATCCGACATCAAATGCTCGCTTTTTGATGCTTATTCTGGGTACACCAAATAAAGTGAACCCAATAGATGAAGAGGCTACGCGTTTCAAACATATAAAGGTTTATATTGTTACCAAGTCATGCCATTTGATTAAAAAATGGTGCTACCTATCAACGCCTCATGAATAAGGTTTTAAAGACCTGCTAGCACAATGGAGGTGTATGTGGATGACATGTTAGTGAAAAGCTTAGAAAAGTCACAACATATTTCAGACTTAGAAGCATGCTTTGACCTCCTTCGACGCTATAACATACGACTTAACCCAACCAAGTGTGCTTTTGGGGTTACGTCTGGAAAATTTCTTGGATTTATGGTAACTCACCGTGGGATAGAGGCTAACCCTGAAAAAATCAAAGCTCTCCAAGATATGATTCCTCCGAAGAATATCAAAGACGTTCAACGTTTGAATGGTCGAATTGCTGCATTATCCCGTTTCCTAGCTCGTTCTGGGGACAAATACTTGCCATTCTTTAAAATATTGAAGGGAGCTAAAAATAATAATTTTCAATGGACCGATGAATGTCAGTATGCTTTTGAGCAACTAAAAGAATATCTAGCATCTCCACCCGCTATCCAAACCTATTCAAGGAGAAACGCGTTATACTTATATCTTGCGGTTTCTTCCCATGCAATAAGCTCCGGTGCGAGAAGAAGATGGGGCACAACAACCAATTTATTACGCCAAAATTCTCTCGATATAGAAAGTCTATCCATTTGCGATTGGCTCGGCGTTAATTTTCTCGAAAATTGCGCCCATACTTTCAAGCTCACACCATCTACTTTACCGATTTACCATTAAGAGCCATCTTACGTAAAACCGAAGCATCCGGAAGATTGATCAAATGGTCTCAGAACTGGGAGAATTTGATATAAATTTTCTACCTCGACCATAAAGTCTCAAATACTTGCACTTAGTGGAATGCACCAACCCAACTCTAGAGCTATCTATCACGTGTCTTTCATCTCCTCGATGGACTCTACGTTGATGGAGCTTGAAAATCGGTGTCGGGAATCCTACTTGTTTCCCCAGAAAATACCCAGAGTATGGACTAAAATTCCCGCAACTAATAACATGGCAATATGAGGCTCTCATCGCAGGGTTGAGACTGCCATCGATCATGGCCCAAAACTTAGTAATTCACAGACTCCCGCCTTGTCGCCTCCCAAGTTGGAGGAGATTTTAATACTCATAATCCTCAACCGGTGCAATATCTCCACTTGGTAAAATCTCTTACTATTTTTCAAGACACATCAAATCATCCACATACTACGAGAGAAGAATACTCCGACTTGCTAAGCTTGCTACCTCTACCACTGGAGATCTATTTAAGAGAAAGCATGTTGAAGAAATACATTTTCCTAGTATCCAAGGGCCATGGATAATTCAAACTATTGATGAGGAAAAGGAACGTTTGTGGATAAACCCGATCCTATCTATTCTACAAGAAGGGACCCTTCACGAAGATCCAACTTCTAACTCGTCTCAAGACAAGCTTCAAACTTGCTATTATTGAGGTGAACTATACAAGCGAGCTTTCTCGTCCATATCTCAAATGCCTTCCACCTTGTAAGGCGATTACGCTAAAAGAGGTTCACTCGTGAATATGTGGAACACCTTGGAGGAAGAGCATTGGCCCTTAAAATCATGAGGCAAGGGTTTTATTGGCCTACAATGAAACAAGACTTTGAATTCACAAAGAAATGCAAGTTGTCAATTGCATTCTAACCTCCCTCACATGCCGCATGCGAACTCTCATCCATTCAAAGCCCATGGCCTTTTGCTGGGGATTGATATCATGGGACCTTTTCCAATAGCATCGGGCAACTAAAAATTTATCATTCTAGCCGCCGACTACTTCACAAAATGGGAGGCCGAACCACTCGCTAAAATCACGAGGCAAATACCAAACAATTTGTCGGAAAATATAATATGTCGATTCGGTCTTCCCGCAAAGATCATCGACAATGGAACTCAATTCTGGAAAAGTCTTTACGCCCTTTTGCAAAGATCTTCACATACCGCCGCATACCGTAGCACATCCTCAAACTAATGGGCAAACCGAAGTTACCAATAGGACCATACTCAAAGGACTAAAACACGTCTTGAGAAGGCGGGGCAATGGGTTGATGAGCTCCCAATGTTCTTTGGGCCTACCGCACCACGCCACGCACCAACCGGTGTGAGACACCAGATAACTTGTGTTTTGGTACGAAGCTATCATACCGGTGGATATCGGGTTCCAAGTCCAAGAGTCCGCTTTTGATCATGGAAGTAATGAAGAAAAACTCCGCGACCTGCACTCCCTCAAACTGGATATGGCCTACTGACCGCTTCCTATCACCAACGGCTCGCCACTTCAAAGAAGAGTGAAACCTCGCCCCATATCTCTGGGTGACTTGGTCTAAGTCTCGAGGCGTGCAAAGGCCCTCGCCGCAATAAACTCTCACCTCTGGATGGTCCGTATGTGGTCAGTATGGTCAAGGTGTGAACGCTTCAAGCTCAAGGACCCGAAGGAAAAACTCTACCTCGAACTTGGAATACTAAGAATCTTGAAAATATTTAAATTATTATGACTTTATCTCGTCTTTCATCATCTCAGATAATCACCTACTAGGATTAAAGCTTGTTGTTGCGTTGTTGTTGTCATTTTCTTTAAAGCCCGTACTGTGTCTTATGATTATATCATTGAACTAGTGAATTCACCTTTGTTCTAACAAGATTTGTTTTTTTTACTTTTCCTCCCACTTGAGAAATATACAACTCATGTTACATCTCAATGGGACATGATCAATCCAAGGGGACTTGATCGGACCTCTTCCATACGTTAACGCCATCGAGTCACTCGGCAAACAACCTGATAGGTCAAAGATCTCCGGCCGTTGACATCAGCTAACCACCCCGTGGCCGCCAACCTTAGGGTCATCGCTACATCTTCCGCTGCCAAATCACCACAATCTCGCCGGCTACCACTATCATCATTATCTCGCCATCCAACTTCCTCCCGCGTCAAACGCCAGGATCTCGCGATTTTCCAAAGCAGTCATCGCAAAGCTCAACCTGAAAGGTCAAAACTTTGTACCACTCGCATTGTCATCGAAAGACTCGACAAACAACCTTAAAATCTTATCAAAATACCGGCCATCACTGCTGCGCCATCGCCGTCACGCTTTGACATCGCCATCATTGCCGCTCTACCATCGATCATGGCCACCGATAACATTGCCACGGCCGCTAATTACCTCTTTGCCGCCATATATTGTCACCGCCAACCATACTGCGCTTCCCACCGCCGAACTATCCGGCAGAATCTGCCATCACTATTGTCGCCACATCCTCGCCGACTACTGGCCACCGACCCATCGCCGGCATCTTCGCCGGTCATCGCCATTGTCGCGGCCATCCGCCGGATTATCGACGCCTCGCCACCGCCGACTACCTCACAGATTCATCTCTTCCATACGGTTAACGCCATCGAGTGAAAACTCGACAACCTGTGAAAGGTCAAAACGCCCTGGACTCCGCGATCTCTTCCATACGGAAATGTCGAAAAGCAAAGCGACAAACAACCCAGAAAGGTCAAAACGCCCCAGGGACTTCCGCGATCTTTCCATACGCAGCACGTCATCGAGCAAAGCTCACAAACAACCCAAAGGTCAAAACGCCCATGGACTTCCTCGATCTCTTCCATACGGGTTAATGTCATCGAGCAAAGCTCGACAAACAACCCAGAAAGGTCAAAGGTCCTTGACGCCTCTTCCATGTGTTGCCGACGAATATTCACAACAACCCAGAAAGGTCAAAAGGTCCGGACTCCACTCTTCCATAGTGTTAGCGTCGACTATTCACCAATAACCTGAAAGGTCAAAACTTTGTACCATCGCGGTTAATGTCATCGGATAACACTGACAATAACCTGATCAAAAAATCCTCGGCATTAATTATATCTCTAAGCCGAAATCGCTGCTGATGCCCCCCGCGCCAACCACTGGGCCGCGCCGACTACCGGCCACGGTCCGCCTCCATTTGGTATGCCTCGCCTCACCATCACCGAATCCGCCTTACCACCATGCCGCGGTTATCCTCGTGCCACTATCCGAGCATCTTCGCTGCCCCATCTCCGGTGATCGCCTAACTCGGATGTCGACGACTAAACCGAACCACGACGGCATATGGGCCTTGATCGCCTTCCCGGACGGTAATGACGCGGAACTGAACCACGATATACCGGGTTTTGATCGCTTCAACCCGGATGGTCCATGGTTTTAATCAACCACGACGATACCGTGGCCTTGATCGCCTCTAACCTCGGACGGTGACGCGGGTAGAACCGGAACCACGACGATACCGTGGCCTTGATCGCTCTAACCGGACGACGTGGTGAAACCGGAACCACGACGTATACCGTGGCCTTGATCGCCTCCTCCCGGACGGCCCGACGTGGTGAACCGAACCACGACGATATGGGCCTTGATCGCCTTTAACCGGACGGTCCGACGCGTCTAAACCGGAACCACGACGATCGCGCTCTGACGCTCTAAGGACGGTCGACGAGGGTAAACCGGAACCACGACGATACCGGCCTTGATCGCTTCACCGCTTCTTGACGCTTCGATTCCAAAGGACCTCACTAAGAAGAAAGGGAGAGGGAAAGGTCTCCTCTTACCCTGTGGGGTTTCCACAAGGGTAAAACCCTCAAAAATGGTTCAAAACGGCTCAAAACCACCATGCCGGTGTAGCGTTCATGGCGCTCAGCGGGTGCCATGTATATGGCCATGTTCAGGGCTAGGAACACCAGCGAAGGCCAAGAGCCATCGCCATTCCCGGATCACTCCAGATGGCGCGATCCGAACTATTGCGGAATGGCGCTGAACTGTTATTGAATACGGCTCCCACCGCGGCATGCATGATGGCGTTCATGCGAAGGCCAAGCACACCCGCTCGGCTCACGCAACGACCGGGTTCGCCACGTGGCCGCCATCGGTCATGACGCTGCGCCAGTCATGGGCGCGTAAGCATGCCTCTGCTGCCACGCCACGAGCCCACGGCCTGTCCCAAACGCTTAAAACTTCCAATGCGTTATTTTGAACATTTGATATATATTTTGATGGTTAATGTCATCCAAAATAGTAACGATATGACTCTCAAAATACCACCAAAAGCACAAATCTTGATGTTGGCGATATGATTTTGAGTCAAACAAATCGAGATCAAGCACTTAAAATATCATTAGAATCTTGACATCAATTAAATCCCAAAAAGCTCTCAAATGTGGAGTGTTTATAGTCAAATCGAAGTCTCGACGGGATCTAATGAGCCTAAGATCTCATAATTCGACTTCATTTGGGCATCCAAATGCTCAAAATACATCAAATGATCGAGTCATTCTGAGCCGTCCAGGGGGAGTGGTACGCCTTACAGTTTACTAGAATACCTCCTCCCATCTATAATAGGCCTCACTCCTCACATGGCCTAAGCAAGTGAAGGGAAGCAAGTGAAGAAGAAGGAAGCAGTGAAGAAGAAGAAGTCAAGCAAGTGAAGAAGAAAGCAAGTGAAGAAGAAGGAAGAAGCAAGTGAATCAACAAGAACCCAAGCAAGGAAGAAGAAGAAGAGTCCAAGCAAGTGAAGAAGAAGGAAGTCAAGCAAGGAAGAAGGCAAGGAAGAAGAGGGAAGTCAAGGAAGAAGGCTAGGAAGAAGTCATCGAGGAAGAAGAGGAAAAGTGAAGTGAGGAGGAAGAGAAAGCAAAGCATCCTGAAGATACCCAAAGATCTCCAACATCGAACTATTATAAACCGATCGTTGTTACACCGTTGTCCCTTTCAACAGAATCAATCCCATTATGGAAGATTTTGTACTCAAAAGGATACATAGTGGAATCTTTAGCTAGCCGTGGTTTTTCCCTCTTTTCGAGGTTTTCCGTTAAAAATTTTGGAGTGTCTCATGTTCGTTTTAATTACTCCGGACATCAACAAGGCTAAACCATAAATTTTTACTCTACCGCAACTGGTTTTCCAGCACGCAACACATATATAAATGCATAAAAATTACATATTATTGTGGGATCCGAAAATTCTCCACCGACCTCTTTCGGAAAAAGAAAATAATTGTTTAAGTGTCGGTGATAATTTCAAAAGGCAGATGAATAGTAGATAATACACTACCCAGAGATTTCGTTCTCATTTGGTGAGAACTTTTATATTGTTGTGTTTCATCTAGCATAGTTAATTACCACCAATCCGAGAGAGCACTTTCGATTAAGACTAGTCAATGAATCGTTAAAGAATGAGTATATAATGCGTGAGTGGAGTTTAGAACTTATGAAATTTATTATTTTTAATTTTAAACTTTTGTGGGGAAGATGACGCCAGATCTAGATCTCATGGTTCAGTTGTTGTCGTCCGCTTAATGTAGGTAGTGACCCAACCCGAAGGATCTTGTCGTGATTAATTACGCCGTCTGTGTCCTTGTAGACTGAGGTGGAGTTTGTAGGGGACAAATATAAGTCAACATAACATAGGCTTTTGCCCAACCAATGATTTTACATTTCACTTTCAAAGAGCAAAGCCGTTGGGGAACATCGCGCCATGATCGAATTTAATGTGCCATATCGAACCAAAAGCTATCGTAAGCCATTTATGTGGTATATCGCAAAATCAAACCGAGAGAGACACGCCAATGCCCCTACTTTAGAATATTTGAGTGTGAAAGTAGTTATGTATTTAATTTGACATTTTTGGAGCAAAAGTTTTCTTAATTTGTCATCAAGACAAACAATTGCGGAGGGTGGATTTTTTTTTAAGTTTTAATTTAAATAATTCATGTTTTTATTTATATTTTTATTATTTTCTTTGAATTTTGATCATTTATGATTGATTTTAGATTTGAATATATGATGCTTATCATTGAAATTTTAATTATAATTACCTTCTCGATCATATGGCTATCAATTGATAGATCTTTACTCATTTTTAGGATGGTCTCAATTCATTATCTCAAGAAGTATAATCCTTCAAAATCTTGTCCACTCTAAATTGAACATAGGATCGGGTTTATGACTTTTCTTCCCGAGATTTGAATTTTAGAAGTGTGAGTTGATTCATCTTGTATTATATGACGTAATGCTTCTCGATATTATTAATTTGAAATTCTTATAATATCAAATTTTTGTTAACTGATTCAAGACTAAAATGATGTAGATTCTGTTTTATATTTGACTTAGTAATTACTTCAACATGAATATTTTTTTAAAAATTGCATGGATTATTAAGATGTCAATGTTGAAGTAATTGATGTCTGATTTTGAGTTTTGTTAAACGTAAGACCAAATGATGTGTAACATCTTTCTTTATATTTGACTATGCTTGATTGTGTCTTTCTAGATATTTTGACTGAATAAATATGTATAGCTTTTACAATAACATTGAGAGCTTATCTCTGAAGCTATCGAGCCGACTCATTTACATAATGATGAATTGCAATTATCATATTTCACATTATAGATTTAATAATTTATAGAGCTTTTTAAACGAGCTCAAACATTCGAGTTGAGCTCGAATTTGACTTTCTTTAAATTGAGTTGAGCTCTAACCTAGTAATTGAACTTGAGCTCGAGCTTAATAGGGTTTAAACAAGTTAGTTGATTAAGTCAAACTTCGACTTATTTACACACATATAGTTATCTTATTTAGTATTATTGTATTATTATGTATTAATATAATGAACTCATATTAATGTACATTCAAAGATTTTGAGCTCTATCTCACATTTTGATTAATCGATATGGTATTTTAAAGCATTTTCTTCAAGATTTTTTGATAAAATTTTAATTGATGAATGGTGATATATTCTTGAAAATAAATTTGTATATTAATTCCATATCTTTTTTTTATTATTACATAAAAAAGTAGCACAAAAATCTTCATATTTAATTTTTTTTAACGATTTTAATATTATTCTTTTAAAGTATTTTTCCATAAGCATTGTGGTAGTAGGAGAGCACATTCTCATGTAATAAATTTAATGATTGCTTTGGTGTGTAAAATATTAATTATTGTTAAAAAAAAGTGAGAATATATCATCTTTATATTATATTAAAATAGTCTTTGAATTCATTCAAATTAATATATTAGATATTATTAAATATGATATTAATTCACAAACCATTTGATCATTTAAACATATTGAGAATATATTAAGTTTATGCTTATGAAATATTGCTCATGTTAAAGTATGGTATAGTTTAGATGACAGTTGACATACGAAATTATATACTAATAAAATTGTATAACTCGGTAAATCGATATAATAAACAACAGGAAAATATTAAGAAAATGGAGCCATAGCTTTTATTTTTTTATTATTATGATCACCATTATTGTATTGATAATTTTATTAACATGAATGTTGCAATATTTATTAAGGTTATTTACATACATAATACACAATTATTATATATATAACACCTAACACTTTTAAATTTATAAAAATAACATCATTAATTTTTTAAAAATAAAAAATATATTTTTTCATGTATAAAATTTTTTATATTTATAAATATCAAATTTTAATATTACATATATAAATGCATAAAAATTACATATTATATATATATATATATATATATTCCTACTTATTAACCTGCTTTTAATTCAAATTAATAATTTGAGTGCCAATTTATTCCATTGGTAAGAACTTTAAAAATGATTAATATGTTTGAATCAAAATTTATCTATATTATATTAAAATCTTACCTTAAAGATTTAGGCAAACATTAAAAAAAAAGGTTAATAATTTTTATTAACACAATTTGACTTAGGCAGTGTAACCAAAATCCCAAAAAAAAGGGGAGGGGTTTCACACAATCACATATTCAAAACCATCATTCTGATGACAATCTCTCATCTCCTCATCATCCAAGTTCTTATTCATCCTTTTTCTTAACTGCAGCCCTTCGCTAAGAGGAATAGAAGAAGGCATGTGATCCTCCACCAATATGTGTTTCTGCATAGAGACAACTTCTCCTTCCTGTTTCGAGTATAAATAAAAATCCTCAATATCAGAAGCAGATTCAAAAGATATTTCTTTAGAGGTTGCCTGTTCTTCTTCTTCTTCTTCCTCCAGCGCATTACTACCCGTCATGAAGTTTATGGATCTGGAACTTGGATTTCTTTCTAAAATTTTTCGGCTTGAATTCTTCTCTTTCTCGATCTGAAAATATATATTTTAACGGATGGATTAAGCTTTAATAGCGTTCAGCACTGAACTTCTAGGTTTAAAATATCACACGGCCAATATATTGTTAAACTAACAGATTGACAAGCATGAAAATATGGATTTGCCCGTTTACTTTACTTGTGTGATGATTTTGTGAATAGAGTAGATTTCAGTGGGTGGGAAGAAACAGTATTTTGTAAACATTAAAACGCCCTAATGATTAAATTCAACCCAACAGTAAAAAGGATTGACTGCACCAAGAGAACATTTACTGGGATTGTTCTTCCCAAGTTCAAGTACAAGAGTCGCCTTAATCATTAGGGAGATAGAATGCAAAATGAGTCTGTTCGGGAAAAAGTTGGAGTAGCTCCAGTGGTAGATAAGATTAGGGAGAGTCGCCTTAGATGGTTTGGCCACACATAGTCGCGTCGACCATTAGGAGAGTAGATGTATTAGATTTGCCTATGTTAAGAAAGGTAGAAAAAAGATTTGGTTAAGATGTATAAAAATGATCTTAGTATACTTGAATTAAATAAGAATTTGACAATAATAGGGATGTAGAGATAAGGATTCATGTAGCTGACCCCACCTAGTGGGATTAAGGCTTGTTGTTGTTCTTCCCAAGTTCAAGTACAAGAGCATTAGGGATAATACAACTTTCACAAAAAAAATGACGGGATACAGAATGCTTCTTTCTTCCAACTGGTTTCTCAAGCACACTTTCTTTACTTTCTAACACATTATAGGTGCCTTGCTAGTCTTCTCAGTCCCAAGTGAAAAGAATGGAGTAGAGGACTTAACCCTGAACATCTGAAAAGAACTAGCAGTTGAATATTTGAATTTCAAAATGTCCTCCTTAGAATTTTGTCAAGCATTGAAGCAGCATTATTGTCACAACCTACACTTAAGTCGATTTCCATTACACTCCTATCCATCTAAATAAATCATCATCGTTTAGGAAAAAGAACTGGACCGACCACTTGAACCATTCTCTACCATTCTCTTATTTACTGGCTCAAGAATTAAATTCTTTCTGAAGCGCTCCCAGGGAGTCCATCGATGCAAGTAAATGGGTTCACACGCATATGTAGACAAGGGAGGCAAAGAAGAAGGGAGGAAAACATAATGAAGACTACACAAACCACCTTAGATTTACTACATGTGAAGGCAATACGGTCTTAAATAAGCATCAATATCAAAAAATGTAGTTCATACAACAGCCAAATAAAAGTATCTAAGAATGTTATTCAAACAGTTAACAGCACAAGCAATTGTTTACATTTTAGAACCAAATATCCCATTACATCTATTAAGAATCCTATCCATATATGCCAATTTTCAAACTCACAGATGCAGCCAGCTATCTAAATACAGACAGTAAAAATCTACTGTTAAGAGCGTGCTTTCGTTTATAAGCTAGTCTTTCAAATAATAAAAACTACCCGAAAAACAATCTAAATAAGAGGAATCTTTACCTGTGAAGAAGAAAGAGATTCAGAAGCATGCATATTCAAACTAGTATTGTATCCTGCCCATAAATTTTCTTCACTCTCGAAAGTTGGAGTTGGCCGGTGCGTATTCCTCACTGCTGCAAAGCCTGGATCAAGGCCTTCATCAATTACAGCAAACTCTGCCTGCGGAAAAGAGAGAGCAGTACCTACCAAAGAAATACCAAATCAAATGAAAAAAAAGGTCTTTTGGTATAGGCAATAAGCTTAGGTCATTAGGTCTCAAAAAGGGTTACCGTGAGGTCTGAAACCAATTCTGACAGAAAAGCAAATCCTGATGAGGAGGCAAAAATATAACTATCTCAAAATTCAAATGAATGATAAAGAAGAGTTGATGTTATCCAATCAGACAACATGGAATGCTAGGAGAAGTCTTGGTAATAATAAATGATGCATTATCCTACCAAAAAACAAAAATGTTGAGTTATGATATATACAACAAAAAGCCTTTATCCCATGCTGGGGTTGGCTACATGAATCCTTCTTCTTCATTGTCATATTACGTGTCAAAATCTCATTTAATTCTAATGAAATAAGGACAATTTTTATACTACCTAACCAAGTCTTCTTAGCTCTAACTCTATCTTTTTAATATAAAATGAATCTAATACATCTATTCTTCTAACTGGGTCATCAAATTGCCAGCATTTTATGTGACCAAATCATCTAAGACGGCACTATTTAATCTTATCTGCAACTAAAGCTCCAACCTTTTCACATATATATATGTTCCACATTTTGTCTCTAAGTGTAAAGCTACTCATCCACTTGAGCATCCTCATCTCTACAACACTTAATTTTATGTTTTTCTTTAACTGGCCAACATTCCACGCCATTAATCATTGTAGGTCTCACCACCATCTTATAACATTTTCTCTTAAGTCTAAGTGATATTTTTCTATCACACAATAGGCCAGATGCACTCTTTCACTTCAACCATCCAACTTGAGTTCTACTAATAACATCCCCATCTATTTCACCATCACTTTGAACAATAGACCCCAGATATCTAAAATGTTCACTCTTTTTAATGACTTGATCACTCAATATCATAGCTCCACCACTAGAACTTCTATAACTAAAATTACAATTTATGTACTTGATTTTAGATCTACTCAAACAAAAACCTTTAAACTCTAAGGTTGACCTCTAAAATATAAGTTTCTCTTGAACTCCCTCTCTAATCTTATCAACAAGAAAATATCATCAGCAAAAAGTATACGCCCAAGTACATCTTCCTATAAATGTCTAGTAAGAGCGTTCATAACTAAAGTAAAAGGATATGGACTTAAAGTCGATCCTTGATGTAATCCAATTGAAATAAGAAAATACTTGATCAATCCTCCTTATGTTTGAACACAAGTAACAACTCCAGTATACATATCCTTTATGATTTGAATATAAGTAATATTAACTTCTGTCTCTCCTAGAAGCTGAGTTATGATCTATATTAAGCTATATTTTTTTTGGCAAGGAACCATTATGACAAATAACTCATAGCAACAGATTTTGTTTGGACAAAGTAAAATCCATATGAAAATGTGCAATAGTAGAGACACACAAGTTCTATACGTGATATAATAGCAAAAAATTCTACTATAGCGTTGCGTTCAAGAAATATTTGTAATGCTAGACCAAGGAAGCTGGAAGCTGGCAATATGATATTTCCCATAAAAAAATATCTCTGACCCTTAAAATTTATTAAGTCATTTCCATTAAAATAACTTTTGTATAGGTACTCTACTAAATTCAATATTTCTTGTTGAATAACAATCATGCCATATTTTACACATAAAATTTGGCTTTTATCATGCAGAGTTTTCATCCTGTTTCGTTAATCTTTTTCTTATGATTAGGCACCATTTCCTGACAAAGTATATTCTGATACATAAAATTTTGTGTGGTCACCACTTCTTGAACTTCTGAACTCAAAGAACCACAACTATAAAGGTGGTCATGAACTGAAGGTATGATTTTCATATAATACATGTGAGATTTTGCATTTACTAGATCCAATGATTCAAGGAAATTTTGGAACCAAAGAAAACATTTAAATTGAATATGATGTAAGGGAACTTTTTGAACCAAATAAAACACTAATTGAATGTTAAACAAAGCTAAGATCAGTTGATTAGAATTTCCCCCACCTCTAGCAGAGGTTAAAACTTTGAATCCTCTCCATTGAAAATTAATAAAAAAAATAAACAAGGAAAAAAAACCAAACTATACAAAATATAGTCGTAGTACTCACTCAGTTTTTAAAGAAAGTCAAGGTAATTTAAATTAAAAACAAACTGCTAAAAAAATCAAACAACAAGTTTAGCAACAAAAGCCTTTTTACACATAAAACATTTGTGAAGATTAAGGATTATAATTTGGCTCAAAGATTAATTGAAAATTATATTGGATATGAGATTGGATTGGGCTTGGATCAAATCAAACAGGTTGATCAATGAACAAAAAGATCATATTGGTCTATTTTTAGGTCTATTTTTGAGACATGCTCAACTCAGTTCATGCTACCCTATCATGAGATCTAAATGCCATGAGATATTGCATTATTGTCATGACTTCGAATTTTTCTTTACTAACGAATTTGGTGGCTATCGCCTTCCTAACAACAACAACAAGCCTTAATCCCACTAGGTGGGGTAATTTACATGAATCCTTCGTCTCCATTGTGTCCTATTATGTGTCAAATTCTCACTTAATTCAAGTATACTAAGATCATTTTTTATACATCTTAACCAAGTCTTTTTAGGTCTACCTCTACTTTTCTTAACAAAAGACAAATCTAATGCATCTACTCTCCTAATCGGGTCATCGGACGGCCGACACTTTATGTGGCCAAACCATCTAAGGCGACTCTCCCTAATCTTATCTACTACTGGAGCTACTCCAACTTTTTCCCAAACATAATTTTGTATTCTATCTCTAAGAGTAAAGCCACTCATCCACCTGAGCATCCTCATCTCTGTAACACTTAACTTAGTCTTATGCTTCTCTTTTATTGGCCAACATTCCATAAGTCATTGCAGATCTTACCACCATCTTATAAAATTTTCCTTAAGTTTTTGAAACTTTTCTATCACATAATAGGCCGATGCATTCCTCCACTTCAACCATCCAACTTGAATTCTACTAATAACATCTCAATCTATTTCACCATCATTTTGAACAATAGAGCCTAAATATCAATCACTCACTCTTATTAATGACTTGATCACCTAAAGTCACAACACTACTTAAACTTCTACAACTAAAATTACACTCCATTTATTCTTAGATCTACTTAAACGAAAACCTTTAGACTCTAAAGTTGACCTCCATAATTCAAGTTTCGTTGGACTCCTCTAGTCTTATCAACAAGAAGAATGTCAAAAAAGCATACACCAAGGTACATCTTCTTGTAAATGCCTCGTAAGAACATCCATAACTAAAGTAAAAAGATAAGGGCTTAATGTTGATCCTTGATGTAATCCAACTAAAATAGGAAAATATTTTGTCAATCCTACGTGTTTGGACACAAGACTCTAGTATACATATCCTTAATGACTTGAATATAACCAATATTAACTCCTTTCTATTCTAGAACTCTCCAAAGAACATCTCTTGAGACTTTATCATAAGCTTTCTAAATCAATAAATATCATATGTAGATCCTTCTTACTTTCTTTATGCTTCTCCATCAAACCTCTTAACAAATGTATAGCATCCATAGTAAATCTACGGCATGAAACCAAACTGACAGAGAAACTTCAGATCACATCGTAACCTATGCTTACTCATTTCTCTCCTATAATTTTAATGTATGGCACATTAACTTAATTCCTCCATAATTTGCATACTCTTGTGCATCATCTTTATTCTTAAATATAGGAACCAACAAATTCTTTCTCCACTCATCTGACATCTTTTTAGTCTTTAAAATAACATTAAAAAGATTTGTAAGCCAAAAAATTCCTTGATCTCCTAAACATTTCCACACATCTATTGGAATATTATCCGGTCCTACTGCTTTTCCACATTTCATTTTCTTTAAAGCTTCACTAACTTCAGATTTACTAATACGACGATAAAAATGAAATTCTCTATTTTTGTTTAGGGTATTAAGGTTGCTAAAATCAATCGTACTTTCAGATTTTTCATTGAAAAGTTTATCAAAATATCTCATCCACCTATTTTCAATATATTTTTCTAAGAAAAATACTTTATTATTTTCATCCTTAATACCCCTCACTTGAACTATGCCTTCCTAACACTTGTGAAAAATATTAAAAATTCATGCTCTCCAATGCATTTATAGTAATCCATAGCCAAAATTATCATTTGACTAGTTCATTATTTAACAAGATTGATCCTATCATATTATTTGGGTTGGGCAGAGCTCTAAATAAGAGCTAGGAGGCTTTTGGACTATGAAATCAACCCCACAATAACTATGCGGAGTTCTTATGGTGCTCATTTGGTCTATGCAATGATGTTATTGATTCATCTAGGTATTCCAAGCCGAGATAATCTTTGTTTAAATTGTCACATATCAAGCTTACGTCAATGATTAGTCTAACTTAAGCAATATGTCTAATGATGAGATTATGTCTTGAATATTGTGTAGACTAGGCTTTGAAAAGAGGCGGACTTATTGTCCACACTTCTAAAGAAGAAAATTGATAGGCCAACTTTTTTATATTTATATTATTTACTTTACGCTCATGTCATGCTTTTTTTCTTTTAGTTCCAATATCATGATATAGTCATTATGTTAGAGTACCCTTCTCTACCTAAATGGGATTGTATGAATTAGTTGAAGAATATTAAATCAATGCATAATTCTTTAGTCCTTTTATCTTCCTCTTTCTATATGGGTTGTGCATCCTTTATCTCTCCCCTTCTCACTCCTATTTGGGTTGTATAGTATTTCTTCCTCTTCGATAGTATATACATTCGTTCACATTCACAATCATTATCAACAATCATTTGTGTTTTATTCACGCTCCATAATTTGGTTTTATAGCAGAGATACATCGAAGGTTCATACGATGAATTTTGAAGCAATTTTTGAGGTACACCCCTTCTAAATCCACATCATCTTCTCACCCTATCCTATGCCAAAACTATACCCTCCCATGCCCTCAAACTCTTCACCAAATTTTTATCCTACTTCTCCCATAAAAATCATGAATGTTAAAAGCATAAATTAATTTATTGATATTCAAAGAGACCTCAAGTTTGATTAGTTATCCCATCAACTAAGCTTAGAATTGAATAAATTTTGGATAAAGAATTCCTAACATAATTTACCATCTACCTAAATTCCAAGACATTTTGTAATCACTTGGTGCCTTTGCCAACTCAAACAATCTCAAATTCCTATGCTAAAACACAATAACCACGCAACTAACCACCTTCTAGCTCTATCTAGGTTCATTTTCCCCTAAAGCTTACAGAATCTCCTTATATTGAAAGCTAATAGTCCTCTTAACCTCCTTTCAAAACAAGCACTAGAAAATCATTCCTAATATAACCAACAATCCAAAACCATATCTCATAACAACAAAATCAAATATTCCCTAAATCTATGATCAAATACAACCAAAACATACATAAATCTTTCATATATAAGCCATAATCCATTTCTTAATCCTTCTTCTATAGAAATTTCCAAGTTTTTCTTCTTCTATAGTTTATTGACTTCACAACATCTAATCCCCACCCACCTCCCTGACTAATCCTTAACCCTAATCTTCCTTATATAATGCCCAAAAAATCACAATCTTCCTTAAATTAACACTAATAAAGTTTTCCTTCAATGTCAAGCATTGGCCAGCAAATGGAACCACTAATTCCATCACCACCCTTTAGTCAAATAATACATCAAAATCAAAACTCTAGCTAAATTTTGTACTCCACTTATTGATAACCCTTAAAAAAAAGTAAGAGCACGTTCAAACCCCTCTTCTCCTAAGTGAGCAACCGTTTGTATACAGCCAAGAATCCTATCTCAAAATATTTTATTCTAACTATGATGACAATCCGTAAGAGCATGTTCAAACCCCTCTTCTAATTCTAAGTGAGCAACCATTGGTATGAACCAAGAACGCTATTTCAAAATATTTTATTTTGGCTGTGATGAGAATATGCAGTATCATTATGGTCTTATCTCAACATTGTTCTTCATATTATAATCAATATGACGCTCAAAACCCATCTACTGTGGCATTATATCATCATATGTATTCAACATATGATGCAACTTTTCTAGGATTTTTTATCAGAGATTTTCATAGTGACAGGAAGTTGAATCAATTAAGGATGTTTTATTGATCCCTTGATCCATAGTAAGAAATCCTATATAGGTTAAATAATTCTATTGCTTTCACAATGACTGTAGGATAAATCAACACGGTTGGATTCGATTATATAGGGCCTTCTAAACCCAGATTTGAGTGGTCAATGCATCCATGAGCACTATGTAATACGTTAGACCTTATTGAAGCGTTGTCACGTCATTTCAATCTTATTTAGTAACAATGAAATGTTCCAAAAGCACCTTCAAAGCAACTCGTTATGCTTTCTAAATTCTAAACATAACCAAATCGTTCAAGAAGATCATCCTAGAAATCCACTTCCACGATTTATATTAATCAAAGCAACAATAAGAAAGAAATAATCAAATCAGTTTCTCAATTAACTCGACCAACAAAAATATAAAAAATAAAACAATGTTCTACTTATCAAAGAATATGCACCGTCATCCGCAGCCCCCGAACAAGCGGCAGCGGAACGGGGATCATCTCCCGTAGCCGCAACATCCCTAACTTCGGTATTGGAAGCAGAAAACACCTGACTCGCTTCTAAGCAGGCGAAGTCGCCGAAGGTCGGTCGC
Organism: Cymbidium sinense; assembly: GCA_021442155.1. Classification (NCBI taxonomy): domain Eukaryota; kingdom Viridiplantae; phylum Streptophyta; class Magnoliopsida; order Asparagales; family Orchidaceae; genus Cymbidium; species Cymbidium sinense. Next base: position 141,654,158 of record CM038215.1, read on the forward strand.
GGGAGCGGAAGAAGCTGACCTTCGTAGCTGTCATCATGGGCGACGGAGCAACAGGAAAGCCCGATGATATGATTGATTATCTCCATGAAGTCGTCTTTCATGCCGCGAAAACCCCTCGCCATTGGCCTGGAGATTCCTAGGGTTTTAGAGTTTACCTCTGAGGACGACGATGGAAGGAAGGGGATTGAGGAATTTGGTGAGAATCGAGATCCTCGGCCAGTTAGTGGGAAGTAAGTTTCGTGAAATTATGGGACTAACTGCTTCCCACTCCCACTTCAAAATAATTTTCCGTAATAAAAATTATGAAAATATTATTTTTGATTTTTAGATTTTTACAAATATATCATTCAATATATATATATATTTATAATTTAATCATCTTTTAAATATTTTAAATTATAAATGCCAAGATCAAATTATTAAAAAATTTATAAAAATAAAAATTTAAATTAACTTATTATTCTGAATTTAAATATTTAATTTTTAATTTGAAAAATTAAGATTAAAATTATTGATTTGTAAATATAAAAAAATGGGGTGACTCTAAATGTAAAAGCCTTTTAATTTATAAGAAAATGATTTTAAAAAATAAAAATCGATTTTCTTACCTCAATTAGTTCACACCAACGCGCCGCTCATGCTTAAGGTATACTCATGCACAGAATTTAATGTAAAATAAACTCATAATACTCTTATGAAGTTAAAAATAATTAACTTAAAATAAGTTTAAATAAGTGTGAATGAGTGATTGAGAGGATTTATTTATTTTATCAAATTGAGCTTAGATACATTAATAATTAATAAATAATAAAATTATCCCTTACACTTCATATTTCATCACAAAAAAAAAAAAAAATAAATTATGCATATTTATAAATACATAATTGGTGCAGACAGCGGTTACACTCCAGCAAAAGTAGATTAAAGGAAAGAAGATAAAAATGTTTTGAATAGAGAAATGTGCTATTGCAAAATAGAATGGTCCCTTGTCCTCTTCCGCATTCCCTATTTATACCTGTAAATATATCCTAATATAATCCAAATTCTAATGACATGAAATACAGTTAGAAACTATATTATCTTAACAAATATTAATACTAAGGATTAAATGAATCAAAAGTCATGGCTCTTTGTAGGTGGCTTCAAGTTGATAATTAGTTGTTTCTGTGGCAATGAGCTGCATCATGTTCTCCTCCATTCTGTCAGAACTCGTCTTGAGTTCTTGAAGCTGAATGTCGTCCGACAGGTGATACTCGTATATATCCGACACATTAAAAATGGGAGAGATATTAAATTCTGGCGGCAGTCCAATGACATAGGTATTGTCATTAATCTTTTTAACAATAGGAAAAGGTCCAAACTTTCGTGGCTTCAGTTTGGAGTAACTACCCACGGGAAATCGTTGTTTCCGAAGGTAGATCATAACCAAATCTCCTTCTTTAAACACTTTAATTCTTCTTTTCTTATCAGCTCTTGACTTATATTCAGCACTGTTTTCTGCAAGCTTTTGCTTCACATTCTGTAGCATAGTAGTGAAATCTGATACAAGATTTTTTGCCTTCGGGTTACTTGCTTGGGCAATATTGTGATATCAACTGTATGATTAGGAGCCTTGGTATATACTATGCTGAATGGAGATCGTCCAGTAGACCTATTAACCATGGAATTATATGCAAATTTGTCTTGGCTTAAAGTTTCATCCCACTGTTTCGGCTGTTCACCAGCTAAACATCTGATCATATTGGTTAGAGTTCGATTCACAATCTCTGTTTGCCCATTTGTTTGCGGATGGTATGCCGAACTCATCTACAATACTTTGCAAGATTTGTTGTTCCTTGGGATTCATTTTATAATGAGGTAGGTTAGGTAGGGTGACACCTGGAATGAGATCAATTTGATAATGAGGTAGGTTAGGTAGGGTGACACCTGGGATTCATTATAGGGGGAAGTCAGTTCGGCAGATCCTTAGGAGTAACATCTTTGAACTGCTGCAGAAGAGTCCGGACTTCAGATGGTATGCTGTAGTTTTTCTCCTGCTGCTCCATTAATACCAGTGCAAACAATTCCTCCTCCCGTTTGTATGCTTTCATAAACTCAGTTCCTGAGACAGTGAAGAAGGCAGCCTTTTCCTTGATCACATCCTTTGGGTTTCCATAAGAGGACAAGAGTCTGAGTTTCCTTCCCTTCCACTCGATGATATAAGCGTTAGATCGTCCATCATACCACACTCCTTCAACATATTGCCACAGACGGCCTAGGATAATATGACATACATCCATGTGAATAACATCGCATAAGACTTCACAGCTATATCATTTGCCAATTGTGAATGTAGTCTTGCACATATCAGCGACCGTCAAATCAATCCCCTTTCTCACCCAACTGATTTTATATGGTTGAGGGTGTTTGGTAGTCTTTAGTTGAAGGGCTTTCACAACTTTTAAGGAGATTATATTCTCGATGCACCCGCTATCTATGATCAAGTCACATACCTTCCCGTTTAGAGTACATTGGGTTCTAAATATGGCATGCCTTTGAGTAGTAGTTTTCTGTTTAGGAGCAATCAAAACCTTTTCCAAAACACAAGAAATAAATTCTCTGTCATTAGTAGGAATGTCTTCCATAGGATCATTATTAGCAAGCTCATTGACCTCTGTTTCTTCATCTTCTCCTCCTTCTAGAATCTGCAGCTGTTTACGATTTGGGCATTCATTGGAACGATGGCCCGGTTGGAAGCAACAAAAACATTTAGATGGTCCAGGCTTATTGTAATAATTCTCATGGTTGGTAATCTATTTTGAGCTAGGTTTTGGCTCTATCGGTTTAGAGTTATTGTTGCTATTGTGCTCTTGGGGCAGGACCGAACGATGAGTGGAGTTTTTACGGTTCATTTCTGAAATTGAATAAATTGATACGCTTCCATTTTGAGCAGATTTAGCATGCCTTGATTGTTGTTGTTCGACCTTAAAAGCATAATTAACAGCTTGAGATAGTGATCATATTGAATTCATTTCTAATTTATCCTGAATCAATTCCTTTAGCCCCCCAACATATCTTGCGACGAGTTGGTGTTCCGTCTCGTTTAGGTTATTTCGTGCACTAAGTCGATAAAATTCCTCGGTATAGGAACTTATGGAATGATCTCCTTGAGCACACCTTTGATATTGCAGATATAATAACTGCTCATAATTAGAAGGAAAAAAATGACTCCTCATTATTTGTTTCATCTTCATCCAACTTTTAACACTGCACTTGCCTTCACTTCTCCGGGTTTGGGTTAACTGGATCCACCAAGCACTTGCTCTGCCCTTTAATCGACAAGCAACGTATTTAACTTGTCATTCTGGATCAATGTCCGTGTACTCAAAAAAGGATTCAACAGCTTGTTCCCAATCAAGGTAATCTTCAATGTGCAAATGGCCATCAAAGTAGGGTATATCGAGTTTCACTCTGAACTCACCTGGGTTGTAGTTTCTAGTATTCCTCTGGTGGATGATCGGTTGGTAAGGTTCAGGTTCACTGTCAAAATCAGTGCCTTCAAACATTATCCTTCTAGGTGCCGATCGATCATCGTCAGCTTCAATAAGATGGGTATAGCGAATTGAATTGGGTCGTTGGGGTCTTCGTAACTCCCGGTTTAGTGTTATGGGATCATCAACTGCTGGTGTGGTTGCCAGGGTCGCCGGTGTGATTGCCGGGGAAGGATTCCCACTGCTGTGAAGGGCCCTCAGGTCACGCCTCACTTCAACTACAAACTGCCGAAAATCTGAATCCAAGCCTTCAAGCTTATAGGTGATGACAGACAACACTTCTCGCAAAAGCATCCCAATCGCGAATGTCGTCGCCGGCCGGGCATTTTCCAGAGTCGACCATGCTTTGATACCAAACTGGTGCAGGCAGCGGTTACACTCCAGGAAAACAGATTAAAGGAAACAAGACAAAAACGTTTTCAATAGAGAAACGTGCTATTGCAAAACAGAATGGTCCCTTGTCCTCTTCCCCATTCCCTATTTCTACCTGCAAATATATCCTAATATAATCTAGATTCTAATGACAGGAAATACAGTTAGAAACTATGTTATCTTAACAAATATTAATACTAATTAAAAGGATTAAACGATCAAAAGTCATGGTTCTTTGTAGGCGGCTTCAGGTTGATAATTAGTCGTCTCTGTGGCAATGAGCTGCATCAATAATGCATTGCATGTACATTATAAAACATAATCAAATCATTGCAATTAAAAAATTTTTGATGTTTTGAGGAAAATTTGATAAATTGTGATGGAAGGATGATGTCACATTAAATAAATAAAATTTGAATGGTGCATAATAAATTGTCTTACAAAGGATATGTTGTTTAAGTTATAGCCCAAGAAGTAATGTGTTAACAATCGATATAGTGTTTATTAACATGTTAATAATTATATTAATATGATTTTGATCATTATTATTGTGCTAATAAATTTTATTAATATAGTGATAAATTTTATTAATCTCATAATAATTACATTTAACTCATAATTTTTAAGGAAAAAATACATATATAACAATTAAAATTTTTTATTTATAAAATTGATAATTACTCAATTTTTGATCTTGCTTGATCTAAATTTGTTAATGAGAAATAATGGAATCTTGCTAATATAAACAAGAAGAAAAATTTGAGTGCAAGCTAAAGATAATCTAGAAATCTAGAGAGAGAAATTATAAAATTTATTAGATTGTGGTGAGCTCGAGACTTGAACATAAATGACGTTATACATTAGATGTACCTCCTGACATCTTATCCATGGGTTTGGGTCATGATTTAGCACTACAAAAAAGATACACAAAATGAAAAAAAAACAAAAAACAAAAATAATGCTTAATTACTTCTTCTAAAATACAAGCGACGTAGCTGAAAATACATGAAACTATATATTGGTAATTGAGTGAAACATCTATTAGTTGAAGTCAAGTCGCATGATTGGACTGATCAAATACTACTAAGTACCTTTGAAATCTAGGGTGGTTAGCTTAGTTGACCCTGTGGATCTCATTTTTGGGGTGAGTTCTCAACTTCCTCATCATAGATCTAGAACTCATATAGACGCTAAGAGTTCCTTAGTCTTAAGACACTTATAGTGATTAGGTGAAAATTAACCTAAGCTTAAAGACTTAGAAGGGTTAGCTAAAGGAATAAGTCTTGTCTTAGGGATCTAAGGAGACTTGCCTATCATATAGCCTAAACCCAATCCATGCTTTTCTTCTCAAACCAAACCTCAAATTCATGCCAAATCCAAACCAAAATTCCAAGACTCATAATCAATCTCATGATCAAATTCAAGCTCAAAATTCTCCATTGAACCTTATGATTGAATTCAAAACCCTTCTAAGCCCTTTGATTTCATTTTATGGACTTAGCCTTAATCAAATTCAAATCAATCCCAATTCAATTAATTTTCTCAAAGATCAATTCAATCTCTCAATCATTTATCAAATCCAAATCCAAACTTAATTCTAAATGATTGAAACCCAAAATCAAATCCAAGTTCCAAAATTCCATCCTAAGCCTTATGACCCACTCTCATAAGCTTAGCCAAATCTCCACCTAAGTTGTCCCAAACTTGATTGATTTATTTATAAATCAATTATTCCTTCATTTATATTTACAAATATAACTGAAATCCATACTCAAATGACCAAAATCAAATCAAACTAAATCAAACCAAGCCAAGACCTTTTTTTTAAGCCTTATGGACCTACCTCCATAAGCTTAACCAAATCTTAAACCAAATCAACCCAAAATCAATTGATTTCTTTATAAATCAATTATTTCTTCATTTATATTCATAAATATAAAATGAAACACACCTTCCAATGACCAAAAATAAATCAAACTAAATTGATTTCCTTCTTAGCCCTTTTAACCTACATCCATAAGCTTGGTCAAATTTGCTTCCAAATCACTCCAAACTCAAGTGATCTTCTCTTGAATTATTTATATCTTCATTTGTATTCATAAACATAAATGAAATATAAATTCAAATAGCCAAAACCGAATCCAAAATCAAACTAAAATCCAATTTATACCCTTTAAGCGAATTTCTTGGACTTAACCAAAACTGACCTAAACCAAGCCAAAATCAATGGATTTTCTCTTGAATCAATCATCTATCCAAATATAAATGAAACCTACAATCATCAAACCAAACTCAAGTCAACCCAAGTCAAGCCCAAGTTAACCCTTTTAGCTTGAAAACTTCAAATGAGCCAAGATCCATTAGACTCCAAATCAATTGCAATTGAATTTATATTTCAATCATAGGCTCATATATAAGTTCAGCAAAACTTGAATCAAGCTAAAACCAAACCAATTGACCCATTTAGGTCCACTTGACCCAAAGTGGCCTAAAGGACCTTTTTGAGCCAAGTTCTAATCCAACCCAAATTGGATTGAACCAAGCTCATCCAAGCCTCATATCATGATCAACAATCACCCTAGGATGATCAATTACTTTGAATTAGGTCAAACCAAGTCAACTTGGTCCTTTGACCAAGTTAATCTTTAGCCCAAATGAAACCCAAACTAGCCAAAACTCACCCTACACCAAATTGATTGAGACTATTGACTCACACCAACTCATGATCAATGATTGAACATGACTTGAACCTCAATTGAGCCAAACAAAGTCCAATTGGTCATTTGACCCAAGTCGACCTAAATTGGCCTAGAAGGCCAAAATATTTCAAATCATAATCTAACTCAAATTGATTACAACTAATGGCTCAAGTTCATTCCAAATTGATTATTGAATTTAACCAAAGTCATAATTGAGCCTAATTTATCCAATTGGTCAACTTGACCCAACTTAGCCCAAATTGAGCCTTTAGGTCAAGTTGGGCTAGGTTAGGTCAAGTTGGTCAAAGTCTAAATTAAATCCAAATTGATTCAAAACAAAGCCTACAATCATTTTCAATCAACCAATTGAACATGAACCAACACCTAACCCAACCCAATTTGGTCAATTTGGTTAAATTGGTGAACCTAGCCCATTTGACCTATATGAATCCAAATGAGCCAAAATCAAACCTATGCCAATTTAATTGAAACCACTTGAACTAAAACTCTTCCAATCATAATTTAAACCCAACCCAAGCCTTTATTTGACCCAATTTGACTAATTGGTCAACCCAACCTAACATGACCCAATATGAACCCATTTGACCAAGTGAAGTCAAAATCTATAAAACTAACTCATGGGACCTTGGAGGCTGACCTAAACTGACCCAAACCCATCCTAGATCAGCCCAAAATCAGCCCAAACTCATTGGGAGCCAAGTCTAATGCAAATCCTCCATGGATCCTCTCCCCCCATGTGGGATTTTTCCAAAAATGGTAAAGTACACCCTCCTTTCACCTTGGCAGCACTCACTCATCCAAATGAGGGATCCCTAAACTGCCTAGCCCACTCTACAAGGTGTTAGGAATTACCATGGATCGAAGGGAGGTGAGTTAACTCACCTCCTATGCAAACCAAAAACTAAAGGATCCATGCAAAGGAGATTAGCCCATATCAAGCTTGGAGCCTCCAACAATGGCCTCTCCCAATCCATACGAGCCACGTGGACTTGAGTGCGACCACTTAGCTGCTGCCTTGTTGGCAAAAATGGGAAGTCATCGTCATCCACCTCGAAGAGGGGTATACCCCCTCAATTCGCCCGGGAAATGCATCACTTGGGTTTAGTTAAGCTTCTAGAGATGATTTCAAGCCTCCTTGCAATCCCGAGAGTGATCCCGAGCTTCCTATCTTCAACATTTCTCCTCCCTGTGCAAAATCGAAACATGGGAGGCTAATCCCGATCCAAGCTTACTCATTCCCCAATAAAAATCAAATTTCTCTTACACACACACACACACCATCCACATACATCGTCGAAGACACCCAAGCCATTTCCTAAGCTCCCAAGCCACTGAAGGAAGGACTTTGATCACCACTAAGCTCCACAGTTATGAAACTTGACCCACCGAGTGAACCAAGGGGAATTGGCTTGATTGCTTCTCAACAGAGCACCGCCTCTACTAGATGAAGCTACATTCATCGATCCCACCGCCGGTCTTGAGCTTCGGTGAGGTAATTGTTCAAAACCGTAGAAATAAAAAAATTTTGTTGGAGCTTTCTGAAGGAAATTCGCATGTGAGCCATTCCTAGTTGTTGGATCCTCATGGATCCCTTGCACGAAGGTGTGGGTTGATTTTGGAGTGAATCTGAGCTCAGGTGAGCTTAGATTGAACGATCCATGGTGGACGGCTTCTGCCATTCGTCACTCACGGGAAGGAGGATCACGGGTCATCGGTTCCGCGTGATTGGAACGGACGACTCTAATCGACACGCTAGATGCCTATTTTCTCCCTCATCGGTGGAGATCATCGGCCTACCAGGCTGACTCAGAGCACGGATGTGAGAACTTAAATAGCCAATCCTACGGTGCCACATGGAAAGCGCGTCGCGCTGATGGGATTAGGCTTAACTAAGATTATTTAATGTATTTTTAAGGCTGAAACTTCCATAATTTATAACTAATTATAGAAAAATCCAAAAAATATAAATAATGGCTCATTTTAAAGGTATTTAAGAGGAGAATCTAGTAAAATTTCTCTTAATTAATTTTGAATAGTAATTTTATCTTAATTAGGGTTTAATTAAAATTTTAATTAGCTTAATTACTCCCTAATTAACTAACCAATCAATTTCAAACTTTTTGAGAATGTTTAGAGGGATGACCTCTGCCTTCTTTAATTTTCTTGGAATTTATTGGTTATATAATTGGAAAAATTAATTATTTAAGTCTTAATTACTCTTTTAACTTAATTAATTGATAATTAAGATTTTGAATAGTAATTAATCAATATATTGAACCCCTCAATCACTGTTGAATAGTGGGGAGATTTAAAGAATTGGATTTGGGCCTCCCTCCTAATTTTTCCCCTAAGTTTCCCTCTCTTCTCTTAACAAAAATATTAAGTAAAGAGAAATGGATTAATGGCTTGATTAACCTAATTAAGAGGGTAATTGTATCTGATTCTTCTTAATTGACTCATGGGTAGAGTGTTAGGTGTTTAATAACCCAAACTGAGTTAATGAAATTATGGTTTGCTTACATGTGTGAGAAAACCATAAAACTAATTAAGTGAGTATCTCAAGCTTAGTTAATTAATGATTGTGAGCTAATTGCATTAGACCCCTTTCATTTCATAGGAGCATTGCTATCTTCTTTTCAATTCATTTGCATATTACATTGGCTCATAATAATTTAATTAATTATCTTAAGGTAACATAGGTAAGGGTTAATTAATTGATTTAATTCACACCTTAACCTAATTAATCCATAAAATCAATCTAATTGCTTTTAATTAAATCAAATTAGCTCACACATGGGGAATGGGATTAGGATTAACAAACCTTTCTCACATTTCTTAAATCAAATCAAACATGAAATTAAAAATGACATTAAGAAACTTTGGTTTGTTTCAAATGAGCTTATTTAGTATGATTGTCCTTAGGAGTTAATTGGATTGAATAAAATCATGTGCTTATGTCCTTTTATTTCTTTCCAATCATATTAAATGTTATATGTCACTTATGATCATGCATTCATCTTTTTCCAAAATTAATTAAATTTAATAGTTTCCTTTATGTCAAGCTTGCATGTGTTGATTTAAATTAATATATGTTTGTCTATTATCATTATTAAATCCAAATCTATTTTCCAAAAATTATAAATGAATGATTATACATGTTATGAATGCTAGTCATAAATACATAGGAGATCTATGTGATTATAGCTTAAATGTATGAAGTGAAGTTTCTTTTCTTTCATTCATGTATTGATTTATATAAGTAAGAATGTTAATGGGTATATAGCTTGGACATCTCGAGAATACGAAGCTTTAGTTAGCCCCAAGGAGGTCATTTGATTACCTCACTTCCCTGGTTTAACAATGGCATGTACTCCATTTGATTTTATTTTTATGTATTTCAATATTAGAGTTTGGATAAGACCTTACTCCATTTGCATAAATGTTTTAATCAAATAAAAATATAACTTTTGCATGGTTTTCCTTTCTTTATTTATGTATACATCCATATGTATTTGACAAAAGTAAATATTTAGTCTGGACATCCCAGGAATATGAGGCTTTAAGTAGCACTAAGGAGGTCATTTAATTACCTCACTTCCCTGGTTAACAATGGCATGTACTAACTTATGTCACTTATACATGTCTGCGTGTATTTAATTATGGAATTAGAACCCATTATGTTTTATTAAAAATCCATGCATTCATGAATGATTAAGTTGTTGAATTAATTAATCATATGACTTGGAGTTCTCTTTCTTATGTTCATGTATGCAAGCTTACATATGTTTGAATGTAATGGGTATATAGTTTGGACATCTCGGGAACACAAGGCTTTAGCTAGCCCTAAGGAGGTGATTTGATTATCTCACTTTCCTGGTTAACAATGACACATACCTATTTAATTTCATTCCTATGTATTTTTGTATAAGAATCTAGATAGAGCTTTAAATTACTATGATAAGATAATTCAATCAAATGAAACATCTAAATTTCAAAAGTACATGTTTACATCCCATCATTTAAGTGTGCATGTTACATATGATGGAAAGAAATGAATGTACATGTGCCATGTGATAGTAATTAATTCCAATTAATCTTAAGATGCATTTCTTATTGAATGAAGTTATTTAAAGTGAACCTAAACCTAGGATTAATTAAAACATATAATAAGCCATTCATTAAAGAGAATTGCTTAATTAATATGCTTTATATGTGACTTAAGGTAGGCATAAGAGAGAGTGATCCTCCCTTTTCTTCTCTTTATAACACTTAGTTGCTAGATATAGGCCAAATAGAATAAAGAAAAATGCTAAGTAAAATTCTTAAATCAATTAAACCATTTAAAGTGAAATCATCCTTTATAATTAAATACTTTCATACTTAGAAAATCATAATAAAGCTCAATTAAGGCATACCACACAAGCCTCAATACACACACTTTAGAAATAAGTCACCACTTTTAGCTTTATATTAGGGCGATGCATGGAGTGATGTCTGTTTAGTTTTATGATATATTATTTTAGATTAGATGTTATGGTGTATGCTTCGTAGACTAGATGGTAAGCCGTGATTAGCCTAATCATGTTTTATGTAGAGGATTATGCTTAAGTGGTTCTTAAGATAAATATAAATGCTCTATTTTGCAGGTTGCTTAACCCCTAAGCATATTCTAAATTAAGTTAGGTGGGCTTGGCTACTTATGTGCAGGGTGCTAAGTTTAAATTATTTATATAACTGCTTGGGTTGTATGATATGTTTAGCTAACACTTGTCTTGCAGGTGTAGTTAAATTTGCTTTTTCTATTTTTAATGTAATTTTTCATTAGTAATTAAGATTAGTGTTATGGGGAATTAGGATAAGCAGTTGTTAGAAGATTTTATCCTGGGAGGCCCGGTGATGCCTTTAAAGCAAGCAAATCCAGATGAAAAAAATGAAGGGGATATGGAGAATGAAGATAGGAAGACCCCCATAGCATTTATTCATTTGTAAATGTAATTATTCTTTTATATATTGGGTCATAGAAGGGTAGAGCTCGGCTACCCATTTTCTTTTTTTGGGTTGTACGGTGACACCAGACTGCACCGATCTTTTATTCTTTTACGTTGGATTTATAAAATTCTTGATGTTATGTTTAAATTATGTAATTGAAACAACATGCCTCTTCTTAGTTTATTACTTATATGGTGATTTAATGTGTGATCTGAATCTAATTAGGCTCTTAAGAAAAAAATAAAATTTCTATCCCAACTATAACTCATACATAAAATTTTAAAATAATTCATAACCTCACATAAAGCTTAGGCATTAAATCAAGATAATTAAAAGATTTAACAACCCTTTAGCTGAAGGTTGTATGCCTAATATCATGCATTCATATTGCTTCACTCTTGCAAAGAGAGGATTTTCATCCTTGCATGATAGGGGAAGACTTTACTTTTGAGGGTCTCCTCTATGGTAGAAAATACCTATTTCTCTCTAATTTAGCCCATAATTCATTTCATCATGATAAAAGTTAAAAATATTTGCATTAGTCTAAGTCATTACTCATACCGCTCATGCTCTAGCCTCTTAGGGAGTGGGTTTAAGGACTTTAGTTTCTTTCTAAATAATAATAACCTAACTATCTTGTAAAATAATCTAACTTGTCTAGATGGTTTTAAAGCGTAAGAGAAGTTAGCTGGCTGCCACTCCAGACAATTATAAGTCCACCAGTCGGGTGGTTTATCCTCTCTTGTAGAGGTAAACCATTTGCCCATTTTTGATTAGACTTTGGTCATGCTTTAGCTCTTGATAAAGCTCTCTAGATTTAGGATATGAGGTAGCTATTTTCTTTGAGCTATTAGCATAAATCTTCATCTCTTAAGTATTTCCATAATTTTGTATTGTGAGATTATAAGCCCTAGTAATCTAATAAAACTTCAACTCAAATAAATAATTCTCCTTAATTTCAAACATATAAAGCCCAACTATATGATATATTGGAATGCTCACTAGATTTTCTAGTATTATGAGAATTTTCTACTCATCTCCTTTGACTTTGATAATAAGTCTCTCCTTTTGATCCATCCTATCTGATTTTCCAATATACTAATTTATTGATAGTCATATCTTTGAAATCTTAGAGATAATAATTGTCTACTTTAATCATGAGTATTCCTAAGGAATTCACCTTCCTTAGGATATAATTAACTTTAGGGGCTTGCCCCCATTGGCAACTTTAGAATTCGGTTTAATATAAACCCTACTTTATTCATCCATGTAAAGTAGGGAAAAAATCTCTGCATATTATTATGACATTTTAGAGTCCTTATTAGGTGATTAGGTCCATTGAAGGGTGATGCCTCTATCTTTTGAGATAGTACATCATACCTCAATGTCATACCCGATCACCTCAATAAGTACACCCTCAGATCTGTGTGGTGTCCCCTATACACATTTAAAAATAAACACCATAGATTTTTCTGGCGACTCCGCTGGGGAAGGTTCTTCTCTCCATCTCTAGTAGATAATTGTTATCTCCAAGCATCAATAATGGACTTGTATTTCATATGAGTATGAGACTATCTCTCCTTCCATTGGCACTTAGCTTATTTCATTCTTAAGCAAAGCTAGCCAACATTCTCTAGGTTTTAGGATCTCACTCCTTGTAGGTCTTGAAACCCCTATTGGGTCCCCTAATAGGTGAAAGGTAAAATTAACTAATGAAAGGATATGACTAAGAATTTAGAACCACTTTACCACTAGCTTGGTAGGCAAGGTTCATCTTATATTTAAGAAAATAATCTCTTTTGCAAAAATGACACTTTTTCCAAAAGCACTTTTCAAAATTCACATAATAAAAGATTTTGCACAAAATTCACAAGAAATTTTCAAAAAAGCACAAAACTCATATAGCCAAACCTCAGTTAACAATTCTTATAATTATTACATGGAGGTTCTTTTCAAAATCAACAATTTTTAAAAAATCCCTTTTTCAAAAGCACATTTTTTGAAAATGGCTATCTCCATTTAACATACCCAAATTTGTTGAATCAAGATTCTATTTCAAAATAAAATCATGACATAAAATTAAAACTCCACTTAGCATATTTTATATGTGCTAGAGTTGAAGTTTTCTTCTTCTCCAAAAAAAAGAGTAAGAAATCACACACAAAATGAAGACATATTTGAACTCCATTTGACATACCCAAAATTTTCAAATGAGAGTTCCCTTTCTTTTGAAAAATCAAAGCAAATTGAATTATATTTAACATACTTACATTTGTCAAATAGGATTCCTGTTTTCCAAACTCTTGAACATCAAAACACATTTGGACTCCATTCGACATACCCAAATTTGTTGAATGAGAGTCTCATTTCCAAAAATTACAAAAATAAATTGAACTCTATTTAACATACCTAAATTTGTTAAATAGATTTCCCTCTTTTAAATCATAACACATTTTGAAATCTATTTGGCATACCATATTTGTCAAACAAAGAGTTCCACTCTCTTTCCAAAAAAAGAAAGCAAATCATAACACACTTGGCTCCTACTTAACATACCAAAGTTGTTAAGTAAGAGCCTTATTTTCAAAAATCATAACACACTTGACTCCTACTTAACATACTAAATTTGTTAAGTAAGAGCCTCAATTTTAAAAGTCATAACACACTTGACTCCTACTTAACATACAAATTTGTTAAGTAAAAGTCTCATTTTCAGAAATCATAAATACACTTGACTCTTACTTAATATACCAAATTTGTTAAGTAACATTCTCATTTTCAAATCAACACATACATCAAACACATTTGGCCTCTACTTGACATACCAAGTTTGTTAAGTAAGAGGCCCCACTTTCAAATCAAATCAATAAATATCACACACATAATCAATGATCACAAACAAAGATGTTTTCACAAAATTTTCAAACACAAAATTGAAAACCTTTTAGTATGCCCAAATTTGCTAAGTACAGATTTTCCAAATCAAATTTTCAAACAAGACATACAACATATATATCTCCAAATGTCACTCCAAATATTTGAACCTCGCTCAACCTACTTAAATTGGTTGAGTATGGGTTCTAAATCAAAATCATATGACAAAGTCTCTCCTCCAATCATCAAAAATCTCTTCAAAAATTCAATGAACCCCACTTAGCATACCTAAATTTGTTAAGTGTGGGTTCAAACTCCAAATCAAGTTTAGAAGTCAATGATTGAAAACAAATACTAAAGCAATGGTCCGACTCAGTTACATTTCAAACAAATGCAGTGATTTCAATGTAGTCGCCTTTTTTGACCTTGAGTGCAATCATCATGACTCCAAGTTTATTTTCTCCTTCCTCTAGTAGATCGCCTTAGATCGCCAATCTCACCATGATGAATTATCGATTTACTTTGGCTATGGCTTTGAGGGAGTCCGAATTACTTATGATGGGACAACCCTCACAACTGTCTGTAGGGAGGATGTGGGGGGACAGACTCCACTTATCCACTTTGACATGCCATCTGACTCTGAGTTCCGCTCATTAAAGAGGAAGGATGCCATGGTTCCCACACTGCTCGAGGTGAGAGCCCAGCATGGGTTCATTGCCCTACCATAGCTCTAGTGAGAGTTGCTTCCTCCTCTTTGGTCACCCTAAAGGGGAAGGCTATCTTGGCCTCTAAGATAATCTCCCATACCTTCGAGGTAGATTCTAGTTCTCACTTTGCTTTGCTCACTCGTACCCAACACCGTAACAAAAATAGGAAGGTCAAGCAGGACCATGAGCATGCAGGCAGGGAGCTCGATGCTACTTCCCACATAGATGAGGAGGGTTTTCCCTGTGAGACCTCTCAACTTTTGAGTGGCAGTAGGTCCAACCCCTCTCGGCCTCAGATGGAGAGAAAGACTACAGGAGGATCATTGCATCGCCTCCACCTCCAGCATACTTTGAGACACCAACTAGGGAGCGTAAGAGGCCTTATGCAGGACTTAGGGCTGTTCTACGCTAGGTTGGTAGAGCTTATAGATGCTCAGAGTCTGGTACATTATTTGACTTGAGATCTATGATCCCTAGAAGCGTTAGGGGTCAGATCCATAGAGAGAGAGAGAGAGAGCGAGAGAGTTGTGGACGCTTGAGTATCTGCCCAAGTGGGCAAGAGAGCAACGAGGTATGCGAGGTAGCCTCATCGGGATTTCCTTGATCGTCACCCCATCGGATCATTCAACAATATTGTTCTTACCGGCACGCTCACGGAGGAGATCTCGGAGAAGCAATCGATGTTGCCATCACACCGCTCCCCTATCCATCCACCATCACCCGTTCAGCTTACAGCATCCACCATTCTCGCCAAGATTGAGAAGCCCCCATCCGGGGAAAGAACATCCCCACTGGTGATCCGATTATGGCCCAAGGATCCCACTCCATCCACTCCACTTGTTGAAGTGAGATCGAGCTCCCCTGCTCGACCCTCTACCTCAGCTATGGTCAGGATGGAGTGGTGACCCATGAGCATCATCATCGCATCTCCACCACTGTAGATAGAGGAAGAGATGGGAGTGGACATAGACATAGTCCCCATGATAATTGATCCTCACAGTGAAGAAGTCTTGACATTAGGCATCATCCAGTGCATAGAGACAGATGAGCACAATTATACGGCTAGCAGTCAACGGGTGTTCATATCGGTCCAGCCAGGTATAGTAGATTGATCGATAGATGGCATATTAGCGGACTACTTTGCTAAGAAAAGATGAATTCTTAGGAGTGATGATTTAGATCAAGAGGAGGATAGAGTCAGCTTCGATCCCAATGAGGATAACATGTTGGACGACAAAGTTGAGGTCCACATGGTTGATACAAGAGGATCCTTACAACGGGATTAGCTTAGCTAGGAAGGTGTTATGCTCGAGGAAGGTTACACTTCTCACTCAACTCAGCACCTCCTCCACCAGCTCAGGTAGAGAGATGATCACATTGACAAGATGGAGAAGAAAGTAGAGGAGTTGATGGCAGTGGTTCTAGTATTGCAGACCTCAGCTCTAGTTTCACAGCTTTCTCCCATGGTAGCACTAGAGTTTGCAAACTTTAATTGAGTGTACTCTCTGAGATGATGCTAGCTTGCAGGAAGGTCACAGATGGCACCTGAAAAGGATATCAAGCATATGGTAGAGCAGCAGGTGAGAGAAGCGATGGCACAAGCTAAGGGGAGCTCATCTATTCCAAAGGGTAGATTATACCTGGAGGAATTTGATGTAGTTCAACACCCCAAGGGTTTTGTGCTGACTTCCTTCAAGATCTTTGATGGCAGTGGGAACCCACATCAACATATTGTATATTTCAGAGCTGGCTATTGCAACATTAGTGGTAGTGACGCACTCTTGTTCAGACTCTTTGTCAGCATCCTAGCAGGGGTTGCATTTGATTGGTATGTGAAACTTCCCAACAGTTCGGTGAGGACTTTTGCTGAGTTGGAGCATCTCTTCATCAAGAGGTTTGTTGGAGCTTAGCAAAGAGTGACTGTAGGCAACCTTGTTGTAGCAAAGCAAGTTCCCAATGAGACCCTTGTTGATTATATTCTCAGGTGGCGTAATCTAAGCATGAAATGTGAGCCATAGCTATCCAAAAAGTATACCATTGAGATTCTTCTCAAAAATGTTCATGGCCTGGTCTCCTTCATGCTTAAGAGCTTTACCATCTAGACATTTGAGAAACTAATCAATAAGGTGGCTAGCCTATAAGAGGAAGCCAAACAATTTCTCTTTCCAGACCAATCATCTCGGTCCAAGCCGCAGAAGGTGTTCGAGAAGAAGTCAGGGATATTTATGTTAGTGGATAGAGGGAAACAGCCAGTTAGGGCCCAGTATGAAAGACATCGAGCTTAATAGCCTCCTTTGCCACCTCCTCTACCACCACCTCGGCCATCATATCAGCTGCCACAACTGCCATAATGTTCATTCCCACCACCTCAACAGCATACCCAGTAGCGATACTCTTATCCACTGCTAGATAGCTATTACCCACCTACTTTTGCTGATAGATTGAATGAACCATATTCATTCAAGAGGGTGGTAATTAAGAAAATCTTTAAGAATCTCTTAAAGAAACCTGACTTTTAGTTACTAGAGCTCTAAAGGCCGGAGGAAGTCGGCAAGAGTAATGATCCTAACTAATGCCCCTTCCACCGCATGATTAGTCATGTATTAGAGGATCATATTATTTTTAAGGACTGGCTTGGGCATAGCTACAAGTCAGGTGCTATAGTTATCCCCAATGAATACTTATTAGAATAATCATCTAGTTCTATTAGGATAATTCTTGGGGATACATGTGATCCTCTTAATACAGAAGAAGGTTGAAATATTTCCTTATCCCAAACCTCTAAAAAAGTAGTTTCTAAAATAAAGAAACTCTCTTTACAGGTGTCTGAGGTAGCTCAAACCTCCAACATCAAGGAAGGTTTATAAGTTGCCAAAGATAATTTGAAGATGGTGATAGCCCAGCAGCAGCAACAACAGCTCACATTACTTGCCTAAGATAGTTTAGTAGCGCAACAACCGTCCGAGTCCAACACTCTATCCATAGTTGCAGTTACTACTTCTTCCTCCACTAGCTCCCCTTCTACCAGCAGGAGCGTTATATCAGCAGACAAGGGTATTAAATCCCTTAATCCACTTACTTTATTAGATTTCTATCATGTACCTCCACCCAAAAAGAAATCAATGAAAAAAATTTTCACTTACATCTTGTCCACTTTTGATACTCTAGATTTTATTTCTTTTAAAAACTCTCAAAGTGTAGGAAATAATAATGGATTTAGTCATTCTGATCCCCTCTCTTTTGATTCATAATCAAACTTTTGTTTTCTAAATCAATTGGGTTCACCTCTTGAGATTGACTTGACTGACTCCGAGGATCTCATAGGAGAAGCTGTAGGTATACCTGATGAGAAGGTAAAACTTTCCTTAAGTTCATCATTTCAAGAAGTCACTGAAGTCAACCTACGCAGTGGCAAAGCTCTACCTCCTAGGGTAGCACCTCAGGATAAGGGTAAATAAGTCATTGGTTCTAGTGAGCAGATAGCTCCTCTAAAGGATGCTCCACCTATGGATATGCTTATGGAGGACCAAGTCAGAGTTGATTACAATGTCCTAGCATATCTTAGAAAGTTGTGAGCTAAGTTAAGCATATATGATGTCCTTGTCTTATATAAATACATGATAAAATCTTTAGTCAATGCTCTTCTTGATCCAGAGATATGCTTAGCTCAGCTGACCACTACTGAAGAGGAGGCACACAGCTCAAAGGACATCTTAGGAGTTACATTCAGTGATGGAGACTTGCTTCTAGGAATGACCATGCACAACCGCCCTATTTACATTATAGTAGTCGTTGGCAGATATAAGTTATCAAGAGTTCTGGTTGACCAAGGTGCATCAGTCAACATTATGAGTCTAAGTACCCTTGCTTACTTGAGAATTAACATCTCCAAACTCCAAAAAGAGAGGATGATGTTGAGAGGGTTGTGGTGAAATATTTATATATATTCCTGCCTTCATCTATTCCCTTTTAGGAAAAGAGGATAAATGAAAATAGAAATATACATAACGCCTTGTTGGGATGCCATGCAGATCTACATATATTCTTATTAGGGTGATCAGATATGACATTGAGGAGAGGTGTACTCTCTTGAAATATAGAAGTCACCATGTTACAATGGGCCTAATCAACTTAATAAGGACTCCTAAGGATTATGGGTCTTCGGAATGTACCAGATATTCTTGCCCTACTTTATATGGAAATGTAAAGTAGGGTTTAATTTAAACAAGGTTCGTTAAGTTCCTTATAGGGGCAAGCCCTCATAGTTAATTACATCCTAAGAAATAGGATTCTTTAGGAATACTCTTAATTAAGATAAATGATCATTATCTCTAAAGATTTCAAAAAGGTAGAACTAACAACCGATTGGTTTATTTTTAGAAAGTCAAGTGGGATCGATCAAGAGGAACGACTTCTTATCAAAGCCAAATGAAAACAAGTAGGGGATACTTAAGATACTAGGAAGTCTAGTAAGCATCCCAAACTACACTATGGTTGTGCTTTACTTTGTTTGAGTTGAATTTTTATTAGAATGCTATGGCTTATAATTTCATGATACAAGATCACGAAAATGCCTAAGAGGTGAGGATTTATGCTCGTAGCCCACAAAGGGAAGTAGCAATATCTCAATCTAAATCTAGGGAGCTTTGGCGAGGGCCAAAAGTGTGACCTAAATTGAAGGCAAAAATGGGTATTTGGTTTACCTCCACAAGAGAGGATAAGCCACTCGACTGTTGGACTTACAACTGCCTGGGGGTGGCCGCCAACTAACTCCTCCTGCGATTTTAAATACATGTAGGCAAGTCATATGCTTTGCAAGATAACTAAGCTATTATTTATTTAGAGAGACATTAAGTCCTTAAATATACTCCTTAAAAGACTAGATCATGTAGAGCATGATTTCAATGACTTAAATCTAATGCAAAATTTTCATATATTTTATTTTCATTTTTGACGATCAATTTGACACATGCTTTAGGATTCATATGCCTAATGCATGAGAAATTAGATTATGGGCCAAAATAAGCAAGATAAGGAGGTGTGTTTCCACCATGGCTCTCACAGGTCAAGCCAAGTTCTCTGATAAAGGTAGAAGCCCTCCAATCAAAAGTGAAACAATATGTTTTTTATGCATGATATTATAAAAAGTAATACAACATCTAACTAAGGGGTTGCTAATGATTTTATCTTATTTTATAGCCTAAGCTTTAGATGAGGTTATGAGTTGTTTATTTTTAATTTTGAGTTGATTAATTTGGTAGAGGATTTATTTTTACTTAAGAGTCTAATCATCATCCAGGCCATGCATCAAAGCAAGGAAGAAACTAGAAAAAGATGTCATCTTAATGCGCAAGCTAAACAAACATCAATCAATTTATAAAACTAGTGCAAAAGAATAAAATACCATTTGTGGTCAGGCTCCACCGCACAAACCTGAAAAAGAAATTGGGTAGCCAAGCTCTACCCTTATACAACCTAGATTACAAATGAATTAATTATAATTAAGCAAGGAATTCATGTTATGGGGGTCTTCATTCTTCTTTTCTTCTTTCTTCTTTTTTCTTTTGTTCCTTCTTTTGGATGGTTGGAATGTGGTTGCTCCAAAGGCTTCACTATAACCAATGCTCATTCTAATCCCCCATAATAATCATTCTAAAATCCAAATTATAAAAGTACATGAAAATGGGAAAAAGGAAATCTAACTAAAACTTACAAAATAGAGATTAGCCAAACAAACCATACAATCCCAAGTATGTATATGTATAAATTGGACTTAGCACTTTACACATGGGTAACTAAGTCCACCTGACCTATTTTGGATTATTCTTAAGGGTATAAGCACCTGCACAATAAAAATAATTTATATTTTTGTTACAACGCCCCTTAAGCACAGTCCCCTGCAGAAGATAATGGTTAGACTAAGATCGCCCTTCCATTCAGTCTACGCACATGCATCCTAACATCCAAATTAAAATATTACATCACAAAATAAAAGCAAAGCATCCGACCATGCACCGCCCTAACCTAAAGCTAGAAATGATGACTTAGTCTAATGTGTGTGCTTTTTGAGGTTTATGTGGTATTCTTAGCTAGGCTTTAGGGTTGAAATTTTCTAAGTATGAAAATGTTCAACTTAGAAGGTTTGTTTCATGTAAGTGATTTAGTTGCTTTGGTTGATTTTATTTTGTATTTTGATTTGGCTTTAATGAATTTTACGATTAATTATTAAATTATAAAGAGAGAAAAAGAGAAGAGAACTTCTCTTTCCTCCCTACCTTAAGTAATTTCCTAAGGTAGATTCATATTTGATTTTTGTTTAGTGAATATTTTATTATGTTTTTTAATTAATCCTAAGTTTAGATTTTCCCTAAACAAATCTATTCCAAAAGAAAGGTATTTTAAGATTAAGTAAAGTGAATTAATATCACAAAACACACAACACTTTATTTCTTTCCCAACATGTATAACATGCATATAAATGAATTCTAAGTATATCTATAGATGTAAATAGAAATTTTTAGCACACTTTCATGATGGATGTTAAGTGAAGTTACTTAAGGAAATTTAGAATGTTTCATGTATGCATGATTTTGTTAAGTAGAAAAGGGTGATTCTTTTATCCATTTTTCACATGCACATTTATATGTATGAAAGGAATAAGTGAGTACGACGCCATTATTACCACTAGGAGTATAAGTATAAGACCTACTTAGGGCTACTTAAAGCCTCACAATCCTGGGGTTGTCCAGACTAATATACCACTTTTCTTAAATACATATGCATGTACAAAAGAAATTAATGGAAAAAGAAAGATGCAAAAGTTTGTGTTTGTTTATTTGATTTGTTTATGTAATTTATATGTGTAAGTGTGGATGTCCTTCTTAAGTAATAACATAGGAATGAATAGGAATATATTTAGTCAATTGTTATGTTATTTTCAAATGAACTATACACTTTACCAAATTATATTCAAAACTATGCTAAAAGAAAAGAGAAGGAAAGCCACACTATGCACATCTTTATATTTATACTCACATGCAAGCTTATAAATAATTATAAGTAGCACACCTTTCAGTTTTGATATTGAATTTATAAATATTGAAAATAATTTTGGATTTAATAAAGACAATAGCCATTCATATTATTACTTTAGCCAAAACATGTAATTTGACATAAAAGAAATATTTCATTTTTTTAATTTGACTTTTAAAAAATATGAATGCATGATTTTCATATGAGATACACATTTAACATGCTAGAAAAAAATAAAGTGATGAAAGCAATGTAAGTTCATTCACCCTAATTAATTTTTAAAGACAATCCTATGAATAAGATTATTTAAAGTAAATCAAATTTATTTTAAGGAAAGTTTGGATTTTGTTTGAGTTTGATTTCATTTTGAGAAATGTGAGATGAGTTTGCTGGTCCTAACCCATTCCCCCATGTGTGAGTTATTTAAGTTTAAATTGTAGGTAATTAGATCAATTTTATGCTTTGGTTAGGTTATGGTGTGAATTAAGTGTATTAATTACCCCTTACTTATACCTCTTTAGCATATCTAATTAAATAAATATGAGCCAATGTATGACATAAAATCACACAAGGAATTTAATCAGTAATGCATCTGGGAAAGAAAGGGGGCCTAATGTAATTGGCTCATAATTAGTGATTAATTAAGCTAAAGGGTTTAATTTAAGTACTTTCATAACCCTTCCCACACTTGTGGGTTGTATTTTGATTTCCTTAATTTACTTAGGTTATTGAACACCTAAGCACCTTCCTAAGATGAATTGATTAAGTTATAGAATATTTTAAAAATTTTATCAAGTTAATTAAGTAAGTGATTAGTGGGTTAGCCCTTAATTAAGTTTAGATTAAGGAAGGAAAGGGGTTTAGGGAATGGCCTAGGGAAAATTCCTCAAATCCATTTCAAACCTCTTCTTCACTTAAGCAAGGCTTAATTAACTTTAAAAAGTGGATAAACCACTGTTCACATGCTTAATTACCCTTAATTACATAAGGACCCACCAAAAAATCCTAAGAAAATTAGGGGAGGCAGAAGTCATCCCCCTAAATGCACATGAGAAGTTTGGAATTAATCAATGGGATAATTAGGGAGTAATTAGGGTTATTAACTTTTTAATAAAACCCTAATTAAGGAAAATACACAATTCAAAACCCATTAAAAATAATTTTAGAATATTCTTCTTTGAATTATCCTTATAATGCATTTTACCCTATATTTTAATGATTTTTCTAGAGTTAGTTATGTAATTATGAAGTTTCCATGATTATTTAATAATTAAATAGTCTAATTAAGTGGTTAATCCCATCGGCGCCACGTGGAGGCTGACGTGGCACGCGCTTTCCACATGGCACGATGGGAGAGGCCACTTAAGTTATCACATCATAGCGCCACATCAGCGGTGGTGCTACGCGCTTTCTCCTCACTTGTCCGATCTAAGATCGGACAGTTGAGATAAGCTCACGGTATTAAGGGATAAATAAGATATTCCTACGCACCTTGATCATGGCTGTCCATCCAAAATGCGCGGATGGATGACCCATGATCCATCACTGAGTTTTCTTGTAGAAAAAGGGAACCGTCCACCTTCCATGGCATGATCTGAGCTCGATTGAGCTCGAATTGAACTCAAATTTTACCCACACCATCTAGGAGTAAAGGGGAGAAGATCTAATGATCAAATTCTCATGAGGTGAAAATTTTTAAACAAAGGACCACTCCATGTCTACTTTAAGCTTGGGTTGAAGGCATATCTCACCGGAGGCTATCACTGGCGCTCGAATCTGATGAAATAGCTTCATCTAGTGGAGACAAAGCTCTATTAAAGATTTGGTGTGATTTGGTTGAGTGGATCTTCCTATGGATCAAGCTCTCCTTCAATTGGGCTCGGTCTTGGTCTAGCTCCCCTCTTCCTTGAATTGAGAACTTGGATTAAGCTTTAGGCAAGCTCGATTGAGTCCTCTGAAAGAGCTTGCAAGAGGAATTGGCTTGATTTGAAGAGAGATGGGCATCTCCCTATTTTCAGCTTGAAGAAATTGAAATTGGAGAAATGGGAATGGGCTGAGGAATCTTGGAGAAACCTTGTGGTGCTTACTCTAAGTTCCCTTAGCTCAATCAAGTGTGTGTGATGTGAATTCAAGTGGAATTAGGGGGAGTATATCTTCACCTAGGTGAATCAGATGGTCGTGAAGAGCTTTGCCATTTTGATCCGATTGACCTCATTCAATGGGTTTGTTAGGTTGTTAGGAGTGGCATGACAATTAATTTTGAGTGTGGAGTGGAGTAGTAAGGCTCCCATGCACTTTAATTGAGTGGAGGAAGGATTCCCATGTGCTCATGTCCATGGGGTTGGTCGATTTGGCCATTAGGTTGGGTTTGGCTGACCTAAATCCAATGGGTCATTCGCACCATGTCATTAGTGATCATTTGGTCTATTAAGAGGATGTTAAGTGTCCATGAAAAGGAATTGACTAAATTCTAAGTGGTTTTGATTTTAGGTTACCCTAGGGCCTAGGGGTAAAATGGTCATTTGGCTTGGATTTCATTTTGAATATGTTTGGTATGATTGAAAAATGGGTTGGGCCAAGCTTCAATGAATTTGGAGTTAGTTTGATATGATTTGGCTCATGTTGACCCATTTAGGTCAAAATGAGTCAACTTAGGTCAAGTTGACCAATTGGTCAAATTGGGTCAAACCAAGGGTTGGGTCAAGTTCATATGACCATTTGAAATATTTTGACATCATTGGATTGGTTCACTTTGGTTCACAATTGGATTTGGTTCATTTGGTTTCATTTAAGTCAAATGGGTCAAGTTGACCAATTTGACCTATTTGACTTATTTATTTTAGGTCATGGTTGGTTTATGTTTGGTTGATCATTTGAAATGGATTGGTATCTTTATTTAATCAATTTAGTTTATATTTGGATTTTGGCTCAATTTGACCTTTAAGGTCAAGTTTGGTTCAAGGTCAATTGGGTTAGGTTGGGTCTAGTTGGCCAATTGGGGTGTTGGTCAAGTTCAACAAGTGATTTGGAATGAACTTGACCAATTGGTTTCAATCAATATGGCTTAGATCAAGTTTAGACATATTTTGACTTTTTAGGTCAAGTTGGGTCAACTTCGGTCAAGTGGCCAATTGGGCTAGGTTAGGCTAAAATGATGACTTGGTCAAGTTCAAACATTGATCATGAATGAGTTTTGATCAATGGTTTCAATCAATTTAGCTTATGATGGATTTTGACTAGTTTAGGTTTCATTTTGGCTAAGTGTTGACTTAGTCAACCCTTAGGTTTGACTTTGTTTGACCCAGTTTGAGTGATTGATCATCTCATGATGATTGTTGCCACAATGTGAGGCATAGTTGGGCTTAGTTCAATCTAATTTGGGTAGGATTAGAATTTGGCTTAAGAGGGGTACTTTAGGTCACTTTGGATCAAGTGAGCCTAAGTAAGTCAAATGGCTTGGTAAAAGCTTGATTTGAGTTTGATTGAACTCACATATAGACTTATGATTGAAATATAAATCTATTTGCAAGTGGCTTGAAGTCAAATGGATTTTGATTCATTTGACAATTTCAAGTTCAAAAGGGTGAACATTAGTTTGATTTTGAATTTAGTTTTGGTTTGATGATTGGAGTTTATGTTTATATTTGGATTCATGATTGAAGGATTGATTGAATCATGAAGAAAATCAAGTGATTTGAAATTGATTTGGCTAAGTTCAAGAATTTGACTTGAAGGCTTAGGTTGAATTTGAATTGGATTTGGATTTGAGTTTTGAATTGATTTTTGGTTTGATGTTTAAACTTTGTATTTATATTTGGATTCATGATTGTAGGAATGATTGAATCATGAAGAAAAAATCAATGGTTTGGCTTGATTTGAAATTGATTTGGCTAAGTTCAAGATTTTGGCTTGAAGGCTTAGGTTGGATTTTGATTGAATTTGAGTTTGAGTTTTGAATTTATTTTTGGATATTTGAATTTATATTTCATTTATATTTTTGAATATGAATGATAATATAAATGGGTTATGAGAAAATTCCTTGAATTTGAATTGATTTAGATTTGATTTATGCTAAGTCCATAAGATGGGAATCAAAGTGACTTAGGAAAGATTTTTGATTTGGATTTGATTTGATTGATTTGAATTTATATTTCATTTACACATGTGAATATAAATGAGAATATAAATGGGTTGTGAGAAAATTTCTTGAATTTGAATGGATTTAGATTTGATTTAGGCTATAAGTCCATGAGAGGGAATCAAAGGACTTAGGAAATATTTTTGAGTTTGGAATCTAATCATGGGCTTCAATCATAAGTTTCAATTATTTGAAATTGATTCATGATTTGAGAAAATCCATTGAATTGGTTCAAGTTTTGAGTTAGAGTTGGTGTTAATATGAGTTTGGAGAAAACTTATCAAGTTGGAATTGATTTGAGTTTGACTTGAAGGGAGGAAGTGAGGAATTTGATTCAAGCTATAGGGTAAGCAAATTTTCCTAACACCCATAAGGCCCGACCTATTCTTATGACTAACTCTTCTAAGTCTCTAGGGTTAGGTTGAGTGTCCACCTAATCACTAAATGTGTCTTAGGACTAAGGAACTCTTAAAGTTTAAGAGAAGTCTTATGTCTAAGATGGAGGGGTTGAGAGCTCACCCTAAAAATGAGGTCAACAAAGGGCGCCCAATAAGTGTGGTGTGACTGATAAGGTAGACCACACGTAATGGTGTTGATCGAAATGATCAACAACACCGAATGACCACAAGCACTAACAGAGATGATCTATTCCTAACCAAAGGTGTAGAAGGAATCCAACGCTTAGTGCAATGTGGCTCTACTCATGTCAAGGACATAAGAGAGGGAAGGAGGAATCCACTAGGGATGGAGTATGTGAATCTTTTACTAGGGAAATAGGTTTAAACCATCCACAAGGGGATGAGAGGTTTGAATTGAATTTCACTGGGGAGAAATTGATTTGATTTGTTTAATTTGTTTAGTTTGTTTTGATTTGATTGACTCCACTAGGAGGTTGATTGGATTTATTTTATTGAATTTATATTGTTTGTTGTTTGACTCCAATGAGGGAGGAGGGTTGAATTTGTTTCAGATTTTTAGAATTTGGATTTTGAGATGGGCCCTATTAGTTTACGATGGATCGCACTGAGTAGAAGTCACGGAGGCCTAGACCTAACTCAGATTTACCAATCCAAAGGGGTAGCCTACTAAACACATAGTGGGACTAGCCAACCAAAGGGAATGCCTTTCAGTGCACAAAAGTTATACTAGGAAGAATGTGTAGTAGACTTATATCCTTTAAAGTAGGGACCAGTTGCAGGGGTGATCTATTGGCAAGGCAACATATCGAACCCAACCTAGGGCTGACTATTGAGTGAATGCCGCTGAGGGACTTAAATCAGCTCAAATATAGTCAAAGATTAATTTCATTATTTTTAATTTGTTTTGATGGATTCTGTTGGTTTGCGATGAGACACACTGAGAAGGAGCTTATATCAACCCATACCTATCTCAGATTTACTGAACCAAAGGGAATAGTTTTTCGACCGATGGGAGAAGTTTCTGATCAAAGGAGTGCCTTTCGGTTTGCAATGATCAATTCAAGGGAAGAAAGCTCGAGGACTCACATCTTCCACTACAAAAGACCACTGAGGTGATCGATTTCTTTGGGCAACAAATCGAACCCGACCAGGCTGCCCGTCGGTTTGCGACAGTCATGCTAAAAAGAATGCATCATAGTCTTACATCTTCCAAAGAAAAATGACTGTCGGGGTAACCTGCTTGTGGCAAAATAGATTGAACCCAACCTAAGGGCGACTACAGAGTGAGTACCGATCCGAGGATTTATCTCAACTCAGGTAGTCAGGAAATTCCTATAGGGAGTTATGCTGACCCTTCCCTAAAGATAGGATGTCTGCTTGGAAAAAGGGGCCCTTTGGGGGATTGAATTCCTAATCCACAAGTGAATATTTTATTCATTTGTTTAGTTTGTTTATCGTAGACCATGTTAGTTTACGAGGGATTAGACTGAGAATGAGCTTCCATCAGCCTAGACCTATCTTAGATTTACTGAACTAAGGGAGAATCTATGCATCCGCTGAACAAATTCTCCAACCACAGGGGTGACTACTAGGAAAATGGGATTGTCCAATCCAAGAGTAACCCGGGGTAGTGTCTAATGGGGTTGCAAAGGACGTGATCCAAATAGAATGCCCACAGGGAGAGGGTCTGCTAAGGGCTTGATCCAAAACCCTGGAGAAGATGACATGGCTAGTCATATATCAAATAGGTATTCGGTGGCCAAATTAAGGAGAAAGTACGGGGACTCATATTTGCCAAGAGTGGTGTACCCACCGGGTGAGTCACTGTTTGCATAGCGAACATCAACCAACCTAAGGTGCCCATCAATTTGTAACAATCAGCCTAGGAAGAAAGCTCAGGGACTCACATCCTCCTATAGTAGAATTGATTGCTAGGATAGTCTATCTTTAGCTCGACAGGTGCCATCCGACCTAGGGTGACTACTGAGCAAATGCTATTGGAGGACTTATATCAACTTAAATGTAGTCAAGAGGAAAGGAGCCTCTGGGGGACTTATCTTAAACCTTAAATATACTCAATCTAGTTAGTGCATGATGGCTAGTTCAAGAAGAAAGCTCGGGGACTCACATCTTAAACAAAATTAATATGAGGTACCTTACTGGCTAGCCAGTGAAGTCTACCATACAAACAAGGTGCTTGTTAGTTTGCAATGGTCAAGTTAGAAAGAAAGCACGGGGACTCACATCTTCCAAATAAGTGACCACTGGGGTGACATACTAGTGAGGTAACATGTATATCCGACCTAGAACAGCTAATGAGGGAGTGCCACAAGGGGATTTCTCTCACATCAAAATAGTCCAAGATAAAAGTTATGTGTTTACTTTTGTTCTTATGTTAAAGGGAATAGTATGCCGCTCGGGTTCTCTTACACTTACCTTAAACATGCTGAAGATTTTGATGAAATGGTGCCATGGATGGCAACCGGGATTTCTCACTAAGAAAGGATGCCGCTCGAGTTCTCTTATAACTAACGTAGCTGTGCTAATCAAAATATGATGCCTCTTAGGTTCTCTCACACCTACTCTAATAATGCTGGGAGATTGTGTTTGATTGTGTTTGTGTTATGAAAGAGAGATAAGATGTTGCTGGAAGACTCTTACACCTATCCTTGACACGTTGGGCAGATTCGTAAGACATGCAAACAACGCTTCGAAAGAAGAGAAGATTTTGATGAAATGGAATCAAAATTTTTTGTTCTTTTATTGATAATTATTTTCAAACATATTTTATGGGTAATATTTCTTCTGATAGATCCCATTAATTGGATGCATAAGGTGTTCCCCTTTACAATCAATAAGCTGATAAGATCCTCCTTTATAGGCCTTAACTATAACATAGGGGCCTTCCCAAGTGGGTTCAAACTTGCCTTCCATCTTTCGATGGGCAACGATTGATCTCCTTAGGACTAACACAAGTTCTCCTACTTGGAAAGAACTAGGGTGGACCAACTTGTTGTGAGCTTGAATCATTTTGGCCTTGTACAACTCGAGATTCTGGCATGCCTATAGGTGACTCTCCTCCAAACCTTCGAGCTCTTCTAACCGCAACTTTGCATTCTGCTGTGTAGTGATCTTGCTACCCAATGCTATCCTTAGTGATGGGAGTTAAACTTCTAAAGGTAGAAAGGCATCAGACCCATACACTAAGGAAAACATAGTAGATTGAGTTGGAGTTCGGTATGTGGTGCGGTAGGCCCACAAGGCTTCAACCAACTACTCATTCCACTGCCGCTTATTGTCATCAAGAGTCTTCTTTAGTATTTGGATGCGAGTTTTGTTGAATACTTCTGCTAAGCCATTTGCTCTAGGGTAGCAGATGGTGGAGTATCTCCAATCTATACCGTGTCTTCTACCGAAGCTGTTGATCTTGGTGCTTTTGAATGTAGTACCATTATCATATATAATTCATCGAGGCACCCTAAACTTATATAAGATATGGTTCGTGAAAAATTGAAGCACATGCTGAGCTATGACCTCTATGAGTGAAATTGCCTCTACTCATTTGGAAAAGTAGTCGGTGGCAGGTAGAATGAAGCGATGACCCTTGGAAGAAGGAGGATCGATAGAACCCACAATGTCAGTACCCCAATAATCAAATTGCCATGAGGCCAATGTAGGGTGTAAAATGTTGGTTGGTTGATGTAGGACCACACCATGCAGCTGACACTGATGGCATCTCCTAGCTACGTCCATGCAGTCTGTAATCATCGAAGGTTAGTAGTATCCTAATCTCTTGATCTTTGTCTTCATCTTCAGATCAGATTGATGCACTCTGCATAAACTTGAATGTACCTCGGTTACAATGCCATGAGCTTCATGTTTATCTAAACAACATAACCACATTTGATCAAAGGATCGCAGGTGCCATCAACGAGCATAGGAGAGAGCTCTCTATTTCATCTGATGGGCTTGTGACTTTTCTTGAGGTAGTTTGCCAGTGTTCAAATAGTCTATGAATGGTTGCCTCCAATCCAGCTCATTGTCCTTATAGGCAATGACAATCTCCCCTTCAAGAGAAAGTCTCTCGATGAGTTCAACATCAATAAAGAATATGACTTATTTATTTTGGACCCTTATCAGAAAGGACTCATCTTCTGGACACACTAATTCTTTGGCAAGTTTGGCCAAAGCATCTGTTACTGCATTTTTTTCTCGGGGAACCTTATAGATGGTGACTTCAAGGATTTGGGCCAATAACTTCATGGTATACTAATGGTAATGACGAAGCTTGGGTTTGAGAACTTTGTAGGACCGGATAATTTGATTGATGACCAACTGAAATCCCCAAAGATGTTGATGCTTGACACACACTGTAATAGCTAACTCTAGACCTGTAATCAAAGCCTCATACTTAGCTTTGTTGTTGGTGTAGGGATTGGAAAGATAGTATGAGAATCTCATCACATCGCAGTATGGAGTTAAGAGAACTATTCCTACCCTTATCTTTCCTGGAAGAGTAGATTATGGCTCCCCTTTTATGAAAAGAAGCTGCACCACCAAAATACATCTCCCATCGGCGGTTGTCAACCCCCCTAAGTTCATGATTTGTTCATCAGGGCGATTATCATTAAGCGGAGAATCAACAGGAAGTGGGTGTGCTACTAAGAAATCTGCTAGTGCTTGTCCTTTTATCGTACAGAGGGGTACGAATGTGATATCAAATTATGAGAGAATCATGGACCATCATGCTAAACATTTGGATAGTGTTGGCAGTGTCATGAGATACTGCAGTGGATTGGTTCTGGAAATCAAGTTCTCCTTATGAGAAAGCATATAATGTCATAAATTTTGGTAGGAAAGGATCAAAGATAGGCAATGTTTCTCAATGGGTGGATAGTTCGCTTTAAATAGAATCGATGAGGGTAGAGAGCAATCTTCTTCCCTTCATCATTGCAGGGCCAAGTATCAAGAGGGTCATCCAATGTAGTGTAGAGGATGAGTGCCTGCCGATAGAGGGTCTAGAACCGGCTCACCAAATGCTTGATATCTTCAAAGGCATGCTAGAACTTATCATCCCACTTGAACTTGGAATCCTTTTTAACAAGTACTGAGAATGGCTTGCATCTCCCCGATAGGTTGGGAATAAAGCATCTTAGATACACTAACCATCCTTGGAAAGATTTATGTTGAGTTAAACTCTTAGAAGGTGGCATTTCTAACTTTGATCTTTTCTGTATCTATTTCTATTCCCAGTGTTGGACATCAAACCCAAGGAATTTCCCTGAAGCTACTCCGAATGCACACTTCAGGGGATTCATTTTGAGATTATATCATCTTAACCGTTCGAAAGCTACTCTCTAGTGAAATAGGTGGTCTTCTTTTTCTCTGTTCTTGACTACTAGATCATCAACATAATACTTAACCTGATGATGGATGAGTTCATTGAAGATCTGAGTCATGGCCCGTTGGTATGTAGCACCATCATTTTTAAGACTGAAAGGCATGACCCTATAACAACAAATTCCAATTGGAGTTTGAAAAGTAATATTTCTTTCATCCTCAGGGGCCATCTTGATTTGGTTGTAGCCAGATGATCCATCCATAAAGGAGAAAATTATATGAGATGAGGTGATGTCCACCATTAATTCTAGTATAGAAATAGGAAACTCATCCTTAGGACATGCCTTGTTTAAGTCCTTGAAATCAATACATATATGAATTTGGCCATTCTTCTTCTTAACTAGGATGACACTGGCTAACGAGGTGGGATATTTTTCTTCCCTGATGAAACCAACATCGTTCAGTTTCTTGACTTCAGAAATGACCTGTTGTTCAATTTCTAATCGCATGTGTCTAGGAGCTTGCTTGATAGGATTAGCGCTATGTTTTATTGCTAGTTTGTGGACTGCTACGTTAGGAGATAATCCCGGCATCACTTCATAACTCCATGCAAACCAGTCCTTAAACTCAATCAATAGCCTAACTAAGTCATTAGTTTCTTCTTCACTCAACAACGAATTGATGTATTCCGGGCATTGATTTTCTTCTGTCCCGAGGTTGATTTCTTTAAGCTTGTCAATTATTGAATGGATCTCGTCTTCAAAATTTGACGGTGCATCTTTGATTTGGAGATCATCTAAATCATCTGAAGTTTTTAAACACACATTCTCATAGGAGTTAGTGTTGTGTGAAAAGAATCTATCAAACTCTAAATGATTGGTGACAACTATGCAATTATCACCGTTGTCGACTGGACCCACTGTACTAAATTTTAGTCCTGATCTTGATTGTCCATTCCTGCTTGTGTTGTTTCATAGCTTTTCAAAGTACTCTGACCCGTGCTTAGACCATGCATAAGGAATCAAACCCTTCTTTGCAAGAATAATAACACAAAGCGAGTACCAATCAAAAGGTATTTCCATTAATTCTTTATATGAATTCTCCTCAAGTTCTACATCAACTTTAAGACTTGAGGAGGATGATCCTAAAAAGAATCTCTTTGGCTTGATATCACTGGAAGACTTAGGGCTTCCTTAACTACTAAACCTTCAACTTTTTGAGTTGAAAGTGAGGTTAAAGCTAAGGTTCCTAAATGCTGCTTGATAGTTTCATATACTTTTGATTCAAATACTTTGCTTTATCTGGAGGCCTGATCTTCATCGCTATCCGGCTCGAGTGTCACCTCCAATGAAACTCGCTGAGAGGGATTGGCTAGTATGCTAATCACATTAGACTCATCCTCTGAGTTGGATTCTAAGTCTATGTGAATAGGGTACCCCTATGAACGAACATAACCCTATTGGCCAATGGGGTCTTCCACCTCTGCCTCTTTCGCTTTTGCTTAGTGGAGGTCGAGTCATCCTACCCACATGTCTATATGATGAGATGAACTGTGGGTGGAATGTGATATGCGGCTCCACTTCTTCTTCAATTTCCCTTTCTTGTTCACTTGGATTTTCTTTTTTCTTTTGAATTTGAATTTTTTCCAAGTTCAGTAGAAAGGGTGTTTTGAGGAAGATTGCAGGTTGCACATCGCATATCCCAACCTCTCAAACTGAAAATGACTTTTCATCTCCTTTGACACAGTATTCAATCCCATCCTTCCTAAACTTGATGCATTGATGGAAGGAGGATGGAATCATCTTGTTCTAGTGTATTCAAGGCCTGCCGAGCAAAGTGGTGAATAAAGTATTTGAATCAATGATATAAACTTTGGCTTCAGTCTTCCAGTCACCTATCTCCAAAGGTAACACTATGGTACCTAAAGCCCTATCGCCTTGTTCATTGAATCTTCTCAACATCATCCGATCTCCTCAGAGTGTGGAGATGTCAATCCTCAAATAGGCAAGGGTCTTTAGACTCATAATGTTCATCGATGCACTGATCGATGAGAACTCTGAAGCAATCCCATGTCCATTGTAATGTAGAGGGGACGGTTGTGCTCCATGTCCCCCGGAAGAAGGTCTTCATCTGTGAAAGTAATCCCATAGGCTTCTCTGGAATAATGTGCCTCCTCTCCAATAGTAATCAGCTGAGCTAAGGATATCTCAAGATCAAGGAGAGCCTTGATTAATGATTCCCTCATCTCTTTGGATAAGAAAAGGGCATCGTATATTCTTAGCTTAGATGACAACTTTCTTAGGTGAGAGAGGACATTATAGTCCACCTTGGGCTGATCCTCCACAAGCATATCCAAGGGTGGAGCATCCTGTGGAGGGACTTCTCGATCCTCTAAACCAATGACTTATTTCCCTCTATCTTGAGGTGCTGCCCCAAGAGGTAGAACCTTGCCACTATGGAGGTTGACTTTGGTGATCTCTTGTGGCAGGGTAATGGAAGATTCTACTTGCACATCAGGCTCACCTACAGCTTCTCCTATGAGACCCTCAGAATCAGATGATTCTAAGTCTATCTCGAGAGGCAAACCCATAGTATTTAGAGTAGGAAAGTCTAACTCTGAATCAGAAAGAGGAAGATCGAAATTGTTATAGTTATTGTTTAGATTTAAAGAGTTATCATTAGGAATAGATTCAGGCAACCCATCAGAAGTGACATAGATGTAATTCAAACTAGCTTTATTCTTCAATTTCTTGGATTTGATAGGAGGTACATAGTAGAAATCAAGTAAAGTAAGAGGGGTGAGGGATTTGATGCCCTCATCCATCGATACAAGATGTCTACTAGAAGAAGAAGAGCTAGCTGAAGTAGAGGAGGTCGCTGATGTATTAGCTACAATGGTGGACTAGAGGTTGGACTCGGTCAGTGGTTGCGCTACTGAGCTATCCTGGGATGGCACATGCTGCTAGTCCTGCTGCTGCTGCTAAGCTCCCCCTTTCCCTGACTTGGCTCTAACAATTTGCAAACCTTCCTTGATGTTGGAGGTTTGAGCTAGCTCAAGCACCTGCAAGAAAAGTTTCTTGATCTTCGAGACAATTTTCTTCTAGGTTTTGGATAAGGAGATATCCCAACATTCTTTAGTTTTGAAAGGATCGTAAGTATCCCCAAGGATTACTCTAATGAAACTGGATGGTTGTTCCATAAGGTATTCCTTTGGGATAATTATAGCACCGGTCTTGAAGCTGTGTTCAAGCCAGTCCTTAAATGTGAAGCAATATTCCAAAACATGCCCTAGCATACGGTGGTAGGGGAAAAATTTAGGATCGTTGGTTTTGCCAACTTCCTCTAATCTCCTAGGTTTGGGTAGCTAAAAATTAGGCTTCTTTAAGAGATTCTTAAAGATCTTCTGATTACCTCCCTCTTAAATGAATAAGGCTTGTTAAGTTTATCCAAAAGAGTAGGTGGACCATAGCTACTTGGCGACGGGTATGTGTACCACTGCTACTAATGATGTGGTTGAGGAGGAGGCCGTGTAGGCTGTGGAGGCTGCTATGGCGACTAGTAGGGCTGCTTCGGTGGTGCTAGAGGAGGTGAAAGTGATGGCTGTGGAGCACAAGGTCTCTCAAACTACTCTTTGGCCGATTATTTCCCCTTGTCTACTGCTATCACTACCTTGGGCTTCTTCTCAAAATCTTTCTTCTGATTTGTTGATTGGTCTGGAAAAGGTGACTATTTGGCTTCTCCTTGTAAGCTAGCCGCCTTATTGACTAATTTCTCAAAAGTTTTGATGGTGAAACCTTTGAGCATGAAGGTGACTAGGCCATGGATATTCTTAAGCAGAATCTTAATGATGTGTTGTTCAGATAGTTGTGGTTTGCATTTTATACTCAAATTATTCCATTTAAGAATGTAATCAATGAGAGACTCACCAGAGTTTTGTTGAGCCACAAAGAGACCACCTACAGTCACCCTTTACTGAGCTCCAGCAAACCTCTTGATAAAGAGTTGCTCCAACTCAGCAAAAGTCTTCACTAAACTATTGGGGAGTTCAACATACCAATCAAATGCTATACTTGCTAAGTTACTGACAAAGAGAAGGAAGAGTAAAGTGTCACTGCAATAACTAGCTCTGAAATGTGCAATGTGCTACCTCAGGTTCCCACTGCCATCAAAACTCTTGAAAGAAGGTGGCACTTAGGATGTTGGATTGCATCAAATTCCTCTAGGTAGGGTCTACCCTTTAGATTTGATGATCCTCCTCAGGCTTGGCCAATGCTTCCTTCACATACTACTCAACCATGCTCTTAATATATTTTTCCTGTATGGAGGTACTATCCACTACCTTCCTATACATGTTGGTGCTACCTTGCTCTACTGGAGGTAAAGTCTTGGCTGGATCCAAGACATGCACCAACTCTGGCTGACTGGTCTCAGCTATAGTAGGATGAATTGTCAGGGCTTGGTTTTAAAGTGCTAAGACAGCTATTAGCAGATCTGCAAGCCTCTTCTTCATCCTATCTATTTTTTCACCCTTTTTCTTTATCTGTTGAAGGAGGTGTTGGGTTGAGTAGGCCGTGTCTTCCCGCTCAGCCTCAACACCTTCCATAGTCTGCTGCTCTCTAAGGAGGGATCTCCTGGAGTCTATCGTGCAAACTCCTCCCTAATCTCCCAATAAATCATCTTCATTAAGATCAAAGTTGATCTTCTCCTCATCTGATAAGTCATATCCTAGGATCTCTTTCTTATCTGTGAAATAATGGCCTACTATATCATCTAGAGAATGATCCATTTGAACTGGCATAAATGACTTTGGCTGACTAGTGGTGGGATCACTATCATGTACTATGAGGCATCAGACCTCCCTTGCTGCTGGAGAGTTAACCCTATGATATACTGCTGAAATATGCTCCACTAATCTCAGGGGTGACACTCCTAGGAGGATCTATCATCATAAGTGCAACTGAGTTGTCACCTTCTCCCTCGGTAACTACTATCTCCATCGTATGTTGTGGTGGCGGTGGTGACGGGATGACTATGATACTTTAGGGTCGCCATTCCTTCCTCATCGTGATGGGGGCGAAAGGTCGAGCAGGAGAGCTCGACCTCGCCATAGTAGGCAGTGTAGATAGAACAAGATCCATTGGTCAGGATCACCAGCCCCTCTTCTCCCTGATGGCCTTCATGGCCTTTGGTGGAACCGAGATGCGGAACATAGATCGAGATGGTGGGCGTAGAGCGGTGTGGTGGAGACACCACTCCTCTCAATAGAAGCTCCTCTCTGTGATGGGTAGTCCCAAGTGAATGATATGATCGATATGCAGACGCCGATCGAAAATTAATAAGTACAAAGGCCAATGACTGCCGATTGAACCTCCGCCTCTCCCGGCTGGTAATGTGAACTAAAGTATGGGCCTCCCTGGCCTTCACCTATCTAATATGCTTCCCTACAATGGAGTAGATAACAGATCTCAAATCAAACTGAGCCCCTGCATCGATCCCAGAGCTGCCAACCCGTAAGAAATTCCACAAGGATGACCTCCTCCTCTCAGTAATAGGAGCTTGTAAATGCACTAGTGGGGGAGGCAAAGCAGAAATTCATCTAACAACCTCTCTGTCAGAACTAGAAAGGGAGTGAAACCTGTTCTCCGTAATGAGAGGAGACACTACCCTAGGTGACTCCTCCATGACAGATTGAGTAGCTGCCTTCAACTCTCTCACGATGTGAGTGTGATACCGCTTAATCATGCAATTCTTGTTTCTTCTTTGGGTCCTGGTAGGGTGAGCAAAGTAAGACCTAGACCCAACCTCAAAAGTAGGGGAGACAATCCCTGGGATCAGGGGAACCTTCCCCTTGGAGGGTGCTAGTGAGTGGGTGCTAGCCTAATCGCAAAGATGGGGAACCATGGGGCACAATCGGCACCGACATCAGAGGGAACCAACCTTCATCGAGGGAATCTCGAATCGATGGCATGTCAACGAATGATGACGCCTGCCCACCATGCTCTCAAGCTTGTTAAGGAGGTCTCCTCACATGTAATCCGGGCCCCCTCAAAACCTCAACCAAAGTGGATGAGGTGGGCATAGTCAGAGCGTGGGAGGTTGGCCTGATCCATCCCATTCAGAAAAGTGAACACATATCTCAACACCGCAATCAATCAAATGCAATTGAGAAAAAAATTGATTCATCATAACTGCAATGTTGAAAATACACTTGAATCAAATTTTCTTATTTTGTTGATTTTGAATTTGAATTTAGAACCTGAACCCATATTCAATATCTTGAAAGTGTTAAGTTGGGCTCAAATGGATTTAGAAAATATTTTGAGATTTGATTGTAAAGAGAAAATTTTGAATTTAGAATCCATTTTTAACGAATTTGGGTATGTTGAAAATTGGTTCAAATATTTTTGGAGAGATGCTTCCATAGGTTCATATTTGAATTTTGATTTTTGATTTTGAGGACCCTTTATTTAACAAATTTGGGTATGTTAAAGTAAAAAGGTTAATTGATTTTATTTTTGATTTGTGATTTTTGGAATTTTACTCACTTAGCAAATTTGGGTATGTTAAGTGAGATGTTTGAAAACAATTTCTTCTTTTTCTTTGTTTGCTTTATTTTGTGAATCATTTGTGATTTTGAAAAATAGAATTCTCATTTAGCAAATTTGGGTATGCTAAATGGAGAATCCAAGTGTGTTTTGTTTTATTTTATTTTTTTTGAAATTTTTTGAAAATAGGATTCTTAGCAAATTTGAGTATACTAAGAAAATCCTAATGTGTTTCTTTAGTTTTTAGAGATTTTTGATTTTGAAAAATAGGATCTTTAGCAAATTTGGGTATGCTAAGGAAATCCTAATGTGTTTTTTTTTTTAATTTTATTTTAAAAATGGAGACTTCACTTTAGCAAAAATGGTATGCTAAAATGAAGTTCCAGAAGTGTTTCTTTTGTTTTGATTTTGTTTTGAAAATGGAGAGTTCACTTTAGCAAATGTGGTATGCTAGATTGAAGTTTCCCAAATGCTTTGAAATTTTGTGAAATGGAGATTTCACTTAGCAAATTTGAGTATGCTAAATGAAATTCCAAAAATGTTTTGAAAAATGGAGACTTCACTTTAGCAAATGTGGTATGATAAAATGAAGTTCCAAATGTGTTTTTTTTTTGAAAAATTTTTGTTTTTGTTGATTTTGAAAAGAGAGATTTCCATTTAACAAATTTGGGTATGTAAGATGGAAATCAATTATGTTTCATTTTTCAAAGATGTATTTTTGTGTGTGATTATTTCTTTTTGAAAGGGGAAATTCCAACCTAATCATATATGGAATATGTTAAGTGGAATTTCAAAATAATATCATTTGTAATTGGAAATGAAATCTTCATTCAATAAATTTGGGTATATTGAATGGAGATGTTCATATGTGCTTTTTGAAAGTCTATTTTTGATTTTGATTGGAAATGAAACCTCCACTCAATAGATGTGGGTATATTGAATGGAGAGGTTTCATATGTGTTTTAGGAGAATTTATTTTTGTTTTTGATTGGAGATAAAAACTCCATTCAATAAATATGGGTATATTGAATAGAAAGGTTTCATATGTGCTTTTTGAAAAGGTGAGAATTCCAACTTAACACATGAGGAATGTGTTGAGTGGAATTTCAAAGTTGTGAGTTTGCTTGAAGATGTAACATCCATCCAACACATTTGGATGTATTGGATGGAAAGGCCCATCTTCAAATTTTGTGCTTTTTGAAAGTTTAGGATTGTTGAAATTTTATTTTTGAAAATGAAGACTTCATCAAAATGAATTGAGTGAAGAAGTTCATTTGTGCTTTTGAAAGTTATGATTGTTGGTTTTATTTTTTTGAAATGTTTCTACATATAATAATTATAAAAATTGTTAGATGTAGTGCAAATATTTTATTAAGTGTATTTTGAAAATTGAAACTTTTCATAAAAGATTTATTTTTATTTATTTTTAGAATGAACCTTTCCTTACCATAAAAATGGTAAGGAGGAAGCCTTTAATCATTTTATTTCATTAAATTTTTTATTTTCACCTATTAGGGAACCCAACAGGGGTTTTAAGACTAACACGGGGTGAGGTCCTAAAACCTAAAGATGTTGGCTAGCTTAACTTAAGGATAAAATAAGCTAAATGCCAACATCAAGAAAGATAGTCTTGGATTCATACAAAAGTACAAACCCACTATCGATACTTGGAGACAACGATCATTTACCAAAGATGGAGAAAGGAATCATCCCCAACGGAGTCACGAGAAAAATATGTGGTGAAATATTTATATATATTCCTGCATTCTTCTATCCCATTTTAGGAAAAGAGGATAAATAAAAATAGAAATATACATAACGCCTTATCGGGATGCGGCACAGATCCGCAGATGTTCTTATTAGGTTGATTGGGTACAACATTGAGGAGAGGTGTACTATCTCGAAAGATAGAAGTCACCACCATACAATGGACCTAATCACATTAATAAGAACTTTTAAGGACTATGGATCTCCTGAATGTACCAGAGATTCTTCCCTTACTTTACATAAAAAAAATAAAGCAAGGTTTACTTTAAACTGAGTTTGTTAAGTTCTCTATAGGGGTAAGCCCCCCATAGTTAATTACATCTTAAGGAACATGATTCTTTAGGAATACTCTCGGTTAAGGTAAATGATCATTGTCTCCAAAGATTTTTAAAAGGTAGGACTATTAATCGATTGGTTTATTTTTAGAAAGTTAAGTGGGATCAATCAAGAGGAGGGAGTTCTTATCGAAGCCAAATGAAAATAAGTAGGGGATGCATAAGATACTAGGAAGTCTAGTAAGCATCCCAAACTATCCTATGGTTGGGCTTTACTTTGTTTGAGTTGAATTTTTATTAGAATGTTAGGGCTTATAATTCCATGATACAATATCATAAAAATTCCTAAGAGGTGAGGATTTATGCTCATAGCCCAGAAAGAAAAGTAGCATCCTCTGAACCTAAAGCTAGGGAGCTTTGGCAAGGGCCAAAAAGTGTGACCTAAATCTAAGGTGAAAATGGGTATTTGGTTTACCTCCATAAGAGAGGATAAACCACCCGATTGTTGAACTTACAACCGCTTGGGGGTGGCTGCCAACTAACTCCTCCTACGGTTTTAAATACATGTAGGCAAGTCATATGATTTTGAAAAGGTGAGAATTCCAACTTAACACATGTGGAATGTGTTGAGTGGAATTTCAAAGTTGTGATTTTGCTTGAAGATGTAACATCCATCCAACACATTTGGATGTATTGGATGGAAAGGCCCATCTTCAAATTTTGTGCTTTTTGAAAGTTTAGGATTGTTGAAATTTTATTTTGAAAATGAAGACTTCATCAAAATGAATTGAGTGAAGAAGTTCATTTGTGCTTTTAAAAGTTATGATTGTTGGTTTTATTTTTTTGAAATGTTTCTACATGTAATAATTATAAAAAATTGGTAGATGTAAAATATTTTATTAAGTGTATTTTGAAAATTGAAACTTTTCATAAAAGATTTATTTTTATTTATTTTTAGAATGAACCTTTCCTTACCATAAAAATGGTAAGGAGGAAGTCTTTAATCATTTTATTTCATTTAATTTTTTATTTTTACCTATTGGGGAACCCAACGTGGGTTTTAAGACCAACACAGGGTGAGATCCTAAAACCTAAAGATGTTGGCTAGCTTAACTTAAGGATAAAATAAGCTAAATGCCAACATCAAGAAAGATAGTCTTGGATTCATACAAAAGTACAAACCCACTATCGATACTTGGAGACAACAATCATTTATCAAAGATGGAGAAAGGAATCATCCCCAATGGAGTCACCAGAAAAATATGTGGTAAAATATTTATATATATTCTTGCATTCTTCTATCCCATTTTAGGAAAAGAGGATAAATGAAAATAGAAATATACATAATGCTTTATCGGGATGCGGCACAGATCCGCAGATGTTCTTATTAGGTTGATTGGGTACAACATTAAGAAGAGGTGTACTATCTCGAAAGATAGAAGTCACCACCTTACAATGGACCTAATCACCTTAATAAGAACTTTTAAGGACTATGGATCTTCCGAATGTACCAGAGATTCTTCCCCTATTTTACATGAAAAAATAAAGCAAGGTTTCCTTTAAACTGAGTTTGTTAAGTTCTCTATAGGGGTAATCCCCCCATAGTTAATTACATCTTAAGGAACATGATTCCTTAGGAATACTCTTGATTAATGTAAATGATCGTTGTCTCCAAAGATTTTAAAAAGGTAGGACTATCAATTGATTGGTTTATTTTTAGAAAGTCAAGTGGGATCGATCAAGAGGAGGGAGTTCTTATCGAAGCCAAATGAAAATAAGTAGGGGATGCTTAAGATACTAGGAAGTCTAGTAAGCATCCCAAATTATCCTATGGTTGGGCTTTACTTTGTTTGAGTTGAATTTTTATTAGAATGTTAGGGCTTATAATTTCATGATATAAAATCATAGAAATTCCTAAGAGGTGAGGATTTATGCTCGTAGCCCAGAAAGAAAAGTAGCAACCTCTGAACCTAAAGCTAGGGAGCTTTGGCAATGGCCAAAAAGCACAACCTAAATCTAAGAAAAAAATGGGTATTTAGTTTACCTCCACAAGAGAGGATAAACCACCCGATTGTTAGACTTACAACTGCCTGGGGGTAGCTGCCAACTAACTCCTATAGTTTTAAATACATGTAGGCAAGTCATATGCTTTTGCAAGATAGCTAAGCTGCTATTTATTTAGAAAGAGACTAAGTCTTTAAACATACTCTCTAAGAGATTAGATCATGTAGGGCATGATTTCAATGACTTAAATCTAATGCAAGTTTTTCATATATTTTATTTTCATTTTGGATGATCAATTTTACGCAGGCTTTAAGATTCATATGCCTAATGCATGAGAAATTAGAATATGGGCCAAAATTAGCAAGATAAGGAGGTGTGTTTCACCATGGCTCTCATAGGTCAAGCCAAGTTCTCTGGCAAAGGTGGAGCCCTCCAATCAAGAGTGAAACAATATACTTTTTATGCATGATGTTATAAAAGTAAGACAACATCCAGCTAAGGGGTTGCAAATTCTTTTATCTTATTTTATAGCCTAAGCTTTAGGTGAGGTTATGAGTTGTTTATTTTTAGTTTTCAGTTGATTAATTTGGTAGGAGATTTAATTTTTTTTTCTAAGAGCCTAATCGTCATCCAGGCCATACATCAAAACAAGGAAGAAACTAGAAAAAGATGTCATCTTAATACGTAAGTTAAACAAACATCAATCAATTTATAAAAATAGCATAAAAGAATAAAATACCATTTATGGTCGGGCTCCTCGCACAAACTCGAAAAACAATTTGGGTAGCCGAGCTCTACCCTTATACAACCCATATTACAAATGAATTAATTATAATTAAGTAATTAATTCATGTTATGGGGTCTTTGTTCTTCTTTTCTTCTTTATTCTTTCTTCTTTTGTTCCTTCTTTTGGATGGTTGGAATGTGGTTGCTCCAAAGGCTTCACATGATACATAAGATGTAATCTTATAACCAATGCTCATCCTAATCCCCCATAACAATCATTCCAAAATCCTAATTACAAAAGTACATGAAAATGGGAAAAAGAAAATCTAACTAAAACCTGCAAAACAGAGATTAGCCAAACAAACCATACAATCCCAAGCATGTATATGTATAAATTGGACTTAGAACCTCAAACATGGGTAACCAAGTCCACCTGGCCTATTTTGAATTATTCCTAGGTGTATAAGCACTTGCATAGCAAAATCAATTTTATATTTTTATTACAACGCCCCTTAAGCACAATTTCCTACATAAAATAATGGTTAGACTAAGATCCCCCTAGAATTCAGTCTACGCACATGCACCTTAACATCCAGACTAAAACATTACATCAAAAAATTAAAGCAAAGCATCAAACCATGCACTGCCCTAACCTAAAGCTAGAAATGGTGACTTAGTCTAATGTGTGTGCTTTTTGAGGTTTGTGTGGAATTCTTAGCTAGGTTTTAAGGTTGAAATTTTATAAGTATAAAAATGTTCAACTTAGAGGGTTTGTTTCATGTAAGTGATTTAGTTGCTTTAGTTGATTTTATTTTGTATTTTGATTTTATTTAAGTGAATCCTATGATTAATTACTAAATTACAAAGAGAGGAAAAGAGAAGAGAACTTCTCTTTCCTTTCTACCTTAAGTAATTTCTAAGGTAGATTTATATTTGATTTTTCTTTAGTGAATATTTTATTTTGTATTTTAATTGATCTTAAGTTTAGATTTTCCCTAAACAAATCTATTCAAAAAGAAAGACATTTTAAGATTAAGTAAAGTAAATTAATATCATAAAACACACAACACTTTATTTCTTTCCCAACATGTATAACATGCATATGAATGAATCCTAAGCATACCTATACATGCAAATAGAAATGTTTAGCACACACTTTCATGATGGATGTTAAGTGATGCTACTCAATAAAATTTAGAATGTTTCATGTATGCATGATTTTGTTAAGTAGAAAAGGGTGATTCTTTTATTCATTTTTCACATGCACATTCATATGTATGAAAGGAATAAGTGATTATGACACTATTGTTAGCACCAGGGGTGTAAGGTACAAGACCTACTTAGGGATACTTAAAGCCTCGCAACCCCGGGGCTGTCCAGACTAATATACCACTTTCCTTAAATACATATGCATGTACAAAAGAAATGAATAGAAAAAGAA
Source organism: Cymbidium sinense (assembly GCA_021442155.1). Taxonomy (NCBI): domain Eukaryota; kingdom Viridiplantae; phylum Streptophyta; class Magnoliopsida; order Asparagales; family Orchidaceae; genus Cymbidium; species Cymbidium sinense. Next base: position 141,699,037 of record CM038215.1, read on the forward strand.
ATATGCAAAAGTTTGTGTTTGTTTGATTGATTTGTTTATGCAATTTATATGTGTAAGTGTGGATGTCCTTCTTAAGTAATAACATAGGAATGGATTTAAGCAAGTGTTGTGTTCTTTTCAAATGAACTATACACTTTACCAAATCCTATTCAAAACTATGCTAAAAGAAAAGAGAAGAAAATCCACACTATGCACATCTTTATATTTATACTCACATGCAAGCTTATAAATAATTATAAGTAGCACACCTTTCAATTTTGATATTAAATTTATAAATATTGAAAATAGTTTTTGATTTAATAGTGATAATAGCCATTCATATTATTACTTTAGCCAAAACATGCAATTTAACATAAAAGAAACATTTCATTTTTTAATTTGAATTTTGAAAAGTATGTATACATGATTTTCATATGGAATACACATTTAGCATGCTAGGAAAAAAACAAAGTGATGAAAGCAATGTAAGTTAATTCACCCTAATTAATTCCTTAAGACAATCCTATGAATAAGATTATTTAAAGTAAATCAAATTTGTTTAAAATAATGTTTGGATTTTGTTTGAGTTTGATTTCAATTTGAGAAATGTGTGATGAGTTTGCTGGTCCTAACCCATTCCCCCACGTGTGAGTTATTTAAGTTCAATTTTTAGATAATTAGATCAATTTTATGCTTTGGTTAGGTTAAGGTGTGAATTAAGTGTATTAATTACTCCTTATCTATACCTCTTTAGCATATCTAATCAAATAATTATGAGCTAATGTATGACATAAAACTACACAAGAAATTTAATTAGTAATGTACCTAGGAAATAAAGGGGGCCTGTTGACCTCATTTTTAGAATGACTTCTCAACCCCTCCATCTTAGACCTAGAATCCTCTTAGACTTTAAGAGTTCCTTAGTCTTAGGACACATCTAGTGATTAGGTGGACACTCAACCTAGACCTAGAGACTTAAAAGAGTTAGCCATAAGAATAGGTCATGCCTTAGGGGTGTTAGGAAATTGCCTACCCTTAGCTTGAACCATTCCTCACTTTCCTTCATTCAAGTCAAACTCCAAATCAAACTGAATTGATTTTCACCAAACTCAAATCAACTCCATATGATTGAAATCCATGATTGAAACCCATGATCAAAATCCATCAAAATTTCTAAGCTCAAATTTTGCCTAAGTCCTTAATCTTCTCTCAAGGACTTAGCTAAAATTATGATCTAAACCAAATCAAATCTTTGAGATTTTCTCATAATTAATTTATATTCTCATTTATATTCACATATATAAATGAAATATAAATTCAAACCAATCAAACTAAACTCAAAATTTAAACTCAATTCATGAAAATTTTCTTAAGTCCTTTTAAGTTTTCTCTTAAGGATTTAGCCTACATCAACTCTAAACCAATTCAAAATCATGAGATTTTCTCAAAACTCATTTATATTCTCATTTATATTCACATAATGAAATATAAATATAAATCAATCAAATCAAATCCTCAAATTAAATTTCAAATCTAAAATCTTTCTTAAGTCCTTAATTTTCCATTAATGGACTTAGCCTAAATCATGATCAAACCAATTCCAACTCATGGTTCAAATTAAATTCCCAATTTAAAAATCTTTCTTAAGTCCTTAATTTTTCATTAATGGACTTAGCCTAAATCATCATCAAATTAATTCAAATTCATGGGATTTTCTCATAATCCATTTATACCTCATTTATATTCATATATAGAAATGAAATATAAATATCAATCAATCAAACCAAATTCAAAAATTGAAATTCCAAACTCCAAAATTTTTCTAAGTCCTTTTAAAATCCCTCTCAATGGACTTAGCCTAAATCATGATTAAACTACTTCAAACCCTTAAAATTTTCTCATGATCCATTTATATTCTCATTTATATTCACATATATAATGAAATATAAATTCAAACTATCAAAACCAATTCCAAAAATCAAACTCAAATCCACTCAAAATCCAACCTAAGCCTTTCAAGTCAAAATCTTGAACTTAGCCAAATCAATTTTAAATCAAGCCAAACTCTTGATTTTCTCTCATGATTCAATCAACCCTACAATCATCAATCCATATATAAATATAAACTTCAATCACTTAACCAAAATCCAATTCAAAAATCAAACCCCAAATCCTTTCTTATTTTTCCTTTGAATATGAAACTGTCAAATAGGTCAAAACCCATTTGACTTCAAACCACTTGTAAATGAATTTATATTTCAATCATAAGTCCATATGCAAGATCAATCAAGCTCAAATCAAGCTTTGACCAAACCATTTGACCCACTTAGGCTCACTTGACCCAAAGTGACCTAAAGTATCCTTATGAGCCAAAATTTTAATCCTAACCAAATTGGATTGAACCAAACTCATATATCCCTCTCATCATGATCAATAATCATCATGGGATGATCAATCAATCAAATTGGGTCAAACCAAGTCAAACCTAAGGGTTGACCAAGTCCACACTTAGCCCAAAATGGAACCTAACATAGCCAAATTTCACCATAGGCCAAATTGATTGAAACTATTGATCTAAGTTCATTCATGAACTATGTTTGAACTTGACCAAGTCAACATTTGAGCCTAACCTAGCCCAATTGGCCACTTGACCTAAGTTGACCCAACTTGACCTAAAAAGTCAAAATGTGTCAAAACTTGATCTAAGCCAAATTAATTGGAACCAATGGGTCTAGTTCATTCCAAATCACTTGTAGAACTTGACTAAAGCCTCAATCGGCCAACTAGACCTAACCTTGCCCAATTGACCTTAGACACAACTTGACCTAAAGGGGTTATGTTGAGCTAAATTTGGATATAAGTAAAATTGATTTGAGACAAAGATACCAATTCACTCCATATGACTAACCTAACCTAAACCTACCCATGACCTAGCCCAAATAGGTCAAATGGGTCAAATAGGTCAACTTGACCCATTTGACCTAAATGAAGTCATATGAGCCAAATTCAAAACTATACCAAATTGAATCAAACCAAAGCCACCAAAACATTTTAAATGGTCATATGAATTTGACCAAACCCTTGGTTTGACCCAATTTGACCAATTGGTCAACTTGACCCATTTTGTCATAAATGGGTCAACATGAGCCAAACCTCATCAAACGAATTCCAAATCTCATGAAACTTGGCCAAACCTAGTTTCTCCACATACCCAACATATCCAAATTAAAAAATTAGCAAAATGACCATCGTACCCCTAGGTCATAGAATAAATTTTGGCCTAATCCATGGGTAATTTGGTCATACCCTCTTCATATCCACTTGATGCTTTCCTAATAGCTCAAGGGGACCTAATGAAGAATGGTGCACCCAACCCAATGGGTTTGGGTTAGCCCAATTGGCCCCAAGGCCAAACCCGACCCCATGGGTCAAAATGACAAATTTAAAATCCATCTCCCACTCAATTTCAAGCACATGGAGGTTGGTAATCCACTCAAGACCTCAAATCGACCATGTGAAAACATCTAAATGATCAAACAACCTTCCCATTATGAGCAATTGGATCAAAATGGAAAAATAGCTTACGACCGTTCAATCCTTCAAGTGGGAGATATACACCCCCTAATTGAATTTAAATCTATCATTCCTCATTTTGATTGAACCTAGGGAAGTCAGAGAAGTAATTCCTCAGCCTCCCCAAGCTTCCTAGAGTGAAATCAAACTTCATCTCGCTTTTCTGCAGAAATTGGGAGCTCAATCCAATCTAAAACTTCCTCCACACTAAAAACCATCCCAATTCCTCTTGCACACTTCTTCTAAGGACCAATCCAAGCACACTCAAGCTTCCATTGGAGTTCCCATAGCAAGGAGCAAATCATCAGCAAAGGGCAGTGGTGTTGGTCCATAGAGCAAGCCACTCAATCCCAAGGCCTAAGAATTTTAACAGGGCTTCATCTCCACTAGAAGAAGCTGCCTCATCGATCTCGACAATCGATGATCACCTCTGGTGAGGTATGGAATTTTTCGACCACCTAGCATAGGAGGTGTTGGTCCTTTGTGAAAGGAATTTCCAATTCAAGCAAATCTCACCGTTGGATGTGCCGCTTATTGGCTTTAGATGGTGTGGGTTAAGTTTGGTTTCGATCTGAGCTCAATCGAGCTCAGATCTTCCCCTAAATCATGGATGGTCTCTATTGATCTAAGGGGAAGAACTAGGGAGATCTTGGCCATCCATCGACATATTTTGGATGGATGGCCAAGATTATTCCCAAGTTTAGAATTTGATTTATCCCTCTTAAGACCACGGGTTGATCTCTGGCCATCCGATCTTTGATTGGACGACAGAGATCAAAGCACGTCTTGCCATCACGCCACCTTTGGATTTGATGTTTAAGTAGCTCACCATGCGTGATGTGTGTTGACCAGCCGCCACGTGGCCGTGAGAGGGATTAGTTAGGGATCTTTAATTAATTCTAATTAATCTATGGAGCTTCTAAAATTCATATCTCTCTCAATAAAATTCAAAAGAATATGAAATAAATTTCTATGGAAAGATAATTCAACCTAAAATATTTTAAAATTAATTTCAAGGGGTTTTGATTATGCTTTTCTCTAATTTTAGGTTTTATTAGAAAGTTCATTTTGATAATTACCTTTTAATTAAGCCTCTAATTAATCCTAAATTTCTTGGGTATATTTTAGGGGATGACTTGTGCCTCCCCTAATTTTCTTGGGATTTATTAAAGGCTTAATTAGGAGAATTGCATATGGGTTTCCTAATTACTCCCTTAACTTAATTAAAGATAATTAAGGAGTGATTAGTGGTTTTAATCCATGATTAGAGTTGATTAAGGTCGAATCTAGTAGATAGGAGGCTTAGGGAATAATTTTGGGGCATTTACTCTTAGCTATTCCCTAAACTCCCTTTTCTTTCCATAATCTTCTCTTAATTAAGGGTTAATTCATTAATTATCCCCTTAATTAATCTCTAAAAATTCTAAAAACTTCCAGAACTTAATTAATCTACTTTGGGTAGATGCTTAGGTGTTTAATAACCTAAGTTCAATTAAGAAAATCAAAACCCAATTCATATGTATGAATGGTGTTTTGAAATTACTTAAGCTAAACCCCTTAGCTTAATTAACCTTTAATCATGAGCCAAATTGCATTAGGCCTTTTTCTTATTAGGTGCATTGCAAATTTAAATTCTTTGTGAGTTTTTATGTCATCTTATTAGCTCATATTTATTTGGTTAGTTATTCTAAGGTGGTGTAGGTAAGGGTTAATTAAGTTACTTAATTCATACCTTAACCTAATTAATACATAAAAATAGATCTAATTATCTAAAAACTAAACAAAAATATCAAACACATGTGGGAATAGGTTAGGAATAGTAAACTCAACTCACCTTTCAAAATTAAATCAAACTTAAAATTAAACAAAAATCACATTGAATACACTTTGATTTATTTTAAACTTTCTTATTCCATAAGAATGTCTTTAGGATTTAAGTGAAGTGAATGTGTTTACATGCTTTCATTGCTTTGATTCTTTCTCCAACATGTTAAATTTGTATGTCATGTGGTTTCATGCATTCATATTTTTTAAATTCAAATTAAAAAAAATGAAATTGTTTACTTTATGTCAAATTTGCATGTGTTGGCTAAAGTAGAAACATGAGTGGCTATTATCACTACTAAATTCAAATTATTTTTAAACATATAAATTAATTATCAAATATGAAAGTGTGCTACTTATATCCTTATTATAAGTTTGCATGTGAAGAATATAAAGGCATGTTTAACATAGGTTCCTCTTCTCTCTTATGTTAGTATAGTTTTGAATAGGAGTTGGTAAGATGTAGGGTTCATTTGAAAAGAACTTAACACTTACCTAATTCCATATCCTATTCATCCCTATGCTATCACCTAAGAAGGGTTACCTATACTTGCACACATAAATTGCATAAACAAAATGAATCCATTAATACAACTTTTGCATTCTTCTTTTTCATTTCATTTCATTTATACATATGTTTGTATTTAAGGAAAGTGGAATATTAGTCTGGACAACAAACCCCGAGGTTGCGAGACTTTAAGTAGCCCTAAGTAGGTCTTGTACCTTACACCTCTGGTTAACAATGACGCTGTACTCACTTATGCCTTTCTAACTTTCATGTGTGTATGTGAAAAATTGGATGAAGAAACCCTTTTTTACTTAAAGAAAATCATGCATCTTAATCTTCTAAATTTCCTTAAATGGATTACTTAGCATGCATCATAAAGTGTGTTAAATATTCTCATTTATATGTATATTTATGCTTAGGACTCATTCATATGCATGCTATATATGTTGGGAAAAAAAATGAAGTAATGTGTGTTATGTGAATTTTGATTTATTTTATTCAATCTTAAAATGCCTTTCTTTTTGAATAAGTTTGTTTACAGTTCATCTAAACTTATAATTAATTAAATAATTTAATAAAAAAATCATTAAACAAAATTAAAATGTGAACCTACCTTAGAAATTACTTAGGTTAGAGAAGAAAAGAGAAGTTCTCTCCTCTTCCCCTCTCTTTATAACTTAGTAATTAATTGTACGATTCACTTGAACCTAATAAAAACATGAAATAAAATCAACCCAAAATAATTAAACAACTTAAATGAAACCCTCCTCTAAGTTGAACATATTTTCACACATAGAAATTTGAACCTAAATCCATAGTTAAGCATACCACACAAGCCTTCAAAATACACACATTACCCTAAGTCACCACTTCTAACTTTAGGTTAGGTCGGTGCATGGTTTGATATTTTGTTTTTATTTTGTGATATATGTTTTGGACTAGATGTTAGGGTGAATGCTCATAGAATGAATGGTAGGATGTTTTTAGTTTAACTATTCTTTTCTGCAAGGGATTGTGCTTAAGGGGTGCTATCATAAATAAAAATAAAAATACTTTTGCATGCAGGTGCTTTATACCCCTAAGCATAATCCAATAGGTCAGGTGGACTTAGTCACCTATATGTGGGGTGATAAGTCCAATATACATGCTTGAGATTTGTGTGGTTTATTTTAGTTAACCTTTGTTTGGTAGGTGTTAATTAGATTTCCATTCTTTCCATTTTGATGTAAATTTGTGCAATTAGGAGTTTGGAATGATTATTATGGGGATTAGGATGAGCATTGGTCATAAGATCCTATCTTATGTACCATGTGAAGCCTTGGAGTATCTACCTTTCAACCATCCAAAAGAAGGAACCAAAAGAAGAAAAGAAGAAGAAAGAAGAAAAGAAGAATGAAGAATAAAGCTTGAAGACCCCTATAACAATGAATTTCTTGCTTAATTGTAATTTAATTCATTTATAATCCGAGTTGTATAAGGCTAGAGCTCGGCTACCCACATTTGATATTTTTGGGTTCGTGCGGTGGTGCCCGACCACAACGGCCTTTTATTCTTTTTGTGATTAGCTTCATAAATTGATTGATAATTTATTTAGCTTGTGCATTAAGTGGCATGTTTTTCCTAGTTTTTTTTTTTTGCTTTATGTATAGCCTGAATGTGGATTAGGCTCTCCAGGGAAAAATAAATCTTTTATCCAACTTAACAACTCAAATTAAAAATAAAGAACTCATAACCTTACTTAAAGCTTAGGTTTAAAATCAAGATAAAAGAATTAACAACCCCTTAGCTGGATGAGTATTTCTTTTACAATATCATGCACAACAGCATCTTATTTCACTCTTGATTGGAGGGCTTCTACCTTCGCTAGAGAAACTTGGCTTGACCTTTGAGAGCCATGATGGAAACTCACTTCCTCCCTTCTTGCTGATTTTGGCCAATAATTTTATTTCTCATGCATTAGTCATATGAATCCTATTAACCTAAGTCAAAATGATTGTCCAAAAATAAAAATAAATATGAAATTTGAATTGTATTAGATTTAGGTCATTTGAAGCATGTCCCCACATGATATAATCCCTTTAGGGAGTGAGTTTAAGGATTTAGTCTCTTTCTAAATAAATGACAGCCTAGCTATCTTGCATAAGCATAATGACTTTCCTTCATGTATTTCAAATCATAGGAAGAGTTAGTTGGTGGCCACCCTCAGGCGGTTATAAGTCCAAGCTGTCTAGTGGTTTGTCCTCTCTTGTGGAGGCAAACTAAATACCTATTTTTGCCTTAGATTATGGTTGTGCTTTTGACCCTCACCAAAAGCTCCCTAGATTTAGGTTCTGAGGTTGCTTCTCCCCTTTGTGAGCCATAAGCATAATTCTTCACCTCTTAAGAATTTCCTTAATCTTGTGTTAAGGAATCATAAGTCCTAAATTTCTAATGAAAAATTCAACTCAAACAAACTAAATCAATTTCAAAAATGTAAAGCTCAACTATAGGATAGTTTGAGATGCTCGTAAGGTTCCTAACATCATGGGCATCTCCTACTTATCTTCCATTTTGGCTTCAATAATAACTCCCTCTCTTTGATCAATCCCATTTTGATCTTTAAAAATGAACCAATCGATTGATAGTCCTATCATATTGAAATCTTTAAAGACAATGGTCATTTACCTTAATCAAGAGTTTTCCTAAAGAATCCCCATTCCTTAGGATGTAATTAACTATGGGGGCTTACCCCTGTAGGGAACTTAACGAACCCAATTTAAAAAAAACCTTGCTTTACTTTTCCATGTAAAGTAGGGGAAGAATCTTTGGCACATATGTAGACCCATCATCTTTAGGAGTCATTATTGAGGTGATTAGGTCCATTAAAGGATAGTGACTTCTGTCTTTTGAGATAGTATACTATTGACGCATCGATCACAATCATGATTCAAGGATCATACATCAAAGATGAATTTCTATATGCTTGCCTCTTTCATTTCTCCCCACAGATTTGAAGGCGACTCCTCATATAGAAATTTTTTGACCACAGGGCCTAATGTAATTGGCTCATAATTAGTGATTGATTAAGCTAAAGAGTTTAATTTAAGTACTTTCATAACCCTCCTCACATAATTAGTAATTACATTGGGAGAGTAATTAATGATTCATTAATTGATCTCCCTAATTAACCCATCAAGAAATCCCACAAAAATTAGGGAGGTAGAAGTCATCCCCCTAAATGCACATGAGAAGTTTGAAATTCATCAGTAGGATAATTAGGGAGTAATTAGGGTCATTAAGTTTTTAATAAAATCATAATTAAGGAAAATAAACTATTTAAAACCCATTGAAAATAATTTTAGAATATTCTACTTTGAATTATTTTTACAATGCATTTTACCTTGTATTTTATGATTTTTCTATAATTAGTTATGTAATTATAAAATTTTCATGATTATTCAATAATTAAATAGCCTAATTAAGTAGTTAATCCCGTCGACGCCATGTGGAGGCTGACGTGGCACACGCTTTTCATGTGGCATGATGGGAGAGGCCACTTAAGTTGTCACATCATAACATCACGTCAGCGGCGATGCTACACGCTTTCTCCTCACCCGTCCGATCTAAGATCGAACAGTTGAGATAAATCTCACGGTATGAAGGGATAAATTAGATATTCCTACTCGTCTTGATCATGCCCGTCCATCCAAAATGCACGAATGGATGACCCATTATCCATCACTGAGTTTCCCTTTGGGAAAGGGGAACCATCCACCTTCCATGGCATGATCCAAGCTTGATTGAGCTTGAATTGAACTCAAATTTTACCCACACCATCTAGGAGTATAGGGGAGAAGATCTAACCGTCAAATTCTCATGAGGTGAGAATTTCTTTCACAAAGGACCACACCTCTACTTTAAGCTCGAGTTGAAGGCATACCTCACCGGAGGCTATCACCGATGCTCGAATCTGATGAGGTAGCTTCATTTAGTGGAGACGAAGCTCTGTTGAAGATTTGAGGTGATTTGGTTGAGTGGATCTTTCTATGGATCAAGCTCTCCTTCAAGTGGGCTCGGTCTTGGTCTAACTCCCCTCTCCTTTGCTTTGAGAACTTATATTAATCTTTAGGTAAGCTCGATTGAGTCCTCTGAGGAGCATACAAAAGGAATTGGCTTGATTTGAAGTATTAAGTGAGATGGAAAAGTGTTGGGGCTCCCCTATTTTCGGCTTGAAGAAATCAAAAATGGAGAAATGGGAATGGGCTGAGGAAGCTTGGAGAAACCTTAGTGTGCTTGCTCTGAGTTCCCTTAGCTTAATCGAGTGAGCGTGATGTGAATTCAAGTGGAATTAGGGGGAGTATATCTCCCCCTAGGTGAATCAGATGGTTGTGAAGAGCTCTGGCATTTTGATGAAATTGACCTCATTTAATGGGTTTGTTAAGCTGTTAGGAGTGGCATGGCATTCGGTTATGAGTGTGGATTGGAGTAGTGAAGGTCCCATGTGCTTTAATTGAGTGGAGGATAAATTCCCATGTGCTCATGTCCATGGGGGTGGTCAGTTTGGCCATTGGGTTGGATTTAGCTGACCCAAACCCAATGGGTCATGTGCACCATATCCATTAGTGATCATTTGGTCTAGTAAGAGGATGCCAAGTGTCCATGAAAAGGATTTGACCAAATTCCAACTGGTATTGATTTTAGGTTACCCTATGGCCTAGGGGTAAAATGGTCATTTTGCTTATATTTCATTTTGAATATATTTTATATGATTGAAAAATGGGTTGGGCCAAGTTTCAATGAATTTAGAGTTGGTTTGATATGATTTGGCTCATGCTGACCTCATTTTTAGAATGAGTCCTCAACACCTCCATCTTAGGCTTAGGATTTCTCTTAGACTTTAAGAGTTCATTAGTCTTAAGACACATTTAGTATTAGGTGGACAGTCTCCCCTATCCCTAGAGGACTTAGAAAGAGTTAGTCATAGGAATAGGTCATGCCTAGGGGTGTTAGGAAAATCTCCTACCCTTTAGCTTAAACCATTCCTCACTTCTCTTCTTTCAAGTCAAAATCCAAATCAACTCTATTTGATTTTCTCAAACTCAAATCAATTCCATGATTCAATTTCATGATTCAAATCCTTGATTGAAGTCCATGATTGAGAGCTATGATAAAAAATCTATCAAAAATTCCTAAGTAAAAAAGTTTCCTAAGTCCTTAATCCTTTCTTAAGGACTTAGCCAAAATTATGACCTCGACCTATTCAAACCTTTTGAGTTTTTCCCATGATCCATTTATATTATCATTTATATTCTCATATATAAATGAAATATAAATTTAAATCAATCAAATGAAATTCAAAATTCCAAAGCAATTCATGAAAATTTTCCTAAATTCCTTGAATTTTCCATTAAAAGACTTAACCAAAATCAATTCCAAATCTTGATCAAACCCATTCAAAACCTTGGAATTTTCTCAAAATCAATTTATAACCTTATTTATATTCTCATATATAAAGGAAATATAAATATAACTCAATTAAATCTAACTCAAAAATTAAATCCCAAATTAAAAATGTTTAAAAATCCCTTAAATCCTTAAATTTTTCATTAATGGATTTACCCCAAAACTTGATCAAACTTATTCAAATCCTTGGGATTTTCTCAAAATCAATTCAAATCCTTGGGATTTTCTCAAAATAAATTTATATCCTCATTTATATTCTCATATATAAATGAAATATAAATATACATCAATCAAATCTAACTCAAAAAAAAAAAAAAATTCAAATTAAAAATTCAATTAAATCCATTAAATTCCCTTTAATGGATTTAACTTCAAATCATGATTAAACTCTTTCAAATTCTTAGAATTTTCTCATGATCAATTTATATTCTTATTTATATTCACATATATAAATGAAATATAAATTCAAACAATCAAAACCAACTCCAAAGATCAAACTCAAATCAAATCAAAATCAAATCTAAGCCTTTCAAGTTAAAATCTTGAACTTTGCCAAAATCAATTCAAATCAAGCCAAACTCTTGATTTTCTCTCATGATTCAATCAATCCTACAATCATGAGCCATATATAAATCCAAACTCCAATCCTTCAATCAAAACCCAAATAAAAAAAAATCAAACCCAAAACTCTTTCATATTCTTCCTTTGAATATGAGATTTTCAAATGGATCAAAATCCATTTGACCTCAAAACTCTTGTAAATTGATTTATATTTCAATCATAAGTCCATATACAAGATCAATCAACTTCAAATCAAGCTTTAACCAAGCCATTTGACCCACTTAGACTCACTTGACCCAAAGTGGCCTAAAGTACCCTTATGAGCCAACATTTGCTCCTAACTAAATTGGATTGAACCAAACTCATATATCCTTCCCATCATGATCGACAACCATCATGGGATGATCAATCAATCAAATTGGGTCAAACCAAGTCAAACCTAAGGGTTGACCAAGTCAACACTTAACCAAAAATGAGACCTAACATAGCCAAAATCTACTATAGGCCAAATTGATTGAAACCTTTGATCTAGGTTCACTCATAACCTATGTTTAAACTTGACCAAGTCAACCTTTGAGCCTAACCTTGCCCATTTGGCCCATTTGACCCAAGTTGACCCATTTTGACCTAAAGGGTCAAAATGTGTCAAAACTTGATCTAAACCAAATTGATTGAAACTAATGGGTCAAGTACATTCCAAATCACTTGTGAAACTTGACAAAGCCTCACCTCAACCAACTAGACCCAAATTTAATTGACCTTAGACCCAACATGACCTAAAGGGGTCATGTTGAGCCAAAATTGAACCTAACTCAATTTGATTAGAAACAAAGATACCAATCCCCTCCATATGACCAACCAAACCTAAACCTACCTTTGACCTAACCCAAATAAGTCGAATGGGTCAAATAGGTCAACTTGACCCATTTAACCTAAATGGGTCATATGAGCCAAAACCTAACCATACCAAATTGGAACCAAACTAAAGGTAATCAAATATTTCAAATGATCATATGAACTTGACCCAACCCATGGTTTCCTGACCCCAATTTGACCTTGGTCAATCTCACCTGAGCCAAACCTTATCAAATGGATTCCAAATCTATTGAAACTTGACCCAGCCTATTTTATAAACATACTAAACATACCCAAATTGAAAAATCAGCAAAATGACCATTATACCCCAAGGACATATAACAAATTTTGGCCTAGCCCATGGGTTTTTTGGTCATGCACTCATCAGAAACACTTGAGGCTCTCCCAAAACATCAAGCGTACCTAGTGATGTGTGATGCACCCAACCCAATGGGTTTGGGTCTACCCATTTGGCCTATGGACCAAACCCGACCCATAGGCACCAAATTGAATTTTCAAACTACCCCAAACCTCATTTAATTGCACATGGAAGCTAGGAATCCACTCTTCTGGCCAAACTGACCATGTGCACACTCCTAACTAATCAAACAACCCACTCAATTGTGTCAATTGGATCAAAACAAAATGAATGGGCTCGACCGTCCGATTGCCATAGGGGGAGATATACTCCCCCAATTCACTGAAATCACAACACACTCATAATCTATTGAGACCTAGGAAGCTTTGAGAACACTCACAGAGCTTTCCCAAGGCCTCTAGGGGAGATTGAGAATTCATCATCTTTGATTTTTAAACAATGAAAATAAGGTAGATGCATTGAAGTGCAAAATTCTTCCATGCTCAATTTCATCCAAATTCCTCCTACACTTATCATCAGAGGATCCATTTGGGCCTGCCCAAGCTTAAAATTGAGTTCCCACATCAAGGAAAGAATCAATTCAATCAAAGCCGCAAGGGGAGCTAAGGGGAGTTGGTTCACCCACTCATCCACTTAATCTCAAGAGCGAGGAATCTCAATAGGGCTTCATCTCCACTAGACGAAGCTACCTCATCGATCCTGAGCACTAGTGATCACCTTCGATGAGGTCAGTGAATTTCTGACCACCTAGGCTAAGGTGTGTTGGTCTTTTATGAATTGGATTTTCATATCATGGGATCTTAGCCGTTGGATAGGCTGCTTTGATCCCCTAGATGGTGTGTGCTGAATTTTGTTTGAATCCATGAGAGATCGGGCTCGGATCTTCCCTTGGATTGTGAATGGCTCACATTCCTCCTTAGGGAAGAACTCAGCCAATCTCAGTCATCCATCCACGTGTGTTTAGATGGATGGCTGAGATTATTTCCCATGTTTTATAAATCATTTTCCCTTTTAATCCCGCAAGTTTACCCTCTGCCGTCCGATCTTTGATCGGACTACTAAGGATAAAGACGCATGTGCCGCCGCCGCCTCTCCCGATTTGACAGGTTAAGTATATGCTCATGGCGTGATGCATGTAAAGCGCGTTGACCACCACCGCCATGCGTCACATCACGGGTGGGGGATTACGTGGGATTAGTTAATTAACTAATTAATTTCCTGATTAATCCCTATTGCTTCTAAAATAATAACTCTCTATAGAAAATTCAGAAAAATAAAAGAAAAAATTCTTTGGATAGATAACTTCACCCAAATTATTTTAAAATTATTTTCAACATATTTTGATTTCCCTTTTTTATGAATTTGGGTTTCTTTGGGAATGATAATTAGCTAATTACTTTCTAATTAAGTCACCAATGGATTTCAAATTTCTAGGGTTCATTCTAGGGGATGACCTCTGCCTCCCCTAATTTTCTTGAGATTTATTGAGACCTTGATTAGGGATATTGCTAGCTCATTTCGTAATTACCCTCTTCATGTAATTAAGAGTAATTAAGATGTAAGTAGTAGATTTTTCCTATGTTTAAGTTAGATTAAAGTTAGATCTAGTATATAAGGGTTTTAGGGAATAATTTTGGGGTATTTACCCTAAGCTATTCCCTAAGCCCCCTTTTCTTTCCTTAATCTTAATTAAGGGTTTAATCCATTAATTACCCTTCTAAATGATTTTCAAAAATTCTAAAAATCTCCAAAACATAATTAATCTATCTTGGGTAGATACTTAGGTGTTCAATAACCTAAGTCTAATTAAGGAAATTAAACCCCCTTTCATAAGTGTGAAAGGGTGTTTTAAAAGTACTTAAGCTAAAACCCCTTAGCTTAATTAACTTTTAATTGTGAGCCAAATTGCATTAGGCATTTTCATTACTAGGAGAATTACAAATTTACATACCTTGTGAGTTTTATGTCATCTCATTGGCTCATAAGTACCTAAGTTAATTTTCCTAAGGTGGTGTAGGTAAGGGTTAATAAAATCACTTAATGCATACCTTAACCTAATCAACACTTAAAAATGGATCTAATTATCTGAAAATTAAAATAAAATATTAAACATATGTAGGAATGGGTTAGGAATAGCAAACTAATCTCACCCTTTTAAAATTAAATCAAACTTTAATCAAACAAAAATTATTTTGAAATTCACTTTGATTTATTCTAAGTTTTCTTATTCTTTAATAATGCCTTTAGGAATTAAGTAAAGTGAGTTTGTTCATGTGATTACTTTGCTTTAGATCCTTTCCAACATGTTAAATTGTATGCCATATGACTTATGCATCCATGATTTTATGTTTTCAAAATTTCAAAAGGAAATTATTTACTTTATGTCAAATGTGCATGTGTTGGCTAAAGTAAAATATGAGTGTCTATTATCACTATTAAATCCAAAGTATTTTCAAAATCTATAAATGAAACATAAAATCTGAAAGTGGGCTATGCTTATAATTTAATTATAAGCTTGCATGCGGTAGATTATAAAGTCATGTGTAGTGTAGCCTTTCCTTCCTTCCTTATGTTAGCATAGTCTTGAGTAGTAAAGTGTAGGGTTCATTTGAAAAGAACCCAACACTTACTTGATTCCAAATCCTATTCATCCCTATGCTCTCACTTAAGAAGGAATGCTTACACTTGCATGAATAAATTGCATAACCAAAATGAAACCATGAAGCAAACTTTTGCATATTCCTTTTTCACCTTATTTCTTTTATATGCATGTCAGTATTTAAGGAAAGTGGTATATTAGTATGGACAATCCCGAGATTGCAAGGCTTTAAGTAGCCCTAAGTAGGTCTTGTACTTTACACCACTGGTTAACAATGGCACTGTACTCACTTATGCCTTTCTTACTTTCATGCATGTATGTGAAGTTTTTGGAGAAAGAAAACCTTTTCTACTTAAGAAAAATCATACATGTTTAACTTCCAAATTTTCTTAAATGAACAACTTAGCATGCATCATTAAGTGTGTTAATTATCTCAATTGAATGTATAGATATGCTTAGGGTCCATCCATATGCACGCTATATATGTTGGGGAAGAATTGAGGTGATGTATGTTGTGTGTGATTTTGATTCATTTTTCTTAATCTTAAAATGCCTTTCTTTTTGGATAGGTTTGTTTAGAATTGATCTAAACTTAGGATTAATTAAATGATATAATTAAAATATTCACCCAAATTAAATTAAAATATGAACTTATCTTAGAAATTACTTAAGGATTTGGGAAGAAAAGAGAAGTTCTCTTCTCTTTCCCTCTCTTCATAACTTAGTAATTAATTCTAGGTTTCACTTAAAATTAATTAAAACATGAAATAAAAACAACTCAAAGTCACTAAACAACTTAAATAAAACTCTCCTCTAAGTTGAATATGTCTTCCACCCTTAGAAAATTCAAACCTAAAGTCCTAAACTAAGCATGCCACACGAACCTTCAAAGCACACACATTAGCCTAAGTCACCACTTCTAGCTTTAGGTTAGTTGCATGGCTTGATGTTATGTTTTGTTTTGTGATGAATGTTTTAGACTAGATGTTAGGTGTATGAGAATGATTGGAATGTGTTTAGTCTAACCATTCTGTAGGGATTGTGCTAAAGGGGCACTATCATAAATAAAAATATAAATGCTTGCTTGCTTATTATACCCCTAGCATAATCTATAGGCCAGGTGGACTTAGTCACCCATGTGTGGGGTCATAAGTTTAATATACATGCTTGGGATTTGTGTGGTGTGATTTGACTAGCCTTTATTTTGCTAGTGTTAGTTAGATTTATACTTTTCCCTCTTCATGTAAAAATTTGTATATTTAGGATTTGGAATGACTTGTTATGGGGGATTAGGATGAACATTGGTCATAAGGTTCTACCTTATGCACCATGTGAAGCCTTGGAATAATCTACCATTCAACCACTCAAAAGGAAGATCGAAAGAAGAAAAGAAGAAAAGCAAAGAATAAAGAAGGAAGACGGAAGAAGAACAAAAACTTGAAGTCCGCCATAATAATGAATTCCTTTTGCTTAAATGTAATTTAATTCATTTGTAATCTAGGTTGTATAAGGGTAGAGCTCGGCTACCCAATTTATTATTTTTGGATTTGTGCGGCACTGCCTGATAATAAATGGCCATTTATTCTTTTTGCGCTAGTTTTATAAATTGATTGATGTTTATTTAACTTGTGCATTAAGTGGCATGCTTTTCCTAGTTTCTTCCTTACTTTATGTATATCCTGGATGAGGATTAGGCTCTTTAAGGAAAAATAAATCTTTTATCCAACTTAAAAATTCAAACTAAAACTAAACAACTCACAACCTCACCTGAAGCTCAGGATTAAAATCAAGATAAAAGAATTAGAAACCCCTTAGCTGGATGAGTTCTTTTCTTTATAATATCATGCACAATAGTATCTTATTTCACTCTTGATTGGAGGGCTTCCATCTTTGCTAGAGAACCCGGCATGACCTATGAGGGCCGTGGTGGAAACTTACCTTCTAAAATTCTAGCTGATTTTGGCCAATAATCTATTTCTCATGCATTAGTCATAAAATATCCTATTAGCCTAAGTCAAATTGATTGTCCAAAAATGAGATAAATTGAAATTTGAAATGCATTAGATTTAGGTCATTTGAAACATGTCCCTTTACATGATATAGTCTCTTTAGGGAGTGAGTTTAAGGACTTAGTCTCTTTCTAAATAAAAAATGGCCTAGCTATCTTGCATAAGCATAAAGACTTGCCTACATGTATTTAAAATTATAAGAGGAGTTAGTTGGCGACCACCCCTAGGCGGTTGTAAATCCAAGCTGTCGGGTGGTTTGTCCTTTCTTGTGGAGGTAAACCAATTACCCATTTTTACTTTAGATTTAAGTTGTTCTTCCAGCCTTCATCGAAGCTCTTTAGATTCAGGTTCTGAGGTTGCTTCTCCCCTTTGTGATTCATGAGCATAATTCCTCACCTCTTAGGCATTTCCTTAATCTTGTGTTAAGGAATCTTAAGTCCTAAAATTCTAATAAAAATGCAATTCAAATAAACTAAATCAATTTCTAAAATATAAAGCCCAATTTTAGGATAGTTTGAGATGCTCACTAGGTTTCCTAGCATCATGAGCATCTCCTACTTATTCCCATTTTGGCTTCGATAATAACTCCCTCTTTTGATCAATCCTATTTGATCTTCAAAAATATAAACCAATCGATTGATAGTACTTTCTACTAAAAGCTTCAGAGACAATGATCATTTACCTTAATCGAGAGTTTTCCTATGGGATCCCATCCCTTAGGATGTAATGAACTATAAGGGCTCACCCCTATAGAGAACTTAACGAACCCAGTTTAAAATAAACCCTACTTTATTTTTCCATATAAAGTAGGGGAAGAATCTCTAGCACATATGCAGACCCATCGTCCTTAGGAGTCTTTATTGAGGTGATTAGGTCCATTAAAGGGTAGTGATTTCTATCTTTCAAGATAGTATACTATTTTCTTGATGACGTACCCGATCACCTGAATAAGTACATCTACAGATTTGCCTGGCATCTTACCAAGATGAATTTTTATAGTGTCTTTCCTTTTCTTTCTCCCCACAGATTTGAAGGTGACTCCCTATAGAAAATTTTCACCACATATTTTTCTGGTGACTCCGTTGGGGATGGTTCCTCTTTCCATCTTTGGAAAATGATCATTGTCTTTGAGTATTGATAGTGGATCTGTACTATGGTATGAATCCAAGACTATCCTTCTTTCTATTGGTACTTAGCTTATTTCATCCTTGGTTGAGTTAGCCAACATCTCTAGGTTTTAGGATCGCATTCCCTGTTGGTCTTAAAACCCCCGTTGGGTTCCTCCAATGGGTAAAATGAAAAGATCTAAATAAAAAGAAAACCATTTTTAAAGACTTCCTCCTTTCCATTTTCATGATAAGGAAATGTTCATCCTAAAATAATAAATCTTCCATAAAAGGAATTTGCTTTTTCAAAAAAAAAAGTGCACTTAATAAAATATTTTCCACAAAAATTCTTCACCCTCATTTAACAATTCACATAATCGTTATATGTAGTGATTTTCAAAATAAAATTAATAGATTTTTCCAAAAACACAAATGGACATCCTCTCTCAATTTGGTTTGATGAGGGTCTCATTTTTAAAATAAATGAACAATCATGTCTTTCCAAAATCACAACCATAATTATCAAGCTTTTCAAAAATACACATGAATTCTTTGATTTAATATACTCACTTATTGAATGGAAAGTTCATTGGCAAACAAAAATTTTCAAAAGCACACATGAACTCTTCTATTTGATACATTCACACTTATTGAATGGAAAGTTCATTTGTAAAACAAAAATCAAAATCTTTAAAAGCACATATGAACATCTTCATTTAACATACCTAGGTTTATTAAATGAAGGTTTCATTCTTAAGTAAAAATAAAATATCACTTAGGAAATTTTACTTAAGCATATCCCACATATGTCTTTAAGTTGGAATTCCTCTCTTTCAAAAAAAATCAACAATCACACACAAAAATAAAAAAATATCACATTTCAAAAATAAAATGAACCTCCATTTTACATACTTAAATTTGTTGAATGGAGGTCCTCTTTCCAAAACATCAAAATCAACAATCATATCCCCAAAATTTTTCAAAGTCCATTTAGAACTTCATTTAACATATCCAAATTTGTTAAGTAAAGTTTCCAAGTTAAAAATTTGTAAAACACATTTGGAATTTCATTTAGAATAATCAAATTTGCTAAGTGAAGTTTCCAAATCCAAAAATTCAAAATCAACAATCATATTTTCAAAAAATTTCAAACACACATTTTGGAACCTCACTTAACATACCTAAATTTGTTAAGTAAAGTTTCCAAATCCAAAATCAAAATTTCAAAAATTTTCAAACAATATCTGGAACTTCATTTAACATACCTAAATTTGTTAAGTAAAGTTTCCAAATCAAATATCCAAAACTTTTCAAAACATATTTTGGAATTTCGTCTAGCATACTCAAATTTTCTAAGAAAAGTTTCCAAACTTAAAACAAAAATTTCTCACACATCTTTGGAACTTCTTCCCTTAGCATACCAAATTTCCTAAGGAGAAGTTTCCATTTTTCAAAATCAAAAATGAAATTAAAAATTATAAACACACCATTTGGAATTTCATTTAGCATACTCAAATTTGCTAAGTGAAGTTTCCATTTCTTAAAACCAAATGGGATTTCATCTTTCGCATACCAAATTTGCTAAAGTTGAATCTCCACTTTCAATCATTTCAAAAATAAAACAAAACCCTTAGGATCCCTTTAGCATACCAAATTTGCTAAATGATCCTACCCTTTTCAAAAATCAAAATTTTCCAAACAAGTGAAACACTTAGGATTTTCTTAGCATACCTAAATTTGCTAAAAATCCTATTTTTCAAAATCAAACAAAATACACTTGGGTTCTTTACTTAGCACACCTAAATTTGTTAAGTAAGAATTCCAAATCTTCCAAAATGAAAACAAAATTTTTTTTCAAAAAGAAACAATCACTTTCACTTTACTTAGCATACCTAAATTTATAAGTAAAAATCCCAAAACTTTCAAATAACACAAAATCAATTTGATCCTTACTTTAACATACCCAAATTTGTTAAAGGAAAGGGTCCTCCAAATCCAAAATAATAATAATAAAATTTCAAAATTAAAACAAAATGAACATATGGAAGCATCTTATAAAAATCTTGAATCCATATTTCAACATACTCAAATTTGTTGAAGTTTGGATTCATACTCAAATTCCTCTTTCAATCAATCTCTTCAAATTCATTTGAACCCCACTTAACACTTTCAAGTTGTTTGGATGTGGGTTCAAATTTCCAAATTCTAAATTCAAAATCTATGGAGATAGAAAACTGATGCATGTTTATTTCTCATTTGCAGATCTCTTTCAGTGAGTACAATTTTTAGTTGTCAGTTTTAGTCAGTGCTATGGCAGGATCATAGAAATTTGTCTTCACCTTCTTGTATGGCATGGACCTCGCCTTAGACCAGGCTTACTTTCCTCATTTAGATCATACTCATTTGATCCACTTTGGCCGTGGCTTTGAGGGAGCCAAGATTACTTGTGAGGGAATTCCCCTCACAGCTAGAGGAAGAGGGTGGTCAGAAGGCGGTCATCAAGGCTACCACAACCTTGATATCTTTCAATTCTAGCAAGATCGGTCATATGGACAGTTCATCCTCGAGTTGCCCACATTGCCTCGGTGCGAGCTAGCACCCTGTCATCTGTACCCTACAAGGGTAAGACTCCCCTAGTTCCAAGGATTGCCTCCTCTATATTTGAGTATGAGACTAGCTCCCACTCATCTTGCCCTACTCGCACTCAGGGTTGAAATAAGAATCATATGGTCAAGCGATTCAATACTAGGATAGCGAGAGAATTGGAGGCAACTGCTAGGTCAGCCATAGATGAGTCAACTAGGATCACATTACCACCGGAGAACCCCATCCTCTCGGATCGAGATAGAGAGGATGTCGAGGATTTCACCTCCTCCTCCGCTGCATACTCTCCCACAGGAGGTCATACACCGCCTTCGCCTCAGCTTAGTGGGTGAATATAGATTATCATAGTTCGATGCTCAATTTGACTTATGATCTGTTATCCCTCGTAGTACGGGGAGACAGATCTGATAGGAGAGGGCCTGTGAGGCCCATACATCACGTATCACTAGCAGGGAGGAGAGGTTCAGCTTGTCACCTTTTAGTTGACTTTCCAGCTGGATGCTACCGCATGATAGTATCCTCTCTCATGACCATCACAGGAGGATAGCTCCCGTACATAGAGAGTCGGTGGTGTCTCCACCCTACCGCTCTACTCCACATCTGCCATCGCTAGTGTAGGTCCCAGCATCACCTATTCCAACTAAGGCCATGAAGTCTGTATCCAGGGAGAAACGTACCCCATTGGTGATTCGACTATGCCCAAGGGATCCCACTCCTCCTACACCACCCATTATGGTAGGGTCTCTTCGCACCTTTCCTAGTGGTGAAGGAGTGGCCGAGCATCGCGTTTCCTTCACCAACTCCACCCATTCAGTCGGATGTGGAGATGGTGATTACTATTATGGATATCCAGAGGACAGTACAGTGGAAGCAGTGGTAGAGGATCATTCCAGTGTTGTTTCCCCTATTACAGCTAGCATCAGTTAAGATTACCATTCTTCTAGCGAGTACAATCCGCACAGGATTGACTCTCCAACTAGTGGTGCCTCTCGATGATAATGATCACACGCCTAAACATTTTGTACCTGTAGTGTTAGATTGATCCTTATATGAGATAGTTGCATACTATTTTATGGAGAAAAAGGAGATCTTAGGATATGCATGGTCTCATGAAGAAAAAGTCAACTTTGATCCTAACGAAGATGACTTGATGGGGGGATTCAGATGGCATACACATGGTTGATACTAGAGGTTCTCTTCTTAGGGAGCAGCAGGCCATGGAAGGAGATGAGGTTGATCGAGGAGACACCGCAGAATCAACCCATCACCTCAGAATTCAGTTAAGGCAAAAAGTTGAATAGATTGATAGGATGGCACAGCAGTTGTAGGACTTGTTGGTAGCAATGTCAGTGCTTCAGAAGCAAGCCCTTCTTGTTCATCCTAGCACAGTCAATGTGAGTCAGCTTGAACTAGTGCAAGTCTTAGATCCAATTAAGACTCTACCTCCTATTGAGCAAGGTAGCACTAGTCTGTATAGGAAGGTAGTGGATAGTACCTCCATACAGAAAAAAGATTTGAAAACCATGGTTGAGCAGTAGGTGAAGGAAGCCTTGTCTCAAGCCCATGGAGGATCATAGATTCCAAAGGGTAGACCTTACCCAAAGGAATTGATGCCATCCAATATCCCAAGAGTTTTGTACCTCCTTCCTTCAAGAGCTTCGACGACAGTGGGAATCCGAGGCAGCATATAGTTCACTTCAGGGCCAGTTGTTGCAACACAGGTGGCAGCGACGCTTTACTCTTTAGACTCTTTGTCATTAGCCTAGCGTGTATTGCCTTTGATTGGTATGCTGAACTGTCCAATGGTTCAGTTAAGATATTTGCTGAGTTAGAGCAACTCTTTATCAAGAGATTTGTTGTAGCTCAACAAAAGGTTACTGTAGGTGATCTCGTTGTAGCCCAACATCACTCCAGTGATCACTTATCAATTACATTCTCTGATGGTACAACCTTAATATGAAGTGTGAACCACAGCTATATGAATAGCATGCCATTAAGATTATCTTAAAGAATATCCATGGCTCAGTCGCCTTCATTCTTAAGGGCTTCACCATAAAGACATTTAAGAAGATAATCAATAAAGCAGCTAGTCTACAAGGAGAAGCCAAATAGTTACCTTTTCCAGATCAGTTGCCAAAGTAGAAATCCCAAAAGCTTTATAATAAGAAACCTAGAGCGAGTGTTGGTTGATAAGAGGAAGAAGCTAGAGATCGTGAGACCAAGACCTCGAGCCTCCACCTCCTTTTCCACCACCGTAGTACCATAGCCTCCACCTCCTCCATGGCGACAGAACCTCACCATACCACCAACGAAGGCATTCATACCCGCCGCTAGGTAGCTATGACCCACCCACTCTATTAGATAAGTTAAATAAACTTTATTCATTTAAGAGGGAGGTAATCAGGAAAATCTTAAAGAACCTCTTAAAGAAACCTGATTTTCAGCTACCTGAGCCTAGGAGATCGGAGGAAGTAGGCAGAAGTCATGATCTAAACTTTTGTCCTTACCACCGTATGCTAAGCCACATTTTGGAGGATTGCTTTACTTTTAAGTACTAGCTTGAACACAGTTTCAAGACCGGTGCTATCATTATCCCAAAGGAATACCTTATGGAAAACCTTCCAGTTCCATTAGGGTAATCCTTGGGGATACTAGATCCTACCAAAATAAAAAAGAAGGTTGGGACATCTCTTGTCTAAAACCTCTAAGAAAATAATCCAAGATCAAGAAGCTTTTAGGTGCTTGAGTCTCAAACCTCAACACCAAGGAAGGTTTGCAAGTTTCCAGTGCCAAAGGAAAGTGGGAGCTCAAGATCGCAACAATAACATGTGACCGAGATAGCCCTTTAGCACAACCACCGTCGACTCACTTCATTGCAGCTTCCCTTCCACACTTTTTCCATTTCAGCTAGTTCTTCTATTTTTTCTTCTAGTAGAACTCTTGTATCAGCAGATAAGAGCATCAAATCCCTTACTCCACTCACTCTACTTGACTTCTACTTTGTACCTCCAAATACTTCCAAGAAAATGAAGAATAAAGCTGATTTGAATTACATCTGTGTCTCTTTTGATGAGTTGTCTTCTTCTATTCCTAGCAATAACTCTTCAAGTCTAATAAACTATAACAATTCTAATCTTCCTTCTTCTGATTTAGAGTTGGATCTTCTAACTCTAAATACTTTTGGTTCACCTCGTGAGATAGACTTGGAATCATTTGATTCTGAGAGTCTCATAGGAGAAGGTGTAGGTGAGCCTGAAGTGCAGGTATAACTTGTCACCACTTTACCTCCATTGATTACCGAAGTTAACCTCCATAGTGGCAAGGTTCTAGAGGGAAACAAGTCATTAGTACTGAAGATCGAGAAGCCCTTCTGCAGGATGCTCCACCCTTGGATATGCTTGTGGAAAATCAGCCAAAGGTGGACTACAATGTCCTTTCTCACCTTAGAAAGTTATCATCTAAGCTAAGCATATATGATGCCCTTGTCTTATCCAAAGAGATGAGGGAATCACTAATCAAGGCCCTCATTGATCTTGAAATATGCTTAGCTCAGCTGACCGCTATAAGTAAGAAAGCACACTAGGTAAAAGATACCCAAGGGATCACCTTCACCAATGATGACCTTCTACTAGGGGACTTGGAGCACAACCGTCCCCTATACATTACAATCGACATGGATAGGTTCAGACTCTCCAGGGTTCTTGCAGATTAAGGTGCATCAGTAAACATTATGAGTCTAAAGACCCTTGCCTATTTAAAGATTGACATCTCAACTCTCCGAGGAGATATGATGATGTCGAGAGGATTCAATGATTAAGGCGAGTGGGCTTTAAGTTCCATAGTGTTACCATTGGAGATCGGTGACTGAAAGACTGAAGCCAAGTTCTACATCATTTATTTGAATACTTCATTCACTAGTTTGCTTGGTAGGCCTTGGATACATCAAAATAAGATCGTTCCATCCTCCCTTGATTAGTGCATCAAATTTAGAAAAGATGGAATTGAGTACCGTGTTAATGGGGACGAAAAGCCATTCTCAGTAAGAGTGGTTGAGATCTATGAGGATGCGACCTACTATCTTCCTTAAAACACCCTTTCTCGTGAACTTGGACAAAATTAAAATGCAAATGAAAAAGAAAAAGAAAATGAAACAAAAGAAAAGATAAAAGAAAATGAAAAGAAAAAGAAAAGTCCAAGTGAACAAGAAAGGGGAATTGAAGAAGAAGTGGATCCGCATATCACATTCTATCCATAGTTCATTTCATCATATGGACATGTGGGTAAGATGGCTCAACCTCTGCCAAGTAAAGGCAGAGGCAGAAATAGAGGTAGTCCCAAAGGTGGAAAACCCCTAGTTGGCCTTCAGTCAATAGACGTCGTGTTCTAGTTCATAGGACTACCCCTACTATTCACATAGACTTGGAATCCAGCTCAAAGGATGAGTCTAATGTGATTAGTATACCAGCTAACCCCTCACAGCAGGTTCCATTGGAGGTGACTTTTGATCCAGCCAAAGACGAAGACCAGGCCTCCAAGCAAAGCAAAGTATTTGAATATGGTTTATGTGAAACTATTAGGTAGTAGTTGGGAAACTTAGCTCTTACCTCACTTACACCTCAAAAAGTTGAAGGTTTGATAGTTAAGGAAGTCCTTAAGTCTTCCAGGGATACAAAATAGAAGAGGTTCTTTTTAGGTTCATCATCCTCAAGTCCAGAGCTCAATGTAGGACTTGAGGAAGATACTTTTAAGGAATTAATGAAATTACCTTTTGACTTTTACTCGCCTTGTGTTTAAAATTTTATGCAGAAAGGTTTAGTTCCTCAAACTTGGTCCAAGTACAGGTCAGAATACTTTAAAAAATTATAGAACAATATATGCAGGGAAGCACAATCAGGGACTAGATTCACAGGTCCTGATGATGAAGATTTTTACCTACTTGTTACCAACCATTTGGAATCTAATATGTTCTTCTCACACATCCCCAACTCTCATGAGAATGTCTGTTTAGAAACTTCAGATGATCTCCAAGTCAAAGAGGCACCGCCTGAATTCGAAGAAGAAATCCATTCAACAATCAACAAGCTAAAATAAATCAACCTTGGGACAGAAGAAAATCCTCACCGGATATTTATCAGTTCATTGCTAAATGAAGAAGAAACCAATGACTTAGTTAGGCTATTGAATGAGTTTAAAGACTTCTTCACATGGAGTTATGAAGAAATGCTCAGATTATCTCTTGATGTTGCAGTCCATAAGCTAGCAATAGACCCTAATGTTACCCCTATTAAGCAAGCTCCTAGACACATGCGATTAGAAATTGAACAACATGTCATTTCTAAAGTCAAGAAATTGATCAATGCTATTTTCATCAGGGAAGAAAAATATTCTACCTAGTTAGCTAGTGTCATTCCTGTTAAGAAGAAGACTGGCCAAATTTGCATTTATGTTGATTTTAGGGACTTAAATAAGGCATGCCCTAAGGATGAGTTTCCTCTTCCTATACCTGAGTTAATGGTGGATATTGCCTCATCTCATGCTGCGTTCTCTTTCATGGATGGATCATCTAGCTATAACCAAATCAAGATGTCTCCTGAAGATGAAAGAAACACTTCTTTCTGAACCTCGATCAGAATTTTTTATTATAGGGTCATGCCTTTACCTTAAAATCGGTGCTACCAACAGACCATGACTCATCTTCAATGAACTCATCCATCATGTTGAGTGCTACGTTGATGATCTAGTAGTCAAAAGTTTAGAAAAGGAAGACCATCTCTTTGACTTGAGAGTAGTTTTCGAACAGTTAAGATAATATAACCTCAAAATGAATCTCTTAAAGTGTGTATTCAGAGTTGCTTCAAGAAAATTCCTTAGGTTTGTTGTTCAACACCAGGGAATAGAAATAGATACTAAAAAGATAAAAGCTATTTTAGAAATGTCACCTCCTAAGAGTTTAACTCAACTTAGATCCTTTTAAGGATGGCTGGCATATTTAAGATGCTTTATCTCAAACTTATCAGGAGATGCAAGCCATTCTACTTATCAAAAGGATGCTAAGTTCAAGTGGGATGACAAGTATAAGTGCATGCATTGACATCAAAGAATACTTGGTGAAGCTGAGTTCTTGCCTATCGGCGGACCCATCCTTTTACTGCATTGGATGACTCTCTCGGTGCTCTGTTGGCCCAATGATAGGGAAGGAAAACACTCTACTACCATCGTCGATCTTTCTTTAAACTATCCACCTATTAAGAAACATTACTAGCTTTGATCTTTGCATCTTACGACACTACATGCTTTCTCATAAGGTGAACTTGATCTCAGAACCAATCCATAGTACTGACATGACCAATGCTTTGATTTTTTCATTGGTCCATGATACTCTCGCAATTTGATATTACATTTATACCCCTCCGTGCTGTAAAAGGTCAGGCACTAGCAGGTTTCTTAGTAGCACACTCACTTCCTGCTGATTCTCCACTTAGTGATGATCTCCCCGATGAACAAATCATGAACTTAGGGGAGGCCTCCAATTGCCAATGGGAGAAGTATTTTGATGGTGTTGCTTCTTTTCTTAAAGGTGAAGCACCATGATCTATTCTCCGAAAGTAGGGGTAGGAATAGTTCTTAACTCCAAACTGATGTGATGAGATTCTCATACTATCTTTCCAACCCACACAATAAAGTCGAGTATGAGGCTTTGATTGCGGTTTAGTTATCCATCACTATCGTGTCAAGCATCAACATCTTTGGGGATTCTCGGTTGGTCATCAACCAGTGTAGTCTACGGTCAAACCCAAGCTTCATCATTACTACAGTATACCATGAAGCTGTTGGCCAGATTCTAAGTCACCATCTACAAGGTTCCCCGAGAGAACATGGCGAGATGCCTTGGCCAAACTTGCAAAAGAGTTGGCATGTAGGAAGATGAGTCCATTTCAATAAGGGTCCAAAATAGACAAGTCTATCCCTTATTGATTGAACTCATCGAGACTTTCTCTTGAAGGGAGGTTGTCATTGCCAAAATGGATAAGGAGCTAGATTGGAGGCAACCATTCATAGATTACTTGAACACAAACTACCTCAAGAAATCTGCCATCAAATGAAATAGAGCTCTTTCCTGCTCTTGTTGATGGCACCACATCGTCCTTTGACCAAATGTGGTTATGTTGTTTAGACAAACAGAAGCCTGGCATTGTAATTGAGGTACACTCATGTCATGTGGAGCTCATCAATTCTGAGAAGATGAAGTCAAGATCAAAGACTTGGATACTACTGGCCTTATATGATCACATTGCATGGATAGTAGATGCCATCAATGTCGGTGCATGGTGTGGTCCTCCAACCACCCAACATTCTACACCTACACGGCTTCATGGCCATTTGAGTGTTGTGCACATTATAGGTCATCGATCCTCCTTCTTCCAAGGGGCATCAATTCATCTTAGTTTCCACCGATTACTTTTCCAAGTGGGCGGAAGCCATCCCACTCAGAGAGGTCATAGCTCAGCATGTGCTTCAATTTTTTAGGAACCATATTGTATATAGGTTTGGGGTGCCTCGATGAATTATATTCGATAATGGTACTGCATTCAAAAGCATAAAGATCAATAGCTTTGCTAGAAGACATGGTATAGATTAGAGATACTCCACCATCTACTACCCTAGGTCTAATGGCTTAGCGGAAGCATTCAATAAAGCTCTCATCTAGATAGTGAAGAAGACTCTCGATGAGAACAAACGACAGTGGAATGAGTAGTTTGTTGAAGCCTTGTGGGCTTAGCGCACCATATACCAAACTCCAACTCAGTCTACCCCATTTTCCTTAGTGTATGGGTCTGAAGCCATTCTTCCTTTAGAAGTTCAACTCCCTTCACTAAGGATAGCATTGGGTAACAAGATCACTATAGAGCAGAATGCAAAGTTGCGGTTAGAAGAGCTCGAGGTTTGGAGGAAAGTCACTATGGCATGCAAAACCGAGTTGTACAAGGCAAAATGATTCAAGCTCACAAGCTAGTGCCCTAGGTCTTTCAGTAGGAGAACTTGTGTTAGTCTAAGGAGACCAATTATTGCCCATTGAAAGATGGGAGGCAAGTTTGAACCCACTTGGGAAGGCCCATGTCATAAGGCCTACCAAGGAGGATCTTATCAAAATGTCTATGTCAGGCACCATGAAATAAAATATTCAATAATGAATAAAAAGATTCGATTCCATTCATCAAATCTTCTCTTCTTTCGAAGTGTTGTTTGCTTGTCTTGTGAATCCACCATAACGTGTTTTAGGGTAGGTGTAGGGGTCCCCAGTGGCATCTATCCCTCTTTCACACAAACAATCTCCGATGCTTTTAGAATAGGTGTAAGAGAACAGAGGCATCCTATTTCGATTAGCATAACTAAGTTAGGTGTGAGAGAACCCAAGCGACATCCTTTCTTAGTGGAAATTCTTGTTGCCATCCGTGGCATCATTTCATAATTCCCCGGCATATTTTAAGGTAGGTGTAAGAATCCCCAAGAGGCATCCTATTCCTTTTAGCACATGCATAAAACACAAATACAAATCTTTTATCTCGAGTTATTTTGATGTGGGAGCAAGCCCCCTGTGGCACTCACTCATTAGGCTCTTTAGGTGGTCTACATGCTATAGTATGTCACCCGATGGTCATTTGTTTGGAGGATGTGAGTCCCATGCTTTCTTCTAGCATCATTGCAAACCAATAAGCACACTTGTTAGTATGGCCTATGGGCACTCTATTTGGATCAAGTCCACGACCCCATTTAGACACCAAGTTACTTTGGATTGGACAGCCCCTTCCTAGTAACCCCATGGTTGGAAAATTTGTTCAACGAATGCACAAATTCTCCCTTGGTTCAGTAAATTTGAGATAAGTCTAGGCTGATATAAGCTCCTTCTCAGTTTGATCCCTTGCAAAATAACAAGGTCCATGATAAACAAACAAACTAAAATAAACAACTAAGTCAAAATAGTGTACTTAATTTGCTTGTGGATTAGGATTCAAGCCTCCAAAGGGCCCCTCCTCCCAAGCAGACATCCTATCTTTAGGACAGTGTCAGTAGAACTCCCTATATGAATTACCTGACTATCTGAGTTAAGATAAATCCCTGGGTCGGTACTCACTCTGTAGTCGCCCTTAAGTCAGGTTCAATCTATTTTTCCACAAGCAGGTTACCTCGATAATCATTCCGCTTTGAAAGATATAAGACTATGATGCATTCTTTCTAGCATGATTGCCGCAAACTGACGGGCAGCCCTAGGTCGAATTCAATTTGTTGCCCAAAGCAACCAATCACCCCAGTGGTCCTTTCTAGTGAAAGATGTGAGTCCCTGAGCTTTCTTCCCTTAAATTGATCATTGTAAACCGAAAGGCACTCCTTTGGTCGGATAGTTCTCCCATCGGCCGGGAAGCTACTCCCTTTGGTTCAGTAAATCTGAGATAGGTCTAAGTTTCTATAAGCTCCTTCTCAGTGTGATCCATCGTAAATCGATGGAATTCATCAAAATAAAAAAAAATTTAAAAAATAAAATTAATCTTTGACTATCTTTGAGTTGATCCAAGTCCCCCAGTGGCATTCACTCAATAGTCAGCCCTAGGTTGGGTTCAATCTATTACTTTGCCAAAAGATTACTCTAGCAACTGGTCCTTACTTGGAGGATGTAAGTCTATTATGCTTTCTTCCTAGTACAACTACTGCATACCAAAAGGCATCCCTTTGGTTGGTTAGTTTCACTATGTGTTTAGTAGACTACCCCTTTGGATTGATAAATTTGAGTTAGGTCTTAGCCTTCATGGCTCCTGTTTAGTACAACCCATTGCAAACCAATAAGGTTATTTTTAAAAAAAATCTAAACCTAATGAAATTTGAAATAAATTCAACCATCTCCCCCAGTGGAGATCTCTCCTTAGTGAGATTCAAATCAAATCAAACCTTTCATCTCTTTGTAGATGACTTGAACTGTTTCCCTAGTGGAAGGTTCACACTCTATCCCTTAGCAGATTTCTTCCTTCTCTCTTATGTCTTAGACACAAATAGAGCCACATTGCACTAAGCTCTGGATTCTCTCTTTTCTTTGGGTTAGGAATAGGTAGTTTCTATTAGTGCTTGTGATCTTTCAATGTTGTTGATTATTTCAGTCAACACCAATACATGTGGTGTTCCTGGTCAGTCACACCACACCTATTGGGTGCCCTTTGTTGACCTCATTTTTAGAATGAGTCCTCAACACCTCCATCTTAGGCTTAAGATTCCTCTTAGACTTTAAGAGTTTCTTAGTCTTAAGACACATCTAGTGATTAGGTGGACACTCTTCCCTAGCCCTAGAAGACTTAGAAAGAGTTAGCCATATGAATAGGTCGTGCCTGAGGGGTGTTAGGAAAATCTCCTACCCTTTAGCTTAAACCATTCCTCACTTCCCTTCTTTCAAGTCAAAATCCAAATCAACTCTATTTGATTTTCTCAAACTCAAATCAATTTGAAGTCCATGATTGAGAGCCATGATAAAAAATCTATCAAAAATTCCTAAGTCAAAAAATTTCCTAAGTCCTTCATCCTTTCTTAAAGACTTAGCCAAAATTATGACCTAGACCTATTCAAACCTTTTTAGTTTTTCTCATGTTACTTTTATATTCTCAAAATATATTCTCATGTATAAATGAAATATAAATTCAAATCAAATTCAAAATTTTGAAGCAATTCATGAAAATTTTCTGAAATTCCTCATCTATATTCTCATATATAAATATATGAGAATATAAATATACATGAAATCTAGATCAAACCCATTCAAAACTTTGGGATTTTTCCAAAATCAATTTATATCCTCATCTATATTCTCATATATAAATGAAATATAAATATAACTCAATTAAATCCAACTCAAAAATTAAATCCCAAATTAAAAATGTTTACAAATCCCTTAAATCCTTTAATTTTTCATTAATGGATTTACCGCAAAACTTGATCAAACTTATTCAAATACTTGGGATTTTCTCAAAATCAATTTATATCCTCAATTATATTCTCATATATAAATGAAATATAAATATACATCAATCAAATCTAACTCAAAAAATTAAAATTAAAATTTACTTTAAATCATGATTAAACTCTTTCAAATTCTTGGAATTTTCTCATTATCAATTTATATTCTTATTTATATTCACATATATAAATAAAATATAAATTCAAATAATGAGAACCAACTCCAAAGATCAAACTTAAATCAAATCAAAATCAAATCTAAGCCTTTCAAGTAAAAATCTTAAACTTAGCCAAAATCAATTCAAATCAAGACAAACTCTTGATTTTCTCTCATGGTTCAATCAATCCTACAATCATGAGCTCATATATAAATCCAAACTCCAATCCTTCAATCAAAACCCAAATCAAAAAAATCAAACCCAAAACTCCTTCATATTCTTGCTTTGAATATGAGATTTTCAAATAGATCAAAATCCATTTGACCTCAAACCTCTTGTAAATAGATTTTATATTTCAATCATAAGTCCATATACAAGATCAATCAACTTCAAATCAAGCTTGAACCAAGCCATTTGACCCACTTAGGCTCACTTGACCCAAAGTGACCTAAAGTATCCTTATGAGCCAACTCTTGATCCTAACCAAATTTGATTGAACCAAACTCATATATTCTCCCATCATGATCAATAATCATCATGGGATAATCAATCAATCAAAATGGGTCAAACATAAGGGTTGACCAAGTCAACACTTAACCAAAAATGGGACCTAACATAGCCAAAATCCACTATAGGCCAAATTTATCAAAACCTTTGATCCAAGTTGACTCATAACCTTTGTTTGAACTTGACCAAGTCAACCTTTGAGCCTAACCTAGCCCATTTGGCCCATTTGGCCCATTTGACCAAAGTTGACCCATTTTAACCTAAAGGGTCAAAATGTGTCAAAACTTGATCTAAGATAAATTGATTGAAACCAATTGGTCAAGTACATTCCAAATCACTTGTGGAACTTGACCAAAATGTCAATTGGCCAACTAGACCCAACCTAGCCCAGGTGACCTTAGACCCAATATGACCTAAAGGGGCTATGTTGAGACAAAATTGAACCTAACTC
The DNA here is from genome assembly GCA_021442155.1 of Cymbidium sinense. Lineage (NCBI taxonomy): Eukaryota > Viridiplantae > Streptophyta > Magnoliopsida > Asparagales > Orchidaceae > Cymbidium > Cymbidium sinense. The sequence continues at coordinate 141,732,587 of CM038215.1, forward strand.
AAATTGATTGGAAACAAAGATACCAATCCCCTCCATATGACCAACCAAACCTAAACCTACCTTTGACCTAACCCAAATAGGTCAAATGGGTCAAATAGGTCAACTTGACCCATTTGACCTAAATGGTCATATGAGCCAAAACCTAATCTATACCAAATTGAACCAAACCAAAGGCACCAAAATATTTCAAATGGTCACATGAACTTGACCCAACCCTTGGTTTCACCCAATTTGACCTATTGTTCAACTTGACCCAAGTTGACCCATTTTGACCTAAATGGGTCAACATGAGCCAAACCCTATCAAATGGATTCCAAATCCATTGAAACTTGGCCCAACCTATTTTCTAAACATATCAAACATACCCAAATTGAAAAATCAATAAAATAACCATTATACTCCTATGCCATAGAACAAATTTTGGCCTAGCCCATGGGTATTTTGGTTATGCACTCTTCAGAAACACTTGAGGATCTCCCAAAACATCAAGGGGACCTAGTGATGAGTGATGCACCTAACCCAATGGGTTTGGGTCAGCCTATTTTCCCTATGGACTAAACCTGACCCATAGGCACCAAATTGAATTTTCAAACTCCCCCCAAACCTCATGTGATTGCACATGGAATCTAGGCATCCACTCTTCTGGCCAAACCAACCATGTGCACACTCCTAACTGATCAAACAACCCTCTCAATTATGTCAATTGGATCAAAATGGCATGAATGGGATCGACTATCCGATTGCCATAGGGGGAGATATACTCCCCCTAATTCACTGAAATCACCACACACTCATAATCGATTAAGACCTAGGAAGCTTTGAGAACACTCACAGAGCTTTCCCAAGGCCTCTAGGGGAGATTGAGAATTCATCATCTTTGGTTTTTAAATAGTGAAAATAGGGGAGATACATTGAAGTGCAAACTTCTTCCATACTCAATTTCATTCAAATTCCTCCTACACTTATCATCAGAGGATCCATTCGAGCCTGCCCAAGCTTGCAATTGAGTTCCCACATCAATGAAGGAATCAATTCGATCAAAGCCACAAGGGGAGCTAATGGGAGTTGGTCCACTCACTCATCCACTTAACCTCAAGAGATAGGAATCTCAACAGGGCTTTGTCTCCACTAGACGAAGCTACCTCATCGATCCCGAGTGCCGGTGATCACCTTCAATGAGGTTAGTGAATTTTTGACCACTTAGGCTAAGGTGTGTTGGTATTTTGTGAAGTGGATTTTCATATCATGGGATCTTAACCATTGGATAGGCTGCTTTGATACCCTAGATGGTGTGTGCTGAATTTTGTTTGAATCCATGAGAGATCAGGCTTGGATCTTCCCTTGGATTGTGAACGGCTCACATTCCTCCTCAGAGAAGAACTCAGCCAATCTCAGTCGTCCATCCACACATGTTTAGATGGGTGGTTGAGATTATTTCCCACATTTTATAAATCATTTACCCTTTTAATCCTATGGGTTTACCCTCTGCCATCCGATCTTTGATCGGACGGCTAAGAATAAAGACAGCTGTGCCGCCGCCGTCTCTCTTGATTTGATGGGTTAAGTATAGGCTCACGGCATGACGTGTGTAAAGTGAGCTGACCACTGCCGCCACGCATCACACTGCGGGTGGGGGATTAAGTGGGATTAGTTAATTAACTAATTAATTTCCTGATTAATCCTTATGGCTTCTAAAAATCATAACTTTCTATAAAAAATTCAGAAAAATAAAATAAAAAATGTCTTCGATAGATAACTTCATCTAGAATATCTTAAAATTATTTTCAACATATTTTGATTTCCTTTTTTTTTTTTTTTTTTTTTCTGAATTTGGGTTTCTTTGGGAATGGTAATTAGCTAATTACTTTCTAATTAAGTCACCAATGAATCTCAAATTTCTAGAGTTCATTCTAGGGGATGACCTCTGCCTCCCCTAATTTTCTTGAGATTTATTGAGGCCTTGATTAAGGACATTGCTAGCTCATTCTCTAATTACCCTCTTCATGTAATTAAGAGTAATTAATATATAATTAGTTGATTTTCCCTATGTTTAAGTTAGATTAAAGTTTGATCCAATAAATAGGGGTTTTAGGGAATAATTTTGGGATATTTCCCCTATGCTATTCCCTAAACCCCCTTTTCTTTCCATAATCCCTTTCTTAATTAAGGGTTTAATCCATTAATTACCCTTCTAAATGATTTTCAAAAATTATAAAAATCTCTAAAACATAATTAATATACCTTGGGTAGGTACTTAGGTGTTCAATAGCCTAAGTCTAATTAAGAAAATTAAACGCCCTTTCATAAGTGTGAAAGGGTGTTTTAAAAGTACTTAAGCTAAAACCCCTTAGCTTAATGAGCTAAATTGCATTAGGCCTTTTCATTACTAGGAGCATTGCAAATTTACATACCTTGTGGGTTTTATGTCATCTCATTTGCTCATAAGTACTTTAGTTAATTTTCCTAAGGTGGTGTAGGTAAGGGTTAATTAAATCACTTAATGCATACCTTAACATAATCAACACTTAAAAATGGATCTAATTATCTGAAAATTAAACTAAAATACAAAACACATGTGGGAATGGTTTATGAATAGGAAACTAATCTCACCCTTTTAAAATTAAATCAAACAAAAATCATTTTGAAATTCACTTTGATTTATTATAAGTTTTCTTATTCTTTAAGAATGTCTTTAGAAATTAAGTAAAGTGAATTTGTTCATGTGATTACATTGCTTTAGATCTTTTCCAACATGTTAAATTGTGTGCCATATGACTTATGCATCCATGATTTCATGTTTTCAAATTTTTTAAAGGAAATTATTTACTTTATGTCAAATGTGCATGTGTTGGCTAAAGTAAAATATGAGTGGCTTCACTACTAAATCCAAAGTATTTTCAAAATCTATAAATGAAACATAAAATCTGAAAGTGTGCTATTCTTATAATTTAATTATAAGCTTCCATGTGGTAGATGATAAAGTCATGTGTAGTGTAGCCTTTCCTTCCTTCCTTATGTTAGCATAGTCTTGAATATGGGTTAGTAAAGTGTACGGTTCATTTGAAAAGAACCCAACACTTACTTGTTCACATTTGGATTTGGTTCATTTGATTTCATTTAGGTCAAATGGGTCAAGTTGACCAATTTGACCTATTTTACATATTTGGGTTAGGTCATAGGTTAGTTTATGTTTGGTTGATCATTTAAAATGTATTGGTATCTTTGTTTCCAATCAATTTGATTTATATTTGGATTTTGGCTCAATTTGACATTTTAGGTCAAGTTAGGTTCAAGGTCAATTGGGCTAAGTTGGGTCTAGTTGGCCAATTGGGGCTTTGGTCAAGTTCAACAAGTGATTTGGAATGAAATTGACCCATTGGTTTCAATCAATTTAGCTTAGATCAAGTTTTGACACATTTTGACTTTTTAGGTCAAGTTGGGTCAAGTTGGGTCAAGTGGCTGATTGGGCTAGGTTAGGCTCAAATGATGACTTGGTCAAGTTCAAACATTGATCATGAATGAGTTTTGATCAATGGTTTCAACCAATTTGGCCTATGGTGGATTTTGACTAGTTTAGATTTCATTTTTGCTAAGTGTTGATTTCGTCAACCCTTAGGTTTGACTTAGTTTGACCCAATTTGAGTGATTGATCATCTCATGATGATTTTTGGTCATAATGTGAGGCTTAGTTGGGCTTAGTACAATCCAATTTGGATAGGATTAGAATTTGGCTTAAGAAGGGTACTTTAGGTCACCTTAGGTCAAGTGAGCCTAAGTAGGTCAAATGGCTTGGTCAAAGCTTGATTTGAGTTTGATTGAACTCACATATAGACTTATGATTGAAACATAAATCTATTTTCAAGTGGCTTGAAGTCAAATGGGTTTTGATTCATTTGACAATTTCAAGTTCAAAAGGGTGAACATGAGTTTGACTTGGGTTTGATTTTTGAATTTAGTTTTGGTTTGATGATTGGAGTTTATGTTTATATTTGGATTCATGATTGAAGGATTGATTGAATCATGAAGAAAAATCAAGGGTTTGGCTTGATTTGAAATTGATTTAGCTAAGTTTAAGAATTTGACTTGAAGGCTTAGGTTGAATTTGAATTGGATTTGGATTTGAGTTTTGAATTGATTTTTGGTTTGATGTTTAAAGTTTGTATTTATATTTGGATTCATAATTGTAGGATTGATTGAATCATGAAGAAAAAAAAATCAAAGGTTTGGCTAGATTTGAAATTAATTGGGCTAAGTTCAAGATTTTGACTTGAAGGCTTAGGTTTGATTTTGATTGAATTTAAGTTTGAGTTTTGAATTTATTTTTGGATTTTTTGAATATAGATTTCATTTATATTTATGAATATAAATGAGAATATAAATGGGTTATGTGAAAATTCATTGAATTTGAATTGATTTAGATTTGATTTAGCCTAAGTCCATATGATGGGAATCAAAGTGACTTAGGAAAGATTTTTGATTTGAATTTGAATTTTGGATTTGATTTGATTGATTTGAATTTATATTTTATTTATAAATGTGAATATAAATGGGTTGTGAGAAAATTTCTTGAATTTGAATGGATTTAGATTTGATTTAGGCTAAGTCTACGAGAGGGAATCAAATGACTTAGAAAATATTTTTGAGTTTGGAATCCAATCATGGGCTTTAATAATAAGTTCCAATTATTTGGAATTGATTCATGATTTGAAAAAAAAATCCATTGAATTGGTTCAAGATTTGAGTTATAGTTGGAGTTAATATGAGTTTGGAGAAAATCAATCAAGTTGGAATTTATTTGAGTTTGACTTGAAGGGAGGAAGTGAGGAATTTAGTTCAAGCTATAGGATAGGCAAATTTTCTTAACACCCTTGAGGCATGACCTATTCCTATGGCTAACGCTTCTAAGTCTCTAGGGTTAGGTTGAGTATCCACCTAATCACTAGATGTGTCTTAAGATTAAGGAACTCTTAAAGTCTAAGAGAAGTCCTATGTCTAAGATGGAGGGGTTGAGTGCTCACCCTAAAAATGAGGTCAACAAGGATTCAATGAACATGGTGAGAGAGCCTTAGGATCCATAGTGTTGCCATTAGAGATAGATGATTGGAAGACTGAAGCCAAGTTTCATATCATAGATCAGATACAACTTTCAATGCTTTGCTTGGAAGACTGTGGATACATTAAAATAATGTATTTCCATCCTCTCTACACCAATGCATGAAGTTTATGAGTGGTGGAATTGAGTACTGTGTCAAAGGAGATCTCAAATTATTCATAATTCATGAGGTCAGGATATATGAGGATGCTGCCTATTTTCTTCCTCAAAAATAATAAGTCCATTCTCGCAAATCTAGTCAAGATCCCCATGAGGGACAAAAAGAAAGAATATAAATGGAAAAAGAAATAAAAAAATGAAAAAAAAATGAAAGAAAAAGAAACTAAAAGAGAGCGAGACATGGACTCAGGGGAAGATATAGAGCCTGACAATAGATTCGAACATATGGGTAGGATGACCCGACCTCTACCAAGTAAAGGCAGAGGACAGTTTAGAGGTAGTCCCTAAGGTGGAAAGCCTCCCTATTGGCCACCCAATAGGAGGTATGTCACAGCCACCAAGAGCACACCTACTATCCATATAGACTTAAAATATAGTTCAGAGGATGAGTACTAGCCAGCTCTTCTCAGTAACAGGTCCCTTTCGAAGTGACACTTAAGTAGGATAGTGATGAAGACCAGGCTCCAAAGCAAAACATAAATGCATCCAAGTCTGCACATGAGATAGTTAGGCATTAGTTGGGAACCTTAGCTTTAACCCCACTTTCTTCACAAAAAGTTGAGGGTTTGGTAGTTAAGGAAGCCCCTAAGTCATCCACAGATGGGAAGACTCAGAGGTTCTTTTTGAGAGCATCATCCTCAAGTCAGAAAGCTAGCGTAGAACTTGAGGATGATTTATATAAAGATTTAATACAATTTTAGCAATACGTAACTGAACGAAGTACATCAGTTAATCTAGAAAAGAAGGGATTAATCCCACATACTTGGTCTAAACATAGGTTGGGCTACTTTGAAAGGTTATGGGACAACCAAAGCATACATCCTCAATCAAGACCAGGAATAGGGTTGGTATAGTGGGTCCAATCGATGATGATGATCATTGCCTAGTCATCACCAATCATTTGGAATTTGATAGGTTCTTTTCAAATCATACTAACTTATATGAGGATGTGTGTTTAGAAACTTTAGATGATCCAAATGACTTTGAAGTCAAAGATGCACTGCCAGAGTTTGAAGAGGAGATCATATCAACCATCGACTAGCTCAAAGAAATCAACTTAGGAACTGAAGACAATCCACGTCCAACATGCATCAGTTCTTTATTGAGTGATACTAAAACTAATGACTTAGTTAGGATATTGACTGAGTTTAAGGACTGCTTCGCATGGAGTTACGAAGAGATTCCCAGTTAATCTCCTGACGTAGCATTCCATAAACTAACAATATAGCTTAGTGTGAACCCTTTCAAGCAAGCTCCTAGACGCATGCAGTTAGCCATTGAACAACATGTCATTTCTGAAGTTAAGAAACTGACCGATGCTTGCTTCATCAAGGAAGAAGAATACCCTACCTGGTTGGCCAGTGTTATTCCAGTTAAGAAAAAGAATAACCAAATTCACATATGCGTTGATTTTAGGGATCTGAATAAGGCAAGTCTAAAAGATAAATTCCCATTGCCAATCTCAGAACTGATGGTGGACATTGCCTCATCTCATGCAGTATTCTCTTTCATGGATGGCTCATCTAGATATAACAAAATAAAGATGGCCCCTGAAGATGAAAGAAACACTACATTTTGAACCCCAATTGGAATCTTTAGCTATAGGGTCAAGCCTTTTGGCCTTATAAATGCCAGTGCTACATACCAGCGAGCCATGACTTGAATCTTCAATGAACTCATTCATCATCAAGTTGAATGTTATTTCAATGATCTCGTAGTCAAAAGTAAAGAAAAAAAAGACCATCTTTTTTACTTGAGAGTAGTTTTCAAATGATTAAGATAATTTAACCTTAAAATGAATCCCTTGAAGTGTGCATTCGGAGTTACTTCAGAAAAATTCCTTGGGTTTGTTGTCCGGCACCGTCGAATAGAAATTGATCTGGAGAAGATTATGGCAATATTAGAAATGCCACCCCCTAAAAGTCAAACTCAATTCAGATCATTCTAAGGGCGGTTGGAATATCTAAGATGCTTCATATCCAACCTATCAGGAAGATGCCAACTATTTTTCAGTGCTTATAAAAAAGGATACTAAGTTCAAGTGGGATGACAAGTGTCAACATGCCTTCAAAGACGTCAAGTACTACCTGATGATGCCGCTAGTTCTAGCAGCCCCTATCTCAGGCAATCCATTGATACTATATACTGCTACATTAGACAACTCCCTTGGTGCTTTGTTATCCTAAACCAATGACGAAGGGAAAGAAAATGCACTCTACTATCCCAATCATCGTCTAATCCCTACTGAAAAAAAATTATCCACCTATTAAAATGCATTATCTAGCTTTAATCTTTGCATCCCAAAAGTTATGACATTTACATGCTTTCTCATAAGGTGAACTTGATCTTTAAGATCAATCCACTATAATATCTCATGAAACAGTCGATGTTATCCAGACGATTGGTGCATTGGTCTGTGATTTTGTCATAGTTTGACATCACTTTTGTACCCCTCCGTGCGGTGAAAGGATAAGCACTTGCGGATTTCTTAGCAGCACACCCACTTCCTGCTGATTCTTCGCTTAGTGATGACCTCTTCGATGAACAAATTATGATCTTAGGGGACACTAGCATTCGCCACTAGGGGATGTATTTTTATGGTACGACTTCCTTTCAAAAGGGAGAAGAACCACGATCTACTTTTCCAAGGAAGGTAGGGGTAGGAATAGTTCTCCTAACTTTCGATCGTGATGTGATAAGATTCTCATATCATCTGTCTAATCTACGCGCCAACAACGAGGCTGAATATGAGGCTCTGATTGTTAGTCTAGAGTTAGCCATTAGCTATGCATATAGAATATCAACATCTTCTGGGATTCTTAGCTAGTCATCAACCAAATCGTTTGATCTTATAAAATTTTAAAGCCTAAGCTCCATCATTACCACAAGTACACTATAGAGTTATTGGCCCAAATCCCAGAGGTTACCATTAACAAGACTCCTTGAGGAGAGAATGCTGTAGCGGATGCTTTAGCTAAGCTTGTCAAAGAGTTGGCATGTTCGAAAGATGAGTCCATACCAATAATGGTCCAAAATAGACAAGTCTTATCCCTTGTTGATGCTAAACTCATCGAGAGACTCTCTCTTGAAGGGGAGGTTATGTTGTCAAAAAGGATGATGAGTCAGATTGGAGGCAAGCATTCATGGATTATCTAAATACAGAAAAACTACCTCAAGAGAAGTCACTAGCACTTCAGGTGAAGCAGAGAGCCCTTTCTACGTTCTCGTGGATGGCACCTTGTACTGGAGGTCTTTCGATCATATGTGGTTACATTATTTAGACAAACATGAAGCTCATAAGATCATGATTGAGGTACACTCAGGTTTATGCAGAGCGCATCAATCCGGTCTAAAGATGAAAGCCAAGATCAAGAGACTAGAATACTACTGGCCTTCGATGATCACACACTGCATAGACATAGCTAGGAGATTCAACCAATGCTAGGTGAATGATGTGATCTTACACCAACCACCCTACATTCTACACCCTACATTGGTCTCATGGTCATTCAAGTGTTGGGGTACCGACATAGTGGGTCTGGTTGATCCTCCTTCTTCTAAGGGTCATCGATTCATTCTAGCTGTTATTGACTACTTTTCCAAGTGGACGAAGGCAATCCCACTTAGAGTGGAATAGCTCAACATGTGCTCCAGTTTTTCAAGAACCATATCGTATATAGGTTCAGGTTACCTCGATGAATTATATTAAATAATGGTACTGCATTCAAGTTCATCAAAATCAACAAGTTTGCCTAGAGAAAGCATAGATTGGAGATATTATACCATCTACTACCCGAGGGCAAATAGTTTAGCAGAAGCCTTCAACAAAACTCTCATTTGAATATTAAAAAAGACACTCATAATAACAAACGACAGTGGCATGAGTAGTTAGTTGAAGCCTTGTAGGCTTACCACACCACATACAGAATTCCAACTCAGTCTACCTCTTTCTCCTTAGTGTATGAATCTGAAGCCATTCTACCAATAGAAATTTAGAAGTCCAACTCCCATCACTAAGGATAGTTGTGGGTAGCAAGATTGTGATAGGGCATAATGCCAAGTTGCGATTAGAAGAGCTCGAATGTTTGGAGGAGAGATGCCTCTGGGCATCCCAGAACCTCGAGTTGTATAAAGCTAAAATGATTCAAGCTCATAACAAGTTGGTTCGTTCTAGCGATTTTCAAGTAGGAGAGCTTGTTTTAGTTCTAAGGAGACCAATTATTGCTCATCGAAAGATGGGAGGCAAGTTTCAACCCACTTGGGAAGACTCTTTTTCCACAGAGAAGTCCTACTAAGAAGGATCTTATCAGCTTATAAATTATAAGGGAGAGCGCCCAATGCTTCCAATCAATGGGCTCTACCGAAAGAAATATTATCCATAAATCTTATTTCAAAATAATTATCAACAAAATTTCTTTTCATCTCAAATCCCATCTCTTCTATATTGAGAAACATCTTTGCTTGTGAATCTGCCATAATGTATTTAGGGTAGGTGTAAGGAACCCAACCGGCATCTTATCCTTTATTAACACAACACCAACACAAACAACACACAACCACATAAAATAAACACATATCTTTTATCTCAGGCTAATTTGATGTGGGATAAAATCCTCAGTGGCACTCACTCATTAGGTGCTATAGGGGTCAAACTGACATGCTACCCTACTAGTATGTCACCCCAGTGGTTCCTTATTTAGAGGATGTAAGTCTACGAGCTTTCTTCTTAACTTGACCATTGCAAATCGATGAGAGCCTTATTAGTTTGGTAGGCCTTGCTGTGCGGCCGGTAAGCTACCTCATGTTGACTTTTTTTAAGAGGATGTAAGCCTACACACTTTCTTCTTAAACTAGCCATCATGCACTAATTGAGTTGAGTATATTTGAGATTTAGGATAAGTCCCCTAGTGGCTCCTTTCCTCCAACTACTTCAAGTCTAAGTCTAGTCCTCATACAGGACTCCCCACTTAATAGTCGCCTTAGGTTGAATAGCATCTATCCTACTGATGATAGACTATCTAGGTGATCATTTCCATATGTGAAGATGTAAGTCTACAAGCCTGCCTCTCAGATTAATCATCGTAAATCGATGGGCAACTTAGGTTGGTTGGTTCTCGCTATGCTGATAGTGACCCACCTGGTGGATACACCACTCATGACATATGTAAGTCTACAAGCTTTCTCACGAGTTGGCCTTTCCTATAGGCTTTCTTTTACGGGGTCAATAATGCATCCTCCACGTGGCACTCTAATTGGATCACGTCCTTAGCGATCCATTTAGACACTACCGGGGTTACTCTTAGATTGACAGTCCCACTTTCCTAGTAATCACCCTTATTGTTGGAGAACTTGTCTTGTGGATGTGCATATTCTCCCTTAGTCCAGTAAGTCTGAGATAGGACTAGGCTAATATAAGCCCCTTGTCAGTGTGGTCCCTCGCACACCAACAGGGTCCACGCAAACATATAAACAAAATTATATATGTTTGCTTGTGGATTAGAAGGACACCCCCAACGGTACCTTTTCCCAAGCATGCATCCTATCTTTAGGGCAGTGTCAAAAAAACTCCTTATAGGAATCGCCTGACTACTCTTGAGTTGAGATAAGTCCCAAGCAGCACTCTCTCAGTAGTTGCCCTTAGGTTGGGTTCGACTTGTTGTGCCACCAACGGGTCACCCCGGCGGTCATCCTTACTTTGAAAGATATAAGTTTATTACGTACTCCTTCCAACACAACCGTTGAACATCGACGGGCAGCCTTAGGTTTGATTTATTATGCTACCAATCGATTACCCCAGCGATTGCTCCTCACTTTGGAAGATATAAATCTACATGCTTTCTTCTTAGCACAACTGTTGCACATCGAAAGGAACCCCTTAGGTTGGTTAGTTCTACCCCGTGGATGGTAGACTTTTCCTTTGGATTTATAAATTTAAGATAGGCCAAGGCTGATAGAGCCCCTTCTCAGTGGATCCATCGCACACCGACAAGGTCCATATATTAAATCCACTCTTATCCCAAGCGGATACTTCCCCCATGCAAACCAAAGAAATCCATATATCAAATCCACCTTATTCCCCCAGCGAATCTGTGCTCATATCTCCAGTAGATATAATCTCAACTCCAGTTAAACCAAATCATATCTTCTCCCCAGTGGAGCCCCACATCAGATCAAATCAAATTCTCATCCCCCAGTGAATTCCGACCAATTAAATCAAATCAAATTTCTCCCCAGTGAGGTGCAATTCGATTTAGCCCCTAGTGGAGCCTAGACCATAATCACAAATCAAACCAAACTAAATTCTTATCCCTAGCAGATAATTCAAACCTACTTCCATGGAAGGATCATCTACATTATAGATCCTAATCTAAATCATATTTGTAATCAAATCAAACTCTTTTTCCACAGTGGAACGCATACTCAATCCCTTAGTGGATTCCTACTCCCTCTCTTAAGCTCTTGGCATAAGTTGAGCTGCATTGCACTAAGATCATGATTCCATCTACACCTCGAGTTTAGAGATAGATCATTTTCATTAGCGCTTGAAATTCCTTTGGACGCTATTGATCATCTCGATCAACGCCAATACGTGCGATGTGCCTTATCAGTTACACCACACCTATTGGGGGTACTTTTATTGAGCTCACTTTTGGGGTGAGTTCTCAACTTTCTCATTATAGAGCTAGGATACATATATACACTAAGAGCTCCTTAGTCTTAAGACACTTCTAGTGATTATATGAACACTTAACCTAAGCCTAGAGACTTAGAAGTGTTACCCATAGGAATCGATCTTGTCTTAGGGATCTAGGAAGACTTGCCTACCCTATAGCCTAAACCCAATCCATGCTTTCCTTCTCAAACCAAACCTAAAATTCATGCCAAATCCAAACCAAAATTCCAAGACTCATATTCAATCTCATGATCAAATTCAAGCTCAAAATTCTCCATGAACCTTATGATTGAATTCAAACCCTTCTAAGCCCTTTGATTTCATCTTATGGACTTTGCCTTAACCAAATTCAAATCAATCTCAATTCAATTTATTTTTTCAAATATCAATTCAATCTCTCAATCATTTATCAAATCCAAATCCAAACTCAATTCCAAATGATTGAAACCCAAAATCAAATCCAAGTTCCAAAATTCTGTCCTAAGCCTTATGACCCACTCTCATAAGCTTAGCCAAATCTCCACCTTAAGTTATCACAAACTTGACTAATTTCATTATAAATCAATTATTCCTTCATTTATATTCATAAATATAAATGAAATCCATACTCAGATGACTAAAACCAAATCAAACTAAATCAAACCAAGCCAAGACCTTTTTTTTAAGCCTTATGGACCTACTTGCATAAGCTTAACCAAATCTTATTCCAAATCAACCCAAAATCAATTAATTTCTTTATAAATCAATTATTTCTTTATTTATATTCATAAATATAAATGAAACCCACCTTCCAATGATAAAAAATAAATCAAACTAAATTGATTTTCTTCATAGCCCTTTTGACCTACATCCTAAGCTTGGTCAAATTTGCTTCCAAATCACTCCAAACTCAAGTGATCTTCTCATGAATCATTTATATCTTCATTATATTCAAAAATATAAATGATATATAAATTCAAATATCCAAAACCAAATCCAAAATCAAACCAAAATCCAATTTAAACCCTTTAAGTCAATTTCTTGGACTTAACCAAAATCCACCTAAACCAAGCCAAAATCAATGGATTTTCTCTTAAATTAATCATTCCTTCAATCATCTATCCAAATATAAATGAAACCTACAATCATCAAACCAAACTCAAGTCAACCCAAGTCAAGCCCAAGTTAGCCCTTTTAGCTTGAGAACTTCAAATGAGCCAAGATCTATTGGACCTCAAATCGATTGTAGTTAAATTTATATTTCAATCATAGGCTCATATATAAGTTCAACTAATCAAGGAAAAACCAAGCCAATTGATGCATTTAGGTCCACTTGACCCGAAGTGGCCTAAAGGATCTTTTTAAGCCAAGTTCTAATCCAACTCAAATTAGATTGAACCAAGCCCATCTAAGCCTCATATCATGATCAACAATCACCCTAGGAAGATTAATTGCTTTGAATTGGGTCAAACTAAGTCAACTTGGTCCTTTAACCAAGTCAACCTTTAGCTCAAATGAAACCCAAACTAGCCAAAACTCATTCTATACAAAATTGATTGAAATTATTGACTCACACCAACTCATGATCAATGAGGAACATGACTTGACCCTCATTGAGCCAAACCAAATTTAATAGGCCATTTGACCCAAGTTGACCTAAATTGGCCTAAAAGACCAAAATAGGTCAAATCATGATCTAACCCAAATTGATTGCAACTAATGGCTCAAGTTTATTCCAAATTGATTAGTGAACTTAACCAAAGTTGTAATTGAGCCCAATTTGACCAATTGGACAACTTGACCCAACCTAGCCCAAACTGACCTAAAGGGTCAAGTTGGCCAAAGTCCAAATTAAATCCAAATTGATTCAAATTAAAAGCCTAAAATCATTTTCAATCAACCAATTGAACATGAAACAACACCTAACCCAACCCAATTTGGTCAATTTGGCCAAATTGGTCAACTTAGGTCATTTGACCTATATTAATCCAAATGAGCTAAAATCAAACCTAGGCCAAATTAATTTAAACCACTTGAACTAAAACTCTTCAAATCATCATTTGAACCTAACCCAAGCCTTAGTTTGACCCAATTTGACCAATTGGTCAACCCAACCCAATATGACCCAATATGAACCCATTTGACCAAGTGAAGCCAAAACCCATAAAACCAACTCATGGGACCTTAGAGGCTGACCTAAACTGACCCAAACTCATTGGGAGCCAAGTCCAATGCAAATCTTGCATGGATCCTCTCCCCCATGTGGAATTTTTCCAAAAATGGCAAAGTCCACCCTCCTTTCACCTTGGAAGCCCTCACTCATCCAAATGAGGGATCCCTAAACTTCCTAGCCCACTCTACAAGATGCTGGGACTTACTATGGACCAAAGGGAGGTGAGTTAACTAACCTCCCATGCAAACCAAAAACTAAAGGATCCAAGCAAAGGAGATTAGCCCATATCCAGCTTGGAGCCTCCTTCAATGGCTTCTCCCAATCCATATGAGTCACATGCACTTGAGTGTGGTGCTCTGACGGGGGTTGGTTGGCCTAAAAATGGGAAGCCATTCCGTCCGTCCACCTCAGCAAACTGAGGGGTATACCCCCTCAATTCACACGAAAAATGCATCACTTGGATTTGTCTAAGCTTCCAGAGATGATTTCTAGCCTCCTTGCAATCACATAGCGATCACAAGCTTCCTATCTTCGACATTTCTCCTTCATGTATGAAACTAAAATAAGGGAGGCTAATCCCGATCCAAGCTTGCTCATTCCCCAACCAAAATCACATTCCTCTTACACACACCTTCCATGCACATCGTCAAAGCCACCCAAGTCATTTCCCAAGCACCCAAGCCACCAGAGGAAGGACTTTAATCACCACCAAGCTCCATAGTGATGAAACTTGACCCACAGAGCGAACCAAGGGGAATTGGCTTGATTACTTCTCAATAGGGCCTCATCTCTACTAGACGAAGCTACCTCCATTGATCCCATCACCAGTCTTGAGCTTCTGTGAGGTAATTATTCAAAACCATAGAAATAGGAAAATTTTGTTAGCTTTTTGAAGGAAATTCACATGTGAGCCCGTCCTAGCCATTGGATCCTTATGGATCCCTCGCGCGAAGGTGTGGGCTAATTTTGGAGTGAATCCAAGCTCAAGTGAGCTTGGATCGAGCTATCCATGGTAGACAGCTTTTGTCATTCATGGCTCGCAGGAAGGAGGATCACGGGCTGTCCATTTTGCATGACTGGAACAGACGGCTCTCATCGGATCATGCTAGATCCGTCTGTTTTTCTCCCTCTATGCCGCAGGTTTAATTTGCACCGTCCGATCTGAGATCGGATGGTGGAGATCATTACCACGTTCACCGTCGGCTGACTTAGTGTGTGGATGTGATAACTTAAATAGCCAATCTTGCGGCACCACGTGGAAAGCATGCCACGTCAGTGCGCCACGTGGCGCCGACGGGTTAAGCTTAATTAAGGTTATTTAATATATTTTTAAGGCTGAAACTTCCATAATTCATAACTAATTATAGAAAATTCCAAAAAATATAAATAATGGCTCATTTTAAAGATATTTTAGAGAAGAATCTAGTAAAATTACTCTTAATTAATTTTGAATATTAATTTTGGTTTAATTAGGGTTTAATTAAAATTTTAATTAGCTTGATTACTCCATAATTAATTAACCAATCAATTTCAAACTTTCTGAGAATGTTTAGGGGGATGACCTCTACCTCCCTTATTTTTCTTGGAATTTATTGGTTGATTAATTAAAGAACATAATTGTTTAAGCCTTAATTATTCTTTTAACTTAATTAAGTGATAATTAAGCATTTGAACATTAATTAATCAACACATTGGATCCCTGAATCACTGTTGAACAGTGGGGAGACTTAGAGAATTGGATTGGGCCCTCCCTTCCAATTTTTCCCCTAAGTTTCCCTCTCTTCTCTTAACAAAAATATTAAGTAAAGAGAAATAGATTAATGGATTAATGGCTTGATTAACCTAATTAAGAGGGTAATTGCATCTGATTTCCCTTAATTAACTCATGGGTAGAGCTTTAGGTGTTTAATAACCTAAAGAGTGTTAATAAAATTATGATTTGCTCACATGTGTGAGAAAACCATAAAAGTAATTAAGTGAGTATCTTAAGCTTAATTAATTAATGATTATGAGCTAATTGCATTAAGCCCCTCTCATTTTATAGGAGCGTTGCCATCTACTTTTTAATTCATTTGCATATTACATTAGCTCATAATAATTTAATTAATTATCTTAAGGTAACATAGGTAAGGGTTAATTAATTGATTTAATCCACACCTTAACCTAATTAATCCATAAAATCAATCTAATTACTTTTAATTAAATAAAATTAACTCATGCGTGAGGAATAAGATTAGGATTAGTAAACTTTTTTCATATTTCTTAAATCAAATCAAACATGAAATTAAAAATGACATTGAAAAACATTGGTTTGTTTCAAATGAGCTTATTTAGTATGATAGTCCTTAGGAGTTAACTGGATTGAACAAAATCATGTGCTTTTGTCCCTTTATTTCTTTCTAATCATATTAAATATTGTATGTCACTTGTAATCATGCATTCATCCTTTTCTAAAATTAATTAAATAAAATGGTTTCTTTTTCTGTCAAGCTTGCATGTGTTGATTTAAAGTAATATATGTGTGGTTATTATCATTATACAATCCAAAGCTACATTCCAAAACTTATAAATGAATGATTATACATGTTATGAATGCTAGTTATAAATACATAGGAGATGTATGTGATGATAGCTTAAGTGTATGAAGTGAAGTTTCTTTTCTTTCATTCATGTGTTGATTTATATAAGTAAGAATGTTAATAGGTATATAGCTTGGACAACCCAAGAAAATGAGGCTTTAGTTAGCCCCAAGGAGGTCATTTGATTACCTCACTTCTCTAGTTTAACAATGACACATACTCCATTTGATTTTATTCTTATGTATTTCAGTATTAGAGTTTGGATAAGACCTTACTCCATATGCATAAATGTTTCAATCAAATAAAAATATAACTTTCACATGGTTTTCCTACTTTACTTATGTATACATCCATATGTATTTGAGAAAAGCACATATTTAGTCTAGACATCCCAGAAATATGAGGCTTTAAGTAGCCATGTGGTGTTTATTTTTGGTTCATGTGTATGTGTATATGGGGGGGGGGGACACCACATAGATATGAGGGTGCACTTATTGAGGTGATCGGGTACGATATCAAAAAATAGTGCAATATCTCAAAAGATAGAAATCACTAACCTACGATGGACCTAATCATCTAATAAGGACTCTTAAGGCATGACGGGTCTTCAAATGTACTAGAGATTTTTTCACTACTTTACATGGATGAATAAAGTAGGGTTTATTTAAACTGGGTTCTAAAGTTTCCTATGGGGGCAAGCCCCCATAGTTAATTACATCATAAGGAAGGTGAGTTCCTCAGGAATACTCTCAATTAAAGTGGGCAATTATTGACTCCAAAGAATTCAAAGATAATACTATTGATAAATTGGTTATGTTTGGAAGATAAAATGGGATAGATCAAAAGGAAAGACTTATTATTGAAGTCAAAATGAGATGAGTAGGGGATACTCATGATACTAGGAAGCCTAATGAGCATCCTAAGCTATCCTATAGTTGGGCTTTATATGTTTGAAATTGAGGAGAATTATATTTTTGAGTTGAAAATTTATTAGAAATCTAGGACTTACAATTGCACAATACAAGATTATGGAAATGCCTAAGAGGCGAGGATTTATGCTTGTATCCCCAAAGGGAAACAGCAATCTCGGATCCTAAATCTAGGGAGCTTCGATGAGGGCCAAAGTATGGCCTAAATTTAAGGCGAAAGTGGGTATATTGTTTATCTCCATAAGAGAGGGTAATACACCTGACTGCTGGACTTATAACCATCTGAAGTGGCAGCCAGCTAACTCCTCCTATGATTTAAAACCATGTGGTCAAGTCATATGTTTTGCAAGATGGCTAGGTTGTTATTATTTAGAAAAGAAACTAAAGTCCTTAAACCCACTCCCTAAGAGACTAGAGCATGAGTGATATGAATAATGACTTAGTCTAATACAAATATTTTCAAATTTTATTTGTGTTTGACACTTCATTTTTGACGCCTAAATGTATGATGAAGTTGGTTATGGGCTAAATCAAAAGAGAAAGAGGTATTTTCCACATTGGCTCTCAAAGGTCAAGCCCTTTTCTCTATCTGGTAAAGATGGAAATCCTTTCTTAGCAAGAGTGAAATAAAATGGCATGCATGGTATTAAGCATACAACATCCAGCAAAAGGGTTGCTAAATATTTTATTATCTTGATTTAATGCTTAGGCTTTATGTGAGGTTATGAGTTATTTTTAGAAAATTTAGTTATGAGTTGTTATTGGGGTAGAAAATTTATTTTTTTCCTAAGAGCCTAAACAGATCCAGGCTACACATTTAATCATCATATATAAAGAAACTAGGAAAATACATGCCATTTCTATAACACAATGTAAATGACTTATCAAATAATTTAGAACCTCAACGCAAAAGAATAGCAGGCCAGTGCAGTTGGGTACCATCGTACAACTCAAAAAAGAAATGGGTTGTCGAGCTCTACCCTTATACATCCTGGTACAATGAAAGAATAATTATAATCTAATTACAACAAATGAAAGGGAGCTAGGGGGGTCTTCAAATCTTCAAAGCTTCTTCTTTCCTTCATTTCCTTCTTTCATTTGGTTGGGCAAGCTCCATAGGATCACATGGTACAAAAAATTTGGTCTTGTAACCAACATTTATCCTAAGTCCCCATAGCACTAATCCTAATTTCTAATGCAAAATTATTTTAAAAATAGGAAAAGTAACTCTAACTGCACTTGCAAAAGAAGTGTTAGTTAAACACATGTTGACCTCATTTTTAGAATGAGCTCTTAACCCCTCCATCTTAGACATAGGACTCCTCTTAGACTTTAAGAGATCCTTAGTCCTAAGACACATCTAGTGATTAGGTGGACACTCAACCTAACCCTAGAGACTTAGAAGAGTTAGCCATAGGAATAGGTCATGCCTTAGGGGTGTTAGGAAAATTTTTCTACCCTATAGCTTGGACCACTTCCCTTACTTCCTTCCTTCAAGTCAAACTCCAAATCAAATCAACATCAAAACTAAATCAAATCTAGCCTAATTTATTTTCTCCAAACTCAAATCAATTCTATATGACTGAAACCCATGATTGAAGTCTATGATTGAAACCCATGATTGAAATTCCAAATTTCAAAATTTTCTTAAGTCCTTAATCCTCACTTAAGGACTTAACCAAAATCATCTTCAAATCAATTCAAATTCATGAAATTTTCTCATAACTCATTTATATTCATATATATAAATGAAATATAAATTTAAATCAATCAAATCAAATCCAAAATTCAAACTCCTAATTCAAAATCTTTTCTAAGTCCTTAATTTCCACCTTAAGCACTTAGCCTAAATCATCTTTAAATCAATTCAAATTCATAAAATTTTCTCGTAACTCATTTATATTCTCATTTATATTCACATATATAAATGAAATATAAATTCATATCAATCAAACTAAACTCAAAAAATCAAATCCAAACTCCAAATATTTCCTAAGTCCTTTAAATTTCCTCTTATGGACTTAGCCTAGATCATGATCAAATCACTTCAAATCCTTGAAATTTTCTTATAATACATTTATATTATCATTTATATTCACATATATAAATGAAATATAAATTCAAACAATTAAAACCAATTCCAAAAATCAAGTTCAAACTCATTCAAAATCCAACCTAAGCCTTTCAAGTCAAAATCTTAAACTTAGCCAAATCAATCTCAAATCAAGCCAAACTCTTGATTTTCCTTCATGATTCAATCAATCCTTCATTCATGAATCCAACTATAAATACAAACTTCAATCACTAAATCAAAACTCAATTCAAAAATCAAGCCAAAATCCATTTCATGTTTACCCTTTGAACTTGAAATTATCAAATGAATCAAAACCATTTGACTTCAAATCAATTGTAAATGGATTTATATTTCAATCATAAGTCCATATATAAGTTAAATCAAACTCAAATCAAGCTTTGACCAAGCCATTTGATCCACTTAGGCTCACTTGACCCAATGCAACCTAAAGTACCCTTATGAGCCAAATTTTAATCCTAACCGAATTGAAATGAATTAGCCTCACCTAAGCCTCTCATCATGATCAAAAATCATCATGAGATGATCAATCACTCAAATTGGGTCAAGCCAAGTCAAACCTAAGGGTTGACCAAGCCAACACTTTACTAAAATAAAACCCAACATAGACGAAATCCACCATAGGCCAAATTGATTGAAGCCATTGATCTAAGTTCATTCATGGCCAATGTTTGAACTTGACCAAGTTAACATTTGAGCCTAACCTAGCCCAATTGGCCACTTGATCAAAGTTGACCTAACTTGACCTAAAAAGTTAAAATGTGTCAAAATTTAATCTAAGCCAAATTGATTAAAACCAATGGGTCAAGTTCATTTCAATTCACTTGTTGAACTTAACCAAAGCCTCAATTGGCCAACTAAACCTAACCTAGCCCAACTGACCTTGAACCCAACTTGACCTAAAGGGTCATATTGAGCTAAATTTAAACTTAACCAAAATTGATTGGAAACTGTGGAGAAAAATTCCTATACGATGAGTCACCTTTCAAATCTGTGGGGAGAAATGAAAGAGAACAAGCCTATAGAAATTCATCTTTTTAGGATGCCACGTAGATCCACAAATGTACTTATCAAGTGATCGAGCACGTCATCAAGGAAATAGTGTACTATTTTGAAAGACGAAAGTCACTACCCTTTAATGGACCTAATCACCTTAAAAAGGACTCTTAAGGACGATGGGTCTACATATACACTAGAGATTCTTCCCCTGCTTTACATGAAAAAGTAAAGTGAGGTTTATTTTAAATTGGGTTCGTTAAGTTCCCTACAGGGGCAAACCCCCATAGTTAATTACATCCTAAGGAACGGGATCCCTTAGGAAAACCTCTCGATTAAGGTAAATGATCATTATCTTTGAAGATTTCAATAGGAAAGGACTATCAATTGATTAGTTTATTTTTGAAAGATCAAATGAGATTGATCAAAAGAGGGAGTTATTATCAAAGATTAAATGGGAGATAAGTAGGGGATACCCATAATGCTAAGAAACCTAGCGAACATCTCAAACTATCATATAGTTAGGCTTTACATTTTTTAAATTGATTTAGTTTGTTTGAGTTGCATTTTTCATTAGAAGTTTATGACTTATGATTCCTTAACACAATATTAAGGAAATGCCTAAGTGGTGAGGAATTATTCTTATGGCCCACAAAATGGAGAAGCAACCTCAAAACCTAAATCTAAGGAGCTTCGGTGAGGGCCGGAAGCACAACCTAAATCTAAGGCAAAAATGGGTAATTGGTTTGCCTTCACAAGAAAGGACAAACCACCCAACAACTTGGACTTACAACCGCCTAGGGTGGCTACCAACTAACTCCTCTTATGATTTTAAATACATGTAGGCAAGTCTTTATGCTTATGCAAGATAGCTAGGCTATTATTAATTTAGAAAGAGACTAAGTCCTTAAACTCACTCCTTAAAGAGACTAGATCATGCAAAGGGACAACTTCAAATGACCTAAATTTAATGAAATTCAAATTTCATTTTATTTTCATTTTTGGACAATCATCTTGACTCAGGCTAAAGGGATTCATATGACTAATGCATGAGAAATAGAGTTATTGTCAAAATCAGCGAGAAGGGAGGAGGTGGGTTTTCACCATGGCTCTCAAAGGTCAAGCTAAGTTTCTTTGACAAAGGTGGAAGCCCTCCAATCAAGAGTGAAATAAGATGAATTTTTTCATGATATTACAAAAGAAATGCTCATCCAGCTAGGGTTGCTAATTATTTTATCTTTATTTTAAACCTAAGCTTTAGGTGAAGTTATGAGTTATTTAATTTTTATTTTGAGTTATTAATTTAGGTAGAAGATTCATTTTTTCCTAAAGAACCTAATCCACATCCAGGCCATCCAAAAAGCAAGGAAGAAACCAAGAAAAGTATGGCACTTAATGCAAAAGCTACAAATCATCAATCAATTTATAAAGCTAATCACAAAAAGAATAAATGGTCATTGTGGTCGGGCACCACCGCACAAACCCAAAAATATTAAATTGGGTAGCCAAGCTCTACCCTTATACAACCTAGATCACAAATAAATTAAATTACAATTAAGTAAATTAATTTATTATGGGGTCTTCAAGCTTTATTCTTCTTTCTTCTTTTCTTCTTTCTTCTTCTTTCTTCTTTGGTTCTTCTTTTGGATGGTTGGAAGGATGCTCCAAGGCTTCACATGGTGCATAGGATAGAATCTTATGACCAATGCTAATCCTAATCCCCATAATAATCATTCCAAAATCCTAATTACACAAATTTACATGAAAAAGGAAAAGTGGAAATCAAACTAACACCTACAAAATAAAAGTTAGATAAAATAAACCACACAAATTCCTAAGTATGTATATTGGACTTATCAACCCACACATGGGTGACTAACTCCACCTGGCCTATTGGATTATGCTTAGGGGTATAAAGCACCTATAAGCAAAGCATTTATATTTTTATTTATGATAGTGCCCCTTAAGCATAATCCCCTGCAAAAAAGAATAGTTAGACTAAGAGCATCCTACCATTCATTCTACATACACTACATCCTAACATACATATATCACAAAACATCAAACCATGCTAACCTAAAGCTAGAAGTGGTGACTTAGGCTAATGTGTGTGCTTTGAAGGTTTGTGTGGTATGCTTAGCTATGGCTTTAGGTTCAAATTTTCTAAGTGTGAAAACATGTTCAACTTAAAGGAGGGTTTCATTTAAGTTATTTAATTATTTTAGGTTGATTTATTTCATGTTTTGATTAAGTTTAAGTGGATCCTACAATTAATTACTAAGTTATGAAGAGAGGGAAAGAGAAGAGAACTTCTAACCTAAGTAATTTCTAAAGTAGAATCACATTTTAGTTTTATTTAGGTGAATTTTTTAATTAAATCTTTTAATTAATCCTAAGTTTAGATGAACTCTAAACAAACTTATTCAAACAGAAAAGTATTTTAGGATTAAATAAAATGAATCAAAATTCACATAACACAAATTTCTTCATTTCTTTCCCAACATATATAACATGCATATGGATAGACCCTAAGCATATCTATACATGCAAATGAGAGTATTTAACACACTTTATGATGCATGCTAAGTAATCCATTTAAGAAAATTTAGAAGTTGAATATGCATGATTTTTCTTAAGTAGAAAGGGATTTCCTTATCCAAATTTTCACATACATATGAAAGAAAGAAAGACATAAGTGAGTACAACACCATTATTAACTAGAGGTATAAGGTGCAAGACCTACTTAAGGCTACTTAAAACCTCACAATCTCAGGGTTGTCCAGACTAATATACCACTTTCCTTAAATACAAACATGTGTATGAAAGAAATGAAATGAAAAAGAGAATGCAGAAGTTGTATTAATGGGTTCATTTTATTTGTGCAATTTATGTATGCAAGTATAGATAACCCTTCTTAAGTGATAGCATAGAGATGAATACGATATGGAATTAAGTTATTGTTAGGTCCTTTTGAAATGAACCATATATCTCACCAAATTCCTATTCAAAACTATGTTAATAAAAAAGGAGAAAGGAAAACTATGCTAAGCATACCTTTATATTCTTCACATGAAAACTCATAATTAAAATATAAGTAGCATACTTTCAGATTTGGTATTTCATTTATATGTTTTGAAAATAATTTAAATTTGGTAGTGATAATAGCCACTCATATTTCTACTTTAGCCAACACATGCAAATTTGACATAAAGTATACCATTTAATTTATAAATTTGAATTTGAAAAAAAAAACATGAATGCATCAAACGACATGACATACAAATTTAACATGTTGGGAAAAGACTCAAAGCAATGAAAGCATGTAAGTAAGTTCACTTCACTTAAATCCTAAAGACATTCTTATAGAATAAGAAAGTTTAAAATAAATCAAAGTGAATTCAATGTGATTTTTGTTTAGTTTGGAGTTTGATTTAATTTTGAAAAAGTGAGATGACTTTGCTGTTCCTAACCCATTCACACTTGCGTTTTCTTGTTTTATTTAATTTTTAGATAATTAGATCCATTTTAATGTATTAATTGGGTTAAGGTATGAATTAAGTAACTTAATTAACACTTACCTACACCACCTTAGAATAATTAACCAAATAATTAGGAGCCAATGAGATGATATAAAAATCTCACAAAGAATTTAAATTTGTAATGCACCTAATAAGAAAAAGGCCTAATGCAATTTGGCTCATAATTAAAGGTTAATTAAGCTAAGTGGTTTAGCTTAAGTAATTTTAAAACACCCTTTCACACATATGAATTGGGTTTTGATTTCCTTAATTGAACTTAGGCTATTAAACACCTAAGCATCTACCTGAAATAGATAAATTAAGTTCTAGAACTTTTTAGAATTTTTAGAAATCAATTAAGGGGATAATTAATTAATTAACCCTTAATTAAGATGAGATTAAGGGGAGAAAAGGGGATTTAGGTAATAGCTTACAAAAATGCCCCAAAATTATTCTCTAAACCTCCTATCCACTGGATTTGATCTTAATCAACTCTAATTATGGATTAAAACATCTAATCATACCCTAATTATGCTTAATTACATAAAGAGGGTAATTAAGAAATCCATATGCAATTTTGCTAATTAAGCTTTCATAATTCCCAAGAAAATTAGGGGAGGTAGAAGTCATCCCTTAAAATATACTTAAGAGGTTTGGGATTAATCAGATGCTTAATTAAAAAGTAATTAACAAAATAAAATTTCTAATAAAACCCAAAATCAGAGAAAATTATAATTCAAAACCCATTGAAATTAATTTTAAAATAATCTAGTATGAATTATCTTTCCATAGGATTTTATTTCATATTTTTCTAAATTTGGTAGAGAGTTATGAATTTTAGAAATCCCTATTTTAATTAAAATTAATTAAGGCATTTTAACTAACCCTACTGCTTACAGAGCGATGCGTGGTGGCGGCAGTCAGCATGCTTTACACGTGTCGCATCGTGAGGGATTCATTTTAATGTTAAATCCAAAATGGCGGTGGCGGATGGGGTTTGATCTCTGCCGTCCGATCAAAGATCGGACTGCCAAAGATCTCCCCATGGTTTTAAAATGGATAAAGGAAATATAAATGTGAGGAATTATCTCAGTCGTCTATCCAAAATGCTCGGATGGACAGCTGAGATCTCCTAAGTACTTCCCCCTTGATCAACAGAGACTGTCCATGATCATGGGGAAGATCTGAGCTCGATTGAGCTCAGATTCAAACCAAACTCAACCCACACCATCTAAAGCCAAAGAGCGGCACATCCAACGGTCAAAAATCCATGGGATTAAAATTTCTTTCACAAAGCTCCACACCATATTAAGTTTAATGGTCGAAAAACCCCATGCCTCACCGGTGCTCAATTCCCTTGGAGAAGCTTTATATGGTTGAGACGAAGCCTTGCTGAAGTTTTGAGCACATGATATTCTGTGGATTGGTATATGGACCACCTCCTTCTTAGCTAGCTTGTGGCTTTGATCGAGCTAGGTCTCCCCTTGATTTTGGAACTTCAAAGAGAGCTTGGGTGCACTCGACTTGCCTCTCTGGTGGAGTGTGTGAGGGGAATTGGGTGGAAATTAAGTATGAAGAAAGTTAGCTCTTCAATTTTCCTCCCTTATCTTTTTACTATTCAAAAATTGAGGATAGGAAAATGGCTAGAGCTCAAGGAAGCTAGGGATCACTCTTTGATGGCTCTTGACTCTCCCTAGTACTCAATCAAATGTATGTCTATTGAATTCTAATTGAATTAGGGGAGTATATCTCTCCCTTGAAGGATCGGACGACCATCCATCCACTTGCCATTTTTTAGCAATAGAGCTTAGGCTATGGGTTGTTTGATCAGTTAGGAGTGTGCACATGGTTGGTTTGAGCCAAGGAGTGGATTGCTAACCTCCCATGTGCTTGAATTTGAGTGGGAGAGTGAGTTTAAATTTGGAGTTTTGACCCATGGGGTCGGGTTTGGTCTATGGACCAATTGGGCTTACCAAATCCATCGGGTTGGGTGCACCATTCTTCATTAAGTCGCCTTGAGCTTTTAAGAAAGCCTGAAGTGGATATGAAGAGGGTATGACCAATTTACCCATAGATTAGATCAAAATTTGTTCTATGGCCTAGGGGTATAATGGTTTTTTTTCTAATTTTCCATTTTGGATATGTTGGGTATGTGGAGAAACTAGGTTTGGCCAAGTTTCATGAGATTTGGAATTCATTTGAAAGGCTTTGGCTCATGTTGACCCATTTAGGTCAAAATGGGTCAACTTTGGTCAAGTTTACCAATTGGTCAAATTGGGTCAAACCAAGGGTTGGATCAAGTTCATGTGACCATTTGAAATATTTTAGTGGCTTTGGTTTGGTTCAATTTGGATTAGTTTAAATTTGGCTCATATGATTTCATTTTGGTCAAATGAGTCAAGTTGACCTATTTGACCCATTTGACCTATTTGGGCTAGGTCAAGGGTAGGTTTAGGTTAGGTTAGTCATATGGAGTGGATTGGTATCTTTGTTTCCAATCAGATTTTGGTTAAGTTCAATTTTTGGCTCAACATGACCCCTTTAGGTCATGGTGGGTCTAAGGTCAATTGGGGGTTAGGTTCAAATGTTGGCTTGGTCAAGTTCATATATAGGTCATGAGTGAACTTAGATCAATGGTTCCAATCAATTTGGCCTATGGTGGAATTTGGCTATGTTAAATTTCATTTTGGGCTAAGTGTTGACTTGGTCAACCCTTAGGTTTGACTTGGTTTGACCCATTTTGATTGATTGATCATCCCATGATGATTGTTGATCATGATGGGAGGCATAGGTGAGTTTAGTTCAATCTAATTTGGTTAGGATTAGAATTTGGCTCATAAGGGTACTTTAGGTCACTTTGGGTCAAGTGAGCCTAAGTGGGTCAAATGGCTTGGTCAAAGCTTGATTTGAAGTTGATTGATCTTGTATATGGACTCATGATTGAAATATAAATCCATTTACAAGTGGTGTGAAGTCAAATGGATTTTGATCCATTTAACAATTTCATATTCAAAGGGAGAATATGAAGGGATTTTGGGTTTGATTTTGGAACTAGGTTTTGATTGTTTGATTGAAGTTTGGATTTATATATGGGCTCATGATTGTAGGGTTGATTGAATCATGAGAGAAAATCATGAGTTGGTTTGATTTGAAATTGATTTAGCTAAGTTCAAGATTTTAACTTGAAAGGCTTAGATTGGATTTTGAGTTGATTTAAGTTTGATTTTTGGAATTGGTTTTTATTGGTTGAATTTATATTTCATTTATATATGTGAATATAAATGAGAATATAAATAGATCATGAGAAAATTTCAAGGATTTGAAGCAGTTTAATCATGATTTAGGCTAAGTCCATTAAGAAGGATTTAAGGGACTTAAGAAAATTTCGAGTAGGGATTTGAATTTTTGATTTTGGTTTGATTTATTTATATTTATATTTCATTTATATATGTGAATATAAATAAGAATATAAATGAGTTTTGAAAAAATTCCTTGGCTTTGAGATAGTTTGATCAATATTTAGGCTAAGTCCATTAATGGAAAATTAAGGACTTAGGAAAATTTTAAATTGAGAATTTAATTGGAGGGTTTGATTTGATTATTCATATTTATATTTCATTTATATTTGTGAATATAAATGAGAATATAAATTAGTTTTGAGAAAATCCCATGAGTTTGAAATGGTTTGATCAAGGTTTAGGCTAAGTCCATTAATGGAAAATTAATGACTTGGGAAAGATTTCATGAATTGATTTTGAATTTTGAGTTTGGTTTGATTGATTTGAATTTATATTTCATTTATATATGTGAATATAAATATGAATATAAATGAGTTATGACAAAATTTCAAGGGTTTTAAGTGATTTGATCATGATTTAGGTTAAGTTCATTAAAAGGGAATTTAAAGGACTTAAGAAAAATTTTGGAGTTAGGAATTTTGATGGATTTTGATCATGAGTTTCAATCATGAATTTGATTTGAGTTTGGAGAAAATAAAATAGAATTGATTTGGAATTTGACTTGAAAGAAGGAAAGTGCAGAATGGTTTAAGCTAAGAGTAGGAAGTTTTTCTAACACCCCTAAGGTATGACTTATTCTTATAGCTAACTCTTCTAAGTCTCTAGGCTAGGTTGAGTGTCCACTTATTCACTAGATGTGTCTTAAGACTAAGGAACTCTTAAAGTCTACGAGCAGTCCTATATCTAATATGGAGGGGTTGAGAGCTCATTCTAAAAATGAGGTCAACAAAGGGCACCCAATAGGTGTGGTGTGACTGACAAGGAACACCGCACATATTGGTGTTGACCAAAATGATCAACAACACCGAGAGACCACAAGAACTAATAGATACAATCTATCCTTAACCCAAGGAAAATAAAGAATCTAGAGCTTAGTGCAATGTGGCTCTACTTATGTTCAAGACATAAGAGAGAGGGAAGAATCCACTAAGGGATAGAGTGTGAACCTTCTATTAAGGAAACATGTTCAAGTCATCCACAAGGATAAGAGAGGTTTGATTTTATTTGAATCTCACTAATGAGAAAAAGATTTGATTTGTTCCGTTGGGGAAGAGGGTTGAATTTGTTTCAATGTTGTTAGGTTTGAATTTTTGAGATGAGCCCTATTTTTTGCGATGGACTGCACTAAGTAAGAGCCATGGAGGCCAAGACATAACTCAGATCTACCAATCCAAAGGGGTAGTCTACTAATGTACATAGTAGAACTAGCCAACCAAAGAGATGCCTTTTGATATGCAGCAACTGTACTAGGAAGAAAGCATAGTAAACTTACATCCTCCAAAGTAGAGAGCAGCAGTTGGGATAATCTATTGGCAAGACAACAGATTGAGCCTAACTTAAGGCTAACTATTGAGTGAATGCTGCTGAGGGACTTAGATCAACACAAAGATAATCAAGATTAATTTTATTTTTAGGTTTGTTTATTTTTATGAATTCCGTTAGTTTATGATGGATCAAACTGAGAAGAAGCTTATAAAAGCCTAGACCTATCCCAGATTTACTGAAACAAAGGGAGTAGCTTCCCGACCGATGGAAGAACTACCCGACCAAAGGAGCATCTTTCATTTTGTAATGATCAATTGAAGGGAAGAAAGCTCAGGGACTCACATCTTACACTAGAAAAGATCCCTAGGGTGATCGGTTACTTTATGCAACAAATCAAACCTGACCTAGGGATGTCGGTTTGCAATAATCATGCTAGGAAGAATGCGTCATAGTCTTATATCTTTCAAAGCGGAATAATTGATAGGGTAACCTGCTTATGGAAAAATAGATTGAACCCGACCTAAGGGTGACTATGGAGTGAGTACCGACCCAGGAATTTATCTTAACTTAGGTAGTTTGGCAATTCCTATAGGGAGTTCTGCTGACACTGCCTTAAAGATAGGATGCCTGCTTGGGAAAAGGGGCCCTTTGGGGGCTTGAATTCCTAATCCACAAGCAAATTAATTTTGTTTATTTTATTTTAGTTTATTTATCATGGACCCTGCTAGTTTGTGAGGGATCAAACTGAGAAGGAGATTATATTAGCCTGACCATATGATTCTTGAACCAGAATTTACATTGAATAAATTCTCCAACCATAGGGGTGGTTACTAGGAAAAGGGAAATGTTCGATCCAAAAGTAACCTGGGTAGTGTCTAAATGGGGTCGCAAAGGACATGATCCAAGTAGAGTTCCCGCAGGGGATGGGGTCACTAAGGGTTTAACCAACACCCTGGAGAAGATGACATAGTTAGTCATATATCCACAAGTATTCATTGTCCAACTCAAGGAGAAAGCACGGGGACTCATATCTACCAAGAGTGGTGTACTCATCGGGTGAGTCACTGTCAGCATAGCAAACATCAACCAACCTAAGGTGCCCATCGATTTGCAATAATCAGCCTAGGAAGAAAGCTCAGGGACTCACATCTTCCTATAGCGGAACTGACTGCTGGGATAGTCTGCCTTTGGCTCGATAGGTGATATCTGACCTAGTGTGACTATTGAGTGAATGCCACTGGGGGACTTGTATCAAATCAAAAGTAGTTAAGAGGAAAGGAGCCTCTGGGGGACTTATCCTAAACCTTGAATATACTCGGCCTAGTTTGTGCATGGTGGCTAGTTCAAGAAGAAAGCACAGGGACTCACATCTTCTTAAATAAAGTTAACATGAGGTAGCTTACTGGCTGGGAGTGAAGACTACCATACTAGCAAGGCGCTCATTGGTTTACAGTGGTCAAGTTAGTAAGAAAGCTCGAGGACTCACATCCTCCAAACAAGTGACCACTGGGGTGACATACTAGCGAGGTAGCGTGTAGACCCGACCTAGAGCAGCTAATGAGTGAGTGCCACAGGGGGCTTACTCCCGCATTAAAATAGCTCGAGATAAAATATTTGTGTTTGTTATTGTGCATGTGTCAAAAGAAATAGGATTCCTCTGGGAGACTCTTATACCTACCTTAAACACACTAGGGGTTTAATGAAATGGTGTCATGGATGGCAAAAGAATTCCCACTAAGAAAAGATGCTGCTTGGATTCTCTCACATATAACTTAATTATGCTAATCAAAATAAGATGTCACTCAGATTCTATCATACCTATTCTAATAGTGCAAGGAGATTGTGTTTGTGTTGTGAAAGAGGGATAGGATGCCACTGGGGGACTCTTACACCTACCCTAAACATGTCACGGTGGATTCGCAAAATAAGAAAATGACACTTCGAAAGAAGAGAAGATTTCATGAATGGAATTAGGTTTTTATTCTTTTTTATTAATGATTATTTTCAAACATGATTTATTTCATGTTTAATATTTCTTTAGATAGAGCCCATTAATTGGAAGCATCTGGTGTTCCCCTTTACAATCAATAAGCTGATAAGATCCTCCTTGGTAAGCCTTCTCTATGATATAGGGGGCTTCCTAAGTGGGTTCAAACTTGCCTCCCATCTTTATGGGGCAATTGGTCTCCCAACTAACACAAGTTCTCCTACTCGAAAAGACCTAGGACAAACCAGCTTGTTGTGAGCTTAAATCATTTTGGCCTTGTACAACTCGAGGTTCTAGCACGCCCATAGGCAACTCTCTTCCATACCTTCGAGCTCTTCTAACTGTAACTTTGCACTCTGCTCTGTAGTGATCATGTTACCTAATGCTATCCTTAGTGATGGGAGTTGAACTTCTTAAGGAAGAATGACTTCAGACCCACACACTAAGGAAAATGGGGTGGATTGAGTTGGAGTTCGATATGTGGTTTGGTAGGCCACAAGGTTTCAACCAACTGCTCATTCCACTATCGTTTATTGTCATCAAGAGTCTTCTTCAGTATCTAGATGAAAGTTTTGTTGAATGCTTCCACTAAGCCATTTGCTCTAGGGTAGTAGATGGTGGAGTATCTCCAATCTATACCGTGTCTTCTAGAGAAGCTGTTGATTTTTGTGCTTTGAATGCAGTACCATTATCGAATATAATTCATCGAGGCACCCTGAACCTATATACAATATGGTTGCTGAAAAACTGAAGCACATGGTGAGTTATGACCTTTCTGAGTGGGATGGCTTCCACCCACTTAGAAAAATAGTTGGTGGCAGCTTAGATGAACCGATGCCCCTTGGAAGAAGGAGGATCGATCAGACCTACAATGTCGGTACCCCAACACTATGGCCATGAAGCTATTGTAGGGTGTAGAATGTTGGGTGGTTGGTGGAGGACCACACCGTGCACCTGACACTGATGGCATCTCGTAGCTACATCCATGCAATCTGTGATCATAAAAGACCAGTAGTATCCTAGCTCTTTGATCTTCATCTTCATCTTCAGACCGGATTGATGCACTCTGCATAGACCTGAGTGTACCTCAATTATAATGCCACAGGCTTTGTGTTTTTCCAAATAATGTAATAATATTTTGTCAAAAGATCGACGATACAGGGTGCCATCAACAAGAGCATAGAAGAAAGCTCTTTGTATCAACAAGACCAATAGTATCCTAGTCTTTTGATCTTCATCTTCATCTTCAGACCAGATTGATGCGCTCCGCATAGACCTGAGTGTACCTCAGTTATAATGCCACAGGCTTTGTGTTTTTCCAAATAATGTAACAATATTTAGTCAAAAGACCGACGATACAGGGTGCCATCAACAAGAGCATAGAAGAAAGCTCTTTGTATTACCTGATGGGCTTGTGACCTTTCTTGAGGTAGTTTGCCAGTGTTTAAGTAATCTATGAACATTTGCCTCCAATCCAGCTTCTTGTCCATTTTGGCAATGGTAACCTCCTCTTTAAGAGAAAGTCTCTCGATGAGTTCAGCATAAATAAGGGATATGACTTGTCTATTTTGGACCCTTATTGAAATGGACTCATCTTCCGGATATGCCAACTCTTTGGCATGTTTTGCCAAGGAATCTACTACTACATTCTCTACTCGGGGGAACCTTGTAGGTGGTGACTTCGAGAATCTGGGCCAACAGCTTCATGGTATACTCGTAGTAATAACGAAGCTTGGGTTTGAGGACCTGGAAATTTGGTTGATGACCAACTAAGAATCCCCAAAAATATTGATGCTCTGGATGTTGATAATGATGGCTAACTCAAGACCAACAATCAAAGCCTCATACTCAGCTTCATTGTTGGTGCAGGGGTTGGAAAGATAGTATGAGATCACATCACGGTTTGGAGTTAGATCCTACCCCTGCCTTTCCTAAGAGAGTAGATCATGGTGCTTCACCTTTAAGAAAAGAAGCAGCATAATCAAAATGCATCTCCCATCAGCGGTTGTCGGCCTCCCCTAAGTTCATGATTTGTTCATTGGGGAGATCGCCACTAAGCGGAGAAACAACAGCAAGTGGGTTTGCTGTTAAGAAATCTACTAGTGCCTATCCTTTTACCGCACAGAGGGGTACAAATATGATATCAAATTGTGAGAGTATCATGGACCAATGTCAAACATTCGGATAACATCAGCCATGTCATGAGATACTGCAGTGGATTTGTTTGAGAGATCAAGTTCATCTTATGAGAAAGCATGCCGTAGCAAGATAGATCAAAGCAATGTTTCTTAATGGGTGAATAGTTTGCTTCAGCAGGAATCAGATAATCGCTGAGATAGTAAAGTGCACTCTCCTTTTCTTCGCCATTGGCTTGGGCCAACAGAGCACCGAGAGAGTCGTTCAATGCAGCAGTGTAAAGGATCAGTGGCCAGCCTGGGATAGGGGCTACTAGAACTGATAGCTTCACCAAGTACTCTTTGATGTCTTCAAAAGCATACTGACACTTATTATCCCACTTGACCTTGGCATCCTTTTTGACAAGTGCTAAGAATGGCTTGGATCTCTTTGATAGGTTTGAGATAAAGCATCTTAGATACAACACCCATCCTTGAAAGGATCTGGGTTGAGTTAAACTCTTAGGAGGTGACATTTCTAAGATAACATTGATCTTTTTAGGATCTATTTCTAATCCCCAGTGTCGAAAAATAGACCCAAGGAATTTCCCTGAAACTA
Organism: Cymbidium sinense; assembly: GCA_021442155.1. Classification (NCBI taxonomy): domain Eukaryota; kingdom Viridiplantae; phylum Streptophyta; class Magnoliopsida; order Asparagales; family Orchidaceae; genus Cymbidium; species Cymbidium sinense. Next base: position 141,766,302 of record CM038215.1, read on the forward strand.
CTCCAAATACACACTTCAGGGGATTCATTTTAAGGTTATATTATCTTAACTGTTCGAAAACTACTCTCAAGTCAAAGAGGTGGTCTTCCTTTTCTCTTCTCTTGACTACTAAATCATCAATGTAGCACTCAACCTGATGATGGATGAGTTTGTTAAAGATCTGAGTCATGGCCAGTTGGTATGTAGCACCAGCATTTTTAAGGCCGAAAGGCATGACCCTATAACAGAAGATTTTGATCGGGGTTCAGAAAGTAGTATTTCTTTCAAGAGACATCTTGATTTGGTTATAGCCAGATGACCCATCCATTAAAGGGAAGACTGCATGAGATGAGGCAATGTCCACCATTAATTCTGGTATAGGAAGAGGAAACTTATCCTAGGACATCCCTTATTTAAGTCCCTAAAATTGATGCAAATGCCAATTTGTCCATTCTTCTTCTTAATTGTGATGACACTAGCTAACCAGGTAGAATATTTTTCCTCCCTGATGAAACCAACATAGATTAATTTCTTAAATTCAAAAATGAGCCATTGTTCAATTTCTAATCGCATGCATCTAGGAGCTTGCTTAATAGAGGTAATGTTAGGATCTATTGCTAGCTTGTGGACTGCTACATTAGGAGATAATTCAGGCATCTCTTCATAATTCCATGCGAAGCAGTCTTTAAACTCAATCAATAGCCTAACTAAGTCATTGATTTCTTCTTCATTCATCAACGAACTGATGTATGTCGGGCAAGGATTTTCTTCTATCCCGAGGTTAATTTCTTTAAGTGTAAATTGTTGAATGAATCTCCTCTTCAAATTCTGGTGGTGCCTCTTTGACTTGGAGATCATCTTGATCATCTGAAGTTTCTAAACATACATTCTCATAAGAGTTGGTGTTGTGTGAGAAGAACCTATCAGATTTCAAATGGTTGGTAACAACTAGGCAATGATCTTCTTTATCGACCAGACCCATTGTACCGAATCATAGTCCTGTTCATGATTGTGCTTCCATGCCTATATTGTTCCATAGCTTTTTGAAGTATTCTAACATGTGCTTGGACCATGTGTGAAGAACTAAACCTTTATGTATAAGATTTTGAACACAAGGCGAGTAAAAGTCAAAAGGTAATTCCATTAATTCTTTAAAAGTGTCTTCCTCAAGCTCTACATCAACTTCAGGGTTTGAGGAGGATGATCCCAAAAAGAACTTCTTCTGCTTCATGTCATTAGAAGACTTAGGGACTTCCTTAACTACTAAACCTTTAACTTTTTTGAGTTGTAAGTGAGGTAAGAGCTAAGGTTCCTAACTGCTGCCTAATAGTTTCACATAAACTAGATTCGAATACTTTGCTTTGCTTGGAGGCCTAGTCTTCATCTCTGTTTGGATCAAAAGTCACCTCCAATGGAACCCGCTGAGAAGGGTTGGCTGGTATACTAATCACATTAGACTCAACCTCTAAGTTGGATTCTAAGTTTATGTGAATAGTAGGGGTACTCCTATGAACTGGAACATGACCTCTATTGGTTGAAGGCCAACTAGAGGGTCTCCCACCTCTAGAACTGCCTCTGTTTCTACCTCTGCCTCTACCTGGTGGAGGTTGAGCCATTCTACCCACATGTTCATATGATGGAATGAACTGTGGGTAGAATGTAATATGCTGATCTAGTTCATCTTCAATTCCCCTTTCTTGTGTACTTAGACTTTTATTTTTTCTTTTTATTTTCCTTTATCTTTTCTTTTGCGTCATTTCCTTTTTCTTTTGTATTTGTATTTGAATTTTTTCCAAGTTCATGAGAAAGGGTGTTTTGAGGAAGATAGTAGGTCGCATCCTTATAAATCTCAATCTCTCTAACTGAAAATGGATTTTCATCTCCGTTGACACGGTATTCAATTCCATCTTTTCTAAACTTGATGCACTGATGAAGGGAGGATGGAATGATCTTGTTCTGATGTATCCAAGGCCTACCAAGCAAAGTGGTGAACGAAGTATTTGAATCAATGTTGTAGAACTTAGCTTCAGTCTTTCACTCACTATCTTCAAAGGTAACACTATAGAACCTAAAGCTCACTCACCTTGATCATTGAATCCTCTCAACTTCATCTTATCTCCTCGGAGTGTAGAGATGTTAATCTTCAAATAGGCAATGGTCTTTAGACTCATAATGTTCAGATACACACAATCCATGAGAACTGGTGAACTATCCATGTCATAATGTAGAGGTGGCGGTTGTGCTCCAAGTCCCAGAAGAAGGTCCTCATGAAGGTGATCCCTTGAGCTTCTTTTTGCATAAGTGCTTCCTCACCTATAGTGGTGAGCTAAGCATATTTGGATCAAGGGCCTTGATTAGTGATTCCCTCATCTCTTTGGATAAGATAAGGGCATCATATATGCTTAGCTTAGATGGCAACTTTCTTAGATGAGAAAGGACATTGTAGTCCACCTTCGGCTAGTCTTCCACAAGCATATCCAAGGGTGGAGCATCTTGTGGAAGGGCTTCTCAATCTTCAGTACCAATGATTTGTTTTCCTCTATCTTGAGGTGCTACCCTAGGAAGTAGAACATTGCCACTATAAAGGTTGACTTCGGTAATCTCTTGAGGCAAGGTTGTGGAAGGTTCTACCTGCACTTCAGGCTCACCTACAGTATCTTCTATGAGACTCTTAGAATTGAATGATTCCACGTCTATCTCAAGAGGTGAACCCATAGTGTTCAGAGTTGGAAAGTCCAACTCTATCAGAAAGAGGAAGATCAAAATTGTTATAGTTTTTTAGACTTGATCTTCAACTTCTTGGAATTATTTGAAGGTACAAAATAGAAGTCAAGTAAAGTGAGTGGAGTAAGGGATTTGATGCCCTTATCCACTTATACAAGAGTTCTACTAGTATAAGAAAAGCTAGATGAAATGGAAGAAGTCATCGATGTGGAAGCTATAATTGAGTGGAGGCTGGAGCGGTGGGTGCTGTTAAAAGGCTATCAGCTAACATCTGCTTCTTCTAAGCTCCCACTTTCTTAGAGTTGGCACTTGGTAACTTGCAAACCTTCCTTGGTGTTGGAGGTTTGAGTGACTGCACAGAAAGCTTCTTGATCTTGAATAATTTTAGAGGTTTTAGACAAGAAATGTCCCAACCTTCTTTGGTTTTGGTAGGATCACATGTATCCCCAAGATTACCCTAATGGCGGAAGGTTATTCACAAGGTATTCCTTTGGGATAACTACTGACGATCTTGAAATTATTTAAGTTAGTCCTTGAATGTGAAGCAATCCTCCAAAATGTGGCTAGCATAAGGTGGTAAGGGAAAAGTTTGGATCATGACTTTTGCCTACTTCCTCGGTCTCTAGGCTAGCGAAAATTAGATTTTTTTATGAGATTCTTAAAGATTTTCCTAATTACCTCCCTCTTAAAAGAATAAGGTTTATTTAACTTATCTAAAAGAATAGGTGGACCATAACTACCTGGCGACAGATATGCATGCCACTGTTGTTGGTGGTATGGCGAGCGGTTGTCAGCCATGGAGGCGATGGAGGCAGTAGGGGTTTACTCGATGGTGGCAAAAGGTGGAGGCTGGTCATGGTCTCTGGTGATCTCTAGGCTGCTTCCCTTGTCAACCATACTCACTCTAGATTCTTCTCATAGACCTTCTTGGCTTTTTTCTTAGGCAAGCGATCTTGAAAAGGCAACTGTTTCCTCTCCTTGTATAGCTACCTTGTGATTAGCTTCTCAATATCTTTAGTGAAGCCCTTAAGCATGAAGGTCGGCCATGGATATTCTTCAAGAAAATCTCATGGCATGTTGTTCAAATCTGGTTCACACTTCATACTCGTTATGCCATCGAAGAATATAATCAATAAGGACTCACGGTGTTGTTGCTACAAGAGATCACTAATGTTCTTTGAGCTCTAAATCTCTTGATGAAGAGTTGATCTAACTGACAAATGTCTTTAAATCTTGGTAGTTCAACATACCAATCAAAGTAATACACTGGCTACTTTGAAAAGGCAAAAGAGCAAAGCATCGTCGCGCATGAATTACAACAAGCGGCCTAAGTGAGCTATGTGCCTGGGTTTCCACTTCAAAGCTTTTGAAGGAAGGAAGGACCCTTGGGATATTGGTATCAAATTCCTCTGGTAGGGTCTACCCTTTGGCAGATGATCCTCCCCAGGGCTTGAGCCAAAGCTTCCTTCACTCTTTGCTCAACCATGGATTTTATATCTTTTTCTTGTATGGAGGTACTTTCCACTACCTTCTATATATAGGCTAGTGCTACCTTGCTCAGCGGAGGTAAAGTCTTTGGGTCCAAGACATGCACTTCAGGATTGACATCAGTAGTAGGATGAACTAGGGGCTTATTTGAAAGCAAATAAAATTTTAACAAGTCCACAACTATTGTGCCATCTATCAATCTGCTCATCCTTCTCAGATGTCGAGGTGTTGGCGATTCTGCAATGTCTTTTGATCAACCTCATCACCTTCCATGGCTTGTTGTTCCAATAGAGATCCTCTAGTGTCAACCAGACTATGAGTCCCCAAATAAGTCATCTTTGTTGGGATCGAAGCTGACTTTCTCTTCATCTGACCAGTCATACCCCAAGATCTCCTTCTTCTCCATGAAATAATGTGCAACTATCTCATCTAAGAATGATCCATCTCAGTAGGTACAAATAATCTAGGATGATCGGTGTGATCACTGTCATGCACTGAGAGGCACCAGACCTCGCCTGTCACTAGAGAGTCAATCCTATATGGACTGTACTCACTAGATGAATGACACTCATGACTACTACTAGCTACAAGAGGGGTAACAATTCTAGGATGTTCCATTACCACTAGTGCATTTGGGTCATCTATCTATAACAATGTCACCATCTCCACATCGTTGTATGGAGTTGGTGAAGGGATGATGCTTGAGGTCACCACTCCTTCCAGCGGGCAAGGTCAGCGGAGAGCTCGCCTACCACAATAGGTGTAGAAGGGGTAAGATCCTAGTTGGATCACCAGCGGTGTGCTTTTCCCTGCCTTCATGGCCTTAGATGGAATAGGAGTATACGGCGGTGATGGACGAGGGGTAGAGTGGTGAGGTGGAGACACCACCAACTCTCTGTGCACAAGAATTGCCCTCCTATGGTGGCTAGTCCCAATGAGAAGGATACTATCAGTATGGTCGGCACGGGTAGTGCACCGAGCTGGGAAATCAATCAGAGCAAATGCTACCGACTAACGGTTGAATCTACATCACTCCCTGCTAGTAAAATGGGTTGTTTGGGCCTCCCTCTCCCTGAATGCCACATGGGGATGATAGATCAAAGATCAAACTATGTCGACTCACGTGTCTCTATGCCCACTAACGCATGAGGAGGCGTGCGACCTCTACTCCTAATCGGCTAAAATGCACCTGGAGGTGATGAGAATCCTCACGCATCTCTCTCGTGAGAGAGAGGATGAAATTGGTTTCTGACATGATCATCAGCTCATCCATAAATCTCTCATCTCCATCAGTGTATGATCAGATGTCAAGTGTTATAAAGGAGGAAGCCAGACTCAAATGTGGGAGCCACCCACCCTGAGTATAGATGGTAGGTAACCTCAGGCGACATGTAGAGCAACTACAATGGCTGCAAGCTGTGCTATGGCACATTGCCGGCACTTTCCTCAGACATCAAAATCAGACGGTAAGCCAATCTTGATGATCGGCTTCTGCTTGATCACCTTTGTCCTGCTGATTGTAGTGAGGGGAGTGCCCTCACAAGTAATCATGGCTCCCTCAAATCCCCAACCAAAGTGAATCAGTTGAGTATGGTCATGGAAGTCACATCTAAAGCTAAATCCATCTAAGAAGACCATTTCAACAGTAATAGACTAAAACTAAAGCGCTTTTGCTATAAAGATCTTGAGAAATGAACTTGTATCGATTTATCTCCATAGATTTTTGAATTTTGAATTTAAAATTTGAACCCACATCCAACAACTTGGAAGTGTTAAGTGGGGTTCAAATGGATTTGAAAGATTGATTGAAAGAGAATTTGAATATGAATCAAACTTCAATTTGGTATATTAAATATGGATTCAAATTTTTTGATAAGGATGCTTCCATAGTTTCATATTTTATTTTGAATTTGAATTTTTGATTTGAGGACCCTTTCCTTTAACAAATTTGGGTATGTTAAAGTAAGGGTCAAATTGATTTTATTTTTGTTTGATTATTTTGAATTTACTTAGCAAATTTAGGTATGCTAAGTGAAGTATTTGAAAAGTGATTGTTTTCTTTTGTGAATTTTGTTTTGATTTTGGAAAATTTGGAATCTCACTTAGCAAATTTAGGTATGCTAAGTGAAGAATCAAGTGTGTTTTGATTTTTTTGAAAATAGGATTCTTAACAAATTTAGGTATGCTAAGAAAATCATAAGTGTTTCATTTTTGTTTTGATGTTTTGATTTTTAAGAAAAAAGGTAGGATCCTTAGCAAATTTGGTATGCTAAGGGAATCCTAAGTGTTTCATTTGTTTTGATTTGTTTTGAAAATGGAGACTTTACTTTAGCAAATTTGGTATGCTAAAGATAAAGTCCCACTTAATTTCATGAAATGAAAATTTCACTTAGTAAATTTGGGTATGCTAAATGAAACTCCAAATGGCGTGTTCAAATTTTTTGATTTGTTTTGGTTTTGAAAATGGAAACTTCTCCTTAGAAAATTTGGTATGCTAAGGAAAGAAATTCAAAGGGGTGCTTGAAAATTTTGGTTTTGACTTTGGAAACTTCACTTTAAAAATGCGGTGAAGTTCTAAAAATATGTTTTGAAAATTTTGATTTTGGATTTGGAAACTTCACTTAGCAAATTTGGGTATGTTAAATGAAGTTCCAAATATGTTTGAAAATTTTTTTTATTTTGAGTTGGATTCACTTAACAAATTTGGGTATGTTAAATGAAGTTCCAAATGTGTTTGAAAATTTTAAAATATGATTGTTGATTCATTTTTTTGGATTTGGGAACATATGAAATGAAGTTCCAAATATATGTTTGAAAATTTTTGGATTTTGAATTTGGAGACTTCACTTAACAAATTTGGGTATGTTAAATGAAGTTCCAAAAAAATGTATTTGAAAATTTTGATTTTGGAATTTGGAGACTTTACTTAACAAATTTGGGTATGTTAAACGAAGTTCCAAATGTGTTTTGAAAATTTTGAATTATGGATTTAGAGACTTCACTTAACAAATTTGGGTATGTTAAATGAAGTTCCAAATGTGTTTTTGAAAATTTTGAATCTTGAACATGGAAATTTCATTTAACAAATTTGGGTATGTTAAATGAAGTTCCAAAAAGTTGTTTGAGAAATTTTGATTTGGGATTTAGAGACTCCAGTTAACAAATTTGGGTATGTTAAATGAAGTTACCAATGTGTTTTGAAAATTTTGATGTGTTTTAATTTTGAAGAGGACTTCCATTCAACATTTGGGTATGTAGAATGGAGATCAATCTTTTGAAATGTGAAATTTTGTTTTGTGTGATTTATTGCTTTTTTTTGAAGAGGAATTCCAACTTAATCATATGTGAGATATGTTTAAGTGGGCTTTTCAAATGATATTTTTTAATTGGGATGAAATCTTTATTTAATAAATTTGAGTATATTAAATGAAGGTGTTCATGTGTGCTTTTTGAAAAGTTTAATTTTTTTTACAAATGAAACTTCCATTCAATAAGTGTGAGTGTATTGAATAGAAAGATTCATGTGTGTTTTGAAAAAGTTTAATTTTGTTTGGAAATGAACCTTCCATTCAATAAGTGTGAGTGTATTGAATAGAAAGATTCATGTGAGCTTTTTGAAAACTTTATGATTATGATTGTGATTTTTTGGAAAAGATGATTGTTCATTTTATTTTGAAAATGAAATCTTCATCAAAGTGAATTGAAAGAAGTCATTCATTTGTGCTTTTGAAAATGTTAGTTTTTTTTTTGAAAATCCTTACATGTAACAATTATGGGAATTGTTAAATGAGGGTGATAAAATTTTGTGGAAAATATTTTATTAAGTGCATTTTTTGAAAAGGTGCTTTTTGAAAAACAAAGTTTTTATGGAAGATTTATTTTTTTGTCTTTATTATTTTAGAATGAACCTTTCCTTATCATGAAAATGATACGGAGGAAGTCTTTAAATATTTTCTTTTTATATAGATCTTTTCATTTTACCCATTGGAGAACCAATGGGGTTTTAAGACCAACAAGGAATGGTCCTAAAACCTAAAGATGTTGGCTAACTCAACTCAAGAATGAAATGATCTAAGTACCAATGGAAAGAAGGATAGTCTTGGATTCATACCAAAGTACAAACCCATACTCAAAGACAATGATCATTTACCAAAGATGGAGAGAGGAACCATCCCAGTAGTGCAAAAAATTATGGAGAAAATTCTATATGAGTCACCTTTCAAATCTGTCAGGAGAAAAGAAAGAGAACAAACCAATATAAATTCATCTTTTTAGGATGCCCCAAAGATCCACAGATGTACTTATTCAGGTGATTGAGCACGTCATTATGGAAATAGTGTACTATCTTAAAATATAGAAGTCACTACTCTTTAATGAACCTAATCACCTTAATAAGGACTCCTAAGGATGATGGGTTTGCATATGTATATAGAGATTCTTCCCTTTACATGAAAAGTAAAGTAGGGTTTATTTTAAATCGGGTTCATTAAGTTCCCTAGGGGTTAGTTATATCCTAAGGAAAACTCTCGATTAATGATCATTATCTTTGAAGATTTCAATAGGAAGGACTATCAATCGATTGGTTTATTTTTGAAAGATAAAATGGGATTGATCAAAAGAGGAGTTATTAAAGCCAAAAATAGATATAAGTAGATACCCATGATGCTGAAACCTAGCATCTCAAACTATCCTATAGTTGGGCTTTACATTTTTGAAATTGATTTAGTTTATTTGAGTTGTATTTTTCATTAGAAATTTATGACTTATGATTCCTTAACACAAGATTAAGGAAATGCCTAAGAGGTGAGGAATTATGCTTATGGCCACAAAGGGGAGAAGCAACCTCAGAACCTAAATCTAGGGAGCTTTGGTGGGGAAACTAAATCTAAGGAGAAAATGGGTAATTGGTTTGCCTCACAAGAAAGGACAAACCACGACTTGGACTTACAACCGGGGGTGGCCAACTAACTCTCCCTATGATTTTAAATACATGTAGGCAAGTCTTTATGCTTATGCAAGATAGCTAGGCTATTATTATTTAGAAAGAGACTAAGTCCTTAAACTCACTCCCTAAAGAGACTAGATCATGTAAAGGGGCATGCTTCAAATGACCTAAATCTAATGCAATTCAAATTTCATTTTATTTTCATTTTGGACAATTATTTTGACTCGGGATAATAGGATTCATATGACTAATGCATGAGAAAGAAGTTATTGGCCAAAATCATGAAAGGAGGAGGTGAGTTTCCACCATGGCTCTCAAAGGTCAAGCCAAGTTTCTTGGTAAGGTGGAAGCCCGACAATCAAAAGTGAAATAAGATACATTTGTGCATGATATTACAAAAAAAATTGCTCATCCAACTAAGGGGTTGCAAATTCTTTTATCTTAATTTTAAACCTAAGCTTTAGGTGAGACTATGAGTTGTTTAATTTTTATTTTGAGTTGTTAAATTGGGTAGAAGATTTATTTTTTCTTAAAGGGCCTAATCCACATCCAGCCATATATAAAAGCAAGGAAGAAACTAGAAAAGCATGCCACTTAATGCAAAAAAATAAACAAATCATCAATCAATTTATAAAGCTAATCACAAAAAAGAATAAAGGCCATTGTGGTGGGCACCACAAACAAAATATCAAATTGGGTAGAGCTCTACCCTTATACAACCTGATTACAAATGAATTAAATTATAATTAAGCAAGGAATTCATTGTTATGGGGGTCTTCAAGCTTTATTCTTCTTTCTTCTTTCTTCTTCTTTCTTCTTTTGGTTCCTTCTTTTGGATGGTTGGAAGGTAGATGCTCCAAGGCTTCACATGGTGCATAAGATAGGATCTTATGACCAATGCTCATCCTAATCCCCATAACAATCATTCCAAAAAATCTAATTACATAAATTTACATGAAAAGGAAAATGAAATCTAACTAACACCTAAAATAAAGGTTAGCTAAAACAAACCACACAAATCCCAAGCATGTATATTGGACTTATCACCACACATGGGTGACTAAGTCCACGACTATTGGATTATGCTTAGGGGTATAAAGCACTAAAAAAAATTTATATTTTTATTTATGATAAGCACAATCCCAGAAAAGAATAGTTAGACTAAGAGCATCCTACCATTCATTCTCTGAACATACACCTAACATCCAGTCTAAAACATATATCATAAAATAAAATAAACATCAAACCATGCAACCTAACCTAAAGCTAGAAGTGGTGACTTAGAATGTGTAATGTGTGTGAAGGTTTGTGTGGTATGCTTAGCTATGGCTTTAGGTTCAAATTTTCTAAGTGTGAAAACATGTTCAACTTAGATGAGGGTTTCATTTAAGTTGTTTAATTATTTTGGATTGATTTTACTGCATGTTTTGATTGTGTTTAAGTGGATCTACAATTAATTATTAAGTTATGAAGAGAGGGAAAGAAAGAGAACTTCTCTCTTTCCTTCCCTAACCTAAGTAATTTCTAAAGTAGATTCACATTTTAGTTTTGTGAATATTTTGATTAAAATCTTTTAATTAATCTAAGTTTAGATGAACTCTAAAAAACCTATTCAAAAGAAAGGCATTTTAAGATTAAATAAAATGAATCAAAATTCACATAACACACATTACTTCATTTCTTTCTTTCCAACATATATAACATGCATATGGATGGACCAAGCATATCTATACATACAAATGAGATATTTAACACACTTTATGATGCATGCTAAGTAATCCATTTAAGGAAATTTAGAAGTTGAATATGCATGATTTTTCTTAAGTAGAAAGGGTTTCCTTATCCAAATTTTCACATACACACATGAAAGTAAGAAAGGCATAAGTGAGCATAGCCATTAATTGTTAACAAGACCTACTTAGGGCTACTTAAAATCCTCACAACCTGGGTTGTCAAACTAATATACCACTTTCCTTAAATACAAACATGTGTATAAAAGAAATGAAATGGAAAAGGAGAATGCAAAAGTTGTATTAATGGATTCATTTTATGCAATTTATGTATGCAAGTATAGATAACCCTTCTTAGATAGCATAGAGATGAATAGGATATGGAATTAAGTGAGTGTTAGGTCCTTTTCAAATGAACCATATATCTCACCAAATTCTATTCAAAACTATACCAACATAAGAGAAAGGAAACCTATGCTAAAGCATACCTTTATATTCTTTCACATGCAAACTCATAATTAAAATATAAGTAGCATACTTTTAGATTGGTATTTGATTTATATGTTTTAAAAATAATTTGAATTTGGTAGTGATAATAGCCACTCATATTTCTACTTTAGCCAACACATGCAAATTTAATGTAAAGTAAATAATTTCATTTATAAATTTTAATTTGAAAAAAAAAAACATGAATGCATGAAACCACTTGACATACAAATTTAACATGTTGGGGAAAGACTCAAAGCAATGAAAGCATGTAAATAAGTTCACTTCACTTAAATCCTAAAGTCATTCTTATAGAATAAGAAAATTTAAAATAAATCAAAGTGAATTCAATGTGAATTTTGTTTAGTTTGGAGTTTGATTTAATTTTGAAAAGGTGAGATGAGTTTGCTATTCCTAACCCATTTAGACATGTGTTTGCTATTTTTGTTTAATTTTTTAGATAATTAGATCCACTTTTATGTATTAATTGGGTTAAGGTATGAATTAAGTAACTTAATTAACCCTTACCTACACCACCTTAGAATAATTAATCAAATAATTATGAGCCAATGAGATGACATAAAAAACTAACAAGGAATTTAAATTTGCAATGCATCTAATAAAAAAGGCCTAATATAATTTCAATTAAAGTTAATTAAGCTAAGGGGTTTAGCTTAAGTAATTTCAAAACACCCTTTCACGCATATGAATTGGGTTTTAATTTCCTTAATTAAACTTAGGCTATTAAACATTGTAGCATCTACCCAAAATAGATTAATTAAGTTTAGGAACTTTTTAGAATTTTTAAAAATCAATTAATGGGATAATTAATGAATTAGCCCTTAATTAAGATGAGATTAAGGAGAGAAAAGGTGGTTTAGGGAATAGCTTAGGGGAAATGCCCCAAAATTATTTCTTAAACCTCCTATCCACTAGATATGACCTTAATCAGCCCTAATCATGGATTAAAACCACTAATCATACCCTAATTATGCTTAATTATATAAGGAGGGTAATTAAGAAATCCATATGAAATTCTCCTAATTAAGCTTTCATTAAACCCCAAGAAAATTAGGGGAGGCAGAAGTCATCCCCTAAAATATACCCAAGAAGTTTGGGATAAATCAGATGCTTAATTAAAAGGTAATTAACAAAATGAAGTTTCAAATACAACCCAAAATTATAGAAAATTATAATTCAAATCCCATTGAAATTAATTTTAAAATAATCTTTGTTGAATTATCTTTCCATAGGATTTTATTTCATATTTTTCTAATTGTAGAGAGAGTTATGAATTTTAGAAGATCCCTAGATTAATTAAAATTAATTAAGGCATTTTAACTAACCCTCTCACTAATGCGCACTGGCGTGCGTGGTCGCACATACATGCATAACACGGGAACTTAAATGTCAAATCCAAAATGGTGGCTAGTAGCGAACACAGTTTGATCTCTGCCATCCGATCAAAGATCTGACGGAGATCTCCCATTTTAAAATGGATAAAGGAAATCTAAACATGAATTATCGTCCCCATCCAAAATATGGGATGGACTGAGATCTCCAAGTTCTTCCCTTGATCAATAGAGATCGCCCATGATCAAGGGAAGATCCAAGCTCGAGATGATTCAAACCAAACTCAACCCACACCATCTAAAGCCAAAGAGCGGCACATCCAACAGTCAAAAATCCATGGGATTAAAATTTCTTTCACAAAGCTCCATACCACATTGAGTTTAATGGTCAGAAAATCCTACCTCGCCGGAGGTGATCACTAGTGCTCGATTCCCTTGGAGAAGGTTTGTCTGGTTGAGACGAAGCCTTGCTAAAGTTTTAAGCACTTGAGGTTAAGTGGATTGGTATATGGACCACCTCCTCCAGCTTGCGCTTGATTGAGCTCCCCTTGCCTTTGGAACTCAAAGAGCTTGGGTGCACTGACTTGTCTCGAGTGTGAGGGAATTGGGTGGAAATTGAGTGAAGAAAAGTTACTCTTCAATCTCTTATTTTACTATTCAAAACCGAGGATGAAAATGCGAGCTCTAAGCTGGGATCACTGATGGCTCCTTACTCCCAATCAATCAAATGGATTGAATTAATAAATTAGGGGAGTATATCTCCCTTGAAGGATGGACGATCATCCATCCACTTGCCATTTTGATCCAATGGAGCAAAGGTGTTGATTAGTTGGAGTGTGCACATGGTCAATTGAGCCAGGTGGATGCCAACCTCCCATGTGCTTGAATTTGAGTGAGAGGGAATTTGAATTTGAGTTTTGACCATGGGGTCGGGTTTGGTCTAGGGACCAATGACCCAAACCCATTGGGTTGGGTGCACCACTCTTCATTAGGCCCTTGAGCTTTTAGGAAAGCCTCGTGTGATATGAAGTGGGTATGACCAAATTACCCATTTATTAGCCAAAATTTTTTCTATGGCCTAGGGTAGAATGGTCATTTTTTTTTAATTTTACTTTGGATATGTTGGGTATGTGGAGAAACTAGGTTTGGCCAAGTTTCATGAGATTTGGAATTCATTTGATAGGGTTTGGCTCATGTTGACCCATTTAGGTCAAAATGGGTCAACTTAGATCAAGTTGACCAAGTGGTCAAATTAGGTCAAACCAAAGGTTGGATCAAGTTCATATGACCATTTGAAATGTTTTGGTGAATTTGGTTTGCTTCAATTTGGATTAGTTTTGAATTTGGCTCATATGACTTCATTTAGATCAAATGGGTCAAGTTGACCTATTTGACCTATTTGACCTATTTGGGCTAGGTCAAGGGTAGGTTTAGGTTAGTTAGTCATATGGAGTGGATTGGTATCTTTGTTTCCAATCAGATTTTGGTTAAGTTCAATTTTGGCTCAACATGACCCCTTTAGGTCATGGTCAAAATCAATGGGCTAGGTTCAAATGTTGGATTGGTCAAGTTCAAATATATAGGTCGAGTGAACTTAGATCAATGGTTTCAATCAATTTGGCCTATGGAAATTTGGCTATGTTAAGTTTCATTTGGGCTAAGTGTTGACTTGGTCAACCTTATGTTTGACTTGTTTGACCCATTTTGAGATTGATCATCCCATGATGATTGTTGATCATGATAAGAGGCATATGAGTTTGTTCAATCCAATTTGGTTAGGATTAGAATTTGGTGGTAGTTTAGGTCACTTTGGGTCAAGTGAGCCTAAGTGGGTCAAATGGCTTGGTCAAAGCTTGATTTGAAGTTGATTGATCTTGTATATGGACTCATGATTGAAATATAAATCCATTTACAAGTGGTTTGAAGTCAAATAAAATTTGATCCATTTAACAATTTCATATTCAAAGGGAGAATATGAAGGGATTTTGGGTTTGATTTTGGAACAAGGTTTTGATTGTTTGATTGAAGTTTGGATTTATATATGGGCTCATGATTGTAGGGTTGATTGAATCATGAGAGAAAATCAAGAATTTGGTTTGATTTGAAATTGATTTGGCTAAGTTCAAGATTTTAACTTGAAAGGCTTAGATTAGATTTTGAGTTGAGTTGAGTTTGATTTTTGGAATTGGTTTTGATTGTTTGAATTTATATTTCATTTATATATGTGAACATAAATGAGAATATAATTGGATCATGAGAAAATTTCAAGGATTTGAAGTAGTTTAATCATGATTTAGGCTAAGTCCATTAAGAAGGATTTAAGGGACTTAGAAAATTTTGGAGTAGGGATTTGAATTTTTAAATTTGGTTTGATTGATTTATATTTATATTTCATTTATATATGTGAATATAAATGATAATATAAATGAATTATGAGAAAATCCCATGACTTTGAGATGGTTTGATCAAGATTTAGGCTAAGTCCATTCATGGAAAACTAAGGACATAGGGAAATTTTAAATTGAGAGTTTAATTGGAGGGTTTGATTTTATTATTTATATTTATATTTCATTTATATATGTGAATATAAATGGGAATATAAATGAGTTTTGAGAAAATCCCATGAGTTTGAAATGGTTTGATCAAGGTTTAGGCTAAGTCCATTAATGGAAAAATAATGACTTATGAAAAATTTCATGAATTGATTTTGAATTTTGAGTTTGGTTTGATTGGTTTAAATTTATATTTCATTTATATATGTGAATATAAATGATTTATGACAAAATTTCAAGGGTTTGAAGTGATTTGATCATGATTTAGGCTAAGAAATTTTTTGGAGTTAGGAATTTAAGGACTTAAGAAATTTTTTGAAGATAGGAATTTTGATGGATTTTGATCATGAGTTTCAATCATAAATTTCAATCATGAATTTCAATCATGGAATTGATTTGAGTTTGGAGAAAATCAAATAGAATTGATTTGGAGTTTGACTTGAAAGAAGGAAAGTGATGAATGGTTTAAGCAAAGGGTAGGAAGTTTTCCTAACACCACTAAGGCATGACCTATTCTTATGGCTAACTCTTCTAAGTCTCTAGGGCTAAGTTGAGTGTCCACCTAATCACTAGATGTGTCTTAAGACTAAGGAACTCTAAAGTCTAAGAGAAGTCTATGTCTAAGATGGAGGGGTTGAGAGCTCATTCTAAAATGAGGTCAACAAAGATACATCCACATCATATGACTAACCAAACCTAAACCTACCCATGACCCAGCTCAAATAGGTCAAATGGGTCAAATTGGTCAACTTGACCCATTTGACCTAAATGAAGTCATATGAACCAAATTCAAACCAAATTGAATCAAACTAAAGCCACCAAAACATTTCAAATGGTCATATGAACTTGACCGAACCCTTAGTTTGACCCAATTTGACTAATTGGTCAACTTGACCCAAGTTGACCCATTTTGACCTAAATGGGTCAACATGAGCCAAATCATACCAAATGAACTTTAAATCTAATGAAACTTGGCGAAACCTATTTTTTTAACATACCAAACATATCCAAATTCAAAATAAGCCAAATGATTATTTTACCCCTAGGCCATAGAGTAAATTTTGGCCAATTCCACTTGGAATTTGCTCAAATCCTCTTCATACCTACTTGATACTCTCCTAATAGATCAAGTGAACACTGTGGAGGGTGGCAAATCCAATGGATTTGGTCAGCCCAATTGACCCAATGAAATACCACTCCCTTTGATACATGGGAATCATGCCTCCACTTATTTTGAGCACATGGGGAGTTCATATTCCCACTCCTCTGGCCAAATCAAACTAAAGGATATGCAAATAACCTAAAAACCCTTTGAATCAAGGCAATTGGATCAAAATGGCAAGCTTGTGCTCGGCCGTCAGATTTCCAAAGGTGGAGATATACTCCCCATAATTCATTTCAATTCTAACTTCCCCTCTGTCGATTAAAGCTTAAGAACTCAAAGAAAGACTTAGAGAGTCTTCTCAAGCTTCCTAGAGGGATTTGAAAACTTGATTTCTCAATTTTCAAAGTTTGAAAATAGGAGGTCCACAAAAAAATTCACTGGACAAAATCAAGACAATTCCCTTTGTACACCCATCAAGCCTAAGCTTGCCCAAGTATATAGGAGAAAAGACAGAGAGCAAGTGAAAGCGCTATCAAGCCCTGAGGATCATCGGGCCAAAGGGTAGACCCTACTGAGGAATTTGATGCAATCCAATATCCCAAGTTTCATGTCACCTTCAAGAGCTTTGATGGTGGGAAACCCGAGGCAACATATTGCACACTTAGACCTTGCAACACCTGGCGACACTTTGCTATTCTGCTCTTCATCAAGAGAGGATAGCTTTGATTGGTAAACTTCCCAACAGTTCAGTAAAGACATTTGTTGAGATGGAGCAACTCTTTATCAAGAGGTTTGCTAGAGCTTAGCAAAGGGTTACTGTTGGTGATCTCATTGTAGCACAACAATACCCAAGTGAGTCCCTTGTTGACTATATTCTCAGATGGCGTAACCTGAATATGAAATACGAGCCACAGTTATTTGAGCAGCATACCATTGAGATTCTTCTAAAGAATATCCATGGCTCGATCGCCTTCATGCTTAAGGGCTTCACTATCAAAATATTTGAGAAGCTAATCAACAAGGTGGCTAGTCTACAAGGAGAGGCCAAATAGTTGCCTTTTCAAGACCAGTTGCCCAAAGAAAATCTATAGAAGGTCTATGAGAAGAAGCTAGGAACAGTGATAGTGGTAGATAAGGGGAAGTAACCAGTTAGAGATCAGTCTGAGAGACCACGACCTCAGTAACCTTTGCTTCCACCTACTTTACCACCAGAGGTCCCCTAGCCCATAATAGCCTCCATGGCCGCCATATACCTCCTCAGCCATACCGCCAGCAGCAGTGGCACACATACTCACCGCCAAGTAGCTATGGTCCACCTGCTCTTTTAGATAAGCTTAACAAATCTTATTCATTTAAGAGGGAGGTAATCAGGAAGATCTTTATGAATCTCTTAAAGAAGTCTAATTTTTAGCTACCCGAGCCTAGGAGACTACAGAAAGTGGGCAAAAGCCATGATCCTAACTTTTGCCTCTACTACCATATGCTAGGTCATATTTTGGAGGATTGCTTCACATTTAAGGACTGGCTTGAACATAGCTTCAAGACCAGTGTTGTAGTTATCCCAAAGGAATACCTTTTGGAACAACCATCCGGTTCTATTAGGATAATCCTTGGGGATACATGTGATCCTTCTAAAATAAAAGAAGGTTGGAATATCTCTTTATCCAAAACCTCTAAAAAAGATCATCCGTAAGATCAAGAAACTTTCGTGTGCTGAGCCTCAAACCTCCAACATCAAGGAAGGTTTTCATGCCACCTTGAGAAAGGAGGAGTCAAGAAGTGTGTCACCGATGTGACCAAGAGTGCAACCACGATCGAGTCCAAACCTCTAGTCACGGTAACTACCACATTGATGACTTCCTACTTCAGCTAGTTCTTCTTCTTCTACTAGTAGAACTCTTGTATCGGAATAAGAGCATCAAATTCCTTACCCCTCTTACTTTACTTGATTTCTACTTTAGTACCACCTATCAAATCCAATAAATTGAAGAATAAAGCTAGCTTGAATTACATTTGTGTCACCTCTGATGGGTTGTCTACTTCTATTCCTAATGATAACTCTTCAAGTCAAAATAATAATAATAATTCTGATCTTCCTCTTTCTAATTTAGAGTTAGACTTTCTTACTCTGAATACTATGGGTTCACCTCTTGAGATGGATTTGGAATCATCTGATTCCTAGGGTTCTATAGGAGAAGTTGTAGGTGATTCTAGTGTGTAGGTAGAACCTTCCATTACCCTGACACAAGAGATCACCGAAGTCAACCCATAGGGGAAGCAAGGTTCTACCTCCTAGCACCTCAAGATAAGGGAAATAAGTCATTGGTACAGGATCGAGAAGCCCCTCCACAAGATGCTCCACCCTTGGATATGCTTATGGAGGATCACAAGTGGACTACAATGTCCTCTCTCATCTAAGAGCAATACGTAACTAAGCATATGATGCCCTTGTCTTATCCACAGAGATGAGAGAATCAATAATCAAGGCTCTCCTTGATCCCAAAAATATGCTTAGCTCAACTGCTACTATAGGTGAGGAGGCACATTACAGAAAAGAAGCCCAGGGGATTACTTTTTCAGATGAAGATCTTCTTCTTGGGGGCTTGGAGCACAATCGTCCCCTCTACATCACAGTTGACATGGGAAGATTCAGACTCACCATAGTTCTCATTGATCCAGGTGCATCGGTGAATATTATGAGTCTAAAGACCCTTTCCTATTTAAGAATCAACATCTCCACACTCCAAGAAGATCGGATGATGTTGAGAGGATTCAATGAACAAGGTGAGTGAGCTTTAGGTTCCATAGTGTTACCTTTAGAGATAGGTGACTGGAAGACTAAAGCCAAGTTTTATATCATTAATTTGAATACTTCATTCATTGTGTTGCTTGGTAGGCCTTGGATATATTAGAATAAGATAATTTCATCCTCCCTCCATCAGTGCATCAAGCTCAGAAAGGATGGGATTGAATACCATGTCAATGGAGATGAAAAGCCATTTTCAACTAGAGAGGTTGAGATTTATGAGGATGCGACTTGCTATCTTCCTCAAAACACCCTTTCTCATGAACTTGGGCAAAACTCAAATTCAAAAGAAAAAGAGGATGAAGAGAAAGAAAAAGCAAAAGAAAAAGAAAGCAAAAAATGAAAATCTAAGTGAACAAGAAAGAGGAATTGAAGAAGAAATAGATCCTCATATCAAATTCCACCCACAGTTCATTCCATCATATGGACATGTGGGTAGGATGCCTTAACCTCCACCAGGCAAAGGTAGTTCTAGAGGTGGAAGACCCCCTGGTTAGCCATCAGTGAATAAAGGTTATGTTCCAGTTCGTAGGAGTACCCCTACTATTCACATAGACTTGGAATCCAGCTCAGAGGATGAGTCTAATGTGATTAGTATACCAGCCAACCCCTCTCAACGAGTTCCATTGGAGGTAACTTTCAATCTAGATAGATATGAAGACTGGGCCTCCAGACAAAGTAAAGTATTCAAATCAGGTTTATGTGAGACTATCAGGCAGCAACTGGGAACCTTAGCTCTAACCTCACTTTCATCTCAAAATATTGAAGGTTTAGTAGTTAAGGAAGCCCCTAAATATCTAGTGATATAAAGTCGAAGAGATTTTTTTTGGGATCATCATCCTCAAGTCTTGAAGTTGATGTAGAACTTGAGGAGGATACATTTAAAGAATTAATAGAATTACCATTTGACTTTTACTCGCCTTGTGTTCATAATCTTTATACATAGGTTTAGTTCTCATATTCTCAAATGAAATTAAATACTTTGAAAAGCTATGGAACAATATAGCGGGAAGTACAATCAGAAGGGGATTGATGCAGTGGGTCTAGTCATGATACTTGGTTGTTACCAATCATTTGGAGTCTGATAGGATCTTTTCACACAACACCAACTCTTATGAGAACATGTGTTTAGAAATCTCAAATGATTCAGATGATCACCAAATCAAAGTTGCACCGCCAGAATTTGAAGAGGAGATCCATTCAATAATTGACAAGCTTAAAGAAATCAACCTCGGGATAGAATAAAATCCACACCCGATGTACATCAGTTTATTACTAAATGAAGAAGAAACTAATGACTTAGTTAGGCTATTGACTGAGTTTAAAGACTACTTCACATGGAGTTATGAAGAGATGCTCGGATTATCTTCTGATGTAGTAGTCCACAAGCTAGTAATAGATCCTAACGCTACCTCTATTAAGTAAGCTCCTAGATGAATATGATTAGAAATCGAATAATAGGTCATTTCTGAAGTCAAAAAATTGATCGATGTTGGTTTTATTGGAAAGAAAATACTAGTTGTGTCATCCAGTTAAGAAGAAGAATGGCCAAATTCACATGCGTCAATTTTAGGACTTAAAGGCATGTCCTAAGGATGAGCTTTCTCTTCCTATACCAGAATTAATGGTGGAAATCACCTCATCTCATGTAGTCTTCTCTTTCATGGATGGGTCATCTGGCTATAACTAAATCAAGATGTCTCCTGAAGATGAAAGAAACATTACTTTTTGAACCCCGATCAGAATCTTCTATTATGTCATGCCTTTTGACCTTAAAAATACTGGTGCTACATATCAATGGGCCATGACTCAAATCTTCAATGAACTCATCCATCATCAGGTTGAGTGCTACATTGATGATCTAGTAGTCAAGAGTAGAGAAAATGTAGACCATCTCTTTGACTTGAGAGTAGTTTTCAAATGGTTAAGATAATATAACCTCAAAATGAATCTCCTGAAGTGTGCATTCAGAGTAGCTTCACGAAAATTTCTTTGGTTTGTTGTCTGACACTGGGGAATAGAAATAAATCATGAAAATATCAAAGATATCTTAGAAATGCCACCTCCTAAGAGTTTAACTCAACTCAGATCCTTCCAAGGATGGCTGACATATCTAAGATGCTTTATCTCCAACCTATCGAGGAGATGCAAACTATCTCAGCACTTATCAAAAAGGATGCCAAGTTCAAGTGGGATGACAAGTGTCAGCATGCCTTCAAAGATATCAAGCAGTATTTGGTAAAGCAGCCAGTTCTAGTAGCCCCTATCCCTGACAGGCCACTCATTCTCTACACTACTACATTGGACGACTCTCTTGGCACTTTGTTGACCCAAGCCAACGACGAAGGGAAGGAGAACGCTCTTTACTACCTCAGCCATCATCTTATTTCTGCTGAAGAAAACTATCCACTTATTGAAAAATATTGCCTAGCTTTGATCTTTTCCTTTCAAAAGTTACAACATTATATGCTTTCTCATAAAGTGAACTTGATCTCCAGAACTAATCGACTACAATATCTCATGACATTAATGCTATCGGATGTTTGCATGGTCCATGATTCTCTGTTTGATATCACATTGTTGCCTCGTGCGTAAAGGATAAGCAGATTTCTTAGCAACACACCCACTTCTGCGATTCTCTCCACTTAGTGAGATCTCCACGATGAACAAATCATGAACTTAGGGGAGGCGGCAACCGATGGGATATGTATTTTGATGGTGCGCTTCTTTTCATAAAGAGAACACCACGATCTACTCTTCCGAAAGGCAAGGGTAGAATAGTTCTCTAACTCATAATGTCTGAGATTCTCATGCTATCTTTCCAACCCCTGCACCAATAACAAAGCCGAGTATGAGGCTTTCATTATAAGTCTGGAGTTAGCCATCACTATTAGTGTCAATATCATCAACATCTTTGGAGATTCTCAGTTGGTCATCAATCAGATTGCCGAGTCCGACAAGGTTCTCAAACCCAAGATTTGTCATTACCATGAGTATACCATGAAGCTGTTATCCCAGATTTTCAAAGTTACCATCTACAAGGTTCCCCGAGTAGAGAATGTAGTAGTAGATGCTTTGGCCAAACTTGCTAAAGAATTGGCATGTCTGGAAGATAAGTCCATTTCAATAAGGATCCAAAATAGACAAGTCCTATCCCTTATTGATGTTAAACTCATTGAGAGACTTTCTCTTGAAAGGGAGGTTGCCGTTGCCAAGATGGACAAAGAGCTAGATTGGAGGCAACCGTTCATAGACTATTTGAACACTGACAAACTATCTCAAGAAAAGTCACAAGCCCATCAGTGAAAGAGCTCTCTCCCTGCTTGATGGAACCACAGACGGTCCTTTCATCAAATGTGGTATGTTGTTTAGATAAACATGAAGCCCATGACATTGTAATCGAGGTACATTCAAGTCTATGCGGAGCACATCAATCTGGTCTGAAGATGAAGATGAAGATCAAGAGACTAGGATACTATTGGCCTTCGATGATTACAAACTGCATGGATGTAGCTAGGAGATGCCATCAGTGTCAGGTACGGTGTGGTCCTCCACCAACCACCCAACATTCTACACCATTGGCCTCATGGCCATTTATTCTGTTGGGCTTATGGGTCGATCCTCCTTCTTCCAAGGGTCATGGTTCATCTTAGCTACCACACTACTTTTCCAAGTGGGAGAAGCCATCCACTCGAGAGGTCACAACTCATGTACTTCATTTTAGAACCATATCTATATAGGTTTGGGGTACCTCGATGAATTATATCTGATAATGGTACTGCATTTGAAAGTACAAAGATCAACAGCTTCATCAAAAGACATAGTATAGATTGGAGATACTCCACCATCTACTACCCCAGAGCAAATGGCTAAGAGGAAGCATTCAATAAAACTCTCATCTAAATACTAAAGAAGACTCTTGATGACAAGTGGAATGGTAGAGTTGAAGCCTTGTGGGCTTACCAACCACATACCAAACTCCAACTCAATCTACCTCATTTTCTTAGTGTATGGGTTTGAAGTTCTACCTTTAGAAGTTCAACTCCTCACTAAGGATAGCATTGGGTCAAGATCACTATAGAAGAATGCAAAGTTGTGTGGTTAGAAGATCTTAAAGGTTTGGAGGAGAGTGTCACCTGGGGCGAGAACCTCGAGTTGTACAAAGCCAAAATGATTCAAGCTCACAACAAGGCTGGTCCCTAGGTCTTTCAGTAGGAGAACTTGTGTTAGTCTAAGGAGACCAATTGTGCCCATCAAAGATGGGAGGCAAGTTTGAACCCACTTGGGAAGGCCCTATGTCATAGAAGGCCTACCAAGGAGGATCTTATCGACTTATTGATTGTAAAGAACACTTGCTTAATGGGGTTCTATTTGAAGAAATATTACCCATGAAATAAATCATGTTTGAAAATAATTCTATCAATCAACAAAATTTGATTCCATTTCATCAAAATCTCTTCTTTGAAGCGTTGTTTGCTTGTCTTGCTAATCCGTGGCGTGTTTAGGGGTGTAAGAGTCCCCTAGTGGCATCCTATCCCTCTTTCACAACACAAACATAATCTTTTGGTGCTATTAGAATAGGTGTAAGAGAACCTGAGGGGCATCCTATTTTGATTAACATAACTAAGTTAGGTGTAAGAGAACCAAAGTGGCATCCTTTCTTAGTGGGAATTCCTGGTTGCCATTCGTGGCACCATTTCATAAAATCCCCTAACGTGTTTAAGGTAGGTGTAAGAGTCCCCTAGAGGCATCCTATTCCTTTTAACACATGCACAAACAAACATAAATCTTTTATCTCGAGCTATTTTGATGTGGGAGCAAGCCTCTTGTGGCACTCACTCATTAGCTGCTCTAGGTCGGGTCTACATGCTACCTCATAGTATGTCACCCCTGGTCACTTGTTAGTGGATGTGAGTCCGCTTTCTTCTAACTTGACCATTGCAAACCAAGCATTGTTAGTATGGTAGGCTTCACCCGACTAAGCTACCTCGTGTTGATTTTATTTAAGAAGATGTGAGTTACCGTGGTTTCTTCTTGAATCAATAATCATGATCTAACTGAGTTGAGTATATTTGAGGTTTAGGATAAGTCCCCCAGAGGCTCCTTTCCACTTGACTATATTTGAGTTGATATAAGTCCTCCAGTGGCATTCACTCAGTAGTCGTCTTAGGTCAAATAGTTCCTGTCGAGACGAAGACAAACTATCCCAGCAATCATTCCGCTATAGAAGGATGTGAGTCCCCAAGCTTTCTTCCTAGGCTAATTATTGCAAACCAATGGGCACCTTAGGTTGTTTGATGTTCACTATCTTGCGACTCTGATACACCACTCTTGGCAGATGAGTCCAGCTTTCTCCTTGAGTTGGCCACCGAATACCTATTTGATATATGACTAGCCATGTCATCTTCTTCAGGGTTTTGGATTAAGCCCTTAGCGGCCCCATCTCCTGTGGGCATATAATTTGGATCACGTCCTTTGCGATCCCATTTAGACACTACCTGGGTTACTTTTGGATTAGATAATCCCCCTTTCTTAGTAGCCACCCCTGTGGTTGGAGAATTTGTTCGGGGATGCGATTCTCCCGTTTAGTAAATAGATAGGTCTAGAGGATATAAGCTCCTTCTCAATTTGATCCCTCACAAACTAATATGGTCCATAATAAACTAAACAAAATTAATTTGTGGATTAGAATTCAAGCCCCAAGGCCCTTTTCCCAAGCGGGCATCTATCTTTAGGCGTGTAGAACTCCCTATAGGAATTGCGACTCAATTGAGATAAGTCCCAGTGGACTCACTCCATAATACCCTTAGGTGGGTTCAATCTATTTTGATTAAAAGTGTTACCCCGGTCATTTTGTTTGAAGATGTAAGACTATGATGCATTCTTTCTTTCTAGCATGATTCAACCGGACGACCTGGTCGGGTTTGATTTGTTGCTAAAGCGATCACCCGGTGGTCTTTTATGGAAGATGTGAGTCTTTGAGCTTTCTTCCCTTCAATTGATCATTGCAAACTGAAAGGCACTCCTTTGGTCGAATAGTTCTCCCATTGGCCGGGAAGCTACTCCTTTTGGTTTAGTAAATCTGAGATAGGTCTAGGCTAATATAAGCTCCTTCTCAGTTTGATTCATCACAAACCAATGGAATCCATCAAAATAAATCTAAAAAAATGAAATTAATCTTGACTATCTTTGAGTTGATCTAAGTCCCCCAGTGACATTCACTCAATAGTCAGCCCTAGGTTGGGTTCAATCTGTTGTCTTATCAATAGATTATCACAGTAACTGGTTCCCACTTTGGAGGATGTAAGTCTACTATGCTTTCATCCTAGTACAGTTGCTGCATACCAAAAGGCATCCCTTTGGTTGGCTAGTCCTACTATGTGTTTAATAGACTACCCCTTTGGCTTGATAAATTTGAATTAGGTATAGTCGATCACAAACCAACAGGGTTCATCTCAAAAATCTAAATCTAAAAATAGAAATAAATTCAACCCTCTTCCATAGTGGAAAATTTCTCCCCATCGAGACTCAAATCAAATCAAACCCCTAATCCCTTTGTGGATGACTTGAACCTGCTTCCCTAGTGGAAGGTTCACATACTCCATCCCTAGTGGGTTCCTCTTTCCCTCTCTTATGTCCTTAACATAAGTAGAGTCACATTACATTAAGTTTTGGATTTCGTCTGCACCTCGGATTAGGAGTAGATCATCTCTATTAGTGCTTGTGATCGTTCGGTGTTGTTGATCATTTCGATCAACACCAATACATGCAGTGTTCTTTGTCAGTCACATCACACCTATTGGGCGCCCTTTGTTGACGTCATTTTCAGAATGAACTCTCAACTCCTCCATCTTAGACATATGACTCATCTTAGACTTTAAGAGATCCTTAGTCTTAAGACACATCTAGTGATTAGGTGGACACTCATCCTAACCCTAGAGACTTAGAAGAGTTAGCCATAGGAATAGGTCATGCCTTAGGGGTGTTAGAAAAATTTGTCTGCCCTATAGCTTGGACCACTTCCCTTACTTCTTTCAATTCAAACTCTAAATCAAATCAACATCAAACCTAAATCAATTCTAGCCTAATTAATTTTCTCCAAACTCAAATCTTCCATATGATTGAAACCCATGATTGAAGTCCATGATTGAAACCCATGATTGAAATTACAAATTTCAAATTTTTCCTAAGTCCTTAATCCTCTCTTAAGGACTTAGCCAAAATCATCTTCAAATCAATTCAAATTCATGAAATTTTCTCATAACTCATTTATATTCTCATTTATATTCACATATATAAATGAAATATAAATTCAAATCAATCAAATCAAATCCAAAATTCAAACTCCTAATTCAAAATCTTTTCTAAGTCCTTAATTTCCACCTTAAGCACTTAGCCTAAATCATCTTTAAATCAATTCAAATTAATGAAATTTTCTCATAACTCATTTATATTCTCATTTATATTCACATACATAAATGAAATATAAATTCAAATCAATCAAACTAAACTCAAAAAATCAAATCCAAACTCGAAATATTTCCAAAGTCCTTTAAATTTACTTTTAAGGACTTAGCCTAGGTCATGATCAAATCACTTCAAATCCTTGAAATTTTCTCATAATCCATTTATATTCTCATTTATATTCACATATATAAATGAAATGTAAATTCAAACAACCAAAACCAATTCCAAAAATCAAGTTCAAACTCATTCAAAATCCAACCTAAGCTTTTCAAGTCAAAATCTTGAACTTAGCCAAATCAATTTCAAATCAAGCCAAAGTCTTGATTTCTTTCATGATTCAATCAATCCTTCAATCATGAATCCAAATATAAATACAAACTTCAAACACTAAATCAAAACTCAATTCAAAAATCAAGCCAAAATCCATTTCATGTTCACCCTTTGAACTTGAAATTATCAAATAGATCAAAACCCATTTGACTTCAAACCACTTGTAAATTGATTTATATTTCAATCATAAGTCCATACATAAGTTCAATCAAACTCAAATCGAGCTTTAACCAAGCCATTTGACCCACTTAGACTCACTTGACCCAAAGATACCTAAAGTACCTTTATGATCCAAATTTTAATCATAACCAAATTGGATTGAATCAAACTCACCTAAGCCTCTCATCATGATTAACAATCATCATGAGATGATCAATCACTCAAATTGGGTTAAACTAAGTCAAACTTAAGGGTTGACCAAGCCAACACTTAACCAAAACAAAACCCAACAAAGCCAAAATCCACCATAGGCCAAATTGATTGAATTCATTGATCTAAGTTCATTCATGACCAATGTTTGAACTTGACCAAGTCAACATTCGAGCCTAACCTAGACTAATTGGCCACTTGATCCAAGTTGACCCAACTTGACCTAAATTTTTAAAATGTGTTAAAATTTGATCTAAGTCAAATTAATTGAAACCAATGGGTCAAGTCCATTCCAAATCACTTGTTGAACTTGACCAAAGCCTCAATTGGCCAACTAGACCTAGCTTTTGACCTTGAACTTGACTAAAGGGTCATATTGAGCCAAATTCAAACTTAACCAAAATTGATTGGAAACAAAGATATCAATCCACTTCATATGACTAACCAAACCTAAACCTACCGATGACCTAGCTCAAATAGGTCAAATGGGTCAAATTGGTCAACTTGACCCATTTGACCTAAATGAAGTCATATGAACCAAATTCAAACCAAAACCAAATTGAATCAAACCAAAGCCACCAAAACATTTCAAATGGCCATATGAACTTGACCCAACCCTTGGTTTGACCCATTTTGACCTAAATGGGTCAACATGAGCCAAACCATACCTAATGAACTCAAAATCCAATGAAACTTGGCCTAACCTATTTTCTCAATATACCAAACATATCCAAATTCAAAAATCAGCCAAATAACCATTTTATCCCTAGGCCATAGAGTAAATTTTGGCCAATTTCACTCAGAAGTTGGTCAAATCCTCTTCATACCTACTTGATACTCTCCTATTAGATCAAATGAACACTATGGAGGGTGATGCACCCAAATGGGTTTGGGTCATTGACTTAATGGGCCGACCACTCCCAGAAATGGCCACATGGGAATCATGCCTCCACTTGTTTTGAGCACATGGGGAGTTCATATTCCCACTCCTCTGGCCAAATCAAACTCAAGGACAATTCTAATAGCCTAACAAACCCTTTGAATCAAGGAAATTGGATCAAAATGACAAGCCTATGCTCGGCCGTCCGATTTCCAAAGGGGGAGATATACTCCCCCTAATTCATTTCAATTCTAACTTCCTCTCTGTCAATTGAAGGTTAAGAACTCAAAGCAAGCCTTAGAGAGTCTTCCCAAGTTTCCAAGAGAGGATTTGAAAACTTGATTTCTCAATTTTTAGAGTTTGAATATATGGGAGATCCATTGAAAAGCCAATTCACTCCATACTCAAAATCAGTGCAATTCCCTTTGCACACTCCATCAGTGAGCCTAATCGAGCTTGCCAAAGCTCTCTTCCAAGTTCTTGAAGCAAGGGGAGATCCAATTCAATCAAGGTTGAGCTCAAGCTAAGGAGGAGGTGACCCATAGAAAGATCCACTCAACCTCCTCCCTCAAACTTAAGCTTGTCTCAACGAAAGCTTCTCGGAATCGAGCCGGTGATCACCTCCAGTGAGGTTAGCCATTTTTTTATCATTAAACTCAATGTGGTGAGGAGCTTTATGAAAGAAATGTTAATATCATAGGATCTTGATAGTTAGATGTAATCTTCTATACATATTAATGGTGTGGGTAAATTTTGGGGTCAATCCGAGCTCAATCGAGCTAGGATCATCCCCTAGAACATGGGTGGCCTCCATTGTTCATAGGGGAGATCAGGGAAGGATCTCTGGCCATTCATCCACGCATTTTGGATGGACGTCCGAGATTAAAACACATTATATATCCTTTTTTAATCCTCTAATGCGGCTTTAATCTTAGTCCAGATCCTTGATCAGAAAGCGTGTAGCGCCATCGCGATGATATTTTAAATAACAAATGGGAGGCACGTGTAAAGTCGTGTAAAATTGCGCACGTATCATTAGGATTAATGATATAATTAGGGTTTAAATAATTCTAATTAATTACTTAAACTTCTAAAATGCATATCTCAATATAGAAAAATCATAAAAATATGAAATAAATTGCATTAGATAGATAATTTGATCTGAAATTTTATAAAATTAATTTTGATTGATTTTGAGTAGTGTCTTTTCTAATTTTGGGTTTTATTGAGAATGTTAATTTGCTAATTATCCTTTAATTAATCCACTAATTATTTCCAAACTTCTTGAGTGTATTTTGGGGGATGACTTCTACCTCCCCTAATTTTCTTGGGATTTAATGATGGCTTAATTGAGGAAATTGCTAATTTATTTCCTAATTACCCTCTTAATGTAATTAAGGTTAATTAAGGGTTTGATTAGTGGTTTAATCCTTTATTGAAGTTGATTAAGGTATGTTTCAATGAATAGTAGGTCTAGGGAATAAATTTGAGACATTTCTCCTAAGCTATTCCTTAAACCCCATTTTTCTTTCTTAATCCTCTCTTAATTAAGGGATAATTCACTAATTATCCTCTTAATTAAGGGACAATTCACTAATTACCCTCTAAATTAATTTCTTAAAATTCTTAAACTTTCCAGAACTCAATTAATCTACTTGGGGTAGGTTCTTAGGTGTTCAAGAGCCTAAGCACAATTAAGGAAATCAAAATTCAACTCATATGTGTGAGTGGTGTTTTCAAAATTCCTTAAGTTAAATCCCTTTCATCATTAATTATGAGTCAAATTGCATTAGGCCCTTTTCTTCCTAGGTTCATTGTTGATTTAAATTCCTTGTGTGGTTTATGTCATCGAATTGGCTCATAATTATTTGATTAGCTATGCTAAGGTGGTGTAGGTAAGGGATAATTAACATGCTTAATTCATACCTTAACCTAATCAAAAATATAAAATGAATTTAATCACCTAAAAATTGAACAAAAATGTCAAACACATGTGGGATGGGTTAGGAATAACAAACTCACCTCACATTTTCCAAATTAAATCAAATTCAAAATCAAACAAAAATCACATTAAACAAACTTTGATTTTCTTTAAGCTTTCTTATTTCATAAGATTATCTTTAGGAATTAATTAAGGTGAATGTGCTTACATGCTTTCATTACTTTAGTTCTTTTTTAACATGCTAAATGTTTGTGTCATATGATTTCATGCATTCATGCTTTTCAAAAATCAAATTCAAAATGAAAATGTTTCCTTCATGTCAAATTGCATGTTTTGGCTAAAGTAAGCATATGAGTGGATCTTATCACTATTAAATCTAAATTATTTTTAAAATATATGAATCAATTATCAAAATTGAAAGTGTGTTACTTATATCTTACTTATATTCTTGCATGTGAGTAAAATATAAGGATGTGCTTAGTATAGTTTTCCTTCTCTCTTTTGGTATAGTTTTGAATAGGATTTGGCAAAGTGTATAGTTTATTTGAAAAGAACCTAACGCTTGCCTAATTCTATCTCTTATTCATTCCTATGCTATTACTTAAGAAGGATACCTATACTTGTAGATTTAAATTGCATAAACAAAAATAAATTAACCAACATATTCTTTTCCATTCATTTCTTTTGTACACGTGCTTGTATTTAAGAAAAGTGGTATATTAGCAATCCGGTTCTGAGGCTTTAAGTAGCTCTAAGTAGGTCTTGTACCTTACACTCCATTAACAATGGCATCATACTCACTTTATACATTCATATGTGCATGTGAAAATTGGATAAGAAACCCCTTTACTGCTTAATGAAAATCATGCATCATAAACATTCAAATTTTCTTAAATGAACTACTTAGCATGCATCATAAAGTGTGCTAAACATTCCCATTTGTATGTATAGATATGTTTAGGACTCATTCATATGCATGTTATACATGTTGGGAAAGAAATGAAGTGATGTATGTTTTGTGAATTTAGTTCATTTTACTTAATCTTAAAATGCCTTTCTTTTTGAATAAGTTTGTTTAGAATTCATCTAAACTTGGGATTAATTAAAACATATAATAAAACATTCACTAAACAAAACTAAAACATGAATCTACTTTAGAAATTACTTAGGTTAGGGAAGAAAAGAGAAGTTCTCTTCTCTTTCCCTCTCTTTATAACTTAGTAATTAATTGTAGGATTCACTTGAACCCAAAACAACTAAACCACTTAAATGAAACCCTCCTCTAAGTTGAATTTTCTTTCACACATAGAAAATTCTAACTTAAAGCCATAGCTAAGCATACCACACAAACCTCTGAAGCACACACATTAGGCTAAGTCACCACTTTTAGCTTTAGGTTAGGATGGTGCATGGTTTGATGCTTGCTTTTGTTTTATGATATATGTTTTAGCCGGGATGTTAGGATGTATGTGCATAGAATGAATGATAGGGCAATCTTAGTCTAATCATTATCTTCTGCAGGGGATTGTGCTTAAGGGGCGCTGTAATAAATAAAAATATAAATACTTTTGCTATGCAGGTGCTTATACCCTAAATCAATAGGCGTGGACTTAGTCACCCATGTGTGGGGTGATAAGTCCAATATACATGCTTGAGATTTGTGTGATTTGTTTAGCTACTCTTCCTTTTCATGTAATTTTTTGCATTTAGGATTTTGGAATGATTGTTATGGGGATTAGGATGAACATTGGTCATAAGACTTTAGCTTATGCACCATGTGAAGCCTTTAGAGCAACTATCTTTCAACCATCCAAAATAAAGAACCAAAGAAGAAAGAAGAACCAAAGAAGAAAGAAGAATAAAAGAAGAATGAAGAAATAAAGCTTGAAGACCCCCATAATAATAAGTTTCTTGCTTAAATTATCTAATTCATTTGTAATCTAGGTTGTATAAGGGTAGAGCTCGGCTACCCAATTTGTTTTCGGGTTTGTACGGTGGTGCCGACCACAAATGGCCTCTTATCCTTTTACGTTAGCTTTATAAATTGATTGATGATTTGTTTAGCTTATGTATTAAGACAATATCTTTTTACTAGTTTCTTCCTTGCTTAATGTATGACCTGGATGTGGATTAGGTTCTTAGGAAAAAATAAATCTTCTACCAAATTTAACAATTTAAAATTAAAAAAATAAAGAACTCACAATCTCATCTAAAGCTTAGGCTAAAATCAAAATAAAAGAATTAGCAACCCCTTAGCTGCATGAGTACTTATTTTATAATGTTATGCACAAATGCATATTATTTTCACTCTTGATTAGAGGGCTTTCACCTTTGCCATAGAAACTTAGCTTGACCTTTGAGAGCTATGATGGAAATACACCTCCTCCCTTCTCGTTGATGTTGGTCAATAATCTCATTTCTCATGCATTAGGCATATGAATCATATTATCCTGAGTCAAAATGATTGTCCAAAAATAAAAATAAAATATAATATGATTTGCATTAGATTTAGGTCATTTGAAGCATACCCTTATATGATCTAGTCTCTTTAGGGAGTGAGTTTAAGGATTTAGTCTCTTTATAAATAAATAACAGCCTAGCTATCTTGCATAAAGCATATGACTTGCCTACATGAATTTAAAATTGTAGGAGGAGTTAGTTGGCAGCCCACCCCAGGCGGTTGTAAGTCCAAGAAATCAGGTGGTTTGTCCTCTCTTGTGGAGGAAAACCAAATACCCATTTTTTCCTTAGATTTAGGTTGTACTTTCAACCCTCATCGAAGCTCTTTAGATTTAGGTTTTGAGATTACTTCTCCTTTTTGTGGGCCATAAGCATAAATCCTTACCTCTTAGGCATTTCCATAATCTTGTGTTATAGAATCATAAGCCCTAAATTTCTAATGAAAAATTCAATTCAAATAAATTAAATCAAATTCAAAAATATAAAGCCCAACTACAGGGTAGTTTGAGATGCTCACTAGGTTTCCTAGCATCATGAACATCTCCTACTTATCTTCCTTTGGCTTCAATAATAACTCCCTCTCTTTGATCAATCTCATTTGATCTTCCACAACTAATTGATTGATAGTCCTACCTATTAAAATCTTTGTAGACAATGATCAGTTACCTTAATCGAGAGTATTCTTAAGGAATCTCATTCCTTAGGATATAA
This sequence comes from Cymbidium sinense, assembly GCA_021442155.1. Classification (NCBI taxonomy): domain Eukaryota; kingdom Viridiplantae; phylum Streptophyta; class Magnoliopsida; order Asparagales; family Orchidaceae; genus Cymbidium; species Cymbidium sinense. The sequence continues at coordinate 141,799,628 of CM038215.1, forward strand.
CTAAAGCTTGCCTAGAAACTTAATGAACCTAATTTAAAATGAACCTTACTTTACTTTTTCCATGTAAAGGGGAAGAGTCTTTGTACACATGCACCTATTGTTTTAGGAGTCCTTGTTGAGGTGATTACCCATTGTAGGGTGATTCCTTGAGATTGTACACCTCTCCTCAATTTTATACTCGATCACCCTCAATAAGAATATATGTAGATTTACGTGGTGTCAAAAATGCATAAAAAGAAGATGTATATTTCCATTCTCATTTTATCCCGCATAGAGTGAAGATGGAAGTATATATCTTATTCTTTAGAAATATATAAAAATTTTACCATAACACACCATACAACCCAACCAGTTATATGAATAATTTGGACTTAGCAGGTATCCAAGCCCTCTAAAGTAGATTATGCTTAAGGGTTAAGCAACCTGCAAAAAAGAGCATTTATATTTATTTTAAGTGCCCCTTAAGCATAATCTCCTGTAGAAAATATGATTAAGATAATCACGGCCTAACATCCAATTTATGAAACATGCACCCTAACATTCAGTCTACAATATTACATCACAAAATAAAACATATATCAAATCATGCACCGCCCTAACAGAAAGCTAGAAGTGGTGACTTTATCTAATGTGTGTATTAAGGCTTGTGTAGTATGTCCTAACTAGGCTTTAGAGTTAAGATTTTCTAAGTATGAAGGACATTTAATTATAAAGGGTGGTTTTACTTTAAATGGTTTAATTAATTTGCAAATTTTACTTAATATTTTCTTTTATTTTATTTGACCTACACTCAACAACTAAGCGTTATGAAGAGAAGAAAAGAGAGGGTCACTCTCTTTTATCCCTACCTTAAGTCACATCTAAAGCAAATTATTTAATCAATTCCCTTTAGTCAATGGCTTATTTCATGTTTTAACTAGTCCTAAGTTTAGGTTCATTTTAAATAAACTCATTCAATAATAAATACATCTTAAGATTAGTTAGAATGAAATACTATCACATAACACGTGTTTGTTCATTTATTTCCCTCATGTGTATCATGCATATGATTAAATCCTAAGCATAGCTATACATGCAATTTGTATCTTAGCACACTTAAATGATGAATGTGAGCAAATGTATTTGAAATTAATATTTCATTTGATTGAATGATTTCGTCATATTAATTTAAAGCTTTATCTAAATTCTTATGCAAAAACATAAGGAAAGAACCTTAAATCACATTAATAAAATCAACCAATTAAACAAAGTATGAATGCATGTCTTTTTAATAGAAAAAAAATGGAGTTTTCATTCATTAGCTAAGTACACATCCACATGTATAAAAGTTTTAAGCAAGTACATCACCATTATTCTACACCAAGGGAATGAGGTAGGAACCTCCTTGGGGCTACTTAAAGTCGTGCGTCTTTGGAAGGTCTAGACTAATATAGCCGCTATCCTTAGATACATATGGATGTATAAACGACTACAATAATAGAAAGCCATGGAAAAAATTATATTTTTTGTTTGATTGATTCATTTTGTGTAAATGAATTAAAGCTATATCTAAATTCTAATGTCCAAATGCATAAGAATTAAATCAAACAGGTACGTCATCATTGTTATACACCAAGGCAACGAGGAAGGAACCTCCTTGGGGCTACTTAAAGTCGTGCATCCCTGGAATGTCCAAACTAATATACCCGTTAACATTCTTACTTATACAAATCAACACATGAATTTAAGGAAGAGAATTTATTTCATACACTAAATTTATATTCACTTACATTTCCTATGTATATAGTACTAAAGTTACAGTATATATGTATATTCATTCATTAATAGACTTTTGAAAATATATTTGAGATTTAATAGTGATACTAGCAACACATATATTTAATTTAAATTAACACATGCAATTTGACATAAAGGAAATCATTTTTATTTGATTAATTTGAAAGACATTAATGCATGAGTAGAAGTGGCATACAATATTTAGCATGATTGGAAAGAAATAAAATAACACAAGTATGTGATTTCATTCAAATCAATTAACTCCCAAGGACAATCAAACTAAATAAGATTATTTAACACAAACCAAAGTTCTTTGATGTCATTTCATTTTTCATATTTGATTTTATTTAAGAAATGTGAAAGAAGTTTGCTAATCCTAATTCCATCCCCCATGTGTGAGTTAATTTGGTTTAATGAAGAATATTTTGGTTTATTTTATGGTTTAATTAGGTTAGGGTATGAATTAAGTCAATTAATTAACCCTTGCCTATATCACCTTAAGTTAATTAACTAATTAATAATGAGCCAATATGATATGCAATCACATAAAAAGTAAATTACCAATGCTCCTAAGAAATGAAAGGGGCCTAATGTAATTCAATCATGATTAATAATTAATTAGGCTTAAGGGATTTAATTAATTACTTTTATAATTTTCTTACACATGTAAGCTAACCATAATTTCATTAAATTACTTAGATTATTAAACATCTAAAGGGCTACCCAAAATTGATTAAAGGTGATTAGATGTGAATTGAATTTTAGATTAAGTTAATTAAGCTTATTAATCTATTTGGTTAAGCATTAAGCATGTTCAATTATTTATCTTGAAGATTAATTAAATTAAGCAATTAATTACTTCATTAATCATGAATTTGATCTTAAAAGGTAAAGAAAACTTAGAAAATGAATTAGGAAAAATATCCCAATCACATTCCCTAAGCTCCCTTAGTACTCAACAAAAGTAATTAGACTTAAATAATTAATTAAGTCATTGTTCATTCACTAATTATCACTAATCAAATTAAGAGAGTGATTAAGGTTTAATCATTTAATTTTCCTAATTAATCAACCAATAAAATCCCAAAAAATAGGGGAGGCAGAAGTCATCCCCCTAAACATCTATAGAAAATTTGAGATCAATTGGGTGATTAATTAAGGAATAATTTGGTTAATTTAATTTTTAATTAAACCTTAATTAATCCAAAATCACTATTTCAAATTAATTAATATTAATTTTCCTAGATTCTACTCTAAAATATCTTCAAAATGAGCCATAGTTTGTATTTTTTGGATTTTTTAAGATTAGTTATGAATTTTAAAAGTTTCAGGATTAAAAAATAGATTAATTAAGCTTACTTAAAGCCTTAATCCCATCGGGCCACATGGCGGCTGACGCAGTGCGCTTTCCACGTGGTGCGACAGGATTGGCTATTTAACTTGTCACATCCATCGCTGACTCGGATTGCGGCAGATGTGTTAACTCCACGGACCGTCCGATCTAAGATCGGACGGTCATGATTCGATTCATGATTTAGAGGAGAAATCAAAGTGGATCTAATGTGATTTAGTCGCTCTTTGATCTGCGAAATGGGCGAGTGATCTCTCCTTCATGGCGGCGAAAGGATGTCATCTACCTTTTCGTTTGATGCGAGCTCACATCGGGTGGATCAGATCCCACACCTTGAGAAGAAGGGCAGAACACATCTAGCGTCAAAACACATGATTGAATTTCTTTCAAAATCTCCAACAAAATTTTTTTCAGCGATTTTGAGAATTACCTCCCGAGCTAATGTCGCGGTGGGATCGGCAGGTAAAGCCTTGTTGGTGAGGCCCTATGAGGATCCAGTTTGATTTGGTGTAGAGCTCTCATTGACAAGCAGAGCCTCATCGAACTCGGTCTCCTGGAATGCTGGAGATGATTGATTGGCTTCAGCAGTATGAGGATGGTGTGGGTGCAAGGAATTAGTCAAATTGGGTCAAACCATGGCTTGGGTTAGGTTCATATAATGATTTGGGATGTTTTGGTTCAATTAGTTTTGATTAATTTGACTTAAGTTTGAATTTGACTCATTTGGATTCAAAAGGGTCAAATGTGTCAAGTTGACCAATTTGACCAATTTGACCAATTTGACTAAATTGGGTTGGATTAGGTGTTGAGTCAAGTTCAATTGGTTAATTAAAAATGATTGTAAGCTTTGGTTTTGTTTAATTTGAGATTAATTTGGATTTTGGCCAATTTGACCCTTTCGGTCAATTTGGGCTAGGTTAGGTCAAGTTGACCAATTGGTCAAATTGGGCTCAATCATGGCTTTGGTCAAGCTCAATAAGTGATTTGTAATTAACTTGAGCCATTGGTTGTAATCAATTTGGATTAAATCATGATTTGACCCATTTTGGCTTTTTAGGCTAATTTGGGTCAACTTAGGTCAAATGGCCAATTGGACTTGGTTTGGCTTAATTGATGGTTTGGTCATGTTCAATCATTAATCATGAGTTGGTTTGAGTCAATGGTTTCAATCAATTTGGTATATGATGGATTTTGGCTAGTTTGGGTTTCATTTGGGTTAAGTGTTGACTTAGTTTGACCCAATCCAACGTAGTTGAACACCTTAAGATGATTGTTGATCATGACATGAGGTTTGGATAGGCTTAGCTCAATCCAATTTGGGTTGGATTAGAACTTGGCTCAAAAAGGTCTTTTAGGTTACTTTGGATCAAGTGGACGCAAATGAGTCAATTGGCTTGATCTTAGCTTGATTCAAGTTTAATTGAACTCAGATATATACTTAGGATGGAAATATAAATCTAATTGCAAGTGATTTGGAGTTAAATAAATGTTAGTTCATATGAAAATTTCAAATCAAAAGGGGTCAACATGGGCTTGACTTGGGTTGACTTGGGTTTGGTTTGATAATTGTAGTTTGTGTTTATATTTGGGTAAGTGATTGAAGGGATGATTGAATCATGAAGAAATTCATGAGTTTTGAATTAATTTGGGTGTCATTTAGCCAAGTTCATGAATTTGGCTAAAGATATTAAAATTGGGAATTTGATTTGATTTGGGTTTGGTCTTGGCCACTTAGATTTATATTTCATTTATATTTGTGAATATAAATGAAGATATAAATGGTTCATAAGAAAATCACTTGGGTTTAGAGTGATTTGGAAGCAAATTTGACAAAGTTGAGAGATGTAGGTCAAAAAGGCTTAAGTAGGGAATTGATTTGGCTTGATTTATTTTTAGTCATTGGAGGGTGGGCTTCATTTATATTTGTGAATATAAATGAAGGAATGATTGATTTATAAAGAAATCAATTGAGTCTGGGTTGCTTTGGATTGAGATTTGGTTAAGCTTATGGAGGTAGGTCATATGGCTTAAGAAAGGTCTTGATTTAGTTTGATTTGATTTGAATGGTTTGAATTTAGATTTCATTTATATTTGTGAATATAAATGGAGGAATGATTGATTTATAAAGAAATCAACCAAAATTGATTTGGTTTAATGGAGGTTTTGGTTAAGCATATGAAGGTGGTTCTTATGGCTTAAGAAGGGATTTTGAAATTTGAATTTGATTTTGGGTTTCAATCATTTGATTTGGGATTGGATTTAGAATTTGGGTTGAGATTTGATTTGAGATTGAGTTTGATAATTGAGAAAATCAATTGAATTAAGGTTGATTTGAATTTGGTTAAGGCTAAGTCCATAAGATAAAATCAAAGGGCTTAAGAAGGGATTTGGAATTTGAATTTAATCATGGGTTTCAATCATTTGGAGTTGGATTTGATTTGGAATTTGAATTGGGGTTTTATTTGGAAGGAGGAAGTAAAGATTGGTTTTAAGGTTATAGGGTAGGCAAGGCTTTCTAAATCTCATAATCTCTTCTTACATGCTAACTCTTAAGTCTCAGCTTGGGTTAAGTCACATATTCACTAGAATTATTTTATGACTAAGGAGCTCTTAGTGTCTATAAGAGTCTTAGATCTATGATGAGGAAGTTGAGAGCTCACTCCCAAAAGTGAGGTCAATAAGGCCCAAGGAGGTCATTTGATTACCTCACTTCCCTAGTTAACAATGGCATGTACTAGCTTATGTCACTTATACATATGTGTGTGTATTTAATTATGGAATTAGAACTCATTATCTTTTATAAAAAATTGATGCATTCATGAATGATTAAGTTGTTGAATTAATTAAACATATGACTTGGATCTCTCTTTCTTATGTTCATGTATGCAAGCTTATATATGTTTGAATGTAATGGGTATATAGTTTGGACATCCCAGGAACACGAGACTTTAGCTAGTCCTAAGGAGGTCATTTGATTACCTCACTTCCCTGATTAATAATGACATGTACCTATTTAATTTTATTCTTATGTATTTTTGTATAAGAATCTAGATAGAGCTTTAATTAATATGATAAAATAATTCAATCAAATGAAACATCTAAATTCCAAAAGTATATGTTTACATCCATCATTTAAGTGTGCTAAAACATATTGAATGTATAGGTATGCTTAAGGTTTAATCATGTGCATGTTACAAATGATGGGAAGAAATGAATGTACATGTGTCATGTGATCATAATTAATTCTAATTAATCTTAAGATGCCTTTCCTATTGAATGAGATTATTTAAAGTGAACATAAACCTAAGATTAATTAAAACATGCAATAATCCATTCACTAAAGAGAATTGCTTAATTAGTATGCTTTAGATGTGACTTGAGGTATGGATAAGAGAGTGCGATCCTCTCTTTTCTTCTCTTTATAACACTTACTTGCTAGGTGTAAGCCAAATGGAATAAAGAAAAATGCCAAGTAAAATTCCCAAATCAATTAAACCACTTAAAGTGAAACCATCATCTATAATTAAATCCTTTCATATTTAGAAAATCATAACAAAGCTTAGTTAAGACATACCACACAAGCTTTAATATACACACTTTAGAAGTTAGTCACCACTTTTAGCTTTATGTTAGGGTGGTGCATGGAGTGATGTATGTTTGGTTTTATGATGTATTATCTTAGACTGGATGTTAGCGTCTATGCTTCGTGGATTGGATGGTAGGCTGTGATTAGCCTAATCATATTTTATGCAGGGGATTGTGCTTAAGGGGTGCTTAAAATAAATATAAATGATCTCTTTTATTAGTTGTTTAAGCCCTAAGCATAATCTAAATTAGGACATGTGGTCTTAGTTACCAATGTGTAGGGTCCTAAGTCCAAATTATTCATGTAACTACTTGGATTGTATGGTGTGTTTAGCTAACACTTATTTTGCATGTGTAGTTAGATTTACTTTTCTTATTTTTAACATAATTTTGCATTAAAAATTAGGATTAGTGTTATGGGGAATTAGGATAAGTAGTGGCTAGAAGGTTCTGTCCTAGGAGGCCCTATGATGCCTTTGAAGCTAGCAAATCTAGATGAAGAAATGAAGGAGATATGAAGAATGAAAATAGGAAGACCCCCATAGCATTTATTCATTTGTAAATTGTAATTATTTATTTATATATCAGGTTGTATAAGGGTAGAGCTCAGCTACTCATTTTCTTTTTTCGGGTTGTACAGCGACACCCAACTGCACCGACCTTTTATTCTTTTGCGTTGAATTTATAAAATTCTTAATGTTATGTTTAAATTATACAATAGAAACATCATTCCTCTTCTTAATTTCTTACTTATATGGTGATTTGATGTGTGGCCTGGATCCAATTAGGCTCTTAGAGAAAAAATAAATTTTCTACCCCAACTACAACTCATAACTAATTTTTTTAAATAATTCATAACCTCGCATAAAGCCTAGGCATTAAATTAATCTAATTAAAATATTTAGCAACTCCTTAGTTGAATGTTGTATGTCTAATATCATGCATTCATATTGTTTCACTCTTGCAAAGAGAGGGTTTCCATCCTTGCACGATAGGGGAGACTTGGCCTTTGAGGGTCTCCTCTGTGATTAAAAACACCTCTTTCTCTCTGATTTAGCTCATAACTCATTTCATCATGTATTTAGACATATAAAAATCATATGACCTTTGTCAAAATGAAGAGTCCAAAATTAAATAAAAATAAAAAAAGATTTGTATTAGTATAAGTCATTTCTCATACCACCCATGCTCTAGTCTCTTAGGGAGTGGGTTTAAGGACTTTAATTTCTTTCTAAATAATAACAACCTAACTATCTTGAAAAATCATATGACATGCCTACATGATTTTAAAGCATATGAGGAGTTAGCTGGCTGTCACTCCATGCGATTATAAGTCCAACAATCGGGTGGTTTATCCTCTATTGTGGAGGTAAACCATATGCACATTTTCGATTAGACTTAGGTCGTGTTTTAGCTCTTGCTAAAGCTCCCTAGATTTAAGATCTAAAGTAGCTATTTTCTTCGGGCTACTAGTATAAATCCTCATCTCTTAGGCATTTCTACAATCTTGTATTATGGGATTATAAGCCTTGGCAATCTAATAAAATTTTAACTCAAATAAATAATTCTCCTCAATTTCGAACATAAAAAGCCTAATCATAGGATAGATTGGAATGCTCACTAGATTTCCTAGTATCATTAGCATTCCCTACTCATCTCATTTAGCTTCGATAATAAATCTCTTCTTTTGATCCATTCCATCTGATTTTCCAATATAGCCAATTTATTGATAGTCTTATCTTTGAAATCTTTAGAGATAACAATTTTTTTCTTTAATCGAGAGTATTTCTAAGAAACTCACCTTCCTTAAGATGTAATTAACTATGTGGGCTTGCCCCCATAGGAAATTTTAGAGCTCGGTTTAATATAAACTCTACTTTATTTATCCATGTAAAGTAGGGAAAAAATCTCTATTATATTTGAAGACCAATTATGCCTTAGGTGTCCTTATTAGGTGATTAGGTCCATTGAAGGGTGATGCTTCTATTTTTCGAGATAGTACATCATATCTCAATGTCGTACTCGATCACTTCAATAAGTACATCCTGAGATTTGTGTGATGTCCCCCATACACATTTAAAAATAAACACCATAGACCCTCATTCCAAATATATTTTGGCAAGTTCATCACGAATCTAACCATGAGTATATGCTTTTAGTGAGTTTAATGTAGATTTGGCAACATCAAGCTAATTTTGAAGGGTTTGATATGAATTTGGTGAATTACCATCATATCTAGGGAATTCACATTAGACTTAACAAGTTCATGTTAAACCTAACAATATCGCATTGGACTTGAAAGTTCATGTTGGCCTTGGTGAGTTTATATTAAACTTAAAACTTTTAATTAGTTTGGCTTGAATTGAGAACGAGGAATATTTGATTATGTAGAACTATTAAAATTTTTTGAGTACATCAAGATTAAATCATTGGGAATTTAATAAAAATAAATTTATGAGTAAAGTTTTTATTGTGAATTTTAATATTTATATGACATTTTAAAAATAAAAGATAAAAATATATTAATTATATAAATAATATATACACACACACTTTATGTTGGATAATGTATTATTGTAGCAAGACCCATTTGGCAAGTAAAATTTGAATTTATATGCCTAGTAGTAACCCTTATTGAAAAATTATAGTTGTTATTTTTTCGGTGGAATATACTTAAAACTTTGCTTTGAATCAAAATACTCATGCTTTTGACCCATACAACTTGTTTAAAGTTTATCTCAAATGACATAGGTTTGAATAAGGTTAAAATCATACTACATGAAAAAAATTAAATCATATTCAACTAAAGTGCGAATAATTTGAAAATGTGATTTTAATTTCATTCAAACATGACTATAATGTATTCAAATAGAATTTGAATTTCATTTGAGCAAGGTTTGCATTTCATATGAATATGATTCACCTATAATAGATATAACATAGTATGTTATAACACTTTAATATAGATCGAAACAACAATGTACTGTCATGATAACTATAACTCAATAGATTACAAGGTAGATATAGCACAATATAATCTAGTAGCTATAGCACAACAAAGAGCTATGACACTAAATATTATAAAATAAATACAAAATAATGTAAACTAATAGTTATAACATAATACAATGATAAGTACTACATCAATGTTAAAAATAACTAATATTACTTCAATATACTTGATTAAATTCATGCAATTTTGATGTTTTTAGAATAGCAAAAAAATTAAAGTAAAAAAAAATTGAATACTTAGCCCTGTAAGTAACTCTTTTATGGCCTCTCACTCTATGCCCACTTTATGTATATTGTGTCTTATCCTTCTCTCTCATTAAAAACCTTATGTTTTTTTTGACAATGTTTAAGCTTCGCCAATAAAGGTAATACAACAAATTTTATTTATTTTATATACCACCTTTCTTCATTTATTACTCGATATATACTTTTTTTCAACACATACAATAAACTGTGCTTAATATGTCATAATCTTTGAGTAAAATTTATAATGATTGATGCCTAATCCTGAGTTATAGGTAATGGATGTTTGCATAAAGAAACCTATAACATTAAATTCTTTATATAGACATATCCATTCCCATAAATCAATATCACATTTAAGATCATCATTAAAATACATGTAGTTGTTGAATAGACTATATAATCAAATATTAAGTTTTATTCAAGAGTGATGCTATTACTTTTTTAAATTTCTTTTACCAAAATTATTTTGTATTATATGTAATGACTCTTTTTATTGAATATGTATTAAAAACCCTAATAAAGTAGCCACTATATATGGGACCATTAATAGCATCATTGAATCCATCTAAAATGCAAATTGTCATATTGTTGATTGATTTATAGAAGAAAAAAATTATGAGCCTATCATTCATTTAAAGCATATTTTATTCTCTATATAAGAAGCTACAATTGAGTTGTGGGAATGTATTTTTATAAAAATAACTTGAAATTTAACTTTTTTGTACTCCTTAGAAGTTGAGTGATATTATCAATTGTAAATTTAATCATAATAATAAGTGAAACTTTAATAATGTTTTGTACGTACTTGGAAAAAAAAAGTGCAAATGATGATCACAACAATAGTCAATATCATTTCTCACAATTCCAAGGTTCTATTTGCAAAAATGCCAGTTCTACTGCTACAATTCCCCTCGTCGGTGTGAGAAAATAATATCGTCCATACGTAGCTTTACTTGGACTCCAATCCAGCGATCGTGTCGTATTTTTTCCCATTTTAGCGGTTACGAAGCGTATAACGGACGACGACGCTATAAAGGGATGGGTATTCACGGCCGCGTTTACACTTCCCACGCGGGTAAACGTGTCGTTTAAAAAGCGGGAGAAGAAGAACGAGATGATACTGTCGTTCGACATTCCTCACCACAGAACAGTTTAGTGCTTTCTTTTGATAAAAGATTTTTTCTCAGCTTAGCTCCCATTCTCGATCTGGCCGTCGCCGCTTTGATATAGCAAATCAAAATTGAGGTATTGTAGGTGACTACATGAGGTATTTACACATTCCCAAACTTGAATGAATTTAGGGTTTACTCTCTTCTTCCGTCAGGAAAGATTGGTTGTTTTTATATGTTATTTTGTATATGTACTCTCTGTAACTCTCTCGAGGGTACATAATATTTAGGGCTTTTTTTTCCAGTTTCTTTAGCTTGTTTCTTGAGATTATATTTATTACATTCAAATGTAAGCAATTTGGAGGTCGCTTGGATGGTTTTGGTTTTTTTTGTTATCTCTCTTGAGGTACAGATCATTTACCTACTTTTTTAGCTTATCTTAAGATTATATTTAGGCATTCCAATGAAAGAAATATGAAGGCTGTTTGGATGGTTTATTTGGGATATTTTGCATCTGTACTCTCTGTACCTCTTTGGAGAGTACAGAGCATTTAGGGAGCTTTTTTCCATTTTATTTTGCCAGTTTCTTGAGATAATGTTCATTACATTACAATGAAAGCAATATGGGAGCTGCTTGGATGGTTTGGGGGGTATTTTGCATCTGTACTCTCTGTACCTCTTTAGAGGGTACAGAGCATTTAGGGACTTTTTTCCAATTTATTTTACCTGATTCTAGAAATAACGTTCATTACATTACAATGGAAGCAATTTGAAAGCTGTTTGGATGGTTTCTGGGGGGTATTTTGCATCTATACTCTCTGTGCCTCTTTGGAGGGTACAGATCATTTATATCCTTTTTTCTAATTTATTTTGCCTATTTATTGAGATTATGTTTAGGGCATTCCAATGGAAGCAATTTGATGGCTGCTTGGATGGTTTATTTGGGGTATTTTGCATCTGTACTCTCTGTACCTCTTTGGAGGGTACAGAGCATTTAGTTACTTTTTTTTCAGTTTATTTTGCCTACTTCTTTTGATTATGTTCATTATATTCCAATGGATGCAATTTGATGGTCGCTTGGATGATTTGGTGTTTTGTTGCATTCACTCTCTGTACCTCTTTGGATGCATTTATTTTCTAGTTTATTTTGCCTGATTCTAGAGATAATGTTCATTACATTACAATGGAAGCAATTTGAAAGCTATTTAAATGGTTTCTGGGGGGTACTTTGTATCTGTACTCTCTGTAACTCTTTGGAGGGTACATATCATTTATGTCCTTTTTTCCAGTTTATTTTGCCTGCTTATTGAGATTATGTTTAGGGAATTCCAATGGAAGCAATTTGATGGCTGCTTGGATGGTTTATTTGGGGTATTTTGCATCTGTACTCTCTGTACCTCTTTGGAGGGTACAGAGCATTTTGGGACTTCTTTTTCCAATATATTTTGCCCGTTTCTTGAGATAATATTCATTACATTACAATGGAAGCAATTTGATTGCTACTTGGATGATTTCTGTGAGCTTTTTTGCATCTGTACTCTCTGTATCTCTTTGGAGGGTACAGAGCATTAAGGGACTTCTTTTGCCAGTTTATTTTGCTTACTTCTTTTGATTACATTTAGGGCATTCCAATGGAAGCATTTGGAGGCTTTTTGGATGGTTTTATTTTATTTTGCATCTGTACTCTCTGCTCTTTGGAGGTGGATCATTTAGAACTACTTTTTCAATTTATCTTGCCTTCTTCTTGAGATTATGTTTAGGGCATTCCATGGAAGCAATTTGATTTGGATGGTTTATTTGGGGTATTTTGCAGTACTGCATTACCTCTTTGGAGGGTATGAGTATTTAAGATTTCCGCTTTATTTTGCCTACTTTTGATTATGTTTAGGGCATTCCAATGGAAGCATTTGAGGTGTTTGGATAATTTCGGTGGGTATTTTGCATACTCTCCTGCACTTTGAGGGTACAGAGCATTTAAGGACTCTTTATTTTGCCTAATTATTGAGATTATATTTAGGGCATTCCAATGGAAGCAATTTGATGGCTACTTGGATGATTTTTATTTTGCTGCATTCTCTATACCTTTTGAGGGTACGTTTACTTCTTTTCCAGTCTATTTTGCCTACTTCTTTTGATTATATTTAGGGCATTCCAATGGAAGTATTTGGAGGCTGTTTGGATAGTTTCTGGTGGATATTTTGCATCTGTACTCTCTGTACCTCTTGGGAGGGTACAGAGCATTTAGGGACTTCTTTTTCCAGTTTATTTTACCTACTTCTTTTGATTATGTTTAGGGCATTCCAATGGAAGCATTTGGAGGCTATTTGGATGGTTTCTGGTGGACATTTTGCATCTGTACCCTCTGTACCTCTTTAGAGGGTACAGAGCATTTAGGGACTCTCGGGTCAAGTTTATTTTACCTAATTATTGAGATTATATTTAGGGCATTCTAATGGAAGATTCGCTTGGATGATTTCGGGTATTTTTTGCATTTCTATACCTCTTTGGAGGATGAGCATTTAAGGACTCTTTTTTAGTTTATTTTTTCTACTTTTTGATTATGTTAGGGCATTCCAATGGAAGCATTTGGAGGCTATTTGGATGGTTTTGGTGGGTATTTGCATTCTCTATACCTCTTGAGGGGTAGCATTTAGGACTTCTTTTCGCTTTATTTTGCCTACTTCTTGATTATGTTTTACATTCCAATGGAAGCATTTGGAGGCTGTTTGGATAGTTTATGGTGGGTATTTTGCATCTGTACTCTCTGTACCTCTTTGGAGGGTACAGAGCATTTAAGGACTTCTTTTTCCAATTTATTTTGCCAGTTTCTTGAGATAATATTCATTAGATTACAATGGAAGCAATCTGGGAGCTGCTTGGATGGTTTGGGGGCATTTTGCATATGTACTCTCTGTACCTCTCCTGAGGGTACAGAGAATTTAGGAACAATTTGGAAGCTGTTCACTTAGTTTTGATGGGTGATTTGCATCTGTACTCATTACCTACTGACTTTTCTTTTTGAAGTTTACCATGTCTGGGAAAAGGACAACTTCAAGATGCAGGCCTACCACTATAAGAATTATGTTCGATAATATTGCAGCACGCTTTACTGATGAAGCCACTGACATTTTAAAGAGGCTTCATCTCCATCAATTCATTAGACTCAATTAAGCAAGACTCGCCATTACATCGATCTGTCTGGGGACATAGAAAAGTAAGCTTTTTTGTTAGGTGGGTAGTGCATTCCTTTCACCCCCGATGAAGTTGCACTGATTATAGGGATGCCAAACAAAGGGGAGAAGGTCTTATGAAATCCCATCAGCTCAGTTCATCGACTACAAGAATCAACTGAGAATTCATATGGCTCGTTTCAGCCATGTACATACATTTTTTGAAATCATATTTTTATTTATCATAATTACAGGTGGCATCAAAATTTTGCCTGATGACATAGATAGATTTGCTGAATACAACGAGATATTGGGACTTGGTTTCCCAATTTGATGTTATTACATCAAAGATTCACCCAGGGCGTTACATGAGTGGCTTTGTCACTCTTCTGATGGTATGTTCTATATCTCCAGAAATGTTTTATTCTAATGCGTTGAAGTTTCGTTTAAAATATTCATTGTAGATATGCTACATAAGCATCATAAGCGCCATTTTCATCTGCAGCCATTACGCATGATGGGCAAAAATAGAGTTTCCAAATAATGCTTTCACTGGTTTGGGAGGAAACCAGGTGACATATAATAATATCACTTAGTTCATATAAGAATGTCTTTATTTATGTGGTATGTCTTCATATTTTCTTATCTTTATCATGGTCCTTTCATTTGAGGACATATTAGAAGAGGAGAACTGCTCCTTGAGTCGTGTCCCCAAGATCACACATGTCGAGATAGCCCATTTTAAGTCCAATTAGTGCCCCAATCGAGTCTCCATATGTCTCTCCTCGATATTCTCCCCTGTCTAGTGTATCTAGCCTGCCCTCTGCTACTACCCCCACAACAAACTTTGTGGTGGAGAGGATACTTGCAGGTTTCAGGGACTTGAAAGATACAGTATCATCTTTTCATGCAACAATGACAGAGAGGATGGATGGGCATGATTTACGTGTTGCTGCTATCGAGGAAGTTCTTGCCAGGCAGTGAGGTCCGACCACCCCAAGTGTGGGGGAGGTTCCTGTGGGGGTCACCACAGGGAAACTCTTGAGGAGGCTACCACAGGAGCTTCCCCTGTGGAGGGTACCCCTGAGGAGGCTACCACTTGGAAAGCCCCTGAGGAGGGTACCATAGAGGAAGCTCTTGTGGAGGCTACCACAGGAGCTTCCACTATGGAGTTGGATACTTCCAACGGGGAAGCCCATGTGGAATTGATCGTAGGAGAAGTTCTTGTGGAGGCCTCCACTACACATGACGATGCTCCAAAACCTATAATCGGCAGCATTGAGCATGGTGTGAAAGCTCGGCAGATAAGGAAGAGGAAAGCTATTAGTTCCCCCTTCACACACACTTATAGGAAGTCACGAGCAAGAATAATTGATGTGGTGGCCTCCACTCAAGATGAGAAGCCGGCAGCAGAGGTATTAAGTTACTTTCTTTTAAATTTAAGATAATAGAAATAGATTTCACTAAATGTTTTTATAGGTTCACAAAGATGAGCCAGTCAAAGTTGATTACCCATAGACTTTTATCGTTGTGGTGGAGGAGCATCAATCGGAGGTATGAAAAATACTCAGTAGATCGATCCTTAATTCATAGTGAATCTAGCTCTTCATCACTAACTTTTGTCATCAATAATTTCCTTGCAGCCATCAGAGGCACTTCATGTTGTTGAGTTCTCATCCAGAGCTATTTTGCCTAAGCCGATGCTTAATCTTATTGACACGTCATGCTCCCGATTCGAGGACAAGTAAGTCAATCCTCAATCAGCTCCTTCATACATAAAATAACCCATTCGTTTAATTAAGATCACTCTAAAATATTTATCACTTGCAGGGGTGATACAGTATTCGCGGTTGGGAATATCATTATTGCACGAGGGCAGATCGATGAGTTGCTGACAGATCAATATCTCTCAGATGGACACATTGATGCCTTCGCGTTCTTGCTGGCCGAGAAGTATTCGCTCTGTCCGGGGCTGTATGTCCCCTATTTGTACATTTCATGCTTGCATTGAGTATGTTACCGAGAATGTTGGGTATTACGATTCAATTCTTGTTTGTTTAGATAAAAGCTATAATTTATAATCATTCTCTTCTTTTCCTTCAGAGTTATGCCAGGTACGGCCTAAAGACGGAAAGCAAAATGTTTCTCCAACATGTCATCACGACAGGTGTTGAGGGTCGAGTTAATCTTACGCCGCTATAGATAATCAAGACTGACACTCGGTTGCATATGAAGTCGTGTATTTTTACAACTCATTACCCAAACCAACCCATAAGAGCATTCTTCCTGAGATTGTAAGAACAGTTTTCAAATTTGGTTCCTCTTAACTATTTTTTTTTTGGGCCAACTTATTGAGATTATGTTCTGGCTATTCAGATCAAATTACTTGTTGAAGATGCTGGCCAGTCTTTTGCGAGCGATCCCAGAAAATGGCCAATTGAAATGGTGAGTGGGATACCAGTCTAAGAAAATAGTGTCGACTGTGGAATGTTTGTCTACAAATATATGGAGGCAGCAATCAGCAAACCTCCAGTGAACTGGGTAGACCACCAGGATTGGCCAAAGAAGATGAATATATTTAGGTTGAAGTTCGCTTATATATTTTGTTTGGGACTTAAAAATCCAAATTGAGAATAATAGGATTTAGTTTGATATAGGATTTTGTATAATGCATCGGTTTGGTGGCTTCGAAGACTTAGCTATTTTTGTTGAAGTGAATGGATCGTTTACGGATCTGGGATGATATTTTACTCTGTTTTTTGTAACTTCTTTTCTCTCATTTCATATAGTTTGATTTCACTGATATTTTACTCTAGGATGATATTTTACTCCAGCAATCATATTTTTATCTTATGAATTTGGTTTTTGGGGGCTATATTCTTGAAAGAAATCTACATTTAAAATCATTTTTATGGTATGGTCATTTTGTTATGAGCAGAATGCATAAAATTAATGCAGCCGATTGCATAAAATAAATATTATCCAGCAGAATGCATAAAATTAATGCATAAAATTAAATTAGGGATTACTGGCCATTAGGGATTATCTTTTTTTTTTTAAAGTTTCATTGTAAAATTATTGTGGTTGGTGTTAGTAAATTTTGATTATAAAATTATGATATTTTAACAGTTTTAATTTTAACTCATATGTATTAAAATACGATTATGATTGTTGTTAGCTATTTTTTATTATGAAAATAAAGTAGTTAAAAAATTAACTCATATGTATTCTTAGTATGCTCATGCTCGAGTGAAATGAAGTTGAATATTAACTTGAACCTTATCAGACTGACTTGTCTATTTATTTAGATGAAACAAAAACAAAATAAGTTAATCTATTATAAAATTAGTATTTTTTCATCGTCATAATATGAAAAATTTAATTCTATAACTATAATGAAACTTGTTCAAAAGAGATAACTTTTAACATTTAATTATATAATAATTATTTAACTTGTTGAAAGAGATAACTTTTAACATTTAATTATATAATAATTATTTTCAATTACTGAATAATGTAAATACAATAGATTAAGAGGCTTTTTAAATTTGTCACCACATTATGAGATTAAATTTGCTAACTAAATTTTCAGACTAGATAGTCCATAAATGATTTGTACCCTCCAAAGAGGTACAGAGAGTACAGATGCCAAAAAATACAAATAAACCATTCAAGCAGCCATCAAATTGCTTCCATTGGAATACCCTAAACATAATCTCAAGAAACAAACAAAATAAACTTGAAGTCCTAAATGTACCCTCAAAGAGAGGAGATGCAGTCAAAAATACGAAATGATCCAAGAAGCTTCAAATTGCTTCCATTGGAATGCTAAATATAATCTCAATAATTAGGCAAAATAAAATGGAAAAAAGTCCTAAATGATTTGTACCTCCAAAGGGGAGAATCTGGTCTAAATATCCAAGCGACCCATCAAATTGCTTCCATTGGAATGCCTAAACATAACCTGAAACAGCAAAACTTGACGAGAGTCCTAAATACTATGTACCCTCAAAGTGTAGTCTGATGCAAAAAATACCGAAATGATCCAAACCATCAAATTGCTTCCATTGGAATGCCTAAATATAATCTGAATAATTAGGCAAAATAAAATGGAAAAAAAAGTCCTAAATGATGCACCCTCAAAGAGGGTACAAAGTACAGATTAAAATACCCTCGAAACCATCCAAAACAAATTGCTTCCATTGGAATACTAAACATAATAAAAAAAAGGCAAAATAAACTAAAAAAAGTCTAAATGCTCTGCCCTCCAAAGAGTGCAGTCGATGCAAAAAAAAATCACAAATAAACCATCCAAAGCATCAAATTGCTTCCATTGGAATGCCAAACATAATTTTAAGAAGAAGCATAAACTTGAAAATTCAAATGTGCCTCAAAAGGTCTGAGGAAATACAGATGCAAAAAAATACCCGAAATCATCCAAGCGATCAAATTACTTCCATTGGAATGCCCTAAATATAAGAAACGACAAAATAAACTTGAAGTCCATATACTCTCCAAAGAGGTAATGAGTCTGATAAAAACACTAGAAATAATCCAACAAATTGCTTCCATTGGAATGTACTAAATATAATCTCAATAATTAGGCAAAATAAAATGAAATGATGTACCCTCCAAAGAGGTATAGAGTACTGATACAAAATACCCCAACCATCTAAATAGCTTTCAAATTTGGAATGCCTAAACATTAAAGATAAAAATAAACTGGAAAGAAGTCCCAAATGCTCACTCTCAAGAGGTGCAGAGTTCTGCAAAAAAACACAAATAAAATCCAAGCGACCATCAAATTGCTTCCATTGGAATGCCCATAATCTCAAAGCAGGCAAAATAAACTTGGATCCAAATGCTCACCCTCCGAGGATAGAGATGCAGATAAAAAACACAAAATGATCCAAGCGACCATCAAATTACTTCCATTGGAATGCCTAAATATAATCTCAATAATTAGGCAAAATAAAATGAAAAAGAAGTCTAAATGATCTACCCTCAAAGAGTGCAGAGTACAGCAAAATATCCCCGGATCGCGACTTTCAAATTGCTTCCATTGGAATGCCCTAAATATAATCAAGAAGTAGACAAAATGGAAAAGAAGTCCTAAATGCTGTACTCTCCAGGAATGCAGAGTATAGATGCAAAAATTATCAAGCGACATCAATTGCTTCCATTGGAATGCCCTAAATATAATCTCAAGAAACAGGCAAAATAAATTAGAAAAAAGGACTCAAATGATCTGTACCCTCCAAAATAAACATATTTATTGTACATATTTATTACTGATCA
The DNA here is from genome assembly GCA_021442155.1 of Cymbidium sinense. Classification (NCBI taxonomy): domain Eukaryota; kingdom Viridiplantae; phylum Streptophyta; class Magnoliopsida; order Asparagales; family Orchidaceae; genus Cymbidium; species Cymbidium sinense. Next base: position 141,819,175 of record CM038215.1, read on the forward strand.
ATGATTAAGGTCCTGTAGGGATTCAATCCTTATTGCTTGAGGTCAGTGAAAATTCTAGCTAAATACTAAACATCGGTGTGTAAGTTAAGAGAGTCATCTTTGGGACTCTAAAGCATTGCAAAAGATTATGCGGTCGAAGAACACAAAATTGGATAATGTCATGCATCAAAAATGTTTTCACGAAATAATATCCATCATCGACTTAGTGTACCCTTGGTGATTAATTGTGGAGAAGTTAAATTCACGCATGTAGAACATCATATTAGTTGATGATTTCTTATAGTATCGATGTGATATTCTGCGTGCACGAAAAAATACCGGCATACAGAGAAAGGTGATGCAACTTGAAACACGTTCAACACACTTTCATGTACTTTAGTTTCGCATAAAAAAAAGTAGAAGGGTTTAAATATTAACGACAATATTTAAAATACTAAAACTAATGCAAATAGAAAACTACTCTTGGCTCTCTTGGATATCCCTTAAGCCTTGAGTTGGAAACACCCTTTGAACGTTGTTTAACTGGATCCTTTAAGATGTATTTTCCCTTATCTATTGTGGTTGACTTCTTCTTCTTTTGTCTTTGGAGGAGAATTCCCACTTATTATAGAGTCGACATCATCATAAAGTTTTTTTAGGGATCCAAGCATATAGTACTCAGCTCTCTTATTGCCCTGTGCCCTGACGCTTATTTGATATGCATATCGACTTATGTGGTTCCGAAAAATAATGCCAGTAGCATTTACATCTATGCTTGCCACATCTCTTAATTTTCTGTATGCACTATCAATGTAAATATCCCTCTTTGCTTTGGTAGACCATCGCATGAGAAGATACTTGTCCGGAATGCGTACAACATCTTCACTAAGAACTTCGATCTGATTGGGCACAAAGTAATCCCATCATTTCAAATTTTTTGCAAGTACAAGTTACTTGGTAGTCTATCAATGCACAGTCCATATTTTGGATGCATTTTTATTCTCTAAGTTTCTCACCAAATACTCCATGGTGCGTCATCGACTTAGTTCTTGATAGCCTCCAACTCCATGCAAAAATTTCTCTTCAAATGTAAACCTTTCTTGTATAAAATATAGCGACTTATTTTAGAATTGGTGGTCTTAACAAGAACAATCGATGGTACACTTGAAGTCTTAGTCATGTTCATTGCCATGTCTCCATAACCTTTTCCAACCCCAAGAAATAATATGTGAGAGAACTTGTTGGTTTAGATATTCCGTGACATACATTGTTCGTGGACTCACTACGTTGCGTTGACAAGATGCCCATGCAGAATGAGTCCTTCTTGGCGTGGACCACTTGGATCTAATCTTATAAATCTGACGACAAGCATGATCATGCAAATTGCTTTCTAGCATGGTAGACCAAGCTTCTTAAACTCTTCTTCCTCACGAGTCACTTACTCATGCATTTATAAAATAGCCCTTGTACTATCTTATTACTATTAAAGCAATGAACCTTAGAAGGAGCTTTCTTTGAAATATGCCATTGGCACAACCAATGATGAGTATGCGGCAATACAATTTTGATAGCTCTCGCCATAGCCTGATCTTGATCAATGAATATTGTTATAGGATGTCTACCACTCATCAACTGAAGAAATATTTGGAATAACCATGAGAATGAAATGACTCAATTGTCTCTTCTGATAAAAAGGCTACTCCAAATAATACATTTTGCCAGTGATGATTCACTCCAACAAGAGGGGCACAAACAAGATTATATTTATTGAGTCAATAGCTTGTATCAAAATTATCACATCCCAAAACAATCATATTCTATCCTGACATGCCATTGCTCCAAAAAAACTTACTAAGCAATCCGACTCATCAACTTGTACATCCCATGCAAACATCCCATCGATGCCTTTTCCTTAACAACAGTATTAATGCATTCTTGTCACCATTCGCAATCCTCGATCTTTTCTCTTTTCAATAAAATTGAAAGCATCTCTTTTGTGAACCCGATATTCTCTACCGTAACTTCCTCAATTAGATAGGCGATATGATTGCTCTAATTCTACTCATCGTCTTTCAACACGGATGCCTTCTCATAATGCATCGTGTGATCGAGAAGATGTAGGTCGGTACGCAAAGAATAATCATGACTTTTACGTATATTTTTAATCGTCCAATTCCCCTAAATCAGAGAATCTAATCATGGTAGGACAACCCGGTTCTTGTATCAACTTTAGAATTTTGTTAAGCCATTTAGATGGAACTTCTTCGACCAACTTTTGCACATAGAAAATCTTTTGATTTCAATTTCTTTGAGTTTGGCCAATAGTATGGTCCTTAGAACGAAGCCAATTTGATGTGCATAGTCCGCGGTACATGCATACGCCTCCGTTTCATTCTGAGCAATAGTGCCAAGGAGTTTCCCTAAATTTGGGTCATTAGACATCACGACTTCGTCATCGCACAGCTCATTGACCGCATTTATCTGGCCAAACAGATACAAAAATATGTTACAAAATCTGGCAAAAAATGAAATCATCCAAGCGACCATCAAATTGCTTCCATTGGAATATAATGAACATTATCAAAGCGAAATAATGGAAAAGAAGTCCAAAATGCTGTACCCTCAAGAGGTATAGAAATCTGATGCAAAAATACCGAAATCATCCAAGCGACCATCAAATTGCTTCCATTGGAATGCTTAAATATAATCTCAATAATTAGGCAAAATAAACTTGAGTCCCTAAATGCTGTACCCTAAAGAGTCTGATCAAAATACCACCGAAATCATCCAAAGCGACCTCCAAATGCTTCCATTGGAATGCCTAAACATAATCAAAAGTAGGCAAAATAAAGCGGCAAAGAAGTCCACTAAATGCTACCCTCCAAAGAGGTAGTGCAGGAGAATCTGCAAAAAATACCAAATCATCCAAAAGCGACCATTGCTTCCATTGAAATGCCCTAAATATAATCTCAATAATTAGGCAAAATAAACTTGACGGGTCTCTAATGCTCGCACCCTCAAAGAGGTACCACCTGAGATGCAAAATACCACAGAAACCATCCAAATAGCCTCAAATGCTTCCATTGGAATGCCTAATAATAAAAAAAAGTAGGCAAAATAGGCCTGGAAAAGAAGTCCTAAATGCTCATCCAAGAGGCACAGAGAGTACAGATGCAAAAAAATACCCAGAAATCATTCAAACAGCCATCAAATTGCTTCCATTGAAATGCCCTAAATATAATCTCAATAATTAGGCAAAATAAACTTGACCCGGGAGTCCCTAAATGCTCTATACCCTCCAAAGAGGTACATAGAGTACAGATGTAAAATACCAACCAGAAATCATCCAAACAGCCTCCAAATGTTTCCATTGGAATGCCCTAAACATAATCAAAAGAAGTAGGCAAAATAAAATGGCAAAAGAAGTCCCTAAATGCTCAGACCTCCAAAGAGAGAGAGAGCAAAATACCCCAAATAAACCATCCAAGCAACCATCAAATTGCTTCCATTGGAATGCCTAAACATAATCTCAAGGCGCAGATAAAGTGAGTATAATGATCCACCCTCCAAAGAGCAGAGAGTACAGATGCAAAATACCCACCAAAAATCATCCAAAAAGCCTACAAATACTTCCATTGGAATGCCCTAAACATAATCAAAAGAAGTAAGCAAAATAAACTGACAAAGTCTTTAACGCTCAGACCTCCAAAGAGCAGAGAGATGCAAAAAATGTTCACATAAATCATCCAAGTAGCCATCAAATTGCTTCCATTGTAATGTAATGAGCATCATCTCAAGAAACAGGCAAAATATCTTGGAAAAGAAGTCTTAACGCTCAGACTCCAAAGAAGTGCAGAGTAGAGATATAAAATAACACTAAAAGTAAAATTCAACAAAAAAAGCGCCTAAATTACTTCTAATGGAATGTAACATATTCTCTTGCATTGCACTGAATATCACTAACAAACCGTAAAAAATGCACGATAAATATTACATTTAATTTCTATTTAATACATCCTCATAAATGTTATTTCCTCAACGCTCTCCATCTTCATACTCTTGTAAAAGGAAATGAGATTTTCTATTTCTCTTAGCTGCCTGAAAAAGTAATCCTAAATCCTAAATCTATCTATATATTTCTTTTAAATTTCTCACACATATTTTAATGATGCTTATAAGTTGGGTCGGGCCACAAGAAATAGGAGAAATAGGAGAAATATAAACAACCTGGTGAATACGCCATCCCCTCCCTTCCGTTTTGTTATTCCGTTTTCCGGACGTAATATTTTCTCCGCCTGTGTGGATCTTTTCTCTCTATCTCTCCTTCAGATTTCCCTCCGCGGCCAAATCAAGCTCATCTCATGGAGAGACCCTCTCCTCTGGCGTTCCTAATTTCCGTTCTCTTCTTCCTGCTCGTCTCTCTATCGCAGAGTTCCATCCCTGCGAGGTACGATGGCTTCCCCTACGATGACAACGCGGGGATCTCTAACGGCATAATCGTGGAAGCTTTTTTCGATCCTTTATGCCCCGATAGCAGAGACGCTTGGCCTACTCTGAAGCAAGTTCTCCATGAATATCATCCCCACCTCTCTCTTCTCGTCCACCCCTTCCCCCTCCCGTAAGCTTCTCTTTTGCCCCACAGTTGTTGAAATATATACTTGTGGTTCCATCTTTGTTGGGGTTCCCTACTTATTGTTTTTGTAGCTAGCTGAACTTCGGCAGAGCCATATGAAGGAAGTTGGTATTTTTTTTCTTGGTTTAATCTCTTTTTTTCTGTTAATTGCATGACTACTTACTTAATTCTTGTTTGATAAGTTTCGGACGCTGGAGCTTTTCTTGGTGTATCTTGTGACGCTCAGTTGACCTACCTATTATGCGATGGTCATACTAAAACTGAAAGTGTGATATTATAATCAAGAAAGTCTTTTTTGGAGAGTAACTTGCTTTCATTGATTTATTCATCAGTTTACTTTGGTGGATTCGTCTAACAGTATGCTGTATGGGCCGAAAGAGCATTAATATGGGCTCGACGTAGGCTGCAAGAGAACCTCCATGTGAAGTGTTGTAGCATACGTAGCATATTCGTGCATTTGAACATGGTTTTCATGGCATTCGAAGAGTGGAAGTTGAGAGATAAATATTTGATGAATAACTCACACAAAAACTAGATAGGTGTAATAATGGAGGCATTAAATTTGTAAAACATTTATTTTTATTTTAAAATTTTTTATTTTGACATTTTTTGTTTTCCTACACAAATATCATGTAACTTATTATTCGCTTCCAATTTCCTCTTTTCAACCCATTAGAATTACAAGGTCTTATCAAGTGTGACATCATGAATCAAAAGAGGGTCTTTTGAAGGTGGGGCAAATGCTCAAACATTGAGCAACATCTGGTAGGTTTCTAGGGTGGCAAACTTCTAGGGAAACAAAGAGGCATGAATTAATCAAATCCTATATTGAAACTCCATGGTTACGGGTTATATAAGTAAATGTTAGAAATGTGCGAGATACCTATATGTAATGGGCAAAGTTTTAATGGAAACTCCATGGTTAAAGCTCATGAGAGTATTTGTGACATGAATTGCCTCATGAGAAGTTACACACCAAAAAAAGGTAAAATCATGAGGTACAACCTTGTATGGGATGGGTTTGGTCAAAGCTGACATTACCTTGCATAGTATGGATTGGGTCATTATAGTTGGTATCAGTGCTAAATCTACTCTAGTATGATGTGTGATTGGGAGACAAACTAAGTTGTTGGACTTGTGACATCTCAAGTTTGAAAAAGGCGGGGTCCAGGCTCAGATAAAAAGTGGCTTCTAGCAAGCTTCTAAGATGGCAGGCTTCTAGGAGAAAAAAAAAAGTAGAGGGATAAAAATTGTTCTTGGAATATATAAGTAAAAGGTTAGATTAAATATGCAAGGTACCTTTATATGCAATTGATGGAATTTCAATGACACTCTACAATTAAGAGTGCTTGTGATAGAGCATTTATTGGATGAGTGACTTCTTGAGAAATTAAATTAAGAATGATAAAATTGTGATGTTCAACATTTGTGGGAAGGGGTGAGACAAAATGAATAATTACCTCGCTTAGTGTTTGCACCAAAACTGTCTTTTTCAAGTTATTATTTACTCAAAAGAGCCTTTTGACTTAGTAATTATAGTTAACTAGATTCTTAATTAGTTGAGCTAAGAAGTTTTATGCCAAACTTAAGGGGTTTTTTGGTCTCTCTAGAACAGGCAGGCGTTAGATCATTATACTTTCTAGCTATTGTTAACCAAGCAATATTGTCTTCCTATTTATGACGTTTGGTTTATGCTGTGTGTTGTGTTCAGTGTCATCTAACAAGTTATGTGATTGTTTGTTCTTGCTTCAAATTACATTTGTATGACTTCTGCAACTTGGCAACTAAAGTGAGTTGCTATGTTCTATTTGTGAAGAAATCTTTTTTTTTTCCAATTTAAAGAACTTAATGAGATTCATTCTGCATCTTTACTTCACTTTGAATTCTATAGAAACATGAACATTTCATTGATTCTTAAACATAATTATTAGATAAATGACTTTGGCAATCTACGTAGCATCATCACCATGTTCAACCTTATCTGAACTTTCATTTTTTTTTTATCTGAACTTAGGTATTTATTTCAGATTTAGGAAACTCAATATATCAGCAAAACATAAAGTTTCCCCTTAGATATTTTCTTTGGAAAGAAGTTCATCAATCATGATATCACCAATCATCTCAAATTTGCATGGAATGGCCTACATAGATTTTCTTTTCCAGGCGGATTTAATGTATTTTACTATGTTTCTGGTTCACTTTTAATGACATTTGTAAACCATAGGTATGAAGACTTTCTTATGAAAACTACAACAATTTTCTATTGCAGATATCATGATAATTCTTTTGTTGCTTGCCGAGCTCTTCATATAGCAAACATGCTAAATGCATCCGCCACATACCCTTTACTAGAGCTGTTTTTTAAATACCAGGTAAGTTTTTAAGTCATGTAGGCACGCATAAGGAATCTAGATTCTTTTGTGTATTTGGTGGTTTTTACTGCTCCTTTCTACTTTAATTCAACTGATGTTGCATTTTTTTAATTGCAAAAATAGATAAGTTCTCTTTCAAATATAGTCATGTGCTTGTGCCTCCATATGGTATAAACTTGGAACTTGCACCATCTAGTATTTTCACCTTGCTCAAATGTAGAATGCATTGTTTTTTTAAGAAAAATATGCTTCATATAACTATAGTCTAGTCGTAGACTATTATTCCACATCTTGTCCATAGAAATTTGTTCATAGATGATTTTTTTTTTGTATTAAATCGATATCAATGGCCATTATCTTGCTGATTCCTTAGGATTAAATATTATCTAGAAGGGCAAGAACTTCATCTTTTTTATTTGAAGGACATGCTACCTCTTCATCTTATGCACGCACGCTTTCATTAGTTTTACTGGGAATAATAGATATTTTGCATTATTATTCTTATGCAATTATTTTCTATCATTTTCTTTTGTTAAGATAGAAAACACGTAATATTGGGTATGAATCAACACTTTACCCATTTATGATAAGGTAGAATATACTTTAACAATGATTGATGACTTCATGATAGAAATCTCAAAATTTATTCTCATCAGAAATATAGGATGTGTGCATTGTAACGAGCAAATTGAAATTTTGAGTTTTAGTTTCTCTTTAATGGATGTATTTTAGTAGTATTGGATTTCATTTTATTTTTTTAGTTTATGAAATCTCAAATTCTATCCTTGTTAGATACATGGAATGTGTGTTGAGACATGCAAATTGAAATTTTGATTTTGTTTTTTTCTTTAGTGAGTTTATTTTGGTAGTAGTGGATTTCAATTTTTATCTTTTTTTATCATGCCTACGATGATCTCTAAGAAAATACATTGTGTTTTTGATGTTCTGAACCTTTCTTCCCTCCTCTTGTTTGGTTTAGTTGCACAATGTTGGATGTGATTTTGATTTGATTTGATTTGCCTATTTATTACTTAATTCAACCAGCCTACCTATTTTTGGTTCTATTCTTTGCCTGTTGTTGCTATTTGGTTCCTTCAAGTGTTGTAGCTACGCGTGGATTATGGCTTCCATGCTGTCTTTTGTCATGGGATTTCTTTGTTGATACAAGATTTCTCACAGTTTTGTTGTGGGCATGTGATTCCCTTATGCTATGAGATGTCCTTGCTAATATGTGTCTCTTAAGATTTCTATTTATGGGAATTTAGCTACTCACCTTTTTGAAGGTGGTTGCTAATTTCATCTCTTGATTTTACTATTATAAATTAATGTTGGTTTGTAATTATAAATAAGTGCGTATGGTGCATATAAAAACAATTCCATTGATATTCTATGCTGATTGCACATTATTTACTTGATTGTTGGTTGGATGTGAATCGTTATAACCTTGTGCAATTAGAGAATATTGATTTTTGGGTGAATTATCTTTGTACTTGTTGAGGCTTGGATTTTTTTATCTTTTGATTTCTTTCCTTTGTTTCTATTATCTAATTTTAATGATTGATTTGCTTGCGTGATTGATTATTTTTAAAACAGCTTGATTTTTATTGCACTGTGAATTTTTATTCAAATATATGATTAGTAGTGATCTTGAATTCTATTAAATGACTATCAAATTATTGTTTGCATTGATGTTTTGTATTTTTTATTTTCATTCAAAGTGGAGTATGGTTGTCTAAATTATAAGTTTATGATTGCAAATTTGACATGCGTGATTATGTTGATCTAATCATATATTTGCATATCAAAATCCTCGACTTAAAATATTTTTCATTAGATTTGGTTTCCAAACACACACATAAGATGAGATTTTGACATATTTGCTATATCAATTTGTTAAATTTGCTTGGTGATTAAAATCAAATGAGTAGGGATATACTTTAAGTTAAAGAGCAAATTAGAATTTTAGAAACTACTATATTTGATTTCATAGAAGAAGTTGTTTCTAATCATAATGATGGGCCTATACATTTTAATGTTAACACAATTATGAGATAAGAAACTTATTATGGGAGAAAATCATGATAGATTTTATATGATGTATGATATAATAATGAAGATTATTATAATCATAGATGTCAAATATATGTCTTTGATGATGATATTCCCTTGAGATATCGCATTTGCATTCAAATATAAAAAGAGAAGGTTGCAAACATTATGAGGATGAACAAAACTTTCTATCATCCTCCAAAATATCAAAAAATAGTGGAGATTTTTTCCAGGAAGGTAAAAGTTGAAATGTCTACATTTAATTTCAAAATAGATTCTAAAGTTTATGATTGGATAATGGCTATGGATAATTTTTTAAAAAAGCAACCATCAATTAAAATTCATTGAACTGAAATTAATTTGGCAAGATATAGTATAATGGATCAGTGCGGAAAAATATAGTGAAATATTGTGTTGAGAACCTAGAACTACTTAGGATAAAATGAAAGAATTACTTGAGGGTTTGTTTGGTCAGTTGTATTTTGGGTTTAAAGTGAAATCAGTTGCCAGCCAACGCCCGCCACTGTTGGCCGCTATCACCTGGCATCATTGATCCCACCAACAATTTTATTTTATTTTGCATTATTTAATCAAGTAAAAAAAAAAAATAAACTCCTATATTTGTAGAGCTTTAAGCCAAACAATCAAAATTATTATAAATACATTATTTTTATTTTGCAATGTATTTCTTTGTCAGTTGATAAAACATTCCCTAAATAGAAGTATTTGCCTTTGTAATATTATGATTAACTAATTGATGAATTTAATATCCTAAAACAAAAAATAAAAACTAGCACTGAATATATAAATAAATTTGAGGAATTATTATTTCATTCTGAAATCATTTATACTTTCTTTGTTTAAAGCTGGATTAAGACCTGACAGCAAAAAAGATGGACACTTCATCACATTCACTTGTGCATGCTTTTTAACTTCCATTTGATTCTGATCAAATGGTCAAATTTTCTACCATTTGAAGAGTTGTTGCACGCATTGGGAACTACGTCTTCTCATCAAGTCAAGATCAATTTGTTGCTCCTGTGGCATTTAAGTAGGGTAATATTATTGTTAACCAAATAATAAAAGGAAATTTACTGGCACTATTTTTGGTTTTAAATTTTAATTAAAAACTCATTTTAATTGTCATTAAAATTATCGCCATGGAAATGAATGTTTTTGTTGAAATTTACATATTAATGTGGAGGAAGACTAAATGAAATTTATATATTAATGTGTGGGTTGATTTTTATGAATTAGTGAATGGAAAGTAATTTTGAAGTAGCTTTATTTAAAAATTATTTAAATATTATGTGATGCATCATTGACAAACCTAAAATTGAGTTTGGTTGGAAAATAAATTTAAAAATTTTATATCTATTTCAAGCATGATGATCAACTTTAAAAGCTTATCATAGATAATGGAGTTTTATAAATGTTGTAGCTAAATGAACTATTAGAACTTAGACCACACTTATAATCATATAAAATAGCTGAAGAAGATAAATTGAAATTTCTATGATGCAAAAATGTGTAGTACCCATTCAACTTGTTACATATAGTGATAACTCAAATTTGATATTGAATTAAGTTTACATGAGTTAATGCCTTTACATATGTCAGTCATTTGGCATCACTAAGCTGACATCCTTGAAGAAATTTACCTCTCAGAAAGACATATTGACCACATTGAACCAATCATTTTGATCCAAGACAAGCTGAAACAACTTTCCCAATTCTCTTTATCAAATTTCTTTGTTTCCTCATGGGTAAGAAGTAGTCATCGTCCAAATTCTCTTCTTAGAGCATGCGTTCAAATTCAGAAATTTTCTTACATAGGTAAGACATTTGGCATGCTAACCTTTCACTTGCAGTCGATGCCTCCGGTTATACTTTACCCATCTCTATTACAGGCCTACTTGGGATCATCATGTTTTGTGGCTTGAACCACCTTGTAGAGCATTCATAGATATGCCTTTTTAAGGTAGTATTATATATTGTTGAAAATGAATTTCAAGATGGTTCCTGATTATTTGCATGTGGCAAATTTCAGCCCAGAGTATCACGTTTTTTTTTTTCAATTTAGTATTCTGACTATGCAAAATTGATCTAAAATGGCCTCTCATATAAAAAAATTGATACAAAATTGATCCCAATTTAATCCTCGAGGGACTATCTTGGATCAATTTTGTATAGTCAGAGACTAAATTAAAGAAATGTGATATTTTGATACTAAATTAGTCACATTAAAATAATCGGGAGATCATTTTGGTATTTAAACTACGGACCTTCAATTTCTTATTGAGGTGTTTATATGGAGGTGTTTTGGGGGTTTTATTGGAATTTTTTTTGGTTAACAGTTTTTTTTATTGGAGAAATTAGAGTAGTAACCCTCTACAATCAAAATCATAATGAAATCTACATCGATAACTACAAGACAACAAGCCATATAACCATCAACTAGTTAAGCCTATATAAATTCTTAGTGTATTTTGTATTCATTTTATTTCTATTTTTTTTTTTCGATCTCAATGATTTAAATTAGGTGAAACGAATATATATATGAAAAGGTTGAAACAGCTCTAGTTATAGATAAGATTAGAGAGAGTCACCTTAGATGGTTTGATCACATAAAACTCTGTTGTCCAATAACCTATTAAGAAAGGTAAAAGTAGACTTAAAAAGATTTGATTAGAAAGTATAAAAATTTATGTTGACTTACAACTATATGTCACTTGAAATTAAATAAATAAGGTGAAAATTAAAATGCCCTAATCGCGATCAAAACCGATTAACCTTGCATTGATTTGAAAATTTGCCTCATAATGTGTCAAAAATATTAAAATTAATTAATTGAAAAATATCGAATCAATTAAGAACCAATCAAATAATTAAAAGCAACTTTTAGTGAAAATGCATATCAAAGTCGAGAAGCCTCGACGACGTCTAAACGACCTCCGTTCGCGAAATTGATCGCACCGTTGTCGCCGAAACGTCGAAACCTATCAAACGACGCCTTCCGCGGTCGATTCGGCAAAGTATGCGCGAACATCGATCAATTTGAGCGTGACGTCGCACAATTTGAATCTAATTTCACTTTGACCGTCGTCGACGTTGCTTAAACGACCTCCGATCGCAAAATCGATCGCGCCGTTGCGTTCGGCACAACAGAAATAACTAAGATTGACACCCATATTATTAGGATTTGTTACACGAAATAAATTTATGAAATTTGACGCGAAATAATATTAATTTGTAATTAGATTAACTAATGACTGCTTAATCCCTTAAACCCCTCTAATCCTTATTCTAAATCAGCCGCCCAATCATTCCTATTGGCTGCCGTTTGTGCAACCAATCGGAAGGCCGATCGACTCTAATACTCGAAACTGAAAGGAACTCCCGTTGACCTCATTTCCACGGCATTCGACTCTCATTCACGCTCCCTGCTCTCGGCTCTTCCCCCTCACGCGATTCCTCTTACTCTCGGCATTCTCACGCATGACACTGCTCGGTCTCACGGCATGATTCCTCTGCTGCGCGATTCCTTCGCTGCTCGACTCTCACGGCATTCCCTCACGGTTCCTCGTTCTCGTTGCTCTTGGCATTCTACTCGAGGCGTGAAATCGAGGCTCGATCAAAGCGCTCGTCGTTTTCCCTTTCGTGGTTGCCCTGAGCAGCTAACCGACGCCTTGTTCGGTTTTGTTCTTCCTTTCTCCGTCTCAGTGAGCCTAGCGAACCCCTTTCATTCTTCCTTCTTTGCAACCGAAATTCTAGGTTGTTTCCTTTCAACCCTAAGCTTATTTTTACATACATAGAATTTCATTTCTTGTGATAAAATGAAGTGGATGTTTCCTTTCTTTGGTTGAAATGATGCTAAGAGTTTTTTTTGAAGATTTGGGATGATGTATGGCCCAAATCTCATTTTATTTCCTATTATCAATGGATTTTATGGTGTTTATCTTGCTGAAAATGCTTTGGGATGATGTATGGCCCAAATATTGTGCTATTTGCTGTTTTTTATGAGCACCTATGTGTTTCCCATGCTGAAAAAATTTCTGGATATGGGGAAATTGCTGAAATTTGTTTTACCTGGGGAAATTAGATCAATTTGTTGTTTGAAAGGTATAAAGCATGCTGAAATTATTTTACCTGAGGGGGAAATTGAATCGATTGGCTTTTGAGGGGTATTGTGTTTGCTGAAATTGCTTTACCTAAGGGAAAAATTAGTTGATTTGTTGTACAAAAGTATTACACTTGCTGAATTTATTTACCTAAAGGGGGAAATTTATTGATTTGCTTTTCTAAAGGGATAATGCATGCTGAAAATATTTTTACCTAAGGGGAAATCTATTGATTTGCTTTTCTAAAGGGATAATGCATGCTGAAAATATTTTTACCTAAGGAGAAATCTATTGTCTTATTGTCTAAAGGCATGATGCATGCTGAAAATATTTTACTGGGGAATTGAATCGATTGCTTTTAAAGAAGTATGATACATGCTGAAATCATTTTTATCAAAGGGGTTTTTTTTTTGCCATGCTACTTGCTATCTCCTATGGATTTCATTTGTTTTATCTCTTGCATAATGAGTAGAATGAAATTAAAAGAAAGGGGTTTTGCCATTTTACATCTCTATGTATTTCATTTGTTTTATCTCTTGCACATGAGCAGAATGAAATCTGAAAAGTGAAATGAAATTAAAAAAGAAAGGGGTTTTTGCCATGCTACTTGTTATCTCCTATGGATTTCATTTGTTTTATCTATTGCACATGAGTAGAATGAAATCTGAAAAAAGTGAAATATGAAATTAAATAGAAAGGGGGTTTTGCCATGCTACTCTCTCTATGGATTTTATTTGTTTTATCTCTGCACGAAAGTAATGAAATGAAATTAAAAGAGGGGTTTTGTCATGCTACTTGCTATTTCCTATGGGTTTCATTCTTGTTGCATTGCTTAAACTAATTCTTAATGATACATTATGCAAAATCTTGTGAAAGGAATAAATGATTGATTGACTTTTGAGTTTAATTCCTATGTGCATACTTGCCTATTTCTATCATTTGATATTTTATTAACAGGGAAATTCATTATGCTATGCTAACCCATACACGTCTTTCTTGGCGTGATGGAAACAAATTTCGGTTCACGACATCCACCCATACACGCTTCTTTGGCGTAGCTGCCTTCGCAACCCCATACGCGTGACGGATGTCTTGCAAATTTTGTTAAAAAAAAAAGGAGGAAAGATTTATTTTCTCAATGTTTAATAGATATTATGTCTTTAAATATATATGCAAAGATATTTATATACAAACGAAACTTGAAATTTATTACCATGCATTCACTGTTTTTTCAACATAAGAGAGAAATGTTATGCTATTAACCCATACACGTCTTTTGGCGTGAAAAACAAAATTTCGGTTTGTCTCTCACGACATCCATACACACCTTTCTTGACGTGGGCGTGCTCCTTTATGACAACCCCATACGTGATAGATGTAAATTTTGTTTAAAAAAAAAAGAAGGAAAGATTTATTTTCTTGTAATGTTTAATAGATATTATGTTTTTGTTAAATATATACGCAAGCGTGTTTATATACAACAAACTCAAATCTATTATTATAAGTATCTACTCGCTTCCAACATAGAGGAACGCTATGATGTAACCCATACACGCCTTTCTGGTGGGCAAAGAAAATTTCTGGGTTATCTCAGACATCCACCCATACACGCCTTCTTTGTGGTGGTAAACCCGCCTTCAAAGAACCATGAGGTGACGGAGGCTATTGCAAATTTTGATTAAAAAAGAAGAAAAGAAGAAAGATTTCTTTCTCGATGTTTAAGCACGTGATACGAAACGTAAGCTTAAATCTATTACGATAAGATTTACTCGTTTCTCCAACACTAGAGAAATCTTATGATGTTAACCCATACACGCCTTTCTTGGCGTGGTGGCAACAATAAGGCGGTCTCACGACACTCACCATACACTTTCTTGGCGTGGAAGACTTAGTCTCAAGTAGCCTTTGATGACGAGGAGGTTCTAAATTTATAAAAAAAAGAAGATAGAAAGGAAGGGATGAAATTCTTAAGTTATCATGGCTTAAAATTTTCTTTATCTCAAATGTGAACGCTTACGCTCAATTTCTATATCTGCAGATCCTATTCTGAAATGTGACATGAGTTGATACTTACGCTTTAATTTCTATAACATGCAGTATCATTCTGCAAGAATGCAACACGAGTATATGAATTGATCAACGCTTATTTATGTTAAACATGAATGCTTTATTGATTTTACATCATACAAGTTATCCATTAAGTTTCGTACATGATATGCATTTAACGCTCATCCTAAAGTTTCTACTTACTGACATGTTATATGTCGGACACGTATGAATACATAGAAAATAATATCTACCATATGACACAAGATATATCACAAGATATCAAAATAGAAAATTATCGTTAGAAAGGAAACTTACAAGTCTATGTGGCACAACTTAACCCTTTGCAAGATTGAAAGAACTTAAACTTGTGGTAGGAGAAAAGGAGAGTAGGAAATGTAGGGATTTTGTGAAAGGAAAATCCTCTTATTTATAGGCTTTCTACCTTCTCCTCTTATCATCTATTGTTATGCCATCGACACATATAGTCTTGTCAAGTAGACGCAGGGGTTTTCATCCAAATTCGTGCTATTTGTCATATCACATGCACATGTATGGACATGTGGCATGCTCTTATGCATCATTTTCATTCCCCTTAATATCATAAAAAAAAGAGAGGAATGAATTTAAAGGGAAAATAAACTCTTTTTGTCATATCTTCTTAATAAAATTTAATGATCATACCATTCATGAGATGCGTGAAGGTGGATTTTAATTAATCCACTTTCTCTTAAATGATATATGATATCTACTCATATCTTTGTCTCCTCCCATTATTAAGAGAAACATGGCTGGATCATAAGATAATGCCTCTAAAATAATTTATTTCATTTCTTTCCTTATGATTTATACAAGGAGAGGATTTCTAAATTAAATTAAATGCCTAAATCTACTTTAGGTTTATTACTTCATAGTTGATTAAATGACCTCAAAGTGATTTATTTCACCATATCCTCATTGATTTGTGATAAAAGAGATTTTACTATACGGGATGCATAACATACTCTTAGATAAATGCCAGTCTTTATCTTACATCAACAACATTTTATTTGATCAAAATGGCTCAAAATATTCGCCAATCACTATTTTTCCTCGATTTGTGGGATAAAAGAGGGTTTTGGCAAACATTATGATATCTTATTTTCAATCAACGCCTATTTTAGGCCCACTACTCACGATTGATCAAATTCAAAATAATTTATTTCAAAGATATTTTCCTCACGATTTGTATAAAAGAATACCCAAACATTATATATCTTATTTTCAATCAAACAAGTCTATTTTTCCCACTACTTCACGATTGATCAAACGAGTCCAAAATAATTTATTTTCTTTTCCTCAAGCGATAAAATGAGAATTTTGGCCAAATGAAGTATATCACGTGTTCTCAATCAAATAATTATATCTATTTTAGATTTCACTTCATTTTGACCCAAATGAAGTATCCAATAAATCAAATATCTAGAAAGACATGTGATCCAAATGCAAAGATAGATAAACAAAGAACGAGATGCTATACTTCCGGTTTGGTTTTGACTGGTCCCGTTAACAAAACTCAAAATTAAAATTTGACATATAAACTTCAACTTGACATCTTAATGCCCATGCAAAATTTTCAAAAGAACGATACTTACATGTCAAGTAATTATTAAGTCAAATACAAAAGACATGCTACACATCCCGATGGTCTTGGCCCGTAACAAAACCTAAAATGTCATATCAAGAACTAAACTTGCAAATCGACATCTACATTTCAACTGACATTTACATGTCCATACAAATTTTAAAAAAGATATCAGATGTATGTTGAAGTAATCATTACAAATACAAAAGAGCATCCTATATATCCCGGTTTGTCTTCGACGTGGGTTAACAAAACCTAAAAAATTTGATATTATAAGAATTTCAAATTAATAATATTCGGAAGTTAATTGCATATAATATAAGATATGAATCAATCGACATACTTCTAAAATTCAAATTTTCGGAAGAAAAGTCCCAAACCCATCCTCTATGCTCAAACTAGAATGGACAATATTTTGAAGGATTATACTTGAGATAATGAATTTAAACCATCCTCAGAAAACCGGACAGAGTAGCAAGCCTATCAATCGATATCGGCATGATCGAGTAATTATAATTAAAATTTCAATGATAAATGATCATATATTTAAATCTAAAATCAATCATAAAATGATCAAAATTTAAAGAAAATAAAAAAATATAAATAAAAATGAAATGAATTATTTAAATTAAAACTTAAAAATAAAAAAAATCAATCCGTCCCTCCACAACCTGTTGTCTTCGTGACAAATTAAATTTTTCTCACAGCAAATGTCAAATTAAATACATAACTACCTTCATACTCAAATATTCCTAAAGTTTCGAAGGACGCTACCGGTCTCCTCTCAAGCTATTGCTGAGCATGACACCACATAAATGGTTACTGACTGAGCCTCGATGATTCGCGAGCATGATATCACTAAATTATTTGCCACGGCCAATAGTTCTTAACGCTTTTGCTTTTGAGTGAAATGTAGAATGTATTTGGCCGGACAAAAAAGCCATACGCTATTAAAGTTGACTTATATTTGTCCCTGACAAATTCCACCCTGCCTACAAGACACCTTGACGACGTAACTCATGTGTCTTGACAGGATCCTTCTGGCCGTGTCACTCCTCCGACTAAGTGGACTGGGATCGGACAACCTGGATGATAACCATGGATCTAGATCGCCATCGTTCCCCACAAAAAGTTTTAAATTAAAATAATAAATTTTATAAGTTCTAAATTACACTCACCGCAATTATATACTCGTTTCTGATTCATCGACCAAATTTTAATCAAAAGTGCTTCTCTCGATTTGGGAGGTAATTAAATAGTGCCATACCATAGAAACCCTAATCGATATAAAAGTTCTCACCAAATTAACGAAATCTTAGTGTTTATCTACTATTCATCTGCCTTCTGAAATTATCACCGACACTTAAACAACTTTTTTCTTTTTGTTTTTCAAAAGAGGTCGGTGGCGAATTTTCGGATCATATAATTTAATTTCTTTTATTTGAATTAACTAAGATTTTGACACTTAATGGGACACAATGGAGGAAAAAGGATTCATGTTGTCAACCCCACGTAGTAGGATAATGGCTTCTTGTTGTTGTTGTAAGTGATTTAAATTAGGTGAGAATGCAACATCTCTTTTGAATCTAATCACACTGAATCTTCTTAAACTAAACAGGAAAAATTCTACAACGGTCCAACCAAGAACTTGTCCAGAGAAGCCATAGTTGATGAAATATCAACGCTCGGCGCAGAAGCTGTTGGGAACTCTCTTTTACCAGCATTCAAATATGGCTTCATCAATCCCCACTCTGATTCAGCTACAAGAACTTCCTTCAAGGTTGATAATTCATCTAAGTTTTCATATTAAGTTTGAGAACATGGTTCTGTTATATTCATCTGAAATGCTTTATTTTGCTGTTCTTCAATCAAGTATGGGTGCACCAGAGGAGTCTTCGGCACACCGTTCTTCTTTGTCAACGGTTTTCTTCTGCCCAACGGTGGCTCTGCTCTTGACTACAGTACATGGAAGAGTATAATTGACCCTTTGTTGAGGAATCATCATGGCGAAGGAGATGATGATGCAGCTTCCTCTTTTTAGTGCTTTAAAATTGGTGCAGTGAATGTTTTATAAAAATAAAAGTTGAATGTTATTTTGGAAATTTTTGTTTGTATTTTTATTAACCTGATATATATATTTTCCACTGGTTAAAAATTCTGCTGTGTAAATATTTTACTTTAAAAAATGCTGGTTATATTGAGTAGATTGTTTTTACTAAAGAACAAAGAAGCATTTAATGGAAGGTTAGAAAACGGCTATAAAATACAAATGTCTTATATTCTTTGCCCCCGAAGGTGCAATGTGAAAATCTAAAAGCATGCCGCTGATTTTTTTTTTTTAGTTTATTTTACATTTACAAAGATAAATATAGAAATGACTTAACAATCTTGTGAAATATATAGTTTTGGGAGTATAAGTCAATAATGCCTTATTTTCTTTTCATGTGTTTAATAAATGAAAAAAAAATACAATTAAATTTTTAATTTGCATTATTACAATCAATGATATGATTTTAATTTCAATATTAATTATTAAATTGATTTTCTCCCTTTTTTAAAATATATATATTTTTTGTCTTTATAGGAAGTCTATGTTAAATGACAAGACCATCATCAAAAGTCCTAAAAAAAACACCCTATTCAAACAAACCAAGGAAGAAAGAGTAAAATCCAGAATAACTTGCATACAATAGATTTTGTTAGGATAAAAATTTAATTAGCAACTAAGTTTGAGTTCATTATTATAATTATTGAAATAATAGTTAACTTTGAAATATTCATTCACATGCAACAAAAGCATGCAAATTAATGGGTCAACTAAGCTTGGAGTCAATTTTATAAATATTAAAATAATATTTATCTTTGAAATATTCATTCATGCAGTAAAAGCATGCAAAGAAATGGGTACGTACGCACATGAAATGCTGGTTGTCTTTTCCCAATCCCAATTCCAACTCGATCCCCGTTCCAAGTCATTAAGAATTAAGATAGATCCCTATGCCATCCAATCTTCTCCCAACCTGTACATAACAAGCCCTTCTCACCAGATTTCGATCTTCTCCAATCACAGTTTATCTGTTATGCGTGTTAGTATATATAGCAGGTCTGTCTTGAAAAATTAAAGCAGAATATATACTTGCGTCTTCGTCTTCTTATTCGTTTCCTAGACCTTCTATTATGAGCACTGGTGGCAATGAAACTTCAGCTGCTGCTTCGTCCCGCGATGCGCGGCTGCTCCGCTACATTCGATGCTTTCGGATATTTGCCATTTTTCTTACGCTCATCGCAGCAGTTTCGATGGGCTTCTCAAAGCAGACAAAACAGTCGTTCACTTACAACTCTCTTACAGGCAGATCAACCTACTTTTCAATCTCTGTGAAGGCCACTGACAGTTCCTCCTTTGTGTAAGCTCTCTCCTTCCCTCTGTGATTTCCTTTAAGCACTAAACCAAATGATCTGTAATAAGCACTAAACCAAATGATCTGTAATGTCTTTAAACCTTTGTTTGGAAACACTGTTAGGTACTTCATTTCTGCCAACGTGTTTGTGTTTGTCTGCTCGGTGGTCTTGACTGTCTTCTCCTTCATCAAAAAATTTAGCGCTCGGCTTCAGCTTCCAGTAGCTATTATAGATCTCGTTGCAGTGATCCTTCTCTCCACAGCCCATGCAGCGGCGGCGGTGACTGAAGAAGTGGCCTGGAAAGGTAACTCACACTACGGCTGGGACAAATTCTGCAACTTAACCAAAAATTTGTGCGGCATTGTTATCGCCACAACTGTCATCTCATCGCTGGCTGCCGCCATCTATTTTGTTATGATTGTGCTTTCCATCGTCAT
The DNA here is from genome assembly GCA_021442155.1 of Cymbidium sinense. Lineage (NCBI taxonomy): Eukaryota > Viridiplantae > Streptophyta > Magnoliopsida > Asparagales > Orchidaceae > Cymbidium > Cymbidium sinense. Next base: position 141,839,835 of record CM038215.1, read on the forward strand.
CATTCACAGGAGATCTCAGTATTGAAATTTGCATCTGAATGTGTGAGATTTGTTGATGATTTTTACTTATATACTTGTATCAGAGTTTACGTGTGTTTGTGCTTAATTTTCTATTTTGTTGCGTCAATGGTGTGTAGGGGAAGTGTATTTTTTTTAATAGTTGTATTTATTTTCTAATGATATAAATTATTATAAATTGCTGTTGAATGTTATTTTACACTCATATTATGCAAGCCATCTTAGCTCATTAGTTGAGGGTTTAGGCTTCCAACCAAGAGATTTTAAGTTCAAAATTTTGTATATGTGATGTGTGCGAGTTTATAATTTAACTAACATATTTGAGTTAGTAACCTAGCATTCAAAAATTAAGAAAAACCAATATTAAAGTTCCAAACATATTGAAAATTTATAGCATATATAATTGAATTACTTTAGATTAATCTAAGCACACATGAGTAGCATTAAAGTAATATATGAATGATGTAATTATAAACTTAATAATTATATTGTTGATCTCTTATAATTTTTGAAACGTATTTTTAGCATATGGTACTAATTATAAATCATATTAAGGTATATTATATATAGAATCTATATATCTTTACATGATATATTATAGAATCTAATTTCATAGTAGACATTAGACTTTTATTCATGCAGTTTGTTATATTGATTTTATTTGGTCGCATTTTAGTAATTACATACCTTTTTTTAGGTTTTTTATCATGTAATGTGATTAGCCCACAATTAGGCTATTATGATGTTAAATCTTCTATCCTAATATCTAAAAAAAGTTTAAAATCAATCATATAATATTGATTTCATTAAAATGTAATGTGTTGCTTCTCTTCTAGTCATTTATTTTAAAATAGTCAGCCATAGCCTCATGATTGATCATCACTTTGTGGTTAGTATTTGACTAGTTGTTTTAAGCAAAGTTTTAAAAAAAATCCTTGGTCAATTTATATACATGTAATCCTAATTAGTTTGCATATAATCTCATGATGGACCATTGATATATAGTTAGCTGAGGTTAACTTTTCTTTGGACTATCTTAATTAATAAATCAATCTCTTTTGGTTGTTTTGTTTGAAAGACTGCATAACTAAGATTTGATTTTATATGAAAAATCTTATTATGACAAATGCGATGATCATTTACCTTCTTAATACTGGGAGGGGTTTCTTCATGCAACTCTAGTCAACACCCTTAACATTATATGTTTTAAATTTTATTTTTAAGAAGAGAAAGTTGTGTAATTTGACTTACTTTTTGTGTCCGCCATACATAAGCCTAGAGACTTAGAAGGGTTATTCATAGGAGCAGGTTATGCATTAGGGATCTAAAGAGACTTGTCTACCCTATGGTCTAGACCCAATCCATGCTTCCCTCCTCAAATAAAACCCCAACTTCAAATTCAAATTCAAGATCCATTTCCCAAAACTCACAATCAATATCATGATCAAAATCAAGTCTAAAAATCCTCCATAAGCCTTATGATTGAATTCCATGACCTTAACCCTATCCAAATCCGATTCAATCCAAATTTAATTGATTTTCTCAAAGTTCAATTCAATTCCTCAATCATTTATCAAACTCAAGTCCAAACTTAATTCCAAATGATTGAAATCTAAAATCAAATTCAAGCTCCAAAAATCCTTCTTAAGCCATGTGATCCACTCTCATAAGCCTAGCCAAAATCCCCATCAAACCAAATCAAACTCAATTGATTTCTTCATGAATCAATCATTCTATCATTTATATTCACAAATGTAATGAAATATAAACTCAAATGGCCAAAACCAAATCAAACTAAATCAAACCAAACCAAGACCCTTCCTAAGCCATATGGACCTACCTCCATGAGCTTAACCAAATCTTAATCCAAATCAATCCAAAATTAATTAGTTTCTTTGTAAATAAATTATTCCATCATTTATATTCACAAATATAAATCCAATGATCAAAACTAAATCAAAATAAATTGATTCCCTTCTAAGCTCTTTTGACCTATCTCCATGAACATGGTCAAATTTGCTTCCAAATCACTCCAAACTCAAGTGGTTTTCTCATGAATCATTTATATCTTCATTTATATTCACAAATATAAATGAAATATAAATTCAAATGGTCAAAACCATACCCAAGATGAAATCAAAACCCATTTTGGATTCTTTAAGCCAATTTCTTGGACTTAACCAAAATCCACCTAAACCAAGCTAAAATCAATAGATTTTCTCATGAATCAATTATTCATTCAATTATCTATCCAAATATTAATGAAACATATAATCATCTAGTCAAATTGAAATCAACCCAAGTTAAGCCCAACTTAGCCCTTTTGATTTGAAAATCTCAAATGAACCAAAACCTATCATATCCCAAATTGATTGCAATTGGATTTATATTTCAATCCTAAGCTCATATATAAATCTAACTAAATCTTAGTCAAGCCAAAACTAAGCCAATTGACCCACTCAGGTCCACTTGATCCAAAGTGGCCTAAAGAATTCATATGGACCAAGTTCTAATCCGATCCAAATTGGACTAAACCAAACCTATACAAACCTCATCCCATGATCATTGATCACCATAGGATGATCAATTACCTTGAATTGGGTCAAACCAAGTCAACTTGGCCATTTGACCAAGTCAACCCTTAGCCCAAATGAAACCTAAACTAGCCAAAACTCATCATACAATAAATTGATTGGAACCATTGATCCACACCAACTCATAATCAATGATTAAACACGACTTGACCATCAATTGAGCCAAACCAAACCCAATTGGCCATTTGACCCAAGTTAAGCCAAATTAGCATATAAGGCTAAAATGGATTAAATCATGATCTAACCCAAATTGATTGCAACCAATGGCTCAAGTTCATTTCAAATTCATTATTGAACTTGACCAAAGCTCCAATTTGATCAATTAGACCCAACCTAGCCCAATTGAACAACCTAGACCAAATTGACCTAAAAGATTGTGGGCTCCGAAAATTTGCCGCCGACCTCTCATCAATTGAATGAAGAGAGTATAATTTAAGTGTCGATGTAATTTTCAGAAGGCATATGAGATAGTAGATAAGACACTACTCAGAGTTTCATCCTCATTTAGTGAGGATTTTAGATCTGGTTCCAGGTTTCCTATAGGCGTAAACCCCTATAGTTAATTACCCCTCCCAATAAGTGAAAGAAAACTTTTGATTAAGGCTATTAGTTAGATCGCTTAATGCGTAATGTATAATAGCAGCATATGGAGTTTTTAGAATTGAAGATTATGAAATTCATCATTTCAGCTTAAACTGGATGGTTAGGAGAATGATGATGTGTCCGATCTAGATCTCATGGTTCGTCATCCTAGGCTGTCGTGGTCCCTAGTCTACTTAATCAGAGGAGGTAGTCGATCCAACCTGGCCGAAGGATCCTTATCAGTAACACATGTGTTACGTCATCCAAGAAAATTTGTCACCGACCTCTCGTCAATTGAATGAAGAGAGTATAATTTAAGTGTCGATGTAATTTTTAGAAGGCATATGAGATAGTAGATAAGACACTACTCAGAGATTTCATCCTCATTTAGTGAGGACTTTAGATATGGTTCCAGGTTTCCTATAGGCGCAAACCCCTGTAGTTAATTACCCCTCCCAATAAGTGAAAGAAAACTTTTGATTAAGGCTAGTCGTTAGATTGCTTAATGTGTAACGTATAATAGCAGCATATGGAGTTTTTAGAATTTAAGATTATAAAATTCATCATTTCAGCTTAAACTGGATGGTTAGGGGAATGATGATGTGCCCGATCTAGATCCCATGGTTCATCATCCTAGGCTGTCGTGGTCCCTAGTCTACTTAATCAGAGGAGGTAGTCGATCCAACCTGATCGAAGGATCCTTATCAGTAACACATGTGTTACGTCGTCCAAGAAATCTTTGTAAACCTGGAGTGGTGTTTGTCTAAGGAGATAGTCTTAGGTCTACCTTAGTTGACAGAGGGTTATTTTCCCTATCAAGTATACCCTATGATTCACAACTCAAAGGGTATAGTCATTGGGGAGCATACGAGCTACGGTCGTGATCATAATATAATGGAACCTTACTAGTCAAGCCACCTGATCAGAGGACTCTGGTCGTAACTGCATCATCTGTGGAGCCTACTGGCCAAGTCATGTAGTCAGAGGACACAGGCCACATCCTTACTAGCAAGAGATTGATTGATAGTGAGCATAGTAGAACACTTGATTTGAGATTAGCTCTTTTGTCAGCTAGAGTTTTCTTAATTTGTTACCTCCGACAAATAGTTACAGAAAGTGGATAGATTGAGTTTTTCTTTAAGTTTTAATGATTAAATTTCATTTAAACAATTTTTTAGATTGATACTTGATTTAAGTTAATTAGATTGGAAATTAGAGAAAATATTTTAATGGAAGTATCTCCTCCAGTTGAAATCTCTATTCAACACAGCCATCATCAAGGTAGTTAATTGAATCAAATATATTTGAGAACCTTAGATCCTGTCAACTCTATTCAACTCCTAATAGAGAATTAGATCTACTGCCACATGATATAATTAGCTTCTCAGATATTTTACTAAGTTGAAATTCTTAGAAAATATTTTCATGCTTTATTAACCTGGGCCTAGTCCTAAGACTAAACTGGGAAGCAACCCACGCAACATCCTTAGACACTTGAATTTAAACATTCAACATAATGTCAGGGCCGATGCGGGTGTATTTAAGAATGCCTTAATTAACATCTTGTGTTCGCTTGTACAATGTGTTGCGAATTCGGCGGCATTTTGATTTAGATTGTAATTTAAAATATTGCTCACAATTAGCTTACTTATTAGATTTTCCAATTCTCAAATATAATTTGGCTTATAGTCTTTCCAACAGGTTGCTCATCTTTAGTGAAAATATCTTTCGAAATTCATTTAGTTTTCACCTCAACTTGAAGATAGCACTTAACAAATTTCAAATGTGCCAATTTTATGTTCAATGGAAGCCTTCTTTAGAAATCAATTTTAAATTAGGCATTCTAATATATGGATTACATAAGAAGACTTGTTCTTTATGAATCATACTTTGGGTTTGAATTGAGCTCTATCTCATTTGAAAATTAACCTTCTAGCTTTATGTTACCTCCTCATAAGTATAACATGAATTCAAAGTTATATTTGCATTTGGCTTATTATATTTCAATCATTTTCACACATGATAGAACATAAGCCACAAGATTCAATTAGTTCTTCTTAACTAATTAACCATTAAACCTTATAGTTTGCAATATAATGTAAATGAATTATCAAGATTCATCGTCATTCTCCAAGCTCGACTGTGTTCAATTTAAATCACTTTTAATTCGTTTAGAATAAGTTATAATAACTTTAGTGTTTATTTTCTTAGCCATATTCATGCTTATTAGCTAGCTTCGTAGTCACATTCATATTCATATAAGAGCTATTAAATCTAATATAGATTCCTCCTTAACTCTGAATCAAGTTTCATATTTATTTGAAAACTAAACTTCAAATTTATTATAAGTCTCTTATGAGTTTGTCATTTGCCACATCAAGTTTCACTTGCATTTAACTTGAGTATCCTAATTTGTTTGAACATATTAAACAACAGGTCAAGAATTCATTTAGAAATAAATTAAGTGACTAAATTCACCATCGCTTAGTACATTTTCATAGGGAAATAATGTTTATTAAGCATGCCACCCTCTATTATTACTTTAAGTTACATGTGAACTCCACATTCCTTTTCATTTTATTTTATTTTAAGACTTTATGCTTCACCATTAATTTAATATCTGATTAATTTTAAATTTAAGTCTCAAAATTTTGATGAAATTTTGGCAGCCTCCCAGTGTCATCCCTACATAGGGGGCTGCATCGAGAGTATTTTGGCTTACTCGGTATGCACTAATGAGCATAGTGAGTGATGTCTTATGACACCATAGTCGATTTTCATCTCGTCACACCCTAATGAGTATGACGAAGCCTTTAAACCTGAAAGAAGATAACTGTAATGCAATATATATTCATTTCTTTTTATTTTCTAAGTCCAAAAATTTGATAAAATTTTGACAGCATTTCAGCTAGGAGGAGCGACATCTAACAAATGTTTGCTTACTCGCGAGCAGTGTCTTGCGACACCGTAATTAATTTTTTATCTCGTTGTGCCCTAATGAGCATGTCAAGGCCTTCAAACCTGCAAAGAAACACAAGCAGATACATATACACATTCACATATTTATCCCACATGTCCAGACTCATTTTTCTATGTGTTGCAATGATCGACAAAGAGAGATTTGGAGATGCCGAAAACCAATAAAAGAATCCGCCTAATGACGGTGTTCCTCTCCTATAAAGGGAAAGGAAAGGTCGAAGGGAGACTTGGAAGCTTAGAGAAGAACCCGCTATGATGGTGTTCTTACACAAAGAAAAGAAATTGTCAAGAGCAAAAATGGTGATGCCGAAAATCGAGAGAAGAACCCGCCTAATGATAGTGTTCCTCTTTGGTTGTGGCAAAACAGAATTGGAAATTTTGGTTTAGAAGAAAGGAGGGAAGAGAGAGATGTCAGAAACTAAGAGAAGAACCCGCCTAATGATGATATTCCTCTCCGATTGCCATAAAAAGAAAGGGATTTTTGATTTTGGGGAAAATGAAAGAAAATGAAAGGGGTAATTTCAATTTAGTGGAAATGAGGGGAAATTCAGATTGGAAGGTTGAGAAAGAAAAAGAAATTGAAAAGAGGAAGAAGAGAAGAAGAAGAAGGAAGAAGAATGAAATTTTAGTTTGGGTAAAAAGAGAGGAAATTAGGATTGGAAGGGTGAGAAAGAAAAGAAAAGAAGAAGAAGGAAGAAAGATCTTGAAGAGAAGAGAAAGAAGCTTTGCTTACGATTTTTTGGAGAAAGGAGGAAGAAGACTGAAATGGGAGGGATTTGGCCTCTTTTGGATTGTGGTTGAGAAGAAGAAGAGGGGAAAAGGGGGGAACGGTTGGAGCGTGGAGCGCATGTGAAGGAGAGGCCGAGCGTGTGTTTGAATTGTGCGTGAAGAAGGGAAAGGAGATTGTTCGGTTAAGCCTCCATACGATCATGTGATGGAGAGGGACGAGCGAGCCTTCAGACGAGGAGAGCTGGTCGGGTTTAGGAACTAGGGTTGGATCGATTTTAGGTATTTAGGGATTTAGGTTAATTTAGGTTTTTTTTAAATTGATTTTTTATTACTTAATCGACTTTAATGTAAACTTTAAGCCGACACAATTAGATAATTAATATATATATATATCAACTCAAGATTATTTTGATGTTCTGAATGCAACAACGCAGTCCATTTTGCAATCGGAGGCCGTTTGGTTCAAGTTGGCTTCAAATTGGATTAATTTCAGCTCAAAATGCGCATTATCATTTTCGACCACTCGATTTTTGTATAGACTTACCCAAATTGAGTGAGAATAGTCTTACCTGATAGATTTTGATATTTTAAGACTAACGACGCAATCAATTTTATGAACGGAGGTCGTTTGTTTGCATCGGTGCCTCCTAACCTCGATATGCATGTAGACGCGTTGATGACTCGATTGCTTGATTGGTTGATCATCAAGTTGTGCAATATTTATATCATGACCAGTTTCAACATTATAAATGCAATGGTAAAGTCTCTTCATCGATCAGAGGTCATTTGAGCTACTTTTGGTGATGTCCAACATACTTCAGCCTCGATTTGCGTGATATCACTTCCGATCATTCGACATTTGCACATACTCATCTAAATTGAGCGTGGGCAGCCTCATTTGATAGTTTTTGATATTTTGAAGCTAACGAAATGATCAATTTTATGAACGGAGGTCGTTTGGACATCATCACAGCTTCCCTTCCTCGATATGCACGTCAGCACATTGATAGCTTGATCGCTTAATTATTAGATTGTGCAATATTTATATTCCAAAAAATTCTAATATTTTGAATGTGACGATGAAGTTCATTCATCAATCGGAGATCATTTCGATTATTTTTGGTGACATCTAGTGCATTTTGAGCCCCGATTTGCATACTGTCACTTTCGAAGTCCATCGAATTCGACTTGTAGGCTTGACTCTACTTATGACACATATATGGAGGTCAACAAGGTCAAATTGGCCAAAATCTAAATTGATTCAAACCAAAGACAATAATTATTTTTAATTAACCAATTGAGCTTGAACAAACACCCAACCCTAGTTAATTTGGCCAATTTGGTCAAATTGGTCAACTTAGCCCATTTGATCAATATGAATCCAAATGAGCCAAAATCAAACCTATGTCAAATTAATTGAAACCACTTGGACCAAAACACTTTAAATCATGATTTGAACCTAACCCAAGCTTTGGTTTGACCCAATATGACCAATTGTTCAACCTAACCCAATATAGCCCAAATTGAACCCATATGATTAAATTAAGCCAAAACCCATGACACCCATTGGAGGCTGATCAAACCCAACCCAAACCCATCTTGGATCAGCCTAAAGTGAGCTCAAAAGCCAAATGAGTCCAATCCAAGTAATTGCATATTGGTTAAGCCCTGTTTACATAGGATTCAACCCATAAATGGCAAAGTCCACTCTCCCATTTTGGGGTCTGACCTAACCACCTAGCCCACCATAAGGGGGCTAGGACTTACCTTGGACCAAAGGGAGGTGAGTTAACACACCTCCTTTACAAACTAACCACCCAATGGATCTAAGGAAGGAAATCAGACCATATCAAGCCTTGAGCCGCCACCCCAACTCCTTCCTCCAACCAAGATGAGCCACGTGGACATGATGACGACCACTGGCAGCCTGGCGGCCGGCTGCCAAAAAATGGGAGACAATCCCGTCCGTCCACCTCAATAAATTAAAGGATATACCCCCTCAATTCAAATCGTATTTCACTTGCATTTGACTCCTTTGAGCTCCCAAGAGAGAAACGAAACTCCCTAGCACTCTTCAGAGCTTCCCCAAGGCTTCCCCAGTTTGAATTTCTCCTTCTCGAGGAAGGATGAAACATGGCACCCCCTCTTCGATCCAAACCTTTTCCTCTCTTAACCAAACTTCAATTGTTCGTTCGCACACCTTCCCCACACCTCGTCGATGCTACCCAAAGCTTCCCTCGAGTCATAAATCCACATGAGCTAGGAGTTCAATCACCATTGAGCTCTGAATTGGTAGAAGTTGGTCCACTGAGCGAACGAGAAAAAATTGGCTTGGGTGCTACTCAATAGGGCCTCGTCTCTAATAGAAGAAGCTACCTCCATCAATCCCACTGCTAGTCTTGAGCTCTAGCGAGGTAATTTCCCAAAACTATAGAAATAGGAAATTTTTCATGATCTTTTGTGAAGAAAATTTGCATGAGAATCAATAGTGACCGTTGGATGTGTTCGGACCCCTTCCCTGATGGTGTGGGATCATTTTGAAGTTTATCCAAACTCGGGTGAGCTTAGATTGAGCGATCCATGGTGGATGAACTCTGTTATTCATCACGCATTGGAAGTTGGATCACGGGTCATCTGTTCCATGTGATTGGAATGGACAGCTCTGATCAAATCACGTTAGATCCACCTGATTTTTCCATTAGCACCGTGGGTTTGATCATGGCTGTCCGATCTTAGATCAGGCGGCCCATGAGAAATCGTGTCCCGCCGCCAGTTGAGTCAGCCATAGATATTACTACCTAAATAGTCAATCTCGTGGTGCGATGTGGAAAGCGCACCGCGTCAGCGTGCCACATGGCGCTGACGGATTAAGGCTTAATTAGGTTAATTTAATCAATTCTTTAAGGCTGAAACTTCCATAGTTCATAACTAATTGTAGAAAAATCAAAAAAATATAAGGGCTCATTTTAAAGGTATTTCATTGGAGAATCTATTAAAAGCATCTTTAATTAATTTTAAACAATAATTTTAGCTTAATTTAGGTTTAATTAAAAACTAAATTAACCTAATTACTCCCTAATTAATCATCTAATTGGTTTCAAATTTTTTGAGATTGCTTAGGGGGATGACTTCTACCTCCCCAATTTTTCTTGGAATTTATTGGATGATTAATTAGGGAAATTGATTGATTAAGCCCTAATTACCTTCATAACATAATTAAGGATTAATTAAGCATGTGAACAATAAATTAACTAATTAATTGGACTCATTTGGCTCTGATTAATAGTAGGGAGGTTTAGAGAATGTAATTGGGGTATTTTTCTTAATCTTTTCCTTAAATTTCTTTTACTTTTTAAGAGAAATTAATTAGGAATTAGCTTAATTAAATTTTAAAATGAATCTATTTTTTCTTAATCAATTCATGGGTAGATCTTTAGGTGTTTAACAACCTAAAAAGATTAAATGAAATTATGGTTTACCTATATGTGTGGGAAAATCATAAAAATAATTAAATAAGTTTCTTAAGCCTAATTAACCATTAATTGTGAGCCAATTGCATTAGACCCCATTCATTTCATAGGACCATTGCTAATTTACTTTCCAATTCATTTGAATATTACATTAGCTCATAATCATTTGATTAATTACTTTAAGGTATCATAGATAAGGGTTAATTAATTAATTTAATTCATACCTTAATCTAATTAATCCCTAAATTTGACCTAATTACTTTTCATTAAGTCAAATTAACTCACACATATGGGAATGGGATTAGGATTAGCAAACCTCCTTCTCACTTTCCTTAAATAAAATCAAACATAAAACTAAAAGTAACATTAAAAAGCTTTGGTTCGCTTTAAGTAATTTTATTTGATATGATTGTCCTTAGGAGTTAATTTAATTGAATGAGATTACATGTTTGTGTTTATTTATTCCTCTCCAATCATATTAAATATTGTATATCACTTGATTCATGCATTCATCTCTTGCAAAATTAATTAAATTAAATGATTTCCTTCATGTCAAGCTTACATGTGTTGATTCAAATTGATATATGTGTGGCTATTATCACTATTAAATCCAAATCTATTTTTCAAAACTTATAGATGAATGGTTACATATGCTATGAATGCTAGTTATAAATATATAGGAGATGTATGTGATTATAGCTTAAGTGTATGAAGTGAAGTTTCTTTTCTTTCATTAATGTATTGATTTGTGTAAGAAAGAATGTTAATGGGTATATAGCTTGGACATCCTGGAAATACGAGGTTTTAGTTTGCCCCAAGAAAGTCATTTGATTATCTCATTTCCCTAGTTTAACAATGGCACAAACTCCATTTGATTTCATTCTTACATGCTTCAATAGTAGAATTTAGATAAGACTTTATTCCATATGCATAAATATAAAAAAAATATATAACTTTGGCATGATTTTCCATCATTGTAGTCATTTGTACATTCATGTGTATTCAAGAATAATGCGTATATCTAGTATGGACATTCTGGGGATACAAGGCTTTAAGTAGCCTCAAGGAGGTCTTTACCTCACTCCCTTGGTTTTACAATGGCGAAGTACTTGCTTAAAACTTTTATACACTTGAATGTGCATTTAGCTAATGAGTGAAGATCCCATTTTCTGCAAAATATACTTATGCATCTTTCATTTGAAGTGTGCTATAAGAAACATATTGTATGTGTAGGTATACTTAGGATTTAATCATGTGCATGCTACATGTGATGGAAAGGAATGGTTGAACATGTGTCATGTGATAGTAATTCAATCAAATTAATCTTGAGATGCCTTTCATATTGGATAAAATTATTTGAAGTGAACCTAAACTTAGGATTAAATTAAAATATGTAGTAAGCCATTCACTAAAGAGAACTAAGTCTAATTAATATGCTTTAGAAATGACTTAAGGTAGGGATGAAAGAGAGTAATCCTCTCTTTTTCTTCTCTTTATAACACATAGTTGCTAGTGTAAGTCAAATAAAATAAAAGAAAATATTAAGTAAAATTCTCAAATCAATTAAACCACTTAAAGTGAAATCAACCTCTTATGATTAAACATCCTTTCATACTTAAAAAATCATAACAAAGCTTAGTTAAGGAATACCACACAATCTTTAATACACGCACTTTAGAATTAAGTCACAATTTCTAGCTTTATGTTAAGGCGGTGCATGGAGTGAAGTATATTTGATTTTATGATGTATTATTTTAGACTAGATGTTAGGGTGTATGTTTCGTAGACTGGATGTTAGGCTGTGATTAGCCTAATCTTATTTTTTGCAGGGGATTGTGCTTAAGGGGTGCTTAAAATAAATATAAATGCTCTCTTTTTCAAGTTGTTTAACCCCTAAGCATAATCCAAGTTAGGACAGGTGAGCTTGGTTACCCATGTGTAGGGTGCTAAGTCCAAATTATTCATATAACTACTTGAGTTGTTTGGCATGTTTAGCTAATACTTGTTTAGCAGATGTAGTTAGATTTACTTTTCTTATTTTTAATGTGATTTTGCATTAGGAAGTAGGATTAGTGTTATGGGGGGATAAGGATGAACATTGGCTAGAAGGCTTAGCCCTAGGGTGCCATGTAATGCCTTGAAGCCTACCAAATCAAAGAAGAAAAGATGGAAGAAATGAAGGAGACATGAAGACTTGAAGATTTGAAGATCCCCCATAACATTTATCATTTGTAAAATGTAATTATTCTTTCATATATTGGGTAGAGCTCTACCCATTTCTCTTTTCATTGTATGCATTAGTGACCGCCTCTTATTCTTTTATGTTAGATTTATAAAATTGATTGATGTTATGTTTAAATTATGCAATAGAAATGACATGCCTTTTTCTAGTTTTTTTAATGAATGGTGACTTAATATGTGGCGTAGATCTAATTAGACACTTAAAAAAAAATTAAATCTTTTACCCAACTACAACTCATACTTAAAATTATAAATAACTCATAATCTCACATAAAGCCTATTTGTTAAATCAAGATAATTAAAAGATTTAATAACTCCTTAGCTGAATGTTGTATGTCTCACATCATACATATCATCTTGAATCACGCTTGTAAAATGAGGGCCTCTGTCCTTACACATATAGGGAACACCTGACCTGTGAGAGCAACCCCTATCGATGGAACTTCACCCTCTTCTCTTTTGATTTAGCCCATAACCCATTTTAACATGCATTTAGGCATACAAAAATCCTAAGGCCTTTGTTAAAATGAAGTGTCAAAAATCAAATAAAAATTGAAAAGATTTATATATGTAGATTAAGTCATTACTCATACCACTCATGCTCTAGTCTCTTAAGGAGTGGGTTTAAAGACTTTAGTCTCTCTCTAAATAATAAGAACCCAACTTTCTTATAAAATCATATGATTGGCCTACATTGATTTAAAGCATAGGAGGAGTTAGCTAGCTATCACTCCATGCAGTTAACAGTCGGGTTGTTTACTCTTTTTTGTGGAGGTAAACCATTATGGTGTTTATTTTTGATTTATGTGTGTGTGTGGTGGGGCAAACCACATAAATCTGAGGATATACTTATTGAGGTGATCGGGTATGACATCAAGGAATAGTGCACCATTCTGAAAGATAGAAATCACTACCCTATGATGGACCTAATCACCTAATAAGGACTCCTAAGGCATAATGGGTCTTCAAATATACCAAAGATTTTCCCCTACTTTTTATGGATGAATAAAGTAGGGTTTATTTAAATCGGGTTCTAAAGTTCTCTATGGCGGCAAGCCCCCATAGTTAATTACATCCTAAAGAAGGTGAGTTCCTTAGCAATTCTCTCATTAAAATATGCAATTATTGTCTCCAAAGAATCCAAAGATAAGATTATCAATAAATTGGCTATGTTTGAAAGATCAAATGGGATAGATCAAAAGGAGAGACTTATTATTAAAGCTAAAAGGAGATGAGTAGGGGATGCTCATGATACTAAGAAACCTAGTGAGCATCCTAAACTATCCTATGGCTAGGCTTTATATGTTTGAAATTGAGGAGAGTTATATATTTGAGTTGAAATTTTATTAGAAATCTAGGACTTATAACTCCACAATACTAAAATTGTGAAAATGCCTAAGATGTGAGGATTTATGCTTATAGCCCTAAAGAGAAACAATAACCTTGAACCCTAAATCTATGGATCTTAAGTGAAGGCAAAAGCATGACCTATTTCTAAGGTAAACGTGGGTATATTATTTACCTCCACAAGAGAGGGTAAACCACCCGACTGTTGGACTTATAACTACCTAGAGTAGCAGCCAACTAACTCCTACATTTTAAAATCATGTGGTCAAGTCATATGCTTTACAAGATGGCTAGGTTATTATTATTTAGAAAAGAAACTAAAGTCCTTAAACTCACTCCCTAAGATACTAGAGCATGAGTGGTATGAATAATGACTTAGTCTAATGCAAATTTTATCAAATTTTATTTGATTTTGAACTCTTTATTTTGACACAGGCTATAGGATTTTATATGTCTAAATGTACGGTGAAGTTGATTATGGACTAAATCAAAAGATAAAGATGTGTTTTCCATCATAGGCTCTCAAAAGTCAAGCATTTTCCTATCTGAAAAAGATGAAAATCCTCTCTTAGCAAGAGTGAAATACAATGACATGCATGATATTAAACATACAACATCCAGCTAAGGGGTTGCTAAATATTTTATTATCTTGATTTAATAGCTAAGCTTTTAGGTGAGGCTATGAATTGCTTAGAAAATTTAGTTATGAGTTGTAGTTGGCGCAAAAAATTTAGTTTTTTCCCTAAGAGCCTAAATGGATCCAGGCCACACATTAAATCATCATACATGAAGAAACTAGGAAAATAGATGTCATTTCTATTGCACAATATAAACAAATCATCAAATAATTTATAACCTCAATGTGAAAGAATAATAGGCTGGTGCAATCGAGTACCGCCGTACAACCCAAAAAAGAAATGGGTAGCCGAGCTCTATCCTTTATAACCCGATAATATAAAAGAATAGTTACAAGTTACAAAATTATAAGTGTTATGGGGGATCTTCAAGTCTTCCATTCCTTCATTTGATTTGCTCCATTTCTAGGCATCACATGGCACCTCAGGATCAAACCCTCTGGCCAATTCTCATCTTTAACCCCCATAACACTTAACCAAATTTCTAATGCATAATTACATTAAAAGAATAGAAAAGTAAATCTAACTACACCTACAAAATAAGTGTTAGCTAAACACACCATACAACCCAAGTAGTTAAATGAATAATTCGGACTTAGCACCCTGCATATGGGTAACCAAGTCCACCTGTCCTAATGTAGACTATGCTTAGGGGTTAAGAAACCTGCAAAAGAGAGCATTTATATTTATTTTAAGCACCCCTTAAGCATAATATTCTGCAAAAAATATGATTAGGCTAATCAAGGCCTAACATCTAGTCTACAAAATATACACCCTAACATCCAGTCTAAAATAGTACATCACAAAATAAAACATACATCAAACTATACACTGCCTTAACATAAACCTAGAAGTGATGACTTAATCTAATGTGTATGTGTTAAGGCTTATGTGGTATGTCCTAGTTAGGCTTTAGAGTTAAGATTTTCTAAGTATGAAGGACATTTAATTATGAAAGGTGGTTTCACTTTAAATGGTTTAATTAATTTACAAATTTTACTTAATATTTTTTTTTGTTTCATTTGACCTACACAACATCTAAGTGTTATAAAGAGAATAAAAGAGAGGATCACTCTCTTTTATCCCTACCTTAAGTCACATTTAAAGCAAATTAATTAATCAATTCCCTTTAGTGAATGACTTATTACATGTTTTAATTAGTCCTAAGTTTAGGTTCATTTTAAATAAACTCATTCAATAAGAGAGGCATCTTAAGATTAGTAGGAATGAATTATTATCACATAACATATGTTTGTTCATTTCTTCCTATCATCAATATCATGCATATGATTAAACCCTAAGCATAGTTATACATACAATATGTATTGGCACACTTATATGATGAATGTGAATAAATGTATTTAGAATTAATATTTCATTTTGTTGGAAAATTTTGTCATATTAATTTAAATCTCTATCTAAATTATTATACAAAAGCGTAAGGAAAGAACCTTAAATCACATGACTAATCAACTCAACCAAACAAACAAAGCATGAATGCATGTCTTTTTAACAAAAAGGGAGTTTTCTTTCATTAGCTAAGTACACATTCACATGTATAAAAGTTTTAAGCAAGTACATCACCATTGTTCTGCACCAAGGGAATGAGGTAGGAACCTCCTTAGGGCTACTTAAAGCTGTGCATCCCTGGAATGTTCAGACTAATATACCCACTATCCTTAGATACATATGGATGTATAAACAACTACAATAATAGAAAGCCATGCAAAAATTATATTTTAATTTGATTGATTTATTTTGTGTAAATGAATTAAAGCTCTATTGAAATTCTGATGTCCAAATGCATAAGAATGAAATCAAGCAGGTACGTTACCATTGTTTCGCAACAAGGGAACGAGGTAGGAACCTCCTTAGGGCTACTTAAAGCCATGCGTCCCTGGGATGTCCAGACTAATATACCCACTAACATTCTTACTTATATAAATCAACACATGAATGTAAGGAAGAGACTTTATTTCACACACTAAATTTATATTCACTTGCATTTCCTATGTATATATAACAAAAGTTACAATATATATGTATATTCATTCATTAATAAACTTTTAAAAATATATTTGAGGTTTAATAGTGATACTAGCCACATATTTTTAATTAAGCCAACACATGCAAATTGACATAAAGGATATCATTTTTATTTGATTAATTTAAAATACATGAATGCATGAGTACAAGTGGCATACAACATTTTAGCATGATTGGAAAAAAATAAAGAAACACAAGCATGTGATTTCATTCAATTCCAACTAAGCCCTAAGGATAATCAAACTAAATAAGATTATTTAAAATAAACCAAAGTTCCTTAAAGCCATTTCATTTTCATGTCTGATTTGAGTTAAGAAATGTCAGAAAGGTTTTCTAATCCTAATCCCATCCCTCCATGTGTGAGTTAATTTTGTTTAATGAAGAGCAATTAGGTTGATTTTATGTCTTAATTAGGTTAGGGTATGAATTAAGTCAATTAATTAACCCTTACCTATGTCACCTTAAGGTAATTAACTAATTAATAATGAGCCAACATGATATGAAACTACTTGAAAATTAAATTAGCAATGCTCCTAAGAAATGAAAGGGACCTAATGCAATTGCCTCATGATTAATCGTTAATTAGGCTTAAGAGATTCAATTAATTACTTTTATGGTTTTCTTACACATATAAGCTTACCATAATTTCATTAAATTCCTTTAGACTATCAAACATCTAAAGGGCTACCCCAAAATTGATTAAAGGTAATTAGATGTAAATTGGATTTTATATTGAGTTAATTAAGCTCATTAATCCATTTGGTTAAGCATTAATCATGTTCAATTAATGAAATGAAATTAACTTAAGGAAAGATATCATGAAAGAGGACTTAATCTCAATCACTAAATCCTATATTTGATCACTTTAAGCTTTGATTTTATCTTGAAGATTAATTAATTAATTAAGCACTTAATTATCTCATTAATTATTAATTAATTTGATTCAAAAAATAAGGAAAAATTAGAAAATAAATTAGGAAAAAAAAATACCCCAATCACATTCCCTAAGCTCCCTTATTGATCAACAGAGATAATTAGGCTTAAATAATTAATTAAGCCACTATTCATTCACTAATTATCACTAATTAAATTAAGAGAGTGATTAAGACTTAATTAATTAGTTTTCTTAATTAAGTAACCAATAAAATCCTAGAAAAATAGGGGAGGCAGAGGTCATCCCCTTAAACATCCAAAAAAAATTTGAGATTAATTGAGTGATTAATTAAAGAGTAATTAAGCTAATTAAATTTATAATTAAACCTTAATTAAGCCAAAATCACTGTTTAAAATTAATTAATACTAATTTTTATGGATTTTACTCTGAAATATCTTCAAATGAGCCATAGTTTATTTTTTATTTTTGGATTTTTCTAGGATTAGTTATGATTTTTAGAAGTTTCAGTCTTAAAAATAGATTATTTCAGCCTAATTAAAGCCTTAATCCCATCGGGCCATGTGGCAACTGATGCAACACGCTGACATGGTGTGCTTTCCATGTGACATGATAGGAGTGGCTAAGTAGTCACATCTCCATGCTGACTCGGATGGTGGCAGACGCGCTATTCCCGTGGACCGTCCGATCTAAGATCGGATGGCCATAATGCAATTTGTGGTTTAGAGGGGAAATTAAAGGATCTAATTTGCGATTAGATTATGACCATCCATTTTGATCACACAGAATAGACAGTCTGTAATCTGTCCTGTTCGAGAGCGGCGAAAAACGGATGTCGTCCATCTTTCCCCATTCGATTTGAGCTCACCCGAGCTTGGATTGCCTCCAAATTGATCCCACACCTTTGGGGAGGGGAGGCGTACACATCCAATGACTAAGATTTAATGACATTCACATTTTATTCACAAAGGACCAACCTATTTTTTCTTGGGAACTCAGTTTTGTAAAATTATCTCACTAGTGCTAATGTCCGGTGGGATCAACGGAGGTAACTTCGTTTAGTAGAGACAAAGCTCTGTTGAGAAGATTTGGGCTTGATTTGATGTAGAGCTCTAGGTTGACCAAGCCACACATGCAGGAGCCTTGGCTTCGATCGAACTCTAACCTTCGGTGGTCAAGAAGGCTCGTGGATGATTTGGTTGGTTTCGATGAAGTATGAGAATGGTGTGGGTGTGAGGAATTGGCATTTGATTGAGTGGAGAGGGACTATTTCACAGGATAAGCTTGTCTTATTTCAGCTTTGCTCGGGGAGAGGAAATCTGATTAAGGGAGGGTTCGGGAATGCTTGGAATTGCTCTCTAGGATTTCAAAAAATTCTTAGGGACTCACACGAAGCGAATGGTGAAGAATCTCACCCGAATTAAGGGGGTATACCCCTCAATCAGGCTTGATAGATGGACGGAATTCATTCTTTAATTTTGGCAGGTTCACCACCGTCAGCTTGCTAGAGCTATCTCTCTCAACTCCACTTGGCACGTCCTGGTTGGAGGAGGTTGTGGTAGGAGTCTCAAGGCTTGATTTTGGGAGATTGAGTTTCCTTTTTGCTCCCTTGCACCAATGGGGTTCAGCCATGGAGGTGGCTACCATGAGAAATTTCTCTTTGTCCATGGTAAGTGCTAGGGTGGCTTAGGTTGGGCTAGGAAGGCTTAGGCTTGCTTCATTTGGCAAATGGAGGGATGTCATGGGAAAGGCAAAGTGGACTTTGCCACTTATGACAAGAATTCTATGCAAAGAGCTTTGCACATTGGTCAATTCCCTTGGATTGGGTCTCACTTGGATTTGGGTTGGCTTGAGGCTAACCTAGGATCAGTTGGGTGGGGTTAGGTCAGCCACCAAGGTTCCATAAGGTGGCTTTGGGTGATTTGGCTTCATATGGTCAAAATAAACTCATTTGGGTTAGGTTGGATTGGGTTGACTAATTGGTCAAATTAGGTCAAACTAAGACTTGGGTTAGGTTCAAATAATGATTTGGGATGTTTTGGTTTAAGTGGTTTTGATTAAGTTGGCTTTTATTTGAATTTGACTCATTTGTATTCAAAAGGGTCAAATGGGTCAATTTGACCAATTTGACTAAATTGGGTTAGGTTAGGTGTTGCGTCAGGTTCAATAGGTTGATTCAAAGTAATTGCAAACTTTGGTTTGGTTTAATTTGGATTTAATTTGAATTTTGTCCAATTTGACCTTTTAGGCTAATTTGGGTTAGGTTGGGTCAAGTTAACCCATTGGTCAAATTGGGCTCAATCATGGCTTTGGTCAAGTTCAATAAGTGATTTGGAATGAACTTGAGCCATTGGTTGCAATCAATTTGGATCAAATCATGATTTTATCCATTTTGGCTTTTTTAGGCTAATTTGGGTTAACTTAGATCAAATGGCCAACTGGACTTAGTTTGGCTCAAATGAGGGTTTCTATGTTCAATCACATCGCGAGTGGGTTTGAGTCAATGGTTTCAATCAATTTGATATATGGTGGGTTTTGACTAGTTTAAGTTTCATTTGGGCTAAAGGTTGACTTGGTCAATGGACCAAGTTGACTTGGTTTGACCCAATTCAAGGTAGTTAATCACCCTAGGATGATTTTTGATCATGATATGGGGTTTAGATAGGCTTAGTTCAGTCCAATTTGGGTTGGATGAGAACTTGACTCAAAAAGGGTCTTTAGGTCACTTTGGGCCAAGTAGACCTAAATGGGTCAATTGGCTTGATCATGGCTATCTTCAAGTTTAGTTGAACTCACATATGAGCTTAGGATGAAGATATAAATCCATTTGCAATTGGTTTGAAGTCATATGGAATTTGATCATATGATAATTTCAAGTCAAAAAGGGCTAACTTCGGTTAGCTTGGGTTTGGTTTGATAATTATAGTTTATGTTTATATTTGGAACAATGATTGAAGTAATGATTGAATCATGAAGAAATCCATAGATTTTGAATTGATTTGGGTATCCTCTAGCCAAGTTCAAGAATTTGGCTAAAAAGGCTAGAATTAGGAATTTGATTTGATTTGGGTTTGGTTTTGCTATTTGGATTTATATTTTATTTATATTTTTGAATATAAATGAAGATATAAATGAAGATATAAATGATTCATGAGAAAAACACTTAGGTTTGGAGTGATTTGAAAGCAAATTTGACCAAGTTTAGGGGTGTAGGTCAAAAGGGCTTAAGTAGGGAATTAATTTGGTTTGATTTATTTTAATTATTGGAGGGTGGGCTTCATTTATATTTATGAATATAAATGAAGAATTGATTGATGTATAAAAAAATCAATTGAATTTGGGTTGATTTGGATTGAGGTTTGGTTAAGCTTATGGAGTAGGTCCATATGGCTTAAGAAAGGTCTTGATTTGGTTTGATTTGAAGGGTTTGAATATGGATTTCATTTATATTTGTGAATATAAATGAATGAATGATTGATTTATAAAGAAATCAACCAAGTTTGATTTGGTTTGAAGGAGGTTAGGGCTAGGCATATCAAGGTGGTTCATATGGCTTAGGAAAGAATTTTGGAGTTTGAATTTGATTGTGGATTTCAATCATTTGGAGTTAGATTTGATTTGGAATTTGAATTTGAGGTTTGGTTTGAAAGAAGGAAGCAATGATTGGGTTTAAGGCTATAGGGTATGAAAGTCTTCCTAAATCCCTAAGGCATAACCTCTTCCTATGGCTAACCCATCTAAGTCTCTAGGCTTAGGTTAAGTGTTCACATAATCACTAGAAGTGTCTTAAACTAAGAAGCTCTTAGTATCTACAAGAGTCTTAGATCTATGATGATGAAGTTGAGAGCTCACTCCAAAGTGAGGTCAACAATCATATACCCACTTTCACTTAGATTTAGGCCGTTCTTTGGCTTATGCCAAAGCTCCCCAAATTTAGGATCTGAGATAGCCGTTTCCTTCGGGCTACAAGCATAAATCCTCACCTCTTATGCATTTCCACAACCTTGTGTTGATAGATTATAAGCCCTATCAATGTAATAAAAATTCAACTCAAATAAATAATTCTCTTCAATTTCAAACATATAAGCCCAACTATAGGATAAATTGAAATGCTCACTAGGTTTCCTAGTATCATGAGTATTCTCTACTCATCTTATTTGACTTTGATAATAAGTATCTCTCTTTTTGATCTATCCTGGTTGATTTTCCAAATATAACCAATTTATTGATAGCCTTACCCTTAAAATCTTTGGAGACAATAATTTCCAACTTTTATCGAGAGTATTCATAAAGAATTCACTTTCCTTTGGATGTAATTAACTATAGGGGCTTGCCCGCATTGGGAACTTTAGAACCCAATTTAATATAAACCCTACTTTATTCATCCATGTAAAGCAGGAAAAAAATCTCTAGTATATTCAAAGACCCATCATGCCTTAGGAGTCCTCATTAAGTGATTAGGTCCTTCGAAGGGTGATGTCTCTATCTTTTGAGATAGTACTTCATACCTCAATGTCATACCCGATCACTTCAATGAGTACCCCCTTAGATCTGCATGGTGTCCCCCATACATCTTAAAAATAAATACCACAAATTTTTCTAATGAATCCGCTGGGGATGGTTCCTCTCTCCATATCTAGTAGACAATTGTTGCCTTTAAGCATCAATAATGGAATTATATTTTATATGAGTCTGAGACTACCTTTCCTTTCGTTGGCACTTAGCTTATTTCATTCTTAAGCAAAGCTATCCAACATCCTTTAGGTTTTAGGACCTCACTCCATGTTGGTCTTGAAACCCCTATTGGGCTCCCAATAAGTGAAAGATAAAATTAACTAATGAAAGGATATGATTAAAAATTTAGAACCTCTTTACCACTAGCTTGATGAGGCAAGATTCATCTTATACTCAAGAAAATGACCTCTTTTGCAAAATAGCACTTTTCAAAAATCACATAACAAAAGATTTGCATAAGCTTCATAATAATTTTTCAATTGCATAAAAATAATCAAACCTCATTTAACAATTTCCACAATTGTTACATGGAGGTTCTTTTCAAAATCAAAATCAATAATTAAAAAAAGTCCCTTTTTCAAAAGCACTTTTTTGAAAATAGCTATCTCCATTCAACATACCCAAATTTGTTGAATGAAATTTCTATTTTCAAATGAAATCCTGACATAAAATTAAAACTCCACTTAGCATATTCCATATGTGCTAGAGTTGGAGTTTCCCTCTTTTCAAAAGCAAGAAATCACACACAAAATCAAAGCATATTTGAACCCCCATTTGACATACCCAAATTTGTTAAATGAGAGTTCCATTTCTTTTGGAAAATCAAAATAAATTGAATTCTATTTAACATACCCACATTTGTTAAGTTGAATTCCACTTTTTCAAAGTCTTGAAAATCAAAATACATTTGGACTCTATTTGACATACCCAAATTTATCAAATGAGAGTCCCATTTTCAAAAATCAAAAAAACAAATTGAACTCTATTTAACATACCTAAATTTGTTAAATAGATTTCCCTCTTTCAAAAGCACAACATATTTGAACTCTATTTGACATACCATATTTATCAAATAAAGAGTTCCCCTCTTTTTTAAAAAAAGAAATCAAACTAACACAAATCAAACACACTTGGCTAGTACTTAACATACCAAATTTGTTAAGTAAGAGCCTCATTTTCAAATCGACACAAATCAAACACACTTGGCTCCTACTTAACATACCAAATTCGTTAACTAAGAGCCTCATTTTAAAATCAACACAAATCAAATGCACTTGGGTCCTACTTAACATACCAAATTTGTTAAGTAAGAGCCTCATTTTCAAATCAAATCAACACATATATCAACAAACAACAAACATACATAAAACACATTTGGTTCTCTACTTAATATATCAAATTTTTTATGTAAGCCCCATTTTCAAATCAAATCAACATATATCACACACATAACTAACAATCATCACAAACAAAGATGTTTTCACAAATTTTTCAAACATATAATTGAAAACTTTTTTTTTACCATGCCAAATTTGCTAAGTAAAGGTTTTCCAAATCAAAACTTCAAACAAAATATACAACATATATCCAAATTAAATTTTCAAATAAGACATACAAAGTCCCTCCAAATATTTCAACCCAACTCAACCTACTTGAATTGGTTGAGTATGGGTTCTAAATTAAAATCATATGGCAAAGTCTCTCCTCCAATTATAAAAAATCTCTCCAAAAATTAAATGAACCGCACATAACATACTTAAATTTGTTAAGTGTGGGTTCAAATTCCAAATCCATTCTAAAATTCAATGATTGAAGACAAATATTAAAGTAAGGGTATGACTCAATTATATTTCAACAATTACAGTGCTTACAACACAATCAGCTTTCAGTCAGTGTAGTTATTATGGCTTTTGGCAAGCTTGTTTTCTCCTTCCCATCTGGTGTGGATCTGGCCTTGGATCAGGCCAATCTCACCATGATCGCCACCGCACATCTAATATACTTTGGCTATGATTTCAAGGGATTCTAAGTTACTTGTGAGGGGACAGCCCGCATAACTGTTATCAGGGAGGAGGTGGCAGGATAGACACTGCTTATTCGCTTTGACATTTCGTATAACTCTGAGTTCCCTTCATTGAAGAGGAAATCTATCGTGATTCCCACACCCCGATAGTGTTAGTGTCAGTACCAGCTGCTTCAGCATGAGTTCAGTCAGTTTCCCCTGCCATAGCTCTAGTGAAAGCTACTACCTCCTCTTTGGTCACCCTAAAGGGGAAGACTATCTTGGTTTCCGAGATAGTCTCCTCTACCTTCAAGGTTACAGCTCTCACTCTGCTTTGCTCAACCACACCTAATGCCGCAATAAAAATTGGAGGGTCAAGAAGGACCACGAGATAGCAGCCAGAGAGATCGATGCTGCCTCTCACATCGCTGAGGATGGTTCTCCCTGTGAGACCTCTCCACTTTTGAGTGACAGTAGGTTTCACCCCCTCTTAGTCTTAGATGGAGAGGAGGACTACAGGAGGATCACCGCATCATCCCCACCACCAGCACACTTTGAGGTACTGACTAGGGAGCATAGGAAGCCTTATGTCGGCCTTAGGACTGTTCTTCACTAGGTGGGCCAAGCATATGGATGCTCAAAGTTCTTAGTGGTTTCCTATGAGTGTTAGTGACCATATCTACAAGGAGAGAGTCCCTGAGGTTCGAGTATCTGCCCAAGTGGGAGAGAGAGAGAGAGAGAGAGAGAGAGAGAGAGAGAGAGACCAGTATTCGACGGCCTCCACCTTAATGGATTTTTTGATCATCACCCTATCAGGGCGATCATTTAGACAACATTGTTCTCACTAACATAGTCTGATGTAGGAGGAAATCTCTAATAGAGAGGTAGTTGGTGTTGCCATCACACCGCTCCACTCACCATCCACCATCACCCTTTTAGCTTACAACATCTACCACCCCTGCCAAGCTTTAGAAGCCCCTATTCAGGGAAAGACCATCCCCACTGGTGATCCGGCTATAGCCTAAGGATCCCACTCCATCCATTCCACCTATTGAGGTGAGATCGAGCTCCCCTGCTTGACCGCCTACCTCAGTTGTGGTTAGGAAGAGTGGCGACCCAAGAGTGTCATGGTCGCACCATCTCCACCACAGACAAAGGGAGAGAGGTGAGGGGACATAAACATAGTCCCCATGATTGATCCTCCCATTGAAGAAGTCCTATCAATTGGCAGCATCCAGTGCACAGAGACAGATGAGCACAGTCTTACGGATAGTCGTCAGTGAGTGTTCGTGTCAGTCCAACATGGCATAGTAGATCAATCACTATATGACATATTAGAGAACTACTTTATCGAGAAAAGATAAATCCTCGAAAGTGACCATTCAGATCAGATGGAGAACAGAGTCCGCTTTCACCCTGATGAGGATGACATGTTGGATGACACAGCCAAGGTCCACACGGTTAACACACGAGGGTCCTTACAGCGGGATCAGCTTAGCCAGGAAGGTGTCTTGCTTGAGGAAGGTGACACTTCTCACTCGACTCAGCACCTCCTCCACCAACTCAAACAGAAGGATGATCACATAGACAAGATGGAGAAAAAAGTAGAGGAGTTGATGGCAGTGGTTTTAGCATTGTAAATCTCAGCTCCAGTTTCACAGCCTTCTCCTATGGTAGCTGACCGGCCAGAGTTGGTACATACCTTAGACCGTCCTAGGTGCACTCTCACAGAAGATGATGCTAATAACTTGCATAAAAAGGTCACAAATATTAAGCATGTGGTAGATCAGCATGTGAGGGAAGCGATGGCACAAGCCAGGGGGAGCTTATCTATTCCAAAATGTAGACCATACCCAGAGAAATTCGATGTAGTATAATACCCAAAGGGTTTTGTGCCACCTTCCTTCAAGATCTTTGATGGCAGTGGGAACCTGCGTCAGCATATTGCACACTTTAGAGCCAGCTGTTGCAACACCGATGGTAGTGACACACTCTTTTTCAAACTCTTTGTTAGCAGCCTAGAAGGAGTTGCATTTGATTGGTACGCTGAACTACCCAATATTTTGGTGAGAACTTTTGCTAAGTTGGAGCACCTTTTCATCAAGAGGTTTGCTGGAGCTCAATAAAGAGTGGTTATAGGCAACTTCGTTATAGCAAAGTAAATTCCCAATGAGTCTCTTGTTGATTTTAGGTGGCATAACCTGAGCATGAAATGCGAGCCACAACTGTCCGAACAGCACACCATCAAGATTCTTCTTAAGAATATCCATAGCCCGATCACCTTCATGCTTAAGGGATTTATCATCTATGGTGAAAATATATTCTTACCTTCATCTATCCCTTTAGAAGGGATAAATGAAAATAGAAATATACTGCCTTGGTTAGGACACCGTAGATCCACAGATATTCTTGTTAGGGTGATCAGGTATGACATTGATGAAAGGTGTACTATCTCGAAAGATAAAAGTCACCACCCTATAATGGACCTAATCACCTGAATAAGGACTCCTAAGGACTATGGGTCTTCGTATGTTCTAGAGATTCTTCCCCTACTTTACATGGAAAAGTAAAGCAGGGTTTATTTTAAATCGGATTCGGTAAGTTCTCTATGGAGGCAAGCCACCATAGTTAATTACATCCTAAGGAATGAGAATCCTTAGGAATACTCTAGATTAAGGAAAATGATCATTGTCTCCAAAGATTTCAAAGATAGGACTATCAATCAATTGGTTTATTTTTAGAAGATCAAGTGGGATTGATCTAGATGAGGGAGTTATTATCGAAGCCAAAGGAAGATAAGTAGGGGATTCTTATGATACTAGGAAGCCTAGTAAGCATCCCAAACTATTCTATGGTTGGGCTTTATATTTTTGAAGATTGAGGGGAATTATTTATTTTGAGTTGAATTTTTATTAAAAATATAGGGCTTACAATTCCATGACACAAGATCATAGAAATTCTTAAGAGGTGAAGATTTGTGCTTGTAGCCTGCAAAGGGAAGTAGCAATCTCTGAACCTAAATCTAGGGAGCTTTGGTGAGGGCCAAAGCATGACCTAAATCTAAAGTAAAAATGGTTATTTGCTTTACCTCCATAAGAGAGGATAAATCACCCAACTGTTTGGACTTACAACCGCCTAGGGGTAGCTCCCAACTAACTCATCCTATGATTTTAAATAAATGTAGGCAAGTTATATGCTTTTTTAAGATAGCTCGACTGCTATTTATTTAGAAAGAGACTAAGTCCTTAAACACACTCCCTAAGAGATTAGATCATGTAGGACATAATTTAATGACTTAAATCTAATGCAAATTTTGTTATATTTTATTTTTATTTTAGACTATTGATTTGACATAGGCTTTTAGGCTTCATATGCCTAATGCATGAGAAATTGGATTATGGGCTAAAATTAATAAGAAAGGAGGTGTGTTTCCACCATGGCTCTCGAAGATCAAGCCAAGTTCTCTAGCATGGGTGGAAGCCCTCTAAATCAAGAGTGAGACAATATGCTTTTATGCATGATGTGAGAAAAATAAAATACAACATCTAACTAAAGAGGTTGCTAATTCTTTTATCTTGATTTTTATAACCTAGGATTTATGTGAGGTTATGAGTTATTTAATTCTTAGTTTTGAGTTGATTAATTAGATAGAAAATTTATTTTTCTAAGAGCCTAATCGTCATCCAGGCCATACATCAAAGCAAGGAAGAAACTTGGAAAAGGATGTCATCTTAATGCACAAGTTAAACAAACATCAATCAATTTATAAAACTAGTGCAAAAGAATAAGAGGTCTTTTGTGGTTGGACTCCATCGTACGAACCCGAAAATAAATTGGGTAGCTGAGCTCTACCCTTATACAACCCGGATTACAAATGAATTAATTATAAAAATGAATTCATGTTATGGGGTCTTCATTCTTCATTCTTCTTTCTTCATTTGGTTCTTTCATATTTCTTCTTTTGGTTGGTACATAAGACATAGTCTTATGACCAATGTTCATCCTAATCTCCCATAACAATCATTCCAAATCCTAATTACAAAATCACATGAAAATAGGAAAAAGTAAATCTAACTAACACCTACAAAATAGAGATTATCTAGACAAAACCAAATAATCCTAAGCATGTATATTGGATAAATTGGACATAGCATCCCACACATGGATAACCAAGTCTACCTAGCCTATTTTAGATTATTCTTAGGGGTATAAGCAACCTACACAATAAAAGTATTTATATTTTTTTTACAGCGCCCCTTAAGCCCAATCCTGTGCAAAAGATAATAATTAGACTAAGATCGCCCTACCATTTAGTCTATGCACATACACCCTAACATACATACTAAAAATATCACATCATAAAATAAAAGCAAACATCAAACCATGCATCACCCTAACTTAAAGGTAGAAGTCGTGACTTAGCCTAATGTGTGTGCTATTTAAGGTTTGTGTGGTATGTTTAGCTAGGCTTTAAGGTTGAAATTTTTTAAGTGTGAAAGAGTTCAACTTAGAGGGTGGTTTCATTTAATTGATTTAGTTGATTTGGTTGATTTTATTTTATGATTTTATTAGGTTTGAATGAGCCTACAACTTAATTACTAAGTGTTATAAAGAGAGGGAAAGAGAAGAGAACTTCTCTTTCTTCACTACCTTAAGAAATTTTTACGATAGATTCATTATTAATTTTTGTTTAATGAATATTTTATTATGTTTTTTAATTAATTCTAATTTTATATTTTCCCTAAACAAACCTATTCAAAAAACAAAGGCATTTTAGGATTAAGTAAAGTGAATTACTATGACAAAACACACAACACTTTATTTCTTCCCCAACATGTGTAACATGCATATGGATGAGCCCTAAGCATATCTATACATGCAAGTGGAAATGTTAGCACACCTTAATGATGAATGCTAAGGGATGTTACTTAAGAAAATTTGGATGCTTCATGATGCATGATTTTGTTAAGTAGAAAAGAGGGATTCTTTTATCCATTATTCATATGCACATTTACATGTATGAAAGGCATAAGAGAGTACGGTGCTATTATTTTCTATACCAGAGATGTAAGGTACAAGACCTACTTGGGGCTACTTAAATTCTCGCAATCTCGGGATGTCCAGACTAATATACCACTTTCCTTAGATACATGTGCATGTACAAAGGCAAATGAATGGAAAAAGAATCAAGCAAAAAGGTTTGTGTTTGTTTAATTTGTTGGTTGTTTAATTTATGTGTGCAAGTATGAATATCCCTCTTAGTTGATGACATAGGAGTGAATAGGAATGAATTTAAGCAAGTGTTAGGTTCTTTTCAAATGAACTATACACTTTGCAAATCCTATTCAAAACTATGTTAAAAGAGAAGAGAAGAAAGTCACACAATGCACACATATATATTCACATACAAGCTTATAAATAATTATAAGTGCACCTTTCAGTTGTAATGTTTGATTCATAAATTTTGAAAATAATTTTAGATTTAGTAATGATAATAGCCATTCATATTCTTATTTTAGCCAAAACATGCAATTTGACATTAAGGAAATATTTCATTTTAATTTGATTTTTCAAAAGGCATGAATGCATGATTTTCTTATGACATACACATTTAGCATGCTAGAAAAGAAATAAAGTGATGAAATCATATAAATTCATTCACCCTAATTAATTCCTAAAGACAATCCTATAGAATAAGATTATTTAAAGTGAATCAAAATTTGTTTAAAGAAATTTTTAGTGTTATTTTGAGTTTGATTTGATTTTAGAAAATGTGAAATGGTTTGATAGTCCTAACCCATCTCTCACATGTGTATGTTATTTAGTTTAATTTTAGAAATATTAGATAGATTTTATATTTTATTTACGTTAAGGTGTACATTAAGTCTATTAATTGCCCCTTACCTACACCACTTTAACATATTTAACCAAATAATTATGAGCCAATATATGACATAAAACTACAAGGAATTTAAATCAGCAATGCACCTAAGAAAGAAAGGGGCCTAATTCATTTGACTCATAATTAATGATTAATTAAGCTAAAGGGATTTAATTTAAGTACTTTCATAACCCCTCCCACACATATGGATCAGATATGATTTCCTTAAGCTAAAGGGGTTTAATTTAAGTACTTATGTTATTGAACACCTAAGCAAACCCAAAAAGGAATTGATTAAGTTCAGATTGATTTTATTTTAAAATTTTGATTAATTAAGCCATTTAATTAAGTGATTAAACTATTTAATTAATTTGCACCTTAATTAGATTTTTATCCAAATGAAATAAACTTAGTGGAAAAGATTTGGGAGAGGGCTCCTAATCTCATCCCCTAAGTCTATTCACTGTTCTAAGGTAATTAGTAAACTTACTTAATGAATTTATCACAATTTAATAGGTTAATTAATCATTTAATTAATTAGCAGAGTAATTAGGAATGAATCAAGCAATTATCTTAATTTAACCATTAATAAATTCCAAGAAAATTAGGAGAGATAGAAGTCATCCCATTAAACAAACATGATAAGTTTGGAATTAATCAGTGTAGTAATTAACATAATTATATTCCCAACAAAATCCAAATTGCATTAATTTACTGTTCAAAATAATTAAACTTAATTTTATATTATTCCCATTTGAAATATCTTCCAAATGCATTTGAGTTTGTATTTTTTATTTTTTTACATTTAGTTATTTATTTTTGAATATTTTGTGATTAAAACTTAATTAAATAGCTTAATTGTATAACTAATCCCATCAGCACCACATGGACCGCTGACGCAGCGCGCGCTTTCCATGTGGCACAACGGGATTGGTTATTTAAGTTGTCACATTGGTTACATAGTCAGCCGGCGGTGCTACGCACTTTCCTTGGAACATCTGATCAAAGATCAGATGGCCAAGATTAAGCCTGCAGTATTAAAGGGATTAAAATGTGGATCTAACGTGGATTAATCAGGACCATCCATCCAAAACACAAGGGATGGGTGGTCCATGATTAATCTGTGAGCTCCCCTGCAAGAGAGGGCAACTGTCCACCCTTTAGGGCTTGATCCGAGCTTGATTGAGCTCGGATTGAACTAAGATTTAACCCACACCATCATCATGCAAGGAGATGAAAATCTAATGATCAAAATGCAATGGGGTGAAAGTTTCTTTCATAAAGGACCAAGAACTCCTACACCTAAGCTCGATTTTGATTCATACCACACTGGAGGCTATCACAGGGCTCCCAACCATTGAGGGAGCCCTGTTAAAGGTTTCAAACTTTGGGATGAAATGGATTGCTCACTTGGCCAAAGTCCCCCTCCTAGGCTTGCGACTTTGGTCTAGCTCCCACCTCCCTTGCCTTGGAAGCTTGGAAGAAGCTTTGGATCAATTTGATTAGGTCCTCTGAGGGTGCTTGCAGGAGCAATTAGATTGAAGTTGAGTATTGGATGAGTTGAAAAATTGCTTGAGCTCCCCTATTTTAGGCTTGAAGAAACTAAGAATGGAGAAATCGAATTAGCTCTAGGAAGCTTGGAGGAGCTTGAGAATTCTTTCTCTGGCTTCCTATCACTCAATCGAATGCAAGTTAGTCAAGTTTAAGTGAAATTAGGGTGAGTATATCTCCCCCTAGAACGATCGGACAGTCGAGCATGGCTTTACCATTTTGATCAAATTAATCCTAGGGGTTGAGTTGGTCAGGACATTTTGGACACCATGTGGTTCAGTTTGGCTAAATGGAGGTAGTGGAGAAGTTTCCAAGTGCCAAATGAGGTGGAGAAGTTATTCTCATGTGCTCATTTTGAGTGGGGTGGTCAGTTTTGGCCTTGGGTTGGGTTAGGCTGACCCAAAGTGTACAACACCCACTAGTGTGTGCTAAGTGGCCATGAAAAAGATATGACCAAATTCTAAGTGGAATTGGCTATGGGTTACCCCTTGACCTAGAAAGTAAAATTTTCATTTGGCTTCGATTTTACTTTGGGCAGATTTAGAATAGTTTGAAATTTGGTTGGTCCAAATTTCAAAGAATTTGGAGTTGATTTGATGTCATTTGACTCATGTTGACCCATTTAAGTTAAAATGGGTCAACTTGTCAAGTTGACCAATTGGTAATGGGTCAAACCAAGGTCAAAATATGCGTCAAGTTCAAATGACTATTTGAAATGTGTTGGCATCATTAGTTTGGTTCAATTTGGTTTATATTTGGTTTTCATTCATTTGATTTCATTTAGGTCAAATGGGTCAAGTTGACCAATTTGACCTATTTGACCCAATTGAGTTAGGTCATGGGTTGGTCTAAGTTTCATTGGTCATTTGAAATGTTTTGCAATCAATTTTGGTTTGATTTGATTTTGGCTCAATTTGACCTTTTAGGTCGAGTTGGGTTCATGGTCAATTGGGCTTAGGTTGGGTCTAGTTGTCCAATTGAGGCATTGGTCAAGTTCAACAAGTGATTTGGAATGAACTTGAGCTATTGGTTTCAATCAATTTGGCTTAGATCAAGTTTTGACACATTTTGACTTTTTAGGTCAAGTTGGGTCAAGTTGGGTCAAGTTACCAATTGGGCTAGGTTAGTCTCTAATGATGACTTGGTCAAGTTCAAATATTGATCATAAACTGATTTTGATCAATGGTTTCAATCAATTTGGTTTATGGTAGATTTTGGCTAGTTTAAGTTTCATTTTGGCTAAGTGTTCACTTAGTCAACCCTTAGGCTTGACTTGGTTTGACCCAATTTGAGTGATTGATCATCTCACAATGATTTTTGCTCATAATGTGAAGCTTAGGTGGGTTTAGTTTAATCCAATTTGGGTAGGATTAGAATTTGGCTGAAAAGGGGTACTTTTGGTCACTTTGGGCCAAGTGAGCCTAAGTGGGTCAATTAGCTTGATCAAGGTTTGATTCAAGTTTCGTTGAACTCATATATGGACTTATGATTGAAATATAAATCCATTTGTAAGTGATTTGTGAGTCAGATGGGTTTTGATTCATTTGACAATTTCAAGTTCAAAGGGTGAACATGAGTTTGACTTGGGTTTGATCTTTTGGATTTAGTTTTGGTTTGATGATTGAAGTTTATGTTTATATTTGGATTCATGATTAAAGGATTGATTGAATCATGAAGAAAAATCAAGTGTTTGGCTTGATTTGAGTTTGATTTGGCTAAGTTCAAGAATTTGACTTGAAAGGCTTAGGTTGAATTTTGGTTGAATTTGGATTTGAGTTTTGAATTTAGTTTTGGTCATTTGAATTTATATTTCATTTATATTTGTGAATATAAATAAGAATATAAATGGATTATGGGAAAATTTCTTGAATTTGAATTGATTTGGATTTGATTTGAGCTAAGTCCATAAGATGGAATCAAAGGACTTAGGAAAGAATTTTGAACTTGGAGTTGAGTTTTGGATTTTGTTCAATAATTTGAATTTATATTTCATTTATATTTGTGAATATATATGAGAATATAAATGGGTTATGAGAAAATTTCTTGAATTTTAAGTGATTTGAATTTGATTTGTGCTAAGTCCATAAGATGGAATCAAAGTGGCTTAAGAAAGGTTTTAGAATTTGAAATTTAATCATGAGTTTCAATCACTTGGAATTGGTTTGAGGTTTGTTTTGGAATTGAAGTTGATTTAAGTGCAAGGTTGGTTTGAATTTAGAGTTTGACTTGAAAGAAGGAAGTGAGGATTTGGTTCAAGCTATAGGGTAGGAAAATTTTCCTAACACCCCTAAGGCATCACCTACTCCTATGGCTAACTCTTCTAAGTCTCTTTGGTTAGGTTAAGTGTTCACCTAATCACTAGAAGTGTCTTAAGACTAAGAAAACTCTTAGTGTCTAAGAGGGATCCTATGTCTAAGATGGAGGGGTTGAGAGCTCATTCTGAAAATGAGGTCATTGCCATAATAAAATTTGAGAAACTAATCAATAATGGGGCTATCCTGCAAGAAAAAGCCAAACAATTGCTCTTTCTCGACCAATCATCTCGACCCAAGCCGCATAAGGTGTTCAAGAAGAAGCCAAGGACAGTTGTATCAGTAGACAGAGGGAAGCTTCCAGCCAGAGTCTTGTATGAGAGACCTCGAGCTCAATAGCCTTTTTTACCACCTCCTCTGCCACCACCTCGTCTGTCATATCAGCTGCCACAACCGCGACCATTTTAACCACCTCAACAGCCTACCCAACAACGATACTCCTATCCACCTCCAGGTAGCTACTGCCTACCTACTCTTGTCGATATATTGAATAAGCCATATTCATTCAAGAGATAGGTAGTCAGAAAATTTTTTAAGAATCTATTAAAGAAACCTGACTTTCAGTTACCAGAGCCCAAGATGCCGGAGGAAGTGGCAAGAGTAATGATCCTAACTATTGCCCCTACCACCGCATGATTAGTCATGTCTTAGAGGATTGTATTACTTTTAAGGACTGACTTGAGCATAGCTACAAGTCAGGCACTATAGTTATCCACATTGAATACTTGTTAGAACAACCATCCAGTTCTATTAAGGTAATTCTTAGGGATGCTTGCGATCCTCTTAAGACAAAAGAAGGTTGCGATATTGCATTATCCTGAATCTCTAAAAAAGTTATTTCTAAGATCAAGAAACTCTCTTTGCAGGTGTCTAAGGTAGCTCAAACTTCCAACATCAAGAAAAGTTTGCAAGTTGCCAAAGACAACTTGAAGATGGTGATAGCCCAGCAGTAGTAGTAACTCACCATACTTGCCCGGGATAGTTCAGTAGCACAACCAACATACAAGTCCAACATTCATCCAACATTGCAGCTACTACTACTCCTTCTGCTAGCTCTTCTTCTACTGATAGGAGCATTGTATCAGTTGACAAGGCATTAAATCCCTTAATTTGCTTACTTTATTGGATTTCTATCATGTGCCTCAACGCAAAATGAA
Source organism: Cymbidium sinense (assembly GCA_021442155.1). Taxonomy (NCBI): domain Eukaryota; kingdom Viridiplantae; phylum Streptophyta; class Magnoliopsida; order Asparagales; family Orchidaceae; genus Cymbidium; species Cymbidium sinense. Next base: position 141,874,786 of record CM038215.1, read on the forward strand.
ATCATGAAGAAAGTAGATTTCACTTACATCTTGTCCACTTCTGATACTATTGATTTTATTCTTATTGAAAACTCCCCGAGCCTAGAAAATAATAATAGCTCTGGTCATTCCAATCCCCTCTCTTTTGATTCAGAATTGAACTTTCCTTTTCTGAATCAATCGGGTTCACCTCTTGAGATTGACTTGGAGTCAACCGACACCGAGGATCCCATATAAGAAGTTATAGGTATACCTGATGAGAAGGTAGAACTCTCCACAAGTTCATCATTCCAAGAAGTCACTGAAGTCAACCTGGGCAGTGGTAAAGTTCTACCTCTTAGGATAGCACATCAGGATAAAGGTAAATAAGTCATTGGTTCCAGTGAGCAGATAACCACTCCACTGGATGCTTCACCTATGGATATGCTTATGGAGGACCAAAGTCAGAGTTAATTATAATGTCCTAGCACATCTTAGAAAGTTGCCAGCTAAGTTAAGTATATATCACGCCCTTATTTTATCCAAAGATATAAGAGAATCTATAATCAAGGCCATACTTGATCCAGATATATGCTTAACTCAGTTGACCGCTACTAAATAGAAGGCACACCACTCAAAGGACATTCTATGAGTTACATACAGTGATGAAGACCTACATCTAGGGATGACCAAGCACAACCACCCTCTTTACTTTACAGTGGATGTTGGCAGATACATGATATCAAGAGTTCTGGTTGACCAAGGTGTATCAGTCAACATTATGACTCTAATAATCCTTACTTACTTGAGGATCAATGTCTCCAAACTCCAAAAATAGAGGATGATGTTGAGAGGATTCAATGAACAAGGCGAGAGGGTTATAGGCTCTATAGTGTTGCCATTGGAGATAGATGATTGGAAGACTGAAGCCAAGTTTCATATCATAAACTTGGATACATCTTTCAATGCTTTGCTGGGAAGACCATGGATACATGAAAATAACATAGTTTCATCCTCTTTACATGAGTGCATGAAGTTCGTGAGAGGTGGGATTGAGTATTGTGTTAAAGGAGATATCAAACCATTCACATTTCATGAAGTCGGGATATGTGAGGATGCAATCTATTTTCTTCCCCAAAATCAGCAACTTCATTCTCATGAGCTTAGTCAAGATCCCCATGAGGGAGAAAAAGAAAGAAAAGAAAAAGAAAAAAAATAGAAAAAGGAAAGAAAAAAGAGAAAGATAAAAAAAATAAAAGGGAGCGAGAAATGGACTTAGGCAAATATATAGAGCCTGACATTAGATTTCACCCACAATTCATCACTCCATTCGAACATATGGGTAGGATGACCCGACCTCCACCAGGCAGAGGAAGAGGATAGTTTAGAGGCATCCCCTAAGGTGGAAAGCCTCCCTATTGGCCACCCAATAGAAGGTATGTCCTAGCCACCAGGAGTACACCTACTATCGACATAGAGTTAGAATCTAGTTTAGAGGATGAGTCTTAAGTGATTAGCACACCAACCAGCTCTTCTCAGCAGTAGATCCCTTTCGAGGTGACACTTGAGCAGGATAGTGATGAAGGCTGGGCTCCAAGGAAAAGCATAAATGTGTCCAAGTCTGCATGTGAAACAGTCGGGCATCAATTGGGAACCTTAGCTCTAACCCTACTTTCTACACAAAAAGTTGAGGGTTTGGTAGTTAAAGAAGATGTGAAGACTCAGAGGTTCTTTCTAGGAGCAGCATCCTCAAGTCAAGAAGTTGATGTAGAACTTGAGGATGATTCATACAAAGATTTAATAGAATTACCTTTTGATTGGTACTCGTCATGTATTCTAAACTTAGCAAAGAAAGGGTTAATCCCACATACTTAGTCAAAGCACAAGTCAGACTATTTTGAAAGAATATGGAAGAATGAATGCAAATGCTCTCAATCAAGATCAAGATTAGGATTTGGTACCATGGGTCCAGTCGATGATGATAATTATTGCTTAGTTATCACCAATCATTTGGAATCTGATAAGTTCTTTTCAAATCATTCTAACTCATATGAGGATGTGTATTTAGAAACTTCAGATGCTCTAGATGATTTTGAAGTCAAAGATACACCGCCAAATTTCGAAGAGTAGATCAGATCAACCATCGATGAGCTCAAAGAAATCAACTTTGGAATTGAAGGCAATCCACACCTAACATACATCAGTTTTTTATTGAATGATACTAAAACTAATGACTTAGTTAGGCTGGTGACTAAGTTTAAGGAATACTTCACATGGAGTTTTAAACAGATGCTTAATTTATCTCCTGACATAGTAGTCCACAAACTAACAATAGAGCCTAGTGCTAACCATATCAAGCAAGCTCCTAAATGCATGTGATTAGATGTTGAACAATAGATCATTTCCAAAATAAAAAAATTGATCGATCCTAGCTTTATCAGGGAAGAAAAATATCCTACCTGGTTGATTAGTGACGTTCCAATTAAGAAGAATGACCAAATTCATATTTACGTCAAATTTAGGGATCTAAATAAGGCACGTCCAAAAGACAAATTTCCACTGCCAATACCAAAACTGATGGTGGACATCACCTCATCTCATGCAGTCTTCTCTTTCATGGATGGCTCATCTAGATATAACCAAATAAAGATGGCCCGTGAAGATGAAAGAAACTCTGCCTTTTGAACCCCGATCAGAATCTTTTGCTATAAGGTTATGCCTTTCGGCCTTACAAATGCTGGTGCGACATACCAGCGGGCCATGACTTGGATATTTGATGAACTCATTCATCATCAAGTCAAGTGTTATGTTGATGATCTCATAGTCAAAAGTAGAGAAAAGGAAGATCATCTCTTTAATATGGTGGTAGTTTTTGAACAGTTAAGACAATTTAACCTCAAAATGAATCCCCTGAAGTATGTATTCAGAGTAGCTTCAAGAAAATTTCTTAGGTTTTTTGTTCGACACCAAGGAATTGAAATCGATCCAAAGAAGATCAAAGCGATATTAGAAATGCCACCCCCTAAAGTCTAACTCAACTCAGATCATTCTAAGGGAGATTAGCGTATCTAAGACGCTTCATTTTCAATCTATCAAGAAGATGCCAACCATTTTCAGCAATTGTCAAAAAGGATGCTAAGTTTAAGTGGAATGATAAGTGTCAACATGCATTCAAAGACATCAAACACTACCTGATAATGCCGCCAGTTCTAGCAGCCCCTATCCTGGGCAAGCCATTGATACTATATACTGCTGCATTAGACGAGTTCTTTTGGGGCTTTGTTGGCCCAAGTCAATGATGAAGGGAAAGATAATGCACTCTACTATCTCAGCTGTCATCTAATCCCTGCTGAGGTGAACTACCCACCTATTAAAAAGCATTTCCAAGCTTTAATCTTCGCATACCAAAAGCTACGACATTACATGCTTTCTCACAAACTAAACTTGATATCTAGGATCAATCTACTATAATATCTCATGACATGATTGACGCTATCCAGACGGTTGGCACGTTGGTCCATGATTTTATTGCAGTTTAATATCATTTTTATACCCCTCTGTTTGGTGAAAGGACAAGCACTAGCAGATTTCTTAGCAGCACACCCACTTTTTGTTGATTCCCCGCTTAGTGATGACCTCCCCGATGAATAAATCATGAACTTAGGGGACACTAGCATTTACCATTGGGAGATTTATTTTGATGGTGTGGCTTCCACTCAAAGGGGAGAAGAATCACAATCTACTATCCTAGGGAATGCAAAGGTAAGAATAATTCTCCTAACTTCTGACCGTGAAGTGATGAGATTCTCACATAATTTGTCCAATCCATGCACTAACAATGAAGCTGGTTATGAGGCTCTGATTTTCTGTCTAGAGTTAGCTGTTACTCTAAACATCCAGAACATCAACATCTTTGCGGACTCTCAGTTAGTTATCAACCAAATCGCTAGATTTTAAAATGTTCTAAAGCCTAAGCTCCATCATTACCATAAGTAAACTATGGATTTGTTGGCCCAAATCCCAGAGGTTACCATTTACAAGATTCTTCGAGAAGAAAATGTTGTAGTAGATGCTTTAGCAAAGCTCGCTAAGGAGTTGGCATGTTCAGAAGATGAGTCTATACCAATAAGGGTCCCAAATAAATAAGTCTTATCCCTTATTGAAGCAAAACTCATCGAGAGACTCTCTCTTGAAGGAGAGGTTGCCATTGATAAAAAGGATGACGAGCAAGATTGGAGGCAACCATTCATGGATTATCTAAATATAGGCAAACTACCTCAAGAGAAGTCATAAGCCCATCAGATGAAGCAGAGAGCCCTTTTTTACGCTCTCGTGGATGACACCTTATACCGACTATCCTTCGATCATATGTAGTTACATTATTTGGACAAACACAAAGCCCATAAGATCATGACCAAGGTACACTGAGGTTTATGTAGAGCACATCAATCAGGTCCGATGATGAAAGCCAAGATTAAAAGACTAGGATACTACTAGCCTTCGATGATCACAGACTACATAGACGTAGCTAGGCGATGCCACCACTGTTAGGTGCATGGTGTTATTCTACACCAGCCACCCAACATTCTACACTCGCATTGGTTTCATGACCATTTGAGTGTTAGGGGACCGAGATAGTGGATCCGATTGACCCCTCTTCTTCCAAGGGTCATCAGTTTATCCTGGTTGCCACTGACTACTTTTCTAAGTGGGCAGAGGCAATCTCACTTAAAGAGGTCACAGCTCAGCATGTGCTCCAATGTTTCAGAAACCATATCGTATATAAGTTCAGGGTGCCTTGACAAATTATATCCAATAATGGTACTACATTCAATAGAACCAAAATTAACAGCTTTTCCTGGATACACAACATAGATTGGAGATATTCTACCATCTACTACCTGAGGGAAAATGGCTTAGCAGAAGCCTTCAACAAAACTCTCATCTAAATACTAAAGAAGATATTCGATGACAACAAGATAGTGGCATGAGCAGTTAGTTGAAGCCTTATGGGCTTACCACATCACATACAAAACTCCAACTCAATTTACCCCTTTCTCTTTAGTATATGTGTCTGAAGCCGTTCTACCATCAGAAGTTCAACTCTCATCACTAAGGATAACTATGGGTAGCAAGATCACAATGGAGCAAAATGCCAAGTTATGGTTAAAAGATCTCGAAGGTTTGGAGGATAGACACCTCTGGGCATGCAAGAACCTTGAGTTGTACAAAACCAAAATGATTCAAGCTCATAACAAGTTGGTCCGTCCTAGAGCTTTTCAAGTAGGAGAGCTTTTTTTAGTTCTAAAGAGACCAATTATTGTCCGCCGCAAGATGGGAGGCAAGTTTGAACCCATATGGGAAGTCCCTTTTTCCATAGCGAAGGCCTTCTTATCAGCTTATAAATCATAAGGAAGAGTGCTTGATGCTTCCAATCAACGGGATCTACCTAAAAAAAATATTATCCATAAATCTTGTTTGAAAATAATAATCAATGAAATTTTTCATCTTAAATTCTATCATTTCCATTTTATTGAAAACATCTTCACTTACGAATCCATCATGATGTGTTTAGGGTAGGTGTAAGGAACCTGAGCAGCATCTTATCCTTTATCAACATAATACAAACACAAACTACATACAATCATATATAAAATAAACACATATCTTTTGTCATGAGCTACTTTGATATGGGATAAATCCCCTAATGACACTCACTCATTATTCACTCTGGGTCATGCTGATATGCTATCCTGCTAGTGTGTCACCCTAGTAGTTCCTTGTTGGGGGATGTAAATCTACACGCTTTCTCTCTGACTAGACCATTGCAAACTGACGAGCACCTTGTTTGTTTGGTAGGCTTTACTGTGCGGCCAGTAAGCTACCTCATATTGACTTTGTTTAAGAAGATGTAAGTCTACACGCTTTCTTCTTGAACTATCCATCACGCACTGACTAGGTTGAGTATATTCGAGGCTTAGGATAAGTCCCCCAATGGCTCTTTTTCTCTTGACTACTTCAAGCCTGGGTTTAGTCCTCTCGTGGGACTCCCCACTCAGTAGTCGTCCTAGGTCGGACAGCATTTATCCCACCAATGACAGACTATCCCATTGATCATTTCCATCTAAGAAGATGTAAGCCTACAAGCCTTCTTCTTAGATTGATTATTGTACATCGACGACCCCTTAGGTTGGTTAGTCCTCGCTATGTTGACAACAACCCACCCCGGTGGATACACCACTCATGGCAAATGTAAGTCTACATCCTTTCTCCCTGAGTTAGCCACCGTACACCTATAGGCTTTCTTTTACAGGTCCAAGATAATGCCCCTAGCGGCACTCTTCTGTGGGCACTCTATTTAGATTACATCCTTAGCGATCCTATTTAGACACTACACGGGTTATCTTGGATTGGACAGTCCCCCTTTCTTAGTATCCACCCCTGTGGTTGGAGAATCTGTCTTACGGATACACAAATTCTTCTTTGGTCCAGTAAGTCTGAGAAAGGATAAGGCTGATATAAGCCCCATCTCAATCGCAGGTCCATGCAACATATAAACAATATATATATATATATATATATATATATATATATATATATATATATATATATATATATATATATATATATATATATATATATATATATATATATATATATATATATATATATATATATATATATATATATATATATATATATTCAGGATTAGGATGGCACCCCCAGCGATACCATTTCCCAAGCATGCATCCTATCTTTATGGTAGTGTCTACAAAACTCTGTATAGGAATCGCTTGACTACTCTTGAGTTGATATTAGTCCCAAGCAGCATTCACTCAGTGGTCACCCTAGGTCGAGTTTGATTTATTATGCTACCAACTGATCACCACAACGGTTTCTCCCCTCTTTGGCAGATGTAAGTCTTCACACTTTCTTGCTAGCTCAACTGTTGCACACCAAAAGGCAACCTTTAGGTTTGATGGTCTTACCCCGCAGCTGGTAGACTGCCCCTTTGGATTTGTAAACTTGAGATAGGCCAAGGTTGATATAGCCCCTTCTTAGTGGATCTATCGCACACTGACAGGGTCCATGAATTAAATCCACCTATATCCCTAGAGGATCCAAGCTCATATCTCTAGTAGATATGCTCTCATCCTCAAACCAAATTATATCCTCTCCCCAGTGGAGCACTAAATCATCAAGCCAAATTCTCATCCACGGCAAATGTCAACCAAATTAAATCAAACTATTATCCCCAGTAAATACATCCCCAAATGAATCTTTAAAATCAAACCCATGAACTCTTATCCCTAGCAGATAGCCTGAACCTACTTCCCTAGTGGAAGGTTCATATTCCCAATCCTTATCGGATCTGAGCTCATATCTCCAGCAGATATGCCCTCAACCTCAAGTCAAATTAAACCAAATTATATCCCCTCCCCAGTGGAGCCCCAAACCATAATAAATACATAAATCTAGCCAAACTCTTATCCCTAGTGGATACGCTCATGGAATCAAACTCACTTAACCCGAACCTGCTTCCCTAGTAGATGGTTCATACGCTTATCACCAGTAGATTATAGATTCTAATCCCTAACAGATCTTCTTCCCACAAATCATATCCATCAAATTCAAACTCTTATACTCAACGGATAACTTGAACCTGCTTCCCCAGTGGAAAGTTCATATACCCGATCCCTCAATGGATCCCTGTGGTGTTTATTTTTGATATGTATATGGGAGACACCAAGCAGATCTGATGATGTACTTATTGAAGTAATCAAGTACAACATTAAGGAATGGTGCATTATCTCGAAAGATAGAAGTCACCACCCTATAATGGACCTAATCACCTAATAATGACTCCTAAGGCATGATGGGTCTTTGAATATACTAAAGATTTTTCCCCTACTTTACATGGATGAGTAAAGTAGGGTTTATATTAAACCAGGTGTTGACCTCATTTTTGAATGAGGTTAACATCAATTTGAAATCAGTAATTCAGAATTCCTATTCTTAAATAGGAATCTCCTAATTCAATGCTTAGTACACCTCACCTAATGTCCTATGAAATCTTTTTGAGTTTATTCTAACCTATTTTGTATAGGTAGAATCAATCCAAATCTTCAATTTGGATTAACTCAAATAAATCAAATTAAAACCAAATTATAATGAATGAAAGAATCCAAACCCATTCCATTTGAATCAAATTGATCATATAAGCTCATTTGGAATCATACCTAACCCATTTAAGCTAAAAGGGTCAAAATGAAATGAAATTTAAAATTAACTCATGGTTTAATCAAATCATAATGCAATTGACCATCAATTGCATTATGGTTTAAAGAATAAGCTTTAAAAAAATTCAAAGAAAGAAGAGCAATCAAAACATATCTCTTTCTATGCAACCTTACCTACTCCATGAGAAAGAAAACAAAAGCCACCTTTTAAGAGGATGGCTGCCTTCAATGGTAGAAAAGGCAATTAAGGCAAAGGTGCAAACCTCCAAGAGTTTGCCCCTGATCTTAGCCAACCAAGGAGGAGGAAAAGAGAAGAATAGAGAGAGAAGAAAGAGCTCTCGGCCAAGGGTAGAAACCAAGGAAGGAAGCTCTCTATCTATTGCGGGTGGGGGTGTGTGCGTGTATGTGTGTGGAGGGACATCCCAATATATTCACAAGGCTAAGGGGAGTTGATCTGACACCTTGACTGGCCTTGCCGTCGCCTGTGGTCGGAATTCAGCCATCAAAATTCCTCCTTATAGAGCTTTTGGCCAAGCATGGAAAATGGGGTAGGGGAGATTATTACCTCCCCATTTTCATTCCAAAAGCATCGCCAAGGCAAGTGATGAAGTTCTCGACCCCCATCGCTCATGCGATGTGAGAGCGAGAATGAGCGACTCTAATGGTGAAATTTGAATGAGTGGATTTCATCCTGAATTGAAGACACCAATATGTTCCAAAGCTCAAGGGGAGCTTGAATGAAACCTCACCGACCCTCCTCGTCATCGGCAAGCTAGAAAATGACCAACGCTACCTCAAAGCGGTGCGTTGTGAGCAATCCACGAGGAGCCAAAACTCCACACATTCATTGGGTCATGGAGAAGCTAACGGGATCAGTCTCACCACCGAAAATTGCTAGAATTCGGGTATACATTTTCTCCCTCCCTCTTAACCATTGATTAGGAGCTTTGTGAAGAAAGTTGGATCCTTAAATGGATCCAACCATATGGATTGATCCTAATTTGATCACTAATTGATTTGGGATAGAAATTAGGGCTTGATTTGCCGGTGATTGGCAAGAAATCACGGATGGTGTCCGTTTCTCACCAACGAGATTTGGGATTTAATCTCGACTATCCGATCCTTCTCTTAGGATCAGAAGTCTCCGATCTAGGGGGACTATTGGATTAAACCCTTTAGGGACCCCGCAGGCTAACGCGGCGCCAGGTGGCACCACGAAGACCAACCCGCGTGCGCCACATGGTGGGACATGCCACACAAGCACGTGCCATGCGACACGCGGATCACGCTTGGGACCACCACCTAAAACCGTTAAAATTTGTTATTTAATGGATTTAATTAATTAAAAAATGCAAAAAAATTCTAAAAATTATATAAAATCAAATATATATATCAAAAAATTATAAATAAAAGTTCTATGAATTCATCTTGATGAGAGGAATCCATAGAAATTAAAATCCCCAATTTTTATTTGATAATTTTTCCTTAATTTGGGTTTAATTAAAAAGATTAAACTCTAACTACTCTCAAATTAATGATCCACTTAATTTGAAACTTTGGGGAAATAAAATTAAGTATAAAATACACCTTAGGTGAATATTTAGGGATTTAATTCTTTGAATTTAAGGGAAATTGAAATTTCACATGCTTAACCTTTAAATTAATTAAATTAATTAACCCTTAATAAAATAATAAAGAAATGTTAATCTAACAACCTTAAATAAATATAATGAACATTAATGAACATCAGAACACTAATTAAACCTAAAAAAATCTATATGAACCTAATAACTCATTAATTAACTTAATTAGATAATTAAATGAATTAAATAATTCAATTAAACAACCTAAACTTAATTAAATCATAATAAATCAACCAGTTAACCAAAAATTATGAATAAACCCTCATTAAAAATGTATTTCAGTGAAGAATAAGTGAAAAATAAAACCTTTTAATGAATCTTAATAAATTAGGTTTAATGTAAGTTTTAATGAAATAATTAAAATCTTGATTACACCCTAATTACATCTCTAATTAAGCTGAAACTTTAGGGATATCAAACTGACATGTAACCCCACTTGCCAGAAAATTTTCAATCCTAATTGATTTCTGGATTAAGAGTTATTAAATTTCTAAATCCATAGGTTAATGTTAATCAAATATTAGGTTAAGGAAATTAATAAATCTATTAAATTAAATGGTAATTCAAATCAATTTCAATCAAACATCAGAAAACTATTAAGGAACTTATCTAAATATCCTAAGTCAATTAAAGTGATCAAATTCAATCTTATGGTAATTAAGTAAAACCTTAGGTTAACAAAATTATTAATTAACTTAAACCTTAAACTTTGAATTAATAAAATTTAATAAAACCACTTATCTTTATTGAATTTAAAGAATGAATCTAAAACTTAGGTCAATTAAATTAGATCAAATAATTAACCTAAGTACTTTAGGTTAAGAATAATCCATGAACAAACCTAAGGTACTAATTCATATTAATGAATTTAAACCTTAAGCTTACAAATCCATAATTTAACATCTTAAGTTAAATTGAATAAAATCTAAACTCCTTAAATTAACATAAGTCAAATCAAATGAAACCCACATAGCTTAATTCAAAATGAAGCAAATCATAACTTAATCAAATCAAACAAAGTAATTCAAAAAAAATGAAATAATTCAAATCAAATCTAAAAAGAAAAGAAACATAAAACCAATCCAAAAAAAATTAATTAAGATACCTAGGGATCTTAGTTAGACTTTTGGATACCTCGTTAGGATTTAGGACATGGAATAAAGTGAGTTTCACCTAAAAATGAAATTCATTCTATTTCTCATTCTTGAAAAATTAAATATTACTTTAACTAAATAAAATGAACATAAAAAGGAAAATTAAATCACTAAACCATTTGAATTGAAACCAACCAATGGTAAAAATTAAATAAATTCAAACTTCAAATTTAAAATTGAACTTAAAGGAGCCTAGCAAAGCCTTGTCACACAAACCCCTCTTTTACACACACTAGATTACTTATGTCATGGACTCTTGATCTAGGTTAGATCGTTCATGATTTTCTTTTAATCTCCTATGATATGTTGTGTTGTGCTTCACATGTCTGTGTGATGTATTGCTTTAGACTGGATGCCTAGGCTTGTTTACTCATTAGACTAGATGTTAGGGCGTTCTTTCTAGATTTAACACTATTTTCTATAGGGGACTGTGTTAAAGGAATCGTTGTAATAAATAAATCATAAAATCAATGTTTGCTTGCAGGTGCTGAAAATCTCTTAACATAGTCCATAGGACAGGTGGGCTTGGCAAGCAACTAATGTTAAGCCCGTATATTTATAATAAACTACTTTGTGTGTTGTGTGTATTTCCTAACATCTATTTTGTAGGGCTTAGGATTTCTTTTTTTTTTTTTGAATTTTAAATGTAAATTTGAGCTTGGAATTAGGTTGGGATCTATGGGGCCTTGGACTAGCAGGAGCTGACCCAACTAGGAGATGGTGCGGTGGAGCCTGATGGATGTCCCTGAAGAAGGAGACTTTCCTAGAAAGAAGACCTATAGATCTAAAACTTGTAGTTCTAGGCCGAGTTGTATAAAACTTCTGCCCATTCTTACTTTTGGGTGTACACGTACAAATGCATTGGCCTTTTTCTTATATAATTTAATTTAGTTTGATTTATTTTGGGTGTGTAAAACAAACAACATGCTTTTCTTAGGTTTCTTTCTGTGCTATGTTTGTGTTGTGATGAATGTCTGGACATAGGCTCATAGGATAAACTAAATTTTCTACCCAATTAAATCACTTGAAACATAAAAATAAATACAACTCATAATCTTCATATAAAAGCCTATGCATTGAAACAAGATAAAATATGTAGCAACCCCTTAGCTGGATGTTTTAACATCATGCATAAATCATATTATTTCACTCTTGATTAATGAAGGACTTCGATCCTTGAGAACACAGGCTTGACCTTTGAGAGCCTATGATGGAATTACACCTTCTTCTATTCTGATTTGGCCCATAATCTTTTTCTAATTGCATGCATTAGGCATAAATTGTATTTTTATGACCTAAAGTGAATCCTGAGTCAAAAATTATAAAACTTTGAAAAATATGCTTTAGTTAGGTGCATCTTCATACCCTACATGATCTTAGGGATTATGGAGTAAGTCTAGGTTCATAGATTTCTTTTCTAAAACTACAACAGCCCGGCCATCTTGCATTCATATGACTTAGCCTCATGATTTTAAAATACGCTTAGGTGGTGTTAGCTAGCAGCCTTTTCCAGACAGGTTGTAAGTCCAGAAGAGTTAGGGATAGGTTAATTCCCTCAAGTGAGGAGAATGGCCAATGATTCCCAAGGATAGAACTAGGTCGAGCATCTAACATGTGTCAAAAGTACCTGTAGATTAAGTTTTGAAGAATCCTTTTTAGGAATAAGTATTCAATCCTAGGCATTTCTGCAATCTTGTGCTGCTAGAATCTAAGCTCTCAATTTTTAAGAAAATGACTACTTGAATTCTAAAATAAAAACCTAAATTTGAAGCTCAATAATAGGATAGTTGAAATGCCACCGGGTATCCCAATATCAATAGACATTTCCTACTTTTTTCCATTTGACTCTTAAAAATAACTCTCTCCAATTTGGACCTCTCCCAATTAAATTTTCCAGAAATCAATCCTTTGAAAGCTACCTTAGTAGTCTTTAGGAATAACCACTTATTTCTTTAATCAAGAGTATTCTTAGGAAGAGACCCTTCCTAAGATGTAATTAATTATAGAAGCTTGCCTTTATAGGGAACCATGATCCCAAGATAAAATAGACCTTGTTCTACTTTTCCATGTAGTTTAGGAAAATACTCTAGTACACGAAAGACCCATTAGCCTTAAGAGCCTTTTATTGAAATGATCGAATCCATTACAGGAGAGCATGATTATCTTTCGAGATAATATGTTTATTCCTTAATGTCATATTTGGTCATCTAAATAAAATATTCCTAAACTCTATGTGGTGTCATTTCTTTTCTCTATTCCAGAGAAAACACCAACATATTTTCTCACGACTCCACTGGGGAATGGTTCCTCTCTCCATCTTTAAAATAAAGGGTTATTTCTATATATCGGCAGTGTTCTAGTGCAACTCATTGATCAGGACTACCTTTCTTTCTGTTGGATACCTCACCATTTCATTCTTGGTTGAGCCTATCCAACATCTTGAATAGAGGTTCCAAAACTCTTCGTTTGTCACAGTTAAATGATTGGGTCCTAGAACTAAATCCTGAAATAAAATGAGAGGTGAGAGAAATAAATGAAAAATAAGTCATCTCTATTAAGACATAAATCTGTCAAGATGGATTTGAAACCATTCCAATATGGAAAAGAATGTTAAAAAATTAAAGAAGTATAAAAAGTACTTCAAAATTTGAAAAGTAAATCTCCAAAAATAAAGTCTCAAAGTTAAACTTATCCTTGATTTTACTTTGGATATGTGCTAGAGCTAAAGAGAATCAGGACAGGGTCCTTGAATGGATACCCTTTGCTCTACTACATTCAAAGATGTCAAAACACCTAAGGATGCAGATTGAAATGAAGGCGTTCCTTCAAATCCTGAGAAAATTCAAATCAAAAGCAGGCATAGTTGTACTTATTGCTCTTTACCACCATGATTGAAGTTTGAATTGCATTTTTTCAAAAAAAGAGAAGGATAAAAACAAAAATCATCCCAAAAAGAGAATGCCTTATTAACCTTAAGCAGAGGTTGATTAAGGAACTAAATGAAAATCTTCTATCCTCATAGAAGAAAATTTTACATAAATGCAAATCAGCTTTAATCCTAATTTATTTCCACAAGTCCACTAGAACATTGGAAAATCAACTACTCAAGCCGATTGGCCAAATCTATGGAGTGACTTGGAGGTAACCCTCTTTTAGACATTTCCAAAATCTTAAATTATTAAGAGCTTAGGAGAGGGTCAAAAGAGGAAGATGACATGACATAAACAAAATAAAAAATTGATAGGATTCACTTTTGCTTCTAATCAATAGAAGAAAAGAGAGGGTAGCAGAAAGAGAATTCTAATTCTCCTGATAAAGCTGAAATAAATAAAATTTAAACCAATAAATTTAAATCAACTTCCTTAATGAGAGTTTCTTCTCATTAAATTAAATGATATTTCATGAACAGATTTAATTGATTTTAAGGCTAAATCATGAATAAAAAATGAATGAAGAGTTTAATCCTTCTAAAGAAATCATGATCTTAGGGTGGGGTCCTAAGGGTGATATTTCTATCTCTTAAGGTGAAAATATGAAACTTTTACCTCTGGTTAGTTCAGAGATAAATTACTTAGGACTTTGTCAGTCCAAATGAATAAAGAAAGCCCTAGTTTTCTCTGTTAAGAGACTAAGCCATTATATGCTTTCAATATAAGTGAACCTAAAGAGAATCCTTCGCAATGTCTTATGATCCATTTGACATTGTCTTAATGTCTAGTATGGTGGTCAAAGATTCTATTGCAAGTTGAGATTATCTTTAATCTTGTGTGTGCTATAAAATAAAATAAAATAATAAAACAAAACAAGTCAAACTTGACTTTTTAATAGCACATCATCTACCCTAGAGGGTCCTCTTTTAAATGATGATCTTTTAAATGAATAGATTATGAGGTCTATTGATCTATTGAGGATAGAGTTAGACCTACCTTTCCTGCATATAAAAAAGGAAATTCTTAAAATCAAATTCAAAATGGTAGATTCATACCTCCTCAAATGACATTAATAAGAAATGGCAAATAAGTCATCTTCAAAAGTAATGTTTTACCCATCTTAGAGAAGTTGCTTGCAAAATCAAGCATCATAATTCTCTGTTAAAAATAAAATGAAAAATGAAATAAAATAAAATAAAATTGAAAAAAGAAATGAAAGTAAAGCAAGGCATTACATAATCATGTAATTTACCTTACTAAACTATAAGCTACTTCCTGATGTGGCATTCCACTATGAAAAGGTTCTAGGGTTTTCTTCTATAACGAAGATAGACTACTAAGAACTTATTGACATTTTAATCGATATGAAAAATTCATTAGAAGAAAATCTCCAAAATATATGTTGAACCGGGTGCATTGGTCAACATTAATTAGAAACATGAAAGTGAATTTATATAGCCCTAATTCTAATCAAACTTTGATAAGATCGGGTCATATAAATTCAATCAATTAAAGAAAGAATTTTTTAGCTTCATGAACATTCAATCTTAAAAACTCAACCTAAAAAAAGAACTTAATTTCAATTACATTATTAGTTGAAGCAAAAAGTTCAAACATGAAAAAGAGCAACTTAGGAATTCATGAAACATCTTTAAATGCTCTTGGATGGTCCTATCCAGCCCAAATAAAAAAAAAGAGAGAGAATAAAAAGGAATCAAATGAAAAGAAAAAGAAGAAACATACTTATTATTGAAGGATGTTCATATTCATTCTAAAGTGTTGAGTCTTTAGGATATCATTCAGCTACTCCTAAATGACCTCACTAAATATTTGATTCCAATAGAAAATTCTGACTTTAGCGGTGTTAAGTTTTCAAGAAGTCATTATGCCAATCTTAAATGACTCATTCCACTAAATCAGGTTGAATCCAAAAGTGTAACATCTTTCAAAAGTCATTTTTACCAATCTTAAATGCTTTTACTAAATTTGTTGTTCCATGAAAAGATGAGAAAGAAATAGAAATGTTGGATCATATTATAGATCAGTCAAGCGAAGACTTGAATCATATCAAAAAGTCAATCAATCAAATGTTGTATTTGGACAAAAGTCAAATACATCAAATTTCCTAACAAATCATTTAGTGGAGTCATTTCAAAGAGTGAAATGTTATGGAAATGAGTCAAATACATCTATCTTCTTTGTGAATCTTGTAGGAAAATTACAAAATGTAACCTTTCATGAAGAAATGAATATTACAAAAAGAAAGAAAAGTAAAGGGATGGAAGGACTATATCCAAGATCAAAAGGATGAAGTCTAAAATTTCTAAGCATGTGGACATTTTTGACTTTAAACTTCTCCACATCAAAATAAAGTGGTAGGGTTAGAAGTCAAAAATTGTCCTTAGCTAAACAAAAATAATCAGATATCTCGTGCTTTGTCATTTTAGCCTTTTCCATGATTGGTGAGCTTGCTTGGCAGGTTAAATAAAAAGATAGTGGATCTTCTTTTCCAGGAGTCCATATCTTTTGAATGGCAAAGATTTTATTATTGAGTATACTCTGATACCATTTCAAATAAAGCAAAAATACCCAATAAAACTAACATAGCTTAAATGAAATAAAAATAATTAGATATCTCATGCTTTATCATTTCAACCTTTATCATGATTGGGTGAGCTTGTTTGGCAGGTTAAATAAAAAGATAGTGGATCTTCTTTTCCAAGAGACTATATCTTTTGAATGCAAAGATTCTATTGAGTATATTCTGATTTCAAATGAAACAAAGAACACCCAATGTAAATGGACATTTTAACTTTAAACTTCTCCACATCAAAATAAAGTGGTATGGTTAGAAGTCAAAAATTGTACCTAGCTAAATAAAAATAAGCAGATATCTCATACTTTATCATTTTAGCCTTTACCATGATTAGGTGAGCTCGCCTGGTAGGTTAAAAGAAAAGATAGTGAATCTTCTTTTCAAGGGGTCCATATCCTTTGTATGGCAAAGGTCTCATTGAGTATACTCTAATTCTATTGCAAGTGGCCTATAACCATAAATAAAAAAAAAGTTATGGAATTATAGAGCCATTGCAAGTTAAAAAAGCTTAAGTAGTTTGGGTTCTAACTTTCTTTTCAAAAGGAACTCTAAACACAATGCATGAATGTTGTTTAGATGTGTCTGGAGATTTATATAGTCTTCAAGTTCAGGATGCACCCTTAGAATTTGAAGAAAAATCCAAGTCCACAAATGACAAGTTGATATCAATAATCTAACTCTTTAATGAGTTAATTATCGATGATTTGATCAAGCTATCTTTTGGGTTTAAAGACTACTTTATCTGGAAATAAATTGAAATGATCTCCAGATGCAGTGATTTATAAACTTAAGCTTGATGCCATTTCCATAAACTAAGTCCCTTGACGACTGTGGTCAAATTCCAAAAGAAAAGAAAAATTTTTACTAAATTAGAAGCTAGAAAATGATGGTTGTACATAAGAAGAAAATATTCTTCTTGGTTAGCTAACATCATTATATGACCCACATCTTGGGACTAGGGTAGCATCTTTACCTTGAAAATGGGTTTATATTACCCATATTTTATTTTAAAATAAAAAAGACTTTCATGCATAAGATTATCCTTCTTAAGGATAACTTATAAAAATTTCAAATAAAAATTCTAGAAAGAAAAGAAAGGTGACATTAGATTATATTTATTATATCATATCATTCAATCTATATTGGGGCAATTTAATGATCAAGATTTCTTATAATCCCATTTTCAATTAGGTATAGGGTTATATTGAAAATCTTGCCAAAGAAGAAAAGAAAATAAAAGAAACTTCAATATGATTCGAAGAACAATCTTGGTACTACATATAGAGTATTGAAATTTACTTTTGAAGTAATTTCAAAGACCTTGTAGTAAAACGTAGAAGGATCAAAAATGCAAAAACAAGAAATTAATCAAAGACATTTATAAAATTGTATTTCATATATCCTTTAAAAGAATAACAAATCTATTGAAGAAATTCAATTTCAAATTTATCAAGAGAATCTTAATTTCTCTAAGAAGTTAATCCTTTCAATTCCCTTATTGATTAGGGTTAAAAAAATTTGTGTCACCATGAGAATCCAAAAAATTATCTTGATTCTCATTCATTTTAGAAAGCTTTAAAGGAATCTCTTGATCTTTATTGAATCCAAGAGAATGCCTTATAAGCAATTGATTTATGTCAATTAAGCAAAAATGACAAACATGTCCAAACAAAAGAGAAAAAAATTCCATTTTAGAAGCACTGGTTGACTTCGGTTCTCACTGCTTAAAGAACTACATTGTCACATGCAACCTCAAAGAGGTAGAATTATCAGGTTAGTACCCTATGATGTCTTTCCTTCAATGAAATAAACATCTAGCATGGTTCAATGTAACTTTGTGATATAAAAAAGAAAATTAATGAACTTCTATTCTCATGGCATAGTAAAGCATTGGGTCTAAAATATACCTAAATCTTCCTTCAAAAATAAATTCCAACTTTTTGAAACCTTCTTCACTAAACTTCTTCATGTGTAAAAAGTATTAAGGAAATCAAGAAATGGAAGTAAACCTTCCATTTCCCTTCATCAAGTTAGACTAATCAAGTAAAAAAAAATCAAGTTCATGAGACTCTTTCTTATTAGTCAAAACTTTTAAGGATTAAGAATTAAGTCACTTTGACCCCTTTTTCTGATTCATATCACCTATAGGTTGGGAGCAAGCCCTTTATGGCACCTTTCCTATATATAACTTGTGTCTTTCTAGGTTTGGAGTAAGCCTTCGGGCACCATTCCCATGAAAAACTACCTTTGTAGGTTTGGAGCAAGCCCTTCGTGGCATCATTCCTACTTTTATGTACATGGTTGGATCAAGCCATCAAGGCACCTTTCATGTTACACAGGCGAGTTAGATTGCACCAAGTCTTTATGACCCCTTTCTACTAGATAGAAAGATATAAGTCCCCAGTCGGCATTCTTTCTAATTACATAGGAGTAAGTTCCTGAGTTGGCATCCTATTTTGAGGATTGGATCATGTCATTAAGGACCCCTTTCCTCTTTTCAACTAATTAGGATGGATCATGCCCTTAATAACCCCATCTTATTAGCTAATCACATAGGTGTAAGTCCCCAGTTGGCATCCTATTTTGAGGATTGGGTCATGTCTTTAAGGACCCCTTTCCTCTTTTCAGCTAATTAGGATGGATCATGCCCTTAATGCCCCATCTTATTAGCTAATCACATAGGAGTAAGTCCCCAGTTGGCATCTTATTTTGAGGATTGGATCATGTCTTTAAGGACTTCTTTCCTCTTTTCAGCTAATTAGGATGGATCATGCCCTTAATAGCCCCTTCTTATTAGCTAATCACATAGGAGTAAGTCCCCCAATTGGAATCTTATTCCGAGGATTGGATCATGTCTTTAAGGACCTCTTTTCTCTTTTCAGCTAATCAAGATGGATCATGCCCTTAATGGCCCCATCTTATTAGCTAATTAAATAGGAGTAAGTCCCTTAGTTGGCTTCCTATTCAAGTTTCCAAGGAATGGAATCTAGCCATTGAAGGCCCCATTTCTTTAGACTACTTAATTAGGATTTAGTCCATGTGACCCCTATTTAGTAGTCAAAGTGTTGCGGATTAGGGTCAAGCATTTCAAGTCTCTTCTCCCCAGCATAGCTTTTGAGGATTGGATCATGCCTTTAAAGACCCCTCTCCTCTCTTTAGCTAACTAGGATGGATCATTCCCTTAATGGCCACATCTTACTAGCTAATCACATGAATCACCCTCCAAAATAAGTATAGGTATGTATATGCCTATCTTTCACAATCAAAGTTAAAATAAAATTGAAATCTTGATATGGAAACCCAAGCTTATGCTTTTATGTTGATCAATCTGGTCAACACCAATATGTACAGTGTATTAATCCACTACACATATTAGGGGTCCATTTGTTGACCTCATTTTTGAATGAGGTTAACATTAATTTGAAATCAGTAATTAAGAATTCCTATTCTCAAATAGGAATCTCTTAATTCAATGCTTAGGACACCTCACCTAGTGTCCTAAGAAATCTTTATGAGTTTATTCTAACCTATTTGGTACAGGTATAATCAATCTGAATTTTCAATTTAGATTAACTCAAATTAATCAAGTTAAAACCAAGTTAAAATGAATGAAAGAATCCAAACCCATTCCATTTGGAATCACACCTAACCCATTTAAGCTAAAAGGGTCAAAATGAAATTAAATTTAAAATCAACTCATGGTTTAATCAAATCATAATGCAATTGACCATCAATTGCATTATGGTTTAAAGAATAATCTTTAAAAAAATTCAAAGGAAGAAGAGAAATCAAAACATATCTCTTCCCATGCAACCTTACCTACTCCATGAGAAAGAAAACTAAAGCCACCTCTTAAGAGGATGGCTGCCTTCAATGGTAGAAAAGGCAATTAAGGTAAAGGTACAAACCTCCAAGAGTTTGCCCTAATCTTAGCCAACCAAGGAGGAGGAAAAGAGAAGAAGAGAGAGAGAGAAGATAAAGCTCTCAGCCAAGGGTAGAAACCAAGGAAGGAAGTTCTTTATCTGTGGTGTGTGGGGGGGGGGGGGGGGACATCCCAGTATATTCACAAGGCCAAGGGGAGTTGATTTGACACCTTGACCAGCCTTGCCACTATCGGTGGCCGGAGTTCAGCCATCAAAATTCCTCCATATAGAGCTTTCGGCCAATCATGGAAAATGGGCCAGGGGAGACTATTACCTCCACATTTTCATTCCAAAAGCATCTCCAAGGCAAGTTATGAAGTTCCCAACCATACTCCGACCCCCTCGTTGCTGACACGCTGGCGAACGGATGAAGGTCGAATGGCCTCTAATGGTGAAGTCCCAATGAGTAGATTTCATCTTGAATTGAAGGCACCAATACATTCCAAAGCTCAAGGGGAGCTCGAACAAAACCACACTGGCCCTCCTCATCACCGGCAAACTGAAAAATGACCAACACCACCTCAAATCGAGCGGGTGTTGGTCTAGGGAGCAATCTGGGGGGAGCCAAGCCACCTTAATTAGTTTTGCAAAATCATGAATGCATGATCACAAGTGACATACAACATTTAATATGATTAAAAAAAATAAAGGTACATAAGCACATGATTTCATTCAATCCAACTAATTTGAAAGGATAATCATACTGAATAAGCTCATTTAAAATAAACCAAAGTTTCTTAATGTCATTGTAATTTTGTATTTAATTTTATTTAGGAAATGTGAGAAAGGTTTGCTAATCCTAATCCCATTCCCCATGTGTGAGTTAATTTGATTTAATGAAAAGTAAATAGATTAATTTTATGGATTAATTAGGTTAAGGTATGAATTAAATCAATTAATCAAACTCTTACCTATGTCACCTTAAGATAATTAATTAAATGATTGTGAGCCAATATAATATGAAAATAAATTAAAAAAGTAAATAGAAATGCTCCTATAAAATGAAAGGGGCCTAATGTACTTAGCTTACAATCATTAATTAATTAAGCTTAAGATACTCACTTAATTACTTTTATGATTTTCTTATACATGTGAGCCAACCATAATTTTATTAATTCTCTTTAGGTTAATAAACATCTAAAGCTGTACCCATGAAATCAATTAAGGGAAATTAGATGTAATTACCTTTTTAATTAGGTTAATCAAGTTATTAATCCACTAATCCATTTCTCCTTACTTAATTATCAAACTGAATTGATTATCCTTTGAAATGAAATGGGCTTAAGGGGAAAAGCTTGGGAAGGAGGTCCCAACCTAATTCCATAAGCCCTCTCATTCAATTAAACATGATTTAAAATGATTTAAATTTCAAATTAACCAATTGGGCCACTAATTAGTTAATTAATTCTTAATTGGCATTTTTGTTGAAAAAGAGAAGAAAACTTAGGGAAAAGATTAGGAGGGAGGATCCAATCAAATCCCCTAAATCTCCCCACTATTCAATAGTGATTGAAAGGCCCAATGTATTGATTAATTATTGTTCAAATGCTTAATTATCACTTAATTAAATTAAGAAGGAAATTAGGGCTTAAATAATTAATTTTCCCAATTAATCAACCAATAAAATCTAAGAAAATAGAGGAGGCAGAGGTCATCCCCCTAAACATTCTCAAAAAGCTTGAAATGGATTGGTTAATTAACTAGGGAATAATTAGGCTAATTGAAATTTTAATTAAACTATAATTAAGCCAAAATTATTGTTCAAAATTAATTAAGAATAATTTTAATGGATTCCCCCTCCAAAATACCTTTAAAATGAGCAATTATTTTTATTTTTCAAAATTTTATACAATTAGTTATGAATTATGAAAATTTCAACCTTAAAAACACATTAAATAACCTTAGTTAAGCCTAATCCCATCGGCGTCATATGGCGTGCTGATGTGGCATGCTTTTCATGTGGCACCGTTGGATTGGCTATTTAAGTTGCCACATAAGAGGTGTCGACGGTGGATGAGGTATTGATCTCCACCATCCGATCTTGGATCGGACGATGCAGATCAAACCCGTGGCATAAGGGGAGAAAAATGGATGGATCTAATGCAATTTGATCATAGCCATCCGTTCTATCACGGGGAACAGAAGACTCGTGATCCTCCTTTCTGCGAGTGATAAACGATGACGACTGTCCTTCACAGATCGCTCGATCCGAGCTCACCCAAGCTTGGATTCACTCCAAAATCAACCCACACCTTCGTGCGAGGGACCCACAAGGATCCAATGACTAGGATGGACTCACTTGCAAATTTCCTTCAAAAATCTCCAACAAAATTTTCCTATTTCTATGATTTTGAATAATTACCTCATCAGAGCTCAAGACCGATAGTGGGATTGATGGAGGTAGCTTCATCTAGTAGAGACAATGCCCTGTTGAGAAGCAATCAAGCCAATTTCTCTTGGTTCTCTCGGTGGGTCAAGTTTCATCACTATGGAGCTCGGTGGTGATCAAAGTCCTTTCTATGAGAGCTTGGGAGCTTGGGAAATGACTTTGGTGGCTTCATCAACATGCGTGTAAGGTGTGTGTAAGAGAAATTTGATTTTGGTTGGGGAACGTGCAAGCTTTGATCGGGATTAGCTTCCCCTATTTCAATTTTGCACAGGGGGGGGGGAAATGCTAAAGAAAGAAAGTTATGGATCGCTCTGGGGATTGCAAGGAGGCTTGAAATCATCTATGGAAGCTTAGTCGAATCGAAGTGAATCATTTCTCATGCGAATTGAGGGAGTATACACCTCAGTTTACTAAGGTGGACAGACGGGATGGCTTCACATTTTTTGGCCGGCCAACCACAGTCAAAGTGTCGGAGTGGTCACACTCATGTCCGCGTGGCTCGTATGGAATGGGACAGACCATGGCAGGAGGCTTCAACCTGGATATAGGATGATTGTCTTTCTTTGATCCCTTGGATGCCCGAGTTGCATGGGAGGTGAGTTGGCTCACCACCCATTGGTCCATGGTAAGTCCTATCCCTTGTAGAGTGAGCTAAGAGTATTTGGGTGAGTGAGGGATGCCAAGGTGAAATGAAGAGTGGACTTTGCCATTTTTGACAAAATCCCACATGGGGGAGAGGATCCATGGAGGATTTACATTATACTTGGCTCAAAATAAGTTTGGGCTAATTTTAAGTTGGCCTAAGATGGGTATTGGTTGGGTTTGGTCAGCTTCTAATGGGTCATGGGTTGGTTTCATGGGTTTTGGCTTCAATTGGTCAAATGGGTTCATATTAGGTTATATTGGGTTAGGTTGACCAATTGGTCAAATTGGGTCAAACTAAGGCTTAGATTAGGTTCAAATGATGATTTGAAGAGTTTTAGTTCAATTGGTTTCAATCAATTTGGCCTAGGTTTGCTTTTGGCTCATTTTGATTAATATAGGTCAAATGGGCAAAGTTCACCAACTTGACCAAATTTGCCAAATTGGCTTGGGTTAGGTGTTGGTTCAAGTTTAATTGGTTAATTCAAAATGATTGTAGGCTTTGAGTTAAATTAATTTAGATTTAATTTGGATTTTTGCCAACTTGATCTTTTAGGTCAATTTGGGTTTAGTTGGGTCAAGTTGACCAATTGGTCAAATTGGGCTCAATTATGGCTTTGGTCAAGTTCAACAATCAATTTGGAATGAACTTGAGCCATTAGTTGCAATTAGTTTGGGTTAGATTATGATTTGACCCATTTTGGTCTTTTAGGCCAATTTGGGTCAACTTGGGTAAAATGGCCAATTGGACTTGGTTTGGCTCAATTGAGCATCAAGTCATGTTCAATCATTGATCATGAGTTGGTGTCAATTAGTGGTTTCGATCAATTTAGTGTATGGTGGGTTTTGGCTAGTTGGGTTTCATTTGGGTTAAAGGTTGACTTATTCAAAGGACCAAGTTGACTTGGTTTGACCCAATTCAAGGTGATTGGTCATCCTAGGGTGATTGTTGATCATGATATTAGGCTTGGATGGGCTTGGTTCAATCCAATTCAGGTTGGATTAGAACTTGGCTCAAAAAGGTCCTTTATGCCACTTTGGGTCAAGTGGACCTAAATGGGTCAATTAGTTTAGTTTTGGCTTGATTCAAGTTTAGTTGAACTTATTTATGAGCCTATGATTGAAATATAAATCCAACTACAATCAATTTAGAGTCCAATGGATTTTGGCTCATTTGAAGTTTTTAAGCTAAAAGGGCTAACTTGGGCTTGGCTTTAGTTTGGTTAGATAACTATAGGTTTCATTTATATTTGGATAGATGATTGAAGGAATGATTGATTTAAGGGAAAATCCATTAGTTTTGACTTGGTTTAGGTGGATTTTAGTTAAGTCCAAAAAATTAGTTTAAAGGGTATAAATTAGATTTTGGTTTGATTTTGGATTTGGTTTTGGCTATTTGGAATTATATTTTATTTATATTTTGGAATATAAATAAAGATATAAATGATTCATGAGAAAATCACTTAAGTTTGCAGTGATTTGGAAGCAGATTTGACCAAGCTTAAGGGTGTAGGTCAAAAAGGGCTAAGAAGAAAATCAATTTAGTTTGATTTATTTTTTGTCATTGGAAGGTGGGCTTCATTTATATTTATGAATATAAATGAAGGAATAATTGGTTTATAAAGAAACCAATTAATTTCAAGTTGATTTTGGTTAAGATTTGGTTTAGCTTATGGAGGTAAGTCCATATGGCTTATGAAGAGATTTTGGCTTGGTTTGATTTAGTTTGATTTGGTTTTGATCATTTGAGTATGGATTATATTTATATTTGTGAATATAAATGAAGGAATATTTGATTTATAAAGAAATCAATCAAGTTTGGATAGCTTAGGTGGAGATTTGGCTAAGCTTATTAGGATGGGAGATATGGCTTAGGAATGAATTTTAGAACTTGGATTTTATTTTGGGTTTTAATCATTTGGAACTGAGTTTGGATTTGGATTTGATAAATGATTAATAAATTGAATTGATTTTTGAGAAAATCAATTGAATTGGAATTGAATTAGATTTAGTTTAGGCTAAGTCCATAAGATGAAATCAAAGGGCTCAGAAAGGGTTTTGAATTTAATCATAGGGTTTTATGGAGAATTATGAGCTTGAATTTGATTATGGGATTAATTATGAGTCTTAGAAATTTGGTTTGGATTTGGCATGAATTTGAGGTTTGGTTTGAGAAGGAAAGCATTGATTGGGTTTAGGCTATAGGATAGGCAAGTCTCCCTAAGTCCTTAAGGCATGACTTACCCCTATTGCTAACCCTTCTAAGTCTCTAGGCATAGGTTAAGTGTTCACCTAATCACTAGAAGTGTCTTAAGACTAAGGAGCTTTTTATGTCTATAAGAGTCCTAGATCTATGATGAGGAAATTGAAGACTCACTCTAAAAGTGAGGTCAATAAAAGGAACCCTAATAGGTGGTGTAAGCGGCGTACACTTGGATGGCTGAGATGATCAACAACATACAAAGTATTGCTAGCACTAATGGAAACAATCTATCCCTAAACTCGAGGTGTAGATGGAATCATGATCTTAGTGCAATGCAGCTTAACTTATGTTGAGGGTGTAAGAGAGGGAGGAGGAATCCCCTAAGGGATTGAGTATGTGAACCTTCTATTAGGGAAGCAGGTTCAGGTTATCCATAGGGAATAAGTGTTTGAGTTCGATTGCAATTATGATTTGGGGAGAGAAGATTCATTGGGGATTAGGATTTATAATCTACCGGGGATGGGTGCACGAACCTTCCACTAGGGAAGCAGGTTTGACTTTATTTGGGGATGTACCCACTAGGGATAAGAATTTGAATTGTTTTGATTTATGATCATGCTATATGCTCCGCTAGTGAGCTAAATTGATTTGCGCCTCACTACGGAGAAATTTGATTGGATTTAATCAGTGGGCATCCACCAGGGGATGTGAATTTGATTTGATTTGATGTGGGGCTTCACTGTGGAGAGGATATGATTTGGTTTTAAAAAAGTTAAGAGTATATCTACTGGAGATATGAGCTCGGATCCACTAGGGGGATAAGGTGGATTTGATTTATGGATTTCTTTGGTTTGCTTGGGGAAGTATCTGTTAGGGATAAGAGTGGATTTAATATATGGACCCTATTGGTGTGCGATGGATCTACTAACAAGGGGCTATATCAACCTTGGCCTATCTCAGATTTACATATCCAAAGGAAAAGTCTACCAGCTATCTGGTAGGACTATCCAACCCAAGGGTGACTACTAAGAGAGTGTCACTTGGGACTTATCTCAACTCAAGAGTAGCTGGAAATATCATTTCAATTAAATGGACCCTGTCAGTGTGTGATGGATTCACTAAGAAGGGGATATATTAGCCTTGGCCTATCTTAGATTTACAAATCCAAAGGGATAGTCTACCGGCCGCGGGGTAAAGCTAACCATTCTAAGGGATTTCTTTTGGTGTGTAACGACTATGCTAGAAAGAAAGCATGTAGACTTATATCTTCCAAAGTGAGTAGTAACCGTTGAGGTGATCTGTTAGTAGCACAACAAATCAAACCTGACTTAAGGCTGCCCGTCGGTGTGCAACAGTCGTGCTGGAAAGAATGCATAATAGGCTTGCATCTTTCAAAGCAAGGAGAACCACCAGGGTGACCCATTGGTGGCAAAACAAGTCGAACCCGACCTAAGGGCGACCACTGAGAAAGTTTTGCTTATGACTTATCTCAACTCAAAAGTAGTCAAACGATTCTTATAAGGAGTTTTGCTGACACTACCCTAAAGATAGGATGTCTGCTTAGGAAAAGGTACCGCTAGGGGTGTCCTCTTAATCCACAAGCAAATATATTTTTTGTTTATATATTTGTGTGGACCTTATTGGTATGCGAGGGACCACACTAAGAATTAGCTTATATCATCCTAGTCCTATCTCAAACTTAATGGACCAAGGGAGAATCTGCATATCCACAAGACTGATTCTCCAACCACAAAAGTGGCTACTTGGAAAGGGGGGCTGTCCAATCCAAGAGTAACCCGGGTAGTGTCTAGATGGGGTCGCTAAGGACATGATCCAAATAGAGTGCCCACAAGAGAGGTGCTGCTAGGGGCTTTATCCCGAACCTTATAAAAGAAAGCTTATAAGTATACAGTGGCCAACTCCGGGAGAAATCTTGTAGATGTACATCTATCATGAGTGATGTATCTATTGGGTGGATTGATGTTAGCATAGAGAGAACCAACCAACCTAAGGTGCCTATCGGTGTACGATGATCAATTTGAGAAGAAGGCTTGTAGACTTACATTTTTATATACAAAAATGATCACCGGATAGTCATCAGTGGGACGTTATCGACTGGGAACTAGTGGAAAGTCTAGGAGACTAGACCAGACTTAAGGAGGAAAGGATCCTCTGGGGGACTTATCCTAAACCTCAAATATACTTGACCCAGTTAGTGCATGATGGCTAGTTCAAAAATAAAGTGTGTAGACTTATATCTTCTTAAAAAAATCAACACGAGGTAGCTTACCGGACGCGCAATAAGGCCTACCAAACTAACAATGCACTCGTTGGCTTGCAATGGTCAAGTTAAGAAGAAATCATGTAGGCTTACTTCCTCTAAACAAGGAACCACTTGGGTGACACACTAGTAGGGTAGCATGTTAGCCCGAACTAGAGAAACTAATGAGTGAGTGTCATAGGGGGCTTTATCCCACATCAAAGTAGCCAAAGATATATTTTATATATGTGTGTGTATATGTTGATGAAGGATATGACACCTCTTTTCAACATTGAAATTCATATCTTCTAACATAGAAGAGATTTGAGATGAAGTTTTATTGATAATTATTTTACAATAAGATTTAATATACTTTTAGAATTGGTAAAAGCTTCTCCTTGCTTGAACCTTTGTATAAGCAAAGCTCCTTTTGAATTTTGACAACTTGTGAGGTTGGCATGCAGGCGTCTCCTCTCAAACCATCAAGCTCTTCTAAGCGCAACTTGGCTACATTTGTTATGATCTTGTTACCACTATCCATGATGAGAGTTGAACTTCTAATGGTAAGACGACTTTGGGCCCATACACTAAGGAGAAAGGGGAAATTGAGTTGGAGTTTTGTATGTGGTCTGGTAAGCCCACAAGGCTTCAACTAACTGCTCATGCCACTACCGCTTGTTGTCGTCGAGTGTCTTCTTCAATACCTGGATGAGAATTTTGTTGAAGGCTTCTGCTAAGCCATTTGTCATCGGGTAGTAGATGATAGAATATCTTTAATCTATGTTGTGTCTCTGGGAAAAGCTGTTGATTTTAGTGCTCTTGAATGCAGTACCATTATCGAATATAATTTATCGAGGCACCCCAAACCTATATACGATATGGTTCCTGAAAAACTAGAGAAAATGTTAAGCTGTGACCTCTTTGAGTGGGATTGCCTCCGTCCACTTGGAAAAGTAGTCGGTGGCAGATAGAATGAACCAATGCCCATTTGGAAGAAGGAAGATCAATCGGACCAACTATGTCAGTACCCCAATACTCAAATGGTCATGAGGCTAATGTAGGGTGTAAGATGTTGGGTGGTTGGTGTAAGATCACACTGTGCACTTGACATTAGTGGCATTTCCTATCTACGACCATGCAATCTGTGATCATCAAAGGCCAGTAGTATCATAGTATCTTGATCTTGGCAAAGCCATCTTCAGACCGGATTGATGTGCTCAGCATAAACCTGAGTGTACCTCGATCATGATCTTACGGGCTTCATATTTTTCCAAATAACGTAACCACATATGATCGAAGGACTGCCAATACAATATGCCATCTACGAGAGCATAAGAAAGGACCCTCTACTTCACCTGATGTTCTAGTGACTTCTCTTGAGGTAGTTATTCTATATTTAGATAATCCATGAATGGTTGCCTCCAATCTGACTCGTTATCCTTTTTGGCAAAGGCAACCTCCCCTTCAAGAGAGAGTCTCTCAATGAGTTCAACATTTATAAGGGATAAGACTTATCTATTTTGGACCCTTATTAGTATAGACTCATCTTTCGGACATGCTAACTCTTTGCTAAGCTCAAGCCTCGAGGATTTGGGCCAATAACTCCATAGTGTACTTATGATAATGGTAGAGCTTAAGCTTTAGAACTTTATAAGACCTATCGATTTGATTGATGACTAACTGAGAACCCCCGAATATGTTTATGCTTTGGATGCATATTGTAATGGCAAACTCCCGACCGGTAATCAGAGCCTCATATTTGGGTTCGTTGTTGGTGCATTGATTGGATAAATGATATGAGAATCTCATCACAATGCAGTCTGGAGTTAGGAGAACTATTCCTTCCCCTTCTTTCCCTAGAAGAGTAGATCATGGTTCTTCTCTCTTTTGAAAGAAAGCCGCACCATCAAAGTACATCTCCCAGCGATAAATGCTAGTGTTCCCTAAGTTCATGATTTGTTCATCCGGGAGGTCATTACTAAGCGGGGAGTCAACAAGAAGTGGGTGTGCTGCTAAGAAATCCACTAGTGCTTATCCTTTCACCACATAGAAGGGTACAAAAGTAATATCAAACTACAACAAAATCATGGACCATCGCACCAACCGTACGGATAGCGTTAGTCGTGTTATGAGATATTATAGTGGATTGATCCTAGAGATCAAGTTCACCTTATGAGAAAGAATGTAGTGTCGTAGTCTTTAGGATGCAAAGATTAAAGTTGTGTATTACTTTTTAATAGGTGGATAATTTACCTCAGCTGGGATTAGATGATGACTGAGGTAATAAAGAGTGTTCTCTTTCCCTTCATCATTGGTTTGGGCCAAAAAATACCAAGGGAGTCATCTAATCCAACAGTGTAGAGGATGAGCAGCTTGCCCGAGATAGGGGCTGTTAGAACCAGCGGCATCATCTCGTAGTGCTTGATGTCTGCAAAGGCATGTTGACACTTATCATCCCACTTGAACGTGGCATCCATTTTGACAAGTGCTAAAAATCGTTAGCATCTTCTTGATAAGTTGGAAATGAAGCATCTTAAATACACTAACTACCATTGGAATGATTTGAGTTGAGTTAAACTTTTAGGGGAAGGCATTTCTAATATCGCCTTGATCTTCTCCAGATTGATTTCAATTCCACTGGGTTGGACAACAAACCCAAGAAATTTCTCTAAAGCTACTCCAAATGCACACTTAAGAGAATTTATTTTAAGGTTAAATTATTTTAACCATTTGAAAACTACTCTCAAGTCAAATATATGGTCTTCCTTTTCTTTACTTTTGACTACGAGATCATCGACAAGCACTCAACTTGATGATGAATGAATTCATCGAAGATCCGAGTCATGGCCCACTAGTATCTAGCACCAGCATTTTTAAGGTCGGAAGGCATGACCTATAGCAAAAAATTTTGATCAAGGTTTGAAAGGCAGTATTTCTTTCATCTTCAAGGGCCATATTTATTGAGTTATATCTAGATGAGCCATCCATGAAAGAGAAGATCGCATGAGATGAGACAATGTTCACCATTAGTTATGGGATTGGTAGTGGAAATTTGTCTTTTGGACATGCCTTATTTAAATCCCTAAAATCAATGCATATGCGAATTTGGCCATTCATCTTCTTAACTGGGATGACACTAGCCAACCAAGTAGGATATTTTTCTTTCCTAATAATGTCAGCATCGATTAGTTTCTTGACTTCAGAAATGACCTGTTGTTCAATGTCTAATCGTATGCGTCTAGGAGCTTGCTTGATAGCGTTAACACTAGGCTCTATTGCTAGTTTGTGGACTACTACATCAGGAGATAAACTAGGCATCTCTTTATAACTCCATACGAAGCAGTCCTTAAGCTTAGTCAATAGCCTAACTAAGTCATTGGTTTCAATATCATTCAACAAAGAACTGATGTATGTCGGGCGTGGATTGTCTTCAGTTCCTAAGTTAATTTTCTTGAGCTCATCCCTGGTTGATCTAATCTCTTCTTTGAACTCTGACAGTGTATCTTTGACTTTAAAGTCGTTTGGATCATCTAAAGTTTCTAAACACACCTCCTCATATGAGTTAGCATGAATTGAAAAGAACCTATCATATTCCAAATGATTCGTGATGTCTAGGTAATGGTCATCATCATCGACTGGACCCATTGTACCGAATCCTAGTCATGGTCTTAATTGAGGATGTCTACTTCGGTTGTCCCATAACCTGTCAAAGTAGTTTGACCTGTGTTTAGACTAATTATGTAGGATTAATCCATTCTATGCTAGATTAAGAATACAAGGTAAATATCAATCAAAAGGTAATTATATTAAATCTTTATATGAATTATCTTCAAGTTCTACATCAGCTTCCTGACTTGAAGATGATGCTCCTAAAAAGAACCTATGAGTCTTCGCATCTGTTGATGACTTAGGGGCTTCCTTAACTACCAAACCCTTAACATTTTGTGAAGAAAGTGAGGTTAGAGCTAAGGTTTCCAACTGATATCTGAATGTTTCATATGAAGACATGGATACATTTATGCTTTACTTTGGAGCCTGATGTTCATCACTATCCTACTCAAACGTCACCTTGAAAGGGATCTACTGCTGAGAAGAGCTGGCTGGTGTGCTAACCTCATAAGACTCATCCTCTAGACTAGATTCTAAGTCTATGTGGATAGTAGGTGTACTCTTGGTGGCTGGGACATACCTTCTATTGGGTGGCCAATAGGGAGGCTTTCCTCCTCAGGGGCTACCCCTGAATTGTCCTTTGCCTCTGCCTCTGCCTGGTGGAGGTTGGGTCATCCTACCCATATGTTCTAATAGAGTAATAAATTGTGGGTGGAATCTAATGTCGAGCTCTATATCTTCTCCTGAGTCATGTCTCGCTCTCTTTTATTTTCCTTTTCTTTCTCTTTTTTCTTTTAATTTTCTATTTATTTTTTCCTTTTATTTTCTTTCTTTTGTCCCTCATGGGGATCTTTACTAGATTCACAAGAATGGACTTATTAGTTTTAGGGGAGAAAATAGGTTGCATCCTTATATATCTGACCTCATGATCTGTGAATGGTTTGTGATCTTCTTTGATGAAGTACATAATTTCACTCTCAAGAACTTTATGCACTGATGTAGAGAGGACGGAACTATGTTATTTTTATGTATCCACAGTCTCCCAAGCAAAGCATTGAAAGATGTATCCAAGTTTATGATATGAAACTTAGCTTCAGCCTTCCAATCATCTATCTCTAATAGCAATACTATGGAGCCTAAGGCCCTCTCACCTTGTTCATTGAATCCTCTCAACATCATCCTCAACTTTTGGAGTTTGGAGATGTCAATCCTTAAGTAGGCAAGGGTTCTTAGACTCATAATATTGACTGATGCACCTTGGTCAACAAGAACTCTTTATAACCTGTATCTGCCAACATCCAATGTAATGTAAAGAGGGCGGATGTGTTTGGTCGTCCCTAGAAGTAAGCCTTCATCACTGAATGTAACTCCTAAAATGTCTTTTGAGTTATGTGCCTCCTCTTCAGTAGTGGCCAGCTAAGCTAATCATATCTCTAGGTCACGAAGAGCCTTCACTAGAGATTCTCTCATCTCTTTGGATAAAACAAGGGTGTCATATATGCTTAACTTAGCTGAAAACTTTTAAGATGTGCTAGGACATTATAATCAACTCTAACTTCATCTTCCACAAGCATATCCATAGGTGGAGCATCCTATGAAGGGGTTATCTGCTCACTGAAACCTATGACTTGTTTACCCTTATCCTGAGATATTATCCTAGGAGGTAGAACTTTGCCACTACATAGGTTGACTTCAATGACTTCTTGGAATGATGAACTTGTGGAAAGTTCTACCTTCTCATCAAGTATACCTATAGCTTCTCCTATGGGATCCTCGAAGTCAGTTGACTCCAAGTCAATCTCAAGAGGTGAACCCAATTAATTTAGAAAAGGAAAATCTAATTTTGAATCAGAAGAGAGGGGATCAGAATGACTAGAGCTATTATTATTTTCTATACTTGGAGAGTTTTCAAGAGGAATAAAATCTAGAGTATGAGAAGTGGACAAGATGAAAGTAAAATCTACTTTCTTCATAGATTTATTTTTAGGTGGAGGTACATGATAGAAATCTAACAAAGTAAGTGGGTTAAGGGATTTAATGCCCTTATCCGCTGATACAATGCTCTTATTGGTAGAAGAGGAGCTAGTGGAGGAAGAAGTAGTAGCTGCAACATTGGATGGAATGATGGACTCGGACAGTGGTTATGCTACTAAACTATCCCGGCCAACTAAGGTGACCTACTGCTGCTGTTGCTGGTTGGTTGTCACCTTCTTCAAGTTCTTTTTGGCAACTTACAAACCTTCTTTGATGTTAGAGGTTTGAGTTACCTCAGGAACCTATAAAGAGAATTTTTTGATTTTAGAAACTACTTTTTAGAGGTTCGGGATAAGGCAATATCCCAACCTTCTTTTGTCTTAAGAGAATCGCAAGTATCCCGAAGAATTACCCAAATATAACTAGATGGTTGTTCTAATAAGTATCCTTGGGGATAACCACAGTGCCTGACTTGTAGTTATGCTCAAAGCCAGTCTTTAAAAGTAATACAATCCTTTAAGACATGAATAATCATACAGTCTGGTAAGGGTCATAGTTAGGATCATTACTCTTGCCCACTTCCTCTGGCCTCTTGGGCTTTAGTAGCTGAAAGTCAGGTATCTTTAGAGATTCTTAAATATTTTCTTAACTACTTCCCTCTTGAATGAATATGGCTTATTCAATATATCAGCAAGAGTAGGTGGGTAATAGCTATCTGGCTATGGATAGGAGTACCGCCATAAGTATGCTACTGGGGGGTGGTGGTGGCTACGGGCTGATATGATGATCAGGTGGTGGTGAGGAGGTGGCAAAGGAGGTCACAGCCTGGTCTCTCATTCGACTCGCTAGCGATTCTCATCCATTGACATAATTGTCCCTAGCTTCTTCTCGAACACCTTCTATGGCTTAGGCTGAGATGATTGGTCGAGAAAGGGCAATTGTTTGGCTTCCTCCTGTAGGCTAGCCACCTTGTTGATTAGTTTCTCAAATATTCTGATGGTAAAGCCCTTAAGCATGAAGGCGACCAGGCCATGAATATTCTTGAGAAGAATCTCAATGGCATGTTATTTGGATAGCTACGGCTCGCATTTCATGCTAAGGTTGTACCACTTGAGAATATAATTAACAAGGGACTCATTGGGAACTTGCTTTGCTACATCGAGGTTGTCTACAGTCACTCTTCATTGGGCTTCAGCAAACCTCTTAACAAAGAGGTGCTCCAACTTAGCAAAAGTCTTAACCAAATTATTGGGCAGTTTGGCATACCAATCAAATGCAACCCCTACTAGGCTGCTAACAAAAAGTCTGAACAAGAGTGTGTCACTGCCACCAACATTGCAACAGCCAGCTCTGAAATGTACAATATGCTGATGCAGGTTCCCACTACCATCAAAGATCTTAAAGGAAGGTGGCACAAAACCCTTAGGGTATTGAACTACATCAAAATACCTGTAGGCATGTTCAACCCCTTAGAATGGATGAGCTCCCCCTGGCTTACGCCATCGCTTCCCTCTCTTGCTGCTCTACCAAATGTTTGATATTCTTTTCATGCATGGAGGTGCCATCTGTGACCTTCCCATGCAAACTACCACCATCGTCCTCTATTGAAGTGCACATAGGGTAGTTAAAGTATGCACCAACTCTGGTCTGTTGGCTACCATGGGAGAAAGCTGTGAAACTAGGGCTGAAGTTTATAATGTTAAAACCACTACCATCAACTCCTCTACTTTCTTCTCCACCTTATCAATGTGATCATCCCTCTACCTGAGCTAGTGGAGGATGTGCTGAGTCGACTGAGAAGTGTCACCTTCCTCGAGTACAACACCTTCACAAGATGATCCCACAGGGACCCCGTATCAACCATGTGGACCTACCGTGTCCAACATGTCATCCTCATCAAGATCAAAGCTGACTCTATCCTTTTCCTGATCTGAATGGTCATTCCCTAGAATTTACCTTTTCTCAATAAAGTAGTCCACTAATATGTCTTCTATCGATTGGTCTACTATGCTCTATGACCAATACAAACATCCATGAGTGCTAGACCATGCTTGCTCCTATGCAATGGATGATGCCTACTATCATGACTTTCTCACTAGGAGGATCAACTATCATGGGAACTATGTTTATGTCCCCTCCCCTCTTTTCCTCTGTCTAGGTGGTGGTGATGTGATGACAACGGTCTTGGGTCGCCACTCCTTCCTGACCATAGCTGAGGTAGAGAGTCAACCAGGGGAGCTCGATCTTACCTCAATAGGTG
Organism: Cymbidium sinense; assembly: GCA_021442155.1. Lineage (NCBI taxonomy): Eukaryota > Viridiplantae > Streptophyta > Magnoliopsida > Asparagales > Orchidaceae > Cymbidium > Cymbidium sinense. Next base: position 141,910,567 of record CM038215.1, read on the forward strand.
GAGTGGGATCCTTGGGCCATAGCCAGATCACCAGTAGGGATGGTCTTTTCCTGGATGGGGGATTTTGAATCTTGGCAGGAGCGGTGGATGTTGTAAGTTGAATGGGTGATGGTGGATGGCGAGGGGAGCAGTGTGATGGCAACACCAATTGCCTCTCAACTTGAGATCTTCTCCTGCATCAGACTATGCAAGTAAGAACAATATTATCTGAATGATCGACCCTGATATGGCAACAATCAGAGAAATCCATCAATATTGAGGCTGCCGACTGCCTGCCATACCTCCGTCACTCTCTCTTGCCCTCCTGGGTAGATACTCGAGCCTCCATGGCTCTCTCCCTTGAATCTGACCCCTAATGCTCCTAGGGATCATGGATCTCAAATCAAATGTACCGCACTGAGCATTTGGGCTCCCCACTGGCAAGAATCCTAAGTCTATAGGGCCTCCTACGCTCCCTAGCCAGTGACTCAAAGTATGCTAGTGGTGGAGGTGATGCGGTGATCCTCCTATAGTCTTCCTCTCCATCTGAGGCTAAGAGGGGGTGGAACCATGCCACTGGTCGAGAGGTCTCAGGGAGAACCTCCTCTATGTGGGAAGCAAGCTCCTCCTGCTCGCCTGGTCCCACTTAACCTTTCTATTTTTGTTGTGACATTGAGTGTGTGTGAGCAAAGCAGAGTGAGAATTTGAACCTACCTCAAAGGTAGGGGAGACAATCTCAGAGGCTAAGATAGTCTTCCCCTTTGGGGTGACCAAAGAGGAGGTAGCAACTCTTACTAGAGCTATGGCAGAGACAATTGACTGAACCCATGCTGAAATAGTTGGTACTGATACTGACTCTGAATGGGGTGTGCGAACCATGATAGGCTCCCTCTTCACTAAGGGGAATTAGGAGTCAAATGGCATGTCAAAGTGGATAAGTGGTGTCTATCCTGTCACTCCTCCCTACTAACATTTGTGAGGGTTATCCCCTCATAAGTAATCTGGACTCCCTCAAACCCATGGCCAAAATAATGGGTGCATCAATCGGTGAGATTTTGATCCAAGGCCGATCTATGCCGAGGGAAGGAGAAAACAAACTTTCTGAGCCATAATCAATGACCGAAAGGTTAGAGACAATGTACTAAAATCACTATATTTGTTGAAACATAATTAAGTTAGACCCTTGCCTTGATATTTATTTTGATCATTGACTTCTAAACTTGATTTGGAATTTGAACCCGCACTTAACAAATTTAGGTATGCAAAGTAGGGTTCATTGAATTTTTAGAGAGATGTTTGACAAATGGAGGAGAGACTTGGCCATATGATTTTGATTTAGAACCAATACTTTAACAAATTTAAGTATGTTGAGCAGGGTTCAAATGTTTGGAGAGACTTTGGAGAGAGAGAGAGAGGGAGAAATACATATATATATATATATATATATATATATATATATATATATATATATATATATATATCTGTGTGTTGCATGTCTTGTTTGAATTTGATTTGGAAAACCTTTACTTAGCAAATTTAGATAAAAAATGATTTTAATTGCTTGAAAATTGGAAACATCTTTGCTTGTGATGATTGGTTATGTGTGTGGTATATGTTGATTTGATTTGAAATGGGGGCTTTTACTTAACAAATTTGGTATATTAAATAGAGGCCAAATGAATTATTATTTTTATTATTTTTATTTTTTGAAAATGAGGCTCTTACTTAACAAATTTGGTATGTTAAGTAGAAGTTAAGTGTATTATAATTTTTAAAAAATGAAACACTTACTTAACAAATTTAGTATGTTAAGTAGGAGTCAAGTATGTTGAATATGAGTTGATTTGTTTTGAAAATGAGATTCTTACTTAACATATTTGATATGTTAAGTAGGAGTCAAGTGTATTATGATTTTTTTGAAAATGAGGCTCATACTTAACAAATTTGGTAAGTTAAGCAGGAGCCAAGTGTGCTTATCATTTTTGAAAATGAGACTCTTACTTAACAAATTTGGTAAGTTAAGTAGGAGCCAAGTGTATTATGATTTGAAAAATGAGCCTCTCACTTAACAAATTTGGTATGTTAAGTAGGAGCCAAGTGTATTATGATTTGCTCTTTCTTTTTGAAAAAAGAGGGGAACTCTTTGTTTGACAAATATGGTATGCCAAATAAAGTTCAAAACGTGTTGTGATTTTGAAAGAGGGAAATCGATTTAACAAATTTAGGTATGTTAAATAAAGTTCAATTTATTTTTGTGAATTTTGAAAATGGGACTCTCATTTGACAAATTTTGGTATGTCAAATGGAGTCCAAATGTGTTTTGATGTTCAAGACTTTGGAAAATAGAAATCTATTTGACAAATTTAAGTGTGTTAAATAGAATTCAATTTGCTTCGATTTTCCAAGAGAAAGGGAACTCTCATGGAGTTCAAATATGTCTTGATTTTGGGTTTGATTTCTTGCTTTTGAAAAGAGGGAAACTTCAACTTTTGCACATGTGAACTATGCTAAGTGGGGTTTCAATTTTATGTCATGACTTTATTTGAAAGTAGAATCTTCATTCAACAAATTTGGGTATGTTGAATAGAGATAGCCATTTTCAAAAAATGTGCTTTTGAAAAAGGGATTTTAAAAATTTATTGATTTTGATTTTGTAAAGAACCCCCATGTAACACTTATAGGAATTGTTAAATGAGATTTTGTTATATAAATTTTGTGCATTTTGAAAATTTCTTATGAATTTTGTGCAAAAAAATATTTTGTTATGTAAATTTTGAAAAAGAATTTTTAGAAAGTGATATTTTGCAAAAGAGTTTATTTTCTTAAATATATGACTAACCTTGCCTCACCAAGTTAGTTGGAAAGAAGTTATAAATTTTTAGTCATCTCCTTTCATTAGTTAATCTTATCTTTCACCTATTAGGGGACCCAATAGGGGCTTCAAGACCCAGAAGAAGTGAGGTCCTAAGACCTAGATGATATTGGCTAGCTTTGCTTAAGAATAAAATAAGCTCAGTGTCAACAGAAAGAGAGAGTGCGGTGAAAATTATATGTAATTCCTGCCTTCATCTATCCCCTTTCAGGAAAATAGGATAAATGAAAATAGAAATATACATAACGCCTTGTTGGGATGCCACGCAGATCCACAGATGTTCTTATCAGGGTGATCGGGTATGACATTGAGGAAAGGTGTACTATCTCGAGAGATAGAAGTCACCACCCTTCAATGGACCTAATCACCTTAACAAGGACTCCTAAGAACTATGGGTCTTCGGAATGTACTAGAGATTCTTCCCCTACTTTACATGGAAAAGTAAAGTAGGTTTTATTTAAACTAGGCTCGTTAAGTTTCCTACAGGGGCAAGCCCCCATAGTTAAATACATCCTAAGGAACTAGATTCTTTAGGAAAACTCTCGATTAAGATAAATGATCATTATCTCCAAAGATTTCAAAAGGTAGGACTGTCAATCGATTGGTTTATTTTTAAAAAGTCAAGTGGGATCGATCAAGAGGAGGGAGTTCTTATCAAAGCCAAATGAAAACAAGTATGGGATGCTTAAGTTACTAGGAAGCCTAGTAAACACCTTAGACTACCCTATGGTTGGGCTTTACATTTTTAAAATTGAATTAATGTGTTTGAGTTAAATTTTTATTAGAATTTTAGGGCTTATGATTCCATGACAGAAGATCATATAATTGTCTAAGAGGTGATGATTTATGCTCGTAGCCCGCAAAGGGAAGTAGCAACCTCTGAACCTAAATCTAGAGAGCTTTGGCGAGGGCCAAAAGCATTACCTAAATCTAAGGCAAAAATGGGTATTTGTTTTACCTCCATAAGAGAAGATAAATCACCCGACTATTGGACTTATAACTGCCTGGGGGTGGCCGCCAACTAACTCCTATGGTTTTTAAAAATATGTAGGCAAGTCATACATTTATGCAAGATAGCAAGGTCATTATTTATTTAGAATGAGATTAAGTCCTTAAACACACTCACTAAAGAGACTAGATCATGTAAGTCCATGAATTCATGACTTAAATATAATGCAATTTTTTCATATATTTTATTTTCATTTGGACAATCATTTGACTCAGGCTATAGGATTTTTTATGCCTAATGCATGAGAAATTAGATTATGGGCCAAAATAGCAAGATAAAGAGATGTGTTTCCACCATGGCTCTCAAAGGTCAAGCCAAGTTCTATGGCAAAGGTGGAATCCCTCTAATTAAGAGTGAAATAATATGATTTTATTCATGACATTAGAAAAGAAAGTACACATCCAGCTAAAGGGTTACTAATTCTTTTATCTTAATTTTTTAACATAGGCTTTAAGTGAGGTTATGAGTTATTTATTTTTAATTTTGAGTTGATTAATTTGGTAGAAGATTTATTTTCTCCTAAGAGCTTAATCATCATCCAGGCCATACATCAAGCAAGAGAGAAACTAGGAAAGCATGTCATTTCTAATGCACAAGCTAAACAAAATATCAAACATTTTATAAAGCTAACACAAAAGAATAAAAGGACATTTGTGGTCGGGCACCACCGCACAAACCCAAAATAAATTGGGTAGCTGAGCTCTACCCTTATACAACCCAGATTACAAATGAATTAACTACAATTAAGCAAAGAATTCATGTTATGGGAGTCTTCATTTCTTCTTTCTTCTTCTCGCTTTTCTTTCTTTCTTTTCCTTCTTTTGATAGTTGGAATGGTTGCTCCAAAGGCTTCACATGGTACATAATATGAGATCATATGACTAATGCTCATCCTAATCCCCCATAACAATCATTCCAAAATACTAATTATAAAAGTACATGAAAACGAAAATGTAAATCTAACTAACACCTGAAAATAGAGATTAGCTAAACAAACCATACAAATCCCAAGCATGTAGATTAGACTTAGCACCCCACACATGGGTAACGAAGTCCACCTGGCCTATTGGATTATTCTTAGGGGTATAAGCACCTACATAGCAAAAGCATTTATATTTTTATTTATTACAACACCCCTTAAGCACAACCCCCTGCAGAAAATAGTGATTAGAATAAATCATCATGCCATTCATTTTATGCACATTCACCCTAACATCCAGACTAAAATATTACATCACAAAATAAGAGCTAACATTAAACCATGCACCGCCCTAACCTAAAGCTAAAAATAGTGTCTTAGTCTAATGTGTGTGCCATTTGCGGTTTGTGTGGTATGCTTAGCTATGGCTATATGGTTTAAATTTTCTAACTATGAAAATGTTCAACTTGGAGGATGGTTTCAATTTAAGTTGTTTAGTTATTTTAAGTTAGTTTTATTTTGTATTTTTGATTTGGTTTAGGTGAATCTTACAATTAATTATTAAGTTATAAAGAGAGAGAAAAGAGAAGAGAACTTCTCTTTCCTTTCCTACCCTAACTAAATTCTAAAGTAGGTTCATGTTTAATTTTGTTTAGTGATTGTTTTCTTATGTTTTTTAATTAATCCTAAGTTTAGATTAACTCTAAATAAACCTATTCAAAAAGAAAGGCATTTTAAGATTAAGTAAAGTGAAATAATATCACAAAACACTAGCCACTTCATTTCTTTCCCAACATATGTAACATGCATATGAATGAATCCTAAGCATATCTATACATAAAAATAGAAATGTTTAGCACACTCTATGATGAATGCTAAGAAATGTTACTTAAGAAATTTTGGATGCTTTTTGATGCATGATTTTCATTAAGTAGAAAAGGGTTATTCTTTTATCCTTTATTCATATGCACATGTGTATGTATGAAAGACATAAGTGAGTACGGTGCCATTGTAAGCACCAGGAGTGTAAGGTACAAGACCTACTTAGGGCTACATAAAGCCTCACAACCCTAGTATTGTCCAGACTAATATACCACTTTCCTTAGATACAAATGCATGTACAAAAGAGATAAATAGAAAAAGAAAGATGCAAAATTTATGTTTATTTAATTTTTTTGGTTTCTTTATGCAATTTATGTGTGTAAATGTAAAGAACCTTCCTAAGTTATAACATGGAAGAGGATAAGAGTAAATTATAAGCAAGTGTTATATTCTTTTAAAAGAACCATACACTTTGCAAATCTTATTCAAATCAATGTTAAGAGGAAAGAAAGGAAGCAAACATAAGACACATTTTTATATTCACATGCAAGTTTATAAATAAAGTATAAGTAATATGCCTTTCAATTTTGATATTTGATTTATATGTTTTTAAAATAATTTTAGATTTAGTAGTGATAATAGCCATTCATATTTTTTATTTTAGCCAACTCATGCAATTTAACATAAAGAAAATATTCCATTTTTTTATTTAATTTTCAAAAAGGGTGGATGCATGATTTTCATATGACATACACATTTAGCATGCTAGGAAAGAAATAAAGTGATAAAAGCAATGTAAACTCATCCACCCTAATTAATTCCTAAAGACAATCCTATGAAATAAGAAAGTTTAAAGTGAATCAAAGTTTGTTTAATGAATTTTGTTTGAATTTGTTTTATGTTTTATTTAGAAATGTGAAAGAATATTTTGGTCCTAACCCATTTCCATATGTGTTAATTTAGTTTGTTCATAGATCAGTGATTTTATATTTTGTTTAGGTTAATGGGTGAATTAAGTGTGTTAATTACCCCTTACATACACCACCTTAGCATACTTAACCAAATAATTATGAGCCAATGGATGACATAAAATCACACAAGGAATTTAAATCAGCAAGGCATCTAAGAAAGAAAATGGGCTTAATGCAATTGGCTCATGATTAATGATTAATTAAGCTAAGGGGTTTAATTTAAGTACTTTCATAACCCCTCTCACACATGTGAGTTGGATTTTGATTTCCTTAACTTAGGTTATTGAACACCCAAGCATCTACCCAAGATGAATTAAAGTTGAAGGTTTTAATTGTATCAAATTAATTAGGTAGTAATTAGTAGATTAATCCTTAATTAAGTTTGGATTAAGGAAGAAAGAGAGGGTTTAAGGAATAGCTTAAGGAAAATATCACAAAATTATTCCCATAACCTCTTATTCCATTAAACAAATCATAATTAACTCAATGAATTAAACCACAATTATTACATTACTAAAGTATAATTACATTAGAGAGTAATTAGTAATGAATAGCAATCCTAAACCACTAATAAATCCCAAGAAAATTAAGGGAGGTAGAAGTCATCCCACTAAATACACCTGAGAATTTTGAGATTAATTAATAGAATAATTAGAGGATAATTAGCCTAATTACATTTTCAATAAAACCCAAATCTAGAAAATAACATTATTTAAAATCCATCAAAATAAATTTTATAACATTCTACATTCAATTATCTTTCATATGCAATTTATTTCATATTTTTTTAATTTTTCTACACTTATATATGAATATTTAAATATTTTTTGATTAATTAGGTAATTAATCCCTTAATTAAATAGCTAATCCCATCAGCGTCACATGGAGGTTGACGCGATGCATGCTTTCCACATCAACGACTATTAAAGTTGTCATATTATAGTGACGCATCAACGACGATGTTATGTGCTTTCTCCCTGTCCGTCCGATCAAGGATCGGACGGTTGAGATCAAGCTTGTGATTCTTAAGGGTTAAAATGATAGATCTATGTGTCTTGATCATGGTCGTCCATCCAAAATGCACAGATGGATGGCCCATGATCTATCCCTGATCTTCCCTATGGGAGATGGCCACCGTCCATCTTCTAGGGAAAGATCCAAGCTCGATTGAGCTCAGATTGAAACAAAATTCAACCCACACAATCTAAGAGTAAAAGGGAACACATCCAATGGCTAGATTCTCATGGGATGAGACTTCACTTCACAAAGGTCCAAGTGGAGATGAAATTATGCTCGGTTTAATGGCATACCACCGGCTATCACCTGCTATTCTCAAGAAGCTTCATAGTGGAGACGAAGCCTTGTTGAAGTTTTGAGGTGTTGAAATTGGATGGATCTCCCTATGGACCAAGTTCACCATGATATGCTCATGGCCTTGATCAAGAATGCTCTTCCCTTGCTTGGAGAGCTTGTGTGAAGGCTTGGGTGAACTCGATTAAGTCCCCTGATGAACCTTACAAAGTGAATTGGGTTAGTATTGAGTGTGGAGTTAGATTGAATTTAGCTTGAGCTCCCCTATTCTCGATTTGAGAAAATCCAAAAAAGGAGAAGTTGAATTAGCTTGAGAGAGCCTGGGGAGACTTGGAAATGGTTCCTCTGAGTTATCTTAGCTTAATCGAATTGAAGAGTGTTTAATTGAAATGAAATTAGGGGGAGTATATCTCCCCTTAGAGCAATTGGACAGTCGAGCTTAGAGATGCCATTTTGATCCAATACACCCTATTTAATGGGTTATTTAGGCCATTTGGAGGGGCATGGCATTTGATTTTGGCAGAGAAGGAGTGGAGGAGATTGCCATGTGCTTAATTCAAGTGGAGGAAGGAATCCTATGTGCTTATTTCCATGGGGGTGGTCAGTTTTGACCTTGGGTTGGTTATTGACCCAAACCAATGGGTTATTACACTCACTATTATTCACTTGGTCCACTAAGAGGGTGCCAAGTGATCATGAAAAGGATTTGACCAAATTTTAAGTGAATTTGGCCAAAATTTACCCTTTGACCTACGGATAAAAAGGTCATTTGGCTTGTATTTCAATTTGAATATGTTTGGTATGATTGAAAAATGGGTTGGGCCAAGTTTCAATTAATTTGGAGTTGATTTGATATGATTTGGCTCAGGTTGACCCATTTAGGTCAAAATGGGTCAACTTGGGTCAAGTTGACCAATTGGTCAAATTGGGTCAAACCAAGGGTTGGGTCAAGTTCATATGACCATTTGAAATATTTTGGCATCATTGGTTTAGTTAAATTTGATTTATATTTGGATTTGGTTCATTTGATTTCATTTTGATCAAACGAGTCAAGTTGACCAATTTGAGCCATTTGACTTATTTGGGTAAGGTCATGGGTTGGTTTATGTTTGGTTGATCATTTTAAATGGATTTTTATCTTTGTTTCCAATCAATTTGGTTTATATTTGGATTTGGCTCAATTTGATCTTTAGTCAAGTTTTCAAGGCTAGTTGAGTCTAGTTAGCCAATTGGGGCTTTGGTCAAGTTCAACGAGTGATTTGGAATGAACTTGACCCATTAGTTTTAATCAATTTAGCTTAGATCAAGTTTTGACACATTTTAATTTTTTAGGTCAAATTGGGTCAACTTGGGTCAAGTGGCTAATCGGGCTAGGTTAGGCTCAAATGATGACTTGGTCAAGTTCAAACATTGGTCATGAATGAGTTTTGATCAATAGTTTCAATCAATTTGGCCTATGGTGGATTTTAGCTAGTTTAGATTTTATTTTGGTCAAATGTTGACTTGGTCGACGACTTGGTTTGACCCAATTTGAGTGATTGATCATCTCATGATGATTGTTGCTCATAATGTGAGGCTTAGGTGGGCTTAGTTCAATCCAATTTGGTTAGGATTAGAATTTGGCTCATAAGGGTACTTTAGGCCACTTTGGATCAAGTGAGCCTAAGTAGGTCAAATGGCTTGGTCAAATCTTGATTTTTGTTTTATTGAACTCACATATGGACTTATGATTGAAATATGAATCCATTTGAAGTGATTTGAAGTCAAATGGGTTTTGATCCATTGACAATTTCAAGTTCAAAGGGTGAACATGAGTTTGACTTGTTTGATTTTGAATTTAGTTTTGGTTTTGTGATTGAATTTTATGTTTATATTTGATTCATGATTGTAGATTGATTGAATCATGAAGAAAAATCAAGAGTTTGGCTTGATTTGAATTGGATTTGGCTAAGTTCAAGAGTTTGACTTGAAAGGCTTAGGTTGAATTTGGATTGAATTTGGACTTGAGTTTTGAATTTATTTTTGGTTATTTGAATTTATATTTCATTTGTATTTGTGAATATAAATAAGAATATAAATGGGTTATGAGAAAATTTCATGAATTTGAAGTGATTTGAACTTGATTTGAGCTAAGTCCATAAGAGAGAATCAAAGGACTTAGGAAAAGATTTTTGGATTTGGATTTGATTTTGGGCTTAGTTTTGATTGATTTGAATTTATATTTCATTTATATATGTGAATATAAATGAGAATATATATGGGTTATGAGATATTTTCATGAATTTGAATTGATTTGGATTTGATTTTAGCTAAGTCCATGAGAGGGAATCAAAGGACTTAGGAAATAATTTTGGTTTGGATTTGAATTTTGAATTTGGTTTGATTGATTTGAATTTATATTTCATTTATATATGTGAATATAAACGAGAATATAAATGGGTTCTGAGAAAATTTCATGAATTTGAATTGATTTGGATTTGATTTGAGCTAAGTCCATGAGAGGGAATCAAAGGACTTAAAAAATAATTTTGATTTGGATTTGAATTTTGATTTTGATTGATTTGAATTTATATTTCATTTATATATGAATATAAATGAGAATATAAATGGGTTATAAGAAAATTTCAATTTGAATTAATTTGATTTGGAGCTAAGTCCATGAGAGAGAATCAAAGGACTTAGGAAATAATTGATTGGATTTGCAATCATAAGTTCAATCAGTTTAATCATGGGTTTCAATCATGTGAATTAATTTGGTTTGAGAAATCAATTAAGTTGGAATTGATTTAAGCATTGATGTTGATTTGATTTGGAGTTTGACTTGAAGGAAGGAAGTGAGGAATGTTTCAAGCTATAGGGTAGGTATATTTTCCTAACACCCCTAAGGCATGACATATTCTTATGGCTAACTCTTTTAAGTCTCTAGGACTAGGTTGAGTGTCCACCTAATCACTAGATGTGTCTTAAGACTAAGGAACTCTTAAATTCTAAGAGAAGTCCTATGTCTAAGATGGAGGTTGAGAGCTCATTCTAAAATGAGGTCAACAAAGGGCCAATAGGTGTGGTGTGACCTGGAACACGATATTGGTGTTGACAAAATGATCAACCAACGCATCACAAGCACTAACAGAAATGGTCTACTCCTAAACCAAGGTGTAGAAGGAATCTATAGCTTAGTGCAATATGACTCTACTCATGTCAAGAACATAAGAGAGGGAAGGGGGAATCCACTAGGGATGGAGTATGTGAACCTTCCACTAGGGAAGCAGGTTTAAATCATCAACAAGGGAATGAGAGGTTTGGTTTGATTCTCACTGAGGAGAGAAATTGATCTGATTTAATTTGTTATTTGTTTGATTGTTTTGTTTTGACTCCATTGGGGATAGAAAAGTGAACTCTCTGCTGGGGAGGCAAGTTCAAGTCATCCACAAGGGAGGAAAGGTTGTGAAATCCACTGAGGGATTAGAATTATGGATCCACTAGAGAAGAAAGTTTCTCACGAGGAAGCAAAAGATTTTATTGATTGATTATTTGTGTTGTTTGTTTCACTCCACCGAGGATTGAATTTGTTAGATTTTAGATTTTGAGATGGACTTGTTGGTTTGATGGATCATCGGTAGGAGCCATGAGGCCTACATCTAACTCATTTATAAACCCAAATGGGTAGTCTACTAAACATATAGAAGAACTAGCCAACCAAAGGGATGCCTTTCGGTGTGTAGCAACTGTACTAGGAAGAAAGCATAGTAGACTTACATCCTCCAAAGTAGGGACCAGTTGTTGGGGTGACCCATTGGCAAGGCAACGAATCAAACCCAACCTAGGGCTGACTATTGAGTGAATGCCTCTAGGGGACTTGGATCAACTCAAAAAGATAGTCAAGATTAATTTTATTTTTAAATTATTCATTTTAATGGGTTCCATCGGTTTGTGATGGACTACACTGAGTAAGGGCCATGGAGGCATAGGCCTAATTCAGATTTGTCAATCCAAAGGAAGTAGTCTACCAACCATAATATAGGATTAGCCAACTAAAGGAATGCCTTTGGGTGTATAATGGTCAAGCTAGGAAGAAAGCACAGGGACACATCTTCCAACACAAGGAACCACTGAGATGATTAGTTGCTTTGGGCAACAAATCGAACCCTACCTAGGGCAATTATTGAGTGAATGCCTGGGACTTAAATCGCTAAAGATAGATTAATTTCATTCTTTAATTTATTTTGATGGATTCCATTGGTTTCCAATGGATCGCACTGAGAAGGAGCTTATATTAGCCTAGACCTATCTCAGATTTACTAAACCAAAGGGAGTAGCTTCCTGACCGATGGGAGAACTATCCTACAAAAGGAGTGCCTTTCAATTTGCAATGATCAATTTAGGGCAAGAAAGCTCAGGAACTCACATCTTCCACTACAAAAGATCGGGTGATCGCTGTTTTGGACAACAAATTGAACCTACATAGGTTGCTCCGCCAGGATAGTCATGCTAGAAAGAATGCATCATAGTCTTACATCTTCCAAAGTGGAATGACTGTCGGGGTAACCTATTTGTTAAAATATATTGAACCTGACCTAAGAGCGACTACGGAGTGAGTATCGACCCAAGGATTTATCTTAACTCAAGTAGTCAGATAATTTTTATAGGGAGTTATACTGACACTGCCCTAAAGATAGGATGCGTGCTTGGGAGAAGGGGCCCTTTGGGGACTTAAATTCTTAATCCACAAGCGAATTAATTGGTTTTTTTATTTAGTTTATTTATTTTGGACCCATTAGTTTGCAAAGGATCAAACTGAGAAAGAGCTTATATTAGCCTAAACCTACATCTATAACCAAGAGAGAATCTGCATCCAAACAAATTCTCCAACCATAGGGGTGGCTACGTGGAAAAGGGGACCGTCCAATCCAAGAGTAACCCGAGTAGTGTCTAAATAGGGTCGCAGAGGATGTTATCCAAATAGAATGCCCACAGGGAGAGGGGCCACTAAAGGCTTGATCTAAAACCCTGAAGAAGAGGACATGGATAGTCATATATCAAATAAGTATTCGGTGGAAAACTCAAGGAGAAAGCGTGGGGACTCACATCTACTAAGAGGAGTGTATCCACTGGGTGAGTCACTGTCAACATAGAGAACATCAACCAACCTAAGGTGCCCATCGATTTGCAATAATCAGCCAAGGAAGAAAGCTCGGGGACTCACATCCTCCTATAGCTGGAACACATGGGATAGTTTGTCTTCTCAAGTGCCATCCACCTAGGGCTACTACTGAAAGTGAATGCCATTGGGGACTTATATCAACTCAAATGTAGTCAAGAGGAAAGGAGCCTCTGGGACTTATCCTAAACCTCAAATATACCACCTAGTTAGATCATGATGATTAGTTCAAGAAGAAAGCTGGGACTCACATCTTCTTAAACAAAATCAGCATGAGGTAGCTTACTAACTGGGCAGTGAAGTCTACCATACTAACAGGGTGCTCAATAATTTGTGATGGTAAAGTTAGGAAGAAAGCATGGGGACTCATATCTTCCAAACAAAGAACCACTAGGGTGACATATTAGTGAGGTTGCATGTAAATCTGACCTAGAGCAGCTAATGAGTGAGTGCCACAAGGGCTTGCTCTCACATCAAAATAGCCCGAGATAAAAGATGTGTGTTTGTTTTTGTGCTTTATGTTAAAGGGAATATTACACCTCTTGGGTTCTCTTACACCTATCTTAAAACACACTAGAGAATTTGATGAAATGGTGCCATGAATGGAAACTGAGAATTTCCACTAAGAAAGGATGTCACTTGGGTTATCTCATACCTAACTTAGTTGTGCTAATCAAAATAGGATACCTCTAGGGGACTCTTACACCAATTCTAATAGCACCGAGAGATTGCATTCGATTATGTTTGTTTTATGAAAGAGGGATAGGATGCCTCTAGGGGACTCATACACCGTACTCAGACACGTCATGGCACATTCACAAGATAAATAAAGAACGGTTCAAAAGATAAGAAGATTTTGACGAAATGGAATCAGATTTTTATTCTTTTATTGATAATTATTTTCAAACATATTTTATGGGTAATATTTTTTTAAATAGAGCCAATTAATTAGAAGCATCAAGTGTTCCCCTTTACAATCAATAAGTTGATAAGATCCTCCTTGGTAGGGCTTCTCTATAATATAGGGGCCATCCCAAGTGGATTCAAACTTGCCTCCCATCTTTCGACAGATAATAATTGGTCTCTTTAGGACTAACACAAGTTCTCCTACTTGGGAAGACCTAGGGCAGACCAGCTTATTGTGAGCTTGAATCATTTTGGCCTTGTAATACTCGAGGCTCTGGCACGCCCATAGGCGCCTCTCCTCCAAACCTTTGAGCTCTTCTAACCGCAACTTTGCATTCTACTATGTAGTGATCTTGCTACCCAATGCTATCCTTAGTGATGGGAGTTGAACTTCTAAAGGTAGAACGGCTTTGGAACCATACACTAAGGAAAATGGGGTAGACTGAGTTTGAGTTCGGTATGTGGTGCAGTAGGCCCACAAGGCTTCAACCAACTGCTCATTCCACTATTGGTTGTTGTCATCAAGAGTCTTCTTTAGTATTTGGATGAGAGTTTTATTGAATGCTTCTGCTAAACCATTTTCTCTGGGATAGTAGATGGTGGAGTATCTCCAATCTATATTGTCTTTTTTAGCAAAGCTATTGATCTTGGTGCTTTTGAATGTAGTACCATTATCGCATATAATTCTTTGAGGCACCCCGAACTTATATACGATATGGTTTCTGAAAAATTGAAGCACATGCTAAGTTATGACCTCTCTGAGTGGGATTGCCTCTGCCCCATTTAGAAAAGTAGTCGATAGTAGCTAAGATGAATCGATGACCCTTGGAAAAGGAGGATCGATTGGACCCATAATGTCGGTACCCCAACACTTGAATGGCCATGAGGCCAATGTAGGGTGCATAATGTTAGGTGGTTGATGTAAGACCACACCGTGTACTTAACACTGATGGCATCTCCTAACTATATCCATGAAGTATGTAATCATCGAGGACCAATAGTATCATAGTCTCTTGATCTTCGTCTTCATCTTTGGACTGAATTGATGCACTCTGCAAAGACCTGAATGTACCTATATCATAAATTTCATGTTTGTCTAAACAACGTAACCACATTTGATCAAAGGACTCACATAGGTGCCATCAACCAGAGCATAGGAGAGAGCTCTATTTCACCTGATGGGCTTGTGACTTTTCTTGAGGTAGTTTATCGATGTTCAAATAGTCTATGAATGGTTGTCTCCAATCCAGCCTCCTATCCTTATATGCAACGGCAATCTCCCCTTCAAGAGAAAGTTTATCGATGAGTTCAGCATCAATAAGGGATAGGACTTGTCCATTTTGGACCTTTATTGGAATGGACTCATCTTCTGTACATGCTAATTCTTTGGCAAGTTTGGCCAAAGCATCTTCTACTACGCTCGCCAGAACCTTGTAGATGGTGACTTGTGAGATTTGGGCCAACAACTTCATGGTATACTCATGGTAAGCTTAAGTTTGAGAACCTTGTAGGACCCGAATGTTGATGACCAACCGAGAATCCCAAAGATGTTGATGCTCTTGACATATTAGTGATGGCTAACTGCACCAATCAAAGCCTCATACTTAACTTTGTTATCGATAAATGGATTGAAAAGATAGTATGAGAATCTCATCACATCGTAGTCTGGAGTTAAGAGAACTATTCTTACCCCTACCTTTCCTGGAAAAGTAGATTGTGGTGCTTCCCCTTTATGAAATGAAGCTGCACCATCAAAATATATCTCCCATCGGTAGTTATCAACCTAACCTAGGTTCTTGATTTGTTCATCAGGGAGATCATCACTAAGCGGAGAATCAACAGGAAGTGGGTGTGTTGGTAAGAAATCGCTAGTCTTGTCCTTTATCGCATAGGCAATGTATGATATCAAATCAGAGGAATCATGGACCATCATGCTAAACATCTAGATAGCATTGTCCATGTCATGAGATACTACAGTGGATTATTTCTGGAGATCAATTCATCTTATGAGAAAGCATATAATGTTGTAGCTTTTGGGAGGCAAAGATCAAAGCTAGGCAATGTTTCTCAATAGGTGGGCAGTTCACTGCAG
The DNA here is from genome assembly GCA_021442155.1 of Cymbidium sinense. Lineage (NCBI taxonomy): Eukaryota > Viridiplantae > Streptophyta > Magnoliopsida > Asparagales > Orchidaceae > Cymbidium > Cymbidium sinense. The sequence goes on from CM038215.1 coordinate 141,926,606, forward strand.
CAGGAATCAGATGACAGCTGAGATAGTAGAGCATTCTCCTTCCCTTTATCGTTGGCTTGGGCAAACAAAGCATCAAGACAGTCATCCAATGCAGCAGTATAGAGGATGAGTTGCCTGCCTAGGATAGGAGCTACTAGAACTAACAGCTTCACCAAATTTTGCTTGATATCTTCAAAGGCATGCTGACACTTATCATCCCACTTGAACTTGACATCCTTTTTGACAAGTGTTGATAATGGCTTGCATCTCCCCGATAGGTTGGAAATAAAGCATCTTAGATACGCCAATCATCCTTGGAAAGATCTGAGTTGAGTTAAACTCTTATGAGGTAGCATTTCTAAGATAACTTTGATCTTTTCTGGATCTATTTCTATTCTCCGGTCGATAATACAAACCCAAGGAATTTTCAAGCTACTCAATGCACACTTGGGATTCATTTTGAGGTTATATTATCTTAACCATTCAAAACTACTCAAGTCAAAGAGATGGTCTTCCTTTTTCTACTCTTAACTACTAGATCATCATAGCACTCAACCCGATGATGGATGAGTTCATTGTGAAGTCATGTCCCTGGTATGTAGCACCAACATTTTTAAGAAAGGCATGACCCTATAATAATAGATTCAAGGGGTTCAAAAAAGTAGTGTTTCTTTCATCCTGGGCCATCTTGATTTGGCGGATGACCCATCCATAAAGGAGAAAACTGCATGAGATGAGGCAATGTCCACCATTAATTCTGGTATAGGAAGAGGAAACTCATCCTTAGACATGCCTTATTTAAGTCCTAAATTGACGATATGTGAAATTTGGCCATTCTTCTTCTTAACAGGATGACATCAAGCAACTAGGTATATTTTCTTCATTGATGAAACCAGCATCGATCAATTTCTTGACTTCAAAAATTACCTATTATTTGATTTCTAATCGTACGCGTCTAGGACCTTGCTTGATAGGGTTAGCTCTAGGATCTATTGCTACCTTGTGGACTACTACGTTAAGAGATAATTTGAGCATTTTTTTTGTAACTCCATGCAAAGCAATCCTTAAACTCTATCAATAGCCTAACTAAGTCATTGGTTTCTTCTTCATTCAACAATAAATTGATGTATGTTGGGCGTAGATTTTCTTCTGCCCCGAGGTTGATTTCTTTAAGCTTGTCAATTGTTGAATGAATCTCCTCTTCAAATTTTGGTGGTGCATCTTTGATTTGGAGATCAGCTGGATCATCTGAAGTTTCTAAACACACATCCTCATAAGAGTTATTTTTGAGTGAAAACCTATCAAGCTCCAGATGGTTGGTGACAACTAAGTAGTAATCATCATCGTCGATTGGACCCACTGTACTGAATCCTAGTCCTGATCTTGATCGTGCATCCCTACTTATGTTGTTCCATAGATTTTTAAAGTACTCTGACCTATGCTTAGACCATGAATAAGGAATCAAACCTTTCTTTGCAAGATTAATAACATAAGGCGAGTACCAATCAAAAAATAATTCCATTAATTCTTTGTATGAATTCTCCTCAAGTTCTACATCAACTTAGGACTTCAGTAGGATGATCCTAAAAAGAATCTCTTCGACTTCATATAATTAAAAGACTTTCGGGCTTCCTTAACTACTAAACCTTCAACTTTTTGAGATGAAAGTGAGGTTAGAGCTAAGGTTCCTAACTGTTGCCTGATAGTTTTATATACATCTGATTCGAATTCTTTGCTTTGTCTGGAGGCCCAGTCTTCATCGATGTCCAGATTGAGTGTTACCTCCAATGAAACCTACTGAGAGGGGTTGGCTGGTATGCTAATCACATTAGACTCATCCTCTGAGCTGCATTTCAAGTGTATGTGAATAGTAGGGTTACTCCTATGAACTAGAACATAACTATGATGGCCAACTAGGGGTCTTCCACCTTAACTGCCTATTTCTCTCTGCCTCCGGTGGAGGTTGAGTCACCTTACCCACATGTCCATATGATGGAATGAATTGTGGGTGGAATGTGATATGCGGTTCTATTTCTTCTTCAATTTTCCTTTCTTATTCACTTGGATTTTCATTCTTTTCTTTTTCTTTTGCTTTTTTTTCCTCATTTTCTTTTGCTTTTGAATTTGAATTTTGTCCAAGTTCATGAGAAAGGGCATTTTAAGGAAGATAGTAGGTTGCATCCTCGTATATCTTAACCTCCTAACTAAAAATGCCTTTTCATCTCCTTTGACACAATACTCAATCCCATCCTTCCTAAACTTGATGCACTGATGGAGGGAGGATGGAATCATCTTATAATGTATCCAAGGCCTCGAAAGCAAAGATGAATGAAGTATTTGAATCAATGATATAAAACTTGGCTTCTCTTCCACATATCTCCAAAGGTAACACTATGGAACCTAAAGCCCACTCACTTGTTCATTGAATCCTCTCAACATCATTTGATCTCCTGAGTGTGGAGATGATCCTCAAATAGGCAAAGGTCTTTAGACTCACATCGATGCACCTAGATCGATGAGAACTCCGGCAAGAATCCCATGTCAACTAATGTGAGGGAGGTTGTGCTCCATGTCCCCTAAGAAGGTCTTCATCTGTGATTCCCTTTTCTGAATAATGTGCCTCCTCACACAAGCAAGCTAAGCATATCTCGTGATCAAGGAGCCTTGATTAATGATTCCCTCATCTCTTTGGATAAGATAAAGGGCATCATATATGCTTAGCTTAGATGGCAACTTTCTTAGTGAGAGAGGACATTGTAGTCCACCTTGCGCTGATCCTCCACAAGCATATCCAAGGGTGGAGCATCCGTGGTGGGGCTTCTCGATCCCCAATTAATGATTTCTATCTTGAGGTGTGCCTAGAGGTAGAACCTGCCACTATGAGGTTGACTCGTGATCTCTTGTAGTAGGGTAATGGAAGATTCTACCTGCACGTTGCTCACCTACAGCTTCTCCTATGGGACCCTCAAAATTGGATGATTCTAAGTCTATCTCAAGAGGCAAACCCATAGTATTTAGAGTAGGAAAATCTTACTCTTAATCAAAAATAGAAAGATCAGAATTATTATAGCTATTATTTAGATTTGAAGAGTTATCATTAGGAATAGATTCAAACAACCCATCAGAAGTGACACATATATAATTCAAGCTAGCTTTATTCTTCAATTTCTTGGATTTGATAGGAGGTACAAAGTAGAAATCAAGTAAAGTAAGAGGGGTGAGGGATTTGATGCCCTCATCCACTGATACAAGATGTCTACTAGTAGAAGAAGAACTAGTTGAAGTAGTGGTGGTCACATGTGGTAGGCAATGGATGAGGCTGGACTGTGGTTATGCTATCTATCAGCTAGCAGACTTGCCGCTTGAGCTCCCCTTTTGAGTTGGCTCGCAACTTGCAAACCTTCCTTGATGTTGAGGTTTGAGAAAAGCACCGAAAGTTTCTTGATCATAATTTTCTTAGAGGTTTTGGATAAGGAGATATCCCAACCTTCTTTGGTTTTGGAAGGATAACAAGTATCCCCAAGTGTTACCCTAATGGAACTGAATGATTGTTCCACAAGATATTCCTTCGGGATAACTATAGCACCCGTCTTGAAGCTATGTTCAAGCTAGTCCTTAAATGCAAAGCAATCTTCCAAAACATGACCTAGCATACGGTGATAGGGGTAAAAGTTAGGATCATGGATTTTTCCCACTTTCTCCGATCTCTTAGGTTTGGGTAGCTAAAAATAAGGCTTTTTAAGAGATTCTTAAAGATCTTCCTGATCACCTCCCTCTTAAAAGAATAAGGCTTGTTAAGTTTATCCAAAAGTGTAGATGGACCATAGCTACTTAGCGGCAGGTATGTGTACCACCGCTATGATGATGTATGAGGAGGAGGTATAGGCCATACATGGCCCAGGTCGCCTCGATGGTGGTGGAGGAGGTGGAAGCAATGGCTGTGGAAAATGAGGTCTTCAAACTGCTCTCTGGCTGGTTGTTTCTCCTTATCCACTGTTATCACTACTCCTAGTTTCTTCTCATATACCTTCTATAGCTTTGGCTTTATTGGTAGATCTAAAGAAGGTAACTGTTTAACTTCTCCTTACAAGCTAGTCGCCTTATTGATTAATTTCTCAAAGGTTTTCATGGTGAAACCTTTGAGCATGAAGGTGACGCCATGGATATTCTAAGTGAATCTGGCATTGTTCAAACAAGCAGGGTTCATTTCATACTCAAATTTTGCCATCTGAGAATGTAATCAATGAGGGACTTACCAATATTTTATTGAGCCACAATGATATCACCAATAGTGACCCCCAACAAACCTCTTGATAAATAGTTGCTCTAACTCAGCAAAAGTCTTAATTGAACTATTGGGAAGTTTAGCGTACTAATCAAATGGTATACCCGCTATTGAAGAGACAAAAGAGTAAAGTGTCACTGCCACCGATGTTGCAACAACTGGCCCTGAAATATATGATGTGCTGCCTCAGGTTCCCACTACCATCAAAACTCTTGAAAGAAGGTGGCACGAAACCCTTAAGATATTGGATTGCATTAAATTCCTCCGGGTAGGATCTACCCTTTGGAACTGATGATCCTCCTCGAGCTTTAGCCAATGCTTCTTTCATCTATTGCTCAACCATGCTCTTGATATCTTTTGTATGGAGGTACTATCCACTACCTTCCTATACATGGTGCTACCTTCCTCTCTATGAGGTAAAGTCTTGGGTCCAAGACATGCACCAACTCGGCCGACTCTCTATAGTAGATGAACTCTGTTGACTCTTCAATGCTAAGATAAATCTACAGATCTTATTCTTCTCCATCCTATCTATTTTTTCATCCTTTCTATTTTATCTATGATAGGAGGTGTTGGGTCGAGGAGGCTGTGTCTTCCTGCTCAGCCTCAACACCTTCCATAGTCTGCTACTCTCTAAGGAGGATCCCCTGATTTCTACCATGCAAACCCCTACTAAGTCTCCCAATAAATCATCTTCATTAAGATCAAAGATAATCTTCTCCTCATCAGATCAGTCATATACTAGGATCTCTTTCTTCTCCATGAAATAATGGACCACTATATCATCTAGAGAACGATCTGTCTGAACTGGCACAAATGATTTTGGTGACGGTGGGATCACTATCATTGTAATGACCTCCCTCCCGGAGAGATCAATTGTGAGGGCTATACTAAGAAATATGCTCACTAATTGAATATATGGGGTGACACTCCTAGGAGGCTCTATCATCATGGTGAAACAGCCACCTTCTCCCTCAACCGCAACCATCTCTATGTCCTACTGAGGTGGTGGTGGTGAAGGGATGACCACTATGCTTCAAGGTCATCATTCCTTCTTCACCACTAGGGCGTAAGGTCAAGAGAGCCTCACCACAAGGGTGTAGATGATGGGATCTCCTGCAGATCACAATGGGTCTCTTCTCCTCGATGTGGCCTTCATGGCCAGGAACCGAGATAGGAACATGGATCGGAGATGGTGGACAAGGGGTAGAGCGGTGTGGTGGATACACCATCAACTCTCTCTGAACAGGAGCTTTCCTCCTATGATGGGTAGTCCCCATGAGCAAATACTATGTATGATCGAGGGTAGCCATCGAGAAAATCCGAGTGTGAGGCAATGACCGCCATCAACCTCTCACCGGGTGATAAGGATATGGGCCTCGCCCTCTCCTCTAAGATGCTTCCCCACACTGTGAGGGATAACGGATCTCAAATCAAATGAGCCCCTGATCATATGCCCGTAGCTCCAACGAATAAGAACGGAGGCCGATATGACCTCTACTGACCATGGTGGCTAAAACTAACCAGGTGAGGTGAAGTAGATCCTCCTGACATCCTCTATGTCATACCCAAAGAGAGGATGGAATTGGTTCACTATAACTAATGGGGAAACCAAAGTGGGCAACTCCTCAACAACCGACTACATGGCTGCCTCCATCTCCCTAACAATATGAGTGTGGTGCCACTTTATCATGCAGTTCTTGTTCCTCCTTTGGGTCTTGGTAGGGCGAGCAGAATAAGAGCTACACCCAACCTCAAAAGCAGGGGAGACAATCCCTAGGATCAGGGGAGCCTTCCCTTGAGGTGCTAATGAGTGGTGCTAGCCCTAAGAGTAGCGGGAACCATGGGGTAGTGCACTGACCGCCACTACTGCATGGAACTACCACAACCTTCCTCTCTTCATCAAGAATCTTAGAATTGAGTGATGTCAATCAATGACTGCCTCGCCACACATGGTCTACTAATGTCATGGGAGGTCCTCCATGTAATCCCTCAAACCTCATCCAAAGTGGATGAGGTGTAGTCGAGTGGGAAGGCCGGCCCATCTAGTTAGATCCATCCGGGGAAAGTGAAACATATACTGCCATTAATCAAACTAAAGACTAAATCAAAAGCCGATCAGAACGCAATGTCAAAATAAACTTGAATCGATTCATTGCTTGTTGATTTTGAATTTAAATTAGAATTTGAACCCATACTCAACATCTTGAAAGTGTTAAGCTCAAATGATTTAGAATAGATTTTGAGATTTGATTGAAAGAGGAATTTTGATGTAGAATCCACTTTCAACAAATTTGATATGTTGAAAATGAGTTCAAATATTTTGAAGATGCTTCCATAGGTTCATATTTGAATTAATTTATTTTGAGGACCCTTTATTTAACAAATTTGGGTATGTTAAAGTAAAGGGTCATTTCATTTTGATTTGATTAATCTACCACTTAAAAAAATTTGTATGATGAGGTGTTTGAAAATAATTTCTTCTTTTTCTTTATTTGCTTTATTTTGTAAATCATTTGTGATTTGAAAAATGGAATTCTCATTTAACAAATTTGGGTATGCTAAATGAGGAATCCAAGTGTGTTTTGTTTTTTTTTTAATTTTTTTTATTTTTTTGAAAATGATTCAAATAAATTGTATGTAAGAAAATCCTAATGTGTTTCTTTGAGATTTTGATTTTGAAAAATAGGATCCTTAACAAATTTGGGTATGCTAAGAAATCCTAATGTGTTTCTTTTATTTTGATTTTGATTGAAAATAGACTTTTTAGCAAATGGTATGCTAAAATGAAGTTCCAATGTATTTTGATTTTGTGAAATGAAATTTACTTTAGCAAATTTGAGTATGCTAAATTCCAAAAAATTTGTTTCAAATTTTGTGTTTTGATTTTGTTTTGAAAATGGAGACTTCACTTAGCAAATGGTATGCTAAAGAATGATGTTCCAAAAGTGTTTCTTTTGTTTTGGATTTTATTTGAAATGGAGACTTCACTTAGCAAATTATGCTAAATGAAGTTCCAATGAATTTCTGAATGGAGATTTCACAAATTTGAGTATGCTAAATGAAATTCCAAAATGTGTTTCAAATTTTGTTTGAAATGGAGACTTCATTTTTAGCAAATGGTATGCTAATGAAGTTCCAAAGTGTTTTAATTTGTTTTAAAAAATGGAGACTTCACTTAGCAAATGTTATTAAAATGAAGTTCCAATGTGTTTTGAATTTTGTGAAATGGAGACTTCACTTAGCAAATTTGAGTATGCTAAATGAAATTCCAAAAATGTGTTTCAAATTTTTGTTTTAGATTTTGTTTTGAAAATCGAAACTTCACTTTAGCAAATGTGGTATGATAAAATGAAGTCCCAAAAATGTGTCTCACATTTCATTTTGAAAAATGGAACTTCACTTTAGCAAATGTGGTATGCTAGAATGAAGTTCCAATGTGTTTTGAAAAATCTTATGTTTTGTTGATTTTGAAAAGAGAGATTTCCATTTAACAAATTTAGGTATGTAAGATGGAAATCAATTATGTTTCATTTTTTCAATATGTATTTTCATGTGTGATAATTACTTTTTAAAAGAGAAAATTCCAACCTAATCATATATGGAATATGTTAAGTGGAATTTCAAAATGATGCCATTTTATTTGGAAATGAAATCTTCATTCAATAAATTTTGGTATATTGAATGGAGATGTTCATATGTGCTTTTTGAAAATTTATTTTTAATTTTTATTGGAAATGAAAGCTCCATTCAATAAATGTGGGTACATTGAATGGAGTGGTTCATATGTGTAATTTGAAAATTTGAAAGTTCCAACTTAACATATGTGGAACGTGTTGAGTGGAATTTTAAAGTTTTGATTTTTGCTTGAAGATGTAACATCCATCCAACACATTTGGATGTATTGAATGGAAAGGCCCATCTTCAAATTTTTATGCTTTGAAAAATATGATTTGTTGGAATTTTATTTTTGAAAATGAAGTCTTCATCAAAATGGATTAAGTAAAGAAGTTCATTTGCACTTTTAGAAAAATATGAGTGTTGGTTTTATTTTTGAAATGTTTCTACATGTAACAATTATGAAAAATTGTTAAATGTAGTGTAAATATTTTATTAAGTGTATTTTGAAAAGTGCTTTTGAAAAGCAAGATTTTATGAAGGATTTATTTTATCTTTATTTTTAGAATGAACCTTTCCTTACCATAAAATGGTAAGGAAAGTCTTTAATCATTTTTTTTTATTAAATTTTTTATTTTTTACCCATTGGGAATCAACGGGGTTTTAAGACCAACAGGGGGTGAGGTCCTAAAACCTAAAGATGTTGGCTAGCTTAACTTAAGGACAAAATAAGCTAAGTGCCAAAAGAAAGAAGCCCACTATTGATACTTGGAGACAATGATCATTTACCAAAGATGGAGAGAGGAACCGTTCCCAGCGGAGTGGCCAGAAAAAATCTATGGTGAAAATTATATATAATTCTTACTTTCATCTATTCCCTTTCAAGAAAAGAGGATAAATGAAAAATAGAAATATACATAACGCCTTATTGGGATGCCACACAAATTTGCAGATATTCTTATTAGGGTGATCGAGTATGAAATTGAGGAAAGGTGTACTATCTCGAGAGATAGAAGTCACCACCCTACAATGGACCTAATCACCTTAAAAAGGACTTCTAAGGACTATGGCTCTTCAGAATATACTAGAGATTCTTCCTACTTTACATGGAAAGTAAAGTAGGTTTATTTTAAATCGGTTGTTAAGTTCTAAGAGGGGCAAGCCCCATAGTTAATTACATCCTAAGGAAGAGATTCCTTAGAATACTCGATTAAGGTAAATGATCATTGTCTCCAAAGATTTCAAAGGTAGACTATCAATCAATTGGTTTATTTTGAAAGTCAAGGGATCGATCAAGAGGAGGGAGTTCTTATCAAGCCAAATGAAAATAAGTAGGGGATGCTTAAGATACTAGGAAACCTAATAAGCATCCCAAATTATCCTATGGTTGGGCTTTACATTTTTGAAATTGAATTAATGTATTTGAGTTAAATTTTATTAGAATTTAGGGCTTATATTCCATACAAGATCATAAAATGCCTAAGAGGTGAGGATTTATGCTATAAAAAGGAGAAGCAACCTCTAACCTAAATCTAGGGAGCTTTATCGAGGCCCAAAAGCATGACCTAAATTTAAGGCAAAAATGAGTATTTGGTTTACCTCCACAAGAGAGGATAAACCACTGACTATTGGACTTACAACCGCCTAGAGGTGGCCACCAACTAACTCCTCCTATAATTTTTAAAAATATGTACGAAAGTCTTATATTTAGGCAAGATAGCAAGGTTGTTATTTATTTAGAATGAGACTAAGTCCTTAAACACTCTCCCTAAAGAGAATAGATCGTGTAAGGGCATGCATTCATGACTTAAATATAATACAAATTTTTCATATATTTTATTTTTATTTGGACAATCATTTGGCTCAGTATAGGATTCATATGCCTAATGCATGAGAAATTAGATTATGGGCCAAAATCAGCAAGAGAGGAGGTGTTTCCACCATGGCTCTCAAAGGTCAAGCCAAGTTCTGAAAGGTGGAAGCCCTCCAATCAAGAGTGAAATAATATGCTTTTATGCATGATGTTAAAAAGTACACATCCAAAGGGGTTGCTAATTTTATCTTGATTTTAACTAAGCTTTAGGTGAGGTTATGAGTTATTTATTTTAATTTTGAGTTGATTAATTTGGTAGAAGATTTATTTTTCTAAGAGCCTAATCATCATCAGGCCATACATCAAGCAAGGAAGAAACTAGGAAAACATGTCATCTAATGCACAAGCTAAACAAAAACATCAAACATTTTATAAGCAAAAGAATAAAAGGTCATTTGTGGTCGGCACCACACAAACCCAAAATAAATTGGGTAGCCGAAGCTCTACCCTTATACAACCCGATTACAAATGAATTAATTATAATTAAGCAAGGAATTCATGTTATGGGGTTTCATTTCTTCTTTTCTTCTTTCTTCTTTCTTCTTTCTTCTTCTTCTTCTTCTTCTTCTTGGTTCCTTCTTTTGGATGGTTGGAATGTGGTTGCTCCAAAGGCTTCACATGGTACATAAGATGAGATCTTATGACCAATGTTCATCCTAATCCCCATAACAATCATTCCAAAATCTAATTATAAAAATTACATGAAGGAAAAAAAGTAAATCTAACTAACACAAAAAATAGATTAGCTAAACAAACCATACAAATCCCAAGCATGTATATTGACTTAGCACCCCACACATGGGTAACCAAGTCCACTGCCTATTGGATTATGCTTGGGTATAAGCACATACAACAAAAGCATTTATATTTTATTACAATGCCCTTAAGCACAATCCCATATAGAAAATAATGATTAGACTAAATCATCCCTACCATTCATTCTATGCATACACCCTAACATCAAACTAAAAAAACATATCATAAAATAAAGCAAACATCAAACCATGCACCTCTAACCTAAAGCTAGAAATGGTGACTTAGCTAATGTGTGTGCTTTAAGGTTTGTGTGGTATGCTTAGCTATGACTTTAAGGTTTAGATTTTCTAAGATGAAATGTTCAACTTAGAGGATTATTTCATTTAAGTTATTTAGTTGTTTTGTTGATTTTATTTTGTATTTTTTATTTGGTTTAGTGAATCCTATAATTAATTACTTGTAAAGAGAGAAAAAGAAGAGAACTTCTCTTCCTTCCCTACCTAAGTAATTTCTAAAGTAGATTCATGTTTGATTTTATTTAGTGAATGTTTATTATGTGTTTAATTAATCCTAAGTTTAGATTAACTCTAAAAACTATTCAAAAGAAAGGCATTTTAAGATTAAGTAAAGTGAATTAATATCACAAAACACATCACTTCATTTCTTTCCCAACATGTATAACATGCATATGATGAATCCTAAGCATATCTATACATACAAATGAAATGTTTAGCACACTTTATGATGAATGCTAAGAAATGTTACTTAAGAAATTTGAATGCTTTATGATGCATGATTTTCATTAAGTAGAAAAGGGTTATTCTTTTATCCTTTATTCATATGCACATGTGTATGTATGAAAGGCATAAGTGAGTACGACATCATTGTTAGCACTAGGGGTGTAAGGTACAAGACCTACTTAGGGCTACTTAAAGCCTCACAACCTCGGGGTTGTCCAGACTAATATACCACTTTCCTTAGAAACATATGCATGTAAAAAAGAGATAAATGAAAAAAGAAATAATGCAAAGTTTATGTTTATTTAATTTTTTTTGGTTTGTTTATGCAATTTATGTGTGTAAATGTAAAGATCCTTCTTAAGTTATAACATGGAAGAGGATAAGAGTGGATTTTAAGCAAGTGTTATATTCTTTTAAAAGAACTATACACTTTGCAAATCTTATTCAAATCCATGTTAAGAAAAAAAGAAAGGAAGCAAACATAAGACACATTTTATATTCACATGAAAACTTATAAATAAAATATAAGTAGCATACTTTTCAATTTTGATATTTGATTTATAAGTTTTGAAAATAATTTTGAATTTAATAGTGATAATAGCCATTCATATTCTTACTTTAGCCAAAATATGCAATTTGACATAAAGAAAATATTTCATTTTTTTTAATTTGATTTTTTCAAAAGCATGAATGCATTATTTTCATATGACATATATATTTAGCATGCTAGGAGAGAAATAAAGTGATGAAAGATATGTAAATTCATTCACCCTAATTAATTTCTAAAGATAATCCTATGAAATAAAAAAGTTTAAAGTGAATCAAAGTTTGTTTAATGTGATTTTATTTTTGAATTTGCTTTATGTTGATTTAGAAATGTGAAAGAATGTTTTTGGTCCTAACCCATTTCCCCATATGTGAATTTAATTTAGTTTTCTTAGGATCATTAGGTGATTTTATATTTGTTTAGGTTAAGGTGTGAATTAAGTGTTAATTTTACCTATTACCACCTTAGCATACTTAACCAAATAATTATGAGCCAATATATGACATAAAAACACACAAAAAAATTTAAATCAGCAATGCACCTAAGAAAGAAAGGGCCTAATGTAATTGGCTCATGATTATTGATTAATTAACCTAAAGGGTTTAATTTAAGTACTTTCATAACCCCTCACACATGTGAGTTGGATTTTGATTTCAATGTACTTAGGTTATTGAACACCCAAGCACCTACCCAAGATGAATTAGTTAAGTTCAAGGTTTTAGAATTTTATCAAATTAATTAGTAGGTAATTAGTGGATTAATCCTTAATTAATTTGGATTAAGGAAGAAAGAGGGTTTAAGGAATAGCTTAAGGAAAATATCCCAAAATTATTCTCTAAACCTCTTATTCATTAAACAAATCTTAAACTCAATCAAGGGATTAAACCATTTATTTAATTAGGCTTAATTACATTAGAGAGTAATTAGAATGAATAGCAATTACCCTAATTAAACCATTAATAAATCCCAAGAAAATTAGGGGAGGCGAGTCATCCCACTAAATACAGAAGTTTGAGATTAATTAATGGAATAATTAGAGTAATTAGCCTAATTACATTCCAATCAAATTTAGAAAATAACACTTTTCAAAATCCATCAAAATCAATTTTATAATATTCTACATTCAATTATCTTTCATATGCAATTTATTTCATATTTTTGATTTTTCTACACTTAGATATGAATATTTGAAGTTTCATTAATTAGGTAATTAATCCCCTAATTAAATAGCTAATCCCATCGCCACATGGAGGCGCATGTGCTTTCCATGTGGCAGTGGGAGAGGCTATTAAAGTCACATCATAGCCGTCACGCTTACGCTATTCGTCCATCCGATCAAGGATCGATGGTCGGTGATCCCATGATTCTAAGGGCTAAAATGATGGATCTATGTGTTGATCATGGTCATCCATCCAAAATGCGGATGGATGGCCCATGATCTATCCCCTATCTTCATGGAGATGGCCACCGCCCATCTTCAAGGGGAAGATCCAAAGCTCACATTGATTGAACAACAACCCACACCATCTAAGAGTAAAGGAGAACACATCCAATGGCTAGATTCTCATGGGATGAGACTTCACTTCACAAAGGACCAATAGGAGATGAAATTATGCTTGGTTTAATGGCATACCTCGTCGGAGGCTATCACCGCTCATTCCTTGAAGTAATCGTCAAAGTGGAGATGAAGCCTTGTTGAAGTTTTGAGGTCTTGAAATTGGATGGATCTTCCTATGCCAAGTCACCTTCATTGAGCTCATGGCCTTGATCAAGAACACTCTCCTTGCTTGAGAACTTGGTGAAGGCTTGGGGTGAACTTCATTGAGTCCAAGAAGCTTGCAAAAGGAATTGTTGTATTGAGTGTGGATGAGATTGAATTTAGTGAGCTTTTTTGGTTTTGAGAAAAAAATAAGAGAATTCTAGAAGCTTGGGAGACTTGGAAATGGTTCCTCTGTTCCTGCTCAATCAAATTGAGAGTGTAATTGAAATGGAATTAGGGGAGTATCTCCCCTTAGAGCAAGCATCGGATGACGAGCTTAGATGCTATTTGATTTAATACACATATTGGTTGCTTGCCAATAGGCTATATGCGCTTTTGCTGGGAGCAATACGCACCGAACGAAGTAATGTGCTTAATTCAAGTGGAGGAAGGAATCACATGTGCTTATTTCCATGGGGGTGGTCAGCTTTGACCTTGGATTGGGTTGGGCAGACCTAAACCCAATGGGTTAGGGGCACCACACTCACTAGCGTTCACTTGGTCCACTAAGAGGGTGTCAAGTGGTCATGCAGAGGATTTGACCAAATTCTAAGTGAATTTAGCAAAAATTCCCTTTTGACCTAGGGGTAAAATGGTCATTTGGCTTGGATTTCAATTTTAATATGTTTGGTATGATTGTAAAATGGGTTGGGTCAAGTTTTAATGAATTTTGAGTTGATTTGATATGATTTGGCTCTTATTGACCCATTAAGTCAAAATGGGTCAACTTGGGTCAAGTTGACCAATTGGTCAAATTGGGTCAAACCAAGGGTTGGGTCAAGTTCATATAACCATTTTAAATGTTTTGGCATCATTGGTTTGGTTCAATTTGATTAATATTTAGATTTGGTTCATTTGATTTCATTTAGATCAAATGAGTCAAGTTGACACATTTGACCTATTTGGGTTAGGTCATGGGTTGGTTTATGTTTGGTTGGTCATTTGAAATGGACTGGTATCTTTATTTCCAATCAATTTGGTTTATGTTTGGGCTTGGCTCACTTTGACCCTTTAGGTCAAGTTGGGTTCAAGGTCAACTAGGTTTAGTTGGCCAATTGGGATTTGGTCAAGTTCAACAAGTGATTTGGCATGAACTTGACCCATTGGTTTTAATCAATTTGGCTTAGATCAAGTTTTGACACATTTTAATTTTTTAGGTCAAGTTGGGTCAACTTGGGTCAAGTGGCCAATTGGGATAGGTTTGGCTCAAATGATGACTTGGTCAAGTTCAAACATTGGTCATGAATGAGTTTTGATCAACGATTTCAATCAATTTGGCCTATGGTGGATTTTGGCTAGATTTCATTTTTAGTTTGACTTGGTCAACCCTTAAGTTTGACTTGGTTTGACCCAATTTGAGTGATTGATCATCATGATGATTGTTGCTCATAATGTGAGGCTTAGGTGGGCTTAGTTCAATCTAATTTGCTAGGATTAGAATTTGGCTCATAAAGGGTACTTTAGGTCACTTTGGGTCAAGTGAGCCTAAGTAGGTCAAATGGCTTGGTCAAAGCTTGATTTAAGTTTTATTGAACTCACATATGGACTTATGATTGAAATATAAATCCATTTGCAAGTTATTTAAAGTCAAATGGGTTTTGATTCATTTGACAATTTTAAGTTCAAAAGGGTGAACATGAGTTTGATTTGGGTTTGATTTTTGAATTGAGTTTTGGATTGATGATTGAAGTTTGTATTTATACTTGGATTCATGATTGAAGGGTTGATTGAATCATGAAGAAAATTCAAGGGTTTGGCTTGATTTTTGGCTAAGTTCAAGATTTTGACTTGAAAGGCTTAGGTTAAATTTTGGTAAAATTTGGACTTGAGTTTTGAATTTATTTTTTGTTATTTGAATTTATATTTCATTTATATATGTGAATATAAATGAGAATATAAATGGGTTATGAGAAAATTTCATGAATTTGAAGTGATTTGAACTTGATTTGAGCTAAGTCCATAAAAGAGAATCAAAGGACTTAAGAAATAATTTTGATTTGGATTTGAATTTTGAATTTGATTTGATTGATTTGAATTTATATTTCATTTATATATGTGAATATAAATGAGAATATAAATGGGTTATGAGAAAATTTCATGAATTTGAATGGATTTGGATTTGATTTGAGCTAAGTCTATGAGAGGGAATCAAAGGACTTAGGAAATAATTTTGATTTGGATTTGAATTTTGAATTTGGTTTGATTGATTTGAATTAATATTTCATTTATATATGTGAATATAAATGAGAATATAAATGGGTTATGAGAAAATTTCATGAATTTGAATTGATTTGGATTTGATTTGAGCTAACACCATGAGAGGGAATCAAAGGACTAAGAAAATAATTTTGATTTGGATTTGAATTTTGAATTTGGTTTAATTGATTTGAATTTATATTTCATTTATATATGTGAATATAAATGAGAATATAAATGGGTTAAGAGAAAATTTCATGAATTTGAATTGATTTGGATTTGATTTGAGCTAAGTCCATGAGAGGGAATCAAAGGACTTAGGAAATTATTTTGATTTGGATTTGCAATCATGAGCTTCTATCATTAGTTTCGATCATGGGTTTCAATCATGTGGAATTGATTTGGGTTTGGAGGAAATCAATTAAGTTGGAATTGATTTAAGCTTTGATGTTGATTTGATTTGGAGTTTGACTTGAAGGAAGGAAGTGAGGAATATTTCAAGCTATAGGGTAGGCAAATTTACCTAACACCCCTAAGCCATGACCTATTCCTATGGCTAACTCTTCTAAGTCTCTAGGGCTAGGTTGAGTGTCCACCTAATCACTAGTTGTGTCTTAATACTAAGAAAATCTTAAATTTTAAGAGAATTCCTATGTTTAAGATGGAGGGGTTGAGAGTTCATTAAATAAGATCAATAGAGAGATGGTCTCGGACTCATATGAAATACAAGTCCACTATCGATGCTTGGAGATAATATTTTTCTACTAAAGATGGAGAGAGGAACCATCCCCAATGGAGTCACCAAAAAAATCTGTGGTGTTTATTTTTTATTTATGTATGGAGGACACCACATAGATCTGAGGGTGTACTAATTAAAGTGATCGGGTATGATTGTTGACCTCATTTTTAGGATGAGCTCTCAACCCCTCCATCTTAGACATATTACTTCTCTTAGATTTTAAAGTTTTTTTAATCTTAAAATACATCTAGTGATTAGGTGGACACTCTAGAGACTTAGAAGAGTTAGCCATAGGAATAGGTCATGCCTTAGGGGTGTTAGGAAAATTTTCCTACCCTTCAGCTTGAACCATATTTTTAGAGAGCTCTCAACCCTTCCTTCAAGTCAAACTCCAAATCAAATCAACATCAAACTTAAATCAATTTTAGCTCAATTGATTTACTCCCAAACTCAAATCAATGCCACATGATTGAAATCCATAATTAAAATTTATGATTCAAGCCCACGATTGAAATTCCAAATCTTACCTAAGTCCTTCATTTCCCTCTTAAGGACTTAGCCTAAATCATGTTCAAATCAATTCAAACCCATGAAATTTTCTCATAACCCATTTATATTCTCAGTTATATTCACATATATAAATGAAATATAAATTCAAATCAATCAAACTAAATATAAAATTCAATCCCAAGTTCAAAATCTTTCTTAAGTCATTTTGATTTTCTCTTAAGGACTTAGCCTAGATCATGTTCAAATCACTTCAAACTCCTGAAATTTTCTTATAACCCATTTATATTCTCATATATAAATGAAATATAAATTCAAACAACCAAAACCAATGCCAAAAATCAAACTCAATTCAATCAAAATCCAACCTAAGCCTTTCGAGTCAAAATCTTGAACATAGCCAAATCAATTTCAAATCAAGCCAAACCCTTGATTTTTCTTCATGATTCAATTAATCCTTCAATCATGAATCCAAATATATACATAAACTTCAATCATCAAATCAAAACTCAATTTAAAAATCAAGCCAAAATCCATTTCATGTTCACCCTTTGAACTTCAAAATTGTCAAATGAGTCAAAACCCATTTGACTTCAAACCACTTACAAATGAATTTATATTTCAATCATAAGTCTATATGTGAGTTCAATCAAACTCAAATCAAGCTTTGACCAAGCCATTTGACCCACTTAGGCTCACTTGATCCAAAGTGATCTAAAGTACTTATGAACCAAATTCTAATCCTAACCAAATTGGATTTAACTAAGCCCACCTAAGCCTCTCATCATGATCAACAATCATCATGAGATGATCAATCACTCAAATTGGGTCAAACCAAGTCAAACCTAAGGGTTGACCAAGTCAACACTTAGCCAAAATGAAACTCAACATAGCCAAAATTCACCATAGGCCAAATTGATTGAAACCAATGATCTAAGTTTATTCATGATCAATGTTTGAACTTGACCAAGTCAACATTTGAGCATAACCTAGCCCAATTGGTCACTTGACCCAAGTTGACCCAACTTGACCTAAAAAGTCAAAATATGTCAAAACTTGATCTAAGCCAAATTGATTGATACCAATGGGTCAAGTTCATCCCAAAATGATTGTTGAACTTGACCAAAGCCTCAATTGGCCAACTAGACCTAACCTAGCCCAATTGACCTTGAACCTAACTTGACCTAAAAGGTCATATTGAGCCAAATTCAAAACTAACCAAAATTCATTAGAAACAAAGATACCAATCCATTTCATATGACCAACTAAACCTAAACCAACCCATGACCTAACCCAAATAGGTCAAATGGGCCAAATTGGTCAACTTGACCCATTTGACCTAAATGAACTCAATTGAACCAAATTCAAATCTAAACCAAATTGAATCAAACTAAATCAACCAAAACATTTCAAATGGTCATATAAACTTGACTCAACCCCTAGTTTGACCAAATTTGACCAATTGGTCAACTTGACCCAAGTTGACCCATTTTGACCTAAATGGGTCAACATGAGCCAAATCACATCAAACAAATTCCAAATTCAATGAAACTTAGCCAAACCTATTTTCTCATCATACCAAACATGGCCAAACTAAATTCAAGGTCAAATGACTAATTTACCCTATGGCCATAGGGTAAATTTTGGCCAAATCCACTTGAAAATTGGTCAAATCCTCTCCATAACCACTTGGTGCCCTCTTAGTGGATCGAGTGAATACTAGGGAGTGTGGTGAATCCAACCAAATGAGTTTGGGTCAGCCCAACCTAGCTCAATGACCAAATTGACCACATGCCTTGAAATGGAGCACAAGGAATCTTGCTTACACTCAATTCAAGCACATGGCCACCTCACCCACTTCTTCCATGGCCAAAACTAAATTCAAGGACATCCTAAACAGCCTAACAAACCCATGGCATAAGCTCAATTGGATAAATATGGCAAGGAGGCTTGTGACCGTCCGATCCTTCAAGGGGGAGATATACTCCAATTCAACATCTTCACTCCCTCCGAAGCATAGGAACTCAGCAAGCCCTAGTCTTCCCAAGCTTCCCAGAGAGCTTGAAATTCCCACTTCTAATTTTCACAGCTTCTGCCAGGGAGCTCCACCAACAAAATCCCATTTACTTCACACTCAAAACCAGTGCAATTCCTTTTGCAAGCTCCATCAGTGAGCTCATTCAAACTCACCCAAACTTTTTCCCAAGCTCCAAAGGTAAGGGAGGTGCTAGTGGAGTTGGCCTCTAGAAGGATCCACTCAATTTCAAAGCCTCCAAACTCCAATAAAGCTTCGCCTTAACTAAACGAAGCTTCTCTAAGGGAATCAAGCACCAGTGAGGTAAACCATTTTTCCAAGCTTAATCTAGCCATAGTGTGGAGCTTTGTGAAAGAAAGTTTAATTCCATGGGATTTTAGCCATTAGATGTGATCTACATTGCATGATGAAGGTGTGGGCTAAATTTTAGCCCAATCCAAGCTCAATCGAGCTCAGATCATGGCCTAGAACGTGGACGGTCTCCATTATTCACATGGAGTTGCAGGGATGAATCTCTGGCTGTCCATCGGCACATTGTGGATGGATGACTGAGATTAAAACACGTAGCACTCATGGATTTCCCCTTTTGATCCGTGGCTTTAATCTCAATCGTCTGATCCTTGATCGGACGGCTGAGGAGAAAGTGCGTAGAGCCACCGCTGATGCGACACTATGAAGTGACAAGTTAAGTACCTAATCCCGTCACACCACGTGGAAAGTGCATTCCACGTCAGCGACCCACGTGGTGCCGATGTGATTAAATACCTAATTAGGCTATTTAAATATTCTATTTAATTATGGAAACTTCTAAAATTTATATCTAAGCCTAGAAAAAAAAATTTTAAATTAATTGTATATGATAGATAATTGAATATAAAATATTCTAAAATTAATTTCAATGGATTTTGAGTAGTATTTTTCTCTGAATTTGGGTTTTATTGGGAATATTATTTTGCTAATTACCCTCTAATTACTCCACTGATTGATCCCAAACTTCTTGTGTTTAATTAGTGGGATGATTCCTGCCTCTCTTAATTTTCTTGGGATTTATTGGTGGCTTAATTAGGAGAATTGCTAATTCATTATTTAATCACTCATTTAATGTAATTAGGCTCAATTAAGGGCATAATTAGTGGTTTAACCCTCTGATTGAGCCAATTAAGTTTTGATTAAGTGAATGTGAGGCTGAGGGAATAATTTTGGGATGCTTTCCTTAAGATATTCCTTAAACCCCCTTTTTCTTCCTTAACCCATCCTTAATTAACGGTTAATTCACTAATTACCCCATTAATTAATTTCATAAAATTCTAAAACTTTCTAGAACTCAATTAATCTATCTTCAATAGATTCTTAGGTGTTCAATAGCCTAAGTACAATTAAGAAAATCAAGATTCAACTCACATGTGTGAAAGGGGGTTATGAAATTACTTAAGTTAAACCCCTTAGTTTAATTAATCATTAATCATGAGCCAAATGCAATAGCCCCTTTTCTTACAAAGTGCTTTACTGATTTAAATTTCTTGTGTGGTTTTATGTCATCTCATTGGCTCATAATTATTTGATTAACTATGCTAAGGTGGTATAGGTAAGGGGTAATTAACATGATTAATTCATACCTTAACCTAAGTAACACATAAAAATCATCTAATTACCTAAAAATTAAACTAAAATGACCAACATATGTGGGAATGGGTTAGGAACAGCAAACTCACCTCACATTTCTCAAATTAAATCAAACTTAAGACAAAATCAAACCTTCTTAAAAAAATAATTTGATTTATTTTAAACTTTCTTATTTAATGAGATTGTCTTTAGGAATTAATTAGGGTGAATGTGTTTACATGCTTTCATCACTTTAGTTCTTTCCTAACATGCTAAATGTGTATGTCATATGAATTTCATGCATTCATTCTTTTCAAAAATCAAAATGAAAGTGAAATATTTTCTTTATGTCAAATTGCATGTTTTGGCTAAAGTAAAAATATGAATGGCTATTATCACTATTAAATTCAAAACTATTTTCAAAATCTATAAATCAAATATCCAAAACTGAAAGTGTGCTACTTATGATTAGTTAAAAGCTTGCATGTGGATATAAGTATGAAGACATGCATGGTGTAGTCTTCCTTCTCTTTGCTTTTAGTATGATTTTGAATAGGATTTGGCAAAGTGTATAGTTCATTTCAAAATAACATAACACTTGCCTAATTCCCTTCCTATTCATTCCTATGCTATTACTTAAGAAGGGCATCTACACTTGCACATATAAATTACATAAACAAAAATAAATCAACCAACACAAACTTTTTTGCATCTTTTTTTTCCCTTCATTTCTTTTGTACATATACTTGTATTTAAGGAAAGTGGTATATTAGTGTGGACAACCCTAGGGTTATGAGTCTTTAAGTAGCCCTAAGTAAGTCTTGTACCTTACACCCCTGGTTAACAATGGTGTCGTACTCACTTATTTCTTTCATACATACATGTGTGCATGTGAAGAATGGATAAGAAAACCTCTTTTTTACTTAATGAAAATCATGCGTCATAAAGTATTCAAATTTTCTTAAGTAATCCACTTAGCATTCATCATAAAGTATGGAAAATATTCTCATTTATATGTATAGATATGCTTAGGAAGCATCCATATGCATGTTATACATGTTGAGAAAGAAATGAAGTGATGTGTGTTTTATGAATTTGGTTCACTTTACGTAATCTTCAAAATATCTTTCTTTTTTAATAGGTTTATTTAGAATTGATCTAAACTTAAGATTAATTAAAATATATAATAAAACATTCACTAAACAAAACTAAGCATGAATCCACTTTAGAAATTACTTAAGGTAGGGAAAGAAAGAGAAGTTCTCTTCTCTTTTCCCTCTCTTTAAAACTTAGTAATTAATTGTAGGATTCACTCAAACCTAAACAAAGAATCAATAAAATCAACCCAAATAAACTAAACACTTAAATGAAACCACCCATCTAAGTTGAACATCGTCACACTTAGAAAATTCAAACCTTAAAATCATAACTAAGCATACCACACAAACCTTCTAAAACACACACATTAGGCTAAGTCATCACTTCTAGCTTTAGGTTAGGGTAGTGCATGGCTTGATGATTACTTTTGTTTTGTGATATTTATTTTAGTTTGGATGTTAGGGTGAATGTGTGTAGAATGAATGGTAGGACAATTTAGTCTAATCATTATTTTTTGTAGGGGATTATACTTAAAGGGCGATGTAATGAAAAAAATATAACTGCTTTTGTTGTGCAGGTGCTCATGCCCCTAAGCATAATCCAATAAGCCAGGTGGACTTGGTTACCCACGTGTGAGGTGCTGAGTCCAATATACATGCTTAGAATTTGTATGGTTTGTTTAGTTAATCTCTATTTTGTAGGTGTTAGTCAGATTTACTTTTCCTTTTCATGTACTTTTATAATTAGGATTTTGGAATGATTGTTATGAGAGACTAGGATGAGCATTGGTCATAAGATTACATCTTATAAACCATGTGAAGCTTTTGGTACAACCACCTTCCAACCATCCAAAAGAAGGAACCAAAGGAAGAAACAAGAAAGAAGAAAGAAGAAATGAAGACCCCCATAACATGAATTTCCTTACTTGATTGTAAATTAATTCATTTGTGATCCGGGTTATATAAGGGTAGAGCTCGGCTATCCAATTTATTTTTGGGTTTATGCAGTGGCGCCTGACCATAAATGGTCTTTTTATTCTTTTGTGTTAACTTTATAAAATGTGCAATATTTTTTTAGCTTGTGCACTAAGATGGCATATTTTTCTAGTTTCTTCCTTACTTTGAAGTATAGCCTGGATGACGATTAGGCTCTTAGGAAAAAATAAATCTTCTGCCAAATTAATCAACTCAAAATTAAATATAAATAATTTATAACATCATTTAAAGCTTAAGTCAAACAATCAAGATAAAAGAATTAGTAGCCCCTTAGCTGGATGAGTATTTATTTTATAACATCATGCACAAATGCATATTATTTTCACTCTTAATTGCAAGGCTTCAACCTTTGCCAGAGAAACTTAGATTGACCTTTGAGATCCATGGTGGAAACACACTTCCCCCCTTCTCACTGATTTTGGTCAATAATATTACTTCTCATGCATTAGGCATATGAATCTTATAAGCCTGAGTCAAATGATTGTCCATGAATGAAAATAACATGTAATATGATTTAGGTCATTTGAAGAATGAAAATAATATTACTTTTCATGCATTAGAATTTATTTCAATTCTGATAGATCGATCTTTAGATGGCACAGTAGATTTCATGGAAAAGAAGGAGATCCTAGAATACAACTAGTCTGATGAGGAGAAGATCAGCTTTGATCTCAATGAAGATGATTTATTGGAAGACTCAGGTGAGGTTTGCATGGTAGATACCAAGGGATCCCTCCTCAGAGAGCAGTAGGCTATAGAAGGTGATGAGGTTGAGCAAGAAGACACATCCCAATCAGCCCAATAACTCTGATATCAATTAAAATAAAAAGATGAACAAATAGATAGGATGGCAAGGCATCTTGAGAACTTGTTAGCATCAGTCCCAGTACTTCAGAAATAAGCCCCAGCAATTCATCCTACTACAACTAAGACTGGTCAGCTAGAGTTAGTGCATGTCTTGGACCCAGCCAAGACCTTACCTCTTATCGAGCAAGGTAGCACTAGCATGTATAGGAAGGTAGTAGAAAGTACATCCATATAGGAGAAAGATATCAAGTATATGGTTGAGCAGTAGGTGAAGGAAGCGTTGGCTCAAGCCTGTGGAGGATCATCAATTCCAAAGGGTAGACCCTACCTAGAGGAATTTGATGCAATCCAATATCCCAAGGGTTTCATGCCACCTTCCTTCATGAGTTTTGATGGCAATAAAACCCGAGACAGCATATTGCACACTTTAGGACTAGTTGTTGTAATGCCGGTGGCAGTGACGCTTTGCTATTCCACCTCTTCGTTAGTAGCCTAGCAGGGATAGCTTTTGATTGGTATGTTCAACTTCCCAACTGTTCAGTGAAGATATTTGTTGAGTTGGAGCAACTCTTTATCAAGAGGTTTTTTGGAGCTTAGCAAAGGGTTACTATTGGTGATCTCATTATAGCACAACAACACCCACGTGAGTCCCTTGTTGACTACGTTCTTAGATGGCATAACGTGAGTATGAAATGTGAGTTGCGACTGTCTGAACAACATGCCATTGAGATTCTTCTAAAGAATATCCATGGCCCGATCGGCTTCATGCTTAAGGGCTTCACCATCAAAACCTTTGAGAAGTTAATCAACAAGGCAGCTAGTCAAGGAGAGGCCAAATAGTCTCCTTTTCAAGACCAGTTGCTAAAAGCAAAGCCGTGGAAGGTATACGAGAAGAATCCCGGGGCAGTGATAGAAATGGATAAGGCGAAGCAACCAGCTAGAGATCAGTCCGAGAGACCACGACCTCAGCAGCCTTCACTTCCACCTTCTCTACCACCATCGAAGTATCCCTAATGGCCGCCACAATAACCTCCATGGCCTACTCAGCCCCCTCAACCATATCATCAGTAGCAGCGGCACAAATAATTGCCGCCAGGTAGCTATGGTTCACCTACTCTTTTGGATAAACTCAATAAACCTTATTCATTTAAGAGGAAAGTAATCAGGAAGATCTTTAAGAATCTCTTAAAGAAGCTTGATTTTCAGCTACCCGAGCCTAGGAGACCGGAGGAAGTGGGTAAAAGTCATGATCCTAACTTTTGCCCCTACCACTAGGGGTGTAAGCGAAGAGCTTTGTCTTGTTAGGTGTTCTCGTTTGAAATTTATTTGTGTTCGCTGTTTATATATCGAGCTTGAAATGTCTGTTAGTGTTCGTTTAACTAAAGCGAGCTAGCTGTCCCACAATAAACTTTTTTGACAGAGGGAAGATTCGAACCTGGGCCATCTTTTGCATAACAAAAGTTTTAACCACTAAGCCATACTTACATTTATAATATGTAAATGTGTTCATATATATAATAATAATAATAATAATAATAATAATAATAAATAAAAATAATAGTAATAAAATAATAATAATAATAATAATAAATAAAAATAATAGTAATAAAATAATAATAATAATACTAATAAATAAAAATAATAGTAATACAATAATAATAATAATAGTAATAAATAATATTAATAATATAATATAATATAATATAATTTTTTATTTTGAGCTAAATCGAGCCGAACACGATCGAACAAATGATTGTTCATGTTCTACTTTTATCTCGAGCTTGAAATTTTAGGTGTTAACGTTTAGTTAATGAATAGGCGAAGCTACATAAACCAAACTGTTCTGATGAGCTTTTTTTAATACCTACCACTATATGCTAGGTCATGTTTTGGAGGATTGCTTCACATTTAAGGACTGGCTTGAATATAGCTTCAAGACCGATGTTGTAGTTATCCCGAAGGAATACCTTGTGGAACAACCATCCAGTTCCATTAGGGTAATCCTTGGAGATACTTGTGATCCTTCCAAAACCAAAGAAGGTTGGGATATCTCCTTACCCAAAACCTCTAAAAAGATTGTCCATAAAATCAAGAAACTTTCCTTACAGGTGCCTAAGTCATCTCAAACCTGGAATATCAGGGAAGATTTGCAAGTTGCCAGAGCCAACTCAAGAAAAGGGGGAGCTCAACTGTCACACCCCAAATGACCCCCCTATTCTAGGGTCAGTCTGAGGTGTAACAGAATAGGATGACTCGATTAGACACAGATTCCACCAACACATTCCAACATGTGATATTGCGGAACAAACAAGTGAAATTTGTATCTCATCAAATCATCACAAATAAATTCATATATTGATTTTCTTAACTAATTAATTCATATCACAAAATTGGAAGCATGAGAATCTTCAATTTTCTACACAAATACAAAGAAACTAAAGGCATCAGTATTAAATTTTGTACGTACCCAAAATGCCTTTATAATCTTCCAAAACTATGCACCCAAAACTGTACAAATCAATAAAACTGACTAGCTTCTACCCACCTCATCCTTGCCTGAAATTATTAACGGTATCATCATAAGCTAAAGCTTAGTGAGGCAAATAATGCTAAAGTAAGCTTAGAATAAGACATTAGAAATAATCGTGCATGTACATTTGAAATTTGCAAGAAAGTATAGGAGAATATGTCTATATGTCTAATGATTTTGGGGTGTGAAAAATATTGGAGTATATTTTAATATGCATGAATAAAAGAAAAACCAAGTAAAAAATGTGAAATTTTAAATTACTTTTTTTTTGGATATTACATCAGCATTAGCATGTGCCTGCCCGGGATAGCCCAGTAGTGCAACCACCGACTGAGTCTAGCCACCAGTTTACCATTACAACTACCACTACTTCAGTTAGTTCTTCTTCTGCTAGTAGACATCTTGTATCGATGAATGATTGCATCAAATCCCTCGCCCCTCTAACTTTACTTGATTTCTACTTTGTACCTCATATCAAATACAAGAAATTGAAGAATAAAGCTAGCTTGAATTACATCTGTGTCACTTTTGATGGGTTGTCTACTTCTATTCTTAATGATAACTCTTCAAATCAAATAACAATAATAATTATGATCATCCTCTTTCTGATTCAGAGTTAGACCTTCCTACTTTGAATACCATGGGTTCACCTCTTGAGATAGACTTGGAATCATCTGATCCTGAGGGTCCCATAGGAGAAGCTGTAGGTGAGCCTGATGTACAGGTAGAACCTTCCATTGCCCTGCCACAAGAGATCACCGAAGTCAACCTTCTTAGTGACAAGGTTCTACCTCCTAGGACAGCACCTCAAGATAGAGGAAAATAAGTTATTGGTATAGAGGATCAAGAAGCCCCTCCACAGGATGCTCCACCCTTGGATATGCTTGTAAAGGATCAGCCCAATGTGGACTACAATGTCCTCTCTCATTTAAGAAAGTTGTCATCTAAACTAAGCATATAGGATGCCCTTATCTTATCCAAAGAGATAAGGGAATCATTAATCAAGGCTCTCCTTGATCCTGAGAAATACTTAGCGCAGTTGATCACTATTGGTGAGGAGGCACATTACACAAAAGAAGCCCAAGGGATTACTTTCACAGATGAAGACCTTCTTCTAGGAGACTTGGAGCATAATCGTCCCCTCTACATCATAATTGACATGGGCAGATTCATGAATGACAGAGTTCTTGTCGATCCAGGTGCATCGGTGAACATTATGAACCTAAAGATCCTTATCTATTTAAGGATTGACATCTCCACACACCGAGAAGATTGGATGATATTGAGAGGATTCAATGAACAAGGTGAGCAGGCTTTAGGTTCCATAGTGTTACCTTTGGAGATAGGTGACACGAAGACTGAAGCTAAGTTTTACATCATTGATTAAAATACTTCATTCGCTGCTTTGCTCGGTAGGCCTTGGATACATTAGAGCAAGATAATTCTATCCTCCCTCCATCAGTGCATCAAGCTCAGAAAGGATGGGTTTGAATACCATGTCAATGGAAATGAAAAGCCATTTTCAGTTAGAGAGGTTGAGATTTATAAGGATGTGATCTACTATCTTCCTCAAAACACTCTTTCGCATGAATTTGGACAAAATTCAAAAGAAAAAGAAAAAGAAAATGCAAAAGAAAAAGAGAAGAAAAATGAAAATCCAAGTGAACAAGAAAGGAGAATTGAAGAAAAAATAGATCTACATATCACATTCCACCCACAGTTCATTCCTTCATATGGACATATGGGTAGGATGACTAAACCTCAACCAGGCAGAGGCAGAGGTAGTTATAGAGTTGGAAGACTCCCTAGTTGGTTATCAGCCAATAGGGGTTATGTTTCAGTTCATAGGAGTACCCCTACTATTCACATAGACTTAGAATCTAGTTTGGAGGATGAGTCTAATGTGATTAGCATTCCAGCCAACCTCTCTCAGTGGGTTCCATTGGAGGTGACTTTTGATCTAGACAGAAATGAAGACTGGGGGTCTAGACAAAGCAAAGTATTTGAATCAGATTTATGTGAGACTATTAGGCAACTGCTGGGAACCTTAGCTCTAACCTCATTTTCATCCCAAAAAGTTGAAGGTTTAGTAGTTAAGGAAGCCCCTAAGTCTTCCAATGATATAAAGCTGAAGAGATTCTTTTTAGGATCAACATCCTCAAGTCCTGAAGTTGAAGTAGAACTTGAGGAGGGTTCATTCAAAGAATTAATGGAATTATCATTTAACTTTTACTCGCCTTATGCTCATATTTTTATACATAAAGGTTTGGTTCCTCACACATGTTCCGGGCATAGATCAGAGTACTTTGAAAAGCTATGGAATAATACAGGCAGGGAAGCACAATCCAAAGTAGGACTAGGATTCGGTACGGTGGGTCCAGTCAATGATGATGATTACTGCTTAGTTGTTACCAATCATTTGGAATCTGATAGGTTCTTTTCACACAACACCAACTCTTATGAGAATGTGTGTTTAGAAACCTCAGATGATCTAGATGATCTCCAAATCAATGATGCACCTCCAGAATTTGAAGAGAAGATCCATTCAATAATTGACAAGCTTAAAGAAATCAATCTCGGGATAGAAGAAAATCCACGCCTGACATACATCAGTTTGTTGTTGAATGAAGAAGAAACTAATGACTTAGTTAGGCTATTGATTGAGTTTATAGACTGCTTCGCATGGAATTATAAAGAAATACCCAGATTATCTCCTAATGTAGTGGTCACAAGCTAGCAATAGATCCTAGAACTAACCTTATCAAGCAAGCTCCTAGACGCATGCGATTAGAAATTGAACAACAGGTCATTTTTGAAATTAAGAAATTGATCAATGTTGGTTTCTTTAGGGAAGAAAAATATACTACCTGGTTAGCTAGTGTCATCCCAATTAAGAAGAAGTGACCAAATTCACATATGCATCGATTTTAGGGACTTAAATGAGGCATGTCCTAAGGATGAGTTTCCTCTTCCTATACTTGAACTAATGGTGGGCATTACCTCATCTCATGCAATTTTCTCTTTCATGGATGGGTCATCTGGCTACAACCAAATCAAGATGTCTCCTAAAGTTGAAAGAAACACTACTTTCTAAACCTTGATCAAAATCTTTTATTATAGGGTCATGTCTTTCGGCCTTAAAAATGCTGGTGCTATATACCAACAGGCCATGACTCAGATCTTCAATGAACTCATCCATCATCAGGTTGAGTGCTATGTTGATGATCTAGTAGTCAAGAGCATAGAAAAGGAAGACCACCTCTTTGACATGAGAGTAGTTTTTGAACGGTTAAGATAATATAACCTCAAAATGAATCCCCTGAAGTGTGCATTTGGAGTAGCTTCAGGGAAATTTCTTGGGTTTATTGTCTAACAAGGGAATAAATAGATCCGAAAGATCAAAGCTATCTTAGAAATGCCACCTCCTAAGAGTTTAACTCAACTCAGATCCTTTCAAGGATGGCTAGCATATCTAAGATGCATCATTTCCAACCTATCAGGGAGATGCAAGCCATTCTTAGCACTTGTCAAAAAGGATGCCAAGTTCAAGTGGGATGATAAGCGTCAACATGCCTTTAAAGATATCAAGCATTTGGTGAAGCGCCTTAGACCTATCGGCACCACTCATCCTCTACACTCATGCATTGGATGACTCTTTCGGTGCTCTGTTGGCCCAAGCCAATGACGAAGGGAAGGAGAATGCTCTCTACTACCTCATCCATCGTCTGATTTCTGTTGAAGCAAACTATCCACCTATTGAGAAATATTTCCTAGCTTTAATTTTTGCCACTCAAAAGTTACGACACTACATGCTTTCTCATAAAGTAAACTTGATCTCCAGAACTAATCCACTGCAGTACCTCATGACACGGCCAATGCTATTCGGATATTTGGCACGATGGTTCATGATCCTCTCGCTGTTCGATATCACATTTGTACCCCTCCATGCAGTAAAAGGATAAGCACTAGCAGATTTCTTAGTAGCACACCCACTTGCTGCTGATTCTTTACTTAATGATGATCTCCCTAATGAACAAATCATGAACTTAGTGGAGGTTGACAACCATCGATAGGAGATATATTTTGATGGTGCAGCTTCTTTTCATAAAAGGGAAGCACCACGATCTACTCTTCTAGGAAAGGCAAGGGTAGGAATAGTTCTCCTAACTCTAGACCGCGATGTGATGAGATTCTCATACTATCTTTCCAACCCCTACAACAATAACAAAGGCAAGTAGGGTTTATATTAAATTGAGTTCTAAAGTTCTCTATGGGGGCAAGCCCCTATAGTTAATTACATTCTAAGGAAGGTGAATTCCTTAAGTATACTCTCGATTAAAGTAGGCAATTATTGTCTCCAAAGATTTGAACGATAAGACTATCAATAAATTGGTTATATTAAAAAATCAAATGGGATAGATCAAAAAGAGAGATTTAATATTGAAGCCAAAGGAGATGAGTAGGGAATGCTCATGATACTAGGAAACCTAGAGAGCATTCCAACCTGTCATATGGTTGGGCTTTATATATTTGAAATTGAGGAGAATTATTTGTTTGAGTTGAATTTTTATTAGATTGCTAGGGCTTATAATCCCACAATACAAGATTATGGAAATGCCTAAGAGAAGAGGATTTATGCTTGTAGCCCGAAGAAAATAATAACCTCAAATCTTAAGTCTAAGGAGCTTTAGTAAGAGATAAAGCATGACCTAAATCTAACCACAAAATGGGTATAAGGTTTACCTCCACAAGAAAGGGTAAATCACCTGACTACTGGACTTATAATCGCTTGGAGTGGTAGCCAGCTAACTTCTCCTACACTTTAAATCCATGTAGGCAAGTCATATAATTTTGCAAGATAGTTGGATTATTATTGTTTAGACAGAAACTATAATCCTTAAACCCACTTCCTAAGAGACTAGAGCATGAGTGGTATGAGCAATAATTTAGTATAATACAAATCTTTATAAATTTTATTTAATTTTGGACTCTTCATTTTGATAATGGCCATAGGATTTTTATATGTCTAAATGCATGATGAAATGAGATTATTGGCTAAATCAAAAAGAAATAGGTGTTTTCTTCCACAGAGAGACCCTCAAAGGTCAACTCTTCCCCTATTGTGTAAGGATGGAAATCCTCTCTTAGCAAAAGTGAAGCATATGAATGCATGATATTAAATATATAACATTCAGCTAAGGGGTTGCTAAATCTTTTAATTATCTTGATTTAATGCCTAGTCTTTATAAGAGGTTATGAGTTACTTAGAAAATTTAGTTATGAGTTGTAGTTGGGGTAGAAAAATTAATTTTTTCCTAAGAGTCTAATCGGATCCAGGCCACACATTAAATCATCTTTCATAAAGAAACTATGAAGAGGCATGTCATTTCTACTGTGCAATTTAAACATAACATCAAGCATTTTATTAATCCAATGCAAAAGAATAAAAGGTTGTTTGTGAAAATTCATACAAAGAAAGAGAAATGGATAGCTGAGCTATACCCTTATACAACCCGATATATGAAAGAATAATTATAATTTATAAATGAATAAATGTTATGGGGGTCTTCTTATCTTCTTTCTTCATATCTCCTTCATTTCTCCATTTAGATGTGCTTGCTTCAATGGCATCATAAGGCCTCCTAGGACAAAACCTTCTGGCCACTATTCATCCTAATCCCCTATAACACTAATCCTAATTATGAATACAAAATTATATTAAAAATAGAAAAAATAAATAAATCTAACTACACCTGCAAAATAAGTGTTAGTTAAATACACCATACAACCCAAGCAGTTATATGAATAATTTGGACTTAGCACCCTACACATGGATAATCAAGCCCCACTTGTCCTAATTTAAATTATGCTTAGGGATTAAGCAATCCTGCAAAAAAGAGTATTCATATTTATTTTATGAACCCCTTAAGCACAATCTTCTACAAAAAAAAATATGATTAGGCTAATCATGACCTAACATCCAGTCTATGAAGCATACACCCTAACATACAGTCTAAAATAATACATCATAAAACCAAACATATATCACTCCATGCACCACCCTAACATAAAGCTAGAAATAATGACTTAATCCTAAAGTGTGTGTATTAAGGCTAGTGTGGTATGCCTTAATGAGTCTTTATTATAATTTTATAAGTATGAAAGGATTCAATTATAAAGGATTGTTTCATTTTAAGTGACTTACTTGATTTGCAACTTTCACTTAATATTTGCTTTTATTTCGTTTGGTTTACGCCTAGCAACTAAGTGTTATCAAGAAAAGACAAAAGAGTGTTACTCTCTTTTATCCCAATCCTAAGCCACATCTAAAGCATATTAATTAATCATTTTTTTTACTGAATGGCATATTACATATTTTAAATTAATCTTAAGTTTAGGTTCACTTTAAATAATCTCATTCAATAAGAAAGGAATCTTAAGATTAATTAGAATTAAATACTGTGCTGAAAAGTTTTTTTATATATCTGTATTCATCTATCCCCTTTCAAAAAAGAGGATAAATGAAAACAAAATTATAAAATGTCTGATTGGGATGCCACACAGATCTACAGATGTTCTTATTAGGGTGATCAAGTATGGCAATGAGGAGAGGTGTATTATCTTGAAAGATAGAAGTCACCACCCTACAATCAACCTAATCACCTCAATAAGGACTCCTAAAGATTATGGGTCTTCGGAATGTACCAGAGATTCTTCCCCTACTTTACATGAAAAAGTAAAGCAGGGTTTATTTTAAATCGAGTTCGTTAAATTCCCTATAGGAGCAATCCCCCATAGTTAATTACATCCAAAGGAACGAGATTCCTTAGGAATACTCTCGATTAACTTAAATAATCATTGTCTCTAAAGATTTTGAAAGGATAGGACTATCAATTGATTGGCTTATTTTTAGAAAGTCAAGTGTGATCGATCAAAAGGAGAGAGTTTTAATTGAAGCCAAATGGAAACAAGTAGGGGATGCTTAAGATACTAGGAAGCCTAGTAAGCATCCCAAACTACCCTATGGTTGGGCTTTACATTTTGAAATTGAATTAATTTGATTGAGTTAAATTTTTATTAGAATACTAGGGCTTATAATTCCATGATATAAGGCCACTGAAATGCCTAAGAGATGAGAATTTATGCTCATAGCCTACAAAAGAAAGTAGCAACCTCTAAACCTAAATCTAGGGAGCTTTTGTGAGGACCAAAAGCACGACCTAAATCTAAGGTGAAAATGAGTATTTGATTTACCTCCACAAGAGAGGGTAAACCACGACTTACTGGACTTGCACGGGGGGTGGTACAACTACTCCTCCTACGGTTTTAAAATATGTAGGCAATTCATATGTTTATGCAAGATAGCAAAGTTGTTATTTATTTAGAAAGATACTAAGTCCTTAAACACACTCTCTAAGAGACTAGATCATGTAAGGGCATGCTTTTAATGACTTAAATCTAATGCAAATTTTTCATATATTTTATTTTTATTTTTGGACAATCAATTTGACACAAGCTTTAGGATTCTTTATGCATGATGCATGAAAAATTAGATTATGGGCCAAAATCAACAAGATAAGGAGGGTTGTTTCCACCATGGCTCTTACAGGTCAAGCCAAGTTCTCTGGCAAAGGTGGAAGCCCCCCAATCAAGAGTGAAACAATATACTTTTTATGCTTGACGTTAGAAAATAAAGTACATATCCAGCTAAGGGGTTGTTGATTCTTTTATCTTGATTTTAACTTAGGCTTTAGATGAGATTATGAGTTATTTATTTTTAATTTTAAGTTAATTAATTTGGTAGAAGATTTATTTTCTCCTAAGATCCTAATCATCTTCCAGGCCATACATCAAAGCAAGGAAGAAATTATGAAAAGATTCCATCTTAATTCGTAAGTTAAACAAACATCAATCAATTTATAAAACTAGCGCAAAAGAATACAAGGTCATTTGTGGTCGGGCTCCACAGCACAGACCTGAAAACCAATTGAGTAGCCGAGCTCTACCCGTGTACAACTCGCATTATAAATGAATAAATTACAATAAAGTAAAGAATTCATGTAATGAGGGTCTTCATTCTTCATTTCTTCTTTCTTCTTTCTTCTTTCTTTTTTTGGTTCCTTCTTTTGGTTCCTTCTTTAGGATGGTTGGAAT
The DNA here is from genome assembly GCA_021442155.1 of Cymbidium sinense. NCBI lineage: Eukaryota > Viridiplantae > Streptophyta > Magnoliopsida > Asparagales > Orchidaceae > Cymbidium > Cymbidium sinense. Next base: position 141,960,826 of record CM038215.1, read on the forward strand.
ATGGTTGCTCCAAAGGCTTCACATGGTACATAATATGAAATCTTATGACCAATGCTCATCCTAATCCCCCATAATAATCATTTCAAAATCCTAATTGTAAAATTGCATGAAAAGGAAAAGTAAATCTAACTAACACCTACAAAATAGAGATTATCTAAGCAAACCATATAAATCCCAAGCATGTATGAGCAAATATTGGACTTAGCACCCAACATATGGGAAACCAAGTACACCTGGCCTATTGGATTATGTTTAGGTGTATATGCACCTGCACAGTAAAATCCATTTGTATTTTTATTATAGCGCCCCTTTAGCACAATCCCCTGCAAAAGACAATGATTAGAATAAATCATCCTACCATTCAGTCAATGCTTATTCACCTTAACATCCAGACTAAAACATCACATCATAAAATAAAAGCAAATATCAAACCATGCACTGCCCTAACATAGGACAAGAAGTGGTGACTTAGCCTAATGTGTGTGTTATTTAAGGTTTGTGGGTATGCTTAGCTAGACTTTAAGGTTGAAGTTTTCTAAGCATGAAAATATTCAACTTAGAGGGTTTGTTTCATGTAAGTGATTTAGTTGCTTTGTTTTATTTTATTTTGTATTTTTATTTGGTTTTAAGTGAATCCAACAATTAATTACTAAGTTATAAAGAGAGGGAAAGAAAAGAGAACCTCACTTTTCTCCCTACCTTAAATAATTTCTAAAGTAGATTTATGTTTGATTTTTGTTTAATGAATATTTCATTATGTGTTTTAATTAATCCTAAGTTTAGATTTTCCATAAATAAACATATTCAAAAAGAAAGGTATTTTAAGATAAAGTAAAGTGAAATACTATCATAAAATATACATCACTTCATTTCATTCTCAACATGCATATAGATGAATCCTAAGCATATCTATACATTAAATGGGAATGTTTAGCACACCTTAATGATGAATGCTAAGTATTATTGCTTAAGAAAATTGGGATGCTTTATGATGCATGATTTTCATTAAGTAGAAAAGACGGATTTCTTTTTATCCATTTTTCACATGCATATTTATATGTATGAAAGGCATAAGTGAGTACGGCGCCATTATTAGCACCAGGGATATAAGGTACAAGACCTACTTAGGGCTACTTAAAGCCTCGCAACCCCGGGGTTGTCCAAACTAATATACTACTTTCCTTAAAGATATACGCATGTACAAAAGAAATGAATGGAAAAAGGAAGACGCAAAGGTTTATGTTTATTTGTTTTATATATTTATTCAATTTATATATGCAAGTGTGGATGTCCTTCTTAAGTAATAACATAGGAATGAATAGGAAAGGATTTAAGCAAGTGGTGTGTTCTTTTCAAATGAACTATACACTTTGTTAAATCTATTCAAACTATGCTAAGAAGGAAAAAACATTAACATCTTTATATTTTTACTCACATGCAAGCTTCTAAATAATCATAAGTAGCATACCTTATAGTTTTGATAATTGTTATATAAGTTTTGAAAATAATATTAAAATTAAGAGTGATAATAGCCATTCATATTCTTATTTTAGCCAAAACATGCAATTTGACATAAAGGAAACATTTCATTTTTAATTTAATTTTTTTAAAAGCATGAATGCATGAATTTCATATGGCATACACATTTAGTATGTTTGAAAAGAAATAAAGTGATGAAAGTAAGTAAATTCATTTGCCTTAATTAATTCCTAAAGATAATCCTATGAATAAGATTATTTAAAGTAAATCAAATTTATTTTAAAGAAAGTTTGAATTTTATTTGAGTTTGATTTCAATTTGAGAAATGTGAGATGAGTTTGCTGGTCCTAACCCATTCCCTCATATGTGAGTTGTTTAAGTTCAATTTTTAAGTGAGTAGGTCAATTTTATACCTTAGTTAAGTTAAGGTGTGAATTAAGTGTGTTAACTACCCCTTGCCTACACCACTTTAACATATTTAATCACATAATTATGAGCCAATGATATGACACAAAACCACACAAGAAAATTAAATCAGTAATGCACCTAGAAAAGAAAGGGCCTAATGCAATTGGCTCATAATTAGTGATTAATTGAATTAAAGAGTTTAATTTAAGTACTTTCAAAACCCTTCCCACACATGTGGGTTGGATTTTGATTTCTTTAGGCTACTTGGGTTATTGAACACCCAACCATCTACCCGACATGAATTAGTTAAGTTCTGTAGTGTTTTAAATTTAAATTTTTGATTAATTGAGTCATTTTTATTAAGTGATTAAATTATTTAATTAATTTTGTACCTTAATTAGATTTTAATCTAAATGAAATAAACTTAGGGAAAACGATATGGGAAAGAATCCCTAATCTCATTCCCTAAGTCCACATCCTATCCTGAGGTAATTAGTAAAATTAATTAGTGCATTTATCATTATTTAAAAAGTTAATTAATCATTTAATGGATTAAGAGAGTAATTAAGAATGAGCCAAGCAAATACCCTAATTAAGCCACTAATAAATTCCAAGAAAATCATGGGAGGCAGAGGTCATCCCATTAATCAACCCTAGGAAGTTTGTAATTAATCAGTGGAATGATTAAGGAGTAAACACTACCATTACTGATCTTAAGTCCGGATGTGAAAATTAGAGGGTTGCAATAGGTAGTCGACAGCCAGCATAAAACTTGTCAAAATAATCATGACATGAATCTTTTAAATCATTATATTAATGCTAGGGCGCCCCTTAGAAGCGACACATTGTATGGCTTAAATACAGTGAAAAATATGCAAGGGCCGCTACATCGGCACTCAGGTGCAGTATTAAATAAGCAAAGGTTCCCACATTATGGACGGATGTGGGCAAAGAAGTTAGTCCATAAAACTAGAATTAGGTTAGGATCTTGGAATATAGGTACTCTTATAGGTAAATTAATGGAATTAATAGATATTACGGTTCATAGAAAAATAAAAATTTTATGTGTTCAAAAAACTAAATGGGTTGGGGAGAAGGCCAAGGAGATTGATAGTTTAGGTTTTAAACTTTGGTATGAGAAGTCAAACTAGAAATGGTGTGGGTGTGATTATAGATAAAAGTTTGAAGGATAATATTATAAATATTAATAGATGTAGAGATAGAATTATAGCTTTAAAGATTATTAGTGATACTAAGATTATCAATGTTATATGTGTTTATGCTCCTCAAGTACGTTTGGATGTAAGCTCAAAAGAAAAATTTTGGAATGAATTTAAGGGATTAATACAAAAGATACCCCTTGAAGAAAAAGTATTTATTAGAGGAGATTTAAATGGATATGTTGGTAGAGTGGTAGAAGATTTTAAAAGTGTTCATGGAGGTTATGGATTTGGAGTGACTAATGAAGAAGGTAGGACTATATTAGATTTTGCCTTAGCTTATGATTTTGTAGTTGTTAATACTTTATTTAAGAAAAGAGATGAACATATTATTACTTATAAAAATAGATCTAGTAAAACACAGATTGATTATTTTCTAATGAGAGAAATAGATTGTTTAGATTGTAAAGATTCTAAGGTCATTCCAAGTGAAAGTTTAAGTACCCAACATCGATTGTTAGTTTTAGATTTTAAGATGAAAGATCATAAGAGAAAAAATAAATCAAATTATTATCCTAGGATTAGATAGGGACACTTAAAGAATACAAATAAAAATATTTTTAAGAGCAAGCTACAAGAGCTTAGAATTTGGGATGTTCATAAAGAAGCTAATATTATGTGAAAAAAAATAGCAAGTGAAATTAAGCAAGTTGCTAAAAATATGCTTAGAGAATCAAAAGGAAAAGCTTCTTTTAATAAAAATAGTTGGTGGTGGAGTTAGAGTATACAAAAAAATATAAGAAATAAGAAGCATTATTATAAAATTTAGTTTCGATGTAAAAATTAGGAGAATTGAGAAAGATATAAAATGGCCTATAGAGATTCTAAGAAAGCAATATATGATGCAAAAAAAAATTAGCTTTTAGTGATTTATACAATAGATTAGATACCAAAGAAGATGAAAGATGTATGCATAAGTTAGCCAACCAAAGAGACAGGAGAAGTAAAGACCTAGTTCAAGTGAGGTGTATTAAGGATGAAGATAATAAAGTACTTTTCTTAGAAAAGGATATTGAAAATAGGTGGATGAGATATTTTAATAAACTTTTCAATGAAGGATCTAAATGTATGATTAATTTTAGCAACCTTAATACCCTAAATAAAAATAGAGAATTTTTGTTATCATCATATTAGTAAATCTGAAGTTAGAGAAGCTTTAAAAAAAATGAAATGTGAAAAAGTGGTAGGACCTGATGATATTCCAATAGAAGTGTGGAAATGTTTAGGAGATTAAGGAATTTCTTGGCTTATAAATCTTTTTAATGTTATTTTAAAGACTAAAAAGATGGGAAATGAGTGGAGAAAGAGTTTGTTGGTTCCTATATTTAAGAGTAAAGGTGATGCACAAGAGTGTGCAAATTATAGAGGAATTAAGTTAATGTGTCATACATTAAAATTATGGGGGAGAGTAATTGAGCATAGGTTACGATGTGATACAAAAGTTTCTCACAATCAGTTCAGTTTTATGTCAGATAGATCTACTATGGATGCTAGACATTTGTTAAGAGGTTTGATGGTGAAGTATAGAGAAAGTAAGGAGGATTTACATATGATATTTATTGATTTAGAGAAAGCTTATGATAAAGTTTCAAGAGATGTTCTTTGGAGAGATCTAGAACAGAAAGGAGTTAATAAGGATATGTATACTAGAGCTGTTACTTGTGTCCAAACACAAGGAGGATTGACAACATATTTTCCCATTTCAATTGGATTACATCAAGGATTAGCTTTAAGACCTTATCTCTTTGCTTTAGTTATGGATGTTCTTACTAGGCATTTACAAGAAGATGTACCTTGGTGTATGCTTTTTGTTGATGATATTCTTCTTGTTGATAAGACTAAAGAGGGAGTCCAAGAGAAACTTGAATTATGGAGATCAACATTAGAGTCTAAAGATTTTTGTTTAAGTAGATCTAAACTGAATATATGGAGTGTAATTTTAGTTGTAGAAGTTCTACTGGTAGTGTTGTGCCATTAGGTGAACAAGTCATTAATGAGAGTGAATGACTCAGATATTTAGGCTCTATTGTTCAAAATGATGGTGAAATAGATGGAGATGTTATTAGTAGAATTCAAGTTGGATGGTTGAAGTGGAGGAATGCATTTGGCCTATTTTGTGATAGAAAAGTTCCTCTTAAACTTAAGGGAAAATTTTAAAAGATGGTGGTAAGACTTGCAATGACTTATAGTGCAGAATGTTGGCTAATCATAAAACATAGTTAAGTGTTACAGAGATGAGGATGCTCAGGTGGATGAGTGGCTTTACTCTTAGAGATAAAATGCGAAATGAGTATGTTCAGGAAAAAGTTGGACTAGCTTCGGTGGAAGATAAGATTAGAGAGAGTTGTCTTAGATGGTTTGGCCACATAAAGTGTCAACCATACGATGACCCAGTTAGGAGAGTAAATGCATTAGATTTGCCTTATGTTAAGAAAGGTAGAGGTAGACCTAAAAAGACATGGTTAAGATGTATAAAAAATGACCTTAGTATACTTGAATTAAATGAGAATTTGACACATAATAGGACACAATGGAGATGAAGGATTCATATAGCCGACCCCACTTAGTGGGATAAAGGCTTGTTGTTGTTGTAATGATTAGGGAGTAATTAGTGTAAGTACATTCCCAATAAAACCCTAACTCACAAAATATCACTATTCAAAATCAAGTGAAATTAATTTTATAATATTCATCTTTGAATTACCTTTCCAATGCTTTTTATTTTGTATTTTCTAATTTTTCTATAATTAGTTTTGAATATTTAAAGTTTTCATGATTATTAAGTAATTAATCCCTAAATTATATGGCTAATCCCGTCAGCACCATGTGGAGGCTAACGTAGTGCGTGCTTTCCACATAGCGCGATAGGATAGGCCACTTAAGTTGCCACATCGTAGCGCCGCATCAGCTGCAACGCTACACGCTTTCTCCCCATCCATCTGATCTAAGATCCGACAACTAAGATCAAGCTCGCGATTCTTAAGGGGTTAATCCATGGATCCTACGCATCTTGATCATGGTCGTCCATCCAAAATGTACAAATGGATGACCCATGATCCATCCCTAATCTTCCATGTGGGAGAGGACATCCGTCCACTCTTTAGGGCAAGATCTGAGCTCGATTGAGCTCAGATTAAACTAAATTTAACCCACACCATGATCATGCAAGGGAGATTACATCTAACAGTCAAATTCTCATAAGGTGAGAATTTCTTTCACAAAGGACCACACCATGGATAATTTAAGCTCTGTTTGAGGGCATACCTCGCTGGAGGCTATCACTAGTGCTCAAATTTGATGAGGCAGCTTCGTCTGGTGGAGACAAAGCCTTGTTGAAAGTTTCAAGCCTTAGGGTTGAGTAGATCTCTCTATGGACCAAGCTCACCTTCAATTTCTTGCGTCCTTGATCGAAGTACCACCTCCCTTGCCTTGAGAACTTGGGAAAAGGTTTAGATAAGTTCAATTTAGTCCTCTCATGAAGTTTGCAAGAGGAATTAGCTTGGTTTTGTGTGTTGAGTGAGTTGAAAAAGTGAGGGAGCTCCCCTATTTTCAGTCTGAGAAAATAGAGGAATGGGGAATCTGAATTAGCTTTAGAAAACTTGGAGGAACTCTAGGATGCTAGCTCTAACTTCTTATTACTCAATCGAATGCAAGAGAGATGAGTTCAAATGAAATTAGAGGTTGTATATCTCCCCCTTGACGGATCGAACGATCGCAAGCTCCTTTGCCATTTTGATCCAATTGACCATATTCAATGGGTTGGTTAGGCTATTTTGAGGGGCATGGCATTCGATTTTGGCTAGAGAAGGTAGTGGAAGAGTTTGCCATGTGCAAAATACGGTGGAGGAATGAATCTCATGTGCTCATTTCTATGGGGGTGGTCGGTTTTGACCTTGGTTTGGGTTGGACTGACCCAAACCCAATGGGTCATGTGCACCATGTCTATTGGTGACCATTTGGTTCACTAAGAGGATGCCAAGTGTCCATAAAAAGGAATTGACCAAATTCCAAGTGGTTTTTATTTTAGGTTACCTTATGGCCTAGGGGTAAAATGGCCATTTGACTTTGATTTTAGTTTGAATGTGTTTGGTATGATTGAAAAATGGGTTAGGCCAAGTTTCATTGAATTTGGAGTTGGTTTGATATGATTTGGCTCATGTTGACCCATTTAAGTCAAAACTTCAACTGAAAATTGACAAATTAAGTCAAACCTGGTTAGTCAAGTTCATATGACCATTTGAAATATTTTGGTATCATTAGTTTGGTTCAATTTGATTTATATTTGAATTTGGTTCATTTGATTTCATTTAGGTCAGATGGGTTAAGTTGAGTCAATTTGACCCATTTGACCTATTTGGGTTAGGTCATGGGTTGGTTTATATTTGGTTGATCATTTAAAATGGATTATTATCTTTGTTTCCAATCAATTTGGTTTATATTTGGATTTGGCTCAATTTGATCTTTTAGGTCAAGTTGGGTTCAAGGTCAATTGGGCTAGGTTGTGTCTAGTTAGTCAATTGCGGCTTTGGTCAAGTTCAACGAGTGATTTGGAATGAAGTTGACCCATTAGTTTTAATCAATTTGTCTTAGATCAAGTTTTGACATATTTTAATTTTTTAGGTCAAATTTGGTCAACTTGGGTCAAGTGGCCAATTAGAGAAACTCAAATGATGATTTGGTCAAGTTCAAACATTGGTCATGAATGAGTTTTGATCAATAGTTTCAATCAATTTGGCCTATGGTGGATTTAAGCTAGTTTAAATTTTATTTTGGTCAAATGTTGACTTGGTCGACCATTAAGTTTGGCTTGGTTTGACCCAATTTGAGCGATTGATCATCTCATGATGATTGTTGCTCATAATGTGAGGCTTAGGTGGGCTTAGTTCAATCCAATTTGGTTAGGATTAGAATTTGGCTCAAAAGGGTACTTTAGGTCACTTTTGGTCAAGTGAGCCTAAGTGGGTCAAATGGCTTGGTCAAAGCTTGATTTGAGTTTGATTTAACTCACATATAGACTTATGATTGAAGTATAAATCCATTTGCAAGTGGTTTGGAGTCAAATGGATTTTGATCCACTTGACAATATCAAATTCAAAGGGTGAACATGAGTATGACTTGGGTTTGATTTTTGAATTTAGTTTTGGTTTGATGATTAGAGTTTGTATTTATATTTGGATTCATGATTGCAGGATTGATTGAATCATGAAGAAAAATCAAGGGTTTGACTTGATTTGAATTTGTTTTGGCTAAGTTCAAGATTTTGACTTGAAAGACTTAGGTTGAATTTTGATTGAATTTGAGTTTGAGTTTTGAATTGATTTGTGGTTTGTTGTTTAAAGTTTATGTTTATATTTGGATCCATGATTGTAGGATTGATCAAATCATGAAGAAAAATCAAGGGTTTGGCTTGATTTGAAATTGATTTGGCTATGTCCATGAGAGGGAATCAAAGGACTTAGGAAATATTTTTGAACTTGGATTTGAATTATCAATTTGGTTTGATTGATTTGAATTTATATTTTATTTATATATGTCAATATAAATGAGAATATAAATGGGTTGTGAGAAAATTCCTTGAATTTGAATTGATTTAGATTTGATTTAGGCTAAGTCCATAAGAGGGAATCAAAATAAATTAGGAAAGATTTTTGATTTGGATTTGAATTTTGAATTTGGTTTGATTAGTTTGAATTTATATTTCATTTATATATGTGAATATAAATGAGAATATAAATGGGTTATTAGAAAATTTCTTGAATTTGAATTGATTTGGATTTGATATAGGCTAAGTTCACAAAAGGTAATCAAAGGACTTAGGAAATATTCTTGGAGTTTGGAATCCAATCATGGGTTTCAATCATAAGTCTCAATTATTTAGAATTGATTCATGATTTGAGAAAATCCCTTAAGTTGGAATTGATTTAAGTTTTGACTTGAAAGAGGGAAGTGAGCATTTGGTTCAAGCTATAGGGTAGGCAAATTTTCCTAACACCCCTAAGACATGACCTATTCCTATGGCTAACTCTTCTAAGTCTCTAGGGCTAGGTTGAGTGTCTATCTAATTACTGGAAGTGTCTTATAACTAAGGAGACTCTTAGTGTCTAAGAGAAGTCCTATGTCTAAGATGGAGGGGTTGAGAGCTTATTCTAAAAATGAGATCAACAAATACTATCACATGACACATGTTCATTCATTTCTTCCCATCATATATAACATGCACATGATTAAATCCAAAGCATACCTATACATGCAATATGTTTTAGCACACTTAAATGATAGATATAAATATATGTATATTTAGAGTTTATATTTTCCTTTTGATTGAATTATTGTATCATATTGATTTAAAGCTTTATATAAATTTGTATACAAAATTACATAGGAATGAAATTAAATAGGTACATGTCATTGTTAACCCAGGAAGTAAGGTAATCAAATGACCTCTTTGAGGCTAGCTAAAGCCTCATGTTCCCGATATCTGAACTATATACCCATTACATTCAAATATATATAAATTTGCATACATAAACATAAGAAAGAGAGCTCCAAGTCATATGATTAAATAATTCAACAACTTAATCATTCATGAATGCATGGATTTTGGATAAAAGACAATGGGTTCTAATTCCATAATTAAATACACACACACATGTATAAGAGGCATAAGCTAGTACATGTCATTATTAACCAGGGAAGTGAGATAATCAAATGACATCCTTGGGGCTAGCTAAAGCCTTGTATTCCCGGGATGTCCACACTAAATATTTATTTTTCTCAAATACATATGGATGTATACATAAATAAAGGAAAGAAAACCATGCAAAAGTTATATTTTTATTTGATTGAAACATTTATGCATATGGAGTAAAGTCTTATCCAAACTATAATATTGAAATACATAAGAATGAAATCAAATGGAGTATGTGGCATTGTTAAACCAGGGAAGATAATAAAATGACCTCTTTGGGGCTAACTAAAGCCCCGTATTCCCAGGATGTCCGTGTTATATACCCATTAACATTCTTACTTATATAAATCAATACATGAATGAAAGAAAAGGAACTTCACTTCATACACTTAAGCTATAATCACATACCTCTCCTATGTATTTATAACTAGCATTCATAGCATATATAATCATTCATTTATAAATTTTGAAAAATAGATTTGGGTTTAATAATGATAATAGTCACACATATATTAATTTAAATCAACACATGCAAGCTTGACATAAAGGAAATTATTTGATTTAATTAATTTTAGAAAAATGATGAATGCATGATCACAAGTGACATACAATATTTAATATGATTGGAAAGAATTAAGGGACATAAGCACATGATTTCATTCAATCTAACTAATTCATAAGGGCAATCATACAAAATAAGCTCATTTAAAATAAACAAAAGTTTCTTAATGTCATTTTTAATTTTCTATTTAATTTGATTTAGGAAATGTGATAAAGGTTTGCTAATCCTAATCTCATTTCCTATGTGTGAGTTAATTTGATTTAATGAAAATAAATTAGATTGATTTTATGGATTAATTAAGTTAAGGTATGAATTAAATCAATTAATTAAACCCTTACCTATGTCACCTTAAGATAATTAATTAAATGATTATGAGCCAATGTAATATGCAAATGAATTGAAAACTAAATAGCAATGCTTCTATGAAATGAAAGGGACCTAATGCAATTAGCTCACAAACATTAATTAATTAAGCTTAAGATACTCACTTAATTACTTTTATGGTTTTCTCAAACATGTGAGCTAGCCATAATTTCATTAACTCTCTTTAGGTTATTAAACACCTAAAGCTCTACCCATGAATCAATTAACAGAAATCAGATGTAATTTCCCTTTTAATTGGATTAATCAAGTTATTAATCCATTAATCCATTTCTCCTTACTTAATTATCAAATTGAATTGATTATCCTTTGAAATGAAATGGGCTTAAGGGGAAAAGCTTGGGAAGGAGGTCCCCACCTAATTCCATAAGCCATCTCATTAAATTAAACATGATTTGAAATGATTTGAATTTCAAATTAATCAATTAAGCCACTAATTAGTTAATTAATCCTTAATTAACATTTTTGTTGAAAAAGAGAAGGAAACTTAGAGAAAAGATTATGAGGGAGGCTCCAATCCAATCCCCTAAATCTCCCCACTGTTCAATAGTGATTGAGGGGTCCAATGTATTGATTAATTACTATTCAAATGCTTAATTATCACTTAATTAAATTAAGAAGGTAATTAGGGCTTAAATATTTAATTTCCCTAATTAATCAACTAATAAATTCCAAGAAAAATAGGGGGAGGCAGAGGTCATCCCACTAAACATTCTTAAAAAGTTTAAAATTGATTGGTTAATTAATTAGAAAGTAATTAGACTAATTAAAATTTTAATTAAATCCTAATTAAGTTGAAATTATTATTCAAAATTAATTAAGAATAATTTTATTGGATTCCCCTCTGAAATACCTTTAAAAGAGCCATTATTTATATTTTTTAAATTTTTCTATAATTAGTTATGAATTATGAAAGTTTCAGCCTTAAAAATACATTAAATGACCTTAATTAAGCTTAATCTCATCGACGTCGCGTGGTGCGCTGATGTGACATGCTTTCCGTGTGGCATTGTAGGATTGGCTATTTAAGTTATCACATCCGCCTTGGTTAATTCGACAGCGGCGTATTGATCTCCATCATCGATCTCAAATCGATGCGCGGATTATGGTGTAAGGTGATGGATCTAATGTGATTTGATCAGAGTAATCCGTTCCAATCATGCGGAACAGATGGTCTGTGATCTTCCTTCCAGCTAGCGACAAATGACTAAGGTTGTCCGCCATGGATTGCTCGATCCAAGCTCACCCAAGCTTGGATTCACTCCAAAATCAACCCACACCTTTGCACGAGAGATCCACAAGGATCCAACAGCTATGATGGGCTCACATACGAATTTCCTTTGAAAAGTTCCAACAAAACTTTTCTATTTCTATGATTTTGAATAATTACCTCACCGGAGCTTAAGACCGGTGGTAGGATCGACAGAGGCAGCTTCGCCTAGTAGAGACGAGGCCCTATTGAGAACCAATCAAGCCAATTTCTCTTGGTTCACTCTGTGGATGAAGTTTCATCACTATGGAGCTCGATGGTGATCGAATTCCTTCCTCTGATGGCTTGGGAGCTTGAGAAACAACTTGGGTGGCTTCGACGACATGTGTGGAAGGTGTGTGTAAGAGGAATTTGATCAACAGCTCATTCGGATGAGACATCTCTGATTTACAGAAAAGGCAGACACATTAACCAAGTTAGTAGCCATTAGAGATGGTCTTAATAAAGATAGGGTCAGGTCAGAGAGTGAAAGCTCGGATGCTTTTCTGGCTACTAAGATGTTTCAGTTTGCCAGGTTGTCTCTTTTGGTTGGGGAACGAGAAAGCTTGGATCGGGATTAGCTTCCCCTATTTTAGTTTCGAATAGGGAGGAGAAATGTCAAAGATAAAAAGCTTAGGATCGCTCTAGGGATTGCAAGGCAGCTCGAAATCGTCTCTAGAAGTTTAGTCGAATCGAAGTGAATCATTTTCTGTGCGAATTGAGGGGGTATACCCCTTGGTTTGCTGAGGTGGACGGATGGGATGGCTTCCCATTTTTTGGTCGACCAGCCACTGTCAGAGCATCGGAGTGGTCGCACTCATGTCCACGTGACTCGTATGGATTGGGAGAGGCCATGGCAGGAGGCTCCAAGCTAGATATGGGCTGACTGTATTTCCTTGATCCCTTGAGTGCTTAGGTTGCATGCGAGATGAGTTGGCTCACCTCCTTTTGGTCCATAGTAAGTCCTATCCCTTGTAGAGTGGGCTAGGAGGCTTAAGGATCCCTCATTTGGGTGAGTGAGGGCTGCTGAGGTGAAATGAGGAGTGGACTTTGCCATTTTTGGTAAAATCCCACATGGGGGAGAGGATCCATGGAGGATTTGCATTGGGCTTGGCTCCAAATGGGTTTAAGCTGATTTTAAGTTGACCTGAGATGGGTTTGGGTCGGGTTTGGTTAGCCTCCAATGGGTCATGGTTTTGGCTTAATTGGCCAAATGGGTTCATATTGGGTCATGTTGGGTTAGGTAGACCAATTGGTCAAATTAGGTCAAACCAAGGCTAGGGTTAGGTTCAAATGATGATTTGAAGAGTTTTAGTTCAAGTGGTTTCAATCAATTTGGCCTAGGTTTGATTTTGGCTCATTTGGATTCATATAGGTCAAATGGGCTAAGTTGAGCAATTTGACCAAATTGACTTGGGTTAGGTGTTGGTTCATGTTTAATTGGTTAATTGAAAATTATTGTAGGCTTTGGTTTGAATCAATTTGGATTTAATTTGGATTTTGACTAACTTGTCCCTTTAGGTCAATTTGGGATAGGTTGGGTCAAGTTGACCAATTGATCCAATTGGGATCAATTATGGCTTTGTTCAAGTTCAATAATCAATTTGAAATGAACTTGAGCTAATAGTTTCAATCAATTTGGGCTATATTATGATTTGACCTATTTTGGCCTTTTAGTCCAATTGGGTCAACTTAGGTCAAATGGCCAATTGGACTTGGTTTGGCTCAATTGAGGGTCAAGTCATGTTCAATCATTGATCATGAGTTGGTGTGAATCAATGGTTTCAATCAATTTAGTGTATGGTGAGTTTTGGCTAGTTTGGGTTTCATTTGAGCTAAAGGTTGACTTGGTCAAAGGACCAAGTTGACATGGTTTCACCTAATTCAAGGTGATTGATCATCTTACGGTGATTGTTGATCATGATATGAGGCTTGGATGGGTTTAGTTCAATCCAATTCGGGTTGGATTGGGACTTGGCTTAAAAAGGTCCTTTAGGCTATTTTAGGCCAAGTGGACCTAAATGGGTCAATTGGTTTGGTTTTGGCTTGATTTAAGTTTAGTTAAACTTATATATGAGCCTAAGATTGAAAAATAAATCTATCTACAATCAATTTAGAGTCTAATAGATTTTGGCTCATGTGAAGTTTTCAAGCTAAAAGGGCTAACTTGAGCTTGACTTGGGTTGATTTGAGTTTGGTTTGATAATTATAGTTTTCATTTATATTTGGATAGATGATTGAAGGAATAATTGATTCAAGAGAAAATCAATTTGTTTGACTTGGTTTAGCTAGATTTTGATTAAGTCTAAGGATAATTGGCTTAAAAGGTATAAATTAGATTTTGATTTGATTTTGGATTTGGTTTTGGCTATTTGGATTTATATTTTATTTATATTTGGGAATATAAATGAAGATATAAATGATTCATGAGAAAATCACTTGAGTTTGGAGTGATTTGGAAGCAAATTTGACCAAGCTTAAAGGTGTAGGTCAAAAAGGGCTAAGAAGAAAATCAATTTAGTTTGATTTATTTTTGGTCATTGGAAGGCGAGTTTCATTTATATTTATGAATATAAATGAATGAATAATTAGTTTATAAATAAACGAATTAATTTTGGGTTGATTTGGGTTATGATTTGGTTAAGCTTATGGAGGTAGGTCCATATGGCTTAAGAAGGGATTTTGGCTTGGTTTGATTTAGTTTGAATTAGTTTTGATCATTTGAGTATGGATTTCATTTATATTTGTGAATATAAGTAAATGAATAATTAATTTATAAAGAAATAAACCAAGTTTGGGATAGCTTAGATGGAGATTTGGCAAAGCTTATGAGGATGGGTCATATAGCTTAGGAAGGAATTTTGGAACTTGGATTTGATTTTAGGTTTTAATCATTTGGAACTAAGTTTGGATTTTTATTTGATAAATGATTGAGAAATTGAATTGATCTTTGAGAAAATCAATTGAATTTGAATTGAATTAGATTTGGTTAAGGCTAAGTCCATAAGATGAAATCAAAGGCCTTAGAAAGGGTTTTGAATTCAATCATAAGATTTTATGGAGAATTTTGAGCTTGAATTTGATTATGGGATTGATTATAAGTCTTGGAAATTTGGTTTGGATTTGGCATGAATTTAAGATTTGGTTTGAGATGGAAAGCATGGATTAGGTTTAGGCTATAGGATAGACAAGTCTCCATAAGTCCCTATGGCTAACCCTTCTAAATCTCTAGGCTTAGGTTAAGTGTTCACCTAATCACTATAAGTGTCTTAAGACTAAGAATCTCTTAGTGTCTATAAGAGTCCTAGATCTATGATGAGAAAATTTAAGACTCACTCTAAAAGAAAGGTCAACAATTCCTCCTTCCTCTCTTATGCCTTAGGCATAAGTTGAGTTGAATTGCACTAAGATCGTGATTCTGTCTACATCTCAAGTTTAGGTATAGATCATTTCCATTAGCACTTGCAATCCTTCGAACATTGTTGATCGCATCAGTCAACGCCAATTTGTGTGGTGTGCCTTGTCAGTTATACCACACCTATTGGTGGTCCTTTTGTTAACTTCACTTTTAGACTAAGTCTTCAACCTCCTCAACATAGATCTAGGACTCTTATAGACACTAAGAGCTCTTTAATCTTAAGACATTTCTAGTGATTATGTGAACACTTAACCTAAGCTTGGAGACTTAGAAGGTTTAGTCATAGAAGCAAGTTATGCATTAGGGATCTAGGGAGACTTGTCTACCCTATGGCCAAGACCCAATCCATGCTTCCCTCCTCAAATCAAACCCCAACTTCAAGTTCAAATTCAAGATCCATTTCCCAAAACTCACAATCAATCTCATGATTAAAATCAAGTCCAAAAATTCTCCATAAGCCTTATGATTGAATTTTATGGCCTTAACACTAGCCAAATCTAATTCAATCCAAATTCAATTGATTTTCTCAAAGATTAATTCAATTCCTCAATCATTTATCAAACTCAAGTCCAAACTCAATTCTAAATGATTGAAATCCAAAATCAAATTCAAGCTCCAAAAATCCTTCTTAAGCCATTTGATCAACTCTCATAAGCTTAGCCAAAATCCCCTTCAAACCGAATCAAACACAATTGATTTCTTTATGATTCAATCATCCCTTCATTTATATTCACAAATATAAATGAAATATAAACTCAAACGACCAAAATTAAATCAAACTAAATCAAACCAAACCAAGACCCTTCCTAAGCCATATGGACCTACCTCCATAAGCTTAACCAAATCTTAACTCAAATCAATCAAAAATCAATTAGTTTCTTTGTAAATTAATTATTTTATCATTTATATTCACAAATATAAATGAAACTCACCTTCTAATGATCAAAATCAAATCAAACTAAATTGATTTTCTTCTAAGCTCATTTGACCTACCTCCATGAGTTTGGTCAAATTTTCTTCCAAATCACTCCAAACTCAAGTAATTTTCTCATGAATCATTTATATCTTCATTTATATTCACAAATATAAATGAAATATAAATTCAAATGATCAAAACCAAGCTCAAGATCAAATCAAAACCCAATTTGGACTCTTTAAGCCAATTTTTTGGACATAACTAAAATCTACCAAAACCAAACCAAAATTAATAGATTTTCTCTTGAATCAATCATTCCTTCAATCATCTATCCAAATATAAATGAAACTTACAATCATCTAGCCAAATTGAAATCAACCCAAGTCAAGCCCAACTTAGCCCTTTTGACTTGAAAATCTCAAATGAACCCGAAGCTATCATAGCCCAAATTGATTGCAATTGGATTTATATTTCAATTATAAGCTCATATATAAATCCAACTAAACTTTAATCAAGCTAAAACCAAGTCAATTGACCCACTTAGGTCCACTTGACCCAAAGTGGCCTAAAGAACCCATATGGACCAAGTTCTAATCCAACCCAAAATAGACTAAACCAAACCTATTCAAACCTCATACCATAATCATTGATCACCATATGATGATCAATTATCTTGAATTGGGTCAAACAAAGTCAACTTGGTCATTTGACCAGTCAACCCTTAGCCCAAATGAAACTTAAACTAGCCAAAACTCGTCATACAAAAAATTGATTGGAACCATTGATCCACACCAACTCATAATTAATGATTGAACATGACTTGACCAATAATTGAGTCAAACCAAACCTAATTGGTCATTTGACTCAAGTTGACCTAAATTGGCCTAAAAAGCTAAAATAGGTCAAATCATGATCTAACCCAAGTTGATTACAACCAATGGCTCAAGTTCATTCCAAATTCATGGTTGAACTTGACCATAGCTCCAATTTGATCAATTGGGCCCAACCTAGCCCAAATTGACCTAAAGGGGCAAATTGGCCAAAATCCAAATTAAATCCAAATTAATTTAAACCCAAGCCTACAATCATTTTTAATTAACTAATTGAATTTGAACCAATACCCAACCCATGCTAATTTGGCCAATTTAGTCAAATTGGTCAGCTTAGCTTATTTGACCTATATGAATCCAAATGAGCTAAAATTAAACTTGGGCCAAATTGATTGAAACCACTTGGACCAAAATACTTTAAATCATCATTTGAACCTAACATAAGCCTTAGTTTGACCCAATTTGACCAATTGGTCAACCTAATCCAACATGGCCCAAATTGAACCCATATGATGAGCCAAAACCCATGAAACTAACCCATGACCCATTGGAGGCTAATAAAATCCAACCTAAATGCATCTTGGGTCAGCCTAAAGTCAGCCCAAAAATAAATAAGTCTAATCCAAGCCATTGCCCATTGGTCAAGCCCTATTCACATAGGATTCCACCTAAAAATGGCAAAGTCCACTCTCCCATCACTTGTGACCCTCATTCCCATTTTGGGGTCGACTAACCCTAGCCCACCTTAAGTGGGCTGGGCTTATGAACCAAAAGAAGTTAATTCACCTCCCACCCAATGGATCCAAGAAATGAAATTAGACCATATCAAGACTTGAGCCCCCCAAGTCAATTGACCCACTTAGGTCCACTTGACCCAAAGTGGCCTAAAGAACTCATATGGACCAAGTTCTAATCCAACCCAAAATAGACTAAACCAAACCTATTCAAACCTCATACCATGATCATTGATCACCATAGGATGATCAATTATCTTGAATTGAGTCAAACAAAGTCAACTTGGTCATTTGACCAGTCAACCCTTAGCCCAAATGAAACTTAAACTAGCCAAAACTCACCATACAAAAAATTGATTGGAACCATTGATCCACACCAACTCATAATTAATGATTGAACATGACTTGACCAATAATTGAGCCAAACCAAACCTAATTTATCATTTGACTCAAGTTGACCTAAATTGGCCTAAAAAGCTAAAATAGGTCAAATCATGATCTAACCCAAATTGATTATAACCAATGGCTCAAGTTCATTCCAAATTCATGGTTGAACTTGACCATAGCTCCAATTTGATCAATTGGGCCCAACCTAGCCCAAATTGACCTAAAAGGGCAAATTGGCCAAAATCCAAATTAAATTCAAATTAATTTAAACCCAAGCCTACAATCATTTTTAATTAACTAATTGAATTTGAACCAATACCCAACCCAAGCTAATTTGGCCAATTTAGTCAAATTAGTCAGCTTAGCTTATTTGACCTATATGAATCCAAATGAGCTAAAATTAAACCTGGGCCAAATTGATTGAAACCACTTGGACCAAAATACTTCAAATCATCATTTGAACCTAACATAAGCCTTAGTTTGACCCAATTTGACCAATTGGTCAACCTAATCCAACATGGCCCAAATTGAACCCATATGATGAGCCAAAACCCATGAAACTAACCCATGACCCATTGGAGGCTAATAAAATCCAACCTAAATGCATCTTGGGTCGCTAAGTCGACCCAAAATAAATAAGTCTAATCCAAGCCATTGCCCATTAGTCAAGCCCTATTCACATAGGATTCCACCTAAAAATGGCAAAGTCCACTCTCCCATCACTTGGAAACCCTCACTCATCCCATTTTGGGGTCTGACCTAACCCCCTAGCCCACCTTAAGTGGGCTAGGACTTACCTTGAACCACAAGGAGGTGAGTTAATTCACCTCCTGACCACCCAATGGATCCAAGAAATGAAATTAGACCATATCAAGACTTGAGCACCCAGCCCACTCCTTCCTCCAACCAAAAAACGTGGACATGATGGTGACCACTCCCCAGTAGCGACTAGCCAGGGTGAAAATGAGAGATAATCTCGTCCATCCACCTCAACAAATTGAGGGATATACCCCCTCAATTCAAACTGGATTTCACTTGCATTCGACTCCTTTGAGCTCCCAAGAGAGAAACGAAACTCCCTAGCACTCCTCAGAGCTTTCCCACTCTGAATTTCTCCATCCCAAGAAAGGCCAAAACAGGGCATGCCCTCTTCGATCCAAACTTCTTCCTCTCTCAACCAAACTTCAATTGCTTGTCCGCACACCTTCCCCACACCTCATCGAGGCTACCTAAAGCTTCCCTCGAGTTCTAAACCCACCAGAGCTAGGAATTCAATCACTATCATGCTCCGAATTGATGGAAGTTGGTCCAACGAGTGAACGAGAGAAAATTGGCTTGCGTGCTGCTCAATAGGGCCTCGTCTCTGCTAGACGAAACTACCTCCGTCGATCCCACCACCAGTCTTGAGCTCCAGTGAGATAATTTCTCAAAATCATAGAAATAAGAAATTTTTTGTGGTCTTTTGCGAAGAGAATTTGCATGAAAGTTAATCTTGACTGTTGGATGTGTGTGGATCCCTTCTCTGATGGTGTGGGATCATTTTGAAGTTCATCTAAGCTCGGGCGAGCTCAGATCGAGCGATCCATGGTGGACGGACTCCACCATTGGTTGCTCGTAAGAAGGATCATGGATCATCCATTTCGCGTGATTGGAATGGATGACTCTGATTAAAGCATGTTAGATCCGCCTGATTTTTCCTTTAGCATCACAGGTTTGATCGTGGTCATCCGATCTTTAGATGACAAACAATCTCTTGGAGGATTGGATGTGACTACTCAAATCTGGTGCCACATGAAAAAGCATCATGGCTTGTAGATTAAGGCTTAATTAAGTTAATTTAATCTATTTTTTAAGGCTAAAACTTCTATAATTCATAACTAATTATAGAAAAATCCAAAAAATATAAATAATAGCTCATTTTAAAGATATTTCAGCGGGAAATCCATTATATTAATCCTTAATTAATTTTGAATAATAATTTTGGATTAATTAGGGTTTAATTAAAAACTTAATTAACCTAATTACTTCCTAATTAATCATATAATTAATTTCAAATTTTTTGAGGTCGCTTAGGGGGATGACCTCTGCCTCCCCCAATTTTCCTGGAATTTATTGGATGATTAATTAGGAAAACTAATCGATTGAGTCCTAATTACCTTCTTAACTTAATTAAGAATTAATTAAGCATGTGAACAATAAATTAACTATTTAATTGAACTCCACTGATTAATAGTAGGGTGGTTTAGGGAATATGATTGAGGCATTTTTCCTAATATTTTTTCTAAGTTTCCTTTACTTTTCAAGAGAAATTAATTAGGAATTAATTAACTAATCAATTACTTAATTAGCTTAATTAAATTTTAATACAAATATGTTTTTTCCTTAACCAATTCATGGGTAGATCTTTTAGATGTTGAATAGTCTAAAGAGATTTAATGAAATTATGATTTTCCCATATGTGTGAAAAAATCATAAAAGTAATTAAAAAAGTTTCTTAAGCCTAATTAACCATTAATTGCAACCCAATTATATTAGACCATTTTCATTTCATAGGACCATTTGTTAATTTACTTTTCAATTCATTTGCATATTATATTGGCTCATAATCATTTGATAATTACCTTAAGATAACAAAGGTAAGGGTTAATTAATTAATTTAATTCATACCTTAACCTAATTAATCCCTAAAATTGACCTAATTACTTTTCATTAAGTCAAATTAACTCACACATATGAGAATGGGATTAGGATTAGCAAACCTCCTTCTCACTTTCCTTAAATCAAATCAAACATAAAATTAAAAGTGGCATTAAAAATCTTTGGTTCGCTTTAAGTAAATTTATTTGATATGATTATCCTTAGGAGTTAATTTAATTGAATGAGATTACATGTTTGCATTTATTTATTCCTCTCCAATCATATTAAATATTGTATGTCACTTGATTCATGCATTCATCTCTTACAAAATTAATTAAATTAAATGATTTCCTTCATGTAAAGCTTACATGTGTTGATTCAAATTGATATATGTGCGTCTATTATCACTATTAAATCCAAATCTATTTTCCAAAAACTTATAAATGAATGATTACATATGCTATGAGTGCTAGTTATAACTATATATGAGATGTATGTGATCATAGCTTAAATGCATGAAGTGAAGTTTCTTTTCTTTCATTAATGTATTGATTTATGTAAGTAATAATGTTAATGGGTATATTGCCTTGACATCCCGGGGATATGTGGTTTTAGTTAGCCCCAAGGAGGTCATTTGATTACCTCACTTTCCTGGTTTAACAACGGCACGTACTCCATTTGATTTTATTCTTACATGCTTTAATACTAAAATTTAGATAAGACTTTATTCCATATGCATAAATATTTCAAAAATACAACTTTTGCATGATTTTTCATTCTTATAGTCATTTGTACATTCATGTGTATTCAAGAATAGTAAGTATATCTAGTTTGGACATTTCGGGGACGCATGACTTTAAGTAGCCTCAAGGAGGTCTTTACCTTACTCCCCTAGTTTAACAATGGCGAAGTACTTGTTTAAAAATTTTATTCACTTGAATGTACATTTAGCTAATGAGTGAAGATCCCATTTTCTACAAAATATACTTATGCATCTTTCATTTGAAGTGTGCTAAAAGAAACATATTGTATGTGTAGGTATACTTAGAATTTAATCATGTGCATGCTACATGTGATGAAAAGGAATGGTTGAACATATGTCATGTGATAGTAATTCAATCAAATTAATCTTGAGATGCCTTTCATATTGGATAAAATTATTTGAAGTAAACCTAAACTTAGGATTAATTTAAAATATGTAATAAGTTATTCACTAAAGAGAACTAAGTCTAGTTAATATGCTTCAGAAATGACTTAAGGTGGGAATGAAAGAGAGTAATCCTCTCTTTTTGTTCTCTTTATAACACCTAGTTGATAAGTGTAAGTCAAATGAAACAAAAGAAAAATATTAAGTAAAATTATCAAATTAATTAAACCACTTAAAGTGAAATCAACCTCTTATGATTAAATAACCTTTCATACTTAGAAAATCATAACAAAGCTCAGTTAAGGCATACCACACAAGCCTTAATATACACACTTTAGAATTAAGAATACCAGGGTGGTTGGATGTATTTGATTTAGGCTTAGATGTATAGAGCCATGATAGCCTAATCATATTTTCTACAAGGGATTGTGCATAAGGGGTGCTTAAAATAAATATAAATGCTCTCTTTTACAAGTTGCTTAACCCCTAAGCATAATCCAAGTTAGGACAGGTGGGCTTGGTTACCCATGTGCAGGGTGTTAAGTCCAAATTATTCATATAATTACTTGGGTTATATAGTGTGTTTAGCTAATACTTATTTTGCAGGTGTAGTTAGATTTATTTTTTCTATTTTTAATGTAATTTTATATTATGAATTAGGAGTAGTGTTATAAGAGGATAAGGATGAACATTGGTTAGAAGGCTTAGCCTTAGTGTGCCATGTGATACCTTGAAGCCTACCAAATCAAAGGAGAAAAGATGGAAGAAATGAAGAAAACATGAAGACTTGAAGATTTGAAAGCCCCTCATAGCATTTATCATTTGTAAATTGTAATTATTCTTTCGTATACTAGGTTGTATAAGGGTAGAGCTCGGCTACCCATTTCTCTTTTCGGATTGTATGGAGGAACCCGACCACACTAGCCTCTTATTCTTTTATGTTAGATTTTTAAAATTGATTGATGTTATGTTTAAATTGTGCAATAGAAACTTCATGTCTTTTTTAGTTTGTTTATGAATAGTGACTTAATGTGTGGCCTAGATCAGATTAGGCTCTTGGAAAAAAATAAATATTTTACCCAACTACAACTCATAATTAAAATTTTAAATAACTCATAATCTCACATAAAGCCTAGGTATTAAATCAAGATAATTAAAAAATTTAACAACTCCTTAGCTGAATGTTGTATGTCTCAGATCATACATATCATCCTGAATCACTCTTGTAAAATGAGGGCCTCTATCCTTACACATAGGGAATGCTTGACTTGTGAGAGCAACCCCTATCGATGGAGCTTCACCCTCTTCTCTTTTGATTTAGCCTATAACCCATTTCAACATGCATTTATGCATACAAAAATCCTATGGCCTTTGTTAAAATGAAGTGTCAAAAATCAAATAAAAATTAAAAAGATTTGCATTTGTAGATTAAGTCATTATTCATACCACTCATGCTCTAGTCTCTTAGGGAGTGGTTTAAGGACTTTAGTCTCTCTCTAAATAATAACAACCTGACTATCTTACAAAATTTTATGACTAGCCTATATGGATTTAAAGCATAGGAGGAGTTAGCTTCCACTCTAAGCAGTTATAAGTCGAGCAGTCGGGTGATTTACTCACTCTTGTGGAGGTAAATCATATGCCCACTTTCGCTTAGATTTAGGTTGTGCTTTAGCTTATGCCATAGTTCCCCAAATTTTGGATCCAAGGTAGCTGTTTCCTTCAGGCTATAAGCATAAATCCTCACCTCTTAGACATTTCCATAACCTTGTGTTGATGAATTATATGCTCTTACAATCTAATAAAAATTCAACTCAAATAAATAATTCTCTTCAATTTCAAACATTTAAAGCTCAACCATATGATAGATTGGAATGCTCACTATATTTCTTAGTATCATGAGTATTCTCTACTCATCTTATTTGGCTTCGATAATAAGTCTCTCCCCTTTTGATATATCCCAATTAATTTTTCAAATATACTCATTTTATTGATAGTCTTACCCTTGAAATCTTTGAAGATAATAATTGTCTACTTTAATCGAGAATATTCCTAAGGAATTCACTTTCCTTAAGATGTAATTAACTATGGGGGCTTGCCCCCATAAGGAACTTTAGAACTCAGTTTAATATAAACTATATTTTATTCATCCATGTAAAGCAAGGGGGAAATCTTTGGTATATTCGAAGACCCATCATGCCTTAGGAGTCCTCATTAGGTGATTAGGTCCATTAAAGGGTGATGTCTCTATCTTTCGCGATAGTACTTCATACCTCAATGTCGTATCCGATCACTTCAATGAGTACCCCCTCAGATCTACATGGTGTCCCTCATACATCTCAAAAATAAACACCATAAATCACAATAGCCTAGATTAAGGAACTATTTTTAGGCAACTATTTAAGTATAAATTCTAAAGTATTTATTTAAACAACTCTTTTAGTATAAATCCTAAAGTATTTGTTTAAACAAAATTAGAGAAATTTGCTTAAAATCTAGCCCCAAGTACATCCTAAGAAAAGTTACAAGGTGTTTATGTAAGATGAAGGCATACTAAGAAGGGGACTAGGAGATGGTGAATTGGTGTGAAATATGTTCCTTTTCAAATTCACCAATTCAAATTATATATAATTATACAATTTAAGTATAAATGAAATTAACAATAATTTCTAAATATAATAAAGCAATACAACACACAAGATTATTTAAAGTGTATGATTGTTCTAGCAAAAAAAAAAGATTTAGACAAAGTATGCACTATAACATAAAAGTCATTTTCAGATAAATAAATGAATAAGTGCAAGAAATGCAAAAGTAATGGCCAACAAACTAGAAGAAATTTATGTAGTTCAACCGCAACCTAAAGGCCTACGTCCACATCTGGCTAACACCTAGACTAGAGGGTTCTAGTATTTTAAAAAATATCCTTCAATGGGAATAGATGCCTTACACTAACACACTCTCATTTCAAGTTAGGTGCCTTAGACTGACACACTCTCATTTCAGGCTAGTGCAACCCAATGTATTCTCCTGGTCTAGGTCAGTACAACCTCAATGTACTCTCCTACATTAGGTGAGTAAAACCTCATTATACTCTCATACACTAGGTGAGTACAACCCAAATTTTCTAAGCAATAAATTTTTTTCTATAACCAAAGTTCTTTCAAACTTGGAGGTCAACTAAAAACTCACTTTCTATTCAACTCATAATCTTTCTACAAATTGATGTATCCATTGAAAATTTCCTCACAAACTAAATACAATTTGTAATTAATGACACATTACAAAATATTCTTATGATTGAGTTTGACTGTAATATTACGAATGAAATTCAAGACTTAAATCAAATTCATATAAATTTAGTTTTATTAATAAAAATATTTAGAAATATTGCAATGAAAATTTCAGCAAAATGATGCTTAATTTTAGCAAATATTATGTTTAATTTCAACAAACATAAATATTAATTTCAACAAATATTGACGTTAATTTTAACAAGAAATGAATGTTAATTTCAACAAGTATAACCTTCAATTCTAATGAGAATAAATGGTAATTTCAGCAAATATAAATTTCATTTTTATTTCAATTTTATCAAATAAAATTTTAATTCCAGCAAATATACATTATTAAATTAAAATACAAATCTCCAAAAATAGTTTCAGCAAAGTAAATTTAAGATTTCTGGGCCAATAAAATTTTAGGCTTGACAAAAGTAATTTTAGGTTTTGTAAAATATAAAATAAAATTTAGCCTACTGTAAAAATTAATTTCATAAAATATAAATTAGTTTTAAGATAAATAAAACTAGATTTTCACTAAGGGGCTGTTCGGTTGTTTTGAAAAAGGAATACATTGTAAAAGAATTGTAGTGTATTTGGATTACTTTAAAGTTATTTGGTTGAAAACTCTAGAAATATATGAGTTTGATTTTTTTTTTAGTAAAATAAATGTAATGTAAAGTATTCTTGAGATTGTGGCGGATGACGGAAGGACCGACGGCAAGGGGAGATGTATCATAACACTTACAGGTGGTGTTTTGGAATTTGCTAAATCAAGAATTCCAAATACACCAAAAATGACATTTGTAATTTGTTTTAAGAAACATGATGCAATTTGAAATTTTGAGAATGCTTAAATTTAATTTTTAATAAATCATCTTATTTTAACTCCAAATGTGATAAATATGTAATTTTGCATAATTGACCTCCTAATTATTATAAAATAATCTTTATGATTTTTTTTAAATATTTAAAAAATATTTATGTATTATTTTGAGGTTTTGATAATGATCATATCCCATGTTTATAATAATCTTTATAATGATTGTTGTTAATATATAAACCTATAAATAATACTTAACAAACTATTAGTCTACATTGCACATAATGTGTTATCATGAAATACTAGCTTTAAAAGCAATAGCAAAGTGGTTATCCTCATTAATTTTTTATTTTTGAATTTTTATTTGAAGTAATATACAAAATTACACATAATTATTTAAACTCTACTTGAAGTAATATACAACAACAATAATAAAAAAATTGGGAGATTTACATGCATACCACACAATTCTTATGTATTTACATATCTAACACCTAAAGTTAGATATTTACTTATCTAATACTTTTTTTTGTGCTTAAAATAGTGCATTTCACTTTTAAAAAGTTAATGATGATGATATTTTTGATGTGATATTGAAGATTAGGATGTTATGTGTTAGATATGTAAATACATAAGAATTATGCGGTATGTATGTAAATACCCAAAAAAATATTGATACTATTTTATTGTTAATATCAAATAATATATTATACAAGCTTACTTTGATAAATAAAAAATTATGAAAAAAAAGTAATACAAAATACATGTATACATGTCCTTACTTGAGTTTGTTATGAAATAATTATAAATATATAGCAAAAATGAAAGTACAAATTTAAATTGTGTGCATTCTGTTTAAAAAAGAAAATATAAAAATAATGTTATTAATTTTTAATTGTTAAATGATTACTCTCATAATTTAAAAAAATAAAAAAATATAAAAATACATTAGCACATATATAATATTCTATATATTTTAATTGAGTTAAATAAGGATTTAAAATTTTTTTGATGTGTTTGCAAATAAAAATATTAATAAATCATCTTGTTTAATTTTTAATATTTAATAATTATATATTTTAATAAATTTAACACAAAAATATTCATTATATTAAAATATTTGTCACACTAAAATTTTTTTTTTTGTGGACTTTGACAAATATAGTTATTTGAAAAATTAATAATTTAACTAGAAAATCAAATTTTAGATTCAAAACATTTAAATAAAATAAAAAAAAAAATCACTCCATGAGCTATAATTTTATTTATATTCTATTAAAACTAGAAAATGAGCAGATCTTGTTATTAAGATATTTAGGAATTTAAAATATTTGTTGTTTATTTTGACTATAATTGTTCTTGAAAATCTATTAATTATAAATTCTGATGAGCTTTTTTGGCCTTTTGGTTTACCTTAACCCAAATTCAATTGATATTAATATTTAGTCACACTAAATCACTTCCATATGTCTTTGTACAAACTAAAATATGATTTATTATTGAATATAAATATTAAAATTTAAATATTATATAATGAAATATATAAAATTTTTTGTGGAGTACATACAATCTCCTAAAATATAAATAAATAAAAAGATTTACATACATACCACACAATTCTTAATATAATAATATATGGTACAATTCGCACGGTAGAGCTTCTCGTCGGTACTAACCCTTGCGGGCTTTTAGCCGTTGCCTTCTCTTTTCTTACCTCGACTCCCACCTCTACGCCGGTGGTCTCCCTCCGACTTCAGCTGATCGCTCTTCCTCTTTGCCGTCGGGAGCCGCTACGTTCCCCATAACGACTTCCCCCGATGGAGGGTAACAACTGGAGGCCCGCCCAGGGCGAGCCTCCCTCCATGGATGTCCCTTCTCTCAACTTCAACAGAAGCGAGATCGTTAATAAGATGTGAGCCCAATTTTCATTTTTTATCTTTTTTCCTGTTTGTTATCGGCTTATCCCTCTCCTCGATTAGGTTTAGCTTATGTTCGTTGAGCATAGCTTTTACGGGAAATTCGGGTGTATGTTCTACGGGGATAGATATTAATGCGACGAGGATTATGAATACTTGTTCTGTAAATAATTCATCTTCTGAATCAAGGGTTGGGGATTTTTTTTTTTCCTCCTCGGATTGGCACGTGAAAGAATGAATCTGGCGAATTTTTAAAAATTTCTTGCGTGCCTCTGAGAATATTTTGTTGCCATATGTTTTACTTCGCAAGAAAGATTTTTGTTGCTTTCTGGAAGAAGCAAAGCCTTGAAATTTAACACTATACGATTTCAGTGACTGCTGCAACATCTATTTAACGAAACCTTTCTGTTCAATGGACCTAATATTCTAATTGTTGACAAGTTTTTGAACTTTTAGCTATTTGCATGCCTTTTCTATGGTTTCCTTATTTAATCACTGTCTTGCTTCGTAGTGCATGGAAACTGTTTAGGATGAAGTGCGGTAATGGGAAATAATGTTTCTAAGGCCTATGTCATTTGGCGCTATGGCCTGGCTGCAGCTGTGTTTTGGTAGTTACTTTAGCCGAATTATGGCAGGTCAGCGATTCACACGCAAGCGTCAGGAATGTTGTGTGTTCTGCACTTTTGCTGTATTTTGTGGTTGTGTTTTCCCTTAAAATGAAAATTCAACTTGAATAATGATCTATGTTGCTCACGTACCCGTGCATTGCACAACTATTATGACTGATTTTTAATTATTTTATATTTCTTTTGACACTTTATAAATCAATGGTTCATGCAGTTGGAATTGTATTGATGTTGTCATTTTTAATTTGCAATTGTTTCCATTATGGCTTATAGTTTACTGTTTTTTTTCTTCCTATAACTAGAATGGACACTCTGAGGAGGCATCTTCCTGTCCCTGTTCCTGAGGGAATGACTGAGCTCAAGAAAATTGCCGTACGATTTGAAGAAAAGATTTATACTGCTGCTGTCAATCAGGTGCATGCATTTGCTGTATAACACTGACTTATTGTGGCTTCTGATTGATTTCATTTAGATTAGCTTACAGATAACAAATGTTCTCAAACATTAGTTTTGCTTTTGGTAAGTTCCCGCCTGGTCAATTCTAAGTTAACTGAAATTTGATACATAATGGTAGCAAGTTTTTTGTCAGTGCAACCTTTCGGAATGGTTTCCCACTTTGCATACTTACTGAGGAAACAATCATTATGTTTTTGTGCTGTAGTGGTTACACTTTGATAAGAAGACTCTTTGATAAGAAGAACCTTGAGCAAGGCTGTTTTATAACCTCATGTTTTGTTTGGTTTGGTTATAAATGGAGCATGGGAGTGCATCAGCGTGCTTCAAATTATGTTTGACTATTGATATTCTATTAAAAAAAGAAATTACATTTTTAAAACTATTTTTTTCATTATCTTGGAAACTCACCTTTTGTACTTATTTTCTTATTTTACTTTTTTCATGATCTCAGTCAGATTATTTAAGAAAGATTTCTTTAAAAATGCTATCTATGGAGACCAAGACGCAACAGAATACTCAAATAAACCCTCAGCCAGCGCAAAATTCTTGGACACAGGTAGATTTTATTATATATTCTCAGCAATGAATGTTAAACTTGTTTTGTTGGTATTACTATTAGAAGTATCATGAATGAAATCTTTGTTTCAATTTAAATTATTAGCTTGACTGTTTTCTGCTTTCTTGAAAACTTGCGCATGTTATCTATGTTAATTCAAAAATACCCTTATGCGTCTTTGTTATTGTTCATGAACTAGAACATGATAAAAAAATGTTTGTCATGTTTTAAAATGATGGTGACTGGACCTCTCATGGCGTCTCAATTATTTAGCATACACTGATCACCTTGGTCTGGTTCAATGAGAGGAAATTACTCTTATGTGTTTTAAGTTTCTTCAAATCAATGAATGATTTTGATACCCTTGGTTCTTAGAGTGAAGAACTTTTACACTGATAGTTTATTCAAAATCAAATAAATATATTGCAGAGTTTTGTGTTTGTGGAGCTTACCGTATTGTCACTTAATTACTAAACGAAGCCCTTTTGTTCTCACTGACTGAGGCCATTTATTGTTACATTTTTTACTCTGTTTCTAGTTTTAGTACATACATATTAGATAAAATTCTAGAAAACAGATACAATTCATAAATTCTTTTCCCATCGTGATTTTCATTTATATTCAAGTATGATTGATTTTAGCAATCTTAATACTCGAAACAAAAATAGAGAATTTTGTTTTTATCGTCGTAAAATATGAAGTTAGAGAAGCTTTTAAGAAAATGAAATGTGGAAAAACAGTAGGACCTGATGATATTCCAATAGAAGTGTGAAAATATTTAGGAGATCAAGAAATTTATTGGCTTACAAATCTTTTTAATGTTATTTTAAAGACTAAAAAGATGTCAAATGAGTGGAGGAAGAGTTTGTTGGTTTCTATATTTAAGAATAAAGGTGATGCACAAGAGTGTGCAAATTATAGAGGAATTAAGTTAATGTGTCATACATTAAAATTATAGGAGAAAGTAATTGAGAGGATTTACGTGATAAGTTTCTCACAATTAGTTTTGTTTCATGTCAGATAGATCTACTATGGATGCTATACATTTGTTAAGAGGTTTGATGGAGAAGTATAGAGTAAGTAAGGAGGATCTACATATGATATTATTGATCTAGAGAAAGCTTATGATAAAGTTTCAAGAGATGTTCTTTGGAGAGTTTTAGAACAGAAAGGAGTTAATATTGGTTATATTCAAGTCATTAAGGATATGTATACTAGAGCTATTACTTGTGTCCAAACACAAGGAGGATTGACAAAATAATTTTCTATTTCAGTTGGATTACATCAAGGATCAGCTTTAAACCCTTATCTTTTTGCTCTAGTTATGGATGTTCTTACTAGGCATTTACAAGATGTACCTTGGTGTATGCTTTTTGCAGATGACATTCTTCTTGTTGATAGAGAGGAGAGAGAGAAACTTGAATTATGGAGGTCAATATTAGAGTCTAAAGGTTTTCGTTTAAGTAGATTTAAACCGAATATATGGAGTGTAATTTTAGTTATAGAAGTCTAGTAGTGTTGTGACATTAGGTGAACAAGTCATTAATAAGAGTGCGATTGATATTTATGCTCTATTGTTCAAAATGATGGTGAAATAGATGGAGATGTTATTAGTAGAATTCAAGTTGGATGATTGAAGTGGAGGAATGTATCGTTGTGATAGAAAAGTTTCACTTAAACTTGGGAAAATTTTATAAGATATAAGACCTGACTTATGGTGTGCAGAATGTTGGAATAAAAAGAAAGTATAAGAGTTAAGTGTTACAGAGATGAGGATGCTCGTGGATGAGTGGCTTTACTCTTAGAGATAAAATGCTAAATGAGTATGTTTGAGAAAAGAAAAAGTTAGCTCTCAGTGATAATATTAGAGAGAGTCGTCTTAGATGGTTTGTGCGTCCAGATGACCTAGTTAGGAGAGTAGATGCATTAGATTTGCTTATGTTAAGAAAGGTAGAGGTAGATCTAAAAAGACTTGGTTAAGATGTATAAAAATGACCTTAGTATACTTGAATTAAATGAGAATTTGACACATAATAGGATACAATGGAGACGAAGGATTCATGTAGCCGACCCCACTTAGTGGGATAAAGGCTTGTTGTTGTTGTTGTTGTTTTGATTTTCATTTATATTAATTTTTATATTTTTCACATTTCTTTTGAAGTGTACTATATGACCTATGCGTGATTTTTATGCTATATTGACCCACAATGACAATAAATGTGATCTTTTTCTTTTATGATTGTCAAATGATCATACTTCATATAGCTTGTTTTTATAGTTATTTCAAATATAACAGCATAAAATTTCAAAAAATCTAATTGTTAGAGTTGTTCAATTTACATTTAACTACTATGGTGTGAAAACTTGTAATTTTGAAATGATATTAGAAGAAAAAGCTATGGGCTAAAATGGAATTTATTGTTATTATTAATGATGAGTTGTAGGTTGATTGATCTACCATTTAAGAAATAGAGATAATTTTTGATACTTGAGAATGCTTCAAGGAAATATATATACTTCTGGTTTTTTTAGAACATATATTAGAGTGTTGACATTACTTTTATTCAAGGGCTTTTTTTGAATGGTTGAGTGAAAAATCCTCTCCCCATAAAATGAAACCATCTTAGAAAGTGGAGATACAATTTCTCGTGCTTATTTACACTATGAAAGAATGATTTTTATTTTACAAAATGAAGTGTAAAAGTCAAGTTTAAAAATACAATTGACATATTTTCATGTGTGTGGATAAAAGCTTCTTGTTTTCTAATTGGATAGTGGCCTCACAATTATATATATACATTTGTTGATTTGATTTTGATCAAGAGCTTCTATAATGGAATTCAACATAATTAATTATGACCCACTATATAAGAAATATTTGGAATAAAAAATATTAAATTTAATGTTTTTTACTTTTACATTAAATTGTAAGAAAATATTAAAGGGTGCGCCCTTATTGAAACTAGTATTTGGAGAGTTCTTTAGGAATCAAAATCATTGGCCCTATACCAAATAAAAATGTAAGTTACAAGTAAAATCTCATGCATATTGACTTTTTATTCGCATATCTTATGAAATATGGCAATAAATTATGTAGATATTTATTATTGAAGCCTACTATTTTTGCTTATTTGACCAAATAATAGTAGAATAATTTTTTTCTTTTAACATAATTTCATTGATGTAGATGAATTACGACAACCTTGATTTTAGTTTTGAGAGCTTAATGATGAATTTTTTTGAAAAAAATCATTTGTTTGGAATAATGAGTCTCTCTCTCTCTCTCTCTCTCTCTCTCTCTCTTATATATATATATAAAGAAAATTTTTTCATCTAACATACCATATAGTGCAATGTTGGTTTTGTATTGATGTGTAGTCTAAAGAAAGCTTGCCAAATTTGTCGAAGTTGGTCTTTCCTCTACTGAAATTGTTTGTTTGAATATCAATCTTACTGTTTAGGCTGAGATGTATATAAATTTTGTGGCTTATTCTATTATCATATCCATCGAGCACCACATAAATAAATATATTAACATGCATGTAATGCATAAAGTGTAAATTTTGAGCCACACTATGAATATTTATTAGAATGATCCATTGATATTACTTTGACATAATAATATATGAATGCCCATTCATCAATGTCATGTGCATTAGTATTATTAAAAAACATTCTCAAAGATCCGACATAAAGACCACCATAAGCTTCATATTATTAACATGCTCAATTAATGTTTCCTCATGATCAACACAAATTTGACAATTTTATGTGTGGTACCACCAATTGATATGCAAATCTAGATCTAGAATATGTTCTACATTGACATTCCTTTGAGTGGCACCCACCGAGGGCCAACAAAATTATCCTAATTAGAAGATTTAGATGAAACGCACATTCAAGCATATGAGTGCCCAATTCAAGATTACTTTTAAACTTACACATACTTTTAGAAAATGGATTGGACCAGTCGATTTGATCGATTTAACTGTGGGCTAGTCCTTTAGCCAATTTGGGCCAGTCCCAAAACTGCTTCTACTCATAATTGGGCAAAATTGTTTGAATTGGAGGTTGAATTAGAGAATTGATTAGTCAATCTGATTTTTAGTGAATTGCTCGGTTCTAATATTGATCAATTATATCTTTTAGATTTTGATCAGGTGGCTAGAAATAAAAGATTTAGATTAAAATTGAGAAAATAAAAAAATGATCATGTCTTAAAATTTTTATTTAGAATCACATTTATAATATTTGAGAGTGAAGTATATTGATTTATATAATGAATTAGAGAAAATATTATTATTGTATAAGTATTGTATCACTTAAATCGTGTTAAAATAATTTTAATATTTATTATATCATTCGATGTAATATTCAGTTTAACCAATATTGAACCTTTGAACTTTGAACCTATTCTTTCTATTTCTGATGTTGTTTCAAAACTTTTTTACTATACCCTACAATATATTGGGTAGGTGTATTCAAAGTTTAAATTTATTCTTGAATTTACCTCTTTCACTTAAGCTTCTTTTCTTTTAGCACTAATTAGCGTAAATTAGACCCCTTCATTGCAAACACTTGAAATTTGACCAACTTGGGTCAGAGCCAAATAACAACTGGGTCGAAGCTGAAAACCAATGAAATCAATCATACCGAAATGAATGAATAAACATAATATAAAATTTACCTTCAACTCCATTCTAATTATGCAAAGATTAAACCTAAATAGCAAAATAATTTCATTAAACTAGATAAATGAGCTAAACATTAAAGGCAACTGGCGTGTCTTTTTTTATCAGTGATTGTCATGTTGCTGGCTGTAATGTTGACATGGCTGGAGGTTCTGATAATCACATGGCAGTTAAATGCTACAACTAAAATGAAGTCATGTGAGAGTGGTCAAAGATGAATGACAACACCGCAGGGAGGAGATGAAAAACGGGGCAACAGTGGCATATTGCAAATCGGAGGAAGGAATCCTGGTGACTGTAAGAAGGAAGAGAGAAGATTTAGGCGCATTCACAACCTTCAGACAGGAAGAGAATGACAATACTGGCTTTGGTTTGACCCTAGTTAATACTTGCAAAATCTCTTGTGAAAAAAATGGATTAATTATAAACCCTAACTCCACTCCTCCCCATTATCGCACAGTAAATGTGCGGATATCACCCTTGTTCAGTGTTGGTTTGCTATCGCAGAACCCTTTTTTTAAGAAATATTACATTTATCTTTGTGCTATTTTGAATCATTGTATTTTTCTTTTTTTTGCAAGTATTATTATTTTTTATATATTTGTTACAGTCCATATCGTACAGTCATCTCACAAGAATGTGTTTGGTTCTTGCTTTGCTCTTCAATAGGATCGCTGGGCATTCCACCACAAGCAAACAATCAAGGACAACCTCTGCCACATATTCCTATGGTTGATTCTATAGGAAGGCAGCAGCTTTTAGCTCAAAACCTTCAAAATAGCGCTCCAGCTGCCATGCAAGGTTCTTCTAGTCTTACTAACATGCCAAACATGCCGGGGATATCACACAGTTCTGTAAATAATTCTTTAGCACAGGGAACAACAACAGATATTTATGCCAATGCCCAGAGGCATGTACAGGGAAGGCAGCAGCAGCAATCACAGAATTCCCTTCTCTACCAAAATCAACTCCAACCGCAGGTAATTAAGCAGAAAATGCACAATAATTCCCTTCTGCAGCCACCTATGCAGCAGCAGCAACAGCCATCTTTGTTGCAAACAAATCAGCTGCAGCCTTCGCAGCAGCCGGTGATGCAAATGTCCTCTAGTCTTACATCTGGTCAATCTTCTATTCAGCAGTCCCCAGCGACAACCATTCAATCTACATCTCAGTCTGCACTTCAACAGAATCAGATGAACTCAATCCAGCAATCTGTATCATCCTTACTCCCACAACATGTGCAAGCAATTCCTAGACAATCACAGCAACTACAGTCTTCTCTTCACCAGCAAACGAACTTGCAAACCCAGCAGCAGCAGCAGCAGCAGCAGCAGCAATTGATAGGACAACAAGCAAACATGCCAAATATGTCCAATATTCAGACAAATCAATTACTTGGTCAGCAAAACAATATTGTTGACATAAAGCAGCAGCAACAACATAGATTGCCAATCCAACAAAATAATCTTATGAACATGCAGCAGTCTCAACAGTTACTCAATCAGCAATCATTATCTTTGCATCAGCAGCAATTAAATCAACAAACTAACATGCAAAGTCTCCAGCAGCAGCAACAACCCCAAACCCAGCAACAGCATCAGCAGCAGCAACAGTTACTTGGTTCCATACAGAACATTACAAATATGCAGTCACATCAGCGTTCAATGCAGTTGCTTCAACAGTCTAAAAATATGCCACAGACACAACAGCAGTTGCAGCAGCCATCTATGTCATTGTTGCAGCCACAAGGTCAACAATCACATCATCTGTCCTCACAGCAACAGCTGATGTCACAATTTCAGTCTCAACCAGGACAGTTGCAACAGCCATTGGCTATGCAACAGCAAGCAAATGCCATGCAAAGGGAGATGCAACAAAGGCTACAAGCTTCAGGCGCCTTGCTTCAGTCTCAGAATGTAATGGAGCAGCAGAAGCAACTCATGCAGTCACAAAGAGGGATTCCTGAAGTCTCATCCAGCAGTAAGTTGTTGCATGCGATGCATTGTTATGTTTACAAGTCAAGCTCCATTGTTTCTACAGAATTTGTTGCTATAGAATAAACTTCCCAGGAATCCATCATAAATCACTAATATTTCTAAAGAACATACTTACTCACAAATATAGAATGGTTTTCAGATCAATTTGAGTGTTTGAGAAAATTATTTTCTTGCCTCGTATAAGAAAGTTTGATCAATTTGCTTGACTGACAAAACTGCCATTGCGGGTGAAAGTTCAATGTGAAATGTAGTCATTGATATTAGACAACCAATTATGATTTCCATACAAAATTCATAAATTGAATTCTAATAAAAGTTTGTGAATGCTAAGGCATTTCTTAGAACATTCAACCTTGTACTTTCATTATGTTGTAGAGTAAAGATTTATTAGGTTGTCATCTGAATGTGACAGCATAAGCTACCTGGCTTGTCGTGAGTGGTAAGCAGAGGTTTATTTAGGATGTCATTTATGAGTGATGCGTGACAATTCAACTCTATTAGGGTGAAAATTAGGTAGGGATTAACCAAGCCTAAAATCAAAATTAGACTTGTATAAAGCTTGGTGACTCTAAATAGAAATGTTAGAGAATTAGTCGACAATTAGAAAAGGTTAATTGTAGGATGAGATTCAAAGCTTATTAAATTAAAATTTTATTTTCTTAAATAATATTGGCTCATTAAGGTACATTAGGCTCAGTTTGATTAGTTTTGTTTAATGTTTCTAAATTTTTTAGTCGTTTAAAGTTCATTGATACCAAAATAACTAAGCTCTAGTAGAGCTTAAATAAATATTGAATAAACATGAATTTAAATGAATTGAGTTTGAGCTCTATCCACCAAAAAAAAAAAACGGAATAGTTTAAGATCACTTGTTATTGAGACTAATTTTAGTTTTTACGGACCAGATCTCTACAGATAAAATTGGTGATAGGTAACTTTTTTATTTTTGGCTTTATATAATTTAGTAGGATCTTTTGTATGAGGATTTTGGAAAGAGGGAAGGGTCTGCTGTGATGAGGGATGCCATTATCTTATATCATTATTGTAAGACTAAGATCTTTTATTGTTAATCTTTTTTAGTCTTCATTTTTTGATAACCAAACATGCTACAATTTTAGTTGGTGTGGGAAAAGCGTGTAGTATAGCTTGATGGTGCATTTGCACCTCCACTATGATTTCAAGCAGATTTGCAGAGCAAATTACCCGTTTCTATAGGAACAGCATAAGCTTTAATTATGTATAAGAAGCACATCAATTGCCCAGCAACACCGAAACATTTCAAACTAATCCTAGATCTACAAACAAAGTGTTAGTTACACAATAATGCTAGAAAGTGTGCCTAGTTTTTAATTATAGTGAAAAAATGATTTGAAAAATTATTCTGCAACGATGCTGCTACTTGTCCAAACACAGGAGGATTGATAAATTATTTTCCTATTTCAGTTTGGATTGCATCAAGGATCGGTTTTAAGCTCATATCTTTTTGCTTTAGTTTTGAATGTTCTTACTAGGAATTTACAGGAGGATGTACCTTGGTGTATGCTCTTTGCTAATGACATTCTTCTTTTTAGTAAGACTAGAGAGGGAGTCCAAGAGAAACTTGTATGGAGGTCAATCTTAGAGTCTAAATGTTTTCATTTGAGTAGATCTAAACCTGAATATATATACTATAATTTTAGTTGTAGAAGTTCTAGTGGTGGTGTTGTGACATTGGGTGATCAAGTCATTAGAAAGAGTGAATGTTTTAGATATCTCAGGTCTATTATTGAAAATAATGGTGAAATAGATTGGGATGTTATTAGTAGAATTCAAGTTGGATGGTTGAAGTGGAGGAATGCATCTGGTCTATTGTGTGATAAAAAAGTATTGCTTAGACTCAAAAGAAAATTTTATAAGATAGTGGTAAGACCTGCAATGATCTATGGTGCAGAATGTTGGCCAGTAAAAGATAAGCATAAAACTAAGTTAAGTGTTGTAGAGATGAGGATGCTCAGGTGGATGAGTGGCTTTACTGTTAGATAAAATGTGAAATGAATATATTCGTTAAAAGGCTAGAGTAGCTCCAGTGGCAGATAAGATTAGAGAGTCATCTTAGATGGTTTGGTCACATAAAGTATCGGCCGTCTGATGGCATAGTCAGGAGAGTAGATATATTAGATTCGCCTTATATTAAGAAAGGTAAACCTAAAAGTACTTGGTTAGGATGTATAAAAAATGACTCTAGTTTATTAGAACTAAATGAGAATTTAACACGTAATATAGGACACAATGGAGAATAAGGATTTATGTAGCTGATCCCACATAGTGGGATAAAGGCTTGTTGTTGTTGTTGCTGCTGCTTAGGATATCCCCTATCATTTTTCATGAAACCCATTGCTTAGCTTTTGGTAACTTTTGTGTAGTTTGCATCCAGAAGGTCTGGTTCCATGACTTGTTGGTTCCGTATGATTTTATTGTAATTTTGAAATATTACTCGTTGATTGTCCTTTTTATTAAATACTCTAGCTTTTCTATTTCGCAAATAAAGAAAATGCAACATTTCCATATTTCTTACTGCTGTGCGGTGCAATTTCTTATTTTCTCTAATCACCATTATTTTCTCTCATTAGCATCAATGGATTCAACGGCTCAGACAGGACATAATGGTGCAGATTGGCAAGAAGAAATTTATCAAAAGGTAAGAATATTTATATGTCGTAAAATGCAAATATCTTTAGGTTAATATTGCTTGATTCGCTTCAAGAGTATACCTAATACACGAGGCTCTTAGGGTCTCAGGTGAAAAAAAACTGCATAAACTTTCCTATATTGCTTTTTGACCAAGATGGATTCTGCAGTCCAGAGTCTATGCTCGACCAATGTGGTTGGGATAGGGGAATTAGGGATTTCTGACAAAAACTAAAGCCCATTAAATAATCATGTTTGGGGTCAATGAAATGCACGATAGGTTCTGGGGCCTTTACTAATATATATATATATATATATATATATATATATATATATATATATATTATTGGCAATGGACATAGAAAAATGAATCTTACCCCTTGTATTCTTGTTTTATTAAGTATTCATTAATCACATCAGCTTGCCACCTGTTATGTTGAGCTGCATATTCTATATTCTTATAGACATGCATTTGTGGCAGATACAAGCCATGAAAGAGGCACATTTAGCAGAACTGCAGGAATTCCATCTGAAGATCTCCCAGCGATATCAGCAG
The DNA here is from genome assembly GCA_021442155.1 of Cymbidium sinense. Taxonomy (NCBI): domain Eukaryota; kingdom Viridiplantae; phylum Streptophyta; class Magnoliopsida; order Asparagales; family Orchidaceae; genus Cymbidium; species Cymbidium sinense. The sequence goes on from CM038215.1 coordinate 142,000,451, forward strand.
GTTCTTATTTACTCATCAGCTTGTTTTCTGTTTCAAGTATCCGGAAAATATTGTACATTGAGAGACTGTATGTTTAGCACACTAAATGAGTGGTTTTTTTTCCTTTTGATCTTTTTGGCCTTGAATCACAGAATGAGTTGATGATGCCTAATGCAAAGCAATCTGAAAATTTTGAGAAATTGAAGAACTTCAAAGTGTTGATAGAACGCGTGCTAGCTTTCCTCCAGATTTCTAAAAGTAGTATTACAATCGGTTTGAAAGAAAAACTTCCTATGTATGAGAAGCAAATAATTACTTTGTTAAATTCAAACAGAAGGCAAAAAATGCCTTTACAGCAGCCAGGCCAGCAGCAGCTCCAGCATCCTGGTGGACTTACTCAAAGTACTCCTCAGCATCAACCATCTCAAGTTTTACAGGTGCAGCAACATGAAAATCATGGAAACCAGATGCACCAAATGAATATGACAGGTTCTATTACTATGCAATCGGCAGTGACCTCCAATTTGCAACATGGGTCCATGACATTGCCTAGTTTAGCTGCTCCCGCAACACAACAGAATGCAACAAATTCAGTCCAATCTACCTCTGACTTGGATCCAGTCCAAGTGAATTCTTTTGGTTCATTGCAACAAGGTTCGATGAGCTCAGTACAACAAAGTGGTGTTGGACCTTTGCAGAATTCAGTTAGTGCTGCCCAACAAACCAACCTCAACAACCTGTCACAAAGCTCTCTGAGTGGATTGCAACCTAATACAACCTCAATGCAAAATTCTAATGTTCTACAACAGCAACATCTGAAGCAACAACAGCCGGAGCATTTGATGCAGAATCAGCAATTAAAGCAGCAATTGCAGCAACGTCAAATTCAGCAACAATTGCTTCAGCAGCAACAAAGACAGCAACTGCTACAGCCACAGCAGCAGCTGCAGCAGCAACAGCAGCTACAGCAACAGCAGCTGCAGCAGCAACAGCAGCAGGTGCATCTACAACAAAAGCAGCAGCAACCTTCACAGCTGCCAGTGCATCAGATGTCTCAACTTCATTCTATGAATGAACTAAATGAACTGAAGGCTAGACAAGTTTCTGGCATTAAACCAGGAATATACCAATCGCCCCTTGCAGGAGTTCAACGCCATAACTACTATCATCAACAACTTAAACCTGGTGCTTCTTTTCCCATTTCATCTCCCCAAAATCTCCAGGCATTATCGCCTCAGATTTCACACCATTCTTCACCTCAAATAGATCAGCAGGCTTTGTTACCAACCCTTACAAAAGCTGTTACACCAATGCAACCAACAGGTTCACCGTTTGTTGTGCAATCTCCTTCCACTCCCATTGCCCGGTCTCCCATACCAGGGGACTCTGAGAAACTGGTATCTTCTGCTGTATCACTTCCAACTACTGGACAAAATACCCATCAACAAGCTACTAATGCACCACTTCAATCCCAGTCAATTGCTGTTGCAACACCTGGAATATCAGCTTCCCCATTGCTAGCAGAATTTACGAGTCAGGAAGGCAACCTGCCTAATGCAACTACTGCTTCAAGGGCAAGTCCTTCTGAGCGACCATTGGAACGCTTAATTAAAGCGGTTAGTTCACTTGACTGCTAGTTAAACTATGTACTATTATGTGATTGCTTCTATAGAAATCTTTGTAATGCTAAAATGAATTTTGTCTATTTGATAACATGCATCCAGACTATTTTCTAATCTTACATGCCAACTCTTTGTTTAAAATTGTGCAAAAAAAAAAAAAAAACAAACCTTGCCTCATCATTTTTTTTTAAATCTCAATGAGGCTTATGCCTCACTTTATGTGAGGCATGGCTCAAAGTCCACATCGTCTCAATTTTTGTGAGGATTCTGCTTCTAAATATATATTTTTTACAAAAAAAGTATTCAATATAAGTTTTAATTATTCAAATAACACACACGCCTTAACACATGCAACCAATCTTGGGATATATATTACCTAAGCTCCTCTCCTCTCATGCTTTCTCCACTCCTTACATACAATAGTAGCCATTGACCCCAACATCATTACTTGTGATGTTTTAATTTGATATTGAATAAATGGAGTGGAGAAGAACATTTTATTATATTATATTTATTTTGAATTGTTATGCCATTAGTTCTTAATTTAGTATCTTATATAATTTTGATATTTAAATAATACTTTTTATTTCATGATTTGATGTCAACATATTAATATGTTACTTAATACTTTGCATAGTTTATTATTATTTATTATATTAGTATGTTAATGTATTATATTTTAATATGTCAATGGGTTAGGGTATTAATATATATAACTTGTTTTGTACTTTGATGCATGTACAACTTCTTATTTAACTTAATTTGTTGATTTTGAGACTTATGCCTTAAAAGGTCTTAAGGCTTACACCTCACCTCATAGATAAAAAAATACTTCAATATTCGGTTGCATAATTTTAAACTTTACATATTATATATAGAGCTGCAAATGAATCAAGCGTCAACAAGCACGAGCTCCGCTAATTGCATCACTTATCTAGCGTCTATTACTTCTGGCTCTGCTTGATATGACCTCATTCATGATTATTTGATTAAATAAATAAATAAACTTAAACACTTTTGCAAATATTCGGTTGTTAAACAGAAGAGCTCGAATAACTTGTTGTTCAATCATTTATGTTCATAAACAATATCATATAAAGCTCGTGAATAAACTCATTAAAATGCTCGAATATAGCTCAATTTAAGATTTGATTAATACTAAATATGAAGTTCGTTAAAATTTAATGAATTACATTATTAATTAATTATTCTTAAATTAAAATAATAACTTTAATTTTAAGTCTTGACAAGCTTCATGTTTATAAGCTTTATAGGGCTCATTCGATAAATTAATTAATTGCTCAATTAGTTTGCTTGTTAATAGACTTTTTTATAAGCTTGATAAGGCTTGTTAGGCAGCTAATAAAAAACTCAATAATAGGGCTTGTTCATTGACTTTTCATGAGGTTTAATAAATTCAGCTCGATGAGGCTAAACAAACTGCTCATTTAAAAGCTTGATAATCATTAAATGAATCAATTTTGAGCAGACCTCAAATCAAACTCAAACAAGGAATTTATGTTTGTAGTGTTTTTTAGCCTTTTTTTAACAAAATAAGTTGTTTTTATAAGCGCTCAAAACAACTTTACGTGTTTTTGAATTTTTTTTAAAACAACGAACACTACTAGCCATCACTGCCAGCAACCAACCCCATAGTTGCTACCATCGTCAGCCACCCAGTGATTGGCAACTATTGCCACAGCTATTGTAAGCCATTGACAACCATCTCTTGCAACTGCCGTTGCTGCCACTCCATTGGTGTTCATTGCTATTTTCATGTAAATTAAATTATTTGATATTCAATAAAAATAAAAACAACATATATATTTAGAATGCCATACATTTTTTTATGTTAAATCATAAATAAAATAAAATAAAAACATACAGTGATCATCATAATTGTATGTTTGACCCAGTTATCTGATAATAATATTAAGAAGACTAGCAATTTAGTCGTTATTTTTATAATGTGAACATCCTATTTAGTTTTTATTTTACTTTAAATTGCCCCTTCTCATCTTCAAATGCATGAAGCTATATTATCTGGAAGTCAACCACTTGATACTCATGGGCTATATTTTTTCCCAGACATATTTCAAACAGTGATACAATGCGTATACTTGCATTTTTGGTGTGAGCTTAAAAGAAACATGCTTAATCTATCAACCTAAATTAGTTGATATCTATCTTTGGACTTATATCATCCAATAGTATCATAAAAATTCAAAAAGAGTGCTTATAATAATATTACACAGTTTTATGGTGAATTGTCTAGTGGTTCTGATGTTTTGAACCAATTTTAACTTTGATCTGTCGGTACTCCTGAAGCTGTTGTTCAAGTCCTTCTGGCTTTATTCTGCCATTTACTGTATTCCTTCCTATCATGTTTATTGTTAAGAAGCGTCGTCACATAAAGGTGCAGCAAAGATCTGTTGGGAGGTTCTGTGACCTTTATGACCAATTTGCCTTGGGTGTGCCCTTGTTATCTTGTGTTTTTTTGTGTAAAATCATGTGAGAGCTTTAGTGAAAAAGCTAGGAGAACCTTCTCATTTTCTTAGGGCTTTGTTCTCCTTGCAGCATGCTCCTATGATCTAACATCACTTCTTAACTGCTTTCAGGTACAATCATTGTCTCCAAAAGCCCTTAGCTCCGCTGTTAGTGATATTAGTTCTGTCGTTAGCATGATTGACCGTATTGCTGGTTCAGCCCCCGGCAATGGCTCAAGAGCTGCCGTCGGTGAAGATTTAGTTGCAATGACGAAGTGTCGTCTTCAAGCAAGGAACTTCATGTCACAAGATGGAGGGGCCACCACAAAGAAAATGAAGCGGCACACAAGTGCAATGCCATTAAATAATGTTTCATCAGCAGGCAGTGTAAATGATAACTTCATGAAATTCGGCAGTCTTGATTCATCTGAATTGGAATCCACGGCAACTTCTCATGTAAAAAGGAGGAAACTTGAGGTACTTCCACTTTATATCCTTATAACTGTGGCTGTGTTAATTCTACTATCTGCATTGGTTTTCTCGGTTTTGTAGAAATTCATTTTTCATTTATATAATGCATGAAATTTTCATTTTAGACTAAGTTTTTTTAGTTTCACCTTTACTCTCTTTTACTTTGATTGAACACTAATTTTTGTGATGTCCTATAGTTTAATATTTCACGTTTCCATTCACATATTTTATCATGGAAAATGTTCGTACTTCAATGTATATTTGGATGGTTATTGGTAAGCACAATGGTTCTCACAAATAATTAGGAATTGGGAGTTTGGTCGACGAAAAAAAAAGGAAGATTGACATACATACCACACAATTCTTATGCATTTACCTATCTAACACCTAAAGTTAGATATTTACTTATCTAACACTTTCCTATTTTTAAAAATGTGCATTTCACTTTTAAGAAGTAAATGATGATGGTATTTTTGATGTGATATTGAAGATTGGAGTGTTTTATATATATATATATATATATAATATGTAAATATTGAAGCTTGGGTGTTATTTGTAAATACATGAGAATTATGTGCTATGTATGTAAATCCCCCCGCCCCAACAACAACAACAACAACAACAAGCCTTAATCCCACTAGGTGGGGTCGGCTACATGAATCCTTCATCTCCATTGTGTCCTATTATGTGTCAAATTCTCATTTAATTCAAGTATACTAAGATCATTTTTATACATCTTAACAAAGTCTTTTTAGGTCTACCTCTACCTTTCTTAACATAAGGCAAATCTAATGCATCTACTCTCCTAATCGGGTCATGGACTGACGCTTTATGTGGCCAAACCATCTAAGGCAACTCTCCCTAATCTTATCTACCACTGGAGCTACTCCAATTTTTTCCCGAACATCCTCATTTTGCATTCTATCTCTAAGAGTAAAGCCACTCATCCACTGAGCATCCTCATCTCGTACTTAACTTAGTCTTATACTTCTCTTTATTGGCCAACATTCGCACCATAAGTCATTGGTCTTACCACCATTTTATAAAATTTTTCCTTAAGTTTAAGAGGAACTTTTCTATCACATAATAGCCGATGTATTCCTCCACTTCAACCATCCAACTTGAATTCTACTAATAACATCTCCATCTATTTCACCATCATTTTGAACAATAGAGTCTAAATATCTGAATCGCTCACTCTTATTAATGACTTGATCACCTAAAGTCACAACACTATCACTAAAACTTCTACAACTAAAATTACACTCCATATATTCAGTTTTAGATCTACTTAAACGAAAAAACCTTTAGACTCTAAAGTTGACCTCCATAATTCAAGTTTCTGGACTCCCTCTAGTCTTATCAACAAGAAGAATGTCATTAGCAAAAGCATACACCAAGGTACATCTTCTTGTAAATGCCTCGTAAGAACATCCATAACTAAAGTAAAAGATAAGGGCTTAATGTTGATCCTTGGTGTAATCCAACCTAAAATAGGAAAATATTTTGTCAATCCTCCTTGTGTTTGGACACAAGTAATGCTCTAGTATACATATCCTTAATGACTTGAATATAACCAATATTAACTTTTTTCTCGTCTAGAACTCTTCAAAGAACATCTCTTGAGACTTTATCATAAGCTTTCTAAATCAATAAATATCATATGTAGATCCTTCTTACTTTCTCTATACTTCTCCATCAAACTTCTTAACAAATGTATAGCATCCATAGTAGATCTACGGCATGAAACCAAACCGATTGAAACTGTATCACATCGTAATCTATGCTCAATTACTCTCCCATAATTTTAATGTATGACACATTAACTTAATTCTCTATAATTTGCACACTCTTGTGCATCACCTTTATTCTTAAATAAAGGAACCAACAAACTCTTTCTCCACTCATCTGGCATCTTTTTAGTCTTTAAAATAACATTAAAAAGATTTGTAAGCCAAGAAATTCCTTGATCTCCTAAACATTTCCACACATCTATTGGAATATTATCCGGTCCTTGATCTCCTAAACATTTCCACACATCTATTGGAATATTATCCGGTCCTACTGCTTTTCTACATTTCATTTTCTTTAAAGCTTCACTAACTTCAGATTTACTAATACAAATAATATTTGTTTTGAATGCAAAGAGAACATGAACTTTGGGAAAGTATCAGAAGTTCAAAAAAGCATGAACAACTTCGAAAAGGAAAAAGAATGGACACTTCTTTAAAAATCGTGACATGCTTACCCAGTGAAATTAATAATTGATAGAGATATACTCAGATATTAGGAAAGAGGGAGCCAAGAAAAGAAAGGATTGAAGATAAAATAAATATTCAAAATTTGAATTTATCATGAGTTGAATTGATTACAAGCCATGAATACCTTATTTATAGAAATAAGATTTAGAAGATTGAATCATGTTGATTTTAAATCTATTTGTCCCAAAACATATTTAATATATTCTTCAAATCAAATATTATCCTAAAGGATAGTTAAACCTAATTTCTATTTAAATAAAGTTTAATATCTTAATTGATCTTAAAATCTAATTTCTTGTGCTACATCAATTTTTCTTTACCCAAAACAATTTCTCTTTTAAAGAATTATATAAAATGCTCTTTTTCTTGATGTCTAGTGGCCATGATGTGGAGGTGAAAGGATTGCTTCATGAACATTCTTAAAAACTTTAACACATTCATATTATACATTTAAAATAGAATTTAAAGGCTAAAGATCAAGGTGTGTCAATGCATTCAAAATTTATTGGGCGGTGACAGAAATTGTCACAATTAATTTCATATTTTGGCATGAGTACAACAATCGGATGACAATAGTTTTAGATATTCAGAATCAATGTGTTAAAGAGGTTGACAACAATAAATGATTATATATCTTCATCTGTCTGGTTCGAGAGCAATAATAGTGATCAGATGCTCAAACTTAGGTTAAATAACCTTTGGATAAATCTCCAATCTTTAACTTATTCTCAGTTGCATTTTCATTTATTATAGAAAATTCTTGTTCAAGCTTAAGCACAATCTCAATTACTTGCTTGACTTCAGACTGATCATAGTCAGAATATGATAATTTACCTTCAAAACCTAGAGCATGAAAATAATACTCTTCATAGATTATAACAACAACTCTGTGGGGTTGGCTACATGAATCCTTCATCTCGATGTTGTCCTATTATTTGTCAAATTCTCATTTAATTTAAGTATACTAAGGTCATTTTTTATATGTCTTAACCAAGTTTCTTTAGGTCTACCGCTACCTTTCTTAACATATGGCAAAACTAATGCATCTACTCTCCTAATCAGGTCATCGGACAGCCAATGTTTTATGTGACCAAACCATCTATGTCGACTCTCTCTAATCTTATCTGTCATTGGAGCTACTCCATCCTTTTCACAAATATATTCATTTTGCATTTTATCTCTAAGAGTAAAGCTACTCATCCACCTGAGCATCCTCATCTCTACAACACTTAGTTTTATGCTTCTCTTTTATTGGCCAACATTCTACACCATAAATCATTGCAGGTCTTACCGCCATCTTATAAAATTTTCTCTTAAGTCTAAGTAGTACTTTTCTATCACACAATATACCAGATGCATTCCTCCACTTCAACCATCCAATTTGAATTCTACTAATAACATCTCCATCTATTTCACCATTATTTTAAATAATATATCTGAGATATCTAAAACGTTTACTCTTTCTAATGATTTGATCGCCCGATGTTACAACTCCACTACTAGAACTTCTACAACTAAAATTATAATCCACATATTCTGGTTTAGATCTACTCAAATGAAAACCTTTAGACTAGAAGATTGACCTCCATAGTTCAAGTTTCTCTTGGACTCTCTCTCTAGTCTTATCAACAAGAAGAATGTCATTAGCAAAAAGCATACAACAAGGTACATTCTCCTATAAATTCCTAGTAAGAACATCCATATCTAAAGCCAAAAGATATGAGCTTAAACTTGATCCTTGATTTAATCCAACTGAAATAGGAAAATAATTTATCAATCCTCCTTGTATCTAGTATACATATCCTTAATGGCTTGAATATAATTAATATTAACTCATTTCTTTTCTAGAACTCTCCGAAGAACATTTCTTGAAATTTTATCATAAGCTTTCTCTAAATCAACAAATATCATATGTAGATCCTCCTTACTTTCTCTATACTTCTCCATCAAACCTCTTAACAAATACTCTTCGTAGATTAAATTAAAATATTATTTATTAATTTTTTTTTAAAACTTGCAAAAGTGACAGGTGTGTTGGTTTCAAGACATTGGTTGTTAATCAAACCATTCCTAAAGTAACCATCTCGATATTTCAAGCAATATTTTGTTAAATCTTCTTGATTCATATCTATATCATATTTGTAAGAATTTTTCCTATGAGATGATTATGGCCTTGATGAAATATATGAATGATATAATATTGATGACTCTATAATGAATATTTAGAAATTTGAAAATCCACAGGTGTGCTTGTGTTTTTAATGTATTCTCCAATATTAAGGGGCTGTTTGGGGTCACTTTTTTATTTCTATGTTTAATTTAATTTTATTTTGTTTATATTTTGATTCAGATTAAAATATGTTTAATATTGATAATTATTTTTAAAAATATTTAACACCCAAAAATTATTTTGAATGTTTTTAAAAATAATATGATTTGTTTTTAAAATAAAAAATAAAAACATTTAAAAGATATGCTAAATTAATATGTTTTGAAAAATAACATTAAAAAAAAAAAACACAACACAAAACAAAATTGATCCCAAACAAACTCCAAGTTACTCATCTTGAATAAATCCTTCGCCGCACCGATGGCATGATAATCATATGAAGTTATTGAAAACGATCAATTCTATGGTTTAAGAAATTTGTAATACCAGATTGTTGTAGATACCAAACGATGTCAAATTCTATTATTAAATTGAAGTTCTTGTATATGAAATAGAGAATCATAGAAGGAAGAGAGCGGTTAAGGGGGTGTTGCATCGCAGTGGAATCGGAAATTGCTTATGACCTTGATGTAACTTATCATATTGCAGGTCAACAATGCTCTGCAGGAGGAGATCAGGGAGATAAACCAGCAGCTTATTGACACTGTGATCAGCATATGCGATGAAGATTCTGATTCTGTTGCCGCTGCATTCGAAGGCGGCGGAGAGGGGACGATGGTTAAATGTTCCTTCAATGCTGTCTCTTTCAGTCCCAGTTTAAAAGCTCATTTTGCTTCAATGCATATGGTAAGTTTCTAAGAAAAATTTACATTCTTCCCTTCAATCAATTTCACCATAATAAATATCATCATATCTGTTGTTTACAGTCCCCAATAGCTCCTTTGAGATTGCTGGTTCCTTCCAGTTACCCAAAATGCTCTCCTCTTCTTCTTGACAAGCTTCCAATTGAACCCAAGTAAGATGCAGAAATCTTTTAACTCATGTGCAGAATTTTCATTCAATGTCTCAGATCTGTGTGCTTTGTTGTCTAATTAATTTTTTTTTCCATTGAAAAATACTCAGCAAGGAGTTCGAAGATCTGTCTATCAAAGCAAAATCAAGGTTCAGCGTCTCACTTAGGGGCCTTTCCCAGCCCATGTCGCTTGGAGAAATGGCTGGAACCTGGATGCTTGTGCTCGGAAGGTGATTGTTGAATATGCTCAACAGACTGGAGGGGGAAGCTTCAGCTCAACTTATGGCGCCTGGGAAAACTGTGTTGGTGCTTGATCTGCTTCAATAAACTCAAAACTCCATTTATTTATTTCCTATGAAATGTTGAGGAATGCTGTGTTAATAGTAGCTGCTGATTCTCAGCTCTATTCAACCAATAAGCACACACTCAAAAAAAAGAAAGTAGTTTTAAGCTATATTGAGTCTTTTTAATCGCCTGTAATATCCCACTGAGATCCTATGTAATAATTATTAGCGAAGGAGACGCTGTTTTAGTTATTATTGCAGCTCCAGGTCTATATTATTGCTCGAAGTCACTATTTTATTGGAGAGTTCAAAAAACTTATTCACCTGTGATGTCCATCCATTCATGTTAGAATGGTTTTCTGTATTTGTCATTTGATTGTTGGAACTTCGTATATAAATGTTCCTGTTTTGTACTTATTTTATGTAAAAAATGAATAATTTAATAATAATATATCTTTGGTTTGTCCTTATGTTACTTCCATAGATAAATTTATCTTTACTCACACCTCTCTTTCATAAATATGAAGAGCTCAAAAGAAAATAAACCTCAACATTCTCATTCAAAAACATTTAAAGATTATTTTTAAGGATGTGTTTGAGATAATTTATTGATTTTTTTTTAAGTAAGCAATTAGAAGGTAAAGTAATTTTATTTGGCTATTAATTTTTTTGTTATTATTTAAAAAATTTTGTGTTGAAAAAATTATTTTGAAAATTAGAGTTGTTAGATTGTGGTGATTGTTAGAAAATTATTTTTTGAATTTTTTAAATAAAAAAATATTTATAATATAGTAAATTTTTTAAAATTTATTTATTTTTTACAGTAGTTTTATAATCAGAGATCCTAAATCTCACCCTGTTCTATTAGGTTGGATGTAATAAGGCACAAAGGGAGAGATTGGTTAACAATATCAGCCACATTTTGCCATCCCTTGCAAATATATAAATCTTTGATGTGTGAAGTAGTCCTATGTAAAATATATGTATTTATATTCAAGTTGTAATTTGCTTCAAGAAAGGCTAATAATATCAATTTAGAAAGGATTAAAAAAAGTATGTTATTAATTAAAGTGGAGATATTCAAATCAAAGGCAAAGAAATTATAAGATATTTAAAAATAATAATTAATGCTATCAAATGTTTAATTTTTTCTTCATCCAATTAAAAAAAAAGATAATAGTTTTAAACTTAATTTAAGGAAGGAATAAAAAATAACAATAATTTATGAGAGGCTTAAATATTATTTTGAGAGATTTATATATAAGGTAATAGTTTTAAACTTACTAAAATCATTTTGAAGAAATATATATATATATAAGTATAAACTTCACATAAAACTTATAAAAAATTAAAATAAAAAAATAGATCAAGCTTTTGTGAAAATAAATTTTAAAATTATTAAATTCAATATAAATTTAATAAAATCTAAATATTAGATACCTACTTGGGCCATCCCCAACAATAGGGGTCAATCCAAGTACTAGGTTTATATAAGATGTTTTTTTTTTTTTTTTTTTTGGAATGATCCAAAGACCCCACCCATCTTATGGATGAGGACGCGTTATAATCCCACCTGAACCGGCCACATTCATCACTCACACGAGCCCCACTTAATTTCCCATATTTTACATGGCGCGGAGATAACCCGATGGGGTTCTACCGCCCACCAACTGAGCTAAGAGACGGTGGGTTTATATAAGATGTTAATTGTGCACTATAAAGTCTTCATATGTTTTTCCCTCGAAACTCAAGTTTATGATCCTACATAATTATGCACATCTTATATATGGCACAATTCGCACAATAGAATTCCTACCTTGACTCCCACCTCTACGCTGGTGGTCTCCCTCCGACTTCAGCTGATCGTTCTTCCACTCTGCCGTCGGGAGCCGCTTCATTCCCTCCCCATCACGACTTCCCCCCGATGGAGGGTAACCACTGGAGGCCCACCCAGGGCGAGCATCCCTCCATGGAAGTCCCTTCCTCCGACTGGCGCTCTCAACTTCAACCCGAAGCGAGGCAAAGGATTGTTAATAAGATGTGAGCCCAATTTTTTTATTTTTATTTTCCTGATTGTTATCGGCTTATCCCACTTCCCGTTTAGGTTTAGCTTATGTTCGTTGAGCATAGCTTTTACGGGAAATTCGGGTGTATGTTCTACGGGGATAGATATTAATGCGACGAGGATTATGAATACTTGTTTCGTATATAATTCATAAATCCGAAAGTTACGGTAAATCCCAGATTTGTTAAATCCGCCGATTCGGCGGATTTAACAGGATTTACAGATCGCGCAAACCTCACGATATGGCGGGAATTGGAAGCTTGTCGTAACCCCTTCCAGCAACGCCTATTTCTTCAAGGATCATCCGCTCTTCAGTCTGCCATCTTCGCCCTAGTAGCAGCTCTCCCTAGCCGTGTCTTTCCGTGGATTACTATACAGGTGCGTTGGTTCTTCTATTGCTTCCTTACGGTGCTAGCCTCTCTTCATGGTTTTTTTTTCAACCAGTGGCGATGAGAAGTTACTTTTTACAACCATACTTGTTAGCATATAGTGGTTATAAGAAACTGTTAATTAGCTTTTTTAAAATGATCAAAACCTATTGCAGAATGTTATAATTATGTGTGCTTGCTACTATTTTGGTTTTATATGGAAGGGGGTAGCCATTTCAGTTTTGGAAGTAGTTTTCTGTATGATGATTTTTGGCTTCTAGTCCTGTAACAATCTGTTTTTGGAATCACTGGATGTGAAATAACTAGAATCTGAACATGAACTTTTCTCGATTCATAAGCAACTAAATGCAAGCAAATTACGAAGTAGAAAGTGTCAATTCAATTGCAGAGAAAGCGGTATTCTAAGAAGCTACTTTTCAGTTCCCACTTGTAGAACTAGTTATTTGAAAAAAAATGGAAATGATTCATGAAACAACACGGCCAATAAATAAGGGGATGAAGATCAGTTCTTGTAGTTTAGTTGAAAGATGACTTTGAAAGAACTAGGCGTTTCTCATGTCTCATTTAGAAGTACTTTTTCAATTGTTTGTTGATAAACCACTAAAAAAATCATCACTTAAGAATGGGTCTTACTGCAAGAATGTGAATTGAAAACTTACCAGATTGATTTTAGGACCATATGAACTTCAATTATAGTCAAAAGTGAGTGTATCAATGAGAAGAACTCAACGACACAAATTTTTTTTTGAATCAAAGCTACTTTTCAGCACCCACTTATAGAAGTAGAAATTGAAAAATGAAAATGTATCAGTTCTTTCAGTTTTCAAGGAACTAAAATGGCCTAACAATAAGTGGATCAAGAGTGATTATTGTAGTTCAGTTAAATGATAAATTTGAATGAGCAATATGTGTTTGTTATATCTCATTTAGATGTAGTTTTCATTTTTATGTTTAAACACATTGAACCATATATGCACATTCATTTAAAAAATAAATACAATTGTAAATTTATGTGTATATGCATTCATACATAATAAATGTATAACTTAATCTGTTGGCTCGCTTCACAATAGACTCATCACATTTTGAAATCAATGCAAATTGGGCTTGGCTTAGTAGTTTGCTCATCGACTTTAATCTAAACTTGATTCAGTCTAAAAATTATTTTAATTTTATTATTTATTTTCTCAATCTCAAATTCCTACCTCAATCAAATCAGAGAACCTGCATTAAAACAATATATTCAATGTAAAAAAACAAATAAATTTTACCATCAATCACAAATTAGTTGAAGCTTCATATCAAGTAAAGAAGAGTAGGAATCTTCTTTAAGCACCTACATAATCAGAGGTGGCCAGAAATTAAGTAAAAAAAATAAAAATCAAACTGATTTGATTTGATTTAGGATTGATATTATATCTAAACTGACTTATTTAAAATAACATGAACAACAGTGGTTTGAAGAACATTAATAATAGTTTAAAATGACCTATTTACTACAGTACTTTGTAGAAATGATACTTTGAAGAACCGAACAAACTAGAGATAAGGCGATGGTTATGCGTTTCTTCGAAATCATCCCGCATGTTGTCAATATATTACTTCCTAAATAAATTTTTTGATTTTAAATTATATTCAGAATGTCGTCGCAACATTTACAAGCAAGCTCGGATAGTTTAGTTGCACTGAAGAAATTTATAAAATGCACTCGAAACACTTTTTGACATCACGTTAAGGTCTTAGAAATTATCAATTGGTGATCTTGTCGATCGAGTCGAGGCATCAAGTCCATTTGTAAATACGTCAAAATAAGACATTTGTTATTATTCGTGAGACAAATTTAATTTCAATACTATTATCCTGCCAACATAGCCATCATTGTTTTATTCATACTAAAATTTTATTTCTACTTGTAGATATGAAAGGTTTTTTAAAGGGAAAATCCAAGGCTTCTTTCTTCTCACATTAATGTAGAAGATGATTTACCAACTCATGAAGAGAATTCAGCGGTAGGGTTCTAAGTGGGAACATCATAATGTGATTTTTAGGGGACATACTTATGGGAACAATTTGTGAAGGGCAATATCTGCAACGGTGTAATTAGGAGAGACAAATGACATGAGGTGGTTTGCATTAAATAGAAAATTGGGAGTACAAACACTATTGTTATGACACGGTATAAGAACATGAAAGGTATGTTATATATCAACTAACCGGAGTGGATGGGGTTGGGATGAGACGTTGAATATACCGGTTGCACCAGATGAAATATGGGAAGAGGTGATTCGGGTAAGTTAATTTATTTAGTCAAGATTTAGATATCTACTTTATTGCCCTAAAAATCTAATGATGAATTTCATCTAATCAAAACAAGAAAATTCTAAAATGTGATGCTTTAGACGAAACCCTTTCAAGATCATATATTTGAAAAAATTTGTGGTGACAATGTGTTACAGCA
Source organism: Cymbidium sinense (assembly GCA_021442155.1). Taxonomy (NCBI): domain Eukaryota; kingdom Viridiplantae; phylum Streptophyta; class Magnoliopsida; order Asparagales; family Orchidaceae; genus Cymbidium; species Cymbidium sinense. The sequence goes on from CM038215.1 coordinate 142,015,648, forward strand.
ATACAGTGCTCAACCAGCGATAATAAATCAAGATGAGATCAAATTGAATCAAGCGGATAACCATGAGCTTATTGATAATTTTATGTCTAGCCAGAATTAACTTTGTGGGGAAGCAGGAGAGGCAGGGGTAATTTTGACTCACTTAGAGCGCCTCCAATGATTAACCAAAAGTGATCAAGTGACAACAAGAAAGAAATGGGGGAGCAAAAATATTAGAACATGCTTAATAAAAATGTTGAAATCGTAGAAGAAATTTGTGAAACTATGAATAAATATTGTCCATACATAATGGATGATTGTTTGACCAAGCTATCCTTGTTCTAACATCTCAGGAGGGTTTACTTGCCGTGATTGGCGATCAAGGATTGCGGTGACAAAGTTGTACTAATGAGGTGGGAAGGTGATATGCGTAGTTGGATAGAACACGATTTCATAACCCATCCACGCTTTTACGGATCGTCAGCATGACTTTAAGCTAAATTTGCAGTCATCCATTTTTTTTGGCTAGCATTTCTTATTACTCTAGTTAGTTGTACTATTTATTAGTGTAATTTTGCGTTGTATGTTGTGCTCCTTAATTTAGCGTAATTTTACTTTATTCTTGTTAATGTTTGATGTGTCATTTCTATAATTTGATGCAATTTATTGAGAACTTAACCATTATCTATTATGCATCGATGTGGCATCTTATACTTTGGTAATAACGAAATGACATATAATGCTAGAAGAGGTGCGACCCGGTTGTTCATTAATTGACATTTTTTTATAGAGATGATGGGCCAATCGATGCTCCCCTATTATCGATGATAATGCTCACTTGATGAGGCAATTTAGAGACTATGTTTGATAGACAACGGCGTCATATCTTGATGGACATCGCGACATTAATTTATTTGATTTGAGCATTTATACGGAGATCTTTTGGTCGTCGAGGATTATTAAGCGACGGAAAGCGTGATTGCGGCAGAATAATTAGGCATTTTTTAAAGTGGTGTTGCACGCGTCGTAGTTATACTTTGTGAATTTTTTCAACATTCAAAGCTAGAAGCAGTTAGTCTACTTTAATCGTGTTGCAATTTATTGTTTCATTATCAGATGAGTTCATCTCTACCCTGCGTTGTCATTCATTTGTATCGGTAATCCCGGTTCCATCCATTTTTCGGTAATACCGGGTTCAATCGGAACATATGTATCGTTGTTGTCAATTCACGATTGCGAGCGTATATATAAAAAAGCATTCACTTCACAAAATGTCATGTTTGTATTTCATTTGATCATCAATTTGTTTATCAGCTTACGGTTGGGAAGGATCTGCAACAGATATGAGAGTTTTACGTTGATTTGAGCAAGGCGGCTTTTCTGAGGAAGTATTACTTAGTTGATTGAGTTGCCAACGACAAATTAATTGCACCATTTAGAGGCTTATCACTAAGTTATCATTGGAGACAACTCATAGATATCTGAGACGAGTTGTTTAACCATATCATTACACAACCACACGGAATGTGGTGGAGAGAACTTTGGGATTTGGAAAGAAAGATTTGAGGTCTTGACTCACGTCGTAAATTTCCTTTAGTGCATTGTAATTGTATGTGCGGTCACAATTTTATTGGTCATTATCATGGAGATACTACTACTTTAATATGTCTTAAGCAATGCAACATGATAGGGACTTAGGAGGTGTAGATGATGAAGACCACGATGTCTGGCATTATTGGCGAAAGAGTTCGGAGATGATTTGAGACATGTAATATACTTACAATGTGGGAAGAATAAAGAAAGTAGTTTTATACATTAAGAAAATATAACATTTTATTATATAATTTTAATATAATTTTTTTTGCATATCTGAGGGTCGCGAATCATCTGTGAAAGAAAGTTGAAAAATTCAAATTATTGTAAAAAATTTTATATCTAAATAATAATGTAATATTTTTATATTATCTTTTTAAATAATGAATTTTAATTTTAATATTTTAATTTTATATTTTAAAAATATTATTATTTAATTATATAACTTAAATCCTCTATAACATCTTTCACGGATTTAGCGATTTAATAAATCTGATAACACTTTTATAAAGTTACTAAATATCCTATAAATCAAATCTTGAAACACCCCACCAGCTTATGTTGAGCATAGCTTTTCGGAAATGTTTGTTCTGGGGATGATAGATATTAATGCGACGAGGATTATGAATACTTGTTTCGTATATAATTCATCTTCTGAATCAAGGGTTAGGGATTGACACGTGAAAGAATGAATCTGGCGAATTTTTAAAAATTTCTTGCGTGCCTCTGGGAATAATTTGCTGCCATATGTTTTACTTCGCAAGAAAGATTTTTGTTGCTTTCCCGAAGAAGCAAAGCCTTGAAATTTAACACTAAACGATTTCAGTGACTGCTGCAACATCTATTTAACGAAACCTTTCTGTTCAATGGATCTAATATTCTAATGGTTGACAACTTTTTGAACTTTTAGCTATTTGCATGCCTTCTCTATGGGGTGAAATTTTTAAAACAGGCTTAATTAAACTATTAATTACGTAATAAGACACTGGAAAAAAAAAGGTCCAGTCGTCCATTGAACGGGGGACTGGCTCTCCTCTAAATCACGGGCCACAAGCCCCGATCGGGAGCACTATTCTCCCGATCTTTCCTCCCTCCCTTGACACTGCTCCCGATTTTTTCCCAAGGCGTTTGCCACCGCCATGCCATTGTTGTCGATCTAGAGTTTTGAGGCATTTTTGCAGTAAGTTTGAAGTCCATTTTAATGGTGATTGTTAAGTGATTATATGTGTTTTATTAGTTTATATGTGTGATTAGTGAATTTATATGCTAGATCCTTAAGTTTGTATGCTATGTTTGTAATTTTAGGGGAAAAATAATTATTTAAACGTTGATGTGTGTTTTAGATTGTGTGTGATTTTGTTTAAATTATTTTCTAGGATTTAGAGTTGTTTCATTTATTTTCTAAGGTATTTTTTTTAACCTTAAATTTTTAAATGACTGTTATTTGTGATTGTTGAATATTTAAGTGTACAATGTTAGTTTAAATATATGATTAGTAGGTTTAGATGCTAGTTGTAAGCTTAGATGCTACGTTTGAGATTTTTGGGTAAAAATGTATCTTTTAAAGTGGATGTGTGTTTAGGATTATCTGGGATATATGTTTAAATATTCTTCTAAAGTTAATAGTCGATCTATTTATTTTATAAGGTATTTTTTTCCACCTTCATTTCTGCAGTTAATGTTAATTGTGATTGGTAAGTGATTAGGTGTACATAGTTAGTTTAAATTGTGGATTCATTTGTCGTTATCTAAAAATAAATTGAATTTATTCTTTGTCTAGGTGAGATAAGGGATTGTTTGTGTTGTGATATTCTGAGTTAAAAATGAGTTCAGATACTGTTTGCATAGTTATATATTATGGTGGTGAATTGACTGTAAATGATGTCCTACTTATATTGGTGGGAAAAATCGTCTAATACAAATCCCACGGCGAATTAACTTTATGGACTTACAGAGACGTATTATGAGATCATTGAAGTTAGATGAAAGTTTTGTTTGTGCTTTAATATGTCGGTTTCCTTTTAGTCTTTGAATTTATTACATTTCATTCGGCTGCAGTATGTGAGTCATAATGATGCATGCACTCAACCTATTATAGTCTATGTTGAAGTTGGGGAAGGGTGGACAATACTAAGGAGTGTCAAAGAGGTCCAGTTGTTACTGAATACATTACACCAACATCTCAAGTAACCACTCAAGTCAAAGCATACGGATCTACAACATCAGAACATGCTCACGTTACTGGGACAAGTTCTCATTTTATGGGTAACCCTCCAGATGATCCCATAAATTCACTATCTTTTGAAGATGAGGGGTATGAAACTATGTCTACTGCAACAAGCAGTGATACTGCTGATGATGATTATAGTAATGTATAGCGGACTACTTTATTGGCCACAAAACCGTCTATTAGGGTTGGAGACCTAATCAGGGAATTTTCAGTTAGAACAAATCATACTGAAGAGCACTTATTATCTAATAATGAGTATATGCGTTGTGCTCAAACAACTAGAGAATGAGATGAGAATCTTACATTTGATGGACCATCAAATGAGTTAGCATTTGAAGAAGAAAATAGCATTCTAGATGAACTGCTGGAAGGTATGTGCTTTCATAATAAAAAATAACTTTAGTTCACTCTTCAAGAATGGTCTATCTTAAAAAAATGTTTAATATGTGATCTATGCTTCAAACAAAATAAAGTTCACTATGCTATGCATGTATCATGCTCATCCAATTACACTTTATAAGTGGCGATTACATGTAAGCTCAAGTAGGAGATTGAGTGGTGCATGGTGGATTGACAATATTAGCTCACCTTATACCGGTCATTGCTTTCAATCCCAGACACATCTGATACACGTCAGTTTATTCATTCAACCTACAGTTATGTATCAACTGGATTTGAAACTCAAAGAAATCATAGGCTGTATAGAGTCCAAATTTAATATAAAGGTGTCTTACATGAAGGCCAGGGATGCTTGCCGCAAGGCAGTGAAGGTAATTTTTGGTAGTTGAAAGGAATCTTATCGAACTTTAGAGAAATTTATGGGTGTTGCATGTGTAGTTATGCCAGGATCTGTATACCGGTTGCACTCTACAAAATCAAATAGATTCCAGATTTTAGAGCATTAGTCTTGATTTCAAGTTGTGATCTTATCGTCCAGTTTTATGTCTTGATGCGACATTCCTCCTAGATAAGTTTAGGGGGACTCTACTTAGCGTAGTTGAGATTGATGCCAATAATAGTTTATTTTCATTAGCCTTTGCAGTTATTGAATCAAAATATATTGAGCAATGGGTTTGTTTTCTACGGACACTGCAAGACTTAATCCCACTGGTCTCTACAAGAGCTGTTCTTTGTGTTATATCTAATAGCATGTAGATCTAGTGCGTGGCTGTAGAGAAATATTCCCTTGGGTTGCACATCGCTTTTGCCTCCGCTATTGGAGAGAGAACTTCAAGAAAGCTGTTAGGCAACTTGGAATAGGAGATGTGAAATTCATATGCCAGAAAATGTACGTAGCAGAAACTACTGATGATATCCGGATTTTCAATAGGTATATGATTGATATTAAGAACATTAAATAGGAGGCTTATGATTAGTTGGTTTCAAGGGATATCTAGTTGTGGTCTTTAACCCATGATGGTGGCTATAGGTGTGACACAATGACCAGGGAAGTGAGGTAATCAAATGTCAGGACGTACATACTTTTTGCGATTGATTCTTTTCTTATGCCAATCACATCAGGCTCTGAGGTGCACTTGCAGTATTTGTCATTGCTAGAGGATGTTGATACCTTTAGGGAGTTCTCGTTGGATTCAGCTGTGCCTGCTCATTTATATAGGAAGCTACATGAAGCGATGAAGCCGAAGTGTACTAACATGGTTGGATGCCTACACTTATTGCAGGTATGGGCATGGGAGCACATTCATGTTGGTAGACCCATGTTACATGTACCATACCCTACAAACATAGATGGCCTGAGTGTGGGATATTGGTAGAATGAAGGGTTAGATCGAGAAATGACATCCATCGAGTGTCTGAGAGCAGTTAGATGGGATTTGCGAGTCGGTATGCTCCTTTGATGTATTATTTAATGAATTCATTGTTAGATACTTTACAATCGACTTAATATTTTTTATCTAAAATTTTCAGGTAATATTGGAGCCATATGGACATCAGATTTGTGTATGCAGCGTCAGATATATGCTTCTGAGGGTGATGAGATATATGGTAGAATGGATGATTTATTGGAAAGCGAGTTGAGTATGCCGCGTCGTATCTCGACAATTGACCTTCCCATGACTTATACAACATTAGTAGATCCTCTTTCCGTAGTGATGGCGAGGAAAAGCGGATGTTGATTGGGTCGATTACGCACTTACATTTACTTTCGGTGGGAGAGCCGATGTGATTCAGTTATGGCGGTAGATTCATTTCAGCAACATGGTGAGCCAGCGATCAACCGATATATGAGATTGTATTAGTCTTGTACTTCACTCTACATGTTGAAAGCACCAACAATTCCCCCGGATACTTTTTACTCTCGAGCGTCAGGAGAGCGGTTAATGGTAAGCCTATTTCTTACATAAAAAGTATTGCTTATAAATAATGATATAATCCTAACTAATTTTGTTTTCAATGCAGCATGAGCACATCCTGAACACTGATGATGCATTACAACATTATTTTGGGAAGGATGAGGATAGATAATTTCAACATTCTTTTAATCGTCTGAGGAGTTGTGTAGGGGCTGCGATGATATATCTCGATAGTAGGTGCAGACATTAGGCATTCAGGGGCTCAGAAAATTCGACCTCATAATATCGAATTAAAGAGAGTATGATTTGAAGCGTCGGTGTAATTTTGAGGCAAATAGTAGATAACCTGAGAGATTTTTTTTTGAGGACTTTAGATCTAGTTACGAGTTTCATAGGCACACATAGTTAATTACTCTCTCGGTCTTTGAGAGAACTTTTGATTAAAATTTGGTCGTTAGATGGAATCATGATATAGTAGTAGAGTTTAATTTAGATTATGAAATTCATCATTTTAAACCGGATAATTGGGGAATTATAACATGCACGATCTAGATCTGTGGTTAGTTCAGTTGTCGTGGTCACTTAGTCAGGAGGTAGTGACTAGCGAAGGATCCTTATGACACATGGGTTATGTCGTCAAGAAATCCTTGTAGACTTGGGGTGGTGTTTGTCAGGAGACAAGTTTAAGTCTACCTTAGTGATAGAGCACGTTATCAAGTATCTTACATGATTCAACTCAAAAGTCGTTGGGAGCATACATTCTGATGATAATATAATGGAACGGACAAAAACCACTCGATCAGTCAGTGTAGCTTCAACATGTGGAGTCTCACAAGCTCAAAGACATCGCTCCTTCTTGGCAGATTGATTGAGAGTGAACATAGCAGAACATTTGATTTGGAATTGGCTCCTTTGTGAGCTAGAATTTTCTTAATTTGTCACCCCAACAAACAATTACGGAAGGTGGATAGATTGAGTTTGCTTTAAGATTTTAATGATTGAATTACATTTGAGCAATTTTTTAAAGATTGATATTTAATTTGAGTTAATTTGATTAATTTGAATATATTTAAGAGCTTTAAATCTTATCAACTCTGTTTAACTGCTAATAGAGGATTGGATCTACTGTCACTTGAAAGAATTAGTTTCTTAGATATTTTACTGATTTGAAATTTATATAATAGATTTTTAGGTTTTGTTAACTTACTCACAAGACTAAAGGAAACAACCATGACATCTCCTCTTGAATTTAAGCATTCAACGTAGTGTCGCTATGTATTTAAGATTTTATGTAATGTTTATTTTGAATTATGAGATTGATTTGATTTTCATTTAATTCCAACTTAGCGTGATGACCTTTTACATTAAAATTTACATTTGAAATCTACATGTCAGAAGCGTCAGTATAGTTTTAGCTAATTTCACCTAATTATTGATTTCGTTGATTTTGAAAATCATAGTTTATAATGAAATTTCTTAATTTTTGTATTGAATGAAGTCTTATGATTTTTGTAGATTTTGATTTAGTATCACATTTTGTCTGCTTATACAAAAGTTCTGAGATTGGTGGTTTTTGAAAGTTTCAGAGCTTTGAATAAGAATATATTCATTTTAGATATGTGTAATGAATTTATTTTTATTCAAGTATTTGCATATATTTTACTATAAGATAAGTGTGAGGATATACTTTATGCAGTTGTATTCATACAAGTTTACATGTACGAAGTCACCCAAAAGAAAGCTTCAAACCTCTTTAATTTTATCATTTTAGGACTTTTCTCTTTCTCTACAACAAGAGTTGTTAGACTCAATTTAGATTCATCTTTAACTCTACATCAAGCTCCATGTTTATTTGTAAATTAGACATTAAGTTTATTGCAAATCTGTTGTAAGTTTAGTATTAGTCTCCCCAAAATTTAATTAAATTTTTTTTAATTTTGAGAAGCTTACAAGAGAAGAAAACTCACTTTACCGCTTCAATTTAAGTCATAGAGAATTGCAATTTAAAGCTCGTGAGTTTAATATTAGCCTCCCCAAGTTCCAATTAAAGGTTGTTTGATTTTGAAGAATTTACAAGAAAAGAGAACTCACTTTATTAAGAAGTTAATTTTAAATAGAAATTGGTTCCTCATTACTTCTTCAAATTCCTCTAAATAAGGCTAAGAGAGAGCACTTGCTTGAGTTTAGAACACTTGAGAAAGAGGGGGAAAGATTTTAATTCGCACTTTGGGAAGGCTTTCAACTTGCTTAAATACGTTTTGTAAGTGCTTTTCCTCCTTTTTTTTCTTTGTTTTACTTTTGTGTTTGTTGTATGTCATTTTACTTTAGCCTTTTTTTTAAGTCTGATTCTTTTAGTTTAAATTTAGCTGTAGGTTTCCTTACTTAGCGTTTTTAAGCCAGTTCATTTTACTCTCCCATTTTTCCTAAGTCAAAAGATTTGACATAATTTTGGCGATATCCGTCGTCCGTACTGCGTCGAGTGTTTGTTTCTCGAGTCTCTATGATAGCGTAGTGTCTCACACAATCTTCACACCACTATGCCTAATGGGCGTTAAGTCTTGAAACCTGCAGAAGAAATCTGATCGTATTCATTTCATTTTTTTTCTAAGTCTAGAAATTAGACAAATTTCAACAATATTTCGTCTGGGGGGGGAGCGACATTTAACGAATGTTGGCTTACTCGGTATGCTCTGGCGTGGCGGCGGTGTCTTCTCTGGCGGTTGATTTTTCATCGTCGCCTCAGGCAACGGGCCCAAAGAAAATACATGCATGTATATATCCACATTCATACATCTCACATGTTTTGACTCATTTTTTCTGCACGTTACAATGATCGGCAAGGGAATAGGGTTAGGCATGTCGAAAATTAAGAGAAAAACTCGCCTCGGTGTTCTTCTTTGCGGCGCAAAAATTAGAAGTAATGAGGAGTCTGCGGCGGAACCAGAAAGAAGAACAGTCTCATGTTTCTTCTTGACAGCGAAAATTGGAATACAAGGAGCGGCCGAACGAAGAAGAACCGCCTCATGGCGGTGTTCTTCTTGATTCTGTGCAAATGGAAGAGAATGCAAGCAGTGTGATGTTAGAAATCGAAAGAAGAACCCGCCTCATGATGGTGTTCTTCTCAGATGATAAGCGAAGTGAAAGTGCAGGAAGCGATGTTGGAACCGAAAGAACCCTATCAACGGTGTTCTTCTCGGTCGAAAGATGACAAAACAAGGTGAGAAATCAGTTGGAAAATTCATTAGAAAATGAGAATTGAAAGTGGATTTTGATTTTGTGAAAATCTGAAAAATAAATTGATTAGATGAAAATTGAGTAAAGGTGAGGAAAATGATTCAGTTTGAGAGGGAAGGAAATGGAAAGTAATTTTTGGAGAAAGGAAGGAAGAAAAGGAAAAGAGGAAGAGGAAAAAGGAAAGAAGGAAAGAGGAAAAGCTCACCTCTTTTCGGTTTGAGGAGAGAAAAGAGAGTTCACTGCTTTGGAGAAGGAAGAGAGCAAAATGGAAGACCTCCTCTTCGTCGTTTGGAGAAAAACGTGGGAGGATCGATTGGAGAGGGAAGGGAAGCGGTTGCTCCGTCGTGAAGGAGGAGGAGGATGGTTGCAATCCTGTCGTGGTCGGCGAAGGAAGCGTCAACCTGTTGACAAGCGGAATATGGAAGGCTGAGAGATCAGGCGAGTGGGAGGTCGAGGAAGAATAGGACGGTAGGGTCATGTGTGAAGAGGCTATGGTCTGGGTTAGGGATTTAATTTAAAATCAAATTTAAGTTGTTAAATTGATTTTTTTATTGCTTAATTGACTTTAATGTGAACTTTATGTCGATAAAATCTCATGGGCAATATATATATATATATATATATATATATATATATATATATCTTGCTTTTTTTTTGCGACGTAACGCGGTCATTATGTCGAGAGGTCGTTTGGTTGATCGGCGTCATTGGTGTTCAAAATAAATGGCACTTTCGGCCTTCGATATTCATGCCTTTCAAATTGAGTCGCGATCTTATTTAATAAATTTTTACGTTTCAAACCTAACGAAGTAATCAATTTCGCGAACAGAGATCGTTTGGTTTGCGTTTGCACCTCTTGACCTCGATATATGACTCGATCGCTTGATCGGTTGATCATCAAGTTGTGCAATATTTATATTTTGAACAATTTCGACGTTATGAGCCGGCGGCGAAAGTCTCGTCGATGGTCATTTGATTAGTTTTGCTTGTCACTGTCATTTCGACATTGCGACTTCGTTTGAATTGGCGACGGTGATAGTTTTGATGTTTGATGTAACGGCGATCAATTTAGAATGAAGGTCGGACATTATGCGGCTTCCCATCCCGATATATCGATACATTGGTCGCTTGGTGATATTAGATTATTTAATATTTATATTCCCAATTTTGGCGCTTTGAGCGTGATGGCGAATTTTTCGATCGGGATTCAATAATTTTGAGGTGTCATTGTGTCGTTGTCTCTTCGAAGTATCATTTGATTTGTGGGCTTGACATATGACATATAATCATACACAAATGTGATTAGCGTAAGCGAGTCACGCTTGTTGAAAAACTAGTTGACCTTTTGGGCTAGCCACATAAATTGGATCATTTTCGACGATTCGATAGCTTGAGTTTTGATAGGATTGTCATTGGTATGATCTTTATTTAAGACATCTAAATGGCGATTGTCGAATCGACTTGTCAGATACATAAGAGTTCTTACATCATCCACTCTCTGTTTTAATGGCTTTGTTGAAGATCTCTTTCTTTTATGTTTTTACAGATTTGAGTCTCCTCCAACCCTAACTTCATGCTTGGTTGGGTTTGATGGAGGAATTGGTCTACTTGTTTTGATGAAGGACTCCAGAGGGGAATCGGTTTATCTGCTTGGTGGTTGAAATTCTTACTCAACTCAGATGGACTTGATGAAGGGGCCGACGATTTGTTCATATTGACTTGGAAGTGTATGTCATGAATCATGCTTTACTTTGTGACTCGTTGAAGGTGCATCTGAGATGATGACTAGCCTTACATATAGGGTCAATGTTGAGTTATCGCGATGTCTTGTAATAGACTAAATAACTACTTCTTTTAGTTACCATCAACTTGTGTAAACTATATTGTTTCCCGGTCCGTCTTCTGTTTTGACGGACTTGATGAGGAGATTGACTTTGATATGTGCTTTGAGCTTGATCAGATCATTTGAGAATATATTGAGATATCGCTTAGCTTGATATAGATTGATTTGAAATTTTCGGTTAATGCATGTCGATCATGTAGATAGATCTTTTGGATTCGTTGCTTGTAATCACAGATCTGGTTTGAGATTGAGCAGTATCATCATTAGGCGGAGTGGGGCTCTTTCGTAGCCTTTTTTTACGCTTATTGAGTGAGAGCATCGCAACTTGGCCACGGGGCTTGTTGAGTTCGACCACTCTCAAATCTTCGACTTAAGCTGTAGTGGGTTGATGGTTTAGTCATCATACTGACGAATGACGGCTCTTTCACCGTGGCCTTTTTCTTACGGCTTGTTGAGTAAGGAGAGCGTCAACAACTCGGCCATATTTGGGCTTGTTGAGTTCGACCTTTAGAACTCATATATATCTTAAACTTCAGGATGCAGAGGTTGATGTTTCTTCCAACTCAGTTGATTGAAGCTTTCAAAATTGGGAGTTCTTTTAACACGATCTCCAACATTTGATGGACCTGGGAGATAAATTTTTGACATTTAGAAATTTGTCTTTTCATAAAAAAATTTTTTTGTTCACAGAAGCAACTTAACGATATGATTATAGATATATTGATTTTGGCTAAAGCTCAATGTCAACCTGAATCAGAATATATTCGAGGATTTTGTCTTATAACACGATGTCAACTCAAATAATTTTAACGTAAACTAAAAATGTCCCCTGTCTTGCAGGGGAAATTCTAAAGCACATTTAGAAGAACTTTCAAGATGAAAATATGCAAATACATCAATATTTGAATTGATATGCTCTTAAGAGGGTTTTAACATACAACATTGATTTCATCTATGTATAAAAATATAAAATGCCCCTGTGTAATAGGGGAATTTTTACAGGAAAGTTTTTTATCTGAATTATGTTTATTTAGTGATCTCGACATGAAACACGATGCCGGCCTAAATAGATAAACTAAAATAAAATATCCTCAGTATTGTAGGGAGATTTCTGTTCTACTTCGAGAATGTATTCCTCATGTATAATAATTTTTTAAGTATTGACCATTAATTGGCGGCATTGGTTTTTCAATTGATGAGTTGGTATGCCCCTTTACACTCTCAATCACAAAAGGGCCCTCCAAATTGGGCTCAAATTTGCTACCGAATTTTCGATTAGGAATAATTGGTCTTCTCAACACCAGGATCAATTCTCTTTTTTGAAATGTTCGAGGCTGCATCGTATGGTCAAAAGCCTTGGACATCTTTGCTTGGTAAACCTCTAAATTTTGATGAGCTTGCAATCAAACTTCATCAAGCGCGTTGAGTTCCTCCATTCTCAAATGAGCATTTTGATCTTCAGTTAGATTGTATTGGATGACTACTTAAAGTGAAGGCAACTCAACTTCAAGTGGAAGAAACTTGGTTCAAATATCAATAAAAAAAATTGAGTGCATCTTGCGGTTATATGGTGTAACAGCATGTCATTCTCTCTTATTTTAATAAGAATCTTCTTGGCGGTTATTTAATGTCTTTGAATGCCGTCCTATTTGCTATTGGATTATTGAGGTATCGCCAATCAATTTTGTGTCGACGAATATAAATCTTCACACTTTTGAAGGTTGTGCCATTATCGAATTATTCGTGATATTCCAAATCATTATCGTGAAGAAGTTGATCACTTTCAACAATAACTTCTTTAAATGGTAGCCTTACCAGAAGAGAAATAGTCAATCACGGATGAAGCGGTATCAGGTGATGACGGTAGATCAATTGGTCCGATTACATTCTGTACCCCAATTGAATGGTTAGGATCTATCATTGTAGTGGATTGAGGGTGAATGAGATTATGCGTATGTGACACTTCGCATGATTAATATAGTTTTACATGGCCAATAATAGCCCATCTTTTTTACTACAATATTGAGGTGATGTCCTTCAAAGTCATCCTTCAGCTTAATCACTTTGCTAGCTTCATCTACATTTAGGCATCGTACATTTGTTCAAAGGATCTACGATATAAAGTATTGAAAGCAAGCAAACATTCTCTTGGTAGTGATTTATTATTTGGTAATTTGTTTTCTTTAAAATAGTCGATGAATGATTGTTTTCAATCACGTGACTCTTCTACCGTAAAGACTTCACACTACTTTTCTAAAGCAATGTCATTTTTAGCTCTTCTTGGTACAACTTCTTGTTGATTTTGGGGAGTATGAAGAGCAACCTAAGTTGCATCCTGCTATGTCAGATTTGATAATCCCTCTCTACCTGCGGGGATTGATACTTTCTTCATTCTAAGTAAATATATGTGTCATAATCATCATTCATACTTTCATTTTTGTAACTTTTGCTAAGTAATGACTTACTATTCTCGGATCGAGACTGAGTTAGTATACTGTATCTACTTGTATAAGAAGAAGCTAACTTCAAACTTGTTGATTTATAATAAGCCGAGAATAAATCGAAAATATGTAAGTTTTGAATGCTATGAAAATAATTTCTTCAAGACACATCTAATGTACTGACTTCATTATTAGTTCTTGGTGGTCGTATGATCATTATCTCTCCTTGGTATTATGAGAGGCGATCGACTCACTCTCTTCTTGGAAAATTTAGAGGTTTGACTTGTTTGATGATGAGGCTCCATCAAAGTACATTTCCCAAATTTTTCTCTTTCATGATGATAATTTGCTCGTGAATCATCATTAAGAGAAAAGTTCGCGAGGATGGGATGTGCAAGAAAATCTACTAAGACTTATTCTTTCTGGAGCGTGATATCAAATTGTAAAAGCAATCTTCCATCATGCACCTGGCGTTGGTGCAATATCTTGATGATCGATCCTTGAGATGTCTTGTGAGACATATAACATGGTGAGCTTTTGGATCATGATGATGATAATAGTTTCTTCTATGAGAGTATCTCATTTTTGCTTCTATTAATCTTCGACTTATGTAATAAAGAACATTCTCTTTATTTTCCTCATTGTGTTGTGTTAATAATGTCCCGAGAGACTCTTCTAACGCAGTTGTGTATAGAATAAGAGCTTTCCAGGAGTAGGCGCTGTAAGGATTGACGGATTTAATAAGTAGCTTTTAATACTATTGAAGGCTTCTTGACACTCCTTATCCCATTTGAATAGAGCATCCTTCTTCATCAACCTTGCAAATGGTTGACAACGTCTTGATAAATTTGATATAAATCGACAAATGAATGCAAGGTGTCTTGTAAAAAAATGGTGACATAAACTCTTCGGTGGAGGCATCTCTACGATTATCTTGATTTTAGCAGGATCAATTTTAATACCTATGTGACGTACAATATAACCCAAGAATTTTTCAGAGGATACCCCAAATGCACATTTTAGAGGATTTATTTTGAGATCATATTTTCTGACTCTCTCCAATATAATTCTCAAGTTTTCAAAATGATTTTCATGATTTAAGCTTTGCACCACTAAATCGGTAACATAACATTCTATCTTTTGATTAATCAACTCATCAAAAATATGCGTCATAGCTCTTTGGTATTAGCTCTAGCATTTTTCAAGCTAAAGGGCATAAGTAGATAGATGCGGTAGGTGTTAAGCGATGTATGTTTTTCTTGTGTCATTTTGATTTGCTTGTATCTCATCAATTCATCCATGAATGAGAACATGTTATAGTTGGAGGTTGTTGGTTTTCTTTTCTCTCTAATGGAATAGAGAAAAGAAATGACACCACATAGAGTTTAGGAATATTTTATTTAGATGATCAAATACAACATTAAGGAATACACATATTATCTCGAAAGATAAACATGCTTTCGTAATGGATTCAATCATTTCAATAAGACTAAAAACTAATGGGTCTTTCGTGCACCAAATTTTCCCATGAACTACATAGAAAATAGAACATGGTCAATTTTATCTAGATTCTAGTTCCCTATAGGCAAATATAGTTAATTACATCTTAGGAAGGGTCTCTTTCTAAGAATACTCAAAAAGAAATAAGTGGTTATTCTTAAAACTAGGTAGCTTTTAAAGGATTGATATTTGGAAATTCAAATTGGAGAGAGTTATTTTTAAGATTCAAACGGGAAAAAGTAGGAAATGTCACATTATCGGGATGATAGACATTTCATCTATCTTATGATTGGGTTTCAAATTTGGGATTTAATTTTAGAGTTATCATTTTCTTAGAAATCTAGGACTTAGATTCTAGCGACAGACTGAAATACTGCAGGGTTGAAGACTTATTTATAAAGGATGCGCCTTGAGATGTCTTCGACATGATGCGACTTATTCTTGGGAATCATTGGTGGTTCTCTTCAAGGAACTAACCTATCACGACTCTTACGGGCTTACAACCCTGCACGGAGAGAAACCACTAATTGCATTTTAAAATCATGAGGCTAAGTCATATGAATGCAAGATGGATGGCATTCTGCATTTAGGAAAGAAATCTACCTTGATTTACTCCCAACCCCAGATTATGTAGGGTATGAAGATATACTTAAATAATGCATATTTTTCAAATTTTATAATTTTGACTCAAGGTTCATTTTAGGCCATAGAATGCAATTTATGTGCATGTAATTAGAAAAGATTATGGGCCAAATCGAATAGAAGTGTATTCCATCATCAAGGCTCTCAAGGCCTGATAAAGATGAAATTCTTTCATTAATCAAAAGTGAAACAATATGATTATGCATGACATCCAACTAAGGGATTGCTATAAATTTTATCTTGTTTTAATACTTAGGCTTTTATGTGAATATTATGAGTTGTATTTATTTTTATGTTTCAGTTGATTTAATTGGGTAGAAAATTTAGTTTATCCCTATGTCAGGGCATACATCAGCCCAAACATAGCAGAAAAGAAACCTAAGAAAAGCATGTTGTTTCTATTAGCACCCAAAATAAATCAAGCCAAATCAAATTATATAAGAAAAGGCCAATCGGTAGAACCGTGAAGAAAATTAGGCGTGAGTTGCCCTTATACAACCCGACTGAACTACAAGTTTAGATCTATGGGTCTTTTTTTTTTCAGTCTCCTTCTTGGAAATCCATCTCCAGGGGACCAACCATCTCGGTTGAGTCGTCTGTAATCTTAGACCCCATAGATCCTAACCTAATTCTAAGCTCAAATTTATATTTAAAATTTAAAGAAAATCCTAAGCCTTGCAAAACAGATGTTAGGATATACACACAGCACACCAAGCAGTTTATATTTTACAAACATATGGGCTTAATTGGTTGCCAACCCATCCTATGGACTATGTTAAGGTATTTTAGCACTGCAAATGACAATTTTATGATTTATTTATTCAACAAACTTAACATAAAAAATAATGTTAAATCTAGAAAGAAACCAACATCCTCTAACGAACAAATAAGCTTAGGCATCAGGTAAGCAATACACACCACAGACATGTGAAAACATCACAACATATCACGGAGATTAAACGAAAATCACGATCCATCTAGATCTAGGGTGCAGACTAAATAATCTAGTGTGTGTAGTATGGGGTTTGTGTGGTAAGTCTTTCTTAGCCTTTAAGTTTAAGTTTTGAAGTTTGAAATTTGAATTAGTTTAATTTTTATCATTGGTTGGTTTCAATTCAAATGATTTAATGATTTAATTCTTATTTTTTTTATGTTCATTTTTAAGTTAAGGTTATATTTAAGTTTTCAAGAATGAGAAATAGAATGAATTTCATTTTTAAGTGAAACTCACTTTATTCTACATCCTAAATCCTAATGAGGTTTCCAAAAGTATAACTAAAATTCTTAAGTATTTTAATTAATCCTTTTGATTTCATTTATGTTTGATTTGATTTGTTTTGTTTGTTTGAATTATTTTATTTGATTTAATTTGTTTATTTTTTATTTTAAATTAAGTTATATAGATTTCATTTAATTTAGCTTATGTTATTTTAAGGTGTTTGATTTAAGTTTGATTTCAAATCATGGAGTTATAAGCTTAAGTTTTAAGTCCATTGATATAAATTAATATCTTAGGGTTATGCATGGATCATTCTCAACCTAAAGTACTTAAGTTAATTCTTTGATCTAATTTGATTAATCTAGATTTTAAGTCCATTATTTAAATTCATTAACGATAAGTATTTCATTAAACTTAACTTAAGTTGTTTTAATTATATTTGATTTTCATTAAGTATTGATTTTTTTAAAATTTGATATTTGATTAAATTCTCTGACTTAGAAAGTTTTAATGAATTACCTAAGTTTTTTGATGTTTCAGATTGGTTCAATTTATTTGTTGATTTAATGAATTAATGATTATTCTTAATTATTATTTAGTTCATATTGACCTAAAGATTTGAAATTCAAGAATTTATAAACCAATTTGGTTTTGAGATAATTATTATGACAAGTGGGGTTTCATGCTAATTTTATGTTCCTAAAGTTTCAGTTTAATTAGGGATGTAATTAGGGTGTAATTAAGATTTTAATTATGTCATTAAAACCTAAATTAAGATTAATTTATTAAGATTAATTAAGAGATTTTATTTTTTTACTTATTCTACGGTACCTTTCCAATGAGGGTTTATTCATAATTTTGATTAGCGGTTGATTTATGATTTAATTAAGTTCAAGTAATTTAATTGAATTATTTTATTCTTTTAATTATCAAATTAAATTAATTAAGTTCATATTAAGTTCATATTAGTTTAGTTAAGTTAAATTATTATTCTAATGTTCATTATTTTGATTTAAGATTATTAAATTAAAATTTTATAATTATTTTATTAAAGGGTAATTAATTTATTTAATTTAAGGGTTACTCACATAAAATTTTAATTTCATTTTATTTCAGAGAATTAAATCTCCAAAAATTTACCTAAGGTATGTTTTAAGCTTAATTTTATTTCTCCAAAGTTTCAAATTAATTGGATTATTAATTTAAGAGTAATTAAGGTTTAATTTATTTCCATTAAACCTAAATTAAGGAAAAGTCATCTAATAAAAATTGGGGGTTTTAATTTCAGTGGATTCCTCTCATCAAGACGAATCCATAGAGCTTTTATTTATATTTTTATGATTTTTCTTTGATTTGCTATGATGTTTTGAAGTTTTCTGAATTTTTTTTTTTAAATTAAATAAATCGTTGCTTAACAATTTTTAAGTTACGGGTCTCACGCGTTTTAACTAAAACGAGCGGGATTAGCTTTGGACCGTCCGATCAAACGATGATCCGCGGTTTTGGATCAAGAGAGTGTCGCTGGTTGATCCATGGACATTGTCGATCCGTCGGACGGTCATTCCTCTATTCTAAAGGGTTTAATCGACACTGATGACCGTCGTTACTTTTAAAAGCAGACGTCCGGATTTCGTCTCCTCAAACCCTGCGGGAGCCGTGGACCGTCCGTGGTATTTGGTTAATAGCTTTTGATATACTTAACCAAATTGGATGATTCAAAGTGCTGCATGATCGTTGAAAGATCCTCTTTCAATCCATACTGCTTGATCTCACCGAGAACATGTAGGGATCTGATCATGGCTTTGAAGAAAAGAGGGGTTCAATAATGGCATACCTTGATTTAGGGATCTAAAAGGCTGGAATTAATTGAAGTAGCTTCTTCTTCAATAAAGCCTTGCTTCAAAGGAATTTGGAGAATTCCTTGTGGTTTGATCACCCAAGCTTTGGATTCAAAATTTGGTTTTGATGGTTCCACGATTGAGAGAACACTTGGAGGAAGGGATTTGTTTGGCTTCGGTTTTGGCCTGGGATGGTGTATGAGAGCTCAGGAGGAGGTCTGTATGTGATCATTTTCTTTTGCGGAAACATCATATATCATTTTATTTTATTTTTTCTTGGAGAAGCAACTCTCTCTTTTGAAGCGACCATCACTTGAAGGGCTGACCTTCATTGGCGACTCATCACTTGAAGGCTCCTCTTAAGTGGGGATAATTTTTTCTTATCTTTTTTTTAAATTTTATTTAATTTCATTATATATATATATATATATATATATATATATATATATATATATATATATATATATATATATATATATATATATATTTATTTCTCATTTTCATTCTTTTTTTTATTTTTTTTATTTTAATTTTATTAATTAAGGAGATTAATTTTATTGGTTAATTTTAATTTTGGAAAATTTCAGTTGATCCTACCCAACCTAAGATAAGTTTAGGGAGAAGCTTATTTGTGATTAGGATCTCTTAAGTGTTAAATTAACCTCATTCAAAAATGAGGTCAACAAATGGACCCCCAATATGTGCAGTGGATTAATTAGAATACATTGCACATATTGGTGTTGACCGGATTGATTAACTCGAGGTTTTAATTCATGATTTTGTTTTTATTTATTTAAAATTTATTATTATTATTATTATTATTATTATTATATTTTAATTTTGATTGTGAAAGATAGGTATATGTATTCTATCTTTGCTTTGAAGATGTTAGCTAATAGATGTATTGCATCCATCCAAGCTAAAGAGAGAGGTTAAAGACTGATCCTGAATGCTTGAAAGAAAAACTTTTAAATAGGTCACATGGATTTTAAATAGTTTTAAAGAAATGAGGCCTTTAATGGCTTGATTCCATTCTTTAGAAGATTGAATAGGATGCCGGGACTTATTCCTAATGATTAGAAAGGCCGGGGACTTATCTTCTATTAGAAAGGTGTCTTAATATCTAATAATATGTAGCATGAAAGGGTCTTGATGGCTTGTTCACATTGTGTAGGAATGGTGCCACGAAGGGCTTACTCCAAACCTACAAAAGTAGTTTTTCATGGGAATGGTGCTACGAAGGGCTTGCTCCAAACCCAAGAAGGACATGAGAAAGGTGTCACAGAGGGCTTGCTTCCATCTCAAGTCATGTATAGGAAAGGTGCCACGAAGGGCTTGCTCCAAACCATAAAGGACATGAGAAAGGTGCCACAGAGGGCTTGCTCCCATCTCAAGTCATGTATAGGAAAGGTGCCACGAAGGGCTTGCTCCCAACCTACACAGGTATTTTTTCATGGGAATGGTGCCAGGGGCTTAAACCAGGAAGGACATGAGAAAGGTGCCAAGAGGGCTTGCTCCCATCTCAAGTTCATGTATGGGAAAGGTTCCACAAAGGCTTGCTCCCAACTACAGTATTTTTCATGGGAATGGTGCCACCAAGGGCTTGCTCCAAACCAGGAAGGACATGAGAAAGGTGCCACAAAGGGC
Source organism: Cymbidium sinense (assembly GCA_021442155.1). Taxonomy (NCBI): domain Eukaryota; kingdom Viridiplantae; phylum Streptophyta; class Magnoliopsida; order Asparagales; family Orchidaceae; genus Cymbidium; species Cymbidium sinense. Next base: position 142,036,129 of record CM038215.1, read on the forward strand.
TTGCTCCCATCTCAAGTCATGTATAGGAAAGGTGCCACGAAGGGCTTGCTCCCAACATATACAAGTATTTTTTCATGGGAATGGTGCCACGAAGGGCTTGCTCCAAACCCAGGAAGGACATGAGAAAGGTGCCACAGAGAGCTTGCTCTCATCTCAAGTCATGTATAGGAAGGTGCCAAAGGGCTTATCTTTTTTTTATGGGAATGGTGCCAGAAGGGCTTGCTAAACCCGAAGGACATGAAAGGTGCCACAAAGGGCTTGCTCCCATCTCAAGTCATGTATAGGAAAGGTGCCACTGAAGGGCTCTCAACACAGGGTTTTTTTTCATGGGAATGGTTCTACGAAGGGCTTACTCCAAACCCAGGAAGGACATGAGAAAGGTGCCACAAAGGGCTTGCTCCCATCTCAAGTCATGTATAGGAAAAGTGCCACGAAGGGCTTGCTCCCAACCTATACAAGTATTTTTTCATGGGAATGGTGCCATGAAGGGCTTGCTCGTGAAGGACATGAAAGGTACCACAAAGGGGCTCCCATCTCAAGTCATGTAGGAAAGGTGCCAGAAGGGTTTGCTCCCAACCTACATGTATTTTTTTTTATGGGAATGGTGCCAGAAGGGCTTGCTCCAAATCCGGAAGGACATGAGAAAGGTGTCAGAGGGGCTCCTCTCAAGTCATGTATAGGAAAGGTGCCACGAAGGGCTTGCTCCCAACCTACACAGGTATTTTTTTTTTATGGGAATGGTGCCACGAAGGGCTTGCTCTAAACCCAGAAAAGACATGAGAAAGGTGCCACAGAGGGTTTGCTCCCATCTCAAGTCATGTATAGGAAAGGTGTCACCAATGGCTTGCTCCCAACCTACACAGGTAGTTTTAGATGAGGAAAAAGGGTCAAAGTGACTTATTCCTAATCCTCAAAGTTTTGATTAATAAGCAAGAGTCTCAAGGACTTAATTCTTACTTGATTAGTCAAACTTGATGAAGAGGTGATGGAAGGTTTGCTTCCATTTCTTGATTTCACTAATACTCCTCACACATGAAGAAGTTTAGTTAAGGAGGTTTCAAAGAGTTAAAATTTATTTTTGAGGGAAGACTTGGATATATTTTGGACCCAATGCTTTATTATGTCATGAGCATAGAAATTCATCATTTTTTTTTTATATCTCAAAGTTATAATGAACCATGCTAGATGTCCAATTCATTGAAGGAAAGACATCATAGGGTAATAACTTGAGAATTCTACCTCTTTGAGCTTGCATGTGACTGTGTAGTTCTTCAGGCAGTAAGAACCAAAGTCAACCAGTGCTTCTCAAATAAAATTTCATTTTTTTTTTGTTTGGATATGTATGTTAATTTTACTTTGTTGACATGAATCAACAGCTTATAAGGCATTCTCTTGGATTCAATGAAGATCAAGAGATTCCTTTAAAGCATTCTAAAGTGAATGAGAATCAAGATAATCTTTTGGATTCTCATAGAGACACAAAATTCTTATCCCTAATCAATAAGAGAATTGAAAGGATTAACTTATTAGAGAAATTTAGATTCTCCTGATAAGTTTGAAATTGAATTTCTTCTTGATTTATTATTATAGAAATGAAATTTCATAATTGTCTTTGATTTATTTCTTATTTTTGCATTTTTGATCCTTCTACATTTTACTACAAGGTCTTTGAAATTACTTCAAAAGTAAATTTCAAGACTCTATATATAGTAACAGGATTGTTCTTCAAATCATATTGAAGTATCTTTTTTTTTTTTTTTTTTTTTGACAAGATTTTCAATATAACCCTCTACCTAATTGAAAGTGGGATTATAAGAAATCTTGATCATGACCCTTTTTGTTAAATTGCCCCAATATGTTGAGAATGATATGACTCTATAGTAACATTCTTATAAGGATTACGAATGTCATATCATATGCTTTCAATTCTTTTTTTTATAGTTGTCTTGATTTGACAATTTTTATATAAGTTATCCTTATGAAGGATAATCTTATGCATGAAAATATTTTTGATTTTAAAATGAAATATGGGTAATATGAACCCATTTTCAAGGTAAAGATTCTACCCTAGTCCTAAGATGTGGGTCATATAATGATGTTAGCTAACCAAGAAGAATATTTTCTTCTTATGTGGAACCATCATTTTCTAGCTTTTAATTTTAGCAAAATTTTGCTTTTCTTTTGAATTTGATTTGATCATCAAGGGACTTAATTTATTGAAATGTCATCAAGCTTAAGTTTATGGACCTACATCGGAGATCATTTCAATTTTATTCCAGATAAAGTAGTCTTTAAACCCAAAAGATAGCTTGATCAAATCATCAATAGCTAACTCATTAAAGAGTTAGATCATTGATATCATCTTGTCAATTATGGAATTGGATTTTTCTTTAAATTCTAAGGGTGCATTCCAAACTTGAAGATTATATAAATCTCCAGACACATCTAAACAACATTGATGCAATGTGCTATATTGCCTTTTGAAAAGAAAGTTAGGACCCAAACTACTTAAGCTTTTTAACTTGCAATGGCTCTATAATTCCATAACTTTTCTTGTTTATGGTTATAGACCACTTGCAATAGAATCAGAGTATACTCAATGAGACTTTTGCCATATAAAGGATATGGTCCTCTGGAAAAGAAGACCCACTATCTTTTCTTTTAACCTGCCAAGCGAGCTCACCCAATCATGGAAAAGGCTAAAATGACAAAGTATGAGATATCTGCTTATTTTTGTTCAGCTAGGGATAATTTTGACTTCTAACCCTACCACTTCATCTTGATGTGGAAAAGTTTGAAGCTAAAATATCCATTTACATTGGGTTTCTTTTGCTTCATTTAAAATCGAATACACTCAATAGAATTTTTCCATTCAAAAGATATGGTTTCTTGAAAAGAAGATCCACGATCTTTTATTTAACCCGACTCACCCAATCATGGCAAAGGCTAAAATGACAAAGCATGAGATATCGATTAATTTTATTTAGCTTAAAGATAATTTTGACTTCTAACCTTACCACTTCATTTTGATGTGGAGAAGTTTAAAGTCAAAAATATCTACATGCTTAGAAATTTTAGACTTCATCCTTTTGCTCTTGGATATAGTCCTTCCATTCCTTTTCTTTTCTTTCTTTTTTTTTTCTTTTAGAAATATTCTGATTTCATTTCTTTATGAAAGGTTATATTTGGTAATTTTCCTAGTTACAAGATTCACTAAGAAGATAAATGTATTCGCCTATTTCTAAAGATAGAAATGTTACATTTGATAATTTTCCTAGTTACAAGATTCACTACGAAGATAAATGTATTTGACTCATTTCCATAATATTTCATTCTTTATGAAATGACTCCACTAAATGATTTGCTAGGAAATTTGATGTATTTGACTTTTTTTTTAAATACATCATTTGATAGACTTTTTGATATGATTCAAGTCTTTGCTTGATTGATCATATATTATGATCCAATATTTTTATTTCTTTTTCATCTTTTCATGGAACAACAAATATAGCAAAGCCATTTAATATTGATAGAAATGACTTTCTAAAGATGTTACACTTGTTGAATTCAAAATTATTTAGTGGAGTGATTTAAGATTAGAATGATGACTTCCTTGAAACTTTACACTTCTGAAATCAGAATTTTCTATTGGAATCAAATATTTATTGAGGTCATTTAGGAGTAGCTGAATGATATTTCTAAAGACTCAACACTTTAGGATGAATATGAACATCCTTCAATAATCAATATGTTTTTTTTTCTTTTTTTGTGATTCATTTTTTTCTCTTTTTTTTATATGTTTCTTCTTTTTTTTTTTTTTGATTCCTTTTTATTCTCTTTTTTTTTATTTGGGCTGGATAGGACCATCCAAGAGCATTTAAAGATGTTTCATGAATTCCTAAGTTGTTCTTTTTCATGTTTGAATTTTGGCTTCAACCAACAATGTGATTAAAATCAAGTTCTTTTTCTAAGTTGAGATTTTAAGATTGAATTTTCATGAAGCTGAAAACTACTTTCTTTATTTGATTGAATTTATATGGCATTAACTTATCAAAGCTTGATTAGAATTGAGCGTATATAAATTCATTCTTATGTTTATATTTGATGTTGACCGATGCACCCAGATCAACATATATTTCAGAGATTTTCTTCTTTTAAATTTTTCACATCGACTAAGATGTTAATAAGTTCTTAATAGTCTATCTTCATCATAGAAGATAACTCTAGAACTTCTTTATGGTGGAATGCCACATCAAGAAGTTGCTTATAGTTAAGTAAGGCAAATTACATGATTATGTAATGCCTTGCTTTACTACTTCTTTCTTCATCATTTTTATTATTTCATATTTCATTTTATTTTATAGAGTATTATGATTCTTGATTTTGCAAGCAACTTCTCTAAGATAGGCAAAATATCATATTTTGAAGATGATTTATTTTCCATTTCTTTTCAATGTCATTTGAGGTAGTATGACTCTACCATCTTGAATTTTAATTCAAGAATTTCCCTTTTTATATGAAGGGAAGGTAGGTCTAACTCTATCCTCAATAGATCAAAAGACCTCATGATCTATTCATTTAGAGGATCATCATTTAAAGAGGACCCTCTAGGGTAGATGATCTGTATCGAAAGTCAAATTTTGACTTGCATTCTTTTATAGCACATATAAGATTAAAGGTAATCTCGACTTGCAATGGACTCTTTGACCACCATACTTAAATTAAAACAATGTCAAATAGGTCATAAGATATTGCAAAGGATTCTCCTTATATTCATTTTGTATTGAAAGCATATAATGCCTTAGTCTTGAAAATTAAGGCATTTTTCATTCATTTGGACTGACAAAGTCCTAAGTGATTTATCTATCAACTTACCAAAGATAGAAGTTTCATATTTTTACTCTAAGCGATAGATATATCACCCTTAGGACCCAATCCTAAGGTCATGATTTCTTTAGAAGGATTAACTTCTTCATTTATTTTCTTTTCTTGATTTAACCTTAAAATTAATTAAAGCCAATCATGGAATATCATTTCATTCAATGGGAGAAAACCCCCATTAAGAAAGTTGATTTAAATTTTATTCATTTCAACTTTATCAAGAGAATCATAATTCTCTTTTGCTATCCTCTCTTTTCTTCTATTGATTAGAAGCAAAAGTGAATCGTGTCACTTTATTTTTATTTATGTCATGTCATCTTCCTCTTTTGACTCTCTCCCAAACTCTTAAGAATTTAAGATTTTGGAAAGGTCTAAAGAAGGTTAACTCAAGTCACTCCTTAGAATTGGCCAATCAACTTGAGTAGTTGGTTTTCCAATATTCTAGTGGACTTGTTGAAATTAAGATTAAAGCTGATTTGCATTCATGTATAATTTTCTTCTATAAGAATAGAAGATTTTCATTGAGTTCCTTAATCAACCTCTGCCTAAAGTCAATAAGGCATTCTCTTTTCGGGATGATTTTTTTTGTTTTGTTTTTATTCTTCTTTTCTAAATACAATTGAAACTTCAATCATGGTGGGAAAAGGGACAATAGGAACAACTATGCCTCCTTTTGATTTAAGTTTTCTCAGGATTTGAAGGAACTCCTTTATCTCAAATTATATCTTTAGGTGTTTTAACACCTTTTGAATGTAGTAGAATAAAGAGAGTTCATTCAAGGACCCTGTCCTGAGTCTCTTTAGCTTCAGTACAAATCCAAAGTAAGATCAAGGATAAGTTTAATTTTGAAACTTTATTTTTGAAGATTTTCTTTTCAAATCTTGAAGTACTTTTCATACTTTTTTAAATTTAATATCTCTTTTCTATATTGAAATGGTTTCAAATCTCTTGACGATTTAGGTCATAGAGATGACTTGATTTTTATTTATTTCTCTCACCTCTCATTTTATTTTGGGATTTGGTTCTAGGACCCAATCGTTTAATTATGACAAACGAAGAGTTCTAGAACCTCTATTCAAGATGTTGGATAGACTCAAGAATGAAATGGAGAGGTATCCAATGGAAAGAAAGGTCTGACCGGTGAGTGGCTAGTACCGTCGATATATAGAAATAACCACCTATTTCTAAAGATGGAGAGGAACCGGCAATTCAAAAAAAATATGTTAGTTTTCTTTTCTCTCAATGGAATAGAAAAGAAAGACACCACAGAGTTTAGGAATATTTTATTTAGATGATCAAATACAACATTAAGGAATACACATATTATCTCGAAGATAAACATGCTTTCCTAATGGATTCAATTATTTCAATAAAAGACTCTTAAAATGATGTCTTTTGTACCAAAGTATTTTTCCACAACTACATAGAAAAATAGAATAGGGTCAATTTTATCACGGGATCCCGGTTCCTATAAAAAGTAGTCTATAGTTAATTACATCTTAGGAATGATCTCTTTAAGAATACTCATTAAAGAAATAAGTGGTTATTCTAAAGACTACTAAGGTAGCTTTCAAAGGATTGATATTTGGAAATTCAATTGGGAGAGGTCCAAATTGGAGAGAGTTATTTTTAAGATTCAAACGGAAAAGTAGGAAATGTCTATTAATGGGATGCAGTAGACATTTCATCTATCTTATGATTGGGTTTCAAATTTGGGATTTAATTTTAGATTTCAAGTTATCATTTTCTTAGAAATCTATGACTTAGATTCTAAGCCAAGACTAAATGCCTAGGGTTGAAGACTTATTCCAAGGATGCTTAACCTAGTCAGTGCTTACACATGTCGATGCTCGACCTAGTTCTATTCTTGGGAATCATTGGTCGTTCTCTTCACTTGAAGGAACTAACTTATCCTTGACTCTTCTGGGCTTACAACCTGCCTGGAGAAGGCTGTCAGCTAAGACCACCTAATCGCATTTTAAAATCATGAGGCTAAGTCATATTAATGCAAGATGGCTGGACTGTTGTAATTTTAGGAAAGAAATCTATGAACCTAGACTTACTCCCTAACCCCTAAGATTATGTAGGGTATGAAGATATACTTAAATAATGCATATTTTTCAAATTTTATAATTTTGACTCAAGGTTCATTTTAGGCCATATGAATGCAATTTATGTCTAATGCATGTAATTAGAAAAAGATTATGGGCTAAATCGAATAGAAGAAGGTGTACTTCCATCATAGGCTCTCAAAAGTCAAGCAGTAAAGATGGAATTCTTTTATTAATCGAGTGAAACAATATGATTATGCATGACATCCAAATAAGGGGTTGCTACATATTTTATCTTGTTTTAATACTAGGCTTTTATGTGAATATTATGAGTTGTATTTATTTTTATGTTTGATGATTTAGTTGGGTAGAAAATTTAGTTTATCCATGAGCTACGGGCATACATGACATCAGACAAACATAGCAGAAAGAAACATAAGAAAAGCATCTTTGTGCGCACCCAAAATAAATCAAGCCAAATCAAATTATATAAGAAAAGGCCAATCACTGCGTACACCGGAAGAGAGAGAAAATTGGCCTTATACAACCCGCCTAGAATTACAAGTTTAGATCTATGGGTCTTTTTTTCCGGGAAAGTCTCCTTCGGGACATCCAGACTCCACAGGGGACCACGCATCTGGTTTGTCATCCTGTAATCTAGATCCCATAGATCCCCAAATTCTCAAATTTATATTTAAAATTTAAAGAAAATCCTAAGCCTTGCAAAGCAGATGTTAGGACACTGACACAAGCGGTTTATATTTTACAAACATATGGGCTTAGCATTAGTTGTTTGCCAAGCCCACGTCTATGGACTATGTTAAGGGATTTTAGCACCTTCAAGCAAACAATTTTATGATTTATTTATTACGATCCCTTTAACATCCCTGAAAACAATGTTAAATCTAAAAAGACGCCCAACATCAAGTCTAACAAACAAGCTTAGGAATCCGGTAAAGCAATATATACCACAGACATGTGAAGCATCACAACATATTAGATTAAGCGAAAATCACAGAGCGATCTAACCTAGATCTAGAGTTAGTGACCTAAATAATCTAGTGTGTAGTAGTGGGGTTTGTGTGGTAAGTCTTCTTGCCTTTAAGTTTAAGTTTTGAAGTTTGAAATTTGAATTAGTTTAATTTTTATCATTGGTTGGTTTCAATTCAAATGATTTAATGATTTAATTCTTATTTTTTATTTCCATTTTATTTGGTTTAGGTTATATTTAAGTTTTCAAGAATGAGAAATAAAATGAATTTTATTTTTAGGTGAAACTCACTTTATTCCACATCCTAAATCCTAATGAGGTTTCCAAAAGTATACTAAAATTCTTAAGTATTTTAATTAATCCTTTTGATTTCATTTATGTTTGGATTTGATTTATTTTATTTATTTGTTTGAATTATTTTATTTGATTTAATTTGTTTATTTTATTTCATTTTAAATTAAGTTATATAGATTTCATTTAATTTAGCTTATGTTATTTTAAGGAGTTTGATTTAAGTTTGATTTCAAATCATGGAATTATAAGCTTAAGTTTTAAGTCCATTGATATAAATTAATATCTTAGGGTTATGCATGGATCATTCTTAACCTAAAGTACTTAAGTTAATTCCTTGATCTGATTTGATTAATCTAGATTTTAAGTCCATTATTTAAATTCATTAACGATAAGTATTTCATTAAACTTAACTTAAGTTGTTTTAATTATATTTGATTTTCATTAAGTATTGATTTTTTTTAAAATTTGATATTTGATTAAATTCTCTGACTTAGAAAGTTTTAATGAATTACCCTTAAGTTTTCGATGTTTATTTATTTGATTTATTTGTTGATTTAATGAATTAATGATTATTCTTAATTATTATTTAGTTCATATTGACCTAGAGATTTGGAAATTCAAGAATTTCAAATTTATAAACCAATTTGGTTTCAGATAATTATGACAAGTGGGGTTTCATGCCAATTTTATGTTCCTAAAGTTTTAATTTATTAGAGATGTAATTAGGATGTAATTAATGTTTTAATTATGTCATTAAAACCTAAATTAAGATTAATTTATTAAGATTAATTAAGAGATTTTATTTTTTACTTATTCTACACTGAAATACCTTTCCAATAAGGGTTTATTCCTAATTTTCGGTTAACTGGTTGATTTATTATGATTTAATTAAGTTCAACTAATTTAATTGAATTATTTTATTCTTTTAATTATCAAATTAAATTAATTAAGTTCATATTAAGTTTATATTAGTTTAATTAAGTTAAATTATTATTTTGATGTTCATTATTTTGATTTAAGTTTATTAAATTAAAATTTTATAATTATTTTATTAAAGGGTAATTAATTTATTTAATTTAAGGGTTAACTCACATAAAATTTTAATTTCATTTTATTTTAGAGAATTAAATCCCCAAAAATTTACCTAAGGTATGTTTTAAGCTTAATTTTATTTCCCCAAAGTTTCAAATTAATTGGATTATTAATTTAAGAGTAATTAAGGTTAATTTGTTTCCATTAAACCTAAATTAAGGAAAACTCACCTAATAAAAATTGGGGGTTTTAATTTAAGTAAATTCCTCTCATCAAGACGAATCCATAGAGCTTTTATTTATATTTTTATGATTTTTCTTTGATTTGTTATGATGTTTTGAAGTTTTTTGAATTTTTTTTTAAATTAATTAAATGGTTAACGGTTTTAAGTTACGGTCCCGCGTTTAACTAAAACGGCGAGAATAGCTTTGGACGTCATCAAAGATCGGACGGTCCTGATGATCTCGGTTTGGATCAAGAACTTTATCGCGGGTTGATCCGGGACAATGGCCGTCCGTCCGATGGGGCGGTCCCCTATTCCATGATTCTATTTAATCGAAATTCTAGATGGACCGTCGTTACTTTTAAAAGCGGGCGGTCGATTTCTCTCTCAAACCTGCGGGGAGTGGACCGTCGTATTTGGTTTAACTTTTGATATACTTAACCAAATTGGATGATTCAAAGTCGCATGATCGTTGAAAGATCCTCTTTCAATCCATACGCTTGATCTCAGAGAACACGCCTTGTAGGGATAGATCATGGCAGCTTTGAAGAAAAGAGGGTTCAATAATGGCGTACTTTGATTTAGGGGATCTAAAAGGCTGGAATCAATTGAAGTATCTTCGATTCTTCAATAGAAAGCTTTGCTTCAAAGGAATTTGGAGAATTCCTTGTGGTTTGATCACTAGCCCAAGCTTTGGATTCAAAATTTGGTTTTGATGGTTCCACTGATTGAGAACATTTGGAGGGAAGGGGGGGATTTCGTTTGGCTTCGGTTTTGGCCTAGGATGGTGTATGAGAGCTCAGGAGGAGGTCTGTATGTGATCATTTTTCTTTTGCCGAAACATCATATATCATTTTTATTTTTATTTTTTTCTTGGAGAAGCCAACTCTCTTTTGAAGGCAGACATCACTTGAAGGCAACCTTCATTGGCAGCCATCACTTGAAGGCAGCCTTCACTTGAAGGCCATCCTCTTAGAGGTGGGGATAATTTTTTTCTCTTTTTTTTTTTTATTTTATTTAATTATTATATATGTATATATATATATATATATATATATATATATATATATATTTCTCATTTTCATTCTTTTTTTTATTTTTGTTATTTTAATTTTATTAATTAAGGAGATTAATTTTATTGGTTAATTTTAATTTTGGAAAATTTGAGTTGATCTTGTCCAACCTAAGATAAGTTTAGGGAGAGTCCTATTTGTGATTAGGATCTCTTAAGTGCTAAATTAACCTCATTCAAAAATGAGATCAACAGAGGTGTTGTCCACTAGTAATTCTGATATTAGAAGTGAAAAGTTATCTTTTAGGCATATCTTATTTAGGTCACGGAAGTCAATGCAGAGACGGAGTTGATCGTTCTTCTTCCTAACTGGGACAATGTTGACAATCCAATCTGCATACATCTCCTCTTGGATGAAGCCTGCTTCAATCAATTTCTTAGTTTCTGCAATTACCTGTTATTCAATCTCCAATCTCATTCTCCTAGAGCTTGTTTATGAGCATTGCATCGATTTAATATTTATGAGCTGCATTGGGGATAATGACATTTGAATATGTCGAAAAACAATCCACAATTCACAAAGTAGCATTTTTAGCTCTTCAACTTTCTCATCAGATAGAAGGACACTGACGAAAATTGGACGGGGATCATCCTCAGCTCCTAGGTTGATTTCTTTAAGTGTATCCATAGTAGTTATTTGTCACCATCTTCAAGTTCTTTAGGTGCAGACTTAGTTTCTAATTCTTATCATTTTTAAGAAGAATTTTATGGGAATCATCTTCTTCGTCACTATGAGTTTCTATCTCAATTTCTATTATATTATAACGAGCTCTATTTTGATGAGATTTGTGGATAAAGCCCAGACCTTTAGTGATAAACTTATCACTTCTTCGCGATGCTTAAGGATTTCTTTGGCTCTATATCTTGTTAAAGATTTGAGTTCAATGTTTAGTAGTTCCAATATGAATTCCAAGCTTATACATCATTCTTCGTAATTTCTATGCATAATATATTGGTATTCTTATTGGCACCATCTCATCATAATTTTCATGTTGAGCAGGCTGATCAAATTTGTGTGGTTGAGATTCTTCAGATTTGTATAATAGAGTTTCTGTTCCGCCATTCTCGCTCAACGACGACACATAACATGTTATCAATTCTTCAATATTATGAACCTCCAATGGACTAATTTCTTTGAAACACTGCTAAGGGATGGGTATAATTTTGAGTGAGTCATCTGACTCTGCCAAGTGAGCTATCCTCCTGATGCTTCGAACTTTATTTTCATAAGTATATTCAAAATCATATGCATCAATCACTTATTTCATTCTCTATCTTTCTTGAAAGCTTATAAGTTTCCTTAGGTTTGACAGGAATATCTTCTCCTCTTCTGTGTCACTTCCCAAATTAGGAACTAATTTTCTTGACTTAGGTGCAGAATCAAGTTCTTTAGGGAGAGTTGGCATTGCCTTCTTTCTTCTCTTTGCTTCTGCTTTTTCACTTTGTGAAATTACTTTTTAGTTCTTGAAGTGGATACTACCGCTTCAAGAGGCTATGTTGGCTTAGGCTCTTTGAGGACGAAGTACTTTACATCTTCATAATTGTTTTGCTTCATTGACGGAGAATGGTTGTAGGTTATCGAAAATTCTGAATTCTTCTCCATATTTCAGATACTTCATGCATTGATGCATAGTTGATAGTATCATGTCATACTCATGCAGCCACGACCGGCCCGAAAGAGCTCAAAATGATGTATCGGCATCAATTATATGAAACTTAGCTTCTGTATATAAATCCCGAAACTTGAGCGAGAGAATAAAAGAACCCAACATTTTTGCTCTTTTTCATTGAAATCATGAACCATCAATTTATCTCTCCCAAGATGTTGGATATCAAGTGATAATTCTCTTAATACCTTTATACTCATAAGATTGATAGAAGAACCTGGATCAATTAATATTCGGCTGATCGAGATGTTATTACTCTCTGCAGTAACATATAGAGGACGGTTGTGATCTGCTATTCCCAACATAAGATGTTCTTCAAAAAATGTGATTACTGGGAGATCTTGAGTTTGCTTGATCATGCATTTTTAAAGTAAGCTTCATAACTCTACGGATCTTTGAGAGCTGTATAAAGTTTCTTGGAGGTCTTTTGACATGAGAGCCTCATACACACTTAGTAATGTAGGGATCTTTTCTTAGATGTGATAGAATATTATAAATTCATCTTTTCTTGATTTAGACTTCATTCTAGGATTTTTGGGAATAATATCTTCGTTGACTTCAACTTATTTGTCTTTTTCTTTATTTACATTTCCTCTCTTTGATGAAGGTGGTAGGACTTTACTGCTTCTCAACTGAACTTGGATCACCTTATCTTTGCTGGATTCTTGAGAGGTAGTTTCTTCAAATTCTCTCGGAAGATTAGCCCAAAGGGGACTCATTTTTCAACGTCATACGTTTCGTACATGATGATATCGATGAGTCTGACTCTTCTCCGTAGAGAAAATATAGATATCCATCTGAACTATTATTGTCTTGTTGAGTCATTAAACAAAATTCAGACGTTAGCTCCTCAAGCTCTTCTTGCTTTCCTGACAAGAATTTTGATGGAATGGTCAGTCTACACCTTGTTATTTGATGCGATGTTGAAGAACATCGATATCACATAAATGATTTGGCATATCTCAATGGACAAGATTCATCATTATCTTTTCATCGATTAGTGAAGTTTAAGCATGAAGTCTGGCTTTAAATAAGCTCTCTGTGATATACTTTCTTTATTAATGATCTTTTGAGTGATAGTTTTCTTTTGATTTTCTTTTCTTAGTCCTCTTTGACTTATGAGGCTATGTTTACTTAGGCTCTCGTAGTCTTTGTGATGAAGTAGTCTTATCAAAATGCCGCTGAGAAGCTTAAATACTTAGTTTACTCGTAAGTCCAATATAGATTCAAGTGGTGATTTTCACTTAACACTAGGGACGTCTTTTAGCTGCTTCAGTATTTTTATGGTCTTTTTAGAGACTACAGTTCCCCATTCTTTAGTCTGAACTGATTTCTCCTTCTTTTTGTCTTTGATGGATGTTACGGAAGATGACGTAATTATGCTTGTAGACTCTCTTTTAGGGGTTAGAAAAGGATAGTGTTAAATTACGTTGATTCTTCCTTTTAGCCAATCTTTGAAGACATAACAATCTTCGATAGAATAATCGATCCGGATGATAGGGGCGGTAATTTGGATTCGATCGACTTCTTGCCTTTTAATGTAACAGACTTTTATTTTAAACAATTTAAATTTACATTGTCTCTTCTAAAGGAATATTCTTTGTTCATCTTTTTCTTAAGAGATGGTCGCATTCGCTCATCATCTATTGTTGCTTATTTTAGACGCTCCCCATCACTTAGAAAAGTCTGAGGTTTGTCATTACCTCCTAATATCAATTTTGGTTGTGGATTAGAATAGACCGGCTTCTTATCGTTATCATCATTGGACATCGGTTGTTTTCCTTTATCCACATTATATATCACATTTTTTTATGTAGAAGCGGAATGAATTCGTTCTTCTTGAGTCTGAAGGTTTGTTTCTCTTTGCTTTATCTTCAGACTTAGGGCGATTCAACTTTTCAAATTTAACCACCTTATCGAGCAAGTCCTAGAATGTTGCAATCGACGTCATGCATAGAAATTGTGTCATTTTATTATCCATATTACCCATTAGCAATTGGATCGCATGTTCTTCTTCCAATTGTTGCTCGCACTTCATATTCAGGTTGCGTCAACGACTTATGAATCTTGTCACTGACTCATTTTTTTTCCTTTTCAGCAAGGCAAGGTCAGCGATTGTGATTTTCTCGGTTGCATTGGCAAACCTCTTCACAAATATAGTCTCTAATTCAGCAAAAGTTTTAACTGAATCATTCGACAATTCTACATACTATTCGAAAGCAGCTAAGGTTAGGCTATTAACGAACTGACGAAAGAGCAGTGCATCATTTTCTCCTGTGATACCACAAGTAGCCTTGAATTAAGCCAGATGTTGTTTTGGATTACCAAGCCCATTGAAAGTATTAAATTTCAGCATTGAATAACCTTTTGTACAATCATATTGATTGGGTAAAGCGACCCTTACTCACCAATTTTCATCACTTTCAGGCTATGCGCTTTATCTTTTCATTGATTATCGTTTTGTTGGTGTTAAGCTCGGTATCTTGGATTTTGAATTATCATTTGGAGAGGTGTTTGGTTAACTTCATTCCTGTGTGTAGTATATATTGTAGGAGTTTGAGGTACTAGAGCGACTTGTCGTATAGAAGTTGTATTATTAGCTGTCTGTTGATTAGCAGACAATACAGGTGATGCATTTGATGTTATATTCTTTTGCAACATCTCCATCATGATGTTCATTTGTATCATGTCATCATTATCATAACTCTGCCTCTCTCTTGTCTTTGACCTCCATTTGGCCTTTCTTCTCTGCTCTATGGCATGATGTCAACAAATATAGGCTCTTCCTCTTCCTCTATTTCTTGTTGTTGTTCTGCTCCTTACTCACTTTCAAAGGAAGAACTTGACTGTCCTTCTCCTTGTGCATTTATAGAGGCATTGTTGTTGGATGCGATGTGAGTATAAAAGCGTGTATCGGTGATCATTTCTGGTTCAATATAGACGGTTTGACCATGATCTCTTTCTCATTCTGATATTCTTCTTCTTCATCTTCAGCAAAGATCGAATATTCATTCTCTATTTGCTTCTATGAAGACTTTTCTTTATAAATGTCGAATTCAGGTTCAGGTTCCCTGAGTTCGTGTTGCTACTGATGGTGCTGAGTGGATTGTACATTTATATCTCTGACCATATAGACAACTTCCACTTCCATAGTTCGTCTTCATTATTTTCTTCTTGCACACGAATTTTTGATTGACGTTTCCAGTGAATCCCTGGTTCAATGTGTGGAACAAACACTTCTTCTATTAAAGGACTGTGATCAAAGTCAATCTTCTCTTGTAGGGGTGAATCTGATCGGCGATGAGATCCCCTAGAGGATTCTCCAAGGTGTCGACCATCATGTCTTTCATCAGTGATATCCCTTCTTTTGGGTATCCACTTCTGATGAGTTATTTTTGAGCGGATTTTTGAGTATATGCATCAGATTTCACACCTCTTCTATTATTCAAAGTTTCATTATGGGGTCTTGGCCTCCATATCTACTTATTCTTTGAGGACCTTTTCGGTGGTAGATTCTTAGGCGTCTTTGTCAGGTGTCGCTCACATGTGAAGCATACTTGTTTCGATACTAGTAAGAGATGACAACCTCGGGTGGAGCTTCAATATTTTCCATCGCCACTCGAAATCTTCTTTTCATTTGCTTGCTATTTTGAGAACTTTGTGTATTGGCGAGTGTTTGTATCTCCTACGTGGTGGAGCTTGGTGGTTGGTTCGAAGGACTATTTTATTTGAGTATTCTTCTTTACCCACTTTAGGTTGTCAAAGTTGTTGTGGGTAAGAATACTCGCTTCTGGTGGCAGTATTGCTTATTCGTTAGGTCATTCAAAGGGGATCTGTTGAGCCCACTCAGCTTCTTCTTCTCTCTTCGGTTAATTTGCTCCGATGAGGAAGCTTCATGCTTTATGGATATAAAATTGGTGGCCGGCTATCTGAGGCATTAAAGACACAATTTGCCCAGCGGTTCTTTTCATCCAGCTTAATTGACTAGTCTTTTGAAAACTAAAATTCTGTTGGGAGAACTCCTTTGGCGGTTGGTACGATTGTGAACATGGCTAGTAGGAGCTTGAACTTGAGGCCTTCGACTCGAACGAATACTGCTGGGTACCGGGAGTTATACTACGATGTAGGAAACTTAAGCTACCAAATTGAATTGTAGCCACATCGCTGTGTTGTGGCGTTATGGGTAGATGTTCTGCCTACGAGCAGTGAAAGGAGTGCTTTGTAGATTCATTCTTCGAAAGTGAAAGATAGGAATTAGTAATTAGTAATTATTATTTCACTCTATACTTTCAGGATACAGAGGTACTATAGAACAAATAGTAGTGTAATAAAGATATACTCTACATAATTATTCATTCTATGTAGAGCCTTATATTGAATTTATTACACACTTAAATTACCATTTTTATTTTGAATTTTCAAATATTTTCTTTCTTCTTATGCATATATGACCAAAGATGGAAAGAGAATCTTGTCATGAATTGCAATCGTGGGCTCATTATCCTCTCGACAATATTGAATTGAGTATGATTTGAAGCGTCAGTGTAATTTTCAGAAGGCAGGTAAAATAGTAGATAAGACACTGCCCAGAGATTTCATCCTCATATTATGAGGACTTTAGATCGATTCAGGGTTTTATAGTATGCTATAGTTAATTACCTCTCAGAGAGAGAACTTTCGATTAAGAAGTAGTTAGATAAAGTCGTGGCGTATAGTAGTAGAATATGGGGTTTGAAATTTAGATTATAAAATTCATCATTTTAGCTTAAAGGATGGTTGGGGAATGATGGCGTCCCAGATCATGATTACTGTCTCGGTTGTCGTGGTCCCCAGTCCGCGTAGTCGAGGAATCATGACGGCCGAAAGATCCTTATCAAACATGTTACGTCATCCAAGAAATCCTTGTAGACACAGGGGTGGTGTTTGTCAGGAGGCGAGGTTTAAGTCTATCTTAGTTGTGAAGGATTGTTCTATCAAGTATCGCTATGATTCACAACTTAAAGGGCGAGGAGTATAAACTACGGTTATAATCGTAATATAATGGGCCGCCAAACGATCGAGGGCTACAGTAATGCTTTCATCTGTAGCCGGGCAATATCTCGAAGGACCGTCACGTCGCTACTTGGCAAGAGATTATGAGTGAACGTAGTAGAACATTTGATTTGGCGTTACTTTATGAGTTAGAGTTTTCTTAATTTGTCCCCAAAACGATTCTGAAGGTGGATAGATTAGTTCTTTAAACTTTTGATTAGATTTCATTTGAGTAATTTTTTAGAGATTGATATTTAATTTGAGTTAATTTGATTAATTTCAATGTTTAAGAGCCGAGATCTATCGCTTTTTGTAACGATTAGATTCTTGTCCTTTTGGCAATTAGTTCTCGATATTTGATTTGAAATTTATATAATAGATTTTAGGTTTTGTTAATGGGACCCATCAGGGAGCAGCAACCGTCGCATCCTTGACACTTGAATTTAAGCGTTCAGTAGTGTGAGAGCATGTGTATTTAAGATATTATGTAGTGTTGTTGACCTCATTTTTAGAATGAGCTCTCAACCCCTCCATCTTAGACATAGTATCCCTCTTAGATTCTAAAAGTTTCTTAGTCTTAAGACACATCTAGTAATTAGGTGGACACTCAAATTTAGTCATAGAAGACTTAGAAGAGTTAGCCATAAGAATAGGTTATGCCTTTAGGGTGTTAGGAAAATTTTCTACCCTTAGCTTAGACCTTTCCTCACTTTCCTTCTTCCAAATCAATCTCCAAATCAATTTTATTTGATTTTCTCCAAACTCAATTCAATTCCATGATTGAATTCTATAATTGAAACCCATGATCAAAATCCATCAAAAATTCCTAAGTTCAAATTTTCTAAGTCCTTAACCCTTTCTTAAAGACTTAGCCAAAATTGTGATTCAAACCTATTTAAACCTTTGAGATTTTTTTATAATCCATTTATATTCTCATTTATATTCCCATATATAAATGAAATATAAATTCAAACTTATCAAATCAAATTCAAAATTCCAAATCAATTCATAAAAATTTTCTTAAGTCTCTTTAATTTTTCATTAAAAATTAAAGGACTTAGCCAAAATTAATCTTATACCTTGATCAAACGTATGAGATTTTCTCAAAACTTATTTATATTCTTATTTATATTCTCATATATAAATGAAATATAAATATAAATCAATCAATCAAAAGCAAAAATTTAATTCTAAATTTAAAATCCTTGAAATTCTCTTAAATCCCTCAATTTTCCATTAATGAATTTAACCTAAACTTTGATCAAACCTATTCAAACTTTTTCTCATAACATTTATATTCCGTTTATATTCTCATATATAAATAAAATATAAATATAAATCAATCAAATCCAATTCAAAAAGTAAATTTCAATTTAAAAATTCCCTTAAATCTTTTAAATTCTCATTAATAGATTTAACCTAAATCATGATTAAACCACTTCAAATCTTTCAAATTTTCTCATTATCAATTTATATTCTAATTTATATTCATATATATAAATGAAATATAAATTCAAACAATCAAAACAAACTCTAAAAATCAAACTCAAATCAACTCAAAATTCAATCTTAAGCATTTCAAGCCAAAATCTCGAACTTAGCCAAATCAATTCCAAATCAAGCCAAACTCTTGATTTTGTCTCATAGGTCAATCAACCCTGTGCCGTGAGCTAGGGATTAATTGGGGGTGACATTTAAGTTACCCCCTCCAAAAATCAAACTCAAATCAACCGTCGTCGATTGTGAGGTGACATTTAAGTTACCCCCCTCACGGCGCGACGTGTGTAAAGCGTGCTGACCGCCGCTGCCACGCGTCACGTCTTGAGCTAGGGATTAGTTGGAGGTTCTTTAAAATGCCTAATTAATTCCTGATTAATCTTTGGATTTTCAAAAATTCATAATTCCCTCTAGAAAAATTAGAAAAATAAAGGGAAAAATGTTATGAAAAGATAATTTCATCTAAGAATATTTTAAAAATGATTTCATTTAGAATATTTTAAAAATGATTTCAATGGATTTTGAGTTACTATTTTCTCTGAATTTAGGTTTCTTTGGGAATCTTAATTAGCTAATTATCCTTTGTTAGGTCATCAATTAATCTCAAAGTTATGGGGTTCATTTTAGAGGATGACCTCTATCTCCACTAATTTTTTTGAGATTTATTGAGAGCTCAATTGGAGAAATTGCTATTTCATTCCCTAATTATCCATTTCATGCAATTATGGGTAATTAAGGTGTGATTAGTGATTTTACCTTATGATTAGGGTTGATTAAGGTCATATCTAGTAAGTAGGAGGTTTATGAAATAATTTGGGAGCATTTTTCCCAAGCTATTCCCTAATCCCCCTCTTCTCTCCTTAATCTTCTCTTAATTAAGGACTAATTCATTAATTATCTAGTTAATCAATTTTCAAAAATTTTAAAGAGTTCTATAATTTAATTAATCTGCCTTGGGTAGATGCTAGGGTGCTTAATAACCTAAGTTTAATTAAGGAAATTAAAACCCAATTTACATGTGTAAAAGGGTGTTTTGAAAGTACTTAAGCTAAATCCTTTAGCTTAATTAACTTTTAATTGTGAAATCATTGAGGCTTTTCATTATTAGGGCATTGCAAATTTAAATTCTTATGGGTTTTATGTCATCTCATTTCGTAATTATTTAATTAATTCTTGGGTGGTGTAGGTAAGTTAATTGGTATTTAATCAATACCTTAACCTAATTAATGCTTAAAAATAGATTTAATTATCTGAAAAGTAAACAAAAATATAAAACACATGTGGGAATGGGTTAAGAACAACAAACTCATCTCACCTTTTCAAAATTAAATTAAACTTCAAACTAAACAAAAATTATTTTAAAATTCACTTGGATATATTCTAAATCTTCTTATTCCTAAAGAATGTCTTTAGGATTTAAGTAAAGTGAGTTTATTTTGGATTTTTCCCAACATGTTAAGTTGTATGTCATGTGATTTATGCATTCATAATTTCATATTTTAAATTTTAAAAATGAAATTATTTACTTTATGTCAAATGTACATGTATTGGCTAAAGTAAAATATGAGTGGCTATTTTTACTACTAAATCCAAATTATTTTCAAAACTTATAAATGAAATATTATATTTGAAAGTATGCTACTTATAGTTTAATTATAAGCTTTAATGTGAAATATTATAAAGGCATGTTTAGTATAGGTTTTTTTTCTTTCTTATGTTGGTATGGTTTTGAATAGGAATTAGTAAGGTGTAGGGTTTATTTGAAAATAAACCAATACTAATTTAATTCCACACCCTATTCATCTTTATGCTATCACTTAAGAAAGTTTATCTATACTTGTATGTGTAAATTGCTAAACAAAAATGAATTCACTAAACAATTTTTTGTATTTTTCTTTTCTATTTCATTTCTTTTAGATACATGCTTGTATTTAAGGAAAGTGGTATATTAGTCAGACAATCAGAGATTGCGAACTTTAAGTAGTCGTAAGTAGGTCTTGTATCTTCACCGGTTAATAATAGCACTCACTGTATTTCTTTTATTCATATATATGTGAAATTTTGGAGAAGGAAAATCTTTTACTTAAGAAAAATCATGCATATTCAACTTGAAATTTTCTTAAATGGATTACTTAGCGTCATCATAAAGTGTGTTAACTACTCTCATTTGTATATATAGATATGCTTAGGGTCCATCCATATGCATGTTATATATGTTGGAAAAATAATGTGTGTTATGTGAACTTTGATTCATCTTATTTAATCTTAAAATATCTTTCTTTTTGAAAAGGTTTGTTTAGAGTTTATCTAAACTTAGGATTGATTAAAAGATGTAATCAAAACATTCATCTAAATGAAACTAAAATGTGAGTCCATTTTAGAAGTTACTTGAGGTTAGGGAAGGAAAGAGAATAAAATCAACCCAAGATACTTAAACAACTTAAATGAAACCCCTCCTTTAAGTTAAATATGTTCTTCACACTTAGAAAATTTGACCAAAGCTTGGCACATGCCTTCCGCATACATTAAGCCAAGTCGTCAGCTTGGGTTAGGTCGGTCATGGTTTGATGTTATATTTTATTTTGTGATAGATATTTTAGGCGGATGTTATGGTGTATGCCATTAGAATGAATGATAGGGCGTCTTGCTTAGTCTCTGGGGATTGTCTTAAGGACTATCGTAAATAAAAATATAAATACTTTGCTTTGCAAATGCTATACACCTCATGTCATAGGTCGGTGGACTTAGTTGTGTGGGTGATAAGTCCAATATCATCTTTGGAATTTGTGTGGTGTGATTTAACTAACCTTTATTTTGTAGGTGTTAGTTAGATTTCTACTTTTTCTTTTCATATAAAAATTTGTATATTTAAAATTTTGGAATGATTGTTATGGGGATTAGGATGAGCATTGGTCATAAGAATCTATCTTATGCACCATGTGAAGCCTTGGAGCATCCGCCTTCCAACCATCTAAGAGAAGGAACCAAAGAAGAAAAGAAGAAAAGATGAAGAAAGAAGAAAGAAGAAAGAAAAATAAAGCTTGAACACTCCCATAACAATGAATTCATTTGCTTAAATGTAATATTCATTTGTAATCTGGGTTGTATAAGGGTATTTCATTTTATATTTGATATTTTGGGATTGTGTCTGGTTCCAAACGGTCATTTAGTCTTTTTGCGATTAGCTTTATAAATTGATTGATGATTTGTTTAGCTTTTGCATTAAGTGACATGTTTTTCCTAATTTTTTTCTTGCTTTATGTATGACCTGGATGTGAATTAGGCTCTTTAAAAAAAAATAAATCTTTTTCTCAACTTAACAATTCAAAATAAAATTAAATAACTTATAACCTCACTTAAAACTTAGGCTTAAAATCAAGATAAAAGAAATAACAACCCCTTAGCTGGATAAACATTTCTTTATAATATCATACAATTCTTATTTATTTTCTTGATTGGGCTTCCTTTCTTTGAACTGTTTGAGCTGAGGTAGTAGTGGAAACTCACCTCCTAACTTCTCGTTGATTTTGGCCAAAAATTTTCTTTCTCATGCATTAGTCATAAAAATCATATTAGGTTTAGTCAAAATGATTGTCCAAAGATAAAAATAAAATGAAATTTGAATTGCATTAGATTTAGGTCATTTGAAATATGTCCATTTACATGATCTAGTCTCTTTAGGGAGTGAGTTTAAGGACTTAGTCTCTTTCTAAATAATAACAACCTTGTTATTTTGTATAAGCATAAAGACTTGCCTACATGTATTTAAAATCGTAGGAGTTAGTTGGTGGTCACTCTCAAGCGTGTAAGTTCAAACTGTCGGGTGGTTTGTCCTCTCTTGTAGAGGCAAACCAATTACCCATTTTTGCCTTAAATTTAGATTGTGCTTTTCGGCTCGTCCTCCTGGATTTAGGTTACGAGGTTGCTTTCCTCTTTGTGGGTCATAGCGTAATTATAAGCTTGCATTTCTATCTTATTAAGGAATCTTAAGTCTAAATTTCTAACGAAAAAATCTCAAACAAACTAAATCAATTTCTAAAATATTAAGCCTGTATGGGATAGTCGAGATGCTTTCTTGGGTTTCTAGCATCGTGATCTCTCTTATTCATTTTGGCGATAATAACTCTCGTTTGATTAATCTTATTTGATCTTGAGCATAATCAATTGATAGTCCTTGCTTTTGAAATCTTGGTGTGACGATCATTTCATGTCGAGAGTTTTCACAGGGATCTTCCTTGGGATGTATTCTTATGGGGTTTGCTGTAGGGAACTTGAACTTCGGTTTAAAATAAACCTATTTTCTTTCCATAAGAGAAGAATCTATATCTGAATAAATGCATAGTCCTTTATTGAGTTGATTGGTTCCATTAAAGGGTAGTGACTCCTGTCTTTCGAGATAGTACACTATTTCCTTGATGATGTATCCGATCACCTAAGTACATTTGCAGATCTATGTGACGTCTTACTAAGACGAATTTTTATATAGGTGTTGTCTTCTTTCATTTCTCACCAGCTAAGGCTCCCCTATATAGAATTCTTCTCTCAGATTTTGGCGCCTCCTCATGGTCTCTCTCCATCTTTGGTAAATGATTGTTGTCTTTGATTATCGATAGTGGGTTTGTACTTTGGTATAAATCCAAGACTATCTTTCTTTTCGTTGACACTTAGCTCATTTCATCCTTGAGTTAAGTTAGCCAACATCTTTAGGTTTTAGGACCGCATTCCTTGTTGGTCTTAAAACTCCTGTTGGTTTCTCCAATGGATAAAATGAAAAGATCTAAATCAAAAAGAAACATCTTAAAGACTTCCTTCTTATCATTTTCATGATAAGGAAATGTTCGTTCTAAAATAATAAATCTGCTACAGCATATTTTCAAAAAAAAAATACACTTAATAAAATATTTTTCACAAAATTTTGTCACCCTCATTTAACAAATCTCATAATTGTTACGTGCAGGGATTTTCAAAAATAAAACTAATAAAATTTTCGAAAAACACAAATAAACATCTTCTTTCAATTCACTTTGATGAAGATCTCATTTTCAAAATAAAATGAACAATAATGTTTTCAAAACTCACAATCATAATCATAAAGTTTTCAAAAACACACATGAACACCTTCATTTAATATACTTAAATCTATTAAATGAAGATTTCATTTCCAACTAAAAATAAAATATCATTTAGGAAATTCACTTAAACATGTCCCACATATGTTTTAAGTTGGAATTCCTCCCTTTCAAAAAAATAACAATCACACACACAAATTTCATGTTTCAAAAATAAAATTGATCTTCATTCTACACACTTAAATTTGTTGAATGGAAATCTCCTTTTCAAAACATTAAAACCAATAATCATATTTTAAAAAATTTCAAACAACATTTAAAACTTCATTTAATATACCCAAATTTATTAAGTGAAGTCTCCAAATTCAAAATCCTACAAAATTTTTCAAACATACATTTGGAATTTTATTTAACATAATCAAATTCGCTAAGTGGAGTTTCCAAATTTAAAAATTCAAAATTAACAATCACATTTCAAGAAATTTCAAAGCATATTTTGGAACCTCACTGAACATATCAAAATTTGTTAAGTGACATCTCCAAATCCCAAAATTCAAAGTTTTTCAAAACACATTTTGAAATTTCAAAGATAACCAAATCAAAATCGATATTTCAAAAAATTTCATATTTTGAATTTCAATTTAAGCATACTCAAATTTTCTAAGTGAAATTTCTAAATTCAAAAAAAAAATCAAAATCAATAATCATATTCAAAAAATTTTAAACACATTTTGGAACTTCATTTAACATAAAGCGTCCAAAGTAAAACGATTGGGAGAGTAGACATTAGATCTTTAGAAGAAAGTTAGAGACCAAAAAAGACTTAAGAAAAAATGATCTGATACTTGATTTAAATGAGAATACATAATGACACAATGGAGATAAGGATTCATGTAAAAAACCACCCAAATTAAGCTTTTGTTGTTGTTGTTGTTGTTGTATACATAAATTTGCTAAGTGAAATTTTCATTTCATAGAACCAAGTGAGACTTCATCTTTAGCATATCAAATTTGCTAAAGTTGAATCTCCACTTTCAATCATTTCAAAAAACAAAACCCTTAGGATCCCCTTAGCATACCAAATATGCTAAAGATCCTACCCTTTTTCAAAAATCAAAACACTCCAAACAAATGAAACACTTAAGATTTTTTTAGCATACTTAAATTTGTTAAGAATCCTATTTTTTCAAAAGTTAAACAAAATATACTTGGATTCTTCACTAAACATACATAAATTTACTAAGTAAGAATTCCAAAAAATTTCAAAAATCAAAACAAAACAAAATTTTCAAAAAAAGAAACAATCACTTTTACTTCACTTAGCATACCTAAATTTGCTAAGTAAGAATTCCAAAACATTCAAACAAAATAAAATTATTTGATCCTTACTTTAACATATTCAAATTTGTTAAAGGAAATGGTCCTCAAAATCACAAAAATTCAAATTCAAAATAACAATGAACCTATGGAAGCATCCTATCAAAATTTTGTACCCATATTTCAACATCCCTAAATTTGTTGAAGTTTGGATTCATATTCAAATTCCTCTTTTAGTCAATCTCTTCAAATCTATTTGAAATCTCACGTAACACTTCCAAGTTGTTGGATGTGGGTTCAAATTTTCAAAATTCAAAATTCAAAATCTATGGAGACAGAAAACTGATACAAGTTCATTTCTCTTTGTAGATTCTTTTCGCCAAGGTAAGTATCAATTTCCCACTTGCTGGGACAGTTCAAATTTGTCTTTACTTTCCCTCACGATGGATCTAGTCTGGATCAGTCTCTTTATACCCATTTGGTCCACTTGCCAGGATTTGAGGGGCCAGATCACTTGTGAGGCATTCCCCACCACGCCAGGAAGAAGGTGGGCAGACGGCCATCGATAGACTACCATCCGATTGGATGTATCCTCAAGAGGAAAGTTGTGGCGCACACAAACTTCAGCTTGTTTCGTCAGATACCCAGTTGCGTCATCCTAGAGTTGCCCATGTTGTTCGGCTAGCAAGACCCCACCATCTGTACTCCAAGGGTCTCCCTTGGTTTTGGGCTTGCCTCCCCGACATTTGAGTATCAGCACACTCCTCTCATCCTACTGCACCCAAAGATAGAACAAGAACTGTATGGTTAAACTGTTCCACACTGGATAGCGAGAGCTGAGCAGTGGGGTCACCATGGATGAGTCTCCCACGATCACCTCACCACTGGTCACGGAAAATCAGTTTCATCATCTCTGATCAGAGAGATGCCGAGGATCCGCTCAGCCTCCAATGGTGCACTTACGCAGCTTTCTGAGTATGAGGTCGACCCCTCCGTCTATTCTACGCCAGTGGAGTATACGGATGCTCATAGTTTGGTACCCAGTTCGATCTTCGATATATTATCCCCCTGCAGCGTAGGGAGGCAGATCCATCAAGAGAGGGCCCATGAGGCCCATGCATCACATTACTGCAGAAGCGAGGTTCAGGCCAGCCGCTTTGGTTGATTTTCAGCTACCGGCGGCCATACCGAGTATTCTCCTCACGGAACCCCACCATAGTATGGTGGCTCTGTCACAAGAGTCGGTGTCCACCCCACCGCTCTACCCCACGTCCATCGCCAGGGTTTCAAAGATCACCCATTCCATATAAGGCCATGAAGGCCGATCCAAAAACGTATCCCATTGGTGATCCGCCGCTGTGGATTCTCCCTACACCACCCATTCGTAGGGTCGAAGCTCTCTGCGATAACCTTCGCAGTGGTGGTGAAGTGGCGACCGAGCATTGTGGTCATTCCTTCACCAACTCCACCCATACAACCGGATGCGGAGATGGATTTATCTCGATATTCCGGATGAGTGTTGAGCAAGTAGTAGAGGACCATCCTGGGATTGTTCCCCCGTTACGTGCCAATATCCGAGTATCATTCTTCACAATTGACTCCCGCTATGTAAGGTCCTGCCTCTCAATGCACGATAGTAATCACACCGCCCCTTGTAGCTGAGGATCGATCCTTAGACGAGATAGTTGCACACTATTTTATGGAGAAGAAGGAAATCTTAGGATATGCATGGTCCGATGGAGATAAACGATCCCAATAAGATGATGGGGATTCATGGATATGCATGGTCGATACTAGAGGTTCTCTTCTTAGAGATCAATAGACCATGAAAAGTGATGAGGTTGATCAAGGAGAAATCAGAAGCCCCATCACCTCGACAACAAAGGCTAAAGACGAAAGAATGGGATGGCACAACAGTGGACTTGAAGAAGCGATTTGTAAACAAGCCCCTCCAGCTTCATCCCAAGACAACATGTCTCGAAGCAAGCATGTTTTAGACCCACTAAGACTCTACCTCCCATTGAGCAAGGTAGCACTTCAGTATAAGAGGCGTGGATAGTACCTCCATACATGAAAAGATCCAAATCCATGGTTGAGCAGGTGAAGGAAGCTTAGCTGCGGGAGGATCATCTGGTAGACCCTATCCAGAGGAATTCGATGTTATCCAGTATCCCAAGGGTTTTGTGCCTCCTTCCTTCAAAAGCTTTGATGGAAGTGGAAACCCGAGGCAGCATATCACTCACTTCAGGGCCAGTTATTGCAATGCAGGTGGTAGCGACGCTTTACTCTTTAGACTCTTTGTCAGTAGCCTAGCAGGTATCGCTTTTGATTGGTATGTTGAAGCCTAACTAGGTTAAGACATTTGTCGGTAGACTCTTCATCAAGAGATTTGTTGCTCAAAGAAAGGGTTATGAGTGATCTCATTTCAACAACACTCAGTCATTGAATATTCTTATGTGAACCTGGTATGAAGTATGAACCACAATGAACAGAGATATCATTGAGATTCTTTTGAAGAATCATGGCTCCTTCATGCTTAAGGGCTTCACCATAAAGACATTTGAGAAGCTAATCAACAAGGTGGTTAGTCTATAAGGAGAGGCCAAGCTTGTCTTTTCAGTTAGCGCAAATCTCAAAAGGTTTATGAGAAGAAACAGCGAAGAACGCTGACAAGGGAAGCAACTAGAGATCGCCTGAGAGACCATGACCTCAGCAGCCTCCACCTCTTTTGCCACCACCGAGGCAGCCATACCGGCCTCCACCGCAACCTTCACGGCAAACACAGCCACCGCCTCAACCATACCACCACCACCAGCGGCATGTATATTTGCAGCCAAGTAGTTATGGTCCACCTACTCTATTAGATAAGTTAAACAAACCTTATTCTTTTAAGAGGGAGGTAATCAAGAAAATTCTTAAAGAAACCTGATTTTCAAGAGCCTAGAGACTGGGAAGCAGTAAAAGTTATGATCCAAACTTTTGCCCTTACCACTATATGCTAAGCCACATTTTGGAGGATTGTTTCACATTCAAGGATTGACTTGAACACAGTTTCATGACCGGTGTTGTAGTTATCCCAAAGGAATACCTTGTGGAACAACCTTTCAATTCCATTAGGGTAATCCTTGAGGATACAAGTGATCCTACCAAAACTAAAGAAGGTTGAGACATTTCTTTGTCTAAAACCTCTAAGAAAATAATTCAGAATATCAAGAAGTTTTCCTAAGTGCAGTCACAAACCTCCAACACCAAGGAAGGTTTGCAAGTTAAAGTGCCAACTCAGGAAAGTGGGAGTCAGCAAAGATGTCCCGGATAGCCTCTTAGCCACCGACTGTGTCCGGACCAACCTTCAAGACCTGGACTTCTACCATTTCAGCTCTTATGCTTCTACTAGTAGAACTCTTGTATCAACGAATAAGGGCATCAAATCCCTTACTCTACTCACTTTACTTGACTTCTATTTTGTATCCCCAAATACTTCTAAGAAATTGAAGAATAAAGCTGATTTGAATTTCATCTGTGTCTCGTCTGATAAGTTGTCTTCTTCTATTCTTAATGATAACTCAAGTCTAATTAACTATAACAATTCCGATCTTCCTCTTTTCGATCTTGAGTTGACTTCCAACTCAATATACCACCTTTTGAGATAATCATGATGAGTCCCATAGCCGTGTCGTTGCTCATGTAATGTTCGTGTTCTACCGTAGTTAGAAATGTTCGTTCGCGAAATAACACGAACTGACATTTCAAGCTCGATATATAAACGAGCCGAACATGAACAATCATTTGTTCGACGTTCCTCGATTTATCTGAAATAAAAATTATATTATATTATATTATATTATTATTATTATTATTATTAGTATATTATTGTATTACTATTATTTTTATTTATTACTATTATTATTATTATTATTATTTATACAAACAAATTTATATCTCATAAATGATAGAGTGCTAAAATTTTGCAAAAGATAGGTCAATCCTCCTCTCGAAAAAGCTGTTTCATATGAACTTTCTGCAAGCTATTAACACGAACAGTTTCTCTCGATATATAAACGAGAACACTAACAAAACAAATTTCAAACGAATGAACACTAGAGTTATGTCACTCAAGCTCTTCCATTTACACCCTAGAGTCCCATAGGAGAAGTTGTAGGTGAGTGGCGTGTAAAACTTGTCACCACCTTGCCTCAGAGATTACCAAGTCAACCTCCGAGTGGCAAGGTTCTACCTCCTAGGCACCTCTCATGAGGGAAACAACTCATTGGTACTGAAGATCGAGAAGCCCTTCCACAAGATGCTCCACCCTTGGATATGCTTGTGGAAGACCAAAGATGACTATAATGTCCTTTCTCATCTAAGAAAGTTTCCATCTGCTAAGCATATATGATTCCCTTGTCTTATCCAAAGAGATGAGGGAATCACTAATCAAGGCTCCTTGATCCTCGAGATACTTAGCTCATTGATATATGGTGAGGAAGCACACTGCAAAAGAAGCCCAAGGGATCACCTTCAGATGAAGACCTTCTCGGGGACTTGGAGCACAACCGCCCCTCTACATCACGGCCGACATGGAGTCTGCCGGGTTCTCGTGGATCTGCATCAAGAAACATTATGAGTTTAAAGACCCTTTCCTATTTGAAGATCAACATCTCTACACTCAGAAGATAGGATGATGTTGAGAGATTCAATGATGATGAGCTTGGTTCTATATACGGAGCTCTGATCGATGAAGCCAAGTTCTACATCATTGATTTGAATACTTCGCTCACCGCTTGGTAGGCCTTAGATACATCGAACAAGATCATTCCATCCTCCCTTCATCGCATCAAGTTTAGAAAAGATGGAATTGAGTACCGTTAATGATGAAAAGCCATTTTCGTTAGAGGTTGAGATTGAGAGGACTACTATCTTCCTCAAAATACCCTTTCTCGTGAACTTGGACAAAATTTAAATGCAAAATCAAAAGAAAAAGAAAATGAAGCAAAAGAAAAGTTAAAAGAAAATGAAAAGAAAAAGAAAAGTCTAAGTGAACAAGAAAGGGGAATTGAAAAAGAAGTGGATCCGCATATTACATTCCACCCATAGTTCATTCCATCATATGGACATGGGTAGATATTAGCTCAACCTCCACTGCAGAGAGGCAGTAAATGAGGCAATTCTAGAGGTGGGACACCCCCCTAGTTGGCCTTCAGCCAATAGAGGTCGTGTTCTAGTTCACAGGAGTACCCCTACTATTCACATAAGCTTGGAATCCAGCTCGGAGGATAAGTCTAATGTGATTAGTATATACCCAACCCCTCCGAGTTCCAGGTAACTTTGATCTGAGATGAAGACCAAGCTTCCAAGCAAAGCAAAGTATTTGAATCTGGTTTATGTGAAACTAGGCAAATTAGAACCTTATTTAACCTCACTTATATCTCAAAGTTGAAGGTTTAGTAGTTAAGAAAGTCCCCCCTTTTCAAAGGACACAAACAAGAGGTTCTTTTTTGGTTCATCATTCTCAAAGTCCAGAGCTTGATGTAGGACTTGAGGAAGATACTTTTAAAGAATTAATGAAATCATCTTTTGACTTTTACTCGCATTGTGTTCAAAATTTTATACAAAAAGGTTTAGTTCCTCACACTTGGTCCAAGCACATATCAGAATACTTCAAAAAGCTATGGAACAATACAAGCAGGGAAGCACAATCAAGAGCAAGACTAGGATTCGGCACAATGGTCCAGTCGATGACAAAGATTATTGTCTAGTTGTTACCAACCATTTGGAATCTGATAGGTTCTTCTCGCACATCCTCAACTCTCATGGGAAAGTGTGTTTAGAAATTTCAGAAGATCCAGATGATCTCCAAATCAAAGAAGCACCACTAGAGTTTGAAGAGGAGATTCATTCAACAATCGACAAGCTTAAAGAAATCAACCTCGGGATAGAAGAAAATCCTCGTCCGACATACATCGCCTATCGTTGAATGAAGAAGAAACCAATGAGTTAAGCAGTATCGACTAAGTTTAAAGACTACTTGCATGGAGTTATGAAGAAATGCTCTATTATCTCGGCGTGGCGGTAAGCTAGCAATAGACCACAATATTTAACAAGCTCTAGCATGCGATTAGAAATTGAACAACTCATTTCTAAAGTCAATTTCGATCTTTGGTTTCATCGGGAAGAAAAATATCCGGTTAGCTTAGTGGTTAAGAAGAAGAATGGTCAAATTTGCATATCTGCAATTTTAGGGACTTAAACAAGGCATGTCCTAAGGATGAGTTTTCTCTTCTATAGATTAATGGTGGACATTGCCTCATCTCATCTGACTTTTCTTTCATGGATGGATCATCGCTATAACCAAATCAAGATGTCTCCAGATGAAAGAAACACTTTTGAACCCGATCGAATCTTCATTTAGGATCATGCCTTTGGCCTTAAAATGCTGCTACATACCAGCGGGTCATGACTCGGACTTCAATGAACATTCATCATGGGTTGAGTGCTAGTTGATGATCTAGTAGCTTAGAAAAGGAAGACCACCTCTTTGACTTGAGAGTAGTTTTCGAACGGTTAAGACAATATAACCTCAAGATGAATCCCCTGAGTGTGCATTCGGAGTAACTTCGGGGAAATTCCTTGGGTTTGTTGTTTGACATCGAGGAATAGAAATAGATTCTGAAAAGATTAAAGCTATCTTAGAAATGCTATCTCCTAAGAGTTTAACTCAGCTCATATCCTTTCAAAGATGGATGGCGTCTAAGACATTTATCTCAAACTTCAGGAGATGCAAGCCATTCTGACACTTGTAAAAAGGGATGCCAAGTTCAAGTGGGATGACAAG
This sequence comes from Cymbidium sinense, assembly GCA_021442155.1. Lineage (NCBI taxonomy): Eukaryota > Viridiplantae > Streptophyta > Magnoliopsida > Asparagales > Orchidaceae > Cymbidium > Cymbidium sinense. The sequence continues at coordinate 142,068,083 of CM038215.1, forward strand.
TGCCGCATTGAAGACATCAAATAATACTTGGTGAAGCTTAGCCCTATCCGGGCCATTAATCCTTACATTGCACTGACTCTCTCGGCTCTGTTGGCCAAGCTAAGGAAGGAAAGCTCTCTACCTTCATCGTCGATTCTGCGAAACTATCTCATTGAAACATTGTCTAGCTTTGATCTTTGCATCTCGAAGTTATGACATTACATGCTTTCTAAGGTGAACAATCTCAGAACCAATCCTGCGGTATCTGACAATAAAGCTTTTTTGGATGTTTGGCTATTGGTCCATGATTCTCGAGTTTGATATCACATTATCCTTGATGCGGTAAAGGATAAGCAGTGAATTTCTTAGCGACACACTCACTTCTGTTGATTCTCGCTTAGTGGCGATCTCGATGAACAAATCATGAACTTAGGGAGGCAAAATCGATGGGAGATGTATTTTGATGGTGCTGCTTCTTTTCTTAAAGGTGAAGCACCACGATCTATTCTCCTAGGAAAGGCAGGGGTAGGAATAGTTTTTCTAACTCCAAATTGCGATGTGATGAGATTCTCATACTATCTTTCCAACCCCCACACCAACAACGAAGCCGAGTATGAGGCTTTGATTGCCGGTTTGGAGTTAGCCATCACTATCAGCGTCAAGAGCATCAACATCTTTGAGAATTCTCAGTTGGTCATCAACTAGATTGTCGGTCAGTCCTCAAAGCCCAAGCTTCATCATTACTCGAGTATACCATGAAAGTTGGCCCATTCAAGTTCTTCTACAAGGTTCCCGAGCAAAAGAGTAGTAGATGCCTTGGTCAAACTTGCCAAAGAGTTGGCATGTCAGGAAGATGAGTCCATTTCAATAAGAGTTCAAAATAGACAAGTTCTATCCATTATTGATACTGAACTCATCGAGAGACTTTCTCTTGAAGGAGAGGTTGTCATTGCCAAAATGGACAATGAGCGAGATTGGAGGCAACCGTTCATAAGATTACTTGAATACCGGTAAACTATCTCAAGAAAAATTACAATCTCATTAGGTGAAATAGAGAGCTCTCTCCTACGCTCTTGTTGATGGCACCTGTACCGCCGGTCTTTTGACCAAATGTGGTTACGTTGTTTAGACAAACCACGAAGCTGGCATTATGGCATTCAGTCATGTGGAGCTCATCAATTTGGTCTGAAGATGAAGGCTAAGATCAAAAGACTTGGATACTACTGGCCTTCTATGATCACAGATTGCATGGACGTAGCTAGGAGATACCATCAGTGTCAGGTGGACGGTGTGGTCCTCCACCAATCACCCAACATTCTACACCCTACTTTGGCTTCATGGCCATTTGAGTGTTGAGGTACTAATATTGTAGGTCCGATCAATTCTTCTTCTTCCAAGGGACATTGGTTCATCTTAGTTGTCATCGGCTACTTTGCCAAGTGGGCGGAAGCCATCCCACTCAGAGAGGTCACAGCTCACCATGTGCTTCAATTTTTCAGGAACCATAATGTATATAGGTTCGGGGTACCTCGACGAATTATATCGATAATGAATGCGCATTCAAAAGCACAAGATCAGCTTTGTTAGAATGTATAGATTGGAGATACTCCACCATCTACTACCCAGGCTAATGGTTTAGCATAAGCATTCAACAAAACTCTCATCAGATCTGAAGAAAACTCTTGATGACAATGAGTGAAGCGAGCAATTGGTTGAAGCATTGTGGGTACACCGCATCATCCAACTCCAACTCGGTCATTTTTTTCCTTAGTGTATAAGTCCGAAGCCGTTCTTCCTTAGAAGTTCAACTCTCATCACTAAGGATAGCATTGGGTAATAAGATCACTACAAAGCAAAATACAAAGTTGCGATTAGAAGAGCTCGAATGTTTGGAGAAAAGTTACCTACGGGCGTGCCAGAACCTTTAGTTGTATAAGGCCAAAATGATTAAAGCTCACAACAAGCTGGTCCGCCCTAGGTTCTTTCTGAGTGGAAGAACTTGTGTTTAGTCCTAAGGAGACCAATTGTTGTCCGTCGAAAGATGGGAAACAAGTTTGAACCCACTTAGGAAAGCCCCTATGTCATAGAGAAAGCCTACCAAGGAGGATCTTATCAGCTTATTGATTGTAAAGGGGAACACCCGATGCTTCCAATTTATGAGCACTATCTAAAAAAATATTACCCATGAAACAAAACTTGAAAACAATCATTAATAAAAACAAAATCTGATTCCATTTATCAAATCTTCTTTTCTTTCGAAATGTTGTTTGTTTGTCTTGCGAATCCGCCGTAATGTGTTTAGGGTAGGTGTAAGAGTCCCCCAATTCCTATCCCTTTTTCACAACACAAACACAATCTCCTGGTGCTTTTAGAATAGGTGTAAGAGAACCCGAGAGGCATCCTATTTCGATTAGCATAACTAAGTTAGGTGTGAGAGAACTTAAGTGGCATCATTTCTTAGTGAAAATTCTTATTGCCATCTGTGGCATCATTCATAATTCTCCAGCATATTTTAAGGTAGGTGTAAGAGTCCCCCCAGAGGCGTCCTATTCCTTTTGACACATGCACAACAACAAACACAAATCTTTTGTCTCGAGTTACTTTGATGTGGAGCAAGTGTGGCACTCACTCATTTGCTGCTCTAGGTCGAGTCTACATGCTACCTTGCTAGTATATCACCCCAGTGATTATTTGTTGGAAGATGTGAGTCCCCGCGCTTTCTTCCTAACTTGATCATTGCAAACCAAAGAGCGCCTTGTTAGTATGGTATGCTTCACTGCTCAGCCAGTAAGCTACCTCATGATTGACTTTGCTTAAGAAGATGTGAGTCTCCGTGCTTTCTTCTTGAACTAGCCATCATGCTCTAACTAGGTCGAGTATTTTTGAAGTTTAGGATAAGTCCCCTAAAGGCTCCTTTCCTTTTGACTACTTTTGAGTTGATCTAAGTTCCCGAGTGGCATTCACTCATTAATTAACGGTCTTTGTTGAGTAGAAGACTATCCCATTAATCAGTTATAGGAGGATGTGAGTCCCGAGCTTTCTTCCAGGCGATTGTTGCGACGGGCACCTTAGGTTGGTTGATGTTCCTATCGATAGCGACTCACCCGGTGAGTACACCACTCTTGGCGGATGAGTCCCCTTTCTCCTTGAGTTGGACACGAATACTATTGAATTTATGACTAGCATGTCATCTTCTCAGTGTTGGATTAAGCCTTCATCCCCCATTGGGCACTCTATTTGGATCAAGTCCTTTACGTCCTCATTTAGACATTACTCAGATTACTTTTGGATTGGACAATTCCCCTTTCTTAGTAGCCACCCCTATGGTTAGAAAATTTGTTTAGCGGATACGCAAATTCTCCCCTGGTTTAGTAAATCTGAGACATTTCTCCTTAGTTGGATAGTCCTACCTTATGGTTGGTAGATTACTCCCTTTGAATCGATAAACTAACAGGTATATGACCCCTTCACAACATGGGATCCATCATAATCAAAACAAACAAAATAAAATCAATCTTGACTATCTTTGAGTTGATTTAAGTCCCAGTGACATTCACTCAATAGTAGTTGGTTCCAATCTTTTCCCATAGATTACCCAGTGGTCTCACTTTGAGGATGTAAGTCTACTACTTTCTTCTGATATTTACATAGAAAGCCCTTTGGTTTAGTCATATTATATTTAGTATTTACCCCTTTGGATTGATAAATTTGACTTAGGTCTTGGCCTCCATAGCTCCTATTCAGTACAACCCATTGCAAACCAATAGGGTTCATTCTAAAAATTCAAACCTAACAAAATTGTAAACAAATTCAACCCCCTCTCCCAGTGGAGATTTCTCCTCAGTGAGATTCAAATCAAATCAAACTTTTCATCTCCTTGTAGATGACTTGAACCTGCTTCCCTAGTGGAAGGTTCACACTTTATCCCTTAGTGGATTTCTTCCTCTCTCTCTTATGTCTTGGAATTGGCATGTATTACTAAGTTCTAGATTATTTCTTTTCATTGGGTTAAGGATATATTGTTTACATTGGTGCTTGTGATCTCGGTGTTGTTGTGATACTTGATGTTCTTGATGTCACCACACTGTTTCTTTGTTGATCTCATTTTTAGAATGAGCTCTCAACCCTTCCATCTTAGGCTTAGGATCCCTCTTAGACTCTAAGAGTTCCTTAGTCCTAAGACACATTTAGTGATTAGGTGGACACTCAAACCCAACCATAGAATACTTACAAGAGTTAGCCATAGGAATATATTATGCCTTAGGAGTGTTAGGAAAATTTCTTACCCTTAGCTTAGACCTTTCCTCACTTTCTTTCTTCCAAGTCAAACTCCAAATCAATCATATTTGATTTTCTCCAAACTCAATTCAATTCCATGATTCAATTTCATGATTGAAATTCATAATTCAATTCCATGATTGAAACCCATGATCAAAATCCATCAAAAATTCTTAAGTTCAAATTTTCTAAGTCATTAACCCTTTCTTAAGGACTTAGCCAAAATTGTGATTCAAATATATTCAAACCTTTGATATTTTTTCATAATTCATTTATATTCTTATTTACATTCTCATATATAAATAAATATAAATTCAAATCCATCAAATCAAATTCAAAATTCTGAATCAATTCCTAAAAATTTTCTGAAATACCTTTAATTTTCGATTAAAGGATTTAGCCAAAATCAATCCTAAATTTTGATCAAACTTTTATTCGTAGGATTTTCAAAACTTATTTATATCTCATTTATATTCTCATATATAAATGAAATATAAATATAAATCAATCAAATCAAAGACAAAAATTAAATTCCAAACTTAAAATCCTTGAAATTTCCTTAAATTCCTCAATTTTTCATTAATGAATTTAACCTAAATCTTGATCAAACCTATTCAAACTCATGAGATTTTCTCAAAACTTACTTATATCCTCATTTATATTCTTATATATAAATCAATCAAATCTAATTCAAAAATTAAATTTCAATTTAAAAATTCTCTTAAATCCTTTAAAATCTCTTTAATGGATTTAACCCAAATCATAATTAAACCACTTCAAATCTTTGAAATTTTTTCATGATCAATTTATATTCTTATTTATATTCACTTATATAAATGAAATATAAATTCAAACAATCAAAATCAACTCCAAAAATCAACTCAAATTTAAAATCGAGCCTTTCAAGCTAAAATCTTGAACTTAGCCTCAATTTAAATCAAGTCAAACTCTTGATTTTCTCTCATGTTCATCAATTTCTGATTGAGCTCATATATAAATTCAAACTTCAATCATTTAATCAAAACCTAAATCACAAATCAAACCTAAGACCCCTTCATATTTTTCCTTTGAATATAAAATTTTTAAATGAATCAAAATTTATTTGACTTCAAATCACTTGTAAATGGATTTATATTTCAATCATGAGTCTATATCTGAATCAAAAACTCAAGTTTTTTACCAAGCCATTTGACCAACACTTGACAAAACCTAAATACCATTTTGAGCCAACTTTTGATCCCAACCAAGTTGGATTGAACCAAACTCATATATCCCTCTCATCATGATCAACATCATGGGATGATCAATCATAAATTAACCAATTCAACCAGAAGGGTTGACCAAGTCAACACTTAACCTAAATGAAACCTTATAATAAATTTCATAAGCCAATTGATTAACCATGATCTGTTCACTGTCATGTTTGAACTTGACCAAAATAACATTTGAGCTAACTAGCCCAATTAGCCCACTTGACCAGTTATTTGAATAAAGTCAAAATGTGTCAACTTAAGCCAAATTGATTGAAACCAATGGGTCAATTCCAAATCACTTGTGGAACTTGACCAAACCAATTGGTAATTAGACTCAATTTATCTTAGAGACATGACCAAAGGGGTCATGTTGAGCCAAATGAACTTAACTCAAATTGATTGGAAACAAAGATATCATCCATCACTATATTAACCAACTTGCTTTTACTGACTTGACCAATGAAGTCATATGAAAATCATATCCAAATTAAATCAAACCAAAGCTACCAAAATATTTCAAATGGTCATATGAACTTGATCAAATCCTTGGTTTGACCCAATTTGACCAATTTGTTATTGACCATTTTGACCTAAATGGGTCAACATGAGCCAAACCCTATCAAATGGATTCCAAATTCAATGAAACTTGGCCAAACCTAGTTTCTCCACATACCCAACATGTCCAAAGTGGAAAAACAGGCAAATGACCATCCTACCCCTAGGCTATAGAACAAATTTTGGCCTAACCCATGGGTATTTTGGTCATACTCTCTTCACAATCACTTGAGGCTTTCCTAGAAGCTCAAGGGGACTTAGTGATAAGTGATGCACCCAACCCAATGGGTTTGGGTCAGCCCATTTGGCCCATAAACCAACTCGACCACTTAGAGCAAAATTGAATTTTCAAATTTCCTCTTAAGATCAAATTCAGCACATGGGAAGTTGGCAATCCATTCTTTGGGTCAAATCGACCATGTGCACACTCAAAACAGCCTAAACAACCTCTCCAATCTTAGCAATTTGATCAAAACGACAACTCATGGTTCAACTGTCTGATTGCCATAGGGGGAGATATACTCCCCTTAATTCAATGAAATTTCAATTCACCCTCTATCAATTGAAGCCTAGGAACCCTTAGCAATCATCAAAGAGCATTCCCATGGTCTTTAGAGAGGATTAAAATTCTTCTTTCTCGATTTTGCTCAATGCAAAAATAGGGAAGGTATAGTGAATTGCTAACTTCCTCTTCACTTGATTTCCTCCAAATTCCACCTACACACTTCTTCTAAGGACCAATCCGAGCTCACTCAAGCTCACATTGTAGTTCCCATAGCAAGGAGAGGATTAATTCAATCAAAGCTGAAGCCCAAGTGAAGTGGTGTTGGTCCATCCATTGATCCACTCAATCCCAAGGTCTAGGAATTTCAGGCTTGTCTCCACCGAGAAGCTACCTCATCGATCTTGGCGATCACCTCCGGTATAGAATTTTTCACCACTTAGCTTAGGAGGTGTTAGTCCTTGTGAAAGAAATGTTCATGGTATGTGAAATCCTTTGGATAGGTTTGTAATTGTGTTTAGATGGTGTGGGTACAATTTCATTCCAATAGCTCAATCGAGCTCGGATCTCCCAGATCATGGGGGTCTCCATTGATCCGAGGAAGAACAGCTCATCTCGTATCCATCGTACATTTTAGATGGACGACTGAGATTATTTAACACGTTTTAAATCTCATTTATTTGTTTTAAACTGCGGGAGAATTCTTAATCGTCTGATCTTTGATCGGACGGTAGGGAATTTAAGCGCGTGCGCCACCGCCGCCGTTTGTGAGGTGACATTTAAGTTACCCCTCGTGTAAGTCGCGGCCATAGCGCAGTGGGGGGGTTATTTAAAATGCCTAATTAATTCCTGATTAATCCTTGGATCTTCAAAAATTCATAATTCCCTCTAGAAAAATCAGAAAAATATAAGGGAAAATATTATGGAAAGATAATTTCATCTAGAATATTTTAAAAATGATTTCAATAGATTTTGAGTTTCTTTGAGAATCTTAATTAGCTAATTATCCTTTAATTAGGTAATCAATTATTTCATTTCCTAATTACCCCTTTTATACAATTAAGGGTAATTAAGATGTGATTAATGACTTTACCGTATGATTAGAGTTGATTAAGGTCAGATCTAATAAGTAAGAGGTTTATGAAATAATTTTGGGGCATTTCTCCTAAGTTATTCCCTAATCATCCTCTTCTTTCCTTAATCTTCTTTTAATTAAGGGTTAATTCATTAATTATTCTCTTAATTAATTTTCAAAAAATTTAAAGAGTTTCAGAACTTAATTAATCTACTTTTGGTAGATGCTTAGGTGTTTAATAGCCTAAGTTTAATTAAGGAAATTAAAACCCAATTCACATGTGTGAAAGGGTGTTTTGAAAGTACTTAAACTGAATCTCTTAGCTTAATTAACTTTTAATTATGAGTCAAATTGTATTAAGCCTTTTCATTAGTAGATGCACTGCAAATTTAAATTTCTTGTGGGTTTTATGTCATCTTATTGGCTCATAATTATTTAGTTAATTCTTCTAAGGTGATGTAGGTAAGGGTTAATTAAGCCACTTAATCTATACCTTAAACTAATTAATGCTTAAAAATAGATTTAATTATCTGAAAATTAAATAAAAATATAAAACACGTGTGGAAATGGGTTAGGAACAACAAACTCATCTCACATTTTCAAAATTAAATCAAATTTCAAACTAAACAAAAATTATTTTGAAATTAACTTTGATTTATTCTAAATCTTCTTATTTTTTAAGAATGTATTTAGGATTTATGTAAAGTGAGTTTGTTTGTATGCTTTCATTGTTTTGGATCTTTCCTAACATGTTAAGTTGCATGTCATGCGATTCATGCATTCATAATTTCATATTTTAAATTTTAAAAATGAAATTGTTTACTTTTATCAAATATATTGTGTTTTAAAGTAAAATATGAATGATTATTATTCTTAAATCCAAATTATTTTCAAAACTTATAAATGAAATATCAAATCTAAAAGTATGCTACTTATACTTTAATTATAAGCTTGCATGTGAAATATTATAAAGGCATGTTTAATATAGGTTTTCTTTCTTTCTTATGTTGCTATAGTTTTGAATAGGAGTTAGTAAGGTGTAGGGTTCATTTGAAAAGAACTCAATACTTACTTAATTCCACACCATATTCATCTCTATGCTATTGTGGGATCCGAAAATTCACCACCGACATCTTTCGGAAAAAGGAAAGAGTTGTTTAGGTGTGGGTGATAATTTGGAAAATAGATGAATAGTAGATAAGATCTTGCAGAGATTTTGTTCTCATTTAGGTGAACTTTTATATCTGGTTTTGGGTTTCATATGGCATATAGTTACCTCTGTCTTGAGAGAGCACTTTCGATTAAAGGCAATGATGAATCGTTAGCAGTATATAATTGCGTGAGTGGAGTTTAGAACTTATGAAATTTATTATTTTAATTTAAAACTTTTGTGGGGAAACTATGGCCGCATCAAGATCCCATGGTTCTATCTCCTTTGTCATATCACAGTCGAGGAGGTAGTCGACGGCCGAAGGATCCTTGTCAATCATGGGTTACGTCGTCGCGTCCCAGGCGCAGGGTGGAGTTTGTAGGGGACAAATATAAGTCAATCTTAAACGTAGAACTTTTGCTCAACCAAATCATTACATTTACATTTCAAGAAGCAGTTAAGAACATCTGGTGGCCGGTAAGTAATTTAGTGGTGTCATCTCATTGGACCACCGGTCGAAGAATCAGTCGTAATTATATGTGGTGCCATATCAGCAAAATCAGCGAGCAGAGGACCAGGCCGCGTCTACGACTTTAGGAATATTTGAGTGTGAAGGTAGTTATGTATTTAATTTGACATTTCTTTGTGAGTAAAGTTTTCTTAATTTGTCAGAAAATGATTGGAGGGTGGATTTATTTTATTTATTTATATTTTTTTTAGTTTTAATTTAAATAATTAATTTCATTTTTTATTTATATTTTTGTATTTTCTTTGAATTTTGATCATTTTATGATTGATTTTAGATTTGAATATATATAATCATTTATTATTGAAATCTTAATTATAATTACCCTTCACAGGGTTAATATCGATTGATAGGCATATACTACGTTTTTACAGAGGATCGGATCTAAATTCATTATCTCGAAGTATAATCCTTCAAAACCTTGCTCTAGTTTGAGCATAGAGGATCGGGTTTGGGACTTTTCTTCACGAGAATTTGAATTTTAGAAGTATATTAGTTGGTTCATTCTTGTATCATATGAGAATTAACTTCCGGATATTATTAATTTGAAATTATAATATCAAATTTTTTAGATTTTATTAACGGGGGTCAGAAGACCAACCGGATTATGTAGCATCTTTTTTTATCGACTTAGTATTTACTCATGCATACGGATATCGTTCTTTGGGAATTGTATGACATTAGAATGTCTAAGTTGGAGTTTATATCAATTTTGATTTTGAGTTTTGTTACGGGGCCGGTCAGAAAGACCAGCAAGGGAAGATGTAGCATCTCTTTTGTTTTATACTAACTTCGCACATGTCCTTGTTGAACACTTCATATATACAGTATCTGTTCTTTTAAAATGTTATGCATTAAATGTCATGTTGAAATGTAAGTTTAATTTGCAAGTTTAGGTTTTATATGGCATTTTGAGTTTTGTTAACTGGGCCAGTCAGAAGACAAGGAAGGATAGACCTGTTCCTATTTTCTTTGCGAGGATCGGATGATTAATTATTTTCAAGATTCCGCTTGTTTCAGATTATCTTGGGATCGGGTTTGAGGCTCTTCTTATGACCTTGAATTTGAGGATAATTAACAATGATCGATAGATTTATCTTTTAATTTCATTGGAATTAACTTAGATTCTGATAGCGTCATTAGATTTTTAGGTTTTGTTGACGAGAAGAAACCGGGAAGGATAACATCTGTCTTTAGAAAATATGATATGCATATTATTTTTTGGCCAAAAGCCCCTTTTATGTCACAAATCAGGTATAGGGGTGAAATAAATTATTTTGGGCTTTGATCAAATATAAAGTGATGGCTAGAATGAGTTTAGGCGTTGATTTGTAAAAGCCTTTCTTTATGTTTATCAATGAAACATAAAGATGAAATAATTATTTTGAATAGTATGATCAAATAAAATGATGGAGAATGAGTTTAGATTTGATTTGTAAAACCTTTCTTTATGTTGAATCAACATAAAGAAATAATTATTTTGAAGGCATATGATCAATCACCCATACCATTTATTTCTCTTGATAAGGGGAGGGAATATAAAAATATGGTTGTCATATTTCATTTAAAGGAGCAGTGGATTAATTAAAATCCACCTCCCTTCACTGCTTCATGGAGTGGAGACAAATCTTCATTAAATTTATTAAGAAGATGTAAACAAAAACTTTATTTTCCTCTTCAAAAAAAAAGAGATAAGGATCTGAGGCGTGTCGTGTATAAATGCATTCTGACAAATGCATTCGCCCTTGGTTTCTGCGTCTCGAATTTATATGGCCGTAATGGATGCCGTAAGAATAGATGGCAAAGGAAAGGCTAAGGAAGCTATAAATAAGAGGATTTCCTTTCATGAAATCTTACATTTTCTCTCCTCTTCTCCTTATACCACAAGTTTAGGCTCTCTAATTTTGCATCAGGGTTAAGTTGTGCTATACTTGTGGTTTTCTTTTAACTTTTTTTTTTTTTGATATCTTCTTGATGTATGTCATGTCATATGGGATTTAGTTTATTCATATGTATATTTCTTTAGTCTTGTTATGTCTTATGTATATATGTAAATCATGGTGGGAATGACAAGTAAAGTAGTGGGGGTATTTATATTTGAGCATATGTATAATGTGTATTAACATATCAATCAGATAGAATCCACTTAATGTCATATACAAATAAGATAGCTTTCATTATATAGAGATTGAAGCATGAGTATTCATATATGACCAAAGAAGCATTTTAAGCCAACATGTTAACTAAGCATTTCATCTTTTCTTTTATCTATTTTTTTTTTAAAGAAAATTTACTCCTGCGTCATCCCGCGTAAAGTGCCGAGGTAGGTCTTCCATCCGCCGAAAGGCGTGTATGGTGGTGTCGTGAGACGCTAAAATTTATTACCTGAAAGGCGTGTATGGGTTCTGACAGATTTCGCAGCGTTGAACGGCGTGAGCAAACATTGACAGATTTCTACACGCGTTGGAACAACGTGAGCAGTACTTATCCGCGGGTTTTAGCGTTAGACGATGTGACGGTACTTATAAATAAAGCAATAAATTTGCATGTATATGAAATTAAAGCATAAGCATTATATATGACATATTTCACCTTTTTTATTTTGAAAATTTGACCTCCGGCGTCATCCCGCGTAAATTTCTTGAGACCAGGTCTTCCTCGCCAAAAGTGTATGGTAGGGTCGTGAGACTTGACCATGCCCACGCCGAAAGGCGTGTATGGGTTCTGCCTGACATTTCCGCTGCGTTGAAAAGCGTGAGCAAGTACTCAAGATTTTACGGGTTAACAAGCGTGAGCAGTCTATCCGAGTTTTCAGCGCATTAGAACAATGTGAGCAGTCTTATAGCGTAAAGATAAATTTGTGTAGAACAAAATAATCAAAATTTACAACGACCTCCGGCTCTCCCCTGTGGGGTTGCCAGAAGGCTGGGCACCATGCCGAAAGGCATGTATAGGTGTATGTCGTGAGACAGCGTATTTTGATAAGCGTAGCATTTTCCTACCATGTTGGAGAACATGGTAGGTACTTATATCACAAACTTAAAGCTTGTATTTGCATATAAATGAAAAGAAAACTGTCTGCATATACATTTGATTAGGGAATCAAAATTCTACAACGTCTCCCCATGTGGGGTTGCCATTAATGGCTAGGCGCACCGTAAAGAAAGGCATGTATAGGTGTATGTCATTGAGACCGTGCGAAATTTTGATAGCGTAGTATTTTCCTATGTTGGAGAACATGGTGGTATTTATATCATAAATTTAAAGCTCATTTGCATATAAATAAAAGAAGGCCTGCATATCGTTTAATTAGAGCGTCAAAATTCTGACGCTCCGTCTCCCCCGTGTGGGGTTATGAAGGCCACCATGCATGCGAAAAGGCGTATATAGGTGTATGTGTGAGGCACATCGAAATTTTGATAGCGTAAGCATTTCCTCTTATGTTGGAGAACATGGTGGTACTTATATCATCAATTTAAAGCTCGTTTACATGTAAACATGTTTGCATATATCTTAAACAAGGCGGATTTGTTGATCATTGCATTGGAACCGTAAATTAAAATGAAGCATGTGTATTGAACATTTCTGAAAATATATAAAAATCTGAAATTGATCTTAAAAAATGAATTTCCTTTCACATTTTGACTTTCATAATAGCAACTAGTCATGCAATGAAGGTAACCCTTCCCTTCAATTTTAGATTTCAGCATATAGGTGAAAGAAATATAGAATCCTCCATGTGGTCTAGGATCTATATCACATAACACTTCAAATCCCTCCCTTACGTTCAGATTTTAGCATGGAATGAAAGAAGCATGACGTATGTAACCATACAATACTTGGAAACCTTTCTTTCAATTTCAGATTTCAACTTGCATATGAAAGAGGCATGATATATATAATTCCCTTCATAGGAAACCAATTGAAACAAAATAGAAGCATGAAATTCATAGGCGAACAGCATCATATCTCATCAAACAGCAAGCTAATTAATTTCTCCCTTAGATAAGAAAGTTTAGCAAGCCTTATACTCATCAAATAACATATTAGCTGATTTCCCCTTAGATAAAAATATTTTCAGCAAGCATCTCACCCATTAAATAACAAAATGATTGATTCCCCCTTAGAGAAAAATATTTTCAGCAAGCATTCCCTTTAGAAAAGCCAATCAATGGATTTCCTATAATAGCAAAAACAGAAACAATTGTGATGCCAGTTCTGAAAGAATATTCCCCATAAGCAAGTGGCAGAGTTGGCTTGTTAACCTTATCTATTTCTATGTCAAAACTGATTTAATCCAACAATGTAAATGTTAGGAGTGTCACAGAAATCAATGCCGTGGGGTGTAAAATCGTGAAAGCATCTAATGATGAGAGTAGAAAGTTCCATAATTTCATCAGAATATGCTTGAGGTTCGGTTCTAAGAGTGTCCCAGGTGGTGCGGTAAATCTTGCAATTGTCATTTCGATATGTTTATTAGTAGGGCAACGCAGCCCATTTTCACTACATTTTGTTGAACCAAATGTTGATGCCGTGAACAACATCCCATTACAACAAATCAATTCATTTTCCACTTAGGTAAAAAAATATTTTTTAGCGAGAGAGAAATGTTGCAGTGCTTGGCGGCAAAGTAAGCACAATTGAGGAAGAAAAGTAAAATGTCACAAGGATAACCCTCATCTTTCCTCTCACTCTCTTTCAGTGCTTTAGTTTACACAAATCCCGCAAATCCGCCTACCAAAGGGACTTATCAAATTCAGGATTTAAGGCAAAACAGAGGGGAAACAGCAAGCATGCACAGCTCTATCCCTCGGTTCGTGCGTCTAACAAGGCAGAAATGGATGGACGAGAGGAAAGGAGGCACCGAAACAAAGAGGATGAGCTCTGGCCTTTAGAAGGAGAAAACAAGAAAAAGCTTATAAGAAACCCAACCACCTTAATTTCATGCTATGCACCCGGAAACAAATCCAACCATAAAACACAAATGGAAGAGGGAAACAAAATCTACATTTCCTTCAAGAAAACCCACATAGCAAAATATAGCTCGATTGAAACGAAACAACCTGGGGTTTTGGTTGGAAGAGGAATCGGGATCGAGTCCTCTGTTGCTCGCTAGGGTTCAAGCTTCAACCCAGAGAGGAGCACCTGACAACAGTAGGGAGCTCAGAGAGGGAGAAGGAGCCGTGGGTGGGTTCTGTCAGAAAGAGGGAGAGGGAGAATCGCACCTAGAGCTTCAAACAGAGCCAGGAACGAGAGAGAGGATCGCAAGAGAGGAAATGCCGAGCTTCACCGAGAGAGAGAAGAATGAAAAAGGATCGTGTAATGGTCAACGCCCTCGTTTCGTTCTTTGAGCCGAGCTATGGTTGCTAAACAGAATGAATAGAATTAATCATTGGATCGGGCGAGGGTTAAAGGGATTAGAGGGTTTAAGGGATTAAATATTAGTCACTTTAATTGTAATTAAATATTATTTTATGTGACATTAATTTATGCAATAAACCCTAACAATATGGTGTCAATTTTAGTTTTCAGGAACGCAATCGCGATCAATTTCGATCGGTCGTTTGACAACGCCGAATGGGCGTCGAGAAATTAGGTTTAAAATACGCGACGTCGCATTGAATGACCGATGTCCGCACACACTTTGAATCGGTCTAAGGCGTTGTTTGATAATTCGATCGACAATGGCGCGATCAATTTCGCGAACGGAGGTCGTTCGGACGTTGTCGGGGCTTCCCGACTTCGATGTGCGCACAATTTCATTAAAAAATGATTTTAATTATTTGATTGATTCTTAATTGATTCGATATTTTCTATTTAATTATTTTTTTTTAGCATTATGAAGTCAATTTTCAAATCGAATTGAATTTAATTGATTTCGATCAGGCGATTTAACCTCTATGTCATTTACTTAATTTTAAATGACACATAGTTGTAGGTCAACAGCTATCACTTAAGAAAGTTTACCTATACTTGTATGTGTAAATTGCATAAACAAAAATGAATCCACTAAATAATTTTTTGCATTTTCTTTTTCTATTTCATTTATTTTATATACATGTTTGTATTTAAGGAAAATGGTATATTAGTCTGACAACTGAGATCATGGCTTTTAAGAAATTTTAAGTAGCTCTCAGATCTTATACCTGGTTAACAATGAGTTGTATTCACTTATGTCTTCTTCTTACTTTCATGTATGTATGTGAAATTTTGGACAGGAAAACCTTTTCTACTTAAGAAAAATCATGCATATTCAACTTCTAAATTTTCTTAAATTGACTTAGCATCATCATAAAATGTGTTAACTACTCATCATGATATATGCTTAGTCCATCCATATGCATGTTATATATGTTGGAAAATAAATGAAGTAATGTGTGTTATGTGAATTTTGATTCATCTTATTTAATCTTAAAATATTTTTCTTTTTAAATAGGTTTGTTTAGGGTTTATCTAAACTTAAGATTGATTAAAAGATATAATCAAAACATTTACCTAAATGAAACTAAAATGTGAGTCCACTGTAGAAGTTACTTAAGGTTAGGGAAGGAATTTCCTCTCTTCATAACTTAGTAATTAATTGTAGGCTTCACTTAAACCAAATTAAAATATGAAATAAAATTAACCCAAAATACTTAAACAACTTAAATGAACCAACCCTTTAAGTTGAATATATTCTTCATACTTAGAAAATTTGAACCTAAAGCTTTAGCTGCATACCACAAGCCTTCAAAGCACATACATTCTAAGTCACCACTTCAGTTAAGATGGGATCGCATGGTTTGATGTTATGTTTTATTTTGTGATATATGTTTTAGACTAGATATTAGGGTGTATACTCGTAGAATGAATAGTAGGACGTGCTTAGTCTAACTGTTCTTTTCTGCAGAGGATTGTGCTTAAGGGGCACTATCATAAATAAAAATATAAATACTTTTGCTTGCAAATGCTATACACCTCTAAGCATAATCCATAGGTCAGGTGGACTTAGTCACCCATGTGTGGGGTGATAAGTCCAATATGCATGCTTGGAATTTGTGTGGTGTGATTTAACTAACCTTTATTTTGTAGGTATTAGTTAGATTTCTACTTTTTCTTTTCATGTAAAAATTTGTATATTTAGGATTTTGGAATGATTGTTATTGGGATTAGGATGAGCATTGGTCATAAGATCCCATCTTATGCACCATGTGAAGTCTTAGAGCATCCGCCTTCCAACCATCCAAAAAAGGGAACCAAAGAAGAAAAGAAGAAGAGAAGAAGAAAGAAGAATAAAGCTTGAATACCCCCATAACAATGAATTTCTTTGCTTAAATGTAATATTCATTTATAATCTGGGTTGTATAAGGGTAGAGTTCGGCTACCCATATTTGATATTTTCGAGTTTGTGTGGTGGTGTCTGACGACAAACAGTTATTTATTCTTTTTGAGATTAGCTTTATAAATTGATTGATGATTTATTTTACTTTTGCATTAAGTGACATGTTTTTCCTAGTTTCTTTCTTATTTTATTTATGAACTAGATGTAGATTAGGCTCTTTAAGGAAAAATAAATCTTTTACCCAACTTAACAACTCAAAATAAAATTAAACAACTTATAATTTCACCTAAAGCTTAGGCTTAAAATCAAGATAAAAAAATTAGCAACTCCTTAGTTGGATGAGCATTTCTTTATAATATCACGACAATGCATCTTATTTCACTCTTGATTGGAGGCTTCCACCTTCTGAGAACGACTTGACCTTGAGTGGTGGAAACTCACCTCCTACCTTCTCGCTGATTTTGTCCAATAATCTTCTTTCTCATACATTAGTCATAAAAATCCTATTAATCTGAGTCAAAATGATTGTCCCAAGATAAAAATAAAATGAGATTTGAATTGCATTAAATTTAGGTCATTTGAAACATGTCCTTTTATATGATCTAGTTTCTTTAGGGAGTGAGTTTAAGGACTTACATTTCGAATAATATCACCTATTTATCTTGATAAGCATAAAGACTGCTATGTATTTAAAATCGTAGGAGTTAGTTGGCCACCTGGGTTGTAAGTCCATTTGTCGGTTTGTCCTCTTATGGAGGCAAACCAATTACCCATTTTCACATTAAATTTAGGTTGCTGCCCTCGCCGTTTCCAGATTTGGTTCGAGATTATTTTTCCTCTTTCATGGGTCATAAGCATAATTCATCACCTCTTAGGTATTTCTTTAATCTTGTGTTAAGGAATCTTAAGTCCTAAATTTCTAACGAAAAATACAACTCAAATAACCTAAATCAATTTCTAAAATATAAAGCTCAACTACAAGATAGTCTGAGATGCTCGCTAGGTTTCCTAGCATCGTGAGCATCTCCTACTTATTTCTCATTTTAGCTTCGATAATAACTCTCTCTTTTGATCAATGTTATTTGATCTTCAAATATAAACTAATCGATTGATAATTCTTCCTATTGAAATCTTCAGAGACAACGATCATTTACCTTAATCGAGATTTTTCCTAAGGGATCCCGTCCCTTAGAATCTAATTAACTATAGGGGCTTGCTCCTATAGGAAACTTAATGAACCCGGTTTAAAATAAACCCTACTTTACTTTTTCATGTAAAGTAAGGGAAGAATCTCTGGTATATATGCAGACTCATCGTCTTTAGGAGTCCTTATTGAGATGATTGGTTCCATTAAATGATAGTGACTCCTGTCTTTCGAGATAATACACTATTTCCTCGACGATCATCAGAATAAGTACATCTCATGGATCACGGTCGCCTTACTAAGACAATTTTTAGGTGTTGTCCTCTTTCGTTTCTCACCAACAGATTTAAAAGGCGACTCCCCCTATATAGGAATTTTTCTCCACGAGTGTTTATTTCTGAATTATGAGATTGATTTCAGATTTTCATTTAATTCCAACTTAACCTGTGCAGCCTTTTCAGACATTAAAATTTGCATTTGAAATCTCTATGTCCGAGCACATGTATGTGTTTATAGCTTATAACTAATTTCACATAATTAGTGATTTCGTTGATTTTGAAAATTATAGTTTAGAATGAAATTTCTTAATTTTTGTATTGAAGGAAGCCCTATGATTTTTGTAAATTTTGATTTAGTATCGTCTTTTGTCTGCTTGTACAAAGAGTTGCAGATCCGGTGACGAACATTTGAAAGTTTGCACAAACTTTGAATAAGAATATATTCATTTTAGATATGTGTAATGAATTTATTTTCATTCAAGTATTTATATGTCCGGATGTGAAAAGTGGAGGGTTGCGTTAGGTAGTCGACAACCAGCGTAAAACTTGTCGAAATAATCATGACATGAATCCTTTAAATCATTGGACAGAAGGCCCCCGCGGGTATGGCTCTGAATACGAAAATGTTAGAGATCGGCCACCGTGCAGTTAAATAAGCAAGGGTTCCTACATTATGGACGACGGCAAAGAAGTTAGTCTATGAAACTAGAATTAGGTTAGGATCTTGGAATAAAGGTACTCTACAAAAATTAATGGAATTACTAGATATTATCATAGAAAGATAAATATTTTATGTGTTCAAGAAACTAAATGGGTTGGGGAGAAGGCCAAGGAGATTGATAGTTTAGGTTTTAAACTTTGCCACAATATTCATATCAAGAAGCTATGTGGACTCAGATGCATCAGTGGCAGGCACCAGTCCCTCTCATATATGGGATCCCGTCATTCCATATGACACTCCCGTATAGAATGTACCTTGGCTACTCGCTCCCGACATAGGCTTCAAGCGCTGTACCTGGTGCTACACCCTTAGGTTACTCGCAACAACCCACCGAGCAGGTTGAGGAGGAGGAGCAGCATCAGGAGCATCATCTACGAGACCGGCAATGGCGACCACTAGCACATTACACTCTCGGTAGTGATGCGATTCCGCTACTCAGGCATCGTCGACAATAGTCCGCTGTGCTATTATCTTTTGTAGACATTAGATACCATTTAGTTGTAGTTGTATTTCAGTTATTTTGGTTATTCATTTTGTTTTAATGTTGTATGCTCATTACTTATTTATTCTCTGTTATTGGTTACTATTTGCACACAATAATGATTGATCTACTCATTTACTGTTTTGGTTGGATTACATCAAAGATCAGCTCTAAGTTCATATCTTCTTGCTTTAGTTCTGAATGTTCTGCACATGTTGTGGATGTTCTTACTACACATATCTTCTCACTTTAGTTTTGGATGTTCTTACTACACATCTTCAATAAGTTCACAAAAAGCTGTGGTTGGCCAATACTCATCCTTATATTTGCAAAAACTGTGGCTTACTGAGCCGTATTCACAGTTTTTGGTCAACATGAAAGTCATAGGGAATTTCGTTAGGATTCCAACGATACCAAGCTTGCACGATTCCGATGTCGGGTGAGTCCGATACGGTCAAAATACCGCAGCTGGTCCGATATTCCAACTAGGCATTGCAGTTTTGGCATTTGCAAAACTGCGTATCCGCCACATTGGTCAACATGAAAGTTGTGGGGAATTTCGTTACGATTCCAAAGATACCAAATTTGCGAGATTTCAATGTCGGATGAGTTCGATACGGTCAAAATACCACGGCTGCTCCGATATTCTAACTAGGCACCGTAATTTTTGCGAGCATTTGCAAATACTGCAGCGTACCGGGCCGCATTCATAGTTTTTTGTCAATTTAAAAGTCGTGGGGAATTTCGTTACGATTCCAAAGATATCAAGTTCGCACGATTTCGATGCTAAATGAGTCCAATACGGCAAAAATGCCGCGGCTGATCCGATATTCCAACTAGGCACCG
Organism: Cymbidium sinense; assembly: GCA_021442155.1. NCBI lineage: Eukaryota > Viridiplantae > Streptophyta > Magnoliopsida > Asparagales > Orchidaceae > Cymbidium > Cymbidium sinense. The sequence goes on from CM038215.1 coordinate 142,088,192, forward strand.
CAGTTTTTTGCGAGCATTTGCGAAAACTGCAGCGTACCGTGCCGTATTCACAGTTTTTAGTCAACATGAAAATTTCATGATTTCCAACGATACTTTGCTCGATTCAGATGAGTAATACGCCAAAATACCGGTGCCTGCACTTTTTAAAAAAAAAAATTTAACCACCAATCGCTCTTTCTACAGGCAACTGGGCCTATTTTTAAATTTTTTATTTGGGTGTCTAATTACATAATTAAAGTTTTAATTAAGCCTGTTTTAAAAATTAAGCCTTTCTATGGTTTCCTTATTTAATCACTGTCTTGCTTCGTAGTGCATGGAAACTGTTTAGTATGAAGTGTGGTAAAGGGGAATCATGTTTCCAAGGCCTAATGTCATTTGGCGCTATGGCCTGGCTGCAGCTGTGTTTGGTAGTTACTTTAGCCAAATTATGGCAGGTCAGCGAGTCACACGCAAGCATCAGGAATGTTGTGTGTTCTGCACTTTTGCTGTATGTTGTGGTTGTGTTTTCCCTTAAAATGAAAATTCAACTTATGTTGCTCACGTACCCGTGCATTGCACAACTATTATGACTTATTATTAATTATTTTACATTTCTTTTGACACTTTATAAATCAATGGTTCATGCAGTTGGAATTGTATTGATGTTGTAATTTTTTAATTTTCAATTGTTTCCATTATGGCTTATAGTTTACTGTTTTTTTGTTTTTCTATAACTAGAATGGACACTCTGAGGAGGCATCTTCCTGTCACTGTTCCTGAGGGAATGACTGAGCTCAAGAAAACTGCCGTACGATTTGAAGAAAAGATTTATACTGCTGCTGTCAATCAGGTGAATGCATTTGCTGTATAACACTGACTTATTGTGGCTTCTGATTGATTTCATTTAAATTAGCTTCCAGATAACAAATGTTCTCAAACATTAGTTTTGCTTTTGGTATGGACCCGCTCGGTCAGTGTATATATATTCTAAGTTAACTAAAATTTGATACACAATGGTAGCAAGTTTTTTGCTAGTGCAACCTTTCGGAATAGTTTCCCACTTTGCATACTTACTGAGGTAACAATCATTATGTTTTTGAGCTGAAGTGGTTACTCTTTGATAAGAAGAACCTCGAGCAAGGCTGTTTTATAACCTCATGTTTTGTTTGGTCTGGTTATAAATGGAGCATGGGAGTTCATCAGCGTGCTTCAAATTATGTTTGACTATTTTTTTTCATTTCTTAGAAAAAGATATTGAAAATAGGTGGACGAGGTATTTTAATAAACTTTTCAATGAAGGATCTGAAAGTACGATTGATTTTAGCAACCTTAATACTCTAAACAAAAATAGAGAATTTCATTTTTATCGTCGTATTAGTAAATCTGAAATTAGTGAAGCTTTAAAGAAAATGAAATGTGGAAAAGCAAGAGGACGGATAATATTCCAATAGAAGTATGGAAATGTTTAGGAGATCAAGGAATTTCTTAGCTTACAAATCTTTTAATGTTATTTTAAAGACTAAAAGATGTCGATGAGTGGAGAAAGAGTTTGTTGGTTCCTATATTTAAGAATAAAGGTGATGCACAAGAGTGTACAAATTATAGAGGAATTAAGTTAATGTGCCATACATTAAAATTGTGGGAGAGAGTAATTGAGCATAGGTTACAATGTGATACAGAAGTTTCTTACAATGCTTTGGTTTCATGCCGTAGATCTACTATGGATGCTATACATTTGTTAAGAGGTTTGATGGAGAAGCATAGAGAAAATAAGAAGGATCTACATAAGATATTTATTGATTTAGAGAAAGCTTATGATAAAGTCTCAAGAGATGTTCTTTGGAGAGTTCTAGAACGAGAAGTTGATATTGGTTATATTCAAGTCATTAAGGATATGTATAATAAAGCTACTTGTGTCCAAACACAAGGAGGATTGACAAAATATTTTCCTATTTCAGGTTGGATTACATCAAGGATCAACATTAAGCCCTTATCTGTTTACTTTAGTTATGGATGTTCTTAAGGCATTTACAAGAAGATGTACCTTGGTGTATGCTTTTGTCGATGACATTCTTCTTGTTGATAAGACTAGAGAGGGAGTCCAATAGAAACTTGAATTATGGAGGTCAACTTTAGAGTCTAAAGGTTTTCGTTTAAGTAGATCTAAAATTGAATATATGGAGTGTAATTTTAGTTGTAGAAGTTTTAGTGGTAGTGTTGTGATTTTAGGTGATCAAGTCATTAATAAGAGTGAGCGATTTAGATATTTAGGCTTTATTGTTCAAAATGATGGTGAAATAGATGGAGATGTTATTAGTAGAATTCAAGTTGGATGGTTGAAGTGGAGGAATGCATCTGGCCTATTATGTGATAGATAAGTTCCACTTAAACTTAAGGGAAAATTTTATAAGATGGTGGTAAGACCTGCAATGACTTACGGTGCAGAATGTTGGCCAATAAAGAGAAACACAAGACTAAGTTAAGTGTTAGAGATGAGGATGCTCAGTGGATGAGTGGCTTTACCCTTAGAGATAGAATGCAAAATGAGTATATTCAGGAAAAAGTTGGAGTAGCTCCAGGTAGATAAGATTAGGGAGAGTCCTAGATGGTTTGGCCACATAAAGCGTCGGCGTCGATGACGACAGAGAGTAGAGCAGATTTGTATGTTAAGAAAGGTAGAGGTAGACCTAAAAAGACTTGGTTAAGATGTATAAAAAATGATCTTAGTATACTTGAATTAAATGAGAATTTGACACATAATATGACACAATGGAGACGAATGATTCATGTAGCCGACCCCACCTAGTGGGATTAAGGCTTGTTGTTGTTGTTGTTGTTGTATCTTGGAAACTCGCCTTTTGTACTTATTTTCTTATTTTACTTTTTTCGTGATCTCAGTCAGATTATCTAAGAAAGATTTCTTTAAAAATGCTATCTATGGAGACGAAGACGCAACAGAATACTCAAATAAACCCTCAGCCAGGCGTTAACCAAAATTCTACGGACACAGGTAACAGAATTTTATTATATATTCTCAGCAATGAATGTTAAACTTGTTTTTTTGGTACTACTTTTAGAAGTATCATGAACGAAATCTTTGTTTCAATTTAAATTATTAGCTTGATTGTTTTCTTCTTTCTTGAAAACTTGTGCGTGTTATCTATGTTAATTCAAAAATACCCTTACGTGTCTTTGTTATTGTTCATGAACTAGAACATGATAAAAAAATGTTTGTCATGTTTTAAAATGATGGTGACTGGACCTCTCATGGCGTCTCAATTATTTAGCATACACTGATCACCTTGGTCTGGTTCAATGAGAGGAAATTACTCTTATGTGCTTTAAGTTTCTTCAAAACAACGAGTGATTTTGAAACCCTTGGTTCTTAGAGTGAAGAACCTTTACACTGATAGTTTATTCAAGATCAAATAAATAAATTGCAGAGTTTTGTGTTTGTGGAGCATACCGTATTGCCACTTAATTACTAAACGAAGCCCTTTTGTTCTCACTAACTGAGGCCATTTATTGTTACATTTTTTACTCTGTTTCTATTTTTAATACATACATATTAGATAAAACTCTAGAAAACAGATACAATTCAGAATTTTTTTCCATCGTGATTTTCATTTATATAGCTTTTTATATTTTTCACATTTCTTTTGAAGTGTACTATATGACCTATGCGTGATTTTTATGCTATATTGATCCACAATGACAATAAATGTGATCATTTTCTTTTATGATTGTCAAATGATCATACTTCATATAGCGTGTTTTTATAGTTATTTCAAAGATAACGGCATAAAATTTCAAAAAATCTAACTGTTAGACTTGTTCAATTTACATTTAACTACTACGGTGGGAAAACTTGTAATTTAGAAATAATATTAGAAGAAAAAGCTATGGGCTAACAATGGAATTTTTATTGTTATTATTAATAATGAGTTGTAGGTTGATTGATTTGCCATTTAGGAAATAGCGAGCTAGATAATTTTTGATACTTGAGAATGCTTCAAGGAAATATATATACTTCTGGTTTTTCTTAGAACATATATTAGAGTGTGTGACATTGCTTTGATTCAAGGGCTTTTTTTGAATGGTTGAGTGAAAAATCCTCTCCCCATAAAAAGAAACCATCTTAGAAAGTGGAGATACAATTTCTCGTGCTTATTTACACCATGAAAGAATGATTCTTATATTACAAAATGAAGTGTAAAAGTCAAGTTTAAAAATACAATTGACATACTTTCATGTGTGAGGATAAAAGCTTCTTGTTTTCTAATAAGATAGGGGCCTCACAATTATATATATATATGTGTGTGTGTGTGTGTGTGTGTGTTGATTTGATTTTGATCAAGAGCTTCTATAATGGAATTCAACATAATTAATTATGACCCGCTATATAAGAAATATTTGGAATAATAAATATTAAATTTAATGTTTTCTACTTTGACATTAAATTGTAAGAAAATATTGAAGGATGTACCTTTATCAAAACTAGTATTTGGAGAGTTCTTTAAGATTCAAAATCATTGACCCTATACCAAATAAAAATGTTAGGCACAAGTAAAATCTCATGCATATTGACTTTTTATTCTCATATTTTATGAAATATGGCAATAAATCATGTAGATATTTATTATTGAAGCCTACTATTTTTGTTTATTTGGCAAAATAATTGCAGAATATTTTTTTTCTTTTAACATAATTTCATTGATCGAGATGAATAACGATAACCTTGATTTTAGTTTGAACAGTGCTGTGAAAACTAGACTGGACCGATCGGTCGGACTGGTTCAATAATTTTTTCCTTAATCACTATTTTATATTATTTAATCAAATAATAAAAAATTTTAATTAAATTTATATTAAGTTTTAATAGTAACTTTTTATTATTTAAATTTAATTATTTTTATAATCATTTTTATAAATTTTTAAAATTTTATTTTATTAATATGAATATAATTAAATTAATTTATAATATAACTATCATGCAACCACTCAAGTAGTTTACAAGGTTATCTTTTGGAGCCTTTTTTGTATATAAATAATACAACACCCATTCCTCTTTTTGATGTGGGATTAAAGATTGAGAATAAATAGTATAACTATGTGTGGGATCCGAAATTCGCCACCGACCTCTCGATGAAGAGTGATTTAAAGTGTCGGTGAAACTTTCGAAAAATAGATGAAATAGTATATAAGACACTACTCAGATATTTCGTCCTCATTTTGTGAAAACTTTAGATCTGATTTCAGGTTTCTTATAGGCGCAAGCACCTATAGTTAATTATCCCTCCCAATGCTGAGAGAGAACTTTCGATTAATGCTAGTCGTTAAATCGCTAAATGCATAGCGCATAGTAGCAGCATGTGGAGTTTAAAATTTGAGATTTAGAATTTATGAAATTCTCCATTATTTAACTTAAAGTATATTGTTGATGGAATGATGATGTGTCTCGATCTAGATCCTATGGTTCCGTCATCCCAGACCGTGGTCCTCCTACTTAGTGAGGAGGTAATCAACCCGACCAGAACCTTATCGCCAGAAAGTTCGTCATCCAAGGAATTATTGTAGACTCGGGGTGGTGTTTGTCTAAGAAGACGAGCTTAAATCTACCTTAGCTGACAAATGACTTTTTGCCTTATCAGATACACCTTATGATTCACATCTCGGCATGAGCCGTGAGCATAAACAATCGCGATCGTAATATAATAGTGTCAATTGACTGACCACGTCGAGGACTCGGTAATAACATCATATATGGGACTTCGCCAAACCACGTGGTCAGAGGATATGGGTTACGTCCTTACTGACATGAGATTGATTGAGAGTAAATATAAAAATATATTTTACTTGACATTAGCTCCGTTGTGAGCTAGGGTTTTCTTAATTTGTCACCTTCAACAAACAGTTGCGGAAGGTGGATTGAGTTATATTTTATTTTAAGTTTTTAAAAATTAAATTTCATTTAAGCATTTAACAACTTAGTGATATATTAAATTTTATATTTATATTGATACTTGATTTTGATTAATTCAATTTGAGCTTACAAGCACATTTTGATGGTAAGTATCTCTTCCGGTTGAAATCTTCATTTAACACAGCTATCATTGGGGTGAATGTATTATTTTGTTATTTCAAATTCTGTCGACTCTATTAATTTAATAATAGATGATCAGATCTACTTTCATGTGATAGAATTAGCTTCTAAGATACTTTACTGAGTTGAAATTCTTATAATAATTGGATTTTTAAGCATTATTAACCCAGACCCGGTCCTAAGACCAAACCGAAGAATCAACCCGCGCAGCATCCTCAGACACTAAATTTAAGCATTTAGCATAGTGTCGGGGCCTATGCGGGTGTAATTAAGAGTGCTTGCATAATTTTAAGCCATTGAATTTGAGTTTTAGCCATACTTTATAATATGTGCAAGAGTTCAATCGAAGTCTTAATTAACGTCTTCTGTTCGCTTGTACGATGTGTTGCGAATCCGGTGGCGAAGAAAATGTTTTAGACTTATATTGCAATTTGGAATAGCATATCACGATTCATATTTGCTTCTTTATTAGTTGAGCTTGAGAGATTCATATCTATTTCTTATGCTTATTAATAAGCCTTCAAATTTATCACATACTTCTAATGAATTCTTTGACTTCTTTCAACTAGATTGAAATGAATTGTGAGAAAATCTATTATTCATTAGAGAACTTGTTGCACTCTATAATGAGTCATTGAGGTTATTGTAAGCATTTGTATAGTTCAGTCATGGATTCAACTAGGTTTATTCCAATTCACTCAATGTATGATATGGTTCAACCATTTATTAGGAAGCAACACTTATGATTTGTGCTCGTTGATGAACCACTTAATCAACCTCCTTAATTTGTGAATGCACATTTAAGCTTCTTATAAACTTCAGATAGCTAAACTATGTACTCATATAAAACCTTTTTATTTATCTCAAAATGAATCATAATGTAATCACAATGATCAGTGATGACTCTCTTTTATGCTTGTTAACAAGCTCTTTAAACTCATTTCAAGCCTCCTACAAAACTTTTCCTCTCCTCCGAATCATTTAAAATGAGTCATGGTAGAGTCTAATATTCATTAGGATGACTTGTTTATATCCAATGGTGAGTTATTTGACTTAATATAAGTCCTCTATAAGTTTCACTTGAACCACATTTTTATGCTTATAAGTTATGTTTTAATCCCACTATAAGTCTTCAATGATTCACTATGATTCTCCTTTTGGATTATTTTAAGCAAAATATTGTGATATTCGGTTCATGTATATCGAAGAAATTCAAGTTTATTTCAAGTTTTATAGGTTCACTTGAATTTGATCCATATTTTCTTATTTGAAATATGATTTTAAATTTTATTTGTAATCAAATCTCTTTCAAATTTATTTCAAGTTCATTTATATTTAATTTTCAATTCATTTCTTTGAGACTTTATATTTTATATTTAACTTGATGTTAAATTATTTTTTGTTAAACCCCAAAAATTTGATAAAATTTAACATTTCGGAGCAACATCTACCGCTTTTTTCAGATGAGAGTGGGAGAAATTAGCCCGAAGATCGTGGCTCGCTCGAAAGATGACTCGAACTTGGGCTCGAATCGAGATCAACTCGAAGCAAATGAGCCGATTTTCGAGCCAGAAATGTGGCTCGAATTTATTTCGAGCCGACTTCGAGCCGAACCCGTGGCTCACGAGCGGATCGAAGAACGGGCGCTCGCGCCCGCCGGTCGCCGCATTCGAAAACAGATCGTCCGTCCGAATGACGAGATTAATTCCATAAATTCTATTCTAATACACCGACTGACCGACCCGACTTCGATTACTCCACTCGCTTCTTCTTCTTCTCCCGGTTCTCCGTTCACTTCCCGTGCGGCCTAATTTTGAGTTGCGTCGCGATCGTCGTCCGTCGATGAGTGCTTGGTTTTTCGATTTGATCGGTCGGTTCAGTATCACTGCATGTGTTTGGTTTGCTTCCTTGCTCCAGAAATACTTCCTCTTTCTGTTTCATTTCCTGATTTTATAAGTATTTTGTTGGTTATTTCAATTGTATATGTTATTCCATTATTTGAGGTTCCCCTATTGGATTTGGAGATGTTTCTGGTGCAGTTGATTTGGGGATGTTTCTGTTGGTTATTTCATTTTCATATTTTTATTTTTTTTGTTTATTTTAAATGTTATGCCAATTGTATCATTTTCTAAACTTGTATTTATAATTTGTAAAATTATAGTTTGCTATTAATTGCAATTTACATTATTACATATGCCAAAAATTTGCTATTAAAAATTCCTTCTCTCTCGATTTCATTTTTTGAGCGAGCGAGCTGTTTGCATTTGCGTTTGGATTTGAAGGCTCGATTTTCGACTGGTTTTGATCGGCCGGATCGAAGCTCGATTCAATCCAACTCGGCTCGAACTCGAAACTTTAGAACCGCGACTCGAGCTTCGAGCCAAATTACCCATTTTCGAGCCGATTTGACTATGGCTCGACTCGATTGCTTTCGATGATGAGAGTGGCCGATCGGTGTTTTGAAACGTTGGTAGATTTTAAATCTTGTCAGCCGTGAATGGCTTTAACTGCGTAAAGAAACAAATGCATATAGAATATACACATTCATACATTTTTATACATCCACCATCAGCGACAATAATAATTTTGTATGAGTTCGGCTAGAAATAATTGAATAGGAGAGATTATCGGGTTGATTATTTAGGTTGAATAGGTAGAAAAAATATCGAAAATCGAGAGGAACCGCTGATGGAGTTCCTTGAGCAAGGTAAGTGGACTCAATCAAGGAGGGATATGAAATAAGAAAAGAAGTCTTGATGATGGAGTTCTTTTTGGTTTAGAAACTTTCTCAGCTATACTCTAGGTTGAAGAAAAGTAAGATTATGATGAATGGAAGGTTGGTGTTGCGGGTACAGTAGCAGATAGGATAAACAATTTATTATTTTTCGGATCTACAGTAATTGCTACAGTAATCGGTGCTACAGTAGCCACGCGCTACAGTTTTTTTTTGCGGACGGGAAGAGCGATTAATCGATTGTACATGATTTCGGTTTGCTACAGCATGGAACCTTTCGGTTGAGGGAATCGGGCAAGTTGAGAGTGCAGTTTGTTCGGCTATGAGTAAACCGAGGAGGTGGTAGTCGACTCATAGAGGCGAGTGAAGATATCCGACCAAGGTACTTTGGCTGCGGACCAGAGAGAGAGCGACGGACCAGAGAGGGGGAGAGAGAGAAGGAGAGACCTTTCGGTTGAGGGAATCAGGTGGAGCGTGCGTGAGAGGGGGGAGAGAGGAATTGAGGTTCGCTTACAACTTGCAGTTGAGGGAGAGGGAAGAGACGGGATTTGTGGCTTACGACTCGAAGCGGACGAACGAGGGTTTTCGGCAACCGAATGAACAGCGTTTGAGGGATCGTGAATCAGAAGCCGGAACAGAAGGCTTCGTTCAGTTTTTACCCCAGAAGGACGAGAGCGGGAACGGTTCTTGCCATTCCTTGCAGTTTTCAGGGAGGATGGGCGGAAGCGGTTTCGGCTTTGATGTAGATGAACCGAGGTTCAACACTATGTTTTAATTTGGAGAGAATAGTAAAGGGGATTAAGATATAAGAATATAAGTGTTGCGTGCATGAAGATTCAGGTTGGTAGAGTAGGAGAATTCGATGTCTTAGCGTTCAAAAATTCAAAAGTTTGAGACTGGGATGTTCGTGGAAAAGCGAAAAGAAAAAAAAACACGCATTGAAATAATTTCACTATATCAGCTTTTGTTACAATTATTATCATTTCTTCAAAGTTGAAGAAGGATAGTTTATAGGAGTAAGTTTTGTGACAAGCTTCACTAGATTAGCGATAAAGGCTTTGCTTGAGGTAGTAGTCTGATGATCCGACGAAAATTATCGAAAAGATGGTGAATTGTGATTAGCGCGGTAGCGATGGTGAGCAGCGGTGACAATAGTGGTGGCGTAATGATCGGCGGCTGTCGGCGATGGTATTTGGCGGTATGGCGATGGCCGGTATATGGTGGTGGCGGTGGCGATGGCGATGATCTGACGGTCGATGGATTATGAGATTCTTCCTCAAAGCTCTCTTCTTTCTTTCACTTCGAATCCCTTCATATGAATAATGAGGAGCTATTTATAGATTACAATAGTAGCATTTCTGTAAATACAGGCAAAATCAAAACCACTCCATCAGACGGCTCAAAATGATTCCTTCAATTATCTGATATATTTTAAGTATTTGAATGCTCAAATGAAGTCAGAATTAAGAGATTTTAGGCTTGTTAGATTTAGCTAGTCAAGACGCTCGATTTGACTATAAATATTCCATATTTATGAACTATTTAGAGATCCGACTGATATTCAAATGTTTTCAAATATTTTTAAGTGCTTGATTTGGGCTAGTCTCGACTCAGAATCAGATTGCTTTCGATATTAAGATTCGTGCTTCAACTAGGAGAGTTTTCAATGTGATGCAAAAGTTTCTCACAATCAATTTGGTTTCATGCCAAGTAGATCTATTATGGATGCTATACATTTGTTAAGAGGTTTGATGGAGAAGCATAGAGAAAGTAAGAAGGAACTACATATGATATTTATTGATTTAGAGAAAGCTTATGATAAAGTTTTAAGAGATGTTCTTTGGAGAGTTCTAGAGAAGGAGTTAATATTGGTTATTTTCAAGTCATTAAGGATATGTATACTAGAGCGATTACTTGTGTCCAAACACAAGAAGGATTGACAAAATATTTTCCTATTTCAGTTGGATTACATCAAGGATCAGCTTTAAGCCCTTATCTTTTTTACTTTAGTTATGGATGTTCTTACTAGGCATTTACATGTACCACGGTGTATGCTTTTCTTGATGACATTCTTCTTGTTGATAAAACTAGAGAGGGAGTCCAAGAGAAACTTGAATTATGGAGGTCAACTTTAGAGTCTAAAGGTTTTCGTTTAAGTAGATCTAAAACTGGATATATGGAGTGTAATTTTAGTTGTAGAAGTTTTAGTGGTAATGTTGTGACATTAAGTGAACAAATCATTAATAAAGTGAGCGATTCAGATATTTAGGCTCTATTGTTCAAAATGATGGTGAAATAGATGGAGATGTTGTTAGAATTCAAGTTGGATGGTTGAAGTGGAGGAATACATCGACTGTTATTATTGATAGAAAAGTTTACTTAAACTTAAGTAAAATTTTATAAGATGGTGGTAAAAGACTGCAATGACTTATGGTGCAGGGTATTGGCGTAAAGAAGCATGGACTAAGTTAAAATTCTGAGATGAGGATGCTTAGGTGGATGAGTGGCTTTACTCTTAGAGATAAAATGCAAAATAAGTATGTTGGAAAAAGTTGGGTAAGCTCCGATGGCGGATAAGATCGAGAGAGTCGCCAGATGGTTTGACAAGAAGCGTCGGTCGATGATGACGGTTAGGAGAGTAGATGTATTAACTTTGCTTATGTTAAGAAAGGTAGAGGTAGACTTAAAAGACTTGGTTAAGATGTATAAAAATGGACTTAATATCTTGAAGAATTTGACATAATAGGACCAATGGAGATGAAGGATTAATGATCTGCTTAATTGGATTAAGGAACTTGTTGTTGTTGTTCTACATCATCAAAAATACATGTCAAGTCGACGAATAATTTTCTAATAATTGATTATAATTTTAAGAAAATTATTCAGCTAATAACTTCCTTTATGAAATTTGCAAGTTCATTAACATTTGCGTTAGATATAGTTTGAGAGAATAGATCTTCATGGGTGCAAAAGGCTACGATCACGGAAGTAGATGTAAGAGACCAATCACATAGGTGCATGAGGCCATGAACACATGGGTAAGCAGAGCGGCAGATGCACGAGTTCGTGGCCAACTTGGTGCAGGCGCGCAGATGTGAACGTGCAGGGACGTTGGCTCGCGGGACTGCGAACGTGCATGGTCATGGGCTCACCGTCGTGGGAGGTCGTGGGAATGCGAGGCCCTTGGGATCGGCGAAGTGAGGGTCCTGAGTAGCGTTAGCGCCTGGTGCTTTGGCTCTCGGCTAATGCCTCGAAACACACGCTCTCGAGCATAGACGAGCACAGTCCCCGCCGGTGGCGTTATTTGATGGACATGGGATCGTCGACCGTTGTTGTTGTCACCGTTCACTATCATCACCAATTCTTCTAACTCTGACCGAATCTTCCTGCATGCATAAATAAGAATAACATTTGAATTTTTAATTTTATATTCTTATTATAAATTATATTTTATAATATAAAAAATTTATTTTAAAAATAAAATTTTTATAATACTATTTTATTTACTATATATTTCATGTTAGCTATATTTTATAAAAAATTTTAAAATAATTTTTATATTTAAAAGTAAATATATTTATTACAAAATATATTTTTATAGTAATATTTACGTATTATATTTTTATGTTAGGTATATTTTATAAAGTTTTAAAAATAATTTTTATATTTTAAATTATATAATTTTATTACAAACTATAATTTTTTTAAATTATATTTCGATGTCTGTGATTCAGTATATTGAACTTTGGTATCTGCCTACTCAGTAACGTCTGGTGGAGTGATTGACGAAGAAGCTCTTCTGAGAGCATTAGATGCTGGAATTGTTGCACAGGTTCGTTCACTTATTTGTTTTGTGATAATATTTGCATTTTATCATATACTCTATCGTATTTGCTGTTATATTTTTCCATTTAATATTCTGACACTCCACTAAGCAGGCAGCTCTTGATGTTTTCACTGAAGAACCTCCATCACCTGAAAACAAACTGGTTTTGCATGAAAATGCTACCGTTACACCAGATCTTGGTGCAAGCACCACTGAAGCACAGGTATCGATCTATATGTTTTCATTATAATGAATTCATTGGTCTGTTGATGGATCTGAAATATATTCTCTGTTAAACTTTTTAATCTACTCCATGAAATTTGTAGGAAGGAGTAGCTACTGAGATTGCTGAAGCTGTTGTTGGCGCACTGAAAGGCGAACTTGCTTCCACAGCAGTTAAAAGAGAAACTTCAGGTGGAGCTTAGATCAAATAAACAAACTCATTGAGAAGGATCACTTGAGATAAACAAATAATATTGTGGTGATTGATCTATATTAGCACATCTTATCTTATTCTTAGCACCATAAGAGTCAAACATGGGTCATTAATGGCGGATCTTTATTGTATGAGATGGCCTTAATTTATCAATGAAGACGCATGGATTTTGATAGGTCAATGGATGAATGATTTAAATAAGCATTCTTGAGGGAGATTTGTTGCATCTCTTCTTAGCCTAACACCTAATTTGGATTTTGATTATGGTATGTTCATGTAATATTTATGTATGGTAAATGCGAAGGATCGAATTAAACCTCCCAACTTGCTAAAAATTGTCTCTCTATATTTTGGAATCTATTATTTACTTTAGTTTTAAATTAGTGAATTTTGTAAATGTTGCTAGTTTGTTAGATGTTAATATCCTCTCTGCTCTCTTATAGGGGTGTAAGTGAGTCAAGCTGGCTTGCAAGCTAACTCAAGCTTGGCTCGTTAATAAAAATTGCCTCTCTATGTTTTGGAACCTATTATTTACTTTTGTTTTAAATTATTGAATTTTCTAACTGTTGTTAGTTTGTTAGATGTTAATATCCTCTTTGTTCTCTTATAGGGGTGTAAGTGAGTCAAGCTGGCTTGCAAGCCAACTCGAGCTCGGCTCGTTAATGAGCTCGTGAGCCAAGCTTATCGAGCCATGAGCTGGAGCTCGAGCTTATAAACAAGTTTGAAAAATTTTCAAGTTCGAGTTTGAGCTTAGTTTGACTCAGTTCGGTAGCTTATCAAGTCGACTCATTTACATAATGGTGAACTGTAATTATCATATATCACATTATCAATTTAATAATTTATCGAGCTTTTTTAACGAGCTCAAGCTTTTGAAACGAGCTCGAGCATTCGAGTTGAGCTTGAGCTTAGTAATTGACCTCGGGTAGAGCTCGAGCTTAACATGGTTTAAACAAATTAAATATATAAAAGCACGCTACTCATGGTTGTTTGATTTCAAGCGAGATACAATTACGCATCCGATGAATTTGATATGTTCGACTTAGTTGGTTTATGGATGTGAGCACGCTACTCACTATTTGAATAATTATTATGCTATCTTAACTTTTTAAAGTTATCTTAACGTATATTGTTTCATTCCTTAAGTAGATAATTCCTTATAAATATTTGTTTATATAGTTTTTTTCACCAATTTGTTCTAACATTTCATTGAAAACTATCTAAGAGAGGATAGTCAATGTTTTCATAATGTCATCAAAGAACCCATTCATGTGAACAAGCAAAATGGATTTATTCTTTTTGACCTTAGGCAAATTTGTCAATAACAAAAGACAAGAACGAGGCTATATAGCTTAAGATTTACACATTGTAAGAAAAAAGTATGGCTACCTCTCTTCAGAGATATAAAATAATAGCATCAACCCAACATCTAGACGTAGTTTCGTTTTTTTCATGGAAAGAGCAAAGAGCATCAATAATAACTCATCATATCATATTAGTATAAATAGGGGGAATAGTCATCATAAATATGAAGAGCTCAAATTAAAAAAAAAAAAAAAAAAAAGTAAGTTTGTTGTCTCCAAAAATTTGTCATCGACCTCTCGACAATTATTGAATTTGAAGAGAGTGGTTTGAAAATATTGATGTAGTTTTCAAAAGGCAGATGATATAGTAGATAAGACACTACCCAGAGATTTCATCCTTATTTGGTGAGAGCTTTAGATCTAGTTCCAGGTTTCCTATAGGCGCAAGCCCCTAGAGTTAATTACCCCTCCCAATAAGTGAGAGAGAACTTTTGATTAAGGTTAGTCGTTAGATCGCTGAATGCGTAGCGTATAGTAGCAACATGTAGAGTTTTAGGATTTAAGATATGAAATTCATCATTTTAGCTGAAACCGGATGGTTGGGAGAATGATGACGTGCCCGATCTAGATCCCATGGTTCCATCATCCGTTCACAGTCTACTTAGTCGAGGAGGAGGTAGTCGACCCGATAGAATGATCATTATCGGAACACATGGTTACGTCGTCAGAAATCCTTATAGACAGGGTGGTATTTGTCCCAGGAGACAATCTTAAGTCTACCCTTGGCGGAGGGTTGTTTTCCTATCAAGCATACCCATGACTCCTGACTCAAAGGCGAGCCATTGGGGAACATCGGCTACGTGTGATCATAATATAATGGAGTCGATTGGCCAAACCACCGATTAGAGGACTCGGTCCGTGGCGATTCATCGTGGAGCTCTTGGCCAAGCAGCGGTCGAGGACCGCAGCGTCGCTTCTTGTGAGATTAATTGAGAGTGAACATAACAGAACACTTGATTTGACATTGGCTCCTTTGTGAGCAAGAGTTTTCTTAATTTGTCACCCCCTGACAAACAGTTGCGGAAGGTGGATAGATTGAGTTTCATTTAAGTTTTTAATGATAGAATTTCATTTAAGCAATTTCAGATTGTTACTTAATTTGATTTGGAAAATTGATTAATTAGAATATGTTTAAGAGCTTTAGATCATGTCAACTTTGTTTAGCTGCTAACAGAGGATTAGATCTACTTGTCACGAGTCGATTTCTCATATATTTATTTGATTTGAGACTCTTATTATAGGTTTTAGGTTTTGTTGACTGGACCCAGTTAAGACTAAAGCTAGGAAACGTGCAACATACTGGACACTTGAATTTAAGCATTAAGCGATTCGGGGAACATCTGTGTATTTGAGAATTTAGCGAGTTTTTATTTCTGAGTTATGAGATTGAGTTCAGATTTTTATTTAATTCCAATTTAGTCTGCGTAGCCTTTTTAGATATTAAAATTTACACTTGAAATCTCTATATTCGAGCACATGTAGGTGTTTATAGCTTAGTTAATTTCATCTAATTAATGAAATCATTGATTTTGAAAATCATAATTACAATGAAACCCCTCAACTTTTTATTAAAGGAAGCTCAATGATTTTTGTAAAATTAGATTTAGTATCGCTTTCTGTCTACTTGTACAAAGAGTTGCAGATCCGGTGACGAAGAAGGTATTTCAATTTAGATTGTAGTTTAAAACATTACTTGCACTTAATTTACTTGTTGAGTTTTTTGTAATTCTCCAAATTTGATTATGTTCAATCTACATCACTTTTGATAAGTTATATCGATTTTAGTGTTTATTGCTTTAGCTCTACTTATGCTTATTAGCTAGTATAGTAATCACCTCCATATTCGTATAAGAGTTATTAAACCCAATTTGGATTCATCTTGGACTTTAAGTTTAGTGCAAGTTTGTTATGAGTTTAGCATTAGTCTCCCCAAATTCTAATTAGAGCTTGTTTAGTTTTGAGGAATTTACAAGAAAAGATAACTCACTAATTACTTCAATTTAAGTCATAAAGAATCGCTATTAGAGTTTGTGAGTTTAATACTCCCCAAATTTTACTTGCATTTTAAATGAGTGTTCCATTTTTTTCAAAATTTTCTTTAAAGACTCCTTCCTTTTTTTTTCTTGTTTGACACTTTTAGTCTAAAATTAGCTGCATGTTTCCTTACTTAGCGTTCTTAAGTCATTTCATTTCACTCTCCCATTTTTTCTAAGTCAAAATTTGGCCTTAATTTTAGCGACCTCCCTCATCCCAGATCGGAGTATTTTGGCTTACCTACTCTATGGCGTGAAGCTGTCTTCTTCGATACCACAATCGATTTTTTTATCTCGACGCGCTCTGTTGAGCACAACGATGCCTTTAAACCTGAAATAAGACAAATGCAATATATTTTCATTCCTCTCTTTTTTTTTTTTCTAAGTCTAGAAATTAGACAAAAGTTTGGCAACATTTCGTCTAGGGTGAGCGACATTTAGCGGTGTTGGCACTATGCGCTGTGAAGCGTGTATGATGTCTTCCCAATAGTTTGTTTTTCATCTCGTCGTGCCCTGTTGAGCACAACGAGGTCTTTAAACTTGTAAAGAAACACAAGTACACACACTTATATATATATATATATATATATATATATATATATATATATATATATATATATATATATATATATATATATATATATAGGAACCATTTTTTTTCTCCTTTTTTTTGTTGATTAGAAAAAAATAGAAAAATAAAATGGGGGGATCGGTTGAGCATAGGAGATAATTTAGAAATTTTTTAATAAATTTTAAATTTGTTAAACGATTTTAATGTGAATTTTGCGATTAATGGTAATTCCATTTATTACGCATAATGCGGTCCTTTTCGCGATCGAGCGCTTTGGTTTTCAAAACGTGCTCAATTTTTTTGAAAATGCTCCGCTTTCATTTTGAAACATGATTTGAGTCCAGCCGCTTGATTCTCGATTCACATATGTGTGTATGTGCGTTTGCGACTCGATCTCTTAGTCGGTTGATCATCAAGTTGTGCAATATTTATATCCTGACCAATTTCGACGTTCTAAACACGATGGCGAAGTCCGTTCATCGATCGGACGTCATTTGAGTTGATTTCGGTGATGTCCTATGCATTTCAGCCTCGATTTGTGCACTGTCACTTCAAATCACCCGACATTTGCACAGACTTGTCTGAATTGAGCGCAGACAATCTTATTTGATAGATTTTGATATTTTGAAGCTAACAATGTGATCAATTTCATGAACGGAGGTCATTTGGTCATCATCGCAGCTTCTCGACTCTGATATACGTGTCTATACATTGATAGCTCTATCACTTAATCGATTGATCATTAGATTTTGTAATATTTATATTCTGATCGATTTTGATGTTCTGAACGCAACGGCGAAGCCCGTTCGTCGATCGAAGGTCGTTTATTTTCGGTGACGTCCAGTGCATTTTGAGGTGTTGTATCGTGCCGTTCGTTGAATTAGGCTTTGTGACTTGACACGCGTATGTGGAGGTCAACAATGTTATTAATAAAAGTGGAGATATTCAAATCAAAGACAAAGAAATTATAAGGTATTTTTAAAAATAATTAATGCTCTTAATTATTTAATTTTTTCTTCATCCAATTAAAAAAATAAGATAATAATTTTAAACTTACTTTAAGGAAGGAATAAAAAATAATAATAATTTATGAGAGGCTTAAATATTATTTTGAGAGATTTACGTACTATATAATTTATATATATTTACATATCTTGATATTAATAAATATAGCACTTTTTGTGCACATGAAAAAATAAATTTAGTTTTAAAAAATAATATTTTTAATGTAATACTTAAAAATCATTGATGATAATGGATGAGCCTATTACTAAAATCATTTTGGAGAAAAAAATATAAAAAGTATAAATCTCACAAAAAAATTTATAAAAAAATAAAAGAAAAATTAAAAAATTAAAAATGGATCAAATTTTTGTGAGATTAAATTTTAAAAATTTTGAATTCAATTTAAATTTAATATATATGTATATATATTCTTCAATAAATTAAATTCTGAGAGTGCAGTTTTTTTCGAAAAAGTGCTGCCCAACCGGAGAAATATCAAATGTACCAGTTCATCGTCTACGTCGCCTCCGGAATAAAAAACTACTTTTTAAAACTCTTTCCTCTAAAACAGAAACAAATTTGCAGGCAGCTGGCAGCTCAGTGTTAAACCAGGTGGTCGTGGCCTTCGCCGACTCCTCCACCCATTCCCTCACCATGCTCTCCTCCTCTTCCTCTCTCCTCTTGCTCCTCTATAACTCCCTAACCAACAATCCCCAGTACAGCTTCTCCTTTCCTTCCCCATGGCAGCCACCTCCACCTCTACAAAGTTCAAATTCCCCTTCCGCTTCATGCTCCTCCGCCGCTTCTCCGACTCACCGGCGACGCCTCTGACAATGGAAACCGTCCTACCCTTCGTCGCCCACAAGTGCAACCCGCCTTCACGCTCCGTCACCACATTCCCCAGCGAGCTTCTTTCATTCTTCCGCACCATGACCGTTATGCGGCGCATGGAGCTCGCTGCCGACTCCCTCTACAAGGCCAAGCTCGTCCGTGGCTTCTGCCACCTCTACGACGGCCAAGAGGCCATCGCCGTCGGCATGGAGGCTGCCATCACTCGCCGAGACGCTATCATCACAGCCTACCGCGACCACTGCATCTATGTCGCCCGCGGTGGTAGCCCCTTCGAGGTCTTCGCCGAACTTATGGGCCGCCGCGCAGGATTCTCTAAGGGAAAGGGCGGATCTATGCACCTCTACAAGAAGGATGCATCGTTTTACGGCGGCCATGGAATCGTCGGCGCCCATATACCCCTCGGCTGTGGGATCGCTTTAGGACAGAAGTATTCCAAGGAAGGGACTGTAACCTTTGTGCTTTATGGCGATGGCGCCGCCAACCAAGGCCAGCTCTACGAGTCGCTCAACATGGCGGCGCTCTGGAATCTGCCTGTTGTTCTTGTCTGCGAGAACAACCACTGTGAGTTCTTTCAGTTTACCACTTAGTTCTCTCATGGCGTTTTGATTAGTGTGTTGGGATTGATTGGTGTTAGGCTTCGGTTGCAGATGGAATGGGGACGGCGGAGTGGAGGGCGTCGAAGAACACTGCGTATTATAACCGTGCCGACTATGTCCCTGGTCTCAAGGTTCTTCTTTTAGTTCTTCGTTGAAGTTGGTCTGTACATTTTCTCTTCTGGTTATACTGTTTTCTCTGTGCTTTTTTTTTTTTAGTAAATCCCACTTTAGAAAAGATTTTGCACATTATTGCGTTGTATGTTAATGTCAGTCTTTTAGATGAAAGATATATGATCCTTTATTTTGGCAAATATGTGAAAATTATTCAAACTTAAAAGAGAAAAAAAAGAAGGAAATAAAAAAAAAATCAACACACAAAAACATAGAATTTTATACAAATTCATCGTCACTATATATTTTACTATAGTTTGCTTCTGGAGAATCACAACTCTGGCATTTTAATTCAATATAAAGACGGTATCAGTCTCTTCATGAAGAAAAACCTAAGTTAGAAATTCACAAAGCGTTCTCAATGAAATAATCTTTGAATAAAATTAACCTGCGATTACATATGCATTGCACGAAAATTAGACTTTATGACTTTACATTTTGTGTGTGGACGAAAGCCCTTGAATGTTGAACTTCTTTTCTCGGGGGGTTTTGAGTGTTATTCTCTTAGAGGCTGATAAATACTCAATTTGGAGCATCTGAATGATTTCAGTTCATGAAAATATGTTTTTGTTTGTTTGTATTTTGGTTTAAAGTTATTTATACCATTTTGCTCATCCCTTTTACTCTTCACTTTTATGTAAGGGGTCGTTTGGTTTGTTGAATTTGTAATGTAAACTACAAAGGATTTGGAATGTAAGGGAATTCAAAAGTTTGGTATTTGGTTTGAAGAATTTGGAATGTAATAGTTCATTTTTTTTGTGTGTGTATTCCAAATTCGCCTAATTTTGATCGAGTTTTGAACAGCAAAGCCCTGACCATTGAAGCCACCCATACTATGTCGTAACACAGTTGCCAGTCAGTATCATCCACCGCCAATCGTTTGCTTTTGAATTTTACATATTTTTTTACCTCAACCAAACACAAAAAGTAATTTCTTGCATTTAGTAAGGCATTTCAAATTTATTGCATGGCAATTACATTATATTCTTTTTTGAGCAAACGAAAAAAATCCTTTAGTTAGATTATGAGGACAACAACACTTGATTAAGATATTAAGACCATCTATCCAATGTAAGTTTGTTTAACAGTTTTCTTCTTATTCTCTTCAAGAGTGTAGTTTGTTTGATTTGATGGCATCCTTTAAAGAACCATTGGAATTTCAACTTTAAATATGGTGGGATCTCTTATTAAGAGCACCCGAATTGTTTGTAACTTTGTTTAAGGAATTTAAATTATAGAACATTTTAATATATGTAATCTCTGATGTTCCTTCAATTTGTGATTTTTTGCTACAGGTTGATGGAATGGATGTTCTGGCCGTTAAACAAGCTTGCAAATTCGCCAAAGAATATGTTCTACATAATGGCCTAATTGTGAGTAGTAACTTATGTTTTACTTAGCTATATGTGCATAGATGATTATATCAACAATCTTGAGAATATGAGTCAAATTTGGAAGTTGATTCTGGCAAGCCCTAATCAGACTTCTTCGACATTTGAACGATGTTAATCGCAAACTCAGACACGCAAAAATATATATATATAGCCTTGAACCTAAGACTTTTTGGATGAAAGCTTATGCTCTAAATCTTTAGGCTAAAGTGCTTTTGATATGCCCTAATTTCAGTAAATGAGTGAGGCTTGATAGAATGGATCTGTTCCGTGTTAATTCGGGTCTGGATTGGTTTGAGTGAGGCTCGATGAGTTGACTCACTTGAGTATTGGAACGGTGAGTTACAATTCAATAGGAAATAGATCGGATCGTTACGAGCCGTCGGATTATGCGTGTTATGCTTGGGCGGCGATTTTAATTCAGATTGAGTGTTTGTCGAGCTGAACTTTGAGCCGTCGGATGGTTATGGTTCTCGTTGGCCCTTGGATTTGTTGTTTGATCAAGCGGTTCTTGATCGCTTCTTCTTTAGTGGATTACAGTGTTGAAGGGTGAGAACTTGATGGAATGGAGGATCGGCAGACGTCGATCGGCCATGAGTGATAATCGATCTCCGTTTGATGAAGCTTCGGAAGAAGAAGCTTGAGTAACGGCATTACACAGTCTATGATCATTCTTCATTGACGTTTGAGATCCAGAGGAAGAGCTCTGGAGAAAGAGGGCTCGGGAGAGAGAGAGACGGTGCTTCACCGGTCGAAGGGAGGATTCTGGCTACGTCCACCGTGGGAAATGCTCAGAGGAGGAAGGAGAAGACTTGAGACAGAGGAGGAGGAGTTTCTTGAGATAATTTTTTCCATCCCTCTCTTTCTCTCCCTATTTATAGTTTTCTTTTCTCGATAGCTATCTTCTATGATTCTTGTAACTAATCGTATCGACGTGTATTATCTCCGCTTCTTTGGGAGCTTATTTTGTTCTAAATGGAGTTATTTTTCCTATTGCTCATTGTCTCTAAACTTAACTTGTTTTGTAATAATTTTCTATTTTTTTTATTTATTCCTCTCTTACGAGGTTGTAATTTATTCTCTAATTTCCATACTTGTGAAATCCTTAATCCCTTCTCGTTTTCTTTTATTTCTTGTTGGCTTGGGGATATGAGTTCATATCATTACTCCACCCGACCTTGTCCTCGGTCAAAGTCGAAAAAATTTCTGCATTTCTTTCTCTGTTACCCAAGATGTATCCTTCCCATCAGTATTAGTACTTCTTTGATTTGTTGATCTCTCTTTAGTATAGTTCTGTGGTCAAGAACTTTGATTGGTTTAATAAGCATTTGTCCTTCTCTGAATTGGTTTGATAATTGTGCTGGATGGATATTAGAATCTTGTCTGTATGATTTTAATCTGGATATATGGAATACATTATGTATTCTTGCTATTGTGTAATTCAATTTTATTATGCCTTCCTATTTTCTAGTACTTTAAAAGACCCATAATATCTTCTTTGTAATTTGGTGTATTGATTCCGCCATCAAGTCTCCCGTAGGGTTGTATCTTAACTAGTACCAAATCATTGACTTTTAATTGAAGGTCTCTTGTTTATCGACCATTTGCTTCATCTGCTTTTGAGCTTCGTAAATTTGCTATAAGTATTTGTATGATCTTGTCCCTTTTTGTTGAAATTACTTCTAGACAGAAATGTAGCGTGATATGGAATGATTGTAGGAGGAGGTCTACCATAAACCGCTTTGAAAAGGAGTCTGGAAGTATTGATGGATGTGTTAGGAAAACTCGCCCAAGGTATAAATTGTAACCAATTTCTAGGGGTGTCCATAACAAAACTCCTTATATCGCTCTAAGATTCGGTTGGTAACCTCAGTTCATCCATTCTGAGGGTGATAGAATGCTTAATGTAAGTAACTTAATTTGAAGATTTCTTAAATTGCTCATAAATGGGTCTCATCGTAAATTATTCCTTGGGGTATACCATGCATACAATGTCATAAATACAAATAGGTGAGCTATGTAGGAGGTCAGAACCTGGTAGTAAAAAATGTGCATATTTTGACAATCTCACCACTACTAATATAGATTTTGTTATGAGACTTTGGTAGACTGTAATAAAATTCATCGATACTCCCAAATGTTGGTATAGAGGGTTGTAGTAACCTTTTTTGAGTGTCATATTTCACTTGTTGACATATGGACAAGTTCTATGAAGTGTTATATGTCTTTTTCCAATAGAAACGAGCAATTCTAGCCAAAGTTTTATGAATTCGATGGCCTCCAGTTGGTGTTGAATGTAATTCTCTGATAATTCTTTGCCTGATATCTGAATCCTGGTATATGACAATCCTATCTTTATAGTATATTAATCCTTTAATATTTTTATACTTGGGAAACAATCAGTTATTTGATGTCGCAGCTTTTGTAGTTCAGAAGTTAGTTTCCTCTTTAATCTTGAATGTGAACTGAGTGTAAGCATATGTGGACTAGACAATTGATTGATTCTGAGAGAATTTGTTTCTGTACTGGGTTCCTTTCTGGATAGAGCATCAGCAACTTTGTTTGAAATTCCGGTTTATAATAGTATAATCAAATCCCAAGTTTAATAGAATCTTTGTTGTTGGTGTTTGGATGGTTTGTTGTAATAATTCTCTAATGCTTTTCTGATCAGTTCTGATAGTAAATTTGGCACCCAGTAAATATTGCCTCCATCTGGCAATTGCTTGGATAAAGAGTTCCCAGCATAAGTTGAGGATTTTGCATTGTAGGAGGTAACTTTTCGAAATATAAAGGGTGATTATTCAGCTAATACATTCTTGCCGTCTAGGCATCTGCTTTAGGATAAATGGCATAGTAAAATTAGGGAATGCTAGTCGGTAATGTTATCATACTTTTCAACATGAATGAAGTTGTGGATTCCTCGTCAAAGGAACTTGTTGCAAGCATTGATGTTAGAGGGAAGCAATCACGATGTTTTGACAAACTTTCTATAATATCCGTTAATCCCAAAATCCTCTTAACTGTTTTCGACTTTGGCATAGCCAGATCGCTTGTATTTTCTTGGGATCCACCTCATCCCTTGTCGATAAATATGTCCCAAATATTCTATTCGCTTTTGAATAAAAGAACATTTGGATGGTTTGACATATAGGTGTGTTGCTTCATTGTTCCAAAGACTTGTAGATGCCCTTGATGTAATTCCAGGTTGTATATGGTATGTCATCAAAAAAGACTAGAACAAATTTTCTTAAGAATGACTTAAGTAATCAATTCATTAGTGCTTGAAAGGTTGAGGGGCATTGGTTAAACCAAAAGGCATTCGCTATGAATTCATAGTGACCTTCATGTGTTCAAAGCGCTTTGTAAATGTCCTCTCGCCATTTGATGATAACGATCTTAGATCGAGCTTGGAAAAGATGGTGGCTCCATATAATTCATCCATCAGTGAGTTGGTATGGGAAACCTATCGTATGGTGACTTTGTTTAAAGCCCTATAATCCACACAAAAAATTCTAAGTGCCATCTTTTTTTTAAGAATCTGGGATGAAAAGGTACTTTCTTTTATAATCAGATCCATCATTTCTTTAATCGCTTTTCTATTTTTGTTTTCCAAAGTGAGGATATCTCAGGGTTTTAACCTTGACAGTTGAGTTGGTGATTTTGGTGGTCAATATCCCTTTTGAGAGGCAAGGTAACCTGGATCAAAGCAGTCTTGGTATTGTCTAATACACTTGTATAGGTAAATGATAACACCCGAGTAGGGACATGTTCCCTCGAATTCCTCCGACTGTAAGTAAGAAATGATATCTTTCTTTGTGCAACTTGGTAAACCGATGGAATGTAATGTTGTCTACTTTGGTTGAAGTATCTCCTTGTAGTTGAATTAATTTGTCATCTTGATAATTTCATGGTGAGCTTTTGTAATCAATTGTGCATTCACCTAATCTCCCATTGAACTCCTAACACCACATCCTCAGCATCGAAGAAGGTAGCAATCAAGAGGAAAGTGTATCCTTGTAGGTGAATAGAATGTGAGCAAACTCAGGTCTCTCCATTCCCTACTAACACTTTAAAACCCAGAGATGTCACTGTATGGTTTAGAAACTTGGCAAGTTTAGACTGAATAAAGTTGTGGGTTGACCCATTATCAATAAGCACCTGAACTTTTTTGTTGCCAATCATTCCTGTAACCTAGAGTTCTAGGATTGTCGTCCGTAAAAGCATTAAGACCGATTGTGGAGCTCTTCTTAATTAACTCGTGATCTTGCCATGAATGAATAGGTAGCCTTGCTCATCATTGTTCATTTATTTACACATTCATCAATAGTTTTATGTGTCTGTCGCCATTGTTTGAGTTGTGATAATCAACAAGAGCACCAATGATATGCCTAATTTCAAAGAAATGAGGCTTGATAATGGATACCCGTGTTAATTGGTCCGATTGGTTTGAGTGAGGCTCGATGAGTTCCACCGAGTATTGGAACCACCGGAGTTACAATTCAGGGAAATAGATCGGATGCGCTCGAGCCGTGGATCGCGTGTAAATCTGGCCGCCGATCCGAGATTATCGGTGTCGAGCATTTGAGCCGTCGGATGGTTATGGTTCCTTGATTTGTTGTTTGATCAGCGGTTCTTGATCGCTTCTTCTTTAGTGGATTCTGCGTGTTGAAGGTGAGAGCTTGATGGAATGGAGGATTGACCCCCGTCGAGCAAAAGCGGGTGATGATCCGATCTCTTGATGAAGCTTATGGAAGAAGCTATTCGCTTTCAATCAAAACCACGCACGGGTCTAGCAGCCATTCTTCATTCGAAGGCTTGAGATCCGTGGATGCCACCACCGTGGGAAAGAGGGAGGAAGGAGAAGAAGGAGAAGGAGTTTCTTGAGATAATTTTTTCCATCCTCTCTTTGCTGTTCTCTTCCCTATTTATAGTTTTATGATGTTCTTTTCTGATAGCTATCTTCTATGATTCTTGTAACTAATTTTTGTATCTGGTCGTGTATTATCTCTATCGCTTCTTTGGGAGCTTATTTTGTTCTAGCTGGAGTTATTTTTCCTATTGCTCTGTTATTGTCTCTAAACTGTTAACTTATTTTGTAATAATTTTCTATTTTTTATTTATTTATTCCTCTCTGTTCTGAGGTTGTAATTTATTCTCTGTTTTGTAATTTCTCCATACTTGTGAAATCCTTTAGCCAATTCGGCCTTCTTCTGTTTCTTTTATTTCTGTTGTTGGCTTGGGGATATGAGTTCATATCAGCTTTGCTCCTTTTTCTTTTAGTTAAAGGTATTTGAGCAGTGTTGACTTCAAAAAAAAATGCAAATTATACTTCTCCATAGGCAGCAAAAATAGCTCAACAGTATTTAAACTTTGTCGCCTAGTAATTTATTACCGTTAGTAACATTCAAAAGTTCTTCAAAAGGCAATTGCTACCCAAAATACTTGGCTGATGCTTTGGCCTCATTCACTTTGCAGTGTTTCTTCATATGTATGTTTCAATATGATGTCAGAACAATGCAAAATAGAATTAAAAAAAAGGAAACTTGATCTTTTATATTTCTTTAAGCTTTAACAGATCATCTTCTTCAATTGTTGTTCATCCTGATGACTCTAGTGTAATTTGAAATCAGTTTTTAGAAATGGATACATACAGATATCATGGGCATTCCATGTCTGATCCAGGAAGCACATACCGCACCCGCGACGAGATCAGTGGTGTGAGACAGGTTGGTTTAATGGTGACGAGCCATGTCTTAATATCTGTGGACTTCATTCCTACTCTGAAACAGCTTATTTTTTTCATTTACAGGAGCGCGACCCAATCGAAAGAGCTCGAAAGTTGATATTATCACTAGAGCTAGCCTCTGCATCTGAACTGAAGGTATCGTTTAACTGAATGAAGTTCATAGGCTGAGAATTGCAATGCAATTGGGCTGAGTCAAGCTTGAGTCGACTCTAAGCAGTTGCTTGAACATGATAAGCAAGCTCGAGCTAGACTTGTTTAAGCTCATTGTAAGCTCAATCTTGACTCGGTAGCTTGAACTCGATTGATAACTCGAGCTGTCGAATCGGTTAACCATTAATGATATGTCTTGGGTATTTCAATGCATAAACTTGTTGGATGATCGATTTTAATGAATCTTTTACCAAAATATTCTTAAGAAGTTGGATCAAAGTACTTGAGCTTGAGATCGCTTATTATACAACCATTATGCTCGACTCGAGTTCATAGCTTGTTAATCCGAGCTCGCGAGCTAAGTCGGCTCAATTACATCCCTAGTTTAGAAATTGGCAAATCTTGCATAGAGGCATGAATCCCAAGATATTACATATAGAATATTCTTGCATTAATTTCATCTGAAAAATAGAATTTATGTTGGTGCTTCGGATTGTTTATAGGATATAGAGAAAGAAGTGAGAAAGGAAACGGATCAGGCCATTGCTAAAGCTAAGGTAAATTGTTGTATTGAAATTCAGCAGCATATCTGTGGTGCTTTATGTTGTGAACTGAGATGCACTGAGATTTCTTTCTTCTCTGCGCAGGAGAGCTCCATGCCTGATCCTTCAGAGCTGTTCACGGATATTTGTGTGGAGAGCTATGGAGCTGTGGTAATTGATTATTTATTTATTATTATTTTTTTTAAATGAAAGGAAAGGAGAATGTTGCTTTTATAAATGAAATGGAAGGAGAAATTAATTCCCTTACAGATTTATCAAATCTGAATTTATACTAATCCTATTTGAGTTAAAACTGAAAAGAACATGCTTAGAGTCTGTTTGTAATAGCTGTAGAAGCATGAAAAAAATAATGATAAAAATATTGTAGAACAAAATAACTCATACTATAATCTTTCTGACATACAAGAAATATTTAAAGTGATATCGCCTAAAGTGATAAACACGACTGGTCCCCAACTGTATGACATATGTATCTATACCGCTAAAAGTGATAACCCTTTAAAGTGATATCCTACTGGCCCCAAAGAATATCACTTTAGAGCGTTTTATCATCGCACTATCAAATAAGATTGAAAAACACAACTTTTTCGTCACAGATTAACATAGTTTTAAATGATATTGCACTGCATTTTCGCACCACACCACCATCACCGCCTCAAATGCACACTATTTGACCTCCTTGTATTCTCTTCTTGATTCTTTTTATTTTTAATATATGTAAGTTTTAAAACTATGAGACCCCATTTTTATAAAGTTGACAAGATGAAATATTTGTGGTCTGAAGGCTAATATTCTGATGCAGGCATTTGGCCCTGACAGGAAGGAGGTGAAGGTAGTGCTTCCACGAATCTGAAGCTGGGCTTTGGGGGAGAAAAATAAAGATAGTATTATCATCTAATATGGAATATTTCATGTTTGGCCTCCGCTAATAAAATGTCTAAAATTCATGTACTATTTTTATTATATTGTAAGTCGAAATAAATTTCATATTTACATTTATATCGCTTTACTCATATTTGAAAAAAAAAATATATATTTAATTTAAAAAGATATTAATAATGATATTTTTGATGTGATATTAAATAGTTGAATGTTATATATTTAAATGTTGAAATTTAGAGAAATGTAAATATATAAAAGTTATGTGATGGGTATGTAAATGACTCCCATGCGTATAGGGTGTCAAAAAAGCTCGTTGTTTGTGAATAGCTCGTGTTCGGCTCGTTATGTAGTTTGTGTTTGCCGTTAGTTAACGGCGACAGCACGTTTGAGTTTGATATATAAACGAGAAAATGAATAATCATTGTTCGATTGTTGATTTAGCTCGAAATAAAAAATTATATTATATTATATTATTATTATTATTATTGTATTACTATTATTTTTATTTATTTTTTATTATTATTATTTTATATACATATGAACATATTTACATATTACAAATGTAAGTATGACTTAGTGGTTAAAATTTATGTTATGCAAAAGATTGGGCTTAGGTTAGAATCCTCTTTATGTCAAAAAAGTTTGTTGTTATGAACAGATTCTCGTTAGCTTGTTTAGTTAAGCAGTGAAACAGATATTTCAAGCTCGATATATAAACGAGGCGAACACGAATAAAATAAATTTCAAATAAGTTGAACACAAATAAAAATCTGTTCGCTCAAATTCGGCTCCTTTACACCCCTACATAAGCACGCACCCGTATAGAGCTCAAATTCGCCTAATCGCTTAACCTCCCTCTGGCTGAGAGAACTCGTCGGCCGCATAATAAGTTACACAATTGGCTACAATAGTATCTTCTATTTTTTTTTTCTGCGGTTGTATTAAGTTGTCAATTTTGCGTCTTTTATGGCGTCCACTTATAAATAGCTGAAAGGTCGTGTGAACACATAAAATTTTTATTAAAAATATTTATAATTTTAATTGAGATTTATCTCTTTTTCTCTGTGAAATATTTTTATTGAATTTTCAAATAAAATCTAAATTATAATTAGCTCTCTCTCTCTCTCTCGTCTCTCTCAATTCAAAATTATATTGTTATAATTATTGAGAAAATAAAATTTTAGGCTGCTCTAATGAAGGTTTCAACTGAGAATATTCTTTTAAGATTATTGATGAGGATCCATTTAGGATTGTTTAAAAAGTTTATTATTTATAAATAATTTTTATTTGAATTATTCATTTAAATAAACTTGTTTCGTCTTAGGAAGAAATTCTTTATTGGTGAAATTATATTGTTAAACTTGGTGAGTATTTAAAAATGAAACTCCAGAGATTTTAGCGTGGAAAACCGAAAGAGGAAAAAAACAACAAAATGTTCCATTATGTATATCTCAAAATCTGAATCTTTAGATAAAGGGATTACAAGATGGTATCTGAAAGAACACGTATGCAATGTCAGTTGTAATAGTTCTTTAGTGGCGGCGTGATGGTAGACTTGTAGGAACTTGTGGAAAGCGAGGAACAATTCTGGCGAAATAACAACTGGCGAAATGCAGAGCAGTGATTGGCGATGGCGAATTGATGGCAGTAGTGGCGGTGATGGTTGGCTCGAGGCGGTGATCGATCTTCTTCGAGATCTTCGAACTTCTTCTTCTTGCTCCTCTCCTTACTTGGTCTCCAAAGTCCTTTTCATGGGTATGGGGTATTTATAGATTTGGAAGAGTGGCGATCTTGTAAATACATGGAAAATCAAACCACTCCTCCCCATGACGGCGAGCGATCCTCGATCGTGACGGTGTATTTTGATGATCCGGGTCCTTAATGATGTGGGTGATGATCTTGGATTCGTTGGATTCGTCTTGTGAGCGTCGACTATACATATGTCTATTTTTGTGACCATTTGGCGGATCGATCCATTTTCATGTTTGATAAACTTGATGCAGTCGATTGAGCTGGATCGGTATCTTGATGTTGTTATGTTCGTCTCGTGAGGATCATATTGTAGTTTGCTAAATGGTGATTAGATCGAAGTATTTAAAAATGCTCGGCGATTCGTTTATAATTTTCTGAGGATGTATCAAAACTCATTATGAATAAATATTTTAAATTTAATTTATAAATGAGTTAAATATAAATAATTTTTTATTCAATCATATTCAACTCATTTTAACTTAAAATTATATATATATATATATATATATATATATATATATATATATATATATATATATATATATATATATATATATATTTAATCTAAAATAATAATTTGATAAAGATTATGCTTTAATATCTTGATAATTATATTAATAAAATTATTTTTAATAAATTTATTTTAATATTAATAATGTATGTGAATAATTTATATTATATTAATTAAAAATAAATTTAATGTTTTTTTTTTCTTAAGAGATGAGAATATTTTTATACAAGTGTCCATTACAGGCTTACAGCCCTAAATGCATTCTCTATTTAAACGAATCAACGCGCATGCTTTGCCCCATTATTTGTTCTATGTATATGTGCTTAAAAAATGCTCCTTCGTTGAAATAAGGAGAAATGGCGGCCGCCGGTCCTCATGGCACCCTTTTCATCTCCAACTTCTCCCTCTCCCGCTGCCTCCGCCACCCATCGGCCTCCGTACGCTGCGGACTCCATCCACCTGCTGCCGCAGGGTGGCCCAAAACGGCTGGGGAGGTGGACTCGAGGGATTCGCGAACGTGGATTGCTCCTATAACTTAAGCGCGGAGGAGCTCTGCACCAAGATTTCTCTCTGCGACGCCCTCATTGTACGAAGCGGGACGAAGGTTGGCCGCGAGGTCTTTGAGTCTTCCGCTGGCCGTCTCCGGGTGGTCGGCCGTGCTGGCGTGGGTATCGATAACGTCGATCTCTCCGCCGCCACCGAGCACGGATGCCTCGTCGTCAATGCCCCTAATGCCAACACCGTGGCCGCCGCCGAGCATGCCATCGCCCTGCTTGCCGCCATGGCGCGCAACGTTGCGCACGCCGATGCCGCACTTAAAGCTGGTTCGTGTAACCTTATTTTTTCCCTTCGTTTCTATATTTCGATGTCTGTGATTCAGTATATTGAACTTTGGTATCTGCCTATTCAGTAACCATCTGTTTGTCTAGATTTTCTTTGGTTGTCTCTGTTGTCGTTAACGTCTGGTTTTGCCTATTTATGAGTAAGAATATTGAGTTTTTACCTGAAATTGATTCCCTTAACAGCATGGGCTATAGAGCACTCTTTGATTGATGAGAAAGTCAGGGTCAAGAGATCAGAATGAAAAATGAAATGAAATGATGGTTATAATACTGTGGTGGACATCATCGTTTTCAAGTTTGAGATTAGTAGGGATGAATTTACGTTCTGTGATCAATTCGTGTTCGAATGATACTGGAGATCAAGCACGAAGTTGAAACTTGTATTTCACCTCTTAACTGATGAATTCATCATTATAATCTTTTAATATAATCTCAGGAGGTATATTGATAAGAAAATAACCAGCTTCGCCTTTAATATCTAGGGTTTGATCAACCTAGCGGTTTGAGACATGACTACAGTCCCATAATTTATTATTCATCCTGATTGGTGGAGCACTCTTTGCTTAGGAAGTCCTTTTTTATGTTTGGCACTTTCTTTATACAAATAGCATACAACATATCCCATTAGGTTGGTTCATGCTCGAGATAATAATTATGCAAGTGGTGATACAACTTGCTAAGATCCCATGGTTTTTTAATCTTTGATGGATTTGTTGAGTCGATCGGAGTTCAAAGAATTGGGGCAGATTACAAATTAATCATTAATTTTGTGAGCTTTGTGCTATGATTATGGGCATTAGACTTGTTGTGTGCTAGAAATTCAGCTGTGATAGAATAAGAGTTTACGCCTTAGCTTTGTTGTGGAATCCAGCGGATGTTGAAGAATTAAGTAAATTTTACGTGGAAAAATCTCGAAAAGAGGGAGAAAATCACGGGGCCTAGCCTAGTAAAAATCTTCCACTATGTATCTGTTTCAAAATACACAATTTTTCCAACAACGGGTTTACAGAATTGTATATGAAGAGGCGTATGATTATTCCAAACGCACTATAGTTATGTGATTCTTAGTAGTAGTTGATGATGGTGAAGCAAGAGTCAGCCAGCGGTAGCGGTCGGTATAATCGGCGGAGATGGCAGCGACGGTCGGTGACGGCGGCAGTAGTATTAACCGGCAACGGTTCGGCGATGATAACCACGGCAACGGTTTGATATGATGATGATTGATGGTCGGCGATGGTGGCGGTCGGTAGCGGCAACCGGCAGCAGTGGTCGCATGATGCCGGTAGCGGCAGCAGCGGCCACGGTAATGCGATGCGGTGGCGGTGGCGATGGTCGGCGACCCAGCGGAAATTATGGCGATAGCGGATGCGGCAGTGGCGGCCGGCAGCGGTGGTTAGCGGCGGAGGTGGTCGGCCGTCGAATAAATGATTATGCTTGGAGGATTTTAAGCTTTAGAGCTCTCTCTCTCTTTTGTTTGGCCTCGTGTGAAGAATGAGGCTATAGATTAGAGAGAAGACATTTTGTAAATACATGCAAAATTCAAACCACTTCATCGGATGGCTCATGATGATTCCGATCATCCGATGTATTTTGTGTATTTGAATGCTCAAATGAAGTCCAATCGAGATCTTGGAAAAATCGGCTCTCGTCAAGACGTTTGATTTGATCATAAACACTCCATATTTAAGAACTATTTAGAGATTTAATTGATATCCCAAAGTCTCGAATGATATTTTAAGTACTTGATCTCGATTAGTTTCAACTTAAGATCAGTTTGGTTTTGACATCAAGATTCACTAGTAGTATTTTTAGTGCCATATCAAGACTATTGATAACTGGCATCCATGGATTGTTGCCCAATTGCTGCAATTGCTACCAAACGCTATTCAGGGAGAAGGCTGTTGAGCTGTATTGGCGTAAGGCGTTAAATACT
This sequence comes from Cymbidium sinense, assembly GCA_021442155.1. NCBI lineage: Eukaryota > Viridiplantae > Streptophyta > Magnoliopsida > Asparagales > Orchidaceae > Cymbidium > Cymbidium sinense. Next base: position 142,121,632 of record CM038215.1, read on the forward strand.
GCCCATATTGGCGTTGCAAGAAGAAAAGCAACTGGAGAACTTGGAAGAGGGGTGGTAACAATAGACCCTTTCTGGAGCAATTTGGATTTAAATGATTCCCTAATTTTAGGAGAAAACCATAGGATTAAATATTTTTCCATATTTGTTAACATAAACTAAATTTATTAAATCAAGCAAGATGAACTGAGACTGTGACTCTTCTTCAGAGATTCAATGACATTGTACTTGCCAATATTGAATGTTAGAAAACAATCATAAATAGTTCTTCTAAGCATGCTTACTTGGAGGTCTTAATTAGGTCTTGTATGCATATGGCAAAGTTTCTTATGAGAATTCATGGATATTTACTCATTTACGCCACCTTTGATTGTTGTTTTTGCTCTTATAATACTGTTGATCTGAGTATCTTTGTTGACCGTCCATCAGTTGCATTGCTAACCACTGTCCTAATAGTTCCAACTTATAACATGAACAATGTTTTTAAAGTTTGAACTTTTAGAGAAGAGTATCTTTTTTCATGCAGCAGCAATTCTCTTTAAAGGTATGCATTTTTCACTAGCTGTACAAAAGCTACTATAATTTTAAGCTTCATTCAACATTTATACACAGGAAAATGGCAACGCAATAAATATGTTGGCGTTTCCCTTGTTGGAAAGACAATTGCTGTGATGGGATTTGGTAAAGTTGGATCAGAAGTAGCTCGCCGTGCCAAAGGGCTTGGCATGCATGTTATTGCACATGATCCATATGCCGCCGCCGATCGTGCGCACGCAATGGGAGTGGAACTCGTAGCTTTTGATGAAGCAGTAGCAACCGCTGATTTCATCTCGCTCCACATACCCCTTACTCCTTCCACCACTAAGCTTCTCAATGATGGAACTTTTATGAAGATGAAGAAAGGAGTAAGGATAGTAAATGTTGCTCGAGGTGGAGTGATCGACGAAGAAGCTCTCCTGAGAGCATTAGATACTGGAATTGTTGCACAGGTTCGTTTACTTATTTGTTTTGTGATAATATTTGCATTTTATCATATACTCTCTCGTATTTGCTGTTATATTTTTCCATTTAATATTCTGACACTCCACTAAACAGGCAGCTCTTGATGTTTTCACCGAAGAACCTCCATCACCTGAAAACAAACTGGTTCTGCATGAAAATGTTACCGTTACACCACATCTTGGTGCAAGCACCACTGAAGCACAGGTATCGGTCTATATGTTTTCATTATAATGAATTCATAGGTCTGTTGATGGATCTGAAATATATTCTCTGTTTAACTTTTTACTCTACTCCATGAAACTTGTAGGAAGGCGTAGCTATTGAGATCGCTGAAGCTGTTGTCGGCGCACTGAAAGGCGAACTTGCCGCCACAGCAGTTAATGCACCAATGATCCCTGCTGAGGTCAGTGCGACAAGTTTGATTCTTTTGGCTACTATTACAAATAATTGTAGCTTGGAGATTTCATAAACTTATGATATTTTTATTTAATATTATGAGAAGAAATTTTTAAAATAAGTATAATTTAAAATATATTTAGTAATTTAAGTATATTAAAAATAAAATTTAAATATAGGTATAGTCGCCCGCGACTTACCTACATGGAAGTCGCCCATTTACTTATATATAACTATTATTTTAAATTAGTTTATATCTAGGTTAGCATAAATAAATGTAAATTATTTTAGTTTAGCGACTTTAATAAACAGAATAATATATGTATTATTGTTTTAAATTATTATTTTGTATCAGGTTGTATATAAATATAAATTAGTTTAAGCGGCTTTTACGAAACATAATAAATCGTTAGTTAAGCGGTGTATCTATATTTAAATTTTATTTTTAAGATACTTAAATTACTAATTATATTTTAAACTATACTTATTTTAAAAATTTCTTCATCTTAAAATGCTTTATAGCATGATAAATAGTCTGCTGGGTAAGAATATTAGTAGTCAGACTACTGAGTACCACCAATATGGTTTCTTTCGCATAGGTTATAGTAGAACTTGCGCCATTTGTTGTTCTGGCTGAAAAACTTGGTCGGCTGGCGGTACAGCTTGTGGCTGGAGGCGGCGGAGTTAAAACAGTAAAGGTCACCTATGCGTCGGCAAGAACTCCTGATGATCTCGACACGAGGTTGATTCGAGCCACAATCATCAAGGGTCTCATAGAACCTGTATCCAGTGCTTTTGTGAATCTAGTCAATGCTGATTTCTCTGCCAAACAAAGGGGTCTTCGGATCACAGAAGAGAGGATAATGCTCGACGGCTCTCCAGAGAATCCGCTGGATTTCATTCAGGTTCACATCGCCGATGTCGAGTCTAAATTCGAGAGCGCGATCTCAGAGACTGGGGAGATCACCGTCGAAGGGAGAGTGAAGAATGGGATTCCTTGCTTGACCAAAATAGGCTCCTTTCAGGTAGATGTGAGCCTGGAAGGAAGCATCATACTGTGCAGGCAAGTCGATCAGCCCGGGATGATAGGCGCTGTGGGGAGCATTCTCGCCGAGCAGAATGTGAACGTCAGCTTCATGAGCGTGGGAAGGTTTGCCCCTCGGAAGCAGGCCGTCATGGCTATCGGCGTCGACGAAGAACCGAGCAGAGAAAGCCTCAGGAAGATTGGAGTGATACCTGCCATCGAAGAGTTTGTTTTTCTCAAGCTCTAGTTATAACAGAGTTGCAGTAATGGTGACTGCTCTAAGCTTATGCTTCAATTTTGATTGTAGAAAGTATTAGTTGACATTGGAGAAACTTTTAAGATTTAGTTTTCCCCTTTTTTTACTAATATTTGGTATAAAACTTTCCAACTGTGATTTGTAGTAGAACTATTTAAATATTTCTCCTGCAAAAATAGCAGTCTACCAACTTTGATTATTCATGATTGGAGTTGATCATAGTGCATAATAGAGGTTGGCCCTATTGGTTCAGTTGTGTTAAAGGTGTTTAAAGCTTCACCTGATCTGACCAAAACTCTATTAGACTGGAAAATTAGGTTTAGGGATTTAGGTTCAAACCAACGTGTTATTTAGGACTGATTATATGACTCAACAAAAGAGTAATCCAAATTTATTATTTAGGCCATATGTAATAAGAATACAATTATTCATTAATCTTAAGAGATTACTAAGTATAGTTAAGTAAATGAATCTTTCTTTAATCCCTCATAAAACTATGAATTTGTTTGTTATAAACCATATATCGTCATATTTGATAGGTGCAGGGATGAATGATTTAAATAGCCATTATTGAGGGTGATTTGTTGCATCTCTTAGCCTAACACCTAATTTGGAATTATGCATACAATTGTTAATTATATGTAGGCTCCGAAAATTCGCCATCGACCTCTCCATAAATTGAATTAAAGAAAGTGATTTAAAATGTCGGTGTAATTTTCAGAAGACAAATGAAATAGTAGATAAGGTATTACCTAGAGATTTTGTCCTCATTTTGCGAGGACTTTAGATGGTTGGGTTTCTATGGCCGCATAGTTAATTAGCCTCCCAATAAGTGAGAGAACTTTTGATTAATCTTAGTCATTAGGTGGTTAAATCGTATATAATAGCGTCATGTGAGTTTGAATTTAGATTGAAATTCATCATGTCGACTAAACCAGATGGTTGGGGAATGATGGCGTGCGTCTAGATCACATGGTTCCAGTCATCCGCGATGCGGTCAGTCTAATGAGGAGGAGGTAGTCCAAATGAATGATCCTCATCAGCAACACATGTGTTACTTTATTCAAGAAATCTTTGTAGACTTAGGGTAGTGTTTGTCTAATGAGACAGATTTAAGTTTACCTTAGCTGACAAATGATTGTTTATCAATACCTATGATCACAACTCAAAAGGAGCCATTGGGAGCATCTGATCGTGATAATATAATGGACTGGCCAAAATACCCGTCGAGGACTCGGGTCATCATCGTCGTGATCTATCTCAAGCGGTCGAGGAAAACGAGATCCTTGGCGTGAGATTGATTGAGAGTGACATGCAGAATACTTGATTTGACATTGACTCATTTGTATTTAGAGTTTTTTAATTTGTCAAATAAATAAATAGTTGTGGAAGGTGGATGGATTGAGTTTTAATTTAAGCTTTTAATGATAGAATTTTTTTTAAACAGTTTCAAATTATTACTTAAAAATTAATTAATTAGAATATGTTTAAAAGTTTTAGATCTTGTCTCTTTTAAGCTTAATAGAGGATTATATTCTTATCAGTAATCAGTTTCGATATTTCACATTTGAAACTCTTATTATATGTTTTAGGTTTTGTTACTGGACTAGTCAAGACTAAACGAAACAACCCGCGTACGTCACCGGACACTTGAATTTAAGCATTAGTGTGCCGGGGCCATCTGGATATATCAGAATGCTTACAATTTATGCACTGATCGTTGCAGTCAGGTGGCGTAGAAGACGTTTTGAATTGATTTGATATCTTATTAGATTTTTCAAATTAATATTCAATTGATTCTAATTTAGCTTCTGCTTGCACTTAAAATTTTGCTTAAAATCTCATGTCAGAACACGTCAGTGTTTATCAGTTAATTTCACCTAATTAGTGATTTCGTTGGTTTTGAAAATCATAATTAGAATGAAATTTCTTAATTTTTTATTAAAAGAAATCTTTATGATTTTTGTAGAGTTGGATTTAGTATCGCATTCTGTTTGTTTGTACAAAGAGTTGTAGATTCGGTGGTGAAGAAGACATTTTGATTTAGATTGTAATTTAAAACATTACTTTCACTTAGTTTATTTGTTGAGTTTTTGTAATTCGCCAACTTGATTATGTTCAATTTACATCACTTTTGATAAGTTATATCGATTTCAGTGTTTATTGATTTAGCCATATTCGTGCTTATTAGCTAGCATAATAATCATCTTCATATTCATATAAGAGTTATTAAACCCAATTTAGATGCATCCTTAACTCTACACCAAGCTCTATATTTATTTGAAAATTAGACTTTAAGTTTATTGTAAGTCTCTTATGAGTTTGGCATTTAGCTCCCCAAGTTTCAATTAAGACTTGTTTAATTTTTAAGAATTTGAATAAAAGAACTCGACTTTATCGTTTGATTTAAGAGAAAGTCACAAATGAGTTTTGAGTTTAATATTAGTCTTCTCAAATTTTATTTGCATTTTAAATAAGTGTTATTAACTTTCTAAAATTTTCTTAAAATGATCTCTCATTTCTTTTGATTTAATATTTATCTTGATATTTATCATATATTCTTTTTGACTTAAGTTTAGATAATTTTCATTTGAATTTGTTTAAGTCTTTAATTTTAGTTTAAATTTGATACCGATCTGAGGTCATCGAGATTGTTTCTCGACACGCCTCACGTAGAAGTGGTGTCTTACGACAATCAGAATTTTTTATGTATCATCCTCACAAGATGAGAGACCTTCAACTGAAAGAAGACATACACGCAATATATATTCATTCTTCTTTTTTTTCTTTTAAAAATTAGATAAAATTTGGGCAACATTTCGCCTAGGAGAGCGACATCTAACCGATGTTGGCTTACACGCCTCATGAAAATGAGTGGTGTCTTATGACACCAAACCGTCTTCACACCCACTATGCTCTCATGCATTACGTGCTTGAAAACCGCAAAAGAAATAAAACATATAAATATTTTCACATTCATATTTTCTCGCGACCACACGCCTGGGCATTAGCGGGGTCTTGAAACCTGCAAAAAGAAATGCAAACATATATGTATTTTCACATTCGCATTTTTTCGCACCCACTAAGCCCTCATGGGTATTAGCGGGGTCTTCGATCACCACTAAGGATTGTTTCAAGTTGTGGAGGCTTAGGCTGGGTATCAGAAAGGGCTGCATTGGTCGCATCACTCACTAACTTCTTCAAATGATCTTTCGCAACCTTGTAATCTTGTTGGCGTATGCCAGAAGCATAAACTAATCGAAGCTTAAACATTTGTAGCCTATAGAGTTGATCAGTTATTGTACGAACAGGTACATCTATTTTGTTGAAAACAAAGAATGGGAGTAACATCTCAACAAAATTTAGATCATTTTTTTTTCTGCAAGCTTCTTCAACAAGAGGAGTCGAAAGCACCATTACAACAGGAGTGATTTCTTCTAATAGCACTCTCCCAAGAAAAGACCTCATCGGATCCATCATGTATGAAGATGACTACCTAAAGATAATTTTGCAGGAATTTCATAAGACAAAATTCTCTGAAGAACTGCTTCTAACGACTGATTCATAGAGCCAATCGCTATGAAAGGCAAATAGGAAAGGGAGGCAGAAACATTGACGCCTTAATTCACACTACCGTATTCATTCCAGAAGGGGAAATGAAAAGAGTTCAAAAGAAGCTTGGATATCTACTAATATTTGATCTCCTCCTCCAAGAAGAAATCAACTTCTTGATCTTCCTCATTTGCGGTGAAGTCTCCTTACCACAGTCGTTGCAGGGAGAGATTTAAGTGAGAGAAATGAACCACTAAATGCGAAGTGTTGCTCGAAGGCGATGGAATAGTAGAGAATTGAAACCGAAAATCGACGGTGGTGGTGGCATCGAAGAAGACATTGTGAGCAGCGGATGAGGATCGATCATTGGTCGCGGACTGCTTAGCAGGCCTCAAAGATGGATCGGCTTAGGCAGAGGCGGCCGTGATGTGGGGCTTGCGGTTGAGGGAGAAATTCGAAGAGGATGTGGTTTTGGATGAGAGGAGGAAGGAGGGAATGGTTGGAGGAGGCCGAGCGCGTGAAGTGGGTTGTGCAGTTTGAGAACCGAATTTTTGATTTTTCAAAAGGGAATGGGAGGAATCAGAGATCTTGCGACTTGTAGGAGGGAAATTGAGAGCTGGAGCGGTTTTTTTTATTAGGGCTATTTAGGCTTTAATTAATTTCCCTAAATATTTAATTAAATCGTAATTATGAGTTTTATGCCAAAAGACTCATAGAGTCAATATATATATATATATCTTAGGTTATCAATATGACAACGACGCACGTTTAATCGGCGCTTTTGATTCAAGTCGACAAGGCCATTTTAACTCAAAATGCCGCTATTTCACCACTGACGCTTTCGCTCGACTTGTCCAATCGCGAATAGTCTTATTTGGCGATTTGTTTAATGATCAATCAATTACGAACGAGGTCATTTGACTTGCGTCGACACCTCCTAACCTCGATATGCGTGCAAACACATTGACTATTCGATCGCTTGATCGATTGATTATCAGGTTGTCTAATATTTATATTATGACCGCTTTTGACGCTCAACGCTGACAAAAGTCCGTCATCGGGTCATTTGGTTGATTTGCGCGCGGCCACTTCTAATCATTTGATACGAGACTTGCTCAATTGAGCGATGCTCATTTGATAGTTTTAGATGTTTTGAACGATGTGATCAATTTCACGAACGGACTGTTCTAACATTATCGCAGCCTAATTCGACGCGACACACATTGATATTGCTTGATCGTGCTCGTTAGTATATATATTCGACCGCTGATATTTTGAATAAGTCCGCTCGTCGATCGAGTCATTTGGGCCGATTTTGATAATGTCAGGTATGCTCGATGCTATCACTTATGATCCTTCGACATTTGCAGCGCCGTCCGATTTACGCCATTTGGTAGTCGTTTCAAAATAACGCGATCAATTTTATGAATGGCGTCGACATTCGCAGCTTCGACTTCGATATGCGGCGTTGACACATTAATAGCTCGACCGATCGCGCTTCGCGTGCAATATTTATATTCGTTTAATTTCGATGTTAACGCGACGGCCGTCCTTTTGTCGATCGGGTTGTTTCACCATTTTTTGTAATGATTGCATTTTGAGCCCGTTACACTATCACTTAAGTCCGAATTTGACTTGGCTTGACTTGATATATATATATATATATATATATATATATATATATATATATATATATATATATATATATATATATATATATATATATATATATGAGCAAAAACGCCCTCAACAAATGATGCATTTGTTGAAAAGTTGGACCATTTAGCCATAACTTGGATCATTTCAACTTCGCATAGAGCTTTTGATAGGATTTATCATTAATATGATGCCTTATTTAGGACATGCTAAATGATAGGATTGATCGATTTATCAGAATTGATTTGTCGGATAGATAAGAGTTCTTACATCATCTACTATCCGCCACAAATTTGTTGAAGATCTCTTCTTTTATGTCCGAGATTTGAGTCTCCTCCAACCCTGCTTGTGCTTGGTTGGAGGAATTGGCTTATTTATTTTGATGAAGGACCCCACCGAGGAGTTGGTTTATCCGTGCTTAGTCGGATTAAAATTCCTTTTATCCTAGCTTTAAGTTTGATGGACTTGATGAAGGATTGACCTGATTTGTCCATATTGACTTGTCGAAAAGTGTACGCCATGAACTCGCTTCCGCTGAGATTCATTGAAGGGTGCATACAGATGACCCAGTCTTCCAGCTTAGAGTCAATGTTGAGTTATTAGTCTTCTAGAAAGATCTCTTGGATCCTGGTTGCTTGTAATCACTAAGGGATATTTGAGATTGATATCGTCGATGACGCAAGGACTCTTTCACCGCACCTTTCTTACGGGCTTGAGTGAGAGCATCGAACTCGATGCTTGTTGAGTTCGACTTTTAAAACCCATCAATGTCTTAGACTTCAGGATGTAGAGGTTGATGTTTTTTCAACTCAGTTGATTGAAGATTTTGAAATCGAGAATTCTTTTGACTTGATCTCCAGAATTTTGGCAAATATGGGAGATAAATTTCTTGACATTTAGGGTTATTTTTTTTCATGCGTAGCGATAGATTCTTTTTTTTCGTGGGAACTTGCAACTTAACAATAATAATTAGGAGTGTATTCAGGGATTTCGACATAAAACTCGTCTTATAACACGACGTCAACTCAAATAAACTTAACATAAAATAAAAAATGTCTCCTGTATTGCAGGGAGAATTCTAAAGCGCATTTAAAAGAACTTTCAAGTTGAAAATACGCAAATACATCAATATTTGAATTGATGTGCTCTTAAGAGGATTTTAGCATACAATATTGATTTCATCTATATATAGAAATATACAAATGTCTCCAGTGTAACAGGGGAATTTTCATGAAAAAAGTTTTTTCATCTTGAGTAAGTATATTTATTTAGGGATCTCGGCATGAAGCACGATGTTGACCTAAATAGATATACTAAAAAATATCCCATGTCTTGCAGGGGGATGTTTATTATACCTCGAGAATTTATTCATCATGTATAATACTTTTTCATATATCGACTATTAATTGGCGGCACTGGTCTTTCACCCTTTAAGTCAATGAGTTGGTATGCCCTTCCTTGATAAATTTTTTCAATGACAAAAGGGTCTTCCCAATTAGGCTCAAATTTGCCAACAAATTTTTGATTGAGAATAATGAGTCTTCTCAGCACTAAGACTAATTCCCCTTTATGGAATGTTCGAGGTTGCACTGTATGATCAAAACCTTTTGGACATCCTCACTCGGTAGACTTCTAAACTTTGTTGAACTTAGAGCTTAACTTTGTTAAGCACATCATGCTTTTCTATCCGTAGACAGACATTCTCATCTTGAGTGAGATTGTGTTGAATGACTACTCAGAGTGAAAGTAATTCAACTTCAAGTGGAAAGCTTGATTCAGCTTCAAATACGTTGGCATAATGAGTGAATTTTGTGGGAGTGCAGTCCAGATGTCATGTTGTTGTCTTTCTGTAAGACAATTTCACTTCGAGATTTTGGTCTCAAAATTTGCTCACCTATTTATCGGGACCTTTTGATGGTAGATTCTTAGTCATGTGGTCCAAGTGTCACGTATCGATGCTCACCATATTGTACTTGAATTAGTAGACATTTTGCTAGGGTTGTAAGAGGTCTCTTTGGAGGAGCAACTCTAGCCTCACTGATGGCAGGACTTTGATATTTTATTTTCACCAGTCATTTCTCCTCAGTAACTTTGAGGACATGCACTCTTACATATAGCCTTGAAGTTTCACCGGAGAAGTCGGAACTGATATTATCGCATAAGGATTGATTTGATTAGAATTATTTGCTTATCCATCTTAGTATCAAACTGTTATGGGTTGAAACACTTACTTTTGGTTCACAGCTATTGTACAATTTTCTACTTGAACAATCATTGAGCACGTTCAAGATTTCTCTTTCTCACCGTCTGTGGTTAGCTTCCGTGATGAAGAAGCTTCTGCAACTTCTTCTAGATTTTGGCCTCCATATTTGTTTTCTTTTGTCGGGACCTTTCAACATCATTCTGACATGCGTTCAGTGTCACTCCCCGATGTTCACCGTGCAGGAATTACTTTAGACTGTCTTGAGCTCTTATTACCACTGATGGTAGCTTCTGTAGCTGAGCATTTTTGGCTTCTTTGATAATTGACATTTGATACTTCTTCTTCATAAGATATTTTTCCTTAACAATCTTCAGAATTCTATGTGCTTGAGTAGATAGAGTTTCATGTTGTTTCTTCAGAAATATTAAAGTTGACTAGAGCCCAAAATATCGCAACATCAGAGATATTCTTTTCACCCATCTCAAATTTTTTTAAATTTATTAGTAGAAATACTCGCTTGTAAGGTTGATTTGTGATGACTGATTCAACAAGAACACTTGAGTTTAATGTTTTCTTATTTGCCTTTTACTCAATTTTCCTCCGTAAGAGAGGCTGATCATACCTTCCTAGAAGGTTCAACCAGGGTTGCCGTGATTCATAAGTATGATCAAACTTTGCAGTGAAAGTTCTCTTCATGACTACCGCCTCAAAATGAATCATTCTTTAAAGTACAAAGGCTCTCTTTTAAGGAACTTTATAGAAGTGGTCATTCCAATTGTCCTCCATCGCAAAGGTGTACAATATGTGATGCTTCAAGTGGAGGATTATTTACGGTGATGACTAAGTCTACACTATCAAATTGAATAGTAAGACCAACATCCCAAGATAATTGATGCAGATATATATTGGCTCTGACCTTGCATGATAAACGATGTTCTGAAGATCCATCTATATACAAAACAAATAGATTAGTCATAAAAGTATGATTGATTTAAATTTAATTTCATCGATAATCGATTCTAAATATCAATTTTATCATGCTCCACTACTACTATAGTTTAAATTTGACTAGTCAAAGATGAGAATCTTGTCCCAGGAGTGCCGAAATCAGGCTTTCAAAATTCACCCACCTCTCGACAAATTGAATTGAAAAGAGTGATTTAAAGTGTGTAATTTGTAAGGCATGGAATAGTAGATAAGACACTACCCAGATTTCTCTTCATTTCATGGGGCTTTATATTTGGTTCTAGGTTTCTATAGGTGCAAGCCCCCATAGATTACCCCTCCCAATAAGTGAGAGAACTTTCGATTTGGCTCAAAAGTCGTTAAATGCGTAGCAAAGATCATGGAGTTTCAAAATTTAGATTACAAAATGTATCATTTCTAAGTCGGATGGTTGGGGGAATGATGACATGCCCGATCTAGATCACATGGTTCCATCATCGCCATCGCCCTGGGTTTACTTGTAGAGGTAGTCAACCCGACCGGAAGGATCCTCATCAGCAACACATGAGTTACTTTGTCTAAGAAATCTTTATAGACTTGGGGTGGTATTTGTCTAAGGAGACAGACTTAAGTCTATCTTAGCTGACAGAGGATTGTTTGCCCTATCAAATATACTCTATGATTCACAACTCAAAGAGGAGTCAGGGGAGCATACGCTACTATCGATCATAATATAATGAGCAGGCCAAATCACCGATCGACTCGCCATTATCATCATTTGTAGCTCATCGATTACGGAGGACACGCCATGCCCCTCAAGAAGAGATTGTGAGTAACATAGAACACTTGATTTGATATTGGCTCCTTTGTGAGCTAGAGTTTTCTTAGTTTGTTACCCCCGTCAAATAGTTGCGGAAGGTGGATGGATTGAGTTTTGATTTAAGCTTTTAATAATATAATTTCATTTAAGCAGTTTCAGATTGCTACGTAAAAATTGATTAAATAGAATATGTTTAAGAGCTTTAGATCCTATCAACTCTATTTAATTGCTAACAGCGGATTAGATCTACTATCACCGATAGAATCAATTTCGATATTTCGATTTGAAACTTTATTATAAGTTTTGTGTATCACAACCGACCAATCCTAAGACTAAACGGAAACAACCCGCAGATCCTCTCGACACTTGAATTTAAGCATTCAAAGATAGTTCGCCTATGGATATATCTAAGAATGCCTTAACTAACGCTCCGCTCGGAGATGTGTGTTAATCCGGTGGCATAGAAGACATTTTGAATTGATCTGATATCTTATTAAATTTTTCAAATTAATATTCAATTGATTCCAATTAGCGACATTAAAATTTGACTTGAAATCTCTACGTCAGACACGCATGTTTATTTTAGCTAATTTCATAATTAGTGATTTGATTGTGAAAATCATAATTAGAATGAAATTCTTAATTTTTATTGTTTTCTATGATTTTTATGAGATTTAAGATCTTCTTACTGCACAAAAGAGTTCGATTTGATTTGAAAGAAGACATTTTGGTTTAGATTATAATTTAAAATATTACTTGAACTTAATTTACTTGTTGAGTTTTTGTAATTCTCCCAACTTGATTATGTTCAATTTACATCACTTTTAATAAATTATGTCAATTTTAGTGTTTATTGCTTTAGCCATACTCGCGCTTATTAGCTGACATAATAATCATCTTCATATTCATATAAGAGTTATTAAACCCAATTTAGATTCATCCTTAACTCTACACCAAGCTCTATATTTATTTGAAAATTAGACTTTAAGTTTAAAAGTTTCATGAGTTTGGCATTCTCCCAAGTTTCACTATTGTTTAATTTTTAATAATTTGAATAAAAGAGAACTTACTTTACCGCTTCAATTTAAGCTAAAGAGAATCTCAAATAGAGTTTTTGAGTTTAATATTAGCTTCCTCAAATTTTACTTGCATTTTAAATGAGTGTTCTATTCTTTCCAAAATTTTCTTTAAATGCTCTTCCCCTATTTTTCTTTGATTTAATACTTATCTTCATATTTATTATATATTCTTCTGTTTGACTTAAGTTTAGGTAATTTCTATTTGAATTTGTTTTAGGCTTGAATTTTAGTTTAAATTCTCCTCACGCCATCTCCAGTGTGATCGAGAGTGTTTTGGCTTTCTGGACGCTCACGAAGGTAGTATGTCTCATGACACCACAACTGTTTTTTCATATCGTCACCTCACGAAAGCTCGCACCAAAGAAGACATACAATGCAATATATATTCATTCATTTTTTTCTAAGTCTAGAAATTTGACAAAATTTTGACAAAGATTTCATCTAGCTACATCTAATGGATGTTGGATTACTCCAGTTCATGAAGGGCGTGTATGGCACAAGCCGTCTTCACACCCACTACGCCCCGCATTAAGCGGTCTTGAAACCCAGAAAAAGAAATGCAAGCATATAGGTATTTTCACATTCACATTTTCTACCACTACGCTCTGGACATTAGGATCTTAAACTCAGGAAAGAAATACAAAGATATATGATTTTTTACATTCATATTGATCCACTAAGCCCTCATGGATATTAGCGGGGTCTTCGATCACCACTAAGGATAGTTTCAAGTTGTGGAGGCTCAGATTGGGTATCAGAAAGGGCTGGGTTGGTCGCATCACTCACTCATTGCTTCAAGTGATCTTTCTCAACCTTGTAATCTTGCTGGCGTGTGTCAGAAGCATAAACTAATCGAAGCTTAAACATTTGTAGCCTATAGGGTTGATCACTTGTTATATGAACATGTACATCTATTTTGTTGAAAACAGAGAATGGGAGTAACTTCTCAACAAAATTTAGACCATTTTTTTTCTGCAAGCTTCTTCAGCAAGAGGAGTCGAAAGCATTATTACAACAAGAGTGATTTCTTCTAATAGCACTCTCCCAAGAAAAGACCTCATCAGATCCATAAGATGACTACCCAAAGATAATTTTGCAGGAATTTCACAAGACAAAATTCTCTGAGGAACTGCTACTAACGACTGATTCACAGAGCCAATCGCTATGAAAGGCGAACAAGAAAGGGAGGCAGAAACATTGACGCCTTAATTCACACTAACATATTCTTTCCAGAAGGGGAAATGAAAAGAGTTTAAAAGAAGCTTGGATATCTAGTAATATTTGATCTCCTCCTCCAAGAGGAAATCAACTTCTTGATCTTCCTCATCTGAGGTGAAGTCTCCTTACCACAACCGCTGCAGGGAGAGATTTAAGCGAGAGCAATGAACCACTAAATACGAAGTGTTGCTTTAAGCGAGAGCAATGAACCACTAAATGTGAAGTGTTGCTCGAAGGCGATGGAGTAGTAGAGAATTGAAACCGAAAATCGACGGTGGTGGTGGCGTCGAAGAAGACGTTGTGAGCAGTGGAGGAGGATCGATCATCGGTCGCGGACTGCTGAGCAGGCCTCAAAGATGGATCGGCCCAGGCAGAGACGATAGAGATGTGGGGCTTGAGGGAGAAATTCGAAGAGGATGTGGTTTTGGACAAGACGAGGAAGGAGGGAACGGTTGGAGTAGGTTGAGCGTGCGCGTGAAGTGGGTTGTGCGGTTTGAGAACCGAATTTTTGATTTTTCAAAAGGGAACAGGAGGAATCAGAGATCTTGCGGCTTTTAGGAGGGGAAATTGAGAGCGGGAGCGGTTTTTTTCGATTAGGGCTATTTGGGCTTAATTAATTTCTCAAAATATTTAATTAAATCTCAATTATAAGTTTTATATCAACAAACTCATAGAGTATATATATATATATATATATATATATATATATATATCAATCTTAGGTTAGTCGGACCACTGACGCCCTGACTCAACGACAACCCATTTTGCAATCGGAGCGCGTTTCGCGTTGGCCAAATTAATACTCAAAAATCTCGCCGACCACTGACGCTCGCCGACTTGTCCAAATTGGGTGCGAATTTTACTTGATAGATTTCGTTTGAACGACGCAATCAAATTCACGAACGGAGGTCGTTTGACCTGTGTCGTCACCTCCTAACCTCGATACGCTGGCAGTATCGACAACTCGATCGGTTGACGTTGATTATCGTAATATTTATATTCTAACCGTTGCTCAACGCGACGATGGCGAAAGTTCCTTCGCCGATCGGAGATCATTTAGGTTGATTTTGGCGATGAGCATTTCCGATTTGCATCACTTCCAATCATTCGACATTTGCAGCACTGCTCGAATTGAGCGCGACGCCTCATTTGATAGTTTTCGTGTTTTGAACGACGTGATCAATTTCACGACGGAGGTCATTGACATTCCGCAGCTTCCGACATACGATCGACACATTGATAACTCGATTGCTTGATCGTGTCCTCATTATATTGTTCAATATTTATATTCTGACCTGTTTCGATGTTCTGAACGCGATGACGAAGTCCGTTCGTCGATCGGAGGTCATTTGGTTGATTTTGGTGACGCCCGCCAGTATTTCCGATTTAGCGTTGTTGCACGATCATTCGACATTTACACGTTCGTCCACCGGGGGGCAGTCTGGGTAGTGTGTTTTAACAGCGTGATCAATTTCATTAGCGGATATCGCTCGAATCGCCGCAGTTCTCGACTTTATACCCGGCAACATTAATAGCTTCGATCACCGATCGTGTGCCGTTGATTGCAATATTTATATCTCGATCATCGACGTTCTGAACGTGATGACGAAGTTCGTTCATCAATCGGAAGCCGTTTCGACCATTTTCGTTGGCGCCCGCATTTTGAGCCGACGCATCAAGCCAAGAATTTGACTTGTGGCTTGACTTAACTATATATATATGAAGGTTAACATTATATAAACAATTAAACATAATATAGATGATTTTGAATTGATTGTACATGCTTATGTAATTGTCAAGTTAGTAGTTTTTTTAATTTTAAATTAGAGCCAGTTGCTAATGTACATATGAGTGAAGTGTCTTCAATGTAAAATCATTTGAAAGAATATATTAGTGAAAAATCAGATTGATGATCTATTGTTCACCAAAAGCTTTAGTGGATTTTGTGTTCGTGATCATTCCCTTGTAATTAGAGCTGTTAAAGAACCGATTTCGAGCTAATCCGAGGCTAACTTGAAATCGGCTCAAAATATTTTCGAGTGGCCCGAGATTGGCTCATGGCTCGAATCATTTGATTTCGAGCCAGCTCAGCTCGTTTTCTAATCGATTTTGAGCTGCCTCATTTTGATTTCGAGTCATCTCGAATTGAATATTTTTAACCTTTTTTTTTTTGCTCAAATTTGAATGGAGTTGGTCCATTTTGATCGAGTAGCTTGAATTTAATAAAAATGATTATTAAATTTTTTTTAAAAAATTGAATTAAGTGCATGAAATAAAATATATGATTTTTAAAGAAATAATATTTATACTTATAAATATATTATATTTATTTTAAAAATTTACAAATTATAATTCGATACACTTAATTTTAGAAATAATTTTATTGTTACAAACTTAGAAGTATTGTAAATAAATTTAAATATTTTAAATAATAGATAAATTCGATCCGATCTCGAGCTAGTTCAATCCGATCTGTGTCGGGCTCAAGATCGACTCTATTTATTGTTAGATCTAAATTTTTAGCTCATAATTCGACTCAATGTAATCGATTCGATCTCGATCCAATCTAAATTTCGATTCAATTTTAGAGCAATTCTCGATTTTAGAGTAAAACTAACAACTTGTAATCTATCTTAGGTTTAAAATATTTCAAAATATTGTTCAACTTTAGTCAAGAATAACCATCTATTTTTAAGATGTTAATAATCTAGATAAATAGTCTTATTAATGCATTCCTATTTTTAAATTAAATTACTCAATGTTATTTTTAATTTAATAATAATTAATTAAATTAAATATTTAGCTTATCTAGCAAGCTATTTATTCAATATTCTACTTATAGCACATTAACTTTAAAACTTAATTTTTTAATCGATCCATCTAACGTTTATTTAATGCATTTAATATCATACATTAACAAGAACTAAAATAAATATTTTATATATCCCTCTACTCACTATTTAATCAAGAATTTTCTAATATTCATATTTTAACTAATATATATAAAAAAAATTATATGATAAGATAAAATAAGCTATCAACAAATAGATAAATCATTATTAAGTGAAATTTTATTAAAATTTTAAAAATATTTATTAAAGAATAAATCAGCATAAATTAATAATGCAATGAATAAATTAATGGTTCAAAAAAAAAAAAAACACTTTTAATTTACATCATTAGATCCTACCTTAGGGATATTTGACAAGGATTTACTTAATTTATACTATTAAATTCAGTAAATCCTACCAAATGTAAAAAATAGATTTACTAAATCTCGATTTAGTAAATCTTGAAAATTTGATAAATTCTCTTAAATCACGAATTTAGTAAATCATATTGGAAGGGTGGATTTACAGAATTTAAAGAAAATGCGCGAGAGATGCAACTGTGGAAGAAATTTCAGTTGCTGTCAATTTTTTTAATCATTTTAAAAATCTTAATTTAAAATAATTATTTAATTACTAATTTTTGTTTAATTAAAATATTATGATAAAATTAATTTTAATTTAATATTATTAAGTATTTATTAATATGTAATTATAAGTTAATTATAATTATCATTTGAAAGATAATTAAATTTAAGTAATTTTAGCTAATATAATAGTTGATAATTTTAATTTTAATTTAATTTAATTTAAACTTATTTAATAAAATATTATGGATGATTAACTTATAAGTTATTAAAATTAAATTATAGGTTTGATAGGTAACTAATTTAAAATTTAAAAGAATTTCTATGATTTTACTCATTTATATGCTTTAATATAGTTTAAATTTTAAGATATTAATCTACTAATGAAATTTAATAATTATTAATTTTAATTAATATTACTATTAATATTATTAATTTTTTTCCCAGACCGAAATCAAATTGATGGTGATCAATGGTCTCCTGTATTAAAGAGTACAGAATTGTCTGACGGCAAAGCTTGGCTTCTCTCCGTCTCCATTCCAGCAGGAAGTGAGAAGAGAGAATAGTTCTCTGACCCCATCTTCCTTCGGGAGCCGCGTCAAGGATCAGTGATGCCGCCAGTGAGGAAGCTCCCTCATCGGGCTTCACGGCTTCTAAATCTTCCTCTCAGCTTGCTCTAGTCGGCTCCAGCGTCTCCCCATCGAAAGCCTCGACTACGAGTATCATTTTCCCTGTCTCTCCGCCTCTGATTTCTTCGGAAATCCGAATAGATTGTTATCTCTTTGCATTTGATGAATGGGTAAGTCGGCCGCGTTGCAGGATCGCTGAGAACGAGCTTCTAAGTCATGATTGGCGAGCGCGATCTGGGCGGGCCGAGGTCTTCGAGTACGTGCTCCTCAAATGGACTCTTTGCTTCGTCGTCGGCGTTTGTCCGGCTGCGTCGGGTTCTTCATCAACCTTGCCATCGAAAACATCGCCGGCGTCAAGTTCGTCGTCACTTCCAACATGATGCTTGCAAACAGGTACATAGACAACCGATTTCCATCCGTTAAACCTCTACAAAAAACTTTTTTTTTCCTCGTTTAACTGTTTCGATTCGCTGGATGGGTAGATATATGTGGGCGTTTGGGGTGTTTGCAGCATCTAATTTCGTGCTGACGATGTTTGCTGCGGTCATCACCGCTTACATCGCTCCGGTGGCCGCCGGATCCGGGGTACCGGAAGTGAAGGCTTATTTGAATGGAATTGATGCGCCTGAGATATTCTCTTTCAGAACTCTTGTTGTCAAGGTGTGGATTTGAGCTCTCCTACTTCGTATTGTCATACTTTAATAGATGTTCGTCTCTTTTCCTGGTCGTAGCTGGAAAGTTGAAATCTTTTTAGGGTTCACTGATTGCTTGTAATTTACAGACACAGTTTCTCTCATCCTAAATATGAAAATGAAATCAGCATTTTTGAAAAAGTTTGTAGAGTGTGAAATTAATATTGATATCTAACTACAATAAATCAAATGTTTAATTTTGCCGTTTTTGAATCCATGATTTCTAACTTCAAGCAGTCAAATGTAGATGATTGGTTGCAAGAAAATATATACCAAATAATGGAATAGATATAATCCAAACCTAATAACTATCAAGCCATATAATTTTCATGATGTAACACCCCTAAATTTAGTAAATTTGGATTTACAAGTACTTAGAGTTTAAAAAATTTATAAAAAAAAAAACCCTAGTGATCGTTGCCCACTTCTATTTTGATGATGAAATGAATTACATTCATTTTAAGAAAACTTATTTTTTGTCCACCTTGATCAAATCATCTACTACAGTGATTTTCGGAATTTTTTTCCCTTTTTCTTTCACTGGTGAGTACTAATTAGTTGTTATTTGTATTATCTTACCCTCATAAAAACTTCATTTTTTTGTTTTTTTGCATGAATAAGTGAATCAGTTCCTGCTATAAAGGTGAGAAATATTTGCAATGCAGATTGTTGGTTCAATCAATGCTGTGTCAGCATCACTCCATGTGGGTAAGGCAGGTCCAATGCTGCACACAACAGCATGCATTGCTTCTCTGCTGGGGCAGGGAGGATCTCGTAAATACGGCTTGACCTGCCGATGGCTTAGGTACTTCAAGAATGACAGGGATAGGAGAGATCTGGTGACATGTGGTGCTGGCGCTGGGTTTGCTGCTGCCTTCCGCGCACCAATCGGCGGAGTGATCTTTGTTCTCGAATCAGTAGCATCATGGTAAACATTATCTTTTCTTTTTGTGCATTCACGCGTTCTTTGTTATAGATTCGTGTTACTTGCAAGTTGCAACCTTACCCCCTACATCAAAGAAATTATTAAGTGCAAATATGCACATGCGGACTGACAATCAAAACATTGTTCAATGTCTTGATTCGTCATCCGTAAGCTCCTAATCAAGTCTTTTTAGGTCTACCTTTACTTGTCTTAACATAGGCTGAATCTAATACATCTACTCTCTTATCGTGTGGCTGACGTTTTCTCAACATTGTCATTTCCAGGTCCCAATCCCTGGATGAGAAAAGTGGAGGGTTGCATTAAATAGTCGACAGCTAGCATAAAATTTGTCGAAAAACCATGACATGAATTCTTTTGATACCAAATTTGCGATAATTAAATTTTAAATGTGTGATGACATGTTGTTTTCCTCTTTTGTTGAAGAACATTCTTTCTACCCTTTTTATGCTTTTCATAGAGATAGCTTCAGTTTGGAAAGTGGATAATAAAGTTTAGGCTATTTTCTTTAGAGAGGAGAGACCTCTAGGTTCTATTATGGTAAGCAACTTATAGCATTTTTAGTGAACACTAAGAACCATTTTTTGTTTCTCACACATTCATTGAAATGAACACTCATATTATTTCATATCTTCAAGGAATAGGATATTTTGGGCATTTATCTTTAATAATATGTCACATCATTGATAGGTGATTTCTTGCATAATGGAGATTCATCTAACCTACTACTTTTTTGTGGTGAGAAGAGACTCCATAGCTTAAATTGTTGTGAGCTTTTGCATTTTATCATCTATTCAAGAGCTTGTTTTATAGGAACACTATTATCGTTTGATGGTTTCTTTTACTTAATATTTGTAGGTGGAGATCTGCACTGCTCTGGAGGTCATTTTTCACAACAGCTGTAGTTGCTGTTGTGCTTAGAGCATTTATAGATTTCTGCAAAAGTGGAAAGTGTGGCTTATTTGGAAAGGGAGGCCTTATAATGTTTGATGTTACTGCAACTAACATTGCCTATCTTTGGAAGACATACCTCCAGTGATTGTTCTGGGCATTATCGGCGGCATACTTGGGAGTTTTTACAATTTTCTCTTGCAAGGTTCTTCGAATTTACACTCGCATCAACGAGTATGAATTGCTTTTATCATCCCTTCTTATTACTGCAAAAAATATTTTTTTAAGCTTATTTCTTTCAAGAAAGGTGGCCTGCCCCCTCCTAACAAACAGTTTCTCAGTCATTAAAAATGATTTTTCTTTTTACAAATTCAGTGTGTTATATGTTTGTTGCATTGAAAGAAAATCATTGTAAAATACATCTTTTTTTTGTTTCATGTTTTCTTATTGGTGTGATCCCCCTCTTGTTTCAGGAAAGGCCGAGCATTTAGTTTACTTCTTGCTGCTTGTGTCTCCATTTTTACATCCTGTTGTTTATTTGGATTGCCATGGCTGGCATCTTGTATGCCATGCCCTGGTGGCATATCTGAAGCCTGCCCATCGATAGGAAGATCCGGAAACTTCAAGAAGTTTCAATGTGCTCCTAATCACTACAATGATCTGGCTAGCTTATTCTTCAACACCAATGATGACGCGATAAGAAATCTCTACAGTGCTGGCACAGATAGAGCCTTCAACAAGTATTCTATCATTTTGTTCTTTGTTTCTTCCTATTTTCTAGGAATCTTGAGCTATGGTCTTGTCGCTCCTTGTGGTCTTTTTATTCCTGTTATCTTGACCGGTGCGACTTACGGTCGCCTGATCGGAATGATCATGGGCTCAAAATCATCTCTTGACCATGGCCTCTTTGCAGTGCTTGGTTCTGCTTCACTGCTCGGTGGATCCATGAGAATGACCGTATCCGTATGCGTCATCCTTCTCGAACTAACAAACAATCTCCTGTTACTTCCCCTGGTGATGTTAGTTGTGCTCATATCAAAAACTGTGGCCGACTGCTTCAATACTAACATCTATGACACCCTAATCAAACTGAAAGGCTTTCCTTTTCTTCAAGGACATGCAGAGCCATACATGAGACAGCTTACCGTTAATGATGTTGTCACAGGCCCCTTACATGTCTTCAGTGGCGTCGAAAGAGTCAGTAATGTGGTTCGCATCTTAAAGACGACCGGTCATAATGGATTTCCTGTGGTAGATGAACCTCCATTTTCAGAGATTCCTGTACTCTATGGCCTGATTCTTCGTTCTCATCTTCTCGTGCTGCTGAGAAAAAAGTGCTTTCTTCCTTCTCGGCTTTCTGTTGGAGTAAATGAGTTTAAGCAGCAGCTATCAGCTGACGACTTTGCTAAACGCGGCTCAGTCAAGCAAGAAACTATACATGATATTGTATTTACAGCTGAAGAGATGGAAATGTTTATTGATTTGCATCCACTCGCAAACACTTCGCCATATACTGTTGTTGAGACTATGTCTTTGGCAAAAGCTCACATTCTTTTCCGTGAGGTTGGTCTGAGACACCTTCTGGTGATTCCAAAGTTGCCTTCTGTGAGTAATTTTTCGTCAAATTAATCATCTTTTTTTTTTCTTATCTGTAAGTAAGAAAAATATTTTTTAAAAAAATTTATTTTTTCCTCATATGTGATGCTGTGCTGCAGAGGGCGCCTGTGGTGGGAATATTGACGAGGCATGATTTCATGTTTGAGCATGTAATTGGGATGCATCCCTCTCTGATTGGAGGCAAGACTAAGGTTTTTCACTTCAGGGAAAATCTGCTGTGATTGAAACATTTAGGGAGCCCCCAGTGATAAAAGAAGAAGATTTGATTTAAATTTGGTCATGATAGAGTTTTATAATTCTATAATTTACTTAGAAATAAGTTTAATATGTAATTAATTAATTAACTTTATATTACACATTTTTAAAATATATATATAATGATTATAAGATTCATTCTTATCAATTTTTTTGGCAAAATTAATGGCTTTTTCATATCAAAAGAAAGGAATCATGTTGATGCTTAATATTGTTTGATGTCTTTGAGAGGATTCCTGCTATTAATGTGCAGAAGCAGAGAGATTAAACCATATGGGTAAATATGAAACAAGAGTGAAACCTTTTTGATTATTTGTTGTTAAAGCTTATTCCTTTTGTGAAGATTTATATCATCTGTTGTATTATATTAAATCAAACATGTGTTTTTGTGATTTTTTGGTTATTGGGTAAGTTCATTCTGTTGACCTATATATATGCTCCATCAGTCAAGTCGAGCTCACGAGTTGAATTTGACGGGGATGCAACATCACGCAAATCGGAGCTAAAATGCATTGGATGTCGAAATAACTTCGATCGATGAACGGATTTCTTCACATTCAGAACGTTGAAATTGATCAGAATATACATTATGCATAATCCGACAGTCGATCGATAAAAAAAAGAGTCATCGATGCGCCGACACATATATCGAGGTCAGGAAGTTGCGATGATTCAAACGACTTCATTCGAAATTGATCATCGCGTCGAAAACGTCCAAAACCTATCAAAAGATTGTCCGCCAATTTAGGCGAATGCGGTAGAGTGGGGGCGACACGTAACTCAACTAAAATCGATGATTCGATTTTAATCAAATGATCGAAAAAATGAATTACACCGTTGAATCTGAAACGTTGAATTTATTTAGAAATAATATCCATATTATGTGTATTTAATTTTGATAAGATTTTACACAAATCTCAATGCGATCGGGTCATACAAAGATAAGGAAATTTATGTTATTTATTTTCAATATGATAAACAAAATTTTTATAAACAATTTTATTTCAAAATTAATTTGAAATTGAATTGAGCGCTAAACAGTCTTACTTTTGCCTAATATTTTGAAAATCTTACTCAACTTAATTTAGAAGGATAATTAGGCTATGATTAAAGCTTTGAAATCCCATTACTCTTTACCTACTATTCTCCTTGACCATTTTGCAAAGGAAAATTGGGCTCTTATTCCTCTGGAGGGAAAAGGAGAAAAGGGAATTTCCTATCTACAGCACTCGCTCGATTCAGGAGAAGCCGAAAACTCGAATCATCCCCTTTGGTTCGCATTTTTTTTTCCTATCGCCCGCTCCCTTTTCGTTTGATCTCACTCAACCGCAAGCAACCAGCCGCCCTCCTTCTCGTCCGTCCGAAAGCAAACCCACGGCAGAAGACTTCTACTCTCTTGGTATCCCTCTCTTTCTCCCGTTTGATCGCTTGCCCTTTCCGTCCATCTGGCCACAGCAATTGAACCCATCCCATCTCCTGCTTCGCTTCCTGCAGCTCCGAACCCGTCCAACCATATCTCTAGCCGGCCATCCTCATCCTATCAGCCAAGAACTCAAACTCTCCTATACCTGGAAACCACCAACCAAACCCTTCTCCCACCGCTGATCCGAGCCACCCCGTCGGCCTTCCTATAGCCTGTCACCTGCTTCCTTCTTCCGCATCTCCCATCGTCCATCCCGTCTCCAACCTCTCAGCCGGCTGATTAACCCATCCAATCTCCCGCCAGCAGTACTTCTTTGTCTCCAGTTCTACTACAGTACTCAAGTCGGGATCATCTAGCCACCGGTCAGCAATTTCTCCATCCAACTAGCAATCTAGTAAAGCTTCCCATCTCCTATGCTACAGTACCTGATTCCAAGAATCGAGGGAGATTGGAATCCTGCTGCTACAGTACCTCGCCGACTGACTGAACCCAAAACCCACGCCAAATCCCGCCGAATCATCTAGTCCCCCACCATCCCAACTAGCCGAACCAGCATCGAATCCTACTATCGTAATTTCTCTAGCTATAGTGCCCAGCCATCTTCTTGTCTCACTTGAATCGAACCAATTAGCTGACTGTCCAAGATATTGCAATTTGCACCTCTTAACCAATCAAAGTCAGTCAACGATTTCAATTTGATTGAAATACTAATTTTAATTTTCTTCCCTATTAGCTAATCAAAATCCCTTCTGCCACAATACTTGTAACACCAATTTCTCATTCATTATAACTTTTCCTTTCTGCGATCTAGAGTATAGTCGAGAGGCAACTCTGCTATCAGACAAGTTTCTCTCAGCAACTACTCATTTTTGCAGTCGAGAGGCAACTCCATCATCAGACGGGATCCCCTCAGCACTATCTCCTACTGCTATTCTGTATCATCTCTTTGATTGAAGTCAAATTCTCTTTGCCATAGCCAAGAGGGAACTCTGTCATCAGACGGATTCCCCTCAGTTTCCGGCATTTCCCCCACCTATTCCACCCAAATAATAAACCCGATAATCTCCCTTATTCAATTCTTTCTAGTCAAACTCATGCAAAATTATTATTCTTACTATTGATGGATGTGTAGAAATGCTCAAATGTGTCAAAAAAATTAATATTGTATATTTTTTGCAGTGTTTCAAGACCGCTAATACCCACGATAGGCGTGCATATTTGTGGTGTCGCGAAGACACCGACATGCTCAAAGATATCGAAAAGCCAAAAATTATTAGATGCAGTCCCATATATCGAAATGTTGTCAAAATTTTAACTAAATTTTGGACTTAAAAAAAGGTGAAGAATCAAAATTTATTTAAAAAAAGAAATCAAGCACATCAAAAATAAGCAATCTAAAATGAAATTTGAATGTGTACAAGTTGCATATATATATATATATATATATATATAGCTATATATATATATATATATATATATATATATATACATGCATGTGATCAAAGATTATTCATCGAGATATGAAATTTAGTCGATGGCTTCATAACACCAATCGTCACGCTCATCAGGGCATGATTGATAGACCAAAATAATTTTGATGTAGCCCCTTATGCGGGGATGACGTCAGAATATTGTCAAAATAATGTTAAAATTTTATCCAAAATTCATACTTGCAAATAAAATTCAAGCTAAATAAATAAATACACTAAGCTAAAAAATAAATTAAAATCGAATTGAATTATAAATGAGAATGAATTTGAAGATTATATTTTAAATTAAGAAAGATGAACTGAACTTAAACAAATTTATAAATTTGAAATGAATAAATATTTTAGCAATAAATATAAATTTGGCACTTTAATATCTCAGTTCAATTGATTTAGAAGATGACCTGATTAAATATCTAATTAGAGTACAAAAGATCTTCTTGGAATTAGAATATAGTTTTCAAATCATAATTCACTCCAAATGAATTGGAGAAAAAAATCAAGGAATTCATAAGAGATTTTCAATGAGATCGAATGATTGCTAATAAGCATAATCAATGAATTCTTAGAAAATATTTGAAGCATATTATTCGTCTTATTAAATACTCGAATTGGATCAAGGAAAAATTGAATAGAGTTTGTGATAAGTTTGAGAATTGTTAATAGACATAAATGAGAGCCTATTGAACATTCAAAGATTAATCAACTTTGAATAAAAGAAGACAATTAAATGTTATTCCAAGGGATCTAATAGACTATTAGACTAATTTAAAACACCTTCATCGCCAATCAATGAATTTTTCATAGTGCAAGAGAAACTAAATTAAATCTACACTAATTATGGAGCTTCCTTCAATCCAAAAATAAAAGAAATTTTATTCTAATTATAATTTTCAAAATTAATGATTTCATTAATTAGATGAAATTATCTAAGTTATAAATACCTGCATGTGCTCAGACATAGAGATTTAAAGTGTAAATTTTAATGTCTAAAAAGGATGTGTAGGTTAAGTTGAGATTAAATGAATATGAAATTAATCTCATAATTTAGAAATAAAATTACCTAAATTACTAAACACCCGCATGGGTCCCGACACTCATACCAAGCACCTAAACTTTGTATCTGAGGATGCTGCGTGGTTTTTTTTTTAAAGAGGAAGAATGACAAAATTGATTCAATCACTTATGACTATATGCATGTAAACTAATGAGCGTCTCTATATGCTAATTCAAATCAATGAAATAGATAAATATTCAATTCCATAGAATATGATCACAGTAGGCTTAATCATCTATGCTTGAAATAGAGTTGACAAGGTCTACTAAATAATCAACTTCTAAATGAATCTAAATTACATTATATCATAAGACCCAATCCTCTATATTTGTAATGGAGTTGATAAGGTCTGTTATGATATCAATTTCTTAAAGAATTTAAATTGCACATAAGTCATAGACCCGATCCTCTACTAGCAAATAAGTAGAGTTGACAAGGTCTACCCTAATAATATCTGAGTTGATCGAAGATATCAACTGGATGGGTAACTATTATCAAAATATTTATGATATTATATTCAATATTCTCAAATTCAAAATACTAAAAATATAAATCTAGATATGATCATCTATTATTAAATTAATAGAGTCGACAAGATCTGAAATAATAAACTAAATGATTAAGCAGACTTATATACCCCGATGATGGTCGTGTTGATTAAAAATCTCAACCGAAGGAGATATTATCATCAAAAGATACTTGAGCTCTAAACTAATTCATCATAAAACTAAATTTCAACTAAGTAAATATCTGAACTAAATGAAATTTATTATTTAAATACTTAAAGCAAATAATTCATTCACCCATCCACCATCGTTTGTTGGGGATGACAGATTAAGAAACTTCTAACTCACAAAGGAGTTAATGTCAAGTCAGATGAATCACTATATTGAAACTCAAATAATCTCATACTAGTAAGGATGTGGTCCGTGTCTTATGTCCGCGTGGTTTGATCAGTAGGCTCCACATATGATACGGTTACGATCAGAGTCCTATGATCGGGTGGTTGCTGCCAAATTGTACCATTATATTACGGTCATGACTGTAGCCCGTATATTCTCCAATGACTCAGCCCTTTGAGTTATGAATGATATGGTATATTTGATAGACATAAACCCCTTTTGTTAGTTAAGGTAGAATTAATATTGTTTACTTGGATAAACACCACCCCAGGTCTACAAGGATTACTTGGACGACACAACTAATAGCTGTTGACAAGGATCCTTCGGTCAGGTTGGATTGACTACCTACTCTTACTAAGTAGACTAGAGACCATGACAACCCGAGATGATGGAACTATGGGATCTAGATTAGGCACGTCATCATCCCACAAACCATAGCTTTAAGTTAAATAATGGTGAATTTCATAAATTTTAAACCCCAAATTTTAAACTCCACCCGCTGCTACTATACGCTACGCATTCAACGATCTAACAACTAGCCTTAATCGAAAGTTCTCTCTCAGCATTGGGAGGGGTAATTAACTATAGGTGTTTGCGCCTATAGGAAATCTGAAATCATATCTTAAGTCCTTACAAAAATGAGGATGAAATCTCTGGGTAGTGTCTTATATACTATTTCATTTGCCTTCTAAAAGTTTGATCGACATCTAAATCATACTCTCTTAATCGAGAGGTCGGTGACGAATTTTTGGAGCCCACAGATTTCTGGCGACTCCACTAGGGATTGATTTCTCTTTCCATCTTTGACTAGTCAAATTTGGAGTATAGTAGTAGTGAAGTATAAGTAATCAAAATTAAAATTTAGTCATAAAATGAAATCTCTAATGAACATAATAGTTTGTTGAGTATGATTTTATTTGCTTGAAATTTTCTTTTGAATATGTTATTTTATTTTTGTTCTGTTGTATCTCTGCATTTTGAAAATATGGGATAAAATATTTATTCCTAATTATTCATCCCCATCTTTCATTTGTGCAGATGGATCTTCAGAACTCTCCATTCGTTGTGAAGCTGAGTTGCGGGTCTAACATCCATCTGGCTAATGCTATCATCAACACTGGAGATCCTGGAGCTACCATTCAATTTAGTAGTGTGGACTTTCTAGCAATCACAGCTAAAGCTAATGTCACATCAATCCAGGATACATCTGCACGTCGGGTACATCAGCCCATGCAATAGAGAAAATTTACTTAAGTAGTTACTGCTAAAGCTCCCCAAAAGAGAGCGCCTGTGTTTCAAAGATTGGGATATTCTGACACTCTGAATATGAAGAGAACTGTTGTTGGGCAGAAAGTTTCAGTCTTCCCTGTAAACACCACTATGTCAATTGAACCTTTTGTACCAGGAAAGCATGACCATGAAGCTTCCTCGTTTGGAGGAAAATTAACAAGAAGTCAGAGAAGAAGGATGAATGGTGAACTACGAGCTCAACAACTATTGCCTGAACAACATGCTATACAATTAGCCTTAGAACTAGAAGCGAGTATTCTCACCCAGAATAAATTCGAGAACCTGAAATGGGTAAAGAGGAATAGCTCTACTAGTGAGCTGAAGCAATCTTTTTGGGACTGACCACTACAACAAGCTCCGGTTCCCCAAAATAAAAATCCTAAAACCTTATCTACTATACTGCATCGAGTGCTAAAGGTTGCCAAGGAAACATGCCTAATGAAAAGAAGAGTCCAAAGGCTTGTGATAATCGAAGCTGATAATGTTTCATCTAGTAGACTACCACTTATTGTGGGAACTCATGACCATTTCTAGCAAATCCCGTATGTTGAACATCAAAGTGTGATAGCCCAATCATATATCCGAGAATCCACTTTCGAGATAGAAGTGCAAGCAAGCTTGGAGGCCAAGGCCCTAAAGAGAAATTGTTGAAAATAAAGGAAAAGACGTGACATGTAGTTCGCACTCCCGAAAATCCACCAATGATAAGAACCGATAAAAATGAGTTCAAAAGAAGAAATCTTCTAGTGATGAATTACAAGATGGTCGACACCTAGGTGAATATTCCAGGGAATCTCATCGTTGGTCAACTGAATCTCCACAAAGGAAAGTTGACTTTGATCATAGCCCTCAGATTGAAGAGAGGTTTGTCTCGAATCTAGAGCCAAAAATTCATTGGAGGTGACATTCTGAAGTCAGATTACAAGAAGATGAAGAATATGATGATGATACTATAGAAGTGGAAGTAGTGTATGTGGTACAACACGCCGAAGAACCATCTAGTGCACGATAGCACCAACATAGACGGCATGGAGTTGAACCTCCTATTCATATTGAAGAACCAGCTCTTAAGCAAATAGAAGGAGGAGCTTTAAGCATGTCCTCAGGTGATGAAGAGGAAAAATAACTAAAAAGGGAAGAGGATAACTTTTTCTTTACCGACACTACCACGTTAGCCCAAATGCAGAAACAAATGCAACAATAGATGAAGGCAAAGGATAAGGAGATCATTCAGCTAAATGCAAAGATGAATCAAATGATGACACAAATAAATGTAATGTTGCAGATGATGCAGAGAAATGCAGCAACAGTGCCACCATCTATTCCACCTATCAATCATCTGACAGCTAATACTACATCTGTTGATCCACCAGTTGACTCAGTGCCTCAAGCTTCCGGAGCGCAGAGTGCACCCGAGGGGAGAAATGGAGTCAATCAACTAGCTCCTCAACCCATCCCTCAAGATGTGCTTAACATATCTAAGCTCGTGACAGCAAGTTAATTGGAATTAATTATAAATGAAAAGATCAAAGCTGTCATTACCGCTGATCAGGTAGAAAAATTGGTAAGCAAAGGTTGTCCATACCCGGTATAGTACGATCAAGTGTCATACCCTAAGGGTTTTTCAGTGCCTAAATTCAATACATTCAATGGCACTGGGAACCCCGGGCAACACCTGGTGCAATTCAAAGCAACATGTGACAATATAAGAGGCAATGATGCACTACTATTCCGCCAGTTCGTTAGTAGTTTAACCTCAACAGCTTTTGAATTATACATTGAATTGCCTAATGACTCGGTCAAGATTTTTGTTGAATTAGAGATGATGTTCGTCAAGAGATTCACCAGTGCAATTGAAAGGATTATAATTGCTGACCTCGCCTTAGAACGAAGAAGGAAAGACGAGTCAATGACTAAATATATTTCACGTTGGCGAAACATGAGCATGAAATGTGAACAATAGCTAGAAGAGGAACATGCAATCCAATTGTTGATGGGTAACATCGATGATAAGATGACACCATATATGTGCATGGCCTCTATCTCAACATTTCAAGACTTATTAGACCGAGTGAAAAAGTTTGAAAAGTTGAATCCTTAAAATCTGAGGGTCACTCAAAAAAGGTGAAGATGAATAAATTCTCAGACTTAAGGAGGATTGAGTCTCACACAACCTCCTATAACTCGAGTAGTGGGAAGCGAGCAACTTACAATATTGATCGAGAAAAATAGCCCGCTTATATGGATGAAAGGGGGAAGCAGTCAGTTAACTCCCAATCAAAGCAATCAATGAGAGATGATGAGCGAGTGCACCCATGTCTGAAAGACAAGATGAGTAAGGAACACTCTTTCAAGAGGGAGAGTATAACTAAGCTATTCTGCTAAGTGCTTCAAAATCCAAAAGGCCCGAAGAGTCAGGTCAAATTGACAATCCAAAATATTGTCCATATCATCGAGTAATTAGCCATTCGATTGAAGATTGCTATATTTTTAAGGATTGGCTGGAGAGAAAATATAAAAATGGTGAATTCACACTATCTCATAGTGCTCTCGTTCATCCTAAAAGAGAATCTATCAGGGTGGTTACGTCAACTTCAGTACCATTGATGAAAGTGAAGAAAAAGGAAAAGCAATACAAGATGAGAAATGGGAGACAGTAGTCTCTAAAAAGACCGTGAAAATGTTGAAGCAGTGAAAAGGTGTCTCTAGTGTTAAATGGAAATCACCACTTGAACCTATATTGGACTTAAAAGAGATGCCTAAACCAAGCATTTTAGCTTATCAATGACATTTCGATAAGGCTACTTCATCACACCACGAGGAGCAGTCTACTAAATGTAGGCCTCATAAGTCAAAGAAGTCGGATAAGAAAAAGAAGATCAATAAGAGAACTATAATTTAAAAGATCATCAATAATCTAGAGGAGTACCATCAACCGATGAGACAGATTATCAGGCTGCCAATTACATGTCAGGACTTCATATCACTAAGTCAAATGAAGAAGGAAATAATGATAAAGACTCGCTTCCCAGAGAGACATGTCGAGCTATTTCGGTGGTGTCGAATAGCCCCAATGCGATCCATGCCTGGATAATTGGAATCAAACAACTTTGAAAAATGCAATATGCAAGAGCGAATGAAAGAAGTTTGTCTCACCAAGCAGGAGAATTCCTAAGTCAATAACATCAAAGTCATGTCTGATGGTGCAACAAGTAGAAGACAGTTCAGAAGAAGATTTATGTTTTCTTAACTAAGATGAGTCTGAGCCTTCAAAGACATCCCAAATGACCCGCTTGAAGCCTGACAGTGACTCTAAAGCATCTGCACAGTCCTCCGGGGTAGATGGTGACTTTGAAGGAGCTACCTCATATGAAGAGTCTGAGTTGAATAAAGCAGTCTAAGTGCAACTAAGGTGTGGCAAGATACTACCACCTCCATTAAAGAAAGGGCTATTAAATAAGCACAAAACCAAAAATGAAGACAAAAATATTGAAGTTATTGAAGATATCATCCCCAAAGACCCTAGAAGAAAGCAAATTCAAGTGGAGGAATTGATTATAATATCCTATCACATCTGAGAAATATCCCTACACAACTGAGTGTGTACGAGGCTCTCTTAATATCGAAGGATCTCTGAGAAACGCTGATTCGAGCTCTTAAAGATCCAGAGAGATATGAAGCTTATTTCGCTAAACGATGCATGACTGAAGTTTTGCAAGCTCAGGATCTTTCAATGATCACTTTATCGAAAAAAGATCTTATGCTTGAGACAGCGAAACATAACCATCCATTATATGTAATTGCAGAAAGTGATGAAATTATAATTAATCGAATTCTGATTGACCCAGGTTCATCAGTAAATCTTATGAGTTTGCGAGCACTTAGTTGATTGTCCATAGACATTCAGCATCTTGAATGAGATAAATTGATGGTCCATGGCTTCAATGAAATGGGGCAGAGGACTCTCAGATCTTTCATTCTACTGCTTAGGTTTGAAGAACTCTATACCCAAGCTAAATTTCATGTGATAGATGCTGACACCTCATTCAAAGCTCTATTAGGTCATCCTTGGCTCCATGAATATGGTATGATTTCATCTACTCTACATCAATGTATGAATTACATAAGAGATGGAGCAAAACACAAGATTCTTGTCACTATTCAACCATTTACAATTCATGAGGTAAAAATTTATGAGGATGCAAAGTATTTTCTTTCAAAAGAATGTAAGTCTCAGCAATCTATAGCTTCAACTTCAAAAACTATGAAGCAACCCAAAGAAGAGATGGAGCAAAAAGGAAGAAAGAAAGCTACATTAAATCTCTCTAGAACTTATGACACATCACCAAAGCTGAAGAGGCATGTTCCTCATTTGGGCAGTGATACAAAAGGAGAAGAAGATATTCCAGTTGAACTCAAGGAAAAATGTGAGCCTTCAACAAAAGCAAATGAGATAAATTACTCTAATTCCAATTATGATTTCGAGTCTATCTATGCAAGTGAAGTTCGATGTGTCTCTTATAGAAGGGTTGTTAATCTATTAGTATCAAACAATTCATTCGTAGTTACACCGGTTCTTCCCCAATATTTCAAAGAAGTCATGTTGCACGATGTTCACAATATTGAGTAACTAAAAATCTTTTATGTACCTCCACTACCTAGGAGCAACAGATTGGGAACTTCATTCTATAGATCTGAAGAATGTCAACACTATGATTCTGAATGGCTTATTCAGTACTCAGAGTTTGAAGAGGTGGTACCCACCAGAATGTCGAGATATTATCCTCCAAAAATCTGAAAGATTATGCATAAACTTGGAATCGATATTAGAACTAATAGATGGCGAGCTCTCTTCTTTGATAACTTATGGAGTTCAAAGAGTCAACATACCTCTAAAAGAAGCGATAATTATACCACTAAGGGTCTTGGATACATCTAATAAAAAAATCATCAAAGGAACACTTGTTATACAGTAATTGAAAGTGAGATTAAAACCGAAATTGAAAATGAAGATGACTTTTGTGAAGTCATTCTCACAATCAATGAGGAAGTAGAAGCCAAACTAGCACCTAAAGAACTTGAAGAAGGTGGGCAGACGTCTACCATGGATGAGTTGAAAGAAATTAATTTGGGGGCCGAAGAAAAATCTCGTCCAACCTTCGTTAGTACCCTTCTTCCTAATGATAAGGTTGAAAAAAAATAAAAATATTACTTTGTGAATTCAGGGACTGCTTTGCTTGGACATATTCTGAGATGCCTAGCTTATACCCTGATGTGGCAATTCATAAGCTAGCTATCAATTTTGATTCAATACCAATCAAACAAGCTCCTAGAAGAATGAGATTGGATGTTGAGGAATAAGTGATCATGGAAACAAAAAAAACTAATTGAAGCATGTTTCATTCATGTGGAGAAGTATGTAGATTGGATAGCCAATATTGTTCCTATAAAGAAGAAGAATGGTCAAATTCGAGTCTGCATCGACTTTCGAGATTTAAACATGACATGCTCAAAAGATGATTTTATGTTCCCTATGTCAGAATTGCTAGTGGATAACACCTCCAACTATGTCATGTTCTCTTTTATGGACGGATCATCGGGCTATAATCAGATCAAGATGGCTCCTGAAGATAAGAAACACACATCATTCAAAACACCAATTGGTATTTATTGTTACACAGTCATGTCGTTCAGATTGAAGAATGCTAGAGTTACATATCAGAGGGCCATGACACGCATCTTCGATGAGTTGATTCATCAGAAAGTAGAATGCTATGTTGATGACCTCATCGTTAAAAGCATTTATTGAAAATATCATCTTGAGGATTTAAGGATTGTCTTTGAAAGGATCAAAAAATATGATCTCAAAATGAATCATCTCAAATGTGCTTTTAGTGTTTCCTCGGGAAAGTTTCTTAGGAATTATGGTGAAATTTTATTTTCACCTTCATCTATCCTTTTAAAGAGGATAAATGAAAACAGAAATATACGCCTTTTGGGATGCCATGCAGATTCGTAGATGTTCTTATTAGGGTGATCGGGTATGACATTGAGGAAATGTGTCTATCTCGAGAGATAGAAGTCACCACCCTACAATGGACCTAATCACCTCAATAAGGACTCCTAAAGATTATGGGTCTTCGAAATGTACCAGAGATTCTTCCCCTACTTTACATGGAAAAGTAAAGTAGGATTTATTTTAAACTGTGTTCATTAAGTTCCCTATAAAGGTAAACCCCCATAGTTAATTACATCCAAAGGAACAAGATTCCTTAGGAATACTCTCGATTAAGGTAAATGACCATTATCTCCAAAGATTTTGAAAAGGTAGGACTATCAATTGGTTGGTTTATTTTTAGAAAATTAAATGGGATCGATCAAGAGGAGAGAGTTCTTACCAAAGCCAAATGAAGATAAGTAGGGGATGCTTAGGATACTAGGAAGCCTAGTAAGAACCCCAAACTATCCAATGATTGGGTTTTACATTTTTGAAATTGAATTGATTTATTTGAGTTGAAATTTTTTTTATTAGAAATCTAGGGCTTACAATTCTATAATACAAGGTTATGGAAATGCCTAAGAGGAGGATTTGTGTTTATGGTTTGCAAAGGGGAGAAATAACCTCAGAACCTAAATCTAGGGAGCATTGGCGAGGGCTAAAAGCACAACCTAAATCTAAGACAAAAATAGATATTTAGTTTACCTCCATATGAGAGCATAAACCACCTGACTGTTAGACTTACAACCTCTTGGGGGTGGCCACCAACTAACTCCTATGATTTTAAAATATGTAGGCAAGTCATATGTTTATTCAATATAGCAAGGTTATTATTTATTTAGAATGTGATTAAGTCCTTAAACACACTCCCTAAGAGACTAGATCATGTAAGGGTATGAATAATGACTTAAATCTAATGCAAATTTTTCACATGTTTTATTTATATTTTGGACAATCAATTTGACACAGGATTTAGGATTCATATGCCTAATGCATGAGAAATTAGATTATGGGCCAAAATCAGCAAGATAAGGAGGTGTGTTTCCACCATGGCTCTCATAGGTCAAGCCAAGTTCTCTGGCAAAGGTGGAAGACCTCCAATCAAGAGTGAAACAATATGCTTTTTATGCATGATGTGAGAAAAGTAATACAACATCCAGTTAAGGGGTTACTAATTCTTTTATCTTGTTTTATAACATAAGCTTTAGGTGAGGTTATGAGTTGTTTATTTTTAGCTTGAATTGATCAGTTTGGTAGAAATTTATTTTTCTAAGAGCCTAATCGTCATCCAGGTCATACATCAAAGCAAGGAAGAAACTAGGAAAAGATGTCATCTTAATACACAAGATAAACAAAAAAATTAAATATTTTATAAAGCTAGCGCAAGAGAATAAAATACTATTTGTGGTCGGGCTCCACCGCACAAACCCAAAAAAAATAAATTGAGTAGCCGAGCTCTACCCTTATACAACTCGGATTACAAATGAATTAAATATAATCAAATAAGGAAATTCATGTTATGGGGGGTCTTCATTCTTCATTTCTTCTTTCTTCTTTCTTCTTCTTTTCTTCTTTCTTCTTTGGTTCATTCTTTTGGATGGTTGGAATGTGGTTGCTCCAGAGGCTTCATATGATACATAAGATGAGATCTTATGACTAATGCTCATACTAATTCCCCATAACAATCATTCCAAAATCCTAATTGTAAAAGTACATGACAAGGGAAAAAAAGTAAATCTAACTAAAGCCTGCAAAACAGAGATTAGCTAAACAAATCATACAAATCCTAAGCATGTGTATTAGACTTATTACCCCACACATGGGTAACCAAGTCCACCTGGCCTATTGGATTATGCTTAGGGGTAAAAGTACCTGCACAACAAAAGCAATTATATTTTATTACAACACCTTTTAAGCACAATCCCCTGTAGAAGATAATGATTAGACTAAACCATCCTATCATTCATTCTACGTACATTCATCATAACATCCAGACTAAAATATAACATCACAAAATAAAAACAAAATACCAAACCATGCACCACCCTGACCTGAAGCTAGAAATGGTGACTTAGCTTAATGTGTGTGCTTTAAAAGGTTTGTGTGGTATGCTTAACTATGGCTTTAAGGTTTAAATTTTCTATGTGAAAATGTTCAACTTAGATGGGTAGTTTCATTTAAGTTGTTTAGTTGCTTTGGTTGATTTTATTTTGTATCTTTGGTTTGGTTTAAGTGAATCATACAATTAATTACTAAGTTATAAAGAGAGAGAAAGGAGAAGAGAACTTCTCTTTCCTTCCCTATCTTAAGTAATTTCTAAAGTAGATTCATATTTGATTTTATTTAGTGAATATTTTATTATGTATTTTACTTAATCCTAAGTTTAGATTTTCCTTAAACAAACTTATTCAAAAAGAAAGGAATTTTAAGATTAAGTAAAGTAAATTAATATCACAAAACACACATCATTTCATTTCTTTTCCAACATATATAACTTGCATACGGATGAATCTTAAGCATATCTATACATACAAATGAGAATGTTTAGCACACTTTCATGATAAATGCTAAATGATATTACTTAAGAAAATTTGGATGCTTTATGATGCATGATTTTCATTAAGTAGAAAAGAAGGATTCTTTTATCTATTCATATGCACATTTATATGTATGAAAGGCATAAGTGAGTACGGTGTCATTGTTAGCACCAGGGGTGTAAGGTACAAGACCTACTTAGGGCTACCTAAAGCCTCGCAATCCTATGGTTGTCCAAACTAATATACGACTTTCCTTAAATACATATGCATGCACAAAAGAGATGAATGGAAAAAGAAATATGCAAAAATTTATGTTTGTTTGTTTGATTTGTTTATGCACTTTATATGTGTAAGTGTAGATGTCCTTCTTAAGTAATAGCATATGACTGAATAGGAATATATTTAAGCAAGTGTTGTATTCTTTTCAAATGAACTATACACTTTGTCAAATCCTATTCAAAACTATGCTAAAAGAAAAGAGAGAGAAAAACCACACTATGCACATCTTTAAATTTTTACTCACATGTAAGCTTATAAATAATTATAAGTAGCATACCTTTCAGTTTTGATGTTTGGTTCATAAGCTTTGAACGTAATTTTGGATTTAATAGTGATAATAGTCATTCATATCCTTACATTAGCCAAAACATACAATTTGACATAAAGGAAATATTTTATTTTAAATTTGATTTTTTAAAAGGCATGAATGCATGTTTTTCATATGACATACACATTTAAAATATTAGGAAAGAAATGAAGTGATGAAAGCATATAAATTCATTGACCCTAATTAATTTCTATAGATAATCCTATGAAATAAAATTATTTAAAGCAAATCAAATTTGTTTTAAAGAGAGTTTGAATTTTGTTTGAGTTTGATTCCAATTTGAGAAATGTGAGATGATTTTGTTGGTCCTAACCCATTCTCCCATGTGTATGATGTTTTAGTTTAATTTTTAGGTGATTGAATCAATTTTATGCTTTGGTTAGATTAAGGTGTGAATTAAGTGTATTAATTATCCCTTACCTACACTACTTTAACATACTTAATTAAATAATTATGAGCCAAAGATATGTTATAAAACCACACAAGGAATTTAAATCAGCAATGCACCTAGGAAAGAAAAGGAGCCTAATGCAATTGGCTCATAATTAGTGATTAATTAAGTTAAAGAATTTAATTTAAGCCACTTAGGTTGTTGAACACCTAAGCATCTACCCAAGATGGATTGATTAAGTTCCGGAATGCTTTGAAAATTTTATCAAAGTAATTAAGCAAGTGATTAGAGGATTAGCCCTTAATTAAGTTTAGATTAAGGAAGGAAAGGGATTTAGGGAATGGCTTAGGAAAAATTCTCTGAACCCATTCCATAAACCTCTTCTCTATTTAAGCAAAATTTAATTAACTTAATAAAGGGACTAAACCACTATTCATATGCTTAATTATCCTTAATTACATAAAGAGAGTTATTAAGGATTCATAAATTGATCTCCCTAATTAACCCATCAATAAATCCCAAGAAAATTAGGGGAGGCAGAAGTCATCCCCTGAAATGTACATGAGAAGTTTGAAATGAATTAATGAAATAATTAGAGAGTAATTAGGGTTATTAAGTTTTCATTGAAACCCTATTAAGGAAAATACACTATTCAAAATCTAGTGGAATTAATTTTTGAATATTCTCCTCTGAAATATCTTTCCAATGCTTTTTTACTTTATATTTTTATGATTTTTCTAGAATTAGTTATGCTATTTTGAAGATTCAACCATTAAGGATAATTAATTAAATCCCTAATTAAATAGCTAATCCTATCGGCGCCACGTGGAGGCTGACGCAGCACACGCTTTCCATATGGCACGATAGGAGAGGCCACTTAAGTTGTCACATCAGGGTGCCGCACCAGCGGCGACGCTAATGCGCTTTTTCCTCACCCGTTTGATCTAGATCGGACGGTTGAGATCGAGCCCGCATTATTAAGGGATAAATCAGATATTCCTGTGTGTCTTGATCATGGTCGTAAATCCAAAATGTGCGGATGGACGACCCATGATCCATCACTGAATTTCTCTACGGGAAGGTTAACCATCCACCTTCCATGACATGATCCGAGCTCGATTGAGCTTGGATTGAACCCAAATTCAACCCACATCATCTAAGAGTAAAGGGGAGAAGATCTAACGATCAAATTCTCATGAGGTGAGAATATCTTTCACAAAGGACCACACCATGGCTAGTTTAAGCTTGGTTTATGGGCATACCTCACCGGAGGCTATCATCGGCGCTCGAATTCTTTGAGGTAGCTTCATCTAGTGGAGACGAAGCCCTGTTGAAGATTTAAGATGATTTGGTTGAGTGGATCTTCCTATGGACCAAGCTCTCCTTCAATTGGGCTCGACCTTGATCAAGGGCACTCTTCCTGTGGCTTGAGGACTTGGATTAAGATTTAGGCAAGTTCGATTTGATCCTCTCAAGAAGCTTGCAAGAGGAATTGAGCTCTAATGAAGAGTTGAGTGAGATTGAATTTCACTTGAACTCCCCTGTTTCAGTTTGAAGAAATTCAAAAATGGGGAAATGGAAAATGCTTAGGAAATCTTGGGGGAGCTTGGAATCACTTCCTCTGAGTTCCTATGCTTCAATCGAATAGGAGAGAATGCAATTCAAGTGAAATTAGGGGGTGTATATCTCCCCCTATGTGAATCATGGCCGCAAGCTCTCATGCCATTTTGATCCAATACACCTCATGCAATGGGTTTGTTAGGCTATTAAGAGTGGCATGGCATTTGGTTTTAGGTGTGGAGTGGAGTAATGAAGCTCCCATGTGCTTGAAATGAGTGGAGGAAGGATTTCCATGTGCCCATGTTCAAACAAGTGGTCAGTTTTAGCCTTAGGTTGGGTTGGGCTGACCCAAACCCATTGGGTCATGTGCACCATGTCCATTAGTGACCATTTGGTGCACTAAGAAGATGCCAAGTGTCCATGAAAAGGAATTGACCAAATTCCAAGTGGTTTTGATTTTAGGTTACCCCATGGCCTAGGGGTAAAATGGTCATTTGGCTTGGATTTCAATTTGAATATGTTTGGCATGATTGAAAAATGGGTTGGGCCAAGTTTCAATGAATCTGAAGTTAGTTTGATATGATTTGACTCATTTTGACCCATTTAGGTCAAAATGGGTCAACTTGGGTCAAGTTGTCCAATTGATCAAATTAGGTCAAACCAATAGTAGGTCAAGTTCATATGACCATTTGAAATATTTTGGCATCATTGTTTGGTTCATTCTGATTTATATTTGAATTTGGTTCATTTGATTTTATTTAGGTCAAATGGATCAAGTTGACCAATTTGACCCATTTGACCTATTTGGGTTAGGTCATAGGTTGGTTTATGTTTGGTTGATCATTTGAAATGGATTGGTATCTTTGTTTCCAATCAATTTAGTTTATATTTGATTTTGGCTCAACATGACCTTTTAGGTCAAGTTGGTTTAACTTGGGTCAAGTGGCCAATTGGGCTAGGTTAGGCTCAAGTGATGACTTGGTCAAGTTCAAACATTGATCATGAGTGAGTTTTGATCAATGGTTTCAATCAATTTGGCCAATGGTGGATTTTGGCTAGTTTAGGTTTCATTTTAGCTAAGTGTTGACTTGGTCAACCCTTAAGTTTGACTTGGTTTGACCCAATTTGAGTGGTTGATCATCTCATGATGATTGTTGCTTACAATGTGAGGTATAGTTGGGCTTAGTTCAATCTAATTTGGGTAGGATCAGAATTTGGCTCAAAAGGGGTACTTTAGGTCACTTTGGGTCAAGTGAGCCTACATGGGTCAAATGACTTGGTCAAAGCTTGATTTGAGTTTGATTGAACTCACATATGAACTTATGACTGAAATATAAATCCATTTGCAAGTGATTTGAAGTC
Organism: Cymbidium sinense; assembly: GCA_021442155.1. Taxonomy (NCBI): domain Eukaryota; kingdom Viridiplantae; phylum Streptophyta; class Magnoliopsida; order Asparagales; family Orchidaceae; genus Cymbidium; species Cymbidium sinense. The sequence goes on from CM038215.1 coordinate 142,162,836, forward strand.
AAATGAGTTTTGATTCATTTGATAATTTCAAGTTCAAAAGGGTGAACATGAGTTTGACTTGGGTTTGATTTTTTGAATTTGGTTTTGGTTTGATGATTGAATTTTGTATTTATAATTGGATTCATGATTGAAGGATTGATTGAATCATGAAGAAAAATCAAGGGTTTGGCTTGATTTGAATTGGATTTGGCTAAGTTCAAGACTTTGACTTGAAAGGCTTAAGTTGAATTTTGAGTATATTTGAGTTTGAGTTTTGAATTGATTTTTGGATTGATGAATTTATATTTCATTTATATTTGAGAGTATAAATGTGATTATAAATGGGTTATGAGAAAATTTCTTGAATTTGATTTGATTTAGATTTGATTTAGGCTAAGTCCATAAGAGGGAATCAAAAGGGAACAAATTTTTGGAATTTGGATTTGATTTTTTGGGTCTAGTTTAATTGATTTGAATTTATATTTCATTTATATATATGAATATAAATGAGAATATAAATGGGTTGTGAGAAAATTCTTTGAATTTGAATTGATTTAGATTTGATTTGAGCTAAGTCCATGAGAGGGAATCAAAGGATTTAAGAAAGATTTTTTAACTTGGATTTTCAACCATAAGCAACAATCATTTGGAATTAATTTGAGTTTAAGAAAATCAATTAAGTTGGAATTGATTTAAGTTTTGTTGTCAATTTAATTTGGAGTTTGGAGTTAGTTTGATTTGGAGTTTGACTTGAAGAGAGGAAGTGAGAAATTTGGTTCAAGCTAAAGGATAGGAAAATTTTCCTAACACCCATAAGGTATAACCTATTCCTATGACTAACTCTTCAAAGTCTCTAGGGTTAGGTTGAGTGTTTACCTAATCACTAGATGTGTCTTAAAACTAAAGAACTCTTAAAGTCTAAGAGAAGTCCTATGTCTAAGATGGAGGGGTTGAGAGCTCATCCTAAAAATGAGGTTAACGAAGGGCACCCAATAGGTGGGGTGTGACTGACAGGGAACACCACACATATTGATGTTGACCAAAATGATCAACAACACCAAGCGATCACAAGCACTAACAAATGGTCTACTCCCCAGCAAGGTGTAGAAGGAATCCAGAGCTTAGTGCAATGTGACTACTCATGTCAAGGACATAAGAGAGGGAAGGAGGAATCCACTAAGGATAGAGTATGTGAACCTTCCACAAGGGAAATAGGTTCAAATCATTCACAAGAGGATGAGAGGTTTGATTTGATTTGATTTGTGGATTATCTTGATTTGATTGACTCCACTGGGGGAGGTTGATTGGATTTATTTTGTTGAATTTATTTTGTTTGTTGTTTAACTCCACTGAAGGAGGAGGGTTGAATTCATTTTGGCTTTTTAGATTTTAGATTTTGAGATGGGCCCTGTTGGTTTGTGATGGATTGCACTGAGTAGGAGCCATGGAGGCCAAGACTTAACTTAGATTTACCAATCCAAAAGGGTAGTCTACTAAACATATAGTAAGACTAGCCAACCAAAGGGAATGCCTTTTGGTGTGTAGCAGTTGTACTATGAAGAAAGCATAATAGACTTACATCCTCCAAAGTAGGGATCAGTTGCTAGGGTGATCCATTGGCAAGGCAACAGATCGAATCCAACCTAGGGATGACTATTGAGTGAATGCTGCTGGGAGACTTAGATCAACTCAAAGATAATCAAGATTAATTTTATTTTTTAATTATTTTGATGGATCCCATCGGTTTGCGATGGACTGCACTAAGTAGGGGTCATGGTGGCCTTGGGCTAACTCAGATTTACCAGTCCAAAGGGAGTAGTCTACCAACCACAAGGTAGAATTATTTAGGAGTGTGCATTCGGTCCGATTGGACGGATCGGTTTTCTAATTTGCTAATCCATTCGGTTTGAAATTCATAATCCAAAATCCAATCGTATAAGATTTAATATAATAACCAATCAATCCAAAAAAAAGTTTGATTTTCGGTTCGGTTTTTTAAAACCAAAATAATTAAAATAAAACAAATGTTATTTAATTAAAATGATATATTTGACATTTCAGAATTCATTTTATCATTTATGATTTATATTTTTGAAATAGAAATACTCATATTTTTGAAAAGGTTTATTTTTTTGAATTATGATTTGAAAGACTTTGTCACTTTGTATTTAATAAATAAATAAATATTAAATTTATTACTTAAAAGGCACTAATTAACTCACACAACACGTGTAATGTAATAAAATATATTTCTTAAAGAAACTTGTTTCAAATATCTTTTCTTTCACACCATTTTAATAGCATAACACATTTTCTATTAAACCAATAAAATTTATATGCTAAAAAAAAAAATTTTCAATTGCAATATTAGTATATTACAAACATTCATAAACATTCCACATTTAAAAAGAATTATAATTACATATCGCAATAAACATTCATAAACATAAAACATTCATAAACATTTTCAATTTCTCTAATAGACTAATTCTCTTCCACATTTACAAAGGAAGCATGATCAAGATTGCCCATTTGTCCGCATTCGATGAAAGAGTTTCATTTTAACCTTTACATATTTCTTTTTCATTAAAATGATAATCTACAAAACACATATAAGTAGTTATTAAACTTTGATAAGCAATAATATTAAAAGATTTAAAGATCTAATCATCGACTAAAATAGGTGGAAAGCAATAAATATAACAAATACATAAATGTAAGAACTTTTAAGAAAAAAAACGACTGAAGTTTACAGTGGGTGCTTAATGGCAATGCTCATAGTTTCTGATTAATGACTTGAAATAGGAAATTAAACAAAAGAGAGAATAAAAAAATGAAAATAAAATTCAAAAGAAAATAAAAGCTCAGGCTCAGTCAAAAAATTACTAAGAGCAACAGAATATGTGAGCATCCAAACTCCAAATTGGAGGGTTACAATCACATACAATGCTACCAGCAGTAGTAAATGAAATATAACATCAAAGCCATCAGCCAAAATCACCAAACATTCCCAATGAACAAAACACGCCTCTGATTAGTAAACATTAAACAACTCCACCAGATCTAGCATAACAAATTACAAAATAATTCAGTACTCCATTGACTTTCAGATTTCAGCCGATAACAAAATGGAATTGCATGTCAATAGATAACTGATAACAGGATAAGTGATAAGTCGGAGCAGAGCAATCCATGCTCACATTCATATTTTAGCAAATAACATCAAAACCATCATCTTTTATAAACCCTAAATAGTAAACAGGTTCATTTATCAAAAGGGAAACAGACAACACCCAACAGCCAACACCCAACATCCAACACCCATCAAAGAGAGGAAACAGGAAAGCCAAAATCTATAGGGAAACAGCTAAGACCCAACAACCAACATCCAGAAATAACCATCAAAGGCTCAAAGCCACCACCAATGTAGCAGAAAAAAAACCAGTAGAATTTAAGCAGTTGTTAATAAATGAAAATGAAAACACCAAGATCACTTTTGTATGTCTCTGTTCTCACCTAAACATTGGTATTACATATTATGTTAATTTACCTTCCCAAAGACATAACTTATATGAGCGTCACCAACACCAATGAGAGAGAACCACCAAAACCGGAAAGACCCCAAAGGCAAAATCTCCACCCAAAATCCCAAATAGGCTAAATGGCTAATAGCAAAGCTGCAAAATAGTAGAATATAAGCAGCAACAGCCAACACCCAACAGAGAGAGGAAATAGGAAAGCTGATACTGAAATCCATAGGGAGACCAAGAGGGCATCTAGAACCAGAAATAACCATCAAAGCCACCACCAATGCAGGCTATGTAGCAGCCAGCAGGAAAAAACACCACATCCTGATCCAGCACCACCGAGTCACCGACCAAGATGGCAAGAAGCAAATACCAGGAAACACCGAAACAGCCAACAATACATTGTTAACACATAACAATCATAACATGGTGGAAGATGACTTTAAGTCTTTAACATTCAATACAAATAGCAAAATAAGTAAGACTATAAGAGGGATTCAATACCAATAGCCAATGTAGAATAATAGAAGCATCAAACATCCAAGGCAAGATAACAACCAATCCCAAGTCACCAAGCCATGGAGACTGAGAGAGCCACAACCAGTCGAAACCAGGAAAAGGAAAACAACCAAATAAAATTGAAAAAAACCAAAGCTAAGCAAATCCTTAAGAGTTAAGAGGCCATTAAGTTTAGGGAAAATAGCAACAATAGTAGGCTAGCCGCTAACTTGTATCTGTATTTGTATCTGTATGACTATATCATTTCAATTCTTTACCAAAAGGTTGGATCATCTATAACCTTTGATAGATCTGAAAGAAAAAGAATTAATGCATAATATAGTATGGTAGTGATGTATGGCTGAAAAAAAAAGTGTTGTAACTAATTAGAAAAGTCTTAAAGATATAACAATACCTTCATCAAATTTATCAATGTCACGAATGTTCTCCTCAACATTGACTGGCTCATTTGTCCACTTTGCTCTTATCCAATCTTGGGCACAAATAAGAGCTTGCACTATTTTAGGAGATAAAGAGCTCTAAAAGCATCTAACACGACCACCAGTACTAAAAGTAGACTCAGAAGCTACAGTTGATATAGGAACAACCAAAATATCTCTATCCATTTGAGATAAGATGGGAAACCTTGGAGCATTAACCTTCCACCATGTTAAAATATTAAAGTCATCTTGCATAATTTTAGAGTCTTCAGCCAAGTATTTATCTAAATCTGTTTTACTCTCAAGATCATCTCTCCCATAATTATGCGTCTTAAACTTCTCAACCATCATGTACTTTCTCCCCATCCCTTGGATCATGATGGCTTAATTGGCTTTCAACAATATTTTGTCTTATCTCAGAGCAATTTCATCTCTATTCTTAACTAACTTCATCTTATAATCATAGAACATATCATAGCAGCTAGACCTTATTGCTCGTGCCAAATTAGCCCCCTCCAAGCCAGGATACATATCCACTATAGCAAATTTAATATATCTAAGTTTGAACCTAGGATCAAGTACAACTGCAAGATAAATATTCATATTCATTTTATCAACACAACCCCAATACTTATCAAACTTTACTTTCATTTTCTTTGCCATGGTACTAACTTCAATATCATTATGTGATTCCCAACTTTGAAGCACACATTGGACCTCCGCAATCTCATGAAAGAAAGTGTTTGAAGTAACATATAAGGAACCAAAATGCTCGAGTAAGCTCATAAAATCTTTTTTGAATGTTACAAGCCTTCTTGCATTCTCCCAATCACCATCACATGGAACTCCACCTCCACCATCCACTTCCTTCTCCAACTCTATTCTAAATTGAGGATCAACCTCTTCATATCTCTCAAAAGCTTTTGAAAGCTTGATTTAACATCAGATATGTAGAATTCCACCTTGTAGGTACATCCAAACACAACAAGCTTTTGCTTTGTATTTTTTCAATTTCAATGCATTCTTTGAATTTTTTAAGTCTTGATGGAGACTACCTAATGTACCTCACTACTGCTCTTACACAGTGTATAGATCTACCAATCTCCTTAATTCCATCTTGAACAATAAGATTTATAATATGTGCAACACATCTCATGTGTAAGAACTTACAATCAAGAACACTTCCCTCCCGTTTAGAAAATTTCTTCTGCAAATGATTGATAATACCATTATTGGAGCTAGCATTATCAACTGTTATTGTAAATACTACATTAATACCCCAATCAATCAAACATCTCTCTACCTCCTGCCCAACAATCTCCCCTCTATGACTATATATGGGACAAAAATTAATGACTCTCTTATTTAACTTCCAATATTCATCAATATAGTGCACGGTTAGACACATGTAATTAATTCTCTGAATTGATGTCCATGTGTCGCTTGTCGAACAAATCCTAGTAGTTGAATCTCGTAATATTTTTTCAAAGCATTCTTCTCATCTAAGTAAAATTCAAAGCATGAGTGAGTGTCCAACGGAAGGTATTTTAAATATTGGGCAACATTGAGTCATAAAATATTTAAACCCATATCCTTCAACATGTTTGAATGGTAATTCATCCATAATAACCATGGCTGCTAAAGCTTTTCTAACAGCTTCTTGATCAAACTTCCAAGCTTTGAGACTTCCAGTTATTTGTTCACCTTTATCACTAAGTTGCAATACTAGTAGAGTTTGATTTTTTTTCCATATTATGAGGATTCTTCTGACATATAGATAAATATGTCCGTAAAGTTGTAGTACCATTAAGCTTTGTATCACTATGATAAGTCTTCCCACAATAGTTACATTTACTCATCTTTTCTCCAATGGAACTATTAAATTTAGTAAAGTGATCCCCCTTCGATCTTGGTGGTTGTCTTTCTTGTTCTCTTTTCAAAAGATGACTTGCTACTTGAAGCACTTGCAATACAATGGATATTATCTTGATTGATAGGTGTTTGATTTTGGAAAGAACCAATCATGCTAGAACTTTCTCCATAATGAGACATCTAATCAAAGTGTAAAGAGATCAAGTAAGAATAAGCCAAATGGAAGGATTAATAAGACTTAAGTATGACTGCTACCTTATTCTAATCGTAATAACAACAAATGACAAAAGAAATTTAAAAAAATAAGACAACTATCAAATAATTATATTTTCAATAAATTCTGTACTGTATAATTACATTATTATTCGTATTTGAAAAAAAGCTAATTTTACGTAATGGAAAGGTAATCCAAATTATAAAGATTGGAAAGAATACTACATATAAATATTCTCTCTGAAATGAGAATTGATATAAGGAAGATTGACCTCTCAGATTAATCTCAAACCCTCTCTTCCACTATTGTGAGTTTTGAAAGCTAAGGTATAATATTAAAAGAGTATTTGAGTGAGGCCAGTAAACTACCTCTCAAGCCTTGATTCCAATTCCAACAACTTCCTTGAACTCATATCATTTAAGCTCATATTATAGCCTTTAAACGAAGTTGGGGGGGCTACATGAGGTACCCTCTTCATTGCTTGATCGTTTAGATAACACATGCTTTTATAACTTACACCTTTATTTCATCAAGTAAATCTCATCAAGAGATTTTAATCAAGCTTAAAAATACTCAATTTAATTAAATAGATGAGAAGAAAATGATTTACCTCATTACCTGGCAAACTAATTTCAGCTCTAGCTTAATTTATATATACTAAAGTTTCAAATGATCTAATAAGCTAGAATATATCATATCAGGAATGATAAGAGCTGGTTATGCTTCAGCCTTCAAGCCTTAACATTCACATAAATCACATTTAGAATAAATTTTCCAAAATATAGAGAAACATGCTTTAAGAAAAACACTAAGACATAAGTTCAGAAAGACTGAAACTGAATTTATAACAAAAGTCACAAAATAAATCAGCCAGCAAACATAACAAAATAATCCATTACTCCATTCAGTTAATGGTACAATAAGAAATACCTAACACACCTCGCCCTCGCCCTCAATCGTAATAGTAAACAATTCAAACTCCAACTCTCCAAGTCTCCAAACTTCCAAAGTAGAAGCCACAAACAAAACACTAAACAAGTAAACAGAATAAAAAGAATCCATGAGAATCGAGAGAAAACCTGTTGCATTGCTGAATTTGAGAAGGAGGGAGAAGCAGCTAGCATGCTCTTGGATTCTTGTGAGAGAGAAGGGAGAAGTTGAGAAGAGAGCAGAAAATAGATGAACATAATGAAAATGTCCATAGTTGATAGCCCTACAATGAATAGTTGAACAGAATAGAAGTTGAAGATGAAGAGAATTAGAGAAGTAGCAGTAGAGATAAGACCATAAGACTGATAAGAGAACTCGATCAGAAGGGAATGCTGAATGGGGATTGGCGATTGCCATTTGCCGATTGCCTTTGCCCTTTGCCTTAGGAGTTTGGAGTTTGGCTTTTTCCCTTTCACCTCCCTAGGTCACTAATCAGGTTTTTGCATGGGGCACGAGCGCGAGCATGAACTGAAGGGCGATGGAAGCGCTAAGGCCTTCCTCCGAATATCCAGTTGGTTGTTAATTGATTTTGGTTTTTTAATATTATAAATTTTTAAATCCAATCCATAATTCAAAAATCAAAATTAGCTAAAATTAGATCCAAAATCCAAAATAAAATTTAAAAATCGATCCAATTTAAAAAATTCGGTTTGATTTTAAACGGATTTTCGGTTTAAACTGAATTATGCACACCCCTAGAACTATTCAACCAAAGAGATGCCTCTCGATTTGCAATGGTCAAGTTAGGAAGAAAGTGCGGTCTCACATCTTCCAAAATAAGGAATCACTAGGGTGATCGGTTGGCAAGGCAATAAATTGAACCCGACCTAGGGCTGAGTATTGAGTGAATACTACTGGGGGATTTAAATCAACTCAAAAATAGTCAAGACTAGTTTCATTTTTTTTAATTTATTTATTTTGATGGATTCAGTTGGTTTGCAATGGATAACACTAAGAAGGAGCTTATATTAGCCTAGACCTATCTTAGATTTACTGAACCAAAGGGAGTAGCTTTTTGGCCGATGGGAGAACTATCTGACCAAGGGAGTGACCTTTGGTTTGCAATGATCAATTCAAGGGAAGAAAGCTCAGGGACTCACATCTTCCACTATGAAAGACCACTAGGGTAATCAATTTCTTTGGGAAATGAATCGAACCTGATCTAGGGCTGGCCGTCAGTTTGTGACAGTCATGCTAGAAAGAATGTGTCATAGTCTTACATCTTCCAAAGCAGAATGAATGTCGAGGCAACCTGCTTGTGGCAAAATATATTGAACCCGACCTAAGGACGACTATGGAGTGAGTACAGACTTGGGGATTTATCTCAACTCAGGTAGTTAGGCAATTCCTATAGGGACTTCTGCTGACACTACCCTAAAGATAGGATGTCTGCTTGGGAAAGGTGCCCTTTGGGGGCTTGAATTCCTAATCCACAAGAGAATTAATTTGTTTGTTTGTTTTTTAGTTTATTTTATCGTGGACCCTGTTAGTTTGTGAGGGATCAAACTGAGAAGGAGCTTATAATAGCCTAGACATATCTCAGATTTATTGAACTAAGGGAGAATCTACGCATCCACTGAATAAATTCTCCAATAATAGGGGTAGCTACTAGGAAATGGGGGCTATCTAATCTAAGAGTAACATGGGTAGTGTCTAAATTGGGTCGCAAAATACGTGATCCAAATAGAATGCCCATAGGGAGAGGGGTCGCTAAGGGCTTAATCCAAAACCCTGGAGAAGATGACATGGTTAATCATAAATCAAACAGGTATTCAATGGCCAACTCAAGGAGAAAGCACGAGGACTCACATCTACCAAGAGTGGTGTATCCGCCGGGTGAGTCACTGTCAGCATAACGAACATCAACCAACCTAAGGTGCCTATTGGTTTGTAACAATCAGCCTAGGAAGAAAGCTCTGGGACTCACATCCTCCTATGTCCCGATTCTTTGGGATAATCTGGGCTCCGAGCCATCCACTGGGGCGACTACTAAGTGAATGACGCTAGAGGACTTATATTAACTCAAATGTAGTCAAGAGGAAAGGAGCCTCTAGGGGACTTATCCTAAACCTCGAATATACTCGACCTAGTTAGATCATGATGATTAGTTAAAGCTTGGGGACTCACATCTTCTTAAACAAAATCAACACGAGGTAACTTACTAGCTGGGCAGTGAAGTCTACCATACTAACAAGGCACTCGTTGGTTTGTAATGGTCAAATTAGGAAGAAAGCATGGGGACTCACATCTTTCAAATAAATGACCACTGGGGTGACATACTAGCGAGGTAGCATGTAGACCTGACCTAGAGCAGCTAATGAGTGAGTGTCACAGGAAGCTTGCTCCCACATCAGAATAGCCCGAGATAAAAGATTTATGTTTATTTTTTTTATTGTAATTTAGGGATAGGATGCCACTTGGGTTCTCTTACACCTACCTTAAACACACTAGGGAATTTAATGAAATAGTGCCACGGATGGCTACCGGGAATTCCCACTAAGAAAGGATGCCGCTTGGGTTCTCTCACACCTAACTCAGTTGTGCTAATAGAAATAGGATGCCTCTTGGGTTATCTCACACCTATTCTAATAATGCCAGTAGATTGTGTTCGTGTTGTGAAAGAGGAATAAGATGCCGCTGGGGGACTCTTACACCTATCCTAGACACATCAGGGCAGATTCGCAAGACAAGCAGACAATACTTCAAAAAAAGAGAAGATTTTGATGAAATGGAATTAGATTTTTGTTCTTTTGTTGATAATTATTTTCAAACATGTTTATAGATAATATTTCTTCAAATACAACTCATTAATGGGAAGCATCGGGTGTTCCACTTTACAATCAATGAGCTGATAAGATCCTTTTTGGTAAGCCTTCTCTATGACATAGGGGCCTTCCCAAGTGGGTTCAAATTTGCCTCCCATATTTTGACGGCCAACAATTGGTCTCCTTAGGACTAACACAAGTTCTCCTTCTTGGAAAGACTTAAGGTGGACCAGCTTGTTGTGAGCTTGAATCATTTTGTTCTTGTACAACTCGAGGTTATGGCACACCCATAGGAGACTCTCCTCCAAACCTTCGAGCTCTTCTAACTACAACTTTGCATTCTGCTCTGTAGTGATCTTACTACCCAATGCTATCCTTAGTGATGGGAGTTGAACTTCTAAAGGTAGAACAGCTTCGGTGTGTGTGCGGTAGCCCCATAAGGCTTCAACCAACTACTCATTCCACTGTCGCTTGTTGTCATTAAGAGTCTTCTTTAGTATTTGGATGAGAGTTTTGTTAAATGCTTCTGCTAAGCCATTTTCTCTGGAGTAGTAGATGGTGGAGTATCTCTAATCTATACCGTGTCTTTTGGTGAAGTTGTTAATCTTGGTGCTTTTGAATGCAATACCATTATCAGATTTAATTTGTTGAGGCACCCCAAACCTATATATGATATGGTTCATGAAAAACTGAAGCATATGCTGAGCTGTGACCTCTCTAAGTGGGATTGCCTCCACCCACTTGGAAAAGTAGTCAGTGGCAGCTAAGATGAACCGATGACCTTTGAAAGAGGGAGGATCGATAGGACCCACAATGTCAGTGCCCCAACACTCAAATGGCCATGAGGCTAATGTAGGGTGTAGAATGTTGGGTGGTTGATGTAGGACTACACCGTGTACCTGACACTGATGGCATCTCCTAGCTACATCCATGTAGTCTGTAATCATCGAAGGCCAGTAGTATCCCAGTCTCTTGATCTTCATCTTCATCTTCAGACCGGATTGATGCACTTTGCATAGACCTGAATGTACCTCAGTTATAATGCCACGAGCTTCATGTTTATCTAAATAACATAACCACATTTGATCAAAGGACCGTCGATATAGGGTGCCATCAACGAGAGCATAGGAGAGAGCTCTGTAGTTCACCTGATGGGCTTGTGACTTTTCTTAAGATAGTTTGTCGGTGTTCAAATAGTCTATGAATGGCTGCCTCCAATCCAGCTCCTTGTCCTTATATGCAACGACAACCTCTCCTTCAAGAGAAAGTCACTCGATGAGTCAGCATCAATAAGGGATAGGACTTATTTATTTTGGACCCTTATTAGAATGGATTTATATTCTAGACATGCCAATTCTTTGGCAAGTTTGGCCAAGCATATGCTATTGCGTTCTCTACTCGGGGAACCTTGTAGATGGTGACTTCAGAGATTTTGGCCAATAGCTTCATGATATACTCATGGTAATGATGAAGCTTGGGTTTGAGAACCTTGAAGGACCCGACAATCTGATTGATGAATAACTGAGAATCCCCAAAGATGTTGATACTCTTGACACACACTATGATAGCTAACTCCAGACTGGCAATCAAAGCCTCATACTTGGCTTCATTGTTGGTGCAGGGATTGGAAAGATAATATGAGAATCTCATCACATTGCGGTCAGGAATTAAGAGAACTATTCATACCCCTATCTTTCCTGGAAGAGTAGATTGTGGTGCTTCCCCTAAATTCATGATTTGTTCATCAGGGAGATCGTCTCTAAGCAGAGAATCAACAGGAAATGGGTGTGTTGCTAAGAAATTTGCTAGTGCTTATCCTTTTACCGCACAGAGGGGTATGAATTTGATATCAAATTGTGAGAGAATCATGGACCATCATGCCAAATGTTCGAATAGCATTGGTCATGTCATGAGGTACTACAGTGGATTGGTTCTGAAAATCAAGTTCACCTTATGAGAAGATCAAAGCTAGGGAATGTTTCTCAATAGGTGGATAGCTCGCTTCAGTAGGAATCCGATGATGACTGAGGTAGGAGAGAGCACTCTCCTTCCCTTTGTCATTTCTTGGGCCAATAAAGTGTCGAGAGAGTCTTCCAATGCAATAATGTAGAGGATTAGTGGCCTACCCGGGATAGGGGCTACTAGAACTGGCGGCTTCACCAAATACTGCTTGATATCTTTAAAGGCATGCTGACACTTATCATCCCACTTGAACTTGGCATCCTTTTTTATAAGTGTTGAGAATGGCTTGCATCTCCCCGATAGGTTAGAAATAAAGCATCTTAGATATGCCAACCATCCTTGGAAAGATCTGACCTGAGTTAAACTCTTATGAGGTGGAATTTCTAAGATAGCTTTGATCTTTTTTGGATCTATTTCTATTCCCCGTTGTCAGATAACAAACCAAAGGACTTTCCCTGAAGCTTCTCTAAATGCACACTTTAGGGGATTCATTTTGAGGTTATATTGTCTTAACTATTCAAAAACTACTCTCAAGTCAAAGAGATGGTCTTCCTTTTCTCTGCTCTTAACTACTAGATCATCAGCATATCACTCAACTTGATGATGGATTAGTTCGTTGAAGATCTAAGTCATGGCCCGTTGGTATGTAGCACCAGCATTTTTAAGGCCAAAAGGCATGACCCTATAACAATAGGTTTCGATCGGGGTTCAAAAAGTAGTGTTTTTTTCATCCTTGGGGGCCATCTTGATTTCGTTGTAGCCAAATGACCCATCCATAAAGGAGAAAACTGCATGAGATGAGGTGATGTTCACCATTAATTCTAGTATAGGAAGAGGAAACTCATCCTTAGGACATGCCTTATTTAAGTTCCTGAAATCGATGCATATGCGAATTTGGCCATTCTTCTTCTTAACTATGACGACACTGGCTAACCAGGTAGGGTATTTTTCTTCCCTGATGAAATCAGCATCGATCAGTTTCTTGACTTCAGAAATGACCTATTGTTCAATTTCTAATCGCATGCGTCTAAGAGCTTGCTTGATAGGGTTAGCGTTAGGATCTATTGCTAGTTTGTGGGCTGCTACGTTAGAAGATAATCCAGGCATTTCTTTATAATTCCATGCAAAGTAGTCCTTAAACTCAGTCAATAGCCTAACTAAGTTATTGGTTTCTTCTTCATTCAACAACAAACTGATGTATGTTGGGCATAGATTTTCTTCTATCCTGAGGTTGATTTCTTTAAGCTTGTCGATTGTTAAATGGATCTCCTCTTCAAATTTTGGCAGTGAATCTTTGATTTAGAGATCATCTGGATCATCTGAGATTTCTAAACACACATCCTCATAAGAGTTGGTTTGATGTGAAAAGAACCCATCAAACTCTAGATGGTTGGTGACAACTAATCAGTAATCATCATCATCGACTGGACCCACTGTACTGAATCCTAGTCCTGATCTTGATTGTGCATCCCTGCCTGTGTTGTTCCGTAGCTTTTCATAGTACTCCAACCTATGCTTAAACCATGAATAAGGAATCAAACCCTTCTTTGCAAGATTAAGAACACAAGGAGAGTACCAGTCGAAAGGTAATTCCATTAATTCTTTATTTGAAATATCCTCAAGTCCTACATTAGGTCCCGGACTTGAGAATGATGAACCCAAAATGAATCTCTTTGGCTTGACATCTCTGAAAGACTAAGGGGCTTCCTTAACTACTAAACCTTCAATTTTTTTAGATGAAAGTGAGGTTAGAGCTAAGGTTCCTAACTATTGCCAGATAGTTTTACATGCATTTGATTTGAATACTTTGCTTTGTCTGGAGGCCCGGTCTTCATTGTTGTTTAGCTCAAGTGTCACCTCCAATGAAACACGCTAAGACGGGATAGCTGGTATGCTAACCACATTAGACTCATCCTCTGAGCTGGATTCCATGTCTATGTGAATAGTAGGGGTACTCTTATGAATTAGAACATAACCCCTGTTGGCTGATGGCCAACCAGAGGGTCTTCTACCTCTATTTCTGCCTCTACTTAGTGAAGGTCGAGTCATCCTACTCACATGTCTATATGATGGAATGAACTATGAGTGGAATGTGATATGCAGCTCTATTTCTTCTTCAATTTGCCTTTCTTATTCACTTGGATTTTCATTTTTATTTTCTTTTTCTTCATTTTTTTTTGAATTTGAATTTTGTCCAAGTTCACGAGAAAGGGTGTTTTGAGGAAGATAGTAGGTCACATCCTCATATATCTCAACCTCTCTAAGTGAAAGTGGCTTTTCATCTCCTTTGACACAATAATCAATCTCATCTTTCCTGAACTTGATGCATTGATTGAGGGAGGATAGAATCAACTTGTTATGATGTATCCAAGGCCTACTGAGGAAAGCAGTGGACAAAGTATTCAAATTAATGATATAAAACTAGGCTTCAGTCTTCTAGTCACCTATCTCCAAAGGTAACACTATGAAACCTAAAGCCCTCTCGCCTTGTTCATTAAATCCTCTCAACATCATCTGATCTCCTCTGAGTGTGGAGATGTCGATCCTCAAATAAGCAAGGGTCTTTAGACTTATAATGTTCACTGATGCACCTAGCTCGACGAGAACTCTGGCAAGTCTAAATCTATCATGTCCACTATAATGTAGAGGGGATGGTTGTGCTCCATGTCCCCTAGAAGTAGGTCTTTATCTGTAAAAGTGATTCCCTGAGCTTCTCTGGAATAATGTGCCTCCTCACCAATAGCGATCAGCTGAGCTAAGCATATCTTAGGATTAAGAAGAGCCTTGATTAATGATTCCCTCATCTCTTTGGATAAGACAAGGGCATCATATATGCTTAGCTTAGATGAAAACTTTCTTAGGTGAGAGAGGACATTATAGTCCACCTTGGGCTAATCCTCCACAAACATATCCAAGGGTGGAGCATCCTGTGGAGGGGCTTCTCGAACCTCTAAAGCAATAACTTGTTTCCCTCTATCTTGAGGTGTTGCCCTAGGAGGTAGAACCTTGCCACTATGGAGGTTGACTTCTGTGATCTCTTGTGGTAGGGTAATATAAGATTATACCTGCACATCAAGCTCACCTACAACTTCTCCTATGGGACCCTCAGAATCGGATAATTCCAAGTCTATCTCAAGAGGGGAACCCATAGTATTCAGAGTAGGAAATTCCAACTCTAAATCAGAAAGAGGAAGATCAGAATGATTAGTTGTTCTTTATACTTGAAGAGTTATAATTAGGAATAGATTTAGACAACCCATCAGAAGTGACACAGATATAATTTAAGCTAGATTTATTCTTTAATTTCTTGGATTTGATAGGAGGTACATAGTAGAAATCAAGTAAGGTAAGAGGGGTGAGGGATTTGATGCCCTCATCCACCGATACAAGATGTCTACTAGAAGAAGGCAGCTATGAAGTAGAGGCATGTAGTAGGCACGATGGTGGTGGACTCGATCGGTGGTTGTGCTACTTGGCTATCTCAAGCTGGCATAGGCTGCTGCTGTTGAGCTCCCCCCTTCCCTGAGTTGGCCCTGGCAACTTGCAAACCAACCTTGATGTTGGAGGTTTGAGCTGCAAGCACCTACAAGGAAAGTTTCTTGATCTTCGAGACAATTTTCTTACAGGTTTTGGATAAGGAGATATCCCAACCTTCTTTGGTTTTGGAAGGATCGCAAGTGCCCCCTAGGATTATCCTAATGGAACTGAATGGTTGTTCCACAAGGTATTCCTACAGGATGACTATAGCACTGGTCTTGAATCTATGTTCAAGCCACTCCTTTAATGTGAAGCAATCTTCCAAAACATGACCTAGTATACAGTGGTAGGGGAAAAAGTTAGGAGCATGACTTTTGCCCACTTCCTCTGGTCTCCTAGGTTCGGGTAGTTGGAAATCAAGCTTCTTTAAGAGATTCTTAATGATTTTCCAAATTACCTCCCTCTTAAATGAATAAGCCTTGTTACGTTTATCCAAAAGAGTAGGTGTACCATAGCCACCTAGCGATAAGTATGTGTACCACTGCTGCTGATGATGTGGCTGAGGATAAGGCAATGCAGGCCATGGGGACTGTTGTGGCAGCCGGTAGGGCTGCCTCGATGGTGGTAGAGGAGGTGGAAGTGACAGCTGTGGAGCATGAGGTCTCTCAAACTGCTCTCTGGCTGGCTATTTCCCCTTATCTACTGCTATGACTGCCCCTGGTTTCTTCTCATATACCTTCCACGGCTTCGGCTTTGTTGGTAGATCTAGAGAAGGCAACTGTTTGGCTTCTCCTTGCAAGCTAACAGCCTTGTTAATTAATTTTTCAAAAGTTTTCATGGTGAAACCCTTGAGCATGAAGGCGACTGGGCCATGGATATTCTTAAGCAGAATCTCAATGGCATGTTATTCAGACAATTGAGGTTCGCATTTCATACTAAAATTATGCCATCTGAGAATGTAATCAACGAGGGACTCACCAAGATTTTGTTGAGCCACAATGAGACCGCCAACTGTGACCTTTTGCTGAGCTCCAGCAAACCTCTTGATAAAGAGTTGCTCCAACTCAGCAAAAATCTTCACTGAACTATTGGGAAGTTTAACGTACTAGTCAAATGCTATACACGCTAAGCTACTGACGAAGAGATGGAAGAGTAAAGTGTCTGCCACTAGGGTTGCAATAACTAGCTCTGAAATGCACAATGTGCTACCTCAGGTTCCCATTGCCATCAAAACTCTTGATAGAAGGATGCACAAAACCCTTAGGATATTGGATGACATCGAATTCCTCCAGGTAGGGTCTACCCTTTGGAACTGATGATCCTCCTCGAGCTTGAGCCAATGCTTCTCTCACCTGCTACTCAACCATGCTCTTGATATCTTTTTCTTGTATGTAGGTACTATCCACTACCTTCCTATACATATTGGTGCTACCTTGCTCTACTGGAGGTATAGTCTTGGCTGGATCCAAGACATGCACCAACTCTGGCTGACTGGTCTCAGCTATAGTAGGATGGACAAATGGTGTTTGGTTTTGAAGTGCTAAGACTGCTGCTAGCAGATCTTCGAGCCTCTTCTCCATCCTATCTATTTTTTCATCCTTCTACTTTATCTGCTGAAGGAGGTGTTGGGTCGAGTAGACTGTATCTTCCTGCTATACCTCAACACCTTCCATTGTCTATTGCTCTCTAAAGAGGGATTCCCTGGTGTCTACCATGTAAACCCCTGCTGAATCTCCCAATAAATCATCTTCATTGGGATCAAAGCTAATCTTCTCCTCATCGGACCAGTCATATCCTAGGATCTCTTTCTTCTCCATGAGATAATGTGCTACTATATCATCTAGAGAATGATCTGTCTGAATTAGTACAAATGACTTAGGCTGATCGGTGGTGGGATCACTATCATGTACTGTAAGGCACCAGACCTCCTCTGCTGCTGGAGAGTTAACCTTGTGAGGGCTATACTCGCTGGAAAAAATACACTCCTGATTGTCACTGAATCTGTGTGGGGTGACACTCCTAGGAGGATCTATCATCATAGGTGCAACTAAGCTGTCACCTTCTCCCTTAGTAACTTCTATCTCCATCGTATGTTGTGGTGGCGGTGGTGACAGGATGACTACGATACTTCGGGGTCACCATTCCTTCCTCACCGTGATTGGGGCAGAAGGTCAAGCAGGAGAGCTCAACCTCGCCATAGTAGGTGGTGTAGATGGAACGGGATCCTTTGGCCGTAGTCGGATCACCAGTGGGGTCCTCTTCTCCTCAGATGCAGCCTTCATGGCCTTTGATGGAACTGGAGATGCTAGAACATGGATCAGAGATGGCGGACAGTGGGTAGAGCGGTGTGGTGGAGGCACCACTGACTCTCTCAAGATAGGAGCTGCTCTCCTATGATGTGTGGTCCCTGTGAGCAGAATGCTATCGGTATGATCAACGCGGGTAGCATGTCGATTAGGAAAATCAATAAGTGTACAGCATTGATGAACCTCGCCTCTCCTGGTAATCTGAAGTATGGGCCTCCCAAGCCATCTCCTGTCTAATATGCTTCCCCACACTACGGGGGATAATGGATCTCAAGTCAAATTGAGCCCCATACTCAGATCGTCTATAGGCTCTGCCAACCTGGCGAAGAACTATCGTGACGACCTCCTTCTCTCGATTAGGAGCCCGGAAATGCCGCTGGTGGAGGCGAAATCCTTCCGCATCCTCTCACGTGACCAAGGAGAGGATGGAACTAGTTTGTTATAATCAGTGGAGAAACCATTATGGGCAACTCCTCAACTATAGACTACAATGCTGCCTCCATCTCCCTAGCAATGCGAGTGTGGTACCACTTTATCATTCGGTTCTTGTTCCTTCTCTAGGTCCTAGTAGGGTGAGCAAAGTAAGAGCTAGACCTAATCTCAAAAGTGGAGGCAGTCCCTACGATCAGGGGAGCTTTCCCCTTGGAAGGTGCTAGTGAGTGGGTGCTAGCCTTAACCGGGGTAGCATGGGAGCCACGAGGCACACAGGCACTGACACTGACACTGCTTCTTGTTGACCTCATTTTTAGAATGAGCTCTCAACACCTCCCTCTTAAACATAGGATTCCTTTTAGACTTTAAGAGTTTCTTAGTCTTAAGACACATCTAGTGATTAGGTGGACACTCCAACCTAGCCCTAGAAGACTTAGAAGGTTTAGCCATAGGAATAGGTCATGCCTTAGGGGTGTTAGGAATTTTCCTACACTTAGCTTTAACCACTCCTCACTTTCCTTCTTTCAAGTCAAACTCCAAATCAACTCTATTTGATTTTCTCCAAATTTGAATCAAATCCATGATTGAAATCTATGATTGAAACCCGTGATCAAAATCCATCAAAAATTCCTAAGTCCAAATTTTGCCTAAGTCCTTAAGCTTCCGTTAAGGACTTAACCAAAATCTTGATTCAAGCCAATTCAAACCTTCGAGATTTTCTCATGATCCATTTATATTCTCATTTATATTCTCATATATAATGAAATATAAATTCAAACCCATCAAATCAAACTCAAAACTCCAAATCAATTCATGAAATTTTCTTAAGTCCCTTTAATTTTCCAATTAAAGGACTTAGCCAAAATCAACTCTAAACCTTGATCAAATCAATTCAAAGTCATGCGATTTTCTCAAAAATTGTTTATATTCTCATTTATATCCTCATATATAAATAGAATATAAATATAAATCAATCAAATCAAAAGCAAAAAATTAAATTCCAAAATTCTCTTAAATCCCTTAATTTTCCATTAATGGATTTAACCTAAACTTTGATCAAACTTATTCAAACTCATGTGATTTTCTCAAAACTTGTATATATTCTTATTTATATTCTCATATATATATGAAATATAAATATAAATCAATCAAATCCAAGGCAAAAATTAAATTTGAAATTAAAAATTTCCTTAAATCCTTTAAATTCCCTTGTAATGGATTTATCCTAAATCATGATTAAACCACTTCAAATTCTTGAAATTTTCTCATGATCAATTTATATTATCATTTATATTCACATATATAAATGAAACATAAATTCAAACAATCAAAATCAATTCCACAAATCAAACTCAAATCCATTCAAAATTAAATCTAAGCCTTTCAAGCCAAAATCTTGAACTTAGCCAAAACACTTTCAAATCAAGCCAAATCCTTGATTTTCTCTCATGGTTCAATCAATCTTACAATCATGAGCTCATATATAAATCCAAACTTCTATCAAACAATCAAAACCCAAATAAAAATCAAACCCAAAACCCCTTCATATTCTTCCTTTGAATATAAAATTTTCAAATGGATCAAAACCCATTTGACTTCAAACCACTTGTAAATGGATTTATATTTTAATCATAAGTCCATATACAAGATCAATCAACTTCAAATCAATATTTGACCAAGCCATTTGACCCACTTAGGCTCACTTGACCCAAAGTGACCTAAAGTACCCTTACGAGCCAACTTTTGATCCTAACCAAATTGGATTGAACCAAACTCATATACCCCTCTCATCATGATCAACAATCATCATGGGATGATCAATCAATCAAATTGGGTCAAACCAAGCCAACACTTAACCTAAAATGAAACCTTACATAGCCAAAATCCACCATAGGCCAAATTGATTGAAACCATTGATCTAAGTTTGCTCATGACTTGTGTTTGAACTTGACCAAGCCAACATTTGAACCTAACCTAGCCCAATTGGCCCACTTGACCTAAGTTGACCCATTTTGACCTAAAGGGCCAAAATATGTCAAAACTTGATCTAAGCCAAATTGATCCAAACCATTGGGTCAAGTTCATTCCAAATCACTTGTTGAACTTGACCAAAGCCTCAATTGGCCAACTAGCCCAATTGACCTTAGACCCAACATGACCTAAAGGGGTCATGTTGAGCCAAAATTGAACTTAACCCAAATTGATTAGAAATAAAGATACCAATCCACTCCATATGACTAACCAAACCTAAACCTGCCCTTGACCTAACCCAAATAGATCAAATGGGTCAAATGAGTCAAGTTAACATATTATGACCTAAATGAAGTCATATGAGCCAAAATCAAATATAATCCAGATTGAACCAAACCAAAGGCACCAAAATATTTCAAATGGTCATATTAACTTGACCCAATCCTTGATTTGACTCAATTTGACCAATTGGTCAACTTGACCCATTTTGACCCAAATGGGTCAACATGAGCCAAACCCTATCAGATGGACTCTAAATCTATTGAAACTTGGCCAAACTTATTTTCTCAACATACCAAACATACCCAAATTTAAAAATAGCAAAATGACCATTGTAACCCTAGGACATAGAACAAATTTTGGCCTAGCCCATGGGTATTTTGGTCATACCCTCATCACAATCACTTAAGGCTTTCCTAAAAGCTCAAGGGGATCTAGTGATGAATGGTGCACCCAACCCAATGGGTTTGGGTTAGCCCATTTGACCCATGGACCAAACTCGACCTTTAACCTTGAAATTCAATTTTCAAACTCCCCCTCAAGTTCAATTCAAGCACATGGGGAGTTAGAATTTCACTCCTCTGGCCAAACCGACCATGTGCAATGATCTAACAGCCTAAACAGGTCACTCCATATGGTAAATTGGATCAAAATGATAACTAAGGGGTCGACCATCCGATTGCCATAAGGGGGAGATATACTCCCCCTAATTCACTGAAATCACACTTACTCACACTCGATTGAGGCTTAGAGAGAGTTAACAATCATCAGAGAGCTTTCCCAAGGTCCTCAGAGATGATTTGAATCTTGCATTCTTTAATTTTGCACAATGCAAAACAGGGAAGCTCGTTCCAATAGTGAATTTTCTCTACACTTAATCTCCATCAAATTACTCTTGTACACTTGATCTAGGATCTAAGTCAAATTGGCCAAAGCTTTCTCTGAAGTTCTAGAGGCAATGGAGAGCTCAATTCAATCAAAGCCGCAAAGGGATTGAAGAGGAGTTGGTCCACCCATTTATCCACTCAACCTCAAGGCTTAGGAACTTCAACAGGGCTTCGTCTCCACTAGACGAAACTACCTCATCGATCTTGAGCACCAGTGATCATCTCTGACGAGGTTAGTGATTTTCTGATCACTTAGATTAGGAGGTGTTGGTCCTTTGTGAAAGGAATTTTCATTGCATGTGAAATCTATCATTGGATTGGCCGCTTTATTCCTCTAGATGGTGTGGGTTGAGTCTTGAATGATTCTATGCTAGATCGGGCTCAGATCTCCCCTTGGATCATGAACGGTTCACATTGATCCTCAAGGAAGAACTCAGCCCATCTCAACCGTCCATCCGCGCATTTTAGATGGACAGGTGTATCTTAAGCCCATCTCAACCGTCCATCCAAAGGCACATTTTAGAAATTAATTCTCCATTTAAAATTGCAGGTGTATCCTTCTGATCTTTGATCAGACGGCTACAGATAAAAGCGTGTCCGCCGCCAGCTGCCCCCTTGATGTGATATTTAAGTGGGTGTCTCACGGTGCGACGCATGTAAAGCGGGCTGACCGTCACCACCACGCATCGTGCCGTGAGCTGATATTAGGCAGGGATTAGTTAGGGATTATTATTAATTCCTAATTAATTCAAAAATCTTCAAAAAATCATAACTCCTTCAATAAAAATCAAAAAAATAGAAGGAAAAATGCTATGGATAGATAATTTCATCTAGAATATTCAAAAAATGTTTTCAATGGATTTTGAATTCCCTTTTTCTTTGACTTTAGGTTTCTTTGGGAATTTTAATTAGCTACTTATTCTCTAATTAAGCCACCAATTGATCTCAAATTTATAGGGTTCATTTTAGAGGATGACCTCTGCCTCCCAAATTTTCTTGAGATTTGTTGAGGCCTTAATTGGGGAAATTGTTATTTCATTCCCTAATTATCTCTTTCATGTAATTATGGGTAATTAAGGTGTGCTTAGTGGATTTACCCTTTGATTAAGTTTGATTAAGGTTAGATCCAGTGAGTAAAGATTTTATGGAATAATTTTGGGGTATTTCCCCTAAGCTATTCCCTAAACCCTCTTTTCTTTCCTTAATCCCCTCTTAATTAAGGGTTAATTCATTAATTATCCCTTTAAATAATTTTCAAAGATTCTAAAAAGTTCCAGAACTTAATTAATCTATTTTGGGTAGATGCTTAGTGTTTAGTAGCCTAAATCTAATTAAGAAAATTAAAACCACTTCATAAGTATGAAAGGGTGTTTTAAAAGTACTTAAGCTAAACCCCTTTGCTTAATTATCTTTTAATTGTGAGTCAAATTGCATTAGGCCTTTTCTTTATTAGTTGTATTACAAATTTAAATACCTTGTGGGTTTTATGTCATCTCATTGGCTCATAATTACTTAGTTAATTTTTCTAAGGTGGTGTAGGTAAGGGTTAATTAAGCCACTTAGTAATTAATTGTAGGTTTCCTTCTCTTTCCCTCTCTTTATAACTTAGTAATTAATTATAGGTTTCACTTAAACCAAATCAAAACCTGAAAAAAAACTAACCCAAAACACTTAAACAATTTAAATGAAACCCTCCTCTAAGTTGAACATGTTCTTCACACTTAGAAAATTTTAACCCAAAGTCCTAATTAAGCATACCACACAAACCTTCAAAGCACACACATTAGCCTAAGTCACCACTTCTAGCCTTAGGTTAGGTCAGTGCATAACTTGATTCTTTATTTTGTTTTGTGATGAATATTTTATACTGGATGTTAGGGTGTATGCTAGTAGAATGAATGGTAGGACGTGCTTAGTCTAACTATTTTTTTATGCAAGGGATTGTGCTTAAGGGGCGCTATCATAAATAAAAATATAAATGCCTCTTGCTTGCAGGTGCTTTATACCCCTAAGCATAATCCATAGGCCAGGTGAACTTAGTCACCCATGTGTGGGGTGATAAGTCCAATATCCATGCTTGGGATTTGTGTAGTGTGATTTAACTAACCTTTGTTTTGCAGATGTTAGTTAGATTTCCCTTTTCCTTTTCATGTAAAAAAAATTTGTATAATTAGGATTTTGGAATGATTTGTTATGGGGGATTAGGATGAGCATTGGTCATAAGATCCCATCTTATGCACCATGTGAATCCTTGGAGTAACCACCTTCCAACCATCCAAAAGGAAGAACCAAAAGAAGAAAGAAGAAAAGAAGAAGAAAGAAAAAAGAAAGCTTGAAGTCCCCCATAATAATGAATTCCTTTGCTTAATTGTAATTTAATTCATTTTAATCAAAGTTGTATAATGGTAAAGCTCGGCTACCCACACTTGATATTTTTCGGGTTTGTGCGGGTGGCACCCGACCACAATGGCCTTTTATTATTTTTGTGCTAGCTTTATAAATTGATTGATGATTTGTTTAGCTTTTGCATTAAGTGACATGCTTTTCCTAGTTTCTTCTTTGCTTTATGTATGGCCTAGATGACGATTAGACTCTTTAGGGAAAAATAAATCTTTTACCCTTTCTAACAACTCAAATTAAAATTAAATAACTCGCTTAGGTTTAAAATCAAGATAAAAAAATTAGCAACCCCTTAGCTGATTGAGCATTTCTTTATAATATCATGCACAAATGCATCTTATTTCACTCTTGATTGGAAGGCTTCCACCTTTGCCAGAGAACCCAGCTTGACCTGTGAGAGCCGTGGTGGAAACTCATCTCCTCCCTTCTTGCTTATTTTGGTCAATAATCTTCTTTCTAATGCATTAGGCATAAAAAAATCCTATTATCCTAATTCAAAATAATTCTCCAAAATGAAAAATAAAATAAAATTTGAATTGCATTAAATTTAGGTCATTTGAAGTATGTCCCTTCACATGATCTAGTCTCTTTAGAGAGTGAGTTTAAGGACTTAGTCTCTTTCTAAATAAAAATAGCCTAGCTATCTTGTATTAAGCATAAAGACTTGCCTACATGTATTTAAAATCATAGGAGGAGTTAGTTGGTGGCCACCCCTAGGAGTTTGTAAGTCCAAGCTGCCGGGTGGTTTGTCCTCTCTTATGGAGGCAAACCAATTACCCATTTTCGCCTTAGATTTAGGTTGTGCTTCCGTCCCTCACCGAAGCTCCCTAGATTTAAGTTCTGAGGTTATTTCTCCCCTTTGCGGGCCATAAGCATAATTCCTCACCTCTTAGGCATTTTCTTAATCTTGTGTTAAGGAATCTTAAGTCCTAAATTTCTAATGAAAAATATTTACTCAAAAAAACTAAATCAATTTCTAAAATATAAAGCCCAATTATAGGATAATTTGAGATGCTCGTTAGGTTTCCTAGCATCGTGAGCATCTCCTAATTATTTCCCATTTTGACTTCGATAATAACTCCCTCTTTTGATCAATCTCATTGATCTTCAAAATAAATCAATCGATTGATAGTCCTTCCCTATTGAAATCTTCAGAGACAATGATCATTTACCATAATTGAGAGTTTTCCTAAGGGATCCTGTCCCTTAGGATGTAATTAACTATGGGGGTTTGCCCCTATAAGGAACTTAATGAACTCAATTTAAAATAAACCCTGCTTTACTTTTTCATGTAAAGTAGGGGAAGAATCTCTGGTATATATGTAGACCCATCGTCCTTAGGAGTCCTTATTGAGGTGATTAGTTTCATTAAAGGGAAGTGACTTCTGTCTTTCGAGATAGTACACTATTTCCTTGATGATGTATCTGATCACCTGAATAAGTACATCTGCGGATCTATGTGGCATCTTACCAAGATGAATTCTGACATATATAGTTTTGCCTCTCCTTTCACCAATAGATTTGAAGGCGACTCTATATCCCTGTGTAGGAAATTTTTCTCCACACTACTGTGGGCACTGCCACAGCCTTCCTCTTCATCGAGAGAATCTTAGAATCTGATGGCTTATCAACCTGAATGATCAGCTCCTACCTGACCACTATGCTCCTACTAATAGTCATGAGGGAGGTCCCCTGACATGTAATCCGGGCCCGCTCAAAACCTCGACCAAAGTGGATGAGGTGGGCATAGTCAAAGCATGGGAGGTTGGCCTAATCTAGGGCCAGATCCATCCCATGGGGAAATGAGAACACATACTTTTGCGCTCCCATTGAATCAAACTACTGAACTGAGACTGAAAATTTGACTGAAGCTAACTAAAACCACAATGTTGAAAACAAACTTGAATCAGATTTTCTTGGTTTGTTGATTTTGAATTTGAATTTAGAATTCGGACCCATACTCAACATCTTGAAAATGTTAAGTCAGGCTCAAATGATTTAGAAGAGATTTTGATATTTATTGGAAAGAGGAATTTTTGAATATAGAATCCACTTTCAACAAATTTGGATATGTTGAAAATGGGTTCAAATATTTTTGGAGATGCTTCCATAGGTTCATATTTGAATTTTGATTTGTGATTTTGAGGACCCTTTATTTAACAAATTTGGTTATGTTAAAGTAAAGGGTCAATTTGATTTTGATTTGAGATTTTTGGAATTTAGTCACATAGCAAATTTAAGTATGCTAGGTGTGGTGTTTGAAAATATTTTTTTTTTCTTTTTTCCTTTATTTGCTTTGTTTTGTGAATCATTTGTGATTTGAAAATGGAATCCTCATTTAGCAAATTTAGGAATGCTAAATGAGGAATCCAATTGTCTTTTGTTTTTGGAAATTTTTGAAAATAGGATTCTTAGCAAATTTAAGTATGCTAAGAAAATCCTAATGTGTTTCTTTTATTTTGTATTTTGTTTTGAAAATGGAGACTTCACTTTAGCAAATGTGGTATGCTAGAATGAAGTTCTAATGTGTTTTGAAAATTTAGTGAAATGGAGATTTCACTTAGCAAATTTGAGTATGCTAAATGAAATTCCAAAAATGTGTTTCAAGTTTTGTTTTGAATTTTGTTTTGAAAATGGAGACTTCACTTTAGCAAATGTGGTATGCTAGAATGAAGTTCTAATGTGTTTTGAAAATTTTTATTTTTTGAAAATGGATACTTCATTTTAGAAAATGTGGTATGCTAGAATGAAGTTCCAATGTATTTTTTTTTTTTTTTGAATTTGGAGACTTCACTTTAGCAAACATTGTATGCTAGAGTGAAGTTCTAAATGTGTTTTGAAAATTTTTCTCAAATAGAGATTTCACTCAGCAAATTTGAGTATGCTAAATGAAATTCCAAAAATGTGTTTCAAATTTTGTTTGGATTTTGTTTTGAAAATGGAGACTTCACTTTAGCAAATGTGGTATGTTAGAATGAAGTTCCAATATGTTTTGAAATTTTTTACGAAATGGAGATTTCACTTAGCAAATTCGAGTATGCTAAATAAAATTTCAAAAAAATGTGTTTCAAATTTTGTTTCGGATTTTGTTTTGAAAAAGGATACTTCACTTTAGGAAATGTGGTATGTTAGAATGAAGTTCCAATGTGTTTTGAAAAATTTTTATTTTTGAAAATGGAGACTTCATTTTAGCAAATGTGGTATGCTAAAGAATGAAGTTCCAAAAGGGTGTTTCAAATTTTTGTGTTTTGAAAAGGGAGACTTCACTTTAGCAAATGGGGTATGTTAGAATAAAGTTCTAAATGTGTTTTGAAAAATTTTGTTGCATTTTGTTGGTTTTGAAAAGAGAGATTTCCACTTAACAAATTTGGGTATGTAAGATGAAAACCAATTATGTTTCATTTTTCAAAGACGTATTTTCGTGTATGATTATTGCTTTTTGAAAGAAGAAATTCCAACCTAGTCATATATGGAATATGTTAAGTGGCATTTCAAAATAATGTCATTTTATTTGGAAATGAAACCTTCATTCAATAAATTTGGGTATATTGAATGGAGATGTTCATATGTGCTTTTTTGAAAGTTTATTTTTGATTTTGATTGGAGATGAAACCTCCATTAAATAGATGTGGGTATATTGAATGGGGAAGTTTTATATGTGATATTTGAAAATTTATTTTTGATTTTGATTAGAAATGAAACCTCCATTCAATAAACATGGGTATATTGAATGGAGAGGTTTCATATGTGCTTTTTGAAAATTTTTATTTTTTTTATTTTGATTGGGAATGAAACCACCATTCAATAAACGTGGGTATATTGGATGGAGTGATTTCATATGTGCTTTTTTTGAAAATTTATTTTTGATTTTGATTGGGAATGAAACCTTCATTCAATAAATATGTGTATATTGAATGGAGAGGTTTCATATGTGCTTTTTTTATTTATTTTTGATTTTGATTGGGAATGAAACCTCAATTTAATAAATGTGTGTATATTGACTGGAGAGGTTTCATATGTGCTTTTTTTTTGAAAAGGTGAAAATTCCAACTTAACACATGTGGAATGTGTTGAGTGGAATTTCAAAGTTGTGATTTTGCTTGAAGATGTAACATCCATCCAACACATTTGGATATATTTAATGGAAAGGCCCATTTTCAAATTTTGTGCTTTTTTGAAAGTTTAAGATTGTTGGAATTTTATTTTTGAAAATGAAGTCTTCGCCAAAATGAATTGAGTGAAGAAGTTCATTTGTGCTTTTGGAAGTTATGATTATTGGTTTTATTTTTGAAATGTTTCTACATATAACAATGATGAAAATTGTTAGATGAGGTGCAAATATTTTAGTAAGTGTATTTTGAAAAAGTGCTTGTGAAAAGCAAGACTTTTATGAAAGATTTATTATTATTATTATTATTATTATTGGAATGAACCTTTCCTTACCATAAAAATGGTAAGGAGGAAGTCTTTAATCATTTTTCTTTTTTTATTAAATTTTTATCTTCACCCATTGGGGAACCCAACGGGGGTTCTAAGACCAACACGGGGTGAGGTCCTAAAACCTAAAGATGTTGGCTAGCTTAACTTAAGGATGGAATAAGCTAAGTGCCAATGAAAAGAAAGATAATCTTGGATTTACACAAAAGTACAAACCCACTATCGATACTTGGAGACAACGATCATTTATCAAAGATGGAGAGAGGAACCATCCCCAGCGGAGTCACCAAAAAAATTTGTGGTGAAATTTTATTTCCACCTTCATCTATCCTTTTGAAGAGGATAAATGAAAATTGAAATATACACCTTTTGGGATGCCATGCAGATCCACATATGCTCTTATTAGGGTGATCAGGTATGGCATTGAGGAAAGGTGTACTATCTCGAGAGATAGAAATCACCACCCTACAATGGACCTAATCACCTCAATAAGGACTCCTAAGGATTATGGGTCTTTGGAATGTACCAGAGATTCTTCCCCTACTTTACATGGAAAAGTAAAGCAAGATTTATTTTAAATCGGGTTCATTAAGTTTCCTACAGGGGCAAGCCCCCATAGTTAATTACATCTTAAGAAATAGGATTTCTTAGGAAAACTCTCGATTAAGGTAAATGATCATTGTCTCCAAAGATTTTGAAAAGGTGGAACTATTAATCGATTGGTTTATTTTTAGAAAATCAAATGGGATCAATCAAGAGGAGGGAGTTCTTGTCGAAGCCAAATGAAGATACGTAGGGGATGCTTAGGATACTAGGAAGCCTAGTAAGCACCCCAAACTATCTTATGGTTGGGCTTTACATTTTTGAAATTGAATTAATTTATTTGAGTTGAAATTTTTTTATTAGAAATATAGGGCTTACAATTCCATAATATGAGGTTATGGAAATACCTAAGAGGTGAGGATTTGTGTTTATGGCCCGCAAAGGGGAGAAACAATCTCAGAACCTAAATCTAGGGAGCTTTAGTGAGGGCCAAAAGCACGACCTAAATCTAAGGCAAAAATGGGTATTTGGTTTACCTCCATAAGACAAGATCAACCACTTGATTGTTGGACTTACTGCACAGGGGTGGCGCCAACTAACTCACCTCTGATTTTAAAATATAGGCAAGTCATATGTTTATGCAAGATAGTAAGGTTGTTATTTAATTAGAATGAGACTAAGTCCTTAAACACACTACATAAGAGACAAGATCATGTAAGGGTATGAATAATGACTTAAATCTAATGCAAATTTTTTATATGTTTTATTTTCATTTTGGACAATCAATTTAACACAAGTTTTAGGATTCATATGCCTAACGCATGAGAAATTAGATTATGGGCCAAAATAAGCAAGATAAGGAGGTTTGTTTCCACCATAGCTCTCACAGGTCAAGCCAAGTTCTCTGGCAAAGGTGGAAGCCCTCCAATCAAGAGTGAAACATTATGCTTTTTATTCATTATGTGAGGAAAGTAATACAACATCCAGTTAAGGGGTTGCTAATTCTTTTATCTTATTTTATAACCTAAGCTTGAGGTTATGAGTTATTTATTTTTAGTTTGAATAGATTAGTTTGGTAGAAAATTTATTTTTCTAAGAGCTTAATCATCATCCAGGCCATACATCAAAGCAAGGAAGAAACTAGGAAAAGATGTCATCTTAATACACAAGATAAACAAAATTTCAAACATTTTATAAAGCTAGCGCAAAAGAATAAAAGGTCATTTGTGGTCGGGCTCCACCGCATATACCCGAAAAAATAAATTGACTAGTCGAGCTCTACCCTTATATAACCTGGATTACAAATGAATTAAATACAATCAAGCAAGGAAATTCATGTTATGGCAGTCTTCATTCTTCATTTCTTCTTTCTTCTTTCTTCTTTCTTCTTTGGTTCCTTCTTTTGGATGGTTGGAATGTGGTTGCTCCAAAGGCTTCACATGGTACATAAGTTGAGATCTTATGACCAATGCTCATCTTAATTCCCCATAATAATAATTCTAAAATCCTAATTATGAAAGTACATGAAAAGGGAAAAAAAGTAAATCTAACTAAAACCCGCAAAATAGAGATTAGTTAAACAAACCATACAAATCAAAATAAAAGAAAAAAAACCAATCTATGCACTGCCCTAACCTAAAGCTAGAAATGGTGACTTAGCCTAATGTGTGTGCTTTAAAAGGTTTGTGTGGTATGCTTAACTATGGCTTTAAGGTTTAAATTTTCTAAGTGTGAAAATGTTAAACTTAGATGGGTGGTTTCATTTAAGTTGTTTAGTTGCTTTGGTTGATTTTATTTTATAATTTTGATTTGGTTTAAGTGAATCCTACAATTAATTACTAATTTGTAAAGGGAGGGAAAAGAGAAGAGAACTTCTCTTTCCTTCCCTACCTTAAGTAATTTCTAAAGTAGATTTATGTTTGATTTTGTTTAGTGAATGTTTTATTATGAGTTTTAATTAATCCTAAGTTTAGATTTTTCCCTAAACAAACCTATTCAAAAAGAAAGGCATTTTAAGATTAAGTAAAGTGAATTAATATCACAAAACACGCATCATTTTATTTCTTTCCCAACATGTATAACATGCATATGGATGAATCCTAAGCATATCTATACATATAAATAAGGATGTTTAGCACACTTTCATGATGAATGTTAAATGATATTACTAAAGAAAATTTGGATGCTTTATGATGCATGATTTTCATTAAATAGAAAAGAAGGATTCTTTTATCCATTTTTCATATGCACGTTTATATGTATGAAAGGCATAAGTGAGTATGAAGCCATTGTTAGCACTAGGGGTGTAAGGTACAAGACCTACTTAGGGCTACTTAAAGCCTCGCAACCTTGGAGTTGTCCAGACTAATATACGACTTTCCTTAAATACATATGCATGTACAAAAGAAATGAATGGAAAAAGAAATATGCACAAGTTTATGTTTATTTGTTTGATTTATTTATGCAATTTATATGTGTAAGTATAGATGTCCTTTTTAAGTAATCGCATAGGACTGAATAGGAATGGATTTAAGCAAGTGTTGTGTTCTTTTCAAATGAACTACACACTTTGCCAAATCATATTCAAAAATATGCTAAAAGAAAAGAGAAGGAAAATGACACTATGCACATCTTTAAATTTTTACTCACATGCAAGCTTATAAATAATTACAAGTAGCATACCTTTCAGTTTTGATGTTTGGTTCATAAGCTTTGAAAGTAATTTTGGATTTAATAGTGATAATAGCCATTCATATCCTTACTTTAGCCAAAACATGCAATTTGACATAAAGGAAATATTTTATTTAAAATTTAACTTTTTTAAAAGGCATGAATGCATGTTTTTCATATGACATACACATTTAACATATTAGGAAATAAATGAAGTGATGAAAGCATGTAAATTCATTCACCCTAATTAATTCCTAAAGACAATCCTATGAAATAAAATTATTTAAAGCAAATCAAATTTATTTTAAAGAGAATTTGAATTTTGTTTGAGTTTGATTCCAATTTGAGAAATGTGAGATGAGTTTACTGGTCCTAACCCATTCCCCCATGTGTATGATGTTTTATTTTAATTTTTAGGTGATTGGATCAACTTTATGCTTTGGTTAGGTTAAGGTGTGAATTAAGTGTATTAATTACCCGACTTTAACATACTTAATCAAATAATTATGAGCCAATGATATGACATAAAACCACAAAAGGAATTTAAATCAACAATGCACTTAAGAAAGAAAATGGGCCTAATGCAATTGGCTCACAATTAGTGATTAATTAAGTTAAAGTGTTTAATTTAAGTACTTTCATAACCCTTCCCACACATGTGGGTTGGATTTTGATTTTCTTAAGCCACTTAGGTTTTTGAACACCTAAGCATCTACCCAGATGGATTGATTAAGTTCTGGAATGCTTTGAAAATTTTATCGAAGTAATTAAGCAAGTCATTAGAGGATCAGCCCTTAATTAAGTTTGGATTAAGGAAGGAATGGGGTTTAGGGAATGGCTTAGGAAAAATTTCCTAAACCAATTCCATAAACCTCTTCTCTATTTAATCAAAGCTTAATAAACTTAATAAAGGGACTAAACTACTATTCATATGCTTAATTACCCTAAATTAAATAAAAAGATTAATTAAGGATTCATAAATTGATCTCCCTAATTAACCCATCAATAAATCCCAAGATAATTAGGAGAGGCAGAAGTCATCCCCCTAAGTGCACATGAGAAGTTTGAAATGAATTAATGAAATAATTAGAAGTAATTAAGGTTATTAAGTTTTCATTAAAACTCTAATTGAGGAAAATACACTATTCAAAATCTAGTGGAATTAATTTTAGAATATTCTCCTTTAAAATATCTTTCCAATTCTTTTTACTTTGTATTTTTATGATTTTTCTAGAAGTAGTTATACTATTTTGAAGATTCAACCATTAAGGATAATTAATTAAATTCCGTCGGTGCCACGTGGAGGCTGACGCAGTGTGCACTTTCCACATGGCACAATGGGAGAGGCCACTTAAGTTGTTATATCAGGGTGTCACATCAACGGTGGCGCTAACACGCTTTCTCCTCACCCATCCGATCTAAGATTAGACGGTTGGATCGAGCTCACGATATTAAGGGATAAATTAGATATTCCTGTGCATCTTGATCATGGCCGTCCATCCAAAATGCACAAATGGATGGCCTATGATCCATCACTGAGTTTCTCTATAGGAAAGGGGAAC
The DNA here is from genome assembly GCA_021442155.1 of Cymbidium sinense. NCBI lineage: Eukaryota > Viridiplantae > Streptophyta > Magnoliopsida > Asparagales > Orchidaceae > Cymbidium > Cymbidium sinense. The sequence goes on from CM038215.1 coordinate 142,196,047, forward strand.
CGTCCACCTTCCATGGCATGATCTGAGCTTGATTGAGCTCAGATTGAACCCAAATTCAACCCACACCATCTGAGAGTAAAGGGGAGAAGATATAATGATCAAATTTTCATGAGGTGAGAGTTTCTTTCACAAAGGACAACACCATGGCTAGTTTAAGCTTGGGTTGAGGGCATACCTCACCGGAGATTATCACCGGTGCTCGAATCCATTGAGGTAGCTTCATCAGTGGAGATGAAGCCCTGTTGAAGATTTGAGATGATTTGGTTGAGTGGATCTTTCTATGGACCAAGCTCTCCTTCAGTTGGGCTCGACCTCAATCAAGGGCACTCTTCTCGTGGCTTGAGGACTTGGATTAAGCTTTAGGAAAGTTTGATTTGATCCTCTCAAGAAGCTTACAAGAGGAATTAAGCTCTAGTGGAGAGTTAAGTGAGATTGAATTTCACTTGAACTCCCTTATTTTTGGTTTGAAGAAATTCAAAAATGAGGAAATAGAAAATGCTTAGGAAACCTCAAGGGAGCTTGGAATCACTTCCTCTGAGTTCTTATGCTTCAATCGAATAGGGGAGAATGCAATTCAAGTGAAATTAGGGGGAGTATATCTCCCCATAGGTGAATCGGATCGTCGCAAGCTCTCATGCCATTTTGATCCAATACACCTCATGCAATGGGTTTGTTAGGCTATTAGGAGTGGCATGGCATTCAGTTTTAAGTGTGGAGTGGAGTAGTGTGAAGCTCCCATGTGCTTGAAATGAGTGGAGGAAGGATTTTCATGTGCCCATGTTCAAGTAAGTGGTCAGTTTTAGCCTTAGGTTGGGTTAGGCTGCAAACAGCAATAAATCAAGTTGGAAAGACATATTCCACCCATACATCCAATCTAAGGCTCGAGCTGGTGCATAAAGTCAGACTCAATACGCCCAAATATGGCCAAGCCGCTAACAAATATTCTTACTCAACATGCCACAAAGGTCGCAGTAAGAGATACCCCATCTTGTTAACCCGATGATAAAATCCTCAATTAATTACATAAGTTCAAGACTCAAGTGGGTGCATAAGGTCGGACTCAACACGCCCAAACATGGCTGAGTCGCTGACAGATCTACTCACTCAACATGCCATCAAGGCCGCAGTAAGGGATCCTCCTACGTCATTAGTTTAGAGACAAGAGTATCTAAATCTCCAAATCTCTCCAACTTGGTGAGTTTAAGTGGCCCAGACTGGGAGATCATCCCTAATGATTGTAAGGTCATTTTTCAAAATCCAATAAAAAGATCCTCACTCGAGAAGGCACTAAGCCGAGTTTGGTATTAATATCAAATGAGAAATCTGAACTCCTTCAACAAGTCTATTAAATAGAAAGCAAAGATCAAAGGAAACTCTTCTTTAGCAAGTCCAATCAAGTAGGAAGAAAGAGACCAAAGAAGTCATCCCAATGTTCATACAAAAGCCAAAGGCTGAACAAAGGGAGTTATCTCATCAACATGTATGTTACGTGCAAAGGGTAGGACTGATGACTCTTTGTCAGTGACCCAACACAAGCTCTGATGGCTAGGTCATCGGCAGGCATCCTTTTATATGCCCATGAAAGTAGAAACCTAGGGCAGAAAGTAATTTCATATCAGTTGACAAGTCTGCAAGATAATTCAGAACTTTCCTCCATCAAATCCGTTAAGGCACGAAGCCAGGATAGAATGAAATACAAGATACAAATCTCTGAGATTGAGTCTTCAACAAGTCTGTCAAAGCACAAAGCATATGACTGAAGATGTTCTCATCTCACCAACAAATCATCAACTCCATCAAGTTCACTAAGACATGAAGCCAGGATAGGAGGAAAATACAAATTTTAAATTTTGAGATTGAATCTTCAATGAGTCCGGCACAAAGCATGGGACCGAAGACATTCTCATCTCAACAACAAATCATCAATTCTATTAAGTCCACTATAGCACAAAGCCATAATAGGAGAAAGATACAAATTTGCAAACCACTAAGATCAGACCTTTCACAAGCCCATCAAAGCATTAAGCTTATGATCGAAGGTATCTCTCTTCCTACCTGATAAGTCAACAAAGACAAATCAAGTCAAATCTTATATGGTCAACTAGTTTGCAACAAACATGGTCTACTTCATAAGCACACCATATTTGTTGGGGGCATTTGTTGATCTACATGTATGCTCCATCAGTCAAGTCAAGCTCACGAGCTGAATTTGACGGTCTTCGGATGCAACGTTGCATAAATCAGAGCTAAAATGCATTGGACATTACTGAAACTAATCAAAATGACCTCTAATCAATAAATAGACTTTACCATCATGTTTAGAACATCTAAATTGATCAGAATATATATTCTGCATAATCTGACGGTCGATCGATCAAAAAATAGGGTCTCTGATGCGTCGATGCGCATATCAAGGTCAAAAAGCTATGACGATGCCCAAATGACCTTCGTTCATGAAATTGAACATATCGTTAGTGTCTAAACATTGAAATCTATCAAACAAGACTATCCACACTCAATTCGGACGAGTCTGCGTGAATGCTGAGCGGTTGGAAGCGATGGCGTGCAACTTTGAACTAAAATTGACTCGTTGCAGCGCCGACTTTAATCAAATGACCTCCGATCGCAAAATAAATTATGCCATTGCATCTGGAATGTTGAATTTACTTATAAATGATACTCATATTATGTGGGTCTTATTTCGGCAAGATTTCACATAAATCTCAATGTGATCAGATCATACGAAGATAAGGAAACTTTTTATATTTATTTTAGTATGATAAACACAATTTTTATAAACATTTTTATTTCATAATTAATTCAAAATTGAATTGAGCCCTAAAAAGCCCTAATTTTGCCCAATATTTTAAAAATCTCATTTAACTTAATTTGGAAGGATAATTAGGCTATGATTAAGGCTTTCAAATCCCATTTCTCCTTACATATTATTCTCCTTGACCATTTTGCAAAAGGAAAATTAGGCTTTTATTCCTCTGGACAGAAAAGGGGGAAAAGGGAATTCCTATCTACAGCATTCACTCAATTTAGGAGAAGCTGAAAACTTGAATCATCCCCTCCGATCCGCTTTTTTGTGCTTGTGTTTCATTATGTAGGTTCAAGACCCTGCTAATGCCCAATAGGGCATAGTGGGTGCAAAAACATGGTTGTGAAATCGCAAGGCACTGCTCGCTACGCTCAATAAAGCGTACCGAGTAAGCCAAAATTGTTAGATGCAACCCCCTATTCCAAAATGCTGCCAAAATTTTGACTAAATTTTGGATTTAAAAAAAAGGGGAAGAATCTAAATTTATTTAAAAAAGAAATCAAGCACATCAAAAATAAATAATCTAAAATGAAATTTGAATGTGTAGAAGTTGCATACATATTTGCTTTTTTGCAGGTGATTGAAGGCCCTGTTATGCTCATCAGGGTGTAACAGGATTGAAATTTGGCAAAGGTGCTTCAAAGCTCTAACTATCACGCTCATCAGGGCGTGACAGATAGGCCAAAAAAGTTCCAATGTTGCCCCCTTGTTGACCTCACTTTTGGAGTGAGTTTTCAACTTCTCCATCTTAGACATAGGATTCCTCTAAACTCTAAGAGTTCCTTAGTCTTAAGACACTTCTAGTGAGTAGATGAACACTTAACCTAACCCTAGAGACTTAGAAGAGTTAGCCATAGGAATAGGTTATGCGTTAGGGGTGTTAGGAAAACTTGCCTACCCTATAACTTAAACCCAATCCTTACCTCCTTTCAAGACAAACTTCAAATTCAAACTTCAAATTCAAATCAACCTCAAATTCAAATCAACCTCAAATTCAAATCAACTTTAAATTCAAACCAACTTCAAATTCAAACCAACTTCAAATTCAAATCAACTTCAAATTCAAATCAACCTCAAATTTAAATCAACTTCAAATTCAAATCAACTTCAAATTCAAATCAACCTCAAATTAAAATCAACTTCAAACTCAAAAGATTTTCTCATAACCCATTTATATCTTCACTTTTATTATCAAATATAAATGAGATATAAATTCAAAAACCAAAATCAATTCAAAAACTCAAATCCAAATCTATTACCACTGTCAAGTCAAATCCTTGAACTCCTTCAAACAAAACCAAATCACTCCAAATTCAAAAGATTTTCTCATAACCCATGTATATCCTCATTTATATTCACAAAAATAAATTAGATATAAATTCAAATAACCAAAATCAATTCAAAAACTCAAATTCAAATCTAACCAAAATCTAACTTATGCTCTTTCAAGTCAAATCCTTGAACTTGGCCAAATCATCCTCAAATCAATCCAAACCCTTGGATTTTCTCTTCAAATAATCAATCCTTCAATCACAAACCAAATATAAACATAAACTTCAATCACCAAACCAAAATCAAACTAACCCAAATCAAACCCATGTTCATCCTTTGAACTTGAAATTATTAAATGAACCAAAACCCATTTGACTTCAAATCACTTGTAATTGGATTTATATTTCAATCATAAGTCCATATGTGAGTTCAACCAAACTTGAATCAAGCCTTGATCAATTCAATTGACCCATTTAGGCTCACTTGACCCAAAGTGACCTAAAGCACCTTTTCGAGCCAAATTCTAATCCAACCCAAATTGGATTGACTAAGCTTATCTAAGCCTCACATTATGAGCAACAATCATCCTAGGATGATCAATCACTCAAATTAGGTTAAACCTAGTATTTGATCAAGTCAACACCTAGCCTAAATGAAACCTAAACTAGCCAAAATCCACCATAAGCCAAATTGATTGAAACCATTGATCTAAACTAATCCAAAATTAATGATTGGCCATGATCAAGCCATCAATTGAGCTAAACCAAGCCAAAATGGCCACTTGACCCAAGTTCAAAAGTAAAAATGGGTCAAATCTTGATCTAAGCTAAAATGATTTCAACCAATGGGTCAAATTCATTCTAAATCACTTGTTGAACTTGACTAAAGCTTCAATTGGCCAACTAGATCCAACCTAGCCCAATTGACCATGAACCTAACTTGACCTAAAAGGTTAAATCAACTTGAAATCAAACCAAACTAAAATTGATTGAAACCAAAGCTTGTAATACATTTCAAATGATCAACCAAGCCTACACCAACCCATGACCTAACCCAATTGGGTCAAATGGGTCAAATTGGTCAACTTGAGCCATTTGACCTAAGTGAACTCAAATGATCAAAACTAAATATAAATCAAATTGAACCAAACCAATGATACCCATAGGCTCCAAATGATCATTTGAACTTGACCTAACCCATGGTTTGACCCAATTTGACCAATTGGTTAATCTATCCCAAGTTGATCCATTTTGACCTAAATAGGTCAAATTTAACCAATTCAAACCAAATGAACTGCAAATCACTTGAAATTTGGTCCAACCTATTTTTGAAACATTTCAAATCTACCTAAATCAAAACCAAATCCAAATGACCATTTTACCCCTAGGTTAAAGGATAACCTCTAGCCAAATTCACTTAGAATTTGTTCAATTCTTTCTCATGGCCACTTGGCATCTTCATAGTGGCCCATTTGGACACCAAGGGAGGTGGTGCACATGACCCAAAGGGTTTGGGTCAGCCATGACCCAACCTAAGGCCAAACTGACCCCTCCAATGAGAATTCTCCACTTGGATCACTCCATACACTCACCTAGCACATGTGCACTCCCTCTCCTCCACTCCTCTGCCAAAAATGAACCACATGGAGTCCCTAATAGCCAAAATAAACCAATTAATCAGAGCAATTGATCACAAATGACAAAGCTAGTCTCAGCCATCCGATCCAAGGAGGGGGAGATATACTCCCTTATTCTAACTCAAACCACACACACTGAAGTTGATTGAGCCTTAAGAACCAAAGCCAAGCTTCTCCAAGCTTTGGCAAGCATTCTCGAGCTCCCCCATTTTCTCCTTCTCAGTTTTGCTCAAGCTGAAGTAGGGGAGGTAATTCCAAACTCTAATTCATCCAATTCTCCACCAAACCCAAATTCACTTTACAAGCACCATCAGGGGAGCTAGGGGAGCTCACCCAAAGTGTTTCTCAAGTCTCCAAGCCATAGGAAGGGGGACTTCGATCAAAGCCGAAATCCATTGAAGGGGAGCTTGGTCAATTGAGTAATCCGCTTCAAATCAAGACTTGAAACCTTTAACAGGGCTTCGTCTCCATTAGATGAAGCTACCTACTCCGTTGGAAGCGGTGATAGCCTCCAATGAGGTATTGTTCAAAACTGATCCTCCATTGAAAAATGCTTGGTTCTTTGTGAAGGCAATTATAATGCCATTAGATTCTAGCCATTGGATGTTCTTCCCTACACCTCTTGATGGTTTGGGGTAAATCCTAGTATAATCTGAGCTTAGGTGAGATCGGATTAAGCCATGGAGGACGGACAACTTCCTTCTCCCTCAGCTTAGGCAGAGATGAATCATGAGTTGTCCATCCCGCATGTTTTGGAAGGACAGCCCTGATTAAATCAATCAGATCCACTAACTTAAACCCTTTAGAACCACTGGATTAATCCTAGCCATCCGATCCTAGATCGGATAGCCCAGGAGAAGCACATCACATTGCCAGCTGATGCGACGCACGATGTGACAACTTAAATAACCAATCTTGTCGTACCACATGGAAAATGCGCCACATCAGCAATCCACATGGCACTGATGGGATTAGTTAATTAATTAGGTTATTTTAATTGCCCATTAATAATAGAAACTTCATAAAATCATAATTAAATGTAGAAAAAATTCAAAAATATAAATGTGGGCTCATTTTAAAGATAATTTAGTGAGGAATAATATAAAATTTAAATCAATGGATTTTAAATAATGAATTTCTCTCAATTTGGGTTTTATTAAAAATATAATTAGGCTAATTACTCTATAATTACTTCAATAATTAATTCCAAACTTCCTAGGGTTAATTAGTGGGATGACCTCTGCCTCCCATGATTTTCTTCGAATTTATTATTGGAATAATTAGGGTAATTGCTTATTTCATCTCTAATCATCCCCTTAATGTAATTAGGAGTAATTAAGCATATGAATAGTGATTTAATCCCTTAATTAAGATAATTAAACATTGTTTAAGTAGGGAGGAGGTTCATGGAATGGGTTTGGGATATTTTCCCTAAGTTATTCGATAAACCCCCTTTCTTCTTTAATCCAAACATAATTAAGGATTAATCTATTAATGATCTACTTAATTAGTCTAATCAAACTTTCAAAATCAATATGGAATTAATCAATCTTTTGCTGGGTAGATCCTTAGGTGTTCAAAAGCCTAAGGTAAGTTTGAGAAAAACATATCCAACTCACATGTATGGGAAGGTTATGAAAGTACTTAATGAAAACCCTTTAGCTTAATTAATCATGTGAGCCAATTACATTAGGCACCTTTCTTTCTTAGGTGCATTACTAATTTAAATTCCATGTGATTGCATATCATATGTTGGCTCATAATTACTTGAATAGTTACGTTATAGTGGTGTAGGAAAGGGGTAATTAATGGATTTAACTCACACCTTAACCTAAACAAAACATAAAATCAACCTAATTATTCTAAACTTAAACTAAACTAATTCACACATATGAGAAATGGATTAGGACCAGCAAACCCTTTTCATATTTCTTAAATCAAATCAAATTCAAAAAAAAAATCTCCTTAAAGAATTTTGATTCACTTTAAATGATCTTATCTTATAGGATTGTCTTTCAGAATTAATTAGGGTGAATAAAGTCATATGCTTACATCACTTTATTTCTTTCCAAGCATGCTAAATGTTTTTTTCCATATGAAACCATGCATTCATCTCTTTTGAAAAATCAATTAAATAAAATATTTTCTTTATGTCAAATTGCATGTTTCGGCTAAAGTTAAGAATATGAGTGGCTATTATCACTATTAAACCAAAAAGTATTTTCAAAACCTACAAATCAAATATTATAAATGAAGTGATGCTACTTATAACTACTTATAAGCTTGCATGTGATTATAGCATAAAATATGTATTATGTGAATTTCTTCTCTCCTCTTAACATAGATTTGAATAGGATTTGCAAAGTGTATAGTTCATTTGAAAAGAACATAACACTTGCTTAAATCTATTCCTATGCACTTCTATGTTATAACTTAAGAAGGATCTTCACATTTACACATGTAAATTATATAACCAAATCAAACAAAAATCTTTTGCATGATTATTCATCCATTTGTTTCCTTTTATACATACACATGTATTTAAGAAAAGTGGTATATTAATCTGGACATCTAGGGGTTGCGAGGCTTTAAGTAGCCCCAAGTAGGTATTGTACCTTATACCCCTGGTATAGAAAACAATGGTGTCATACTCAGTTATGTCTTTTATACATGTTGATATACATTTTGTTAATTGTTAAAAGAGTCCCTCTTTTCTACTTAATAAAAACATGCATTCATGGAATATCCAAATTTTCTTAAATAACATCTCTTTGCTTTCATCACTAAGGTGTGGTAAGATTTGCATTACATGTGTAGTTATGATTAGGATCATTCATATGCATGATATACATGTTGGAAAGAAAGAAAGGGTTGTGTGTTATGTGATAGTAATTCACCTTAAATAATCTTAAGATGTCTTTCTTATTGAATAGGGCTATTTAGAGTAAATCTAAATTTAGGGCTAATTAAAACACATAATAAAATATTCACCAAAGAAAAAAATCATTAATGAATCTACTTTAAAAATTACTTAAGTTAGGGATGAAAGAGAAGTTATCTTCTCTTTTCTTCTCTTTATAACATTTAGTAACTAAATGTAGGTTCATTTAAACCAAATCAAATCATCAAATAAAATTGACAAATCAACTAAATCACTTAAAATGAAACCACCCTTCTAAATTGAATCTCTCACACTTAGAAAATTCCAACCTTAAAGCCTAGCTAAGGCATGCCACACAAGCCTTAAATGGCACACACATTAGGCTAAGTCACAATTTCTAGCTCTATGTTAGGGCGATGCATGGTTTGATGCCTGATTTTATTTTGTGATGTAATATTTTTAGACTGGATGTCAGGGTGCATGTGCGTAGATTGTATGCTAGGGTGATCTTAGCCTAATCATGTCTTCTGTAAGAGATTACGTTCAAGGGGCATGTAATAAAAATATAAATGTTTTTCCTGTGTAGGTTGCTTATGCCCCTAAGCATAATCTAAACTAGGATAAGTGGACTTGGTTACCCATGTGCGGGGTGCTAAGTCCAACTTATTCATATAGCTACTTGGGATTGTGTGGTATGTTTAGCTAATCTTTATTTTACAAATTTTAGTTAGATTTACTTTTGACATTTTGATGTAATTTTTGTAATTAAGATTTGGAATGAATGTTATGGGGGATTAGGATGAACATTGGTCATAAGACAAAGTCTTATGCACCATGTGAAGCCTTGGAGCCACTACATCCCAACCAACCAAAAGAAGGAAAGAAGTAAAGAAAGAAAGAAATGAAGAAGTGAAGAAATTAAGAATGAAGAATGAACACCCCCAAAACATGAATTCCCTTTAAATTGTAATTATTCATTTGTAATTCAGGTTGTATAGGGTAGAGCTCGGCTACCCATTTCTTTTCAAGTTTGTGCGGTAGAGCCCAACCACATCAGTCTCTTATTCTTTTGCACTAGCTTTATAAAATTGTTTGATGTTTGTTTAGCTTGTGTATTAGGATGGCATGATTTTTCTAGTTTCTTCATTGATTGATGAATGGCCTGGATGCGATTAGGCTCTTAGGAAATAAATAAATTTTTATCCAATTAATCAACTCAAAATTAAATTAAATAACTCATAACGTCACCTAAAGCCTATGACATAAATCAAGATAATAAAATATTTGGCAATCTCTTAGCTGGATGTTGTATGTCTCACATCTTGCATAAAATCATCTTGCTTCACTCTTGCTAATGGAGGGACTCCACCTTTGTCAGAGAAAATTGCTTGACCTTTGAGAGCCATGGTGGAAACACACCTCCTTCTTGTTGATTTTGACACATAACCAATTTCTCATGCATTAGGCATATGAATCCCATAGCCTATGTTAAATAAATTGTCCAAAAATTAAAATAAAACTTAACAAAATTTGCATTAGATTAAGTCATTACTTATACCCTTCATGATCTAGTCTCTTAGGGAGTCTGTTTAAGGACTTAGTCTCATTTCTAAATAAACAACAACCTAGTCATCTTGCAAAGCATAAATACATGCCTACATGAATTTAAAAATCGTAAAAGGAGTTAGTTGGCGGCCACCCCCAAGAAGTTGTAAGTCCAACAGTCGGGTGGTTTATTTACTCTTGTGGAGATAAACCATATGCCCATTTTCACCTTAGATTTAGGTCGTGCCTTGGCACTCGCCAAAGCTCCCTAAATTTAGTATCTGAGGTTGTTGTTTCCCGTTGCGGGCTACAAGAATAAATCCTCATCTCTTAGGCATTTTCACAATCTTGTGTTATGGAATTGTAGCCCTAGATTTCTAATAAAAATTCAACCCAAATAAATAATTCTCCTTAATTTCAAAAATATAAAACTCAACCATAGGATAGTTTAGGATGCTTACTAGGTTTCCTAGTATCATGAGCATCTCTTACTCATCTCCTTTTGGTTTCAATAATAACTCCTTCCTTTTGATCAATCCCATTTGATTTTCCAAAAATAACTAATTGATTGATAGTCCTATCATTAAAATCTTTGGAGACAATGATCATTTACCTTAATCGAGAGTATTCCTAAGGAATCTCATTCCTTAAGATGTAATTAACTATGGGGGCTTGCCTCCATAGGGAACTTAATGAACCCAGTTTAAAATAAACCCTACTTTACTTTTCCATATAAAGTAAAGGAAGAATCTCTTGTACATTCAAAGACCCATCATCCTTAGGAGTCCTTATTAGGTGATTAGGTCTATTGTAGGATGGTGACTTCTATCTTTTGAGATAGTACACCATTCCTCAATGTCATACCCTATCACCCTAATAAGTACATCTACAGATCTGCGTGGTATACAAATAGTTTATTTTATTTTCATTTACTTTAAGATGAAAATAAAATAATAAAAAACATTTACAAATTTTTCTAGTGACTCCACTGGCGAAGGTTCCTCTCTCCATCTTTGGTAAATGATCATTGTCTCCAAGTATCGATAGTGGATTTGTATTTCATGTGAGTTCGAGACTATCCTTCTTTTCCGTTAGCACTTAGCTCATTTCATTCTTAAGCTAAGCTAGCCAACATCCTTTAGGTTTTAGGACCTCACTCCATGTAGGTCTTAATACCCCTGTTGGGTCTCCCAATAGATGAAAACAAAATTTAATCAAAAGAGATGACTAAAAACGTTTTTTACCATCCCTATAGTAAGGCAAAGTTCATTCCAAAAATAAAGAAAAATAAATCCTTTATAAAAATATCACTTTTCCAAAATTCACACAATAAAAATGTTTTGCACAAAAAGTTTCATAAAAAATATATATACATTAACCTCATCTAACAATCTTCAAGATTCTTACATGTAGGATCATTTCCAAGATAAAATCAAAACCATATTTTCAAAAGCACATATGAACATCCTCATTCAATATACATAAATTCATTGAATGAAGATTTCATTTTCAAACAAAATCAAAATCTTTTTTTTCAAAAAGCACATATAAACATCCTCATTCAATATACCCAAATTTATTGAATGAAGATTTCATTTCCAATTAAAATCAAAAATCATCTTTCAAAAAGCACATATGAACATCCTCATTCAATAATACCTAAATCTATTGAATGAATGAAGATTTCATTTCGAATTGAAATCAAAATCATCTTTCAAAAAGCACATATGAACATCCTCATTCAATATATCCAAATTTATTGAATGAAGATTTCATTTCCAAAAAAAATCAAAGATCATCTTTCAAAAAGCACATATGAACATCCTCATTCAATATACCAAAATTTATTAAATGAAGATTTCATTTCCAATTGAAATCAAAAATAATCTTTCAAAAAGCACACATGGATATACTCATTCAATATACCAAATTTTATTGAATGAAGATTTCATTTTTAAATAAAATCAAAATCATCTTTCAAAAGCACATATGAACATCCTCATTCAATATACCCAAATTTATTGAATGAAGATTTCTTTTTCAAATAAAATCACATCACAAAATTGAAACATCATTTCAATATATCTTACATATATTGAAGTTGGAGCTTCTTCCTTTGCAAAAATTACAAATTTGGAAATAAACCTCTTCATTCAATATATCCAAATTTGTTGAATGGAGGCTTTGTCTTCAAACAAAATCACGGTATTTGAAACTCCACTCAACACATTCCACATGTGTTAAGTTGGAATTTCCTCCTCTTTAAAAAGCAATAATCACACACAAAAATTTTCAAAATAAAAATTGGATTCCATTTAACATATCATGCTTGTTAAATAAAAATCCCTCCTTTCAAAAATAGCACAAAATCAAAAAAAAAAATTAAAACACATTTGAACTTTATTTAGCATACCCAAATTTGCTAAGTAAAGATCTCATTTTCAAAAAATGTTCACAAAAATCAAAACACATTTGGATTCTTTATCTACAATACCCAAATTTATTAAATAAAGATCTTCTTTCCAAAATCAGAATCAAAATCAAATTTGGATTTTACTTAGCATACCCAAATTTGCTAAGTAAAGATCTCCTTTTCAAAATAAAAAAAAAAAATCAAATACATTTGGATTCTTTATTTAGCATACAAAAATTTGCTAAGTAAAGATCCTCTTTTCAAATCAAAAACAAAATCAAATACATTTGGATTCTTTATTTAGCATACCCAAATTTACTAAGTAAAGATCCTCTTTTTAAAATCAAATCACAAAAATCAAACACATTTGGACTTTATTTAGCATACCCAAATTTTCTAAGTAAAGATCCCCTTTTCAAAACAAAAACAAAACACATTTTGGGTTTTATTTAGCATACTCAAATTTGCTAAGTAAAGATCCCATTTTCAAAATCAAAACCAAAAAAATTAGATTAGGACTTTATTTAACATACACAAATTTGCTAAGTAAAGATTCCATTTCTAAATTCACACATGATTCGCATCATAAGCAAACAAGCAAAAGAAGAAAATTGTTCTCAAACACCTCATCTAGCATACCCAAATTTTCTAAGTGAGTATTGACCTCATTTTTAGAATGAGCTCTCAACCCTTCCATCTTAGACATAAGACTCCTCCTAGACACTAAGAGTTTCCTTAGTCTTAAGACACTTCTAGTGATTAGGTGAACACTTAACCTAACCCTAGAGACTTAGAAGAGTTAGCCATAGGAATAGGTCATGCATTAGGGGTGTTAGAAAAACTTGCATTCCCAAGCTTGAACCAAATCCTCACTTCCTTCCTTCAAGTCAAATTTCAAAATTCAAATCAATTTCAATTGAAACCTCAAATCAATTACAACTTAACTGATTTTCTCAAATATTAAATCAATTTTAATGGATTTTCTCAAATCATGAATCAATTCCAAATGATTGAATCCCATGATTGAATTTCAAATTCAAAAAAAAATAATCCTTCCTAACTCACTTTGATTCCATCTTATGGACTTAGACTAAATCAAATTCCAACCACTTCAAATTCAAAAGATTTTCTCATAACCCATTTTTATTCTCATTTATATTCACAAATATAAATGAAATATAAATTCAAATATCCAAAACTAAATTCAAAACTCAAATCCAAATTCATCCAAAATTCAACCTAAGCTTTTCAAGTCAAATACTTGAACTTGCTCAAATCATCTCCAAATCAAGTCAAAACCTTGATTTTTTTTTCTTCATGATTCAATCAATCCTTCAATCATGAATCAGAATATAAACACAAACTTCAATCATCAAACCAAAACTAAACTCAAAACTCAAATCCAAATTCATCTAAAATTCAACATAAGCCTTTCAAGTCAAATTCTTGAACTTGCTCAAATCATCTCCAAATCAAGTCAAACCCTTGATTTTTCTTGATGATTCAGTCAATCCTTCAATCATGAATCCAAATGTAAACACAAACTTCAATCATCAAACCAAAACTTAATTCAAAAATCAAACCCAAATCAAACTCATGTTCACCCTTTGAACTTGAAATTGTCAAATGAATCAAAACCCATTTGACTTCAAACCACTTGCAAATGGATTTATATTTCAATCATAAGTCCATATGTGAGCTCATTCAAACTTGATTCATGCCTTGATCAAGTCATTTGACCCACTTAGGCTCACTTGACCCAAAGTGACCTAAAGTACCTTTTTGAGCCAAATTCTAATCCTACCCAAATTGGATTGAACTAAGCCCACCTAAGCCTTACATTGTGAGCAACAGTCATCATAAGATGATCAATCACACAAATTGGGTCAAACCAAGTCAAACCTATGGGTTGACCAAGTCTACACTTAGCCAAAATAAAACCTAAACTAGCCAAAATCCACCATAGGAAAAATTGATTGAAACCATTGATCAAAACCAATTCATGATCAATATTTGAACTTGACCAAGTCATCATTTGAGCCTAACCTAGCCCAATTGGCCACTTGACCCAAGTTGACCCAACTTGACCAAAAAATTCAAAATGTGTCAAATTTTGATCTAAACTAAACTGATTGAAACCAATGGGTCAAATTCATTCTAAACCACTTATTGAACTTGACCAAAGCCTCAATTGGCTAACTAGACCCAACTAGCCCAATTGACCATGAACCTAACTTGACATAAAAGGTCAAATCAAGCCAAAATCAAACTAAACCAAATTGATTAAAACCAAAGCTTGCAAAATATTTCAAATGACCAATGAAACCAATCCCTTAGGTCAAATGGGTCAAATTGGTCAACTTGACCCATTTAACCTAAATGAACTCAAATGAACCAAAACCAAATAAAAATCAAAGTGAACCAAACCAATGACACCAAAACATTTCAAATTGTCATATGAACTTGACCCAACCCTTGGTTTGACCCAATTTGACCAATTGGTCAACTTAACCCAAGTTGACCCATTTTGACCTAAATGGGTCAACATGAGCCAATTGACATCAAATCAACTTGGAAATTTGGCCCAACCCATTCAAACGCTTCAAAGTGAAACCAAAGCTAAATGATCATTTAATTCCTAGGTCAAGGGATAACATATGGCCAATTCCACTTGGAATTTGGTCATATCCTTTTCATGGCCACTTGGCACCCACTTAGTGGACCAAGTGGACACTAATAAGTGCGGTGCACATGACCCAATGGGTTTGGGTCAGCCAAACCCAACCCAAGGCAAAAATTGACCACCCAGTAGGAAATTCTCCACATGGGATCACTCCTCCACTCAAATGAGCACATGGTAACTTTACCACTGCACTCATCTAATCAAACCGAATCACATGGCATCCAAAATGACCTAACAAAATCAATCAGCTTGATCAATTTGATCAAAATGATAAGGAGAAGCTCGACCATCCAATCCTTCTAGGGGGAGATATACTCCCCCTAATTTCACTTGAATCCAAATCTCTTGCTATCAATCGAGCCATAGGAACCTAGAGTAAGCATCCTCTAGCTCTTTGCATTTCTACATTTTCTCGATTTACCAAAATTGAAAACAAGGGAGGTAACAAGGAATTCCAACCTAATCAATACCCAAGTTCAATCTAATTCCTCTTGTAAACACCCTCAGGGAACCTAATCGAGCTCACCCAAGTCAAGTTCCAAGCTCTTAAGCCATGGGAAGGGGGAGTTTGACCAAAGCCGCAAGCTTAGGAGGAGAAGTTTGGCCAATTGGAGGATCTACTCAACCTCAAGCCCTCAAACCTTCAACAGGGCTTCGTCTCCACTAAATGAAGCTACCTTGACAGTTGGGAGTGTCGGTGATAGCCTCCAGTGAGGTACTATTCAAAATCGAGCTTGCATTGAATTTTCTTTTCTCCTTTTTGAAGGAAATCATAATCCCAAGTGATTTTCACCATTAGATCTTCATCTCCTTGCTTGTTGATGGTGTGTGATCAATCCTAGCTCAATCTGAGCTCGATCAAGCTCATATCAATCCTTAAGGGATGGATGGTTGCCGTCTCCCACAGACAAGCGTAGGGATGAATCATGGACAATCCATCCCGCATGTTTTGGATGGATGGTCATGATTAAAATGGGATCCCAAGATTAATCCTATTAGAACCATAATTTTAATCATCTCGATCGGATGATCCAGGAGAAGGTAGCATCGCACCATAGGATGTGATAACTTAAGTGATGAATCCCATCGCCCACCATGGAAAGTGCCGCAAGGGTCCACAATCACGGATTAGTTATATAATTAGGGATTTAATTATCTAATAATTAGAGAAACTTTAAAATTACATAACTAAATGTAGGAAAATCAGAAAAATACAAACTCAAATGCATTTTGAAGATATTTCAAAGGGAAATAATATAACATTAAGTTTAATTGATTTTGAGCAATAAATTTCATGTAATTTGGGTTTTATTGAGAATATAATTATGTTAATTACTCCCTAATTATTCCATTGATTAATTCCAAACTTCTCAAGTATGTTTAGTGGGATGACTTTTACCTCTCCCAATTTTCTTGGAATTTATTAACGATTTAATTAGGGTAATTTCTTGATTCACTCCTAATCATTCTCTTAATCAATTAAATTATTAATTAACTTATTAAATGATGATAAATTTATTAATTAATCTTAGTAATCATCTTAGAATAGTGAATAGACTTAGGGAATGAGATTAGGATGCCTTTTCCAAATCTTTTTCCCTAAGTCTATTTCATTTGAATGAGAACTTAATTAAATTACAAATGGATTAATGATTTAATTATTTCATTAAATAGCTTAATTAACCAAACTCAAAATCAAAAATTAATCCAGAAACTTAATCTCTTAATCAATTCCTTCTTGGGTAGATACTTAGATGTTCAATAACCTCAGTAGCTTAAGGAAATCATATCTAACCCATATGTGTGGGAAGGGTTATGAAGTACTTAAATTAAACCCTTTAGCTTAATTAATCATTAATTGTGAGCCAAATGCATTAGGCCCCTTTCTTTCTTTGGTGCATTAAATTCCTTGTGGTTTTATGTCATACATTGGCTCATAATTATTTGGTTAAATATGTTAAAGTGGTGTAGGTAAAGGGTAATTAATGGACTTAATGTACAACTTAACCTAAACAAAACATAAAATCAATCTAATGGCTGTAAAAATTAAACTAAAACAACTCACACATGGGTGAAATGGGTTAGGACCGGCAAACCTTTTAACATTTTCTAAATTCAAATCAAACTCAAAACAAAACAAAAATATCTTTAAAACAATGTTGTTTCACTTTAAATAATCTTATG
The DNA here is from genome assembly GCA_021442155.1 of Cymbidium sinense. Taxonomy (NCBI): domain Eukaryota; kingdom Viridiplantae; phylum Streptophyta; class Magnoliopsida; order Asparagales; family Orchidaceae; genus Cymbidium; species Cymbidium sinense. The sequence goes on from CM038215.1 coordinate 142,213,485, forward strand.
AAATAAGATTATTTTTAGGAATTAACTTGGGTGAATGAATTTACATGCTTTCATCACTTTATTTCTTTCATAGCATGCTAAATGTGTATGTCATATGAAAATCATGCATTCATGTCTTTTAAAAATTCAAATTAAAATGAATTGTTTCCTTTATGTCAAATTACATGTTTTAGCTAAAGTAAGAATATGAATGACTATTACCACTAGTAAATCCAAAATTATTTTCAAAACTTATGAATCAAACATTACAAATGAAATGTATGCTACTTATAATTACTTATGAGCTTGTACATATTATTAAGATGTGCATGATGTGACTTTCCTTCTTCTCTTTAACATAGTTTTGAATAGATTTGCAAAGTGTATAGTTCATCTGAAAAGAACACAACACTTGCTTAAATCCATTCCTATGTTATCATTTAAGAGGGATATTCACACTTGCACATATAAATTGTATAACCAAAATTAAACAAACAAACATAAACTTTTTGTGTGACTCTTTTTCCATTCATTTCTTTTTTGTACATGTCTTTCTCTTGGAATAGGTTTGTTGGAAAGAAATAAAGTGTTGTATGTTTTGTGATAGTAATTTGATTTATTTAATCTTAAAATGCCTTTCTCTTGGAATAAGTTTGTTTAGGGAAAATCTAAACTTAGGATTAATTAAAACACATAATAAAATATTCACTAAATAAAAATAAATAATGAATCTACCTTAGAAGTTACTTAAGGTAAGGAGGAAAGAGAAGTCTTCTTCTCTTTTTCTCTCTTTACAACACTTAGTAATTAACTGTAGGTTCATTCAAACCAAATTAAATCATGAAATAAAATCAACCAAATCAACTAAATCACTTAAATGAAACCATTCTCTAAGTTGGACTCTTCATACTTAGAAAACACTAACCTTAAAGTCTAGCTAAGACATGCCACACAAACCTTAAATGGCACACACATTAGGCTAAGTCACCATTTCTAGTCCTATATTAGGCAAGTGCATGGTTTGATGCTTATTTTTACTTTATGATATGATATTGTAGTCTGGATGTTTGGGTGTATGTGCGTAGACTGAATGGTAGGATGATCTTAGTCTAATCATTATCTTCTGTAGAGGATTATGCTTAAGGGGCGTGGTAATAAAAATATAAATGCTTTTTACTTTGCAGATTGTTTATACCCCTAAGAATAATCCAAAAATAGGCTAGGTGGACTTGGTTACACATGTGTGGGGTGCTAAGTCCAATTTATACATATACATGCTTGTGATTGTATGATTTATTTTACCTAATCTCTATTTTGCAAGTTTTAGTTAGATTTACTTTTCCTATTTTCATGTAATTTTGCAATCAGGATTTGGAATGATTGTTATGGGGAATTAGGATGAGCATTGGTCATAAGACTATGTATTATGTACCATGTGAAGCCTTTGGAGCAACCGCATTCCAACCATCCAAAAAGAAAGAAAAGAAGAAAGAAGAAAGAAGAATGAAGAATGAAGAATGAAGAATGAAGACCCCATAACATGAATTCCTTCTTGATTGTAATTAATTCATTTATAATATGGGTTGTATAAGGGTAGAGCTCGGCTACCCAATTTATTTTTGGGTTTGTGCGGGCCTCTTATTCTTTTGCACTAGCTGTATAAATTGTTTAATGTTTATTTAGCTTGTACATTAAGATGACATGTTTTCCTAGTTTCTTCTTTGCTTTGATGTATGGCCTATAAGAAAATAAATTTTCTATCCAACTAATCAATTTAAATAAAATAAATAAATAACTCATAACCTCACCTAAAGCCTAGGTTATAAAACAAGATAAAAGAATTAGCAACCCCTTAGCTGGATGTTGTATATTTTCATATCATGCATAAAAAAAAGTATCTTGTTTCACTCTTGCTATGAAGAGTTTACACCTTTACTGGAGAACTCGGCTTGATCTTTGAGAGCCATGGTGGAAACACACCTCCTTATTTTGGGCCTTTTGCATTGCATATGAATCCTAAAGCCTGTGTCAAATGATTGTCCAAAATGAAAATAAAATATAATAAAATTTGCATTAGATTTAAGTCATTAATCATGCCCTACATGATCTAGTCTCTTAAGGAGTGTGTTTAAGGACTTAGTCTCTTTCTAAATAAATAACAGCCTAGCTATCTTGCCAAAGTATATGACTTACCTACATGTATTTAAATCGTAGGAAGAGTTAGTTGGCGGCCACCCCTAGGCGGTTGTAAGTCTAACAGTTGGGTGGTTTATCCTCTCTTGTGGAGGTAAACCAAATACTCATTTTCACTTTAGATTTAGGTCAAGTTTTGACCTTCGCCAAAACTCCCTATATTTAGGTTCATAGGTTGTCACTTCCCTTTGCAGGCTACAAGCATAAATCCTCACCTCTTAGGCATTTTCGTGATCTTGTGTCATGGAATTATAAGTCCTAGATTTTTAATAAAAATTCAACTCAAACAAATAATTCCCCTCAATTTCAAAAATATAAATCCCAACCATAGATAGTTTGGGATGCTTACTAGCTTAGTATCATAAGCATCCCCTACTCTTCTTTGTTTCGATAATAACTCCCTCCTCTTAATCAATCCCACTTGATCTTCTAAAAATAAACCAATTGATTGATAGTCTTATCTTTGAAATCTTTAGAGACAACAATCATTTACCTTAATCGAGAGTATTCTTAAGGAATTTCATTCCTTATGATGTAATTAACTATGGGGCTTGCCTCTATAGGGAACTTAACGATCATAGTTTAAAATAAATCCTGCTTTACTTTTCCATGTAAAGTTGGGGGAAGAATCTCTGGTATATCTGAAGACCCATAGTCTTTACGAGTCCTTATTAAAGTGATTAAGTTCATTTATAGGATGGTGGTGACTTCTGTCTCTCGAGATAGTACCACATTCCTCAATGCTGTACCCGATCACCCTAATAAGAACATCTGCAGATCGACGTGGAGTCCAACACAAGAAGTGTTTGAGAATAATTTTTGGTTCTTCATTTATTTCTTTTCTCTCTCAAGAAAGATTAGATGAAGAATTTTGAAGATAAATCTTCACCATAGATTTTTTTGATGACTCCGCTATGGATGGTTCCTTTCTTCATCTTTGGTAAATAATCATTGTATCCAAGTATCGATAGTGGGTTTGTATTTTTAAATGAATCTAAGACTATCTTTCTTTTTCCATTGGCACTTAGTTTATTTCATCCTTAAATTAAGCTAGCCAACATCCTTTAGGTTTTAGGACCTCACTCCGTGTGGGTCTTAAAACTCCTGTTGGGTTTCCAAATAGGTGAAAATAAAAATTTTAAAAAATAATAATTATAGACTTCCTTCTTACTTTTTTTATGGTAAGAAAAGGTTCATTCTAAAAATGAAGAAAAATAAATCCTTTACAAAAAATATCAATTTCCAAAAAAAGCACTTTTTCAAAATGCACATAACAAAATGTTTGCACAAAAAATTTTATAAATCACCCTAATCTAATAATCTTCATGATTGTTATTTATAGGACCATTTCAAAATAAAATCCAAAATCATATTTTCAAAAATCACAAATGAACATCTTCATCCAATTTGTTGAATGAAGATTTCATTTTCAAAATAAAATTCAACAATCATCTCCTTTCAAAAATAAAATCCAAAATCATACTTTTTTCAAAAGCACAAATGAATATCTTCATTCAATTTATTGAATGAAGATTTTATTTTCCATAACAAAATCAACAATCACATTTTTTTTTAAAAAAGAAATTCAACAATCATCTTTCCAAAAAAAAACTAAAATCATATTTTTAAAACAAAAAATCACAAATGAACATCTTCATCCAATTTGTTGAATGAAGATTTCATTTTCAAAATAAAATTCAACAATCATCTTTCCAAAAATAAAATCCAAAATCATATTTTTCAAAAGCACAAATGAATATCTTCCTTCAATTTATTGAATGAAGATTTCATTTTTCAAAACAAAATCAACAATCATCATTTCCAAAAATAAAAGCAACAATCATTTTTTTAAAAGCACAAATGAATATCTTCATTTAATTTATTGAATAAAGATTTCATTTTTCAAAACAAAATCAACAATCACATTTTCAAAAATCAAGTCAACAAAAACATTTTCAAAAATAAAATTAACAAACATCCTTTCAAAAAGTCAAAATTAACAATCATCTTTTCAAAATTGAAACAACATTTGGATCTTTCATTTAGCATACCCAAAATTGCTAAATGAAGATCCTCTCTTTCAAAAATCAAAATCAAAATCAAAAACAACATTTGGATCTCTTTAGCATACCTAAATTTTCTAAGGATCCTTCTTTTAAAAATTATCAAAACAAAACACATTTGAATTTTCTTAGCATACCTAAATTTGCTAAGAATCCTCTTTTTTAAAAAATAAAAAAATACCTTTGGATTTCCTTAGCATATCTAAATTTGCTAAGAATCCTATTTTTAAAAATCAATAAAAACAAAACACATTTGGATTTCCTTAGCATACCTAAATTTGCTAAGAATCCTCTTTTCAAAATCAACAAAACACATCCTATTTTCATAAACCTTCAAAAATAAAACACATTTGGATTATTCATTTAGCATCCCTAAATTTGCTAAATGAGGATTCCATTTTCAAATTCACACATGATTCACAAAACAAGCAAACAAAACAAGAAAATTGTTTTCAAATACCTCACCTAGCATACCCAAATTTACTAAGTGAATAAATTCCAAAATTACAAATCAAAACAAAATCAATTGACCCTTTACTTTAACATACTCAAATTTGTTAATTAAATGGTCCTCAAACAATCAAAAATCAAAATCAAATATGAACCTATGGAAGCATCTCTCTAAAAATATTTAAACCCATTTTCAACATACGCAAATTTGTTGAAAATAGATTCTACATTCAAAAATCCCCTTCCAATCAATTCAAAAATCTTTCTTCTAAATTCATTTGAACCCCACTTAACACTTTCAAGCTATTGAGTGTGGGTTCAAATTCTAAATCAAAATTCAAAAATCAACAAAGCAGAAATCTGATTCAAACTTGTTATTTTCAACTTTGCTGACTTTCAGTTAGTTTTCAGTCAATTTCAGTTCAGTTTGTTCAGTTTCAATGGCAGCACAAAAGTATGTCTTTACATTTCATTTCGAGATAGACTTGGCCTTGGATCGGGCCAGCCTCCTGCAGCCTAATTTTGCCCACCTCATCCACTTTGGTCGAGGCTTTGAGGGGGCTAGGATCACATGTGAGGGGACCACCTCATGACAACAGAGCGTGGTGACCGTAGAAGTCGTCATCCAGTTGAGTTACCATCGATTCAGATCCTCACAAGAGGAAGAGTGGGGTTTCCATACCAGTAGTAGTAGTTTTAGCGCCATTGCACCCAATTATTTCCCTTGCTGCCCAGTGCGGGCTAGCGCCCACTCGTTGGCTCCCTCCAAGGGGAAGGCTCCCATGATTCCAGGGATCATCTCCTCTACCTTCAAGATTGGGTCTAGTTTCCATATTGCTCGACCTACCAGGACTCAGCATCGAAACAAGAACCGCATGATCAAGCAGTATCATACCCACATAGCCATGGAGTTGAAGGCACCTACTTAGTCTATTGTAGAGGAGTTGCCTATGATGGTTTTCTTACTGGTCACAGAGAACAAGTTCCACCCTCTCTGATCGAGAGAGGATGTTAGAGGATTTCTCACCGCAGCAAGATAGTTTCGTGCTCCTATTGAGAGGAGGAGGTCACACCCTGATCAATTTTATTCTAAGTAGGTGGAGCTTATGGATGATCAGATTCTAGAGCTCAATTTGATTTGCATTATGTCATTCCTAGCAGTGTTGGCAGACATAGTGAGAGAGGCCGTGGAGGCTCATATCGCATGCATTACCAAGAGTGGTGGTAGGTACCACTATCGACTTTCCAGATCGGCGCGCTACCCATGTCGATCATACCGATAGAATCTTATCGATGGGTACTACCCACCATAAGAGAGGAGCTCCTATTTAGAGAGAGTTGGTGGTGCCTCCACCACATCGCTCTACTATGCATTCACCATCTCTTATACATGTTTCATCATCTACTATTCCAGGGAAGGCCATGAAAGCCACATCCAGGGAGAAGAGAACCCCATTAGTGATCTGGCTACGGCCAAGAGATCTCGTTCCATCTACACCGCCTAGTGATGAGTCGAAGCTCTACTGACCCGCCTGGTTGAAGATGGAATGGTGACCTCGGAGTATAGTAGTCATCCCATCACCACCACCACTGGAGCAAGTTATTGAGATAGCAACAGTAGAGGGAGGAGGAAACAATTCAGTCATCCCCATAGCCATATATTTTCCTATGAGTTCCACTCCATCCAGATCCAGTGACAGCCAGGAGCATCTTTCTTCTAGTGAGCATATCCCTCATAGGGTTAGCTCTCAGCGAGAGAGGTTAGATGTTATCTATTCATGAGTGATCCCACTATCCACCCATCTTTATATGTTCGCTGGACCAATCCCATGATGACATCTCAAGATCTGGTGGAGAAGAAGAGATCTTAGATATCCCCAATTTAAAGGATGAGAAGGTCAATTTTGATCCAATGAAGATGATCTATTAGAGGATTCAGGGGTATGGTAGAGGGTTCCTCCATGATCAAGATATTGGAAGGTGGGTGAGCAGAAGACACGCCCCACCTACCCAACCAATTAAAGCAAAAGGATGAACAAATAGATGGGGATGGGAAGAAGCTTGAGGATTTAGCTACTTGGCACTTTAACCAAGCCTCAGCATCCTACTATAGAGAGTCTAGCCTGAGTTGTTGCATGTCTTGATCCAAGACTTTATCCAAGAGTAGACCAACAGGGAAGGTAGTGGATAGTACTCCATATAGAGAAAAGGACATCAAAACCATGGTTGAGCAGTAGGTGAGAGAAGCGCTGGCTCAAGCTCGAGGGATCATCGGGGTAGACCCTACCCAGAGGAATTTGATGTCATCTAATATCCTAAGGGTTTCGTGTCACCTTCTTTCAAGAGTTTCAATGGCAGCGGGAACCCAAGGCAGCACATTGCACACTTCAGAGCTAGTTGTTATAATGCTGGTGGCAGTGATACTTTACTCTTTTGACTTTTCATCAGTAACTTAGCAGGCATAGCCTTCGATTGGTATTATGTACTTCCAAATAATTCAGTGAAGACTTTTGCTGAGTTGGAGCAACTCTTCATTAAGAGGTTTGCTGGAGCTCAGTAAAGAGTAATTGTAGGCGATCTCGTTATGGCTCAACAACATCCTAGTGAGTCACTCATTGATTATATTCTCAGATGGTGCAATTTGAGTATGAATTATGAACCAACAAAGATGTCATTGAAATTCATTAAGAATATTCATGGCCCACCTTCATGCTCAAAGGTTTTACCATCAAAATATTTTAGAAACTAATTAAGAAGGCAGCTAGCTTACAAGGAGAAGCCAAACTGTTGTCTTTTTCAGATCAGTCAACAAAGCCAAAGCCACAAAAAGCTTATGAGAAGAAGCTAGGGGCAGTGATAGTAGTAGACAAGGGGAACCAACCGGCTAGAGAGCAGTATGAGAGACCTCGTGCTCCACAGCCGCACTTCCACCTCCTCTACCACCATTGAGGCCATCCTATCGGCCCGCCATAGTAGCCTCCATGGCCTTCGCCACCTCCTCCTCAACCATATCCACAACAGTAGTGGTACACATATAGCCACCAAGTAGTTACGGTCCACCTACTCTTATGGATAAACTAAACAAACTATATTCATTTAAGAGGAATGTAATAAGAAAATCTTTAAGAATCTCTTAAAGAAACTTGATTTTCAACTACCCGAACCTAGAAGGTCGGAGGAAGTGGAAAAAAGCAATGATCCTAATTTTTGCCCCTGCCACTACATGTTAGGTCATATTTTGGAGGATTTCTTTGCATTCAAGGAATGGCTTGAGCATAGCTTCAAGACAGGTGCCATACTTATCCCAAAGGAATATATTGTGGAACAACCATCCAGTTCCATTAGGATAATCCTTGGGGATACCTGCGATCCTTCCAAGACCAAAGAAGATTGGGATATCTCCTTATCCCAAACCTCTAAGAAGATTGTGTCCAAAATTAAGAAACCCTGTGTGCAAGTGCTTCAACCTCCAACATCAAGGAAGGTTTGCAAGTTGTTCAGACAACTGTGGAAAGGGGAGCTCAAGAAGAGAGTTGGATCCCATGCCACGGATAGCAAGTAAGCAACCAATCGACCGAGCCAGTCCACACCCAACTCTACTACATCGGAGCACCTCTACTTCAGCTAGCTCTTCCTATAGTAGATATCTCATATCGGTGGATGAGGGCATCAAATTTCTCACCCCACTTACTTTACTAGATTTTTACAATGTACCTCCTTCAAAATCCAAGAAATCAAGGAATAAAGCTAGTTTGAATTACATCTGTGTTACTTCTGATGGGTTGTCTAATTCTACTCTTACTGAAAACTCTTTAAGTCTAAACAACAATTATCTGATCTTCCTCTTTCTGATTCAGAGTTGGACCTTCCTTCTCTAAATACTACGGGCTCACATCTTGAGATAGAATTGGAATCATTCGATTCTGAGGGTCCCATAGGAGAAGCTGTAGGTGAGCTGCGTGTAACCTTCTCCGCCACAAGTGATCACCAAAGTCAACCTCTGTAGTGGCAAGGTTCTACCTTCTAGGGAAGCGCCTCAAGATAAGGGGAAACAAGTTATTCATTCAGATGATCAAGAAGCCCCTCCATAGGATGTTCCACTCTTGGATATGCTTATGGAGGATCAACCCAAGATGGACTACAATGTCCTCTCTCACCTAAGAAAGTTTCCATCTAAGTTAAGCATATATGATGCCCTTATCTTATCCAAAGAGATGAGGGAATCATTAATCAAGGCTCTCCTTGATCTAGAGATATGCTTAGCTCAGTTGACCACTATTGGAGAAGAGGCACATTATTTCAGAGAAGCCCAATGAATCACTTTCATAGATGAAGATCATCTTTTGGAGGACATGGAGCACAACCGTCCCCTCTACATTATAGTGGACATGGGTAGATTCAGACTTTCCAGGGTTCTTGTTGATCCAGGTGCATTGGTAAACATTATGAGTCTAAAGTCCCTAACCTATTTGTGGATTGACATCTCCACACTCTGAGGAGAACGGATGATGTTGAGAGGATTCAATGAACAAGCCAAGAGGGCTTTAGGTTTCGTAGTGTTACCTTTGGAGATAGGTGACTAGAAGACTGAAGCCAAGTTCTATATCATTGATTCAAATACTTCATTCATCGCTTTGCTCGGTAGACCTTAGATACATCAGAATAAGATGATTCCAACCTCCCTCCATCAGTGCATCAAGTTCAGGAAGGATGGGATTGAATACTATGTCAAAGGAGATGAAAAGTCATTTTCAGTCAGAGGTTGATAGATATGAGGATGCAGCCTACTATCTTCCTCAAAACACCATTTCTCATGAACTTGGTCAAAATTAAAATGCAAAATAAAAATAAACGGAAGAAAAAGAAAAGAAAAAGAATAAAAAAAGAAAAGAAAAATGAAAATCCAAGTGAACGAGAAAAGGAAATTGAGGAAGAAGTAGAGCTGCATATCACATTCCACCCATAATTCATTTCATCATATGGACATGTGGGTAGGATGACTCAACCTCCACCAGGCAGAGGCAAAGGCAGACATAGAGGCAATTACAGAGTGGAAGACCCCCTGGTTGGCCACTAGCCAATAGTGGTTATGTTCCAGTTCACAGGAGTACCCCTACTATTCACATAGACTTGGAATCTAGCTCAGAGGATGAGTCTAATGTGATTAGCATACCAACCAACCCCTCTCAATGGGTTTCATTGGAGGTGACACTCAAGCTGGATAGTGATAAGGACCAGGCCTTCAGATAAAGCACGAATGTATTTGAATCAAGTGTATGTGAAACTATCGTGCAGAAGTTAGGAACCTTAACCTCTAACCTCTTTTCTCCCAAAAGTTGAAGGTTTAGTAAGGAATCGCCTTCCGTGGTTGTCAAGCAAGAGATTCTATTGGGATCATCATCCTCAAGTCCAGAAACTGATGTAGGACTTGAGGATAATTCAAACAAAGAATTAATGGAATTGCCTTTTGATTTGTACTCGCCTTGTGTTCTTAATCTTGCAAAGAAGGGTTTGATTCCTTATACATGGTCTAAGCACAGGTCAGAGTGCTTCGAGAAGCTGTGGAAATAGAGGGAAGGATGCACAATCAAGATTAGGACTAGGATTCGGTACATTGGGTCCAATCAATGACGATGATTACTGCTTAGTTATCACCAATCATCTGGAGTCTAATAAGTTCTTCTCACACCACACTAGCTCTTATGAGGATGTGTGTTTAGAAACTTTAGATGATCCAGATGATCTCCAAATCAAAGATGCATCGCTAGAATTTGAAGAGGAGATCCATTCAACAATTGATGAGCTTAAATAAATCAACCTCGGGATGAAAAAAAATCTACGCCCGACATACATCATTTCATTATTGAATGAAGAAGAAACCAATGACTTAGTTAAGCTAATGACTGAGTTTAAGGACTATTTTGTATGGAGCTATGAAGAGATGCCCGAATTATCTCCTGACATAGTAGTCCACAAGCTAGCAATAGACCCTAAAACCCTATCAAGCAAGCTCCTAGACAGCGAATTGAATGTGTCATTTCTAAAGTCAAGAAACTGATTGATGTTGGTTTCATCAGGAAAAAAAAAATACCCTACCTGGTTAGCCAATGTCATACCAGTTAAGAAGAAAAATGGCTAAATTCTCATATACGTCAATTTCAGGGACTTAAATAAGGCATGTCCTATGGATGAGTTTCGTCCTCCTATACTAGAATTAATGGTCGACATTGTCTCATCTCATGCAATTTTCTCCTTCATGGATGGGTCATCTGGCTACAACCAAATCAAGATGACCCCGAGGATGAAAGAAACATTACTTTTCGAACCCCGATCAAAATCTATTGTTATAAGTTCATGCCTTTCGACCTTAAAAATGCTAGTGCTACATACCAATGGGCCATGACTCAGATCTTCAACAAACTCATCCATCATTAGGTTGAGTGATATGTCGATGATCTAATAGTCAAGAATAAAGAAAAGGAAGACCACCTCTTTGACTTGAGAGTAGTTTTCGAACGGTTAAGACAAAATAACCTCAAAATGAATCCCCTAAAGTGTGCATTCAGAGTAGCTTCAGGGAAATTCATTGGGTTTGTTATCCGACACCGAGGAATAGAAATAGATCTAGAAAAGATCAAAGCTATCTTAGAAATTCCACCTCCTAAATGTTTAACTCAATTGAGATCTTTCCAAGGATGGTTGGTGTATCTAAGGCACTTTATCTCCAACCTATCGGGGAGATGCAAGCCAGTTTCAGCAATTGTCAGAAAGGATGCCAAGTTCAAGTGGGATGACAAGTGTCAGCATGCCTTCGAAGATATCAAGCAGTATTTGGTGAAGCTGTAAGTTCTAGAGCCCCCCTCTAGCCAATCATCCTCTACACTACATTGATGACTCCTCCGCTTTGTTTGCCAATGCCAAGAGAAAGAGAGAGTGCTCTACTACTCAATCATCGATCCCCACCAAGAACTACCCACCTATTAAGAAATATTGCCTAGCTTTAATCTTTGCATCCTAAAAGCTACGGTACTATATGCTTTCTCATAAGGTGAACTTCATTTTCAGAACCAATCCATTATAGTATCTCATGACACAACCAAAGCTATCCGGACGTTTGGCACGTTGGTCCTTGATCCTCTCCCAGTTTGATATCACATTCGTACCCCTCCGTACGATGAAAGGGTAAGCACTAGTGGATTTCTTCGTAGCACACCCACTTCCTATTGATTCCCCGCTTAGTGACAATCTCCCTGATAAACAAATCATGAACTTAGGGGAGGTCAATAACCGCTTATGGGAGATGTATTTTGATGGTGGAGCTTCCTTTCATAAAGGAGAAGCACTGCGATCTACTATTCAAGGAAAGGCAAGAGTAGAAATAGTTCTCTTAACTCCAGACCACGATGTGATGAGATTCTCATATTCTAATCGCACCAACAACAAGATGAGTATGAGGCTTTGATTGTCGGTCCTGAGTTAGCCACAAAGGTGTGTCAAGAGCATCAACATCTATGAGGATTCTCAGTTGGTCATCAACTAGATTATCGGGTCCTATAAAGTTCTCAAACCTAAGCTTCATCATTATCATGAGTATACCATGAAGCTATTGGCCCAAATCCCAGAATTCACCTTTTACAAGGTTCCCCGAGCAAAGAACATAGTAGCAGATGCTTTGTCCAAACTTGCCAAAGAATTGGCATGTCTAAAAGATGAGTCCATTCCAATAAGGGTCCAAAATAGACAAGTCCTATCCCTTATTGATGTTGAACTCATCAAGAGACTTTCTCTTGAAGGGGAGGTTGCCATTGCCAATAAGGACAAGGAGCTAGATTGGAGGCAACCGTTCATAGATTACTTGAGCAGAACTCAAGAAATCACAAGCCTAATGAGACCGAGGCATTCTGCTGGAGTGCATCAATGGTCTCAAGTCAGCAAAGATCAAGAGACTAGATACCACCGGCCTTCACAATACATGATGCATGGATGTATCTAGAAGATGCCATCGCTGTCGACATCGCAGTGGTCCTACATCAACCACCCAATATTCTACACCCTATTATCCTTATGCCATTGAGTGTTGGGGTACCGCATTGTGGGTCCCATCCTCCTTCTTCCAAGGGTCATCGTTCATTCTAGCCATCGACTACTTTTCCAAGTGGTGGAGGCAATCCCACTCAGAGAGGTCACAACTCAGCATGTGCTTCAGTTTTTCAAGAACCATGGAGTATATATGTTCAGGGTGCCTCGATGAATTATATCTGATAATGGTACTACATTTAAAAGCACCAAGATCAATAGCTTTGCCAGAAGACACAGTATAGATTAGAAATACTCCACCATCTACTACCCGAGAGCAAATGGCCTAGCAAAAGTATTCAATAAAACTCTCATCCAAATACTAAAGAAGATGCTCGATGACAATAAATGATAGTGGCATGAGCAGTTGGTTGAAGCCTTGTGGGCATACCGCACCACATACAGAACTCCAACTCAATCTACCCTATTTTTCTCAATGTATGGGTCCGAAGTCGTTCTACCTTTAAAAGTCTAACTCCCATCACTAAGAATAGTAGCAAGATCACTACAACATAATGCAAAGTTACGTTAGAAGAGCTTAAAGGTTTGGAGAGACGCCTACATGCATGAACCTGAGTTGTACAAGCCAAAATGATTCAAGCTCACAACAAGGTCTGCCCTAGGGCTTCTTTCAAGTAGGAAGAACTTGTGTAATTCTAAGGAGACCAATTGTTGCCGTCAAAAGATGGGAGTTTGAACCCACTTGGGAAGGCCTTTTTGTCAAAGAGAAGGCCTACGAAGGAGGATCCTATCAGCTCATTGATTGTAAAGGGGAACACCTGATGCTTCCAATTAATGGGTTCTATTTGAAGAAATATTACCTATAAATCATGTTTGAAAATAATTATCAATAAATGAACAAAAATTTCATTCCAATTCATCAAAATCTTCTCTTCTTTCGAAGCATTGTTTGCTTGTCTTGTGAATCTGCCATGACGTGTTTAGGATAGGTGTAAGAGAACCCAAGAGGCATCTTATCCCTCTTTCATGACACAAACACAATCAAACATAATTCCCTGACACTACTAGAATAGTTGTAACAGAACCCAAGAGGCATCCTAATTTGATTAGCACAATTAAGTTAGGTGTAAGAGAACCCAAGCAGCATCCACAAGCATAAAAATAAATACAAATCTTTTATCTCGGGCTTTTCTGATGTGGGAGCAAGCTCTCTGTAGCACTCACTCATTAGTTGCTCTAGGTCGGGCTGACGTGCTACCTATTATAGTATGTCACCTAGTGGTCACTTTTGTGATGTGAGTCCCTGCTTTCTTCCTAACTTGACCATTGCAAACCAATGAGCACCTTAGTTTGGTAGACTCACCGTCAAGTTTATCTCATATTGATTTTGTTTAAGAAGATGTGAGTCCCCGCACTTTCTTCTTGAACTAATCATCATAATTTAATTAGGTTGAGTATATTTAAGGTTTAGGGTAAGTTCCCTAAGGCTCCTTTCCTCTTGACTACATTTGAGTTGATATAAGTCCCCCTATGGCATTCACTCAGTAGTCATCCTAGGTTGGATAGCACCTCCAGAAGATAGACTATCCCAAAGAATCGCTATAGGAAGATGTGAGTCCTCAGCTTTCTTCTAGTGATTGCAAACCCACGGACACCTTAGTTGGTTGATGTTCATGTCGACAAGGACTCACCCTGGATACACCACTCTGATGTGACTCACCTCTTTGAGTTGGCCAAATACCCATGCATATCTTCTCTGGTTTTGGATCCCCTTCCCCTCTCCAAGCACTCTACTTTGAATCAAGTCATGACCCCATTTAGACACTACCCGGTTACTTTGGATTGGACTCCCCTTTCCTAGGCCACCCTGGTTGGAGAATTTGTCAGGATGTTTATATTCTCTTGTCAAGAAATCTAAGAGGTAGCCACATGGCCCTTCTGATCCATTCCAAACTAACAAGGTCCATGATAAACAAACTAAACAAACAAATAAAATATTCGCTTATGGAATAGGATTTCAAGCCCCCAAAGGGCCCCTTTTCCAAGCGCATCCTATCTTTAGGCGTCGCAGAACTCTCTATAGAATTGCACAACCCGAAGTGAGAATAAGTCCCTCGGCTCTCTCAAGCCCAGTAGGTTCAATCTGTCCACAAGTTACCCCCAATCTTTTGGCTTTGGAAGATGTAAGACTATAACGCATTCTTTCTAGCATGACTGTCACAAGCCGACGGGCAGCCCTAGGTCGGGTTCGATTTGTTGTTCAAAGCAACCGATCACCCTAGTGGTCTTTTGTAGTGGAAGATGTGAGTCCCCGTGCTTTCTTCCCCTGAATTGACCATTGCAAACCGAAAGGCACTCCTTTGGTTGGATAGTTCTCCCCTCTACTGGGAAGCTACTGCCTTTGGTTCAATAAATTTGAGATAGGTCTAGGCTGATATAAGCTCCTTCTCAGTGTGATCCATCACAAACTGACAAAATCCATCAAAATAACTAAAAAATGTAATTAATCTTGACTATCTTTGAGCTTATTTAAGTCCCCCAATGACATTCACATAATAGTTAGCCCTAGGTCAGGTTTGATTTATTGCGTGAGTAATCGATCACCCCAGTGGTTCCTTATTTTGGAAGATGTGAGTCCTCATGCTTTCTTAAACTTGAAAAACCGAAAGGCACCCTTTGGTTGATAGTCCTACCATGTGGTTGATAAATTACCCTTTGATTGGTAAATTGTAGACTAAGGCACATACCTGCACTACCATCGCAAACCAATGGGATCCATCAAAAGTAACTTTAAAAAAATTTAATCTTGACTATCTTTGAGCTGATTTAAGTCCCCAGCATTCACACTCAATGCCTTGTTGGTTCAATCTATTGCTAATGTGATCACCCGAATGGTCCCTACTTTGAGGATGTAAGTTTACTATGCTTTCTTCCTAGTACTATGCACCAAAGGCAATCCCTTTGGTTGGCTAGTCCTACTATGTGTTTGGTAGACTACCCCCTTTGGATTGGTAAATCTGAGCTAGGCCTAGGCCTACATGGCCCCTACTCAGTGCGATCCATCGCAAACCAACAGAGTCCATCTAAAAAACCAAATTTAAAATCTGAAACAAATTTCAACCCTCCTCCCTCAGTGGAGTCCAATCAAAATAATCAAATAAAATCAAAACAAACAAAACAATCAATCAAATCATCTACTTCCAAGAGATGCAAGTCTTTAGTTCATCTAATTCTAATCCTCAACATTTCACAACCTCTCCTCCTAGTGGATGACTTGAACTTGCTCCCCTAGTGGAGAGTTCATTTTCCTATCCTCAGTGGAGTCGAAACAAAAACAACTAAACAATCAACAAATCAAATCAAATTTCTCTCCCCAGTGAGACTCAAATCAAATCAAACCTATCATCCCCTTGTGGATGACTTGAACCTATTTTCCTAGTGGAAGGTTCACATACTCTATCCGTAGTGGATTCCTCCTTCACTCTCTTATGTCATTGACATGAGTAGAGTCACATAGCACTAAGCTCTTAATTCCTTCTACACCTTGGGTTGGGAGTAGATCATTTTTCTTAATGCTTGTGATCGTTCGGGGATATTGATCATTTCGGTCAACACCAATACATGCGGTGTACCTTGTCAGTCACACCACACCTATTGGGCGCCCTTTGTTGATCTCATTTTAGAATGAGCTCTCAACCTTTCCATATTAGACATAGGACTCCTCCTAGACACTAAGAGTTTCCTTAGTCTTAAGACACTTCTAGTGATTAGATGAACACTCAACCTAACCCTAGAAACTTAGAAGAGTTAGCCATAGGAATAAGTCATGCCTTAGGGTGTTAGAAAACTTATTCCCATAGTTTTGAACCAAATCCTCACTTCCTTCCTTTAAGTCAAAAAAATTCAAATCAATTTCAAATCAAATCTCAATCAACTAATTGATTTTCCCAAACCTTAAATCAATTCAATGGATTTTCAAATCATGAATCAAGTCCAAATGATTGAAACCCATGATAGAATTCCAAATTCAAAGAAAAATTTTCTAAGTCACTTGATTTCATCTTATGGACTTAGCCTAAATAAAATTCCAAACACTTCAAATTCAAAAGATTTTCTCATAACCCATTTTTATTATAATTTATATTCACAAATATAAATTCAAATATCCAAAACTAAATTCAAAACTCAAATCCAAATTCATCCAAAATTCAACCTAAGCCTTTCAAGTCAAATTCTTGAACTTGCTCAAATCATCTCCAAATCAAGTCAAACCCTTGATTTTTCTTAATGATTCAATCAATCCTTCAATCATGAATCCAAATATAAACACAAACTTCAATCATCAAACCAAAACTAAATTTAAAACTCAAATCCAAATTCAACCTAAATTCAACCTAAGCCTTTCAAGTCAAATTCTTGAACTTGCTAACCAATTCAAATCCAAACCTTGATTTTCTTCATGATTCAATCAATCCTTCAATCATGAATCCAAATATAAACACAAACTTCAATCATCAAACCAAAACTAAATTCAAAAATTAAACCCAAATCAAACTCATGTTCACCCTTTGAACTTGAAATTGTCAAATGAATCAAAACTCATTTGACTTCAAACCACTTGCAAATGGATTTATATTTCAATCATGAGTCCATATGTGAGTTCAATCAAACTTGATTCAACCCTTGATCAAGTCATTTGACCCACTTAGGCTTACTTGACCCAAAGTAACCTAAAGTGCCTTTTTGAGCCAAATTCTAATCCTACCCAAATTGGATTAAACTAAGCCCACCTAAGCCTCACATTGTGAGCAACAATCATCATAAGATGATCAATCACTCAAATTGGGTCAAATCAAGGCAAACTTAAGTGTTAACCAAGTCAACACTTAGCCAAAATGAAACATAAATTAGAAAAAATTCACCATTGGACAAATTGATTGAAACCATTGATCAAAACCAATTCATGATCAATATTTAAACTTGACCAAGTCATCATTTGAGCTAACCAGCCTAATTCACTTTGACCCTTGACCCAACTTGACTTAAAAAGTTAAAATGTGTATAATCTTGATCTAAGCTAAATTGATTGAAACCAATGGGTCAATTTCATTTTAAACCACTTGTTGAACTTGACCAAAGCCTCAATTGGCCAACTAGACCCAATCTAGCCCAATTGACCATGAACCTAACTTGACCTAAAAAGTAAAATGAAGAAAAAATCAAACTAAACCTAAATTGATTGACACCAAAGCTTGAAAAATATTTCAAATGACCAATGAAACCTAACCCAACCCATGACCTAACCTAATTAGGTCAAATGGGTCAAATTGGTCAACTTGACCCATTTAACCTAAATGAATTCAAATGAACCAAAACCAAATAGAAATCAAATTGAACCAAACCAATGATACCAAAATATTTCAAATTGTCATATGAACTTGACCCAACTCTTAGTTTGACCCAATTTGACCAATTGGTCAAGTTGACCCATTTTGACCTAAATGGGTCAAAATGAGCCAAATGACATCAAATCAAGTCCAAATTCCTTGAAATTTGGCCCAACCCAATTTCAAACTATTCTAAATCTGCCTAAAGTGAAACCAAAGCCAAATGACTATTTTACCCCTAGGTTAAGGGGTAACCTATGGCCAATTCCACTTGGAATTTGGTCATATCCTTTTCATGGCCACTCGACACCCTCTTAGTGGACCAAGTGGACACTAATGAGTGTGGGACACATGACCCAATGGGTTTGGATCAGCCAAACCCAACCCAAAGGCAAAATTGACCACCATATATAAAATTCTCCACATTGGATCACTCCTCCACTCAAATGAGCACATGGGAACTTCACCACTCCACTCCTCTGGCCAAATCGAATCACATGGAATCCAAAATGACCTAACAAACTCAATCAACCCGATCAATTTGATCAAAATGGCAAGGAGAAGCTCGACCATCTGATCTTTCTAGGGGGAGATATACTCCTCCTAATTTCACTTGAATCCAAGTCTCTTGTTATTGATTGAGCCATAGGAACCTAGAGCAAGCATTCCCAAGCTTCTCCAAGCATCCCTAGCTCGCATTTCTCCATTTTACCAAAATCAAAAATAGGGGAGGTAGGAAGGAATTCCAACCTAATCAATACCCAACTTCAATCCAATTCCTCTTCCAAGCACCCTCAGGGAACCTAATTGAGCTCACCCAAGTCAAGTCCAAGCTCTTCAGCCACGAGAAGGGGGAGTTTGACCAAAGCCGTAAGCCTAGGAGGAGGAGCTTGGCCAATTAAAGGATCAACTCAACCTCAAGCCCTCAAACCTTCAACAGGGCTTCATCTCCACTAGACAAAGCTACCTTGATGGTTAGGAGCATCGATGATAGTCTCTAGCGAGGTACTATTTAAAACTGAGCTTGCATAGAATTTTCTTTGGTCCTTTTTGAAGGAATTGTAATCCTAAGTGATTTCCACCATTAGATCTTTATCTCCTTGCTTGTTGATGGTGTGTGATAAATCCAGCTCAAGCTCAATCAAGACTTGGGATGGATGGATCCACCATCTCCCAGAAAGGGATGAATCATGGACCGCCCATCCGCATGTTTTGATGGACGTCTGAAAAAAACACATGAGATCCAGACTAATCCTATTAGAATTTTAACCACTGCCTTAATATTTGATCGATGGTCGGAGAATCCAAGTGCACCGACGACGCGGCATGATGTGATCTAAGTGAAATCCCATCGCCACATGGAAAACGTTACGCGCCCACATGGTTTTGACGGGATTAGTTATATAATTAGGGATTCAATTATCTAATAATGATATAAAGTTTAAAATTACATAACTAAATGTAGAAAAATTAGAAAAATACAAACTCAAATGCATTTTGAAAATATTTCAAAGGGGAATAATTTAAAATTAAGTTTAATTGATTTTGAATAGTAAATTTCATATAATTTGGGTTTTATTTGGAATGTAATTATGTTAATTACTCCTTAATTATTCCATTGATTAATTCCAAACTTCTCAGATATGTTTAGTGGGATGACTTCTACCTCCCCTAATTTTCTTGGGATTTATTAATGGTTTAATTAGGGTAATGGCTTGATTCACTCATAATCATTCCCTTAATCAATTAAATTATTAATTAACCTATTAAATGATGATAAATTCATTAATTAATCTTGGTAATCATCTTAGAATAGTGAATAGACTTAGGGAATGAGATTAGGATGCCTTTTCCAAATCTTTTCCCCTAAGTCTATTTCATTTGAATGAGAACTTAAATAAATTACAAATGGATTAATGATTTAATCATTTCATTAAATAGCTTAATTAACCAAACTCAAAATCAAAAATTAATCCAGAAACTTAATCACTTAATCAATTCCTTCTTGACTAGATACTTAGGTGTTCAATAAACTAAGTATATAAGAAAATCATAACTAACCCTTATGTGTGGGAAGGGTTATGAAAGTACTTAAATTAAACCCTTTAGCTTACTTAATCATTAATTGTGAGTCAAATGCATTAGGACCCTTTCTTTCTTAAGTGAATTATTGATTTAAATTTCTTATGGTTTTATGCCATATATTGGCTCATAATTATTTGGTTAAATATATTAAAGTGGTGTAGGTAAGGGGTAATTTATGGACTTAATGTATACATTAACCTAAACAAAACATAAAATCAATCTAATAGTTCTAAAAATTAAACTAAAATAACACACACACATGTGGGAGATGGGTTAGGACTAGCAAACCTTTTCACATTTCCTAAATTCAAATCAAACTCAAAACAAAACAAAAATCTCTTTAAAATAATGTTGTTTCACTTTAAATAATCTTATGAAATAAAATTATCTTTAGAAATTAATTAGGGCTAATGAATTTACATGCTTTCATCACTTTATTTCTTTCCTAGCATGATAAATGTGTATGTCATATGAAAATCATGCATTCATGTCTTTTGAAAAATTAAATTAAAATGAAATATTTCCTCTATGTCAAATTGCATGTTTTGGCTAAAGTAAGAATATGAATGGTTATTATCACTACTAAATCAAAAATTATTTTCAAAACTTATGAATCAAACATTACAAATGAAAGGTAATATACTTATAATTACTTATGAGCTTGCATGTGAATATATAAGATGCATGATGTGACTTTTTTCTCTTTTTAACATGGTTTTGAATAGGATTTACAAAGTGTATAGTTCATTTGAAAAGAACACAACACTTGCTTAAATCCATTCCTATACATTCCTATGTTATCATTTAAGAGGGATATTCACACTTGCACATATAAATCGTATAACAAAAATCAAACAAACAAGCATAAACTTTTTGCATGACTCTTTTTCCATTCACTTCTTTTTGTACATGCACATGTATTTAACAAAAGTGGTATATTAGTCTGGACATTCTAGGGTTGCAAGACTTTAATTAGCCCCAAGTAGGTCATGTACCTTACACCCCTAGTGTAGAAAATATTGACGTCGTACTCACTTATGTCTTTCATACATGTAAATGTGCATATGAATAATGGATAAAAGAATCCCTCTTTTCTACTTAATAAACATGAAACATTCCAAATTTTCTTAAATAAGCTCTCTTAGCATTCATCATTAAGTTAACATTTCCATTTACATGTATATGTATGTATGTATATATATATATATATATATATATATATATATATATATATATATATATATATATATATATATATATATATTATATATATATATATATATATATGCTTAGATTCATCCATATGCATGTTAGTTACACATGTTGGAAAGAAATAAAGTGTTGTGTGTTTTGTGATAGTAAATAACTTTACTTAATCTTAAAGTGTCTTCCTCTTGGAATAAGTTTTTCTAAGGAAAATCTAAACATAAGATTAATTAAAACACATAATAAAATATTCAATAAACAAAAATTAATAATGAATCTATCTTTGAAGTTACTTAAGGTAGGGAGGAAAGAGAATTTTTCTTCTATTTTTCTCTCTTTACAACACTTAGTAATTAATTGTAAGTTCATTCAAACCAAATTAAATCATGAAATAAAATCAACCAAATCAACTAAATCACTTGAATGAAACCACCCTCTAAGTTGAACTCTTCATACTTAGAAAACTATAACCTTAAAGCTTAGCTAGGACATTCCACATAAATCTTAAATGGCACACACATTAGGCTAAGTCACCATTTCTAGTCCAATGTTAGGGCGGTGCATGGTTTGATGATTACTTTATTTTGTGATGTGATATTTTAGTCTGGATGTTAGGGTGTATGTGCGTAGACTGAATCGTAAGATAATCTTTGTCTAATCATTATCTTCTACAGGGGATTATGCTTAAGGGGCGCTATAATAAAAATATAAATACTTTTTCCTGTGCAGGTTGTTTATACCCCTAAGCATAATCCAAAAATAGTCCAGGTGGACTTGGTTACCAATGTGTTGGGTGCTAAGTCCAATTTATACATATACATGCTTGGAATTGTATGGTTTGTTTTAGTTAATCTCTGTTTTGCAGGTTTTAGTTAGATTTACTTTTCTCATATTCATGTAATTTTGTAATTAGGATTTGGAATGATTGTTATGGGGGATTAGGATGAACATTGGTCATAAGACTATGTCTTATGTACCATGTGAAGCCTTTGGAGCAACCACATTCCAACCAACCAAAAAGAAAGAAAAGAAAAAGAAGAAAGAATAAAGTAGAATGAAGAAATGAAGAATGAAGACCCTCATAACATGAATTCCTTCTTGATTGTAATTAATTCATTTGTAATCTGGGTTGTATAAGGGTAGATCTTGACTACCCAATTTGTTTTCAGGTTTATGCAGTGGAGCCCGACCACAAATGGCCTCTTATTCTTTTGCGCTAGCTTTATAAATTGTTTGATGTTTGTTTAGCTTATGCATTAAGATGACATATTTTCCTAGTTTCTTCCTTGATTTGATGTATGTCATGGATGATGATTAGGCTCTTAGGAAAATAAATTTTCTATCCAACTAATCAATTTAAATAAAAAAATTAACAATGCATAACTTCACCTAAAGCATAGGTTATAAAACAAGATAAAAGAATTAGCAACCCCTTAGCTGGATGTTGTATGTTTTCACATCATGCATAAAAAAAGTAACTTGTTTCACTCTTATTATGGAGGGCTTCCACCTTTGCCAGAGAGCTCGGCTTGACCTTTGAGAGCCATGGTGGAAACACACTCCTTTCTCGCTAATTTTGGCCTATAATATAATTTCTCATGCATTAGGCATATGAATCCTAAAGCCTGTGTTAAATGATTGTCCAAAATA
Organism: Cymbidium sinense; assembly: GCA_021442155.1. Classification (NCBI taxonomy): domain Eukaryota; kingdom Viridiplantae; phylum Streptophyta; class Magnoliopsida; order Asparagales; family Orchidaceae; genus Cymbidium; species Cymbidium sinense. The sequence goes on from CM038215.1 coordinate 142,236,535, forward strand.
AAAATAAAATATAACAAAATTCTGCATTAGATTTAAGTCATTAATCATGCCCTACATGATCTATTCTCTTAGGGAGTGTGTTTAAGGACTTAATCTCTTTCTAAATAAATAATAGCGTAGCAATCTTGCAAAGCATATGACTTGCCTACATGTATTTAAAATCGTAGGAGGAGTTAGTCGGTGGCCACCCCCAGGCTGTTGTAAGTCCAACAGTTGGATGGTCTATACTCTCTTGTGGAGGCAAACTAAATACCCATTTTTCCCTTAGATTTAGGTCATGTTTTGGCCCTCGCCAAAACTCTCTAGATTTAAGTTCAGAGGTTGCTACTTCCCTTTGCGAGCTACATGCATAAATCATCACCTCTTAAACATTTTTGTGATCTTGTGTCATGGAATTGTATGTCCTAGATTTCTAAAAAAAATTCAACTCAAATAAATAATTCCCCTCAATTTCAAAAATATAAAGCTCAACCATAGAATAGTTTGGGATGCTTACTTGGCTTCCTAGTATCATAAGCATCCCCTACTTACCTTCCTTTAGTTTTGATAATAACTCCTTCCTCTTGATCAATCCCACTTGATCTTCTAAAAATAAACCAATTGATTGATAGTCATGTCTTTAAAATCTTTGGAGACAATGATCATTTACCTTAATCAAGAGTATTCTTAAGGAATTTCATTCCTTATGCTGTAATTAACTATGGGGGCTTGCCTCCGTAAGGAACTTAACAAACCTGGTTTAAAATAAATCCTGTTTTACTTTTCCATGTAAAGTAGGGGAAGAATATCTAGTAAATTTGAAGACCCATAGTCCTTACGAGTCTTTATTAAGGTGATTAGGTCCCTTTGTAGGATGGTGACTTCTATCTCTCGAGATAGTACATCATTCCTCAATGTCATACCCGATCACCCTAATAAGGACATCTGCAGATCTACATGGTGTCCAACACTAGAAGTGTTTGAGAATATTTTTTGGTTCTTCATTTATTTCTTTTCTCTCTCAAGAAAGATTAGATGAAGAATTCTGAAGATAAATTTTCACCACAGTGGGTAAATTCCAAAATCAAATCAAAAACAAAATCGTTTGACCCTCTATTTAACATACTTAAATTTGTTAAATAAAGTGTCCCGAAATATGAAAATCAAACTCAAATATGAAGCAATAGAAGCATCAAAAATCTCTTCAAAATAATTGAACCCATTTTCAACATACACAAATTTGTTGGGAATGGATTCTAAACTCAAAAATCTCTTAAAAATTTTTGAACCCATTTTCAACATACACAAATTTATTGAAAATGGATTCTAAACTCAAAAATCTCTTCTCCAATTCATTCAAAATCTCTCTCCTAAAATATAAGAGCCCCGCTTAACATATTTAAATTGTTGAGTGTGAGATCAAATTCTAATTCAAAATTCAAAAAGTTAGCAGAAAATCTGATTCGAGTTTATTTTCAAAAATTGCTGAACTTCAGCTTAGTTTCTGTCAGCTTTTTACTCAAAAGTTTAGTACAGTTAAATGTATGCTCAGAAGTATGTCTTTACTTTTCCTTTTGGGATGGATTTGTCCATGGATCGGGCCAACCTCCCACAGACTGACTTTTCCCATTTGATTAATTTTGGCTGAGGATTCGAGGGGGCCAGGATCACTTGTGAGGGGGTGTTGACCTCATTTTTAGATTGAGCTCTCAACCCCTCCATCTTAGACATAAGACTCCTCTTAGATACTAAGAATTCCTTAGTCTTGAGATACTTCTAGTGATTAGGTGAACACTTAACCTAACCCTGGAGACTTAGAAGAGTTAGCCATAGGAATAGTTTATGCCTTATGGGTGTTAGGGAAATTTTCCTACCCTATAGCTTGAACCAAATCCTCACTTCCTTCTTTCAAGTCAAACTCTAATTTCAAATCAACCTTAAACTCAATTCAACTTCAATTCAAACCAAACCTTAAATCAATTCCAATGGATTTCTCAAATCATGAATCAATTCCAAATGATTGAAGCCCATGATTGAAATCTAAATCCAAAATCTTTTCTAAGTCACTTTGATTCTATCTTATGGACTTAGCCTAAATCAAATCCAAATCAATTCAAATTCAAGAGATTTACTCATAACCCATTTATATTCTCAGTTATATTCACAAATATAAATGAAATATAAATTCAAATATCCAAAACTAAATTCAAAACTCAAATCCAAATTCAACCAAAATCCAATCTAAGCCTTTAAAGTCAAATTCTTGAACTTAGCCAAATCAAATTCAAATCAAGACAAACCCTTGATTTTTCTTCATGATTTAATCAATCCTTCAATCATGAATCCAAATATAAACACAAACCTCAATCATCAAACCAAAACTAAATTCAAAACTCAAATCCAAATTCAACCAAAATCCAATCTAAGCCTTTCAAATCAAATTCTTGAACTTAGCCAAATCAAATTCAAATTAAGCCAAACCCTTGATTTTTCTTCATGATTCAATCAATCCTTCAATCATGAATCCAAATATAAACACAAACTTCAATCATCAAACCAAAACTAAATTCAAAACTCAAATCCAAATACAACAAAAATTCAACCTAAGCCTTTCAAGTCAAATTCTTGGACTTAGCCAAATCAAACAAAATTAACCCAAACCCTTAATTTTCTTCTTTATGATTCAATCAATCCTTCAATCATGAATCCAAATATAAACACAAACTTCAATCATCAAACCAAAACTAAATTCAAGAATCAAACCCAAGTCAAACTCATGTTCACCCTTTGAACTTGAAATTGTCAAATGAATCAAAACCCATTTGACTACAAATCACTTACAAATGGATTTCTATTTCAATCAAAAGTCCATATGTGAGTTCAACCAAACTTGATTCAAGCTTTGATCAAGTCAATTGACCCACTTAGGCTCACTTTACCCAAAGTGACCTAAAGTACCTTTTTGAGCCAAATTTTAATCCTACCCAAATTGGATTGAACTAAGCCCATTTAAGCCTCACATTGTGAGCAACAATCATCATAAGATGATCAATCACTCAAATTGGGTCAAACCAAGTCAAACCTAAGAGTTGGCCAAGTCAACACTTAACCAAAATGAAACCTAAATTAGCCAAAATCTATCATAGGCCAAATTGATTGAAACCATTGATCAAAACCAGTTTATGATCAATGTTAGAACATGACTAAGTCATCATTTGAGCCTAACCTAGCCTAATTGGCACTTAACCCAAGTTGACCCAACTTGACCTAAAAAGTCAAAATGTGTCAAAACTTGATCTAAGCCAAATTGATTGAAACCAATAGGTTAGGTTCATTCCAAATCACTTGTTGAACTTGACCAAAGCCTCAATTGGCCAACTAGACCCAACCTAGCCCAATTGACCATGAACCCAACTTAACCTAAAAGGTTAAATTGAGTCAAAATCAAATCAAACCAAAATTGATTGAAACCAAAGCTTGCAATACATTTCAAATGACCAATGAAACCTAAACCAACCCATGACCTAACCCAATTGGGTCAAATGGGACAAATTGGTCAACTTGACCCATTTGACCTAAATGAAATCAAACGAACCAAAACCAAATATAAACCAAATTGAACCAAACCAATGATGCCAACACATTTGAAATAGTTATATGAACTTGACCCAACCCTTAGTTTGACCCAATTTGACCAATTGGTCAACTTGACCCAAGTTGACCCATTTTGACCTAAATGGGTCAACATGAGCCAAATGACATCAAATCAACTCCAAATTCTTTAAAATTTGGCCCAACCTAATTTCAAACTATTCTAAATCTGCCCAAAGTGAAATTAAAGCCAAATGACCATTTTACCCATAGGTCAAGGGGTAACCTATGGCTAATTCCACTTGGAATTTGGTCATATCCTTTTCATGGCCACTTGGCACCCTCTTAGTGGACCAAGTGGACACTAGTGGGTATGGTGCACATGACCCAATGGGTTTGGGTCAGGCAAACCCAACCCAAGGCCAAAACTGACCACCCCACATTTTGGCCCATTATTCAATTTCTCATGCATTAGGAATATAAATCCTATAAGCCTGTGTCAAATCAATAGTCCAAAATAAAAATAAAATGTAATAAAATTTGCATTAGATTTAAGTCATTAAATCATGCCCTACAAGATCTAGTCTCTTAGGGAGTGTGTTTAAGGACCTAGTCTCTTTCTAAATAAATAATAGCTTAGCTATCTTGCAAAAGCATATGACTTGCCTACATGTATTTAAAATCATAGGAGGAGTTAGTTGGCAGCCACCCCCAAACAGTTGTAAGACCAAACATTTAGGTGGTTTATCCTCTCTTGTGAAGATAAAACAAATACCCATATTCGACTTAGATTTAGGTCGTGCTTTGGCCCTCGCCAAAGCTCCCTAGATTTAGGTTCATAGGTTGCTACTTTCTTTTATGGGCTACAAGCATAAATCCTCACCTCTTAGGCATTTCCACGATCTAGTGTCATGGAATTGTAAGCCCTAGGCTTCTAATAAAAATTCAACTCAAAATAAATAATTCCCTTCAAACTTCAATATAAAGCTCAACCATAGATAGTCAAAATCAAAATCATAAGCATCTCAATCTTCTACATAATATATTTGGTTAACCCATTTGATCTTTAAAAATAAACCAATTGTTGATAGTCTTCTAAATCTAGACAATGATCATTTACCAATCAAGAGAATTCTAAAATCTTGATCCATGTATTAATTATGGGGCTTGCTCCAAAAACTTAATGAATCCAAATTTTTAAATAAACCATGCTTTACTTTTCCATGTAAAGAAAGGCAAGAATCTACATTTAAGACCCATAGTTTAGCCTTATCAGATTAAATTATAGAGGATGACTTCATCTTTGTGATGGTCCACCCTAATAAGAACATCCTGGATCTTGCAAAGGTGTAATATTTCTATTTTCATTTATCCTTCCAAAGAATAGATGAAGGCAGGAATATTTTTCCACCACAGGGGGCAACCCTCACAACCATCGAGAGTGGTGATTAAGGGTCATCCATGTTGAGATGCCTCGATTTGAATTTCCCACAAAGAGGAAGGTGATGGAAGTTCCCACTAAGGCAAAGACCGCTGTTCAATTGTTCCCACGCCCAATGGGCTAGCACTCACTGCTGGTTTCTTCCAAGGGAAGGCTACCACCAGGGATAGTCTCTACCCAGAATTAGGGTCCAGCCCCATACTACCTCCCACAGAATCCCATAAATGTGAGGAGTCACCCAGAGTAGTCTCCCCTTTACCTTCATCCTCTTTTCAAATATGATGGAGAGGAAGACGTTAAGAGGTTTATAGTGTCACCTCCACCTATAGTTCAATATGAGGCTCCTACCATAGACAGGAGAAGGTCATATGTCAGCCTCAAGATAGTACTATGTCGAGTTGGTGATGCATACGAACAGTCAGAGTCTGGTGCTCAATTTGATTTATGATCAGTTATCCCTCGTAGTGTGAGCAAGCATATCCAGAGAGAGGGCGTGAGCCTGTATGTGTATCACTAAAGAGGCGAAGGTATGCCGCAGCGTACCTATGCCTCATTGATTTCATCGACACTACCACCGGGTCATACTGACACATTCTATTCACGGGTACCACCCATCATGGGAAGAGAGCTCCCACACTGAGAGAGTCGGTGGTGCTTCCACCACACTGCTCTACTCCACATCCACCATCTCCAGTACAAGTTCCATCTTTCATAATTCCATCAAAATCCATAAAGGCAGCATCCAGGGAAAAGAAAGCCCCACTAGTGATCCGGCTACGGCCAAGAGATCACATTTCATCTACACCGACCGAGGTCGAGCCTCCGCCGACATCCTACTTGTGGAAGAGGGAATGGTGATCTTGTAGCATCGTAGTCATGCCATCACCACCACCACCACATCAGATCATGGAGATAGTAGCAGCAGAGGGAGAAGAAGATAGTACTATTTTCCCCATGGCAATAGATCTTCCCAGGAGCAGCACTCCACCCACAGTGGATGATAGCCATGAGCATGTATCCTCAGGTGAGTATAGCCCTCACAAGATCAACACTTCAATGGCAGGAGAGGTTAGATGTATCTCTGTCCATGAACATGATCCTACTACCGGTCAGCCACGATCATTTGTGCATGCACAATTGGACCGCTCCCTAAATGATATCGTAGCACAGTATCTTATCAAGAAGAAGGAAATTCTAGGGTATGCCTAGTCTGACCTAGAGGAAAACAAGGTTAGCTTTGATCCCAACAAAGTTGATATGTTGGAGGGCTCAACAGAGGTGCATATGGTTGACACCAGGGGTTCTCTCCTTCGGGATCACCAAAGTTTGAAAGGTACTACAGCCGAATAGGACAATACTCCCTATTCAACCCAACACCTCCTTCAACAACTCAAATAGAAGGATAAACAGATTAACAAAATGGGAAAGAGGTTTGAATATTTGCTAGTTAGCTTACACCAAGCCCACATCCTACTATTGTAGAGATTGGATCAAGCCAAGAGTTCACCTCCGGTGGAGTAAGGCAGCACTAGCTTGTATAGGAAGGTGATGGATAGCACCTCCATACAAGAAAAGATATTAAACTCATGGTTGAGCAGTAAGTGAGAGAAGCATTGGTGTAAGCCCGAGGAGGATCATCGGTTCCAAAGGGTAGACCCTACCTAGAGGAATTTAATGCTATCCAATATCCTAAGGGATTTTTGCCTTCTTCTTTCAAGAGTTTTGATGGGAACCCACGCCAAAGATACAGAATTTGTGGCCTATTACAACACTAATGGTGGCATGATGTTACTATTTCTTCTTTTATCTAATTAGCAAGCATAGCCTTTGATTGGCACTCCCCTAGGAAGACTTTTGAAGGAGCAACTCTTCATTAAGAAGTTTGTTTGGAGCTCAGAAAGTGGGTGATCTCGTGACACGCTAGGCAACAACACCTGGTGAGACCCTCATTGATTATATTCTTAGATGGTGCAATTTGAGTATGAAATGCAAACCGCAACTGTCTAAATATCATGCCATTAAAATTCTGCTAAAGAGTATTCATGGCCTGATCGCCTTCATGCTCAAAGGTTTTACCATCAAGACATTTGAGAAGCTAATCAACAAGGAAGCTAGTCTACAAGGAGAGGCCAAATAGTTACCTTTTCAAGATGAGTCATCAATGCCAAAGCCGCATAAAGCTTATGAAAAGAAGAAGCAAAGAGGTGGTGGATAAAGGGAAGAATCAACAGATGAGAGACCTCATGCTCACACTTTCCCCTCCTACCACCACCTAGGCCATCCTATTGGCCACACGAGTTTCCACCTTCCCTCAATCATACAAAATAATGGTACACATACCCGCCACTACCACCTACTCTTTGGATAAACTAAATAAACCTTATTCATTTAGGGAGGTAGTTAGAAAATCTTTAAGAACCTCTTAAAGAAATCTTATTTTACTACTGAAGGAAGTCGGGAGGAAGTGGGCAAGAGCAATGATCCTAACTTTTCCCCTACCACCGCATGCTAGGCCATGTTTTGAGGATTGCTTTACATTCAAGGACGGCTTGAGCATACTGACAAGATTATAGTTATCCCAAAGGAATATCTAGGAACAACCATCCAGTATTAGGGTAATCCTTGGGATACATCCTCTCAAAACCAAAGAAGGTTGGGATATCTCCTTATCCCAACCTCTAAAAAGATTATTTCAAAAATCAAGAAACTTTCTTGGAGGCTAACCTCCAACAATGAAGGTTCACAAGTTTCAAAGACAACTTGGGGAAAGTGGGAGCTCAAGAGAAACAGTGAGCCCACTGCCCCAGATAGCCAAGTACCAATCAGCCCAGCCTCCATCCACCATCATTGCCTACTTCACGCACTTCTACTTCAGCTAGCTCTTCTTCTAGTAGACATCTTATATTGGCATATGAGGGCATCAAATCCCTCACCCCACTTACTTTACTAGATTTCTACTATGTACCTCCTTCTAAATCTAAGAAATCAAGAAATAAAGCTAGTTTGAATTACATCTATGTCACTTTTGATGGTTGTCTAATTCTACTTTTTAGAAACTCAAGTCTAATAATTATAACAACAATCATTCCTCTTCTAATTCAAAATGGACTTTCTTTTCTGAATATGGGTTCACCTCTTGAGATAGACTTGGAAATCATCTAATTGAGGGTCCTATAGGAGAAGTTGTAGGTGAGCTAAGGTAGAATCTTCCACTAAACTGCCACAAGAGATCACCGAAGTTAACCTCCGTAGTGGCAAGGTTCTATCTCCTAGGACAACACCTCAAGATAAGGGAAAATAAGTCATTGGTACCAACAAGCAAGAAGCCCCTCCACAAGATGCTCCACCCATGGATATGCTTATGGAGGATCAGCCCAAAGTTGATTATAATGTCCTCGCTCACCTAAGAAAGTTGCCAGCTAAGTTAAGCATATATGATGCCCTTGTCTTATCCAAAGAGATGAGAATCATTAATCAAGGCTCTTCTTGATCCAGATGCTTAGCTGCCTAATTACTATGGAGAGGAGGCACATTATTCAAGAGAAGCCCAAGGAGTCACATTCACGATGAAGACCTTCTTGGGGACATGGAGCACAACCATCCCTACACACATAGTGGATATGGGCGATTCGACTTTCCGGTTTTGTGATCCTGTGCATTGGTGAACATTATGAGTCTAAAGACCCTATTTGAAGATTGACATCTCAGAGGAGATGGATGATGTTGAGAATTCAATGAAGGCAGAGGGCTTTAGGCTCCATAGTGTTACCTTTAGAAATAGGTGACAGAAGACTTAAGCCAAGTTCTATATAATTGATTCAAATACTTCATTCACGCTTTTTGGTAGGCCTTGGATACATAAATGATTCCATCCTCCCTTCATCAAGGCATCAAGAAGGATGGAATCAATTGTCAAAAGAGATGAAAAGCCATTTTCAGTTAAAGAGGTCGAGATATATGAAGATGTGACCTACTATCTTCCTCAAAATCAAAATACCTTTCCTTGTGAACTTGGTCAAAATTCAAATACAAAATAAAAAGAAAAAGAAGAAAAAGAAAAGAAAAAGAAAAGGAAAAGGAAAATACAAGTGAACGAGAAAAGGACACCAAGGAAGAAGTAAAGCCGCATGTCACATTCCAACCATAGTTCATTCCACCATATGAACATATGGGTAGGAAGACTCAACCTCCACCAGGCAGAGGCAGAGGTAGACACAGAGGCAATTTCATAGGTGGAAGACCCTCTGGTTGGCCACCAGCCAACAGAGGTTATCAGTGAGTACCTATATTATACATAGACTTGGAATCCAACTGGAGGATGAGTCTCATGTGATTAGCATACCAACCAACCCCCTCAGTTTTTCAGAGGTGACACTGAGCTAGACAGTGATAAAGACCAGGCCTCCAAGCAAAGCACGAATGTATTAGAATCAAGTTTATGTAAAATTATCAAGCAGCAGTTGGGAACTTTAGCTATAACCTCACTTTCCTCTCAAAAAGTTAAAGGTTTAGTAGTTAAGGAAGCCCCTAAGTCTTCCATGGATGTTAAGCCGAAGAGATTCCTATTGGGATCATCATCCTCAAGTCCAGATACTGATGTATAACTTGAGGATAATTCATATAAAAATTTAATGGAATTACCTTTTGATTGGTACTCGCCTTGTGTTCATAATCTTACAAAGAAAGGTTTGATTCCTTATACATGGTCCAAGTAGTATTTGAGAAGCTATGGAACAATAAAGGCAGGATGCACAATCAAGATCAAACTAGATTGCACAAGGTCCAATCAATGATGATGATTATTGCTTAGTTGTCACCAATCATCTAGAGTCCGATAGGTTCTTCTCCAACCATACTAACTCTTATGAGAAAGTGTGTTTAGAAACTTCAAATGATCCAGATGATCTCTAAATCAAAGATGCACCTCCATAATTTGAAGAGGAAATCCATTCAACTATCAACAAGCTTAAAGAAATCAACCTTTGGATAGCAGAAGATCCACACATGACATACATTAGTTCTTTGTTGAATGAAGAAGAAACCAATGACTTAGTTAGGCTATTGACTAAGTTTAAGAACTATTTTGCATGGAGCTATGAAGATATGCCTAGATTACCTCCTAACGTAGCAGTCCACAAACTAGCAATAGACCCTAACGCTAACCCTATCAAGCAAGCTCTGTGCATGCATTAAAAATCAACAACAGTCATTTCAAGTCAAGAAATTGATCGATGTTTTTCATCGGAAGAAAATATTTACCCGGTTACCGTGTCATCCCAGTTAAGAAAAAGAATGGCCAAATTCACATATGCGTTAATTTCAGAGACTTAAATAAGGTTCATCTTCCTATACCAGAGTTAATGGTGGACATTGCCTTATCTCATGCAGTATTCTCCTTCATGGATAGGTCATCTGGCTACAACCAAACTAAGATGGCCCCCGAGGATGAAAGAAACACTACTTTTGAACCCGATCAATCTATTATTATAAGGTCATGCCTTTCACTTAAAATGTTGGTGCTACATACCAACGAGCCATGACTCGATCTTCAACAAACTCATTCATCAAAGTTGAATGCTATGTTGATGATCTAGTAGTCAAAAGAAAAGAAAGAAGACCATCTCTTTGACTTGAGAGTAGTTTTGAACGGTTAAGATAATTTAACCTCAAAATGAATCCCAGTATTGTGGAAGTTCCTTGGGTTTGTTGTCTGACACCGGGAATAGAAATAAACTCAGAAAAGATCAAAACCATTTTAGAAATGCCAACCCCTAAAAGTTTAACTCAACTCAGATCATTTCAAGGGCAGTTGGCATATCTAAGACATTTTATCTCCAATCTATCAGGGAGATGCAAGCCATTTTTAGCACTTGTCAAAAAGAATGCTAAGTTCAAGTGGGATGACAAGTGTTAACATGCCTTTGAAGAGACATTTGGTGAAGAATTCTAGCCTCTATCCCGCAAGGCCAATCTCCACACCTACATGGATGACCCTTAGATTTGTTGGCCTAAGCCAATGATGAAGGGAACAGAATGCTCTACTATCTCAGCCTCATCTGATCCCTCACAAAACTACCACATATTGAGAAACATTTCTTAGCTTTAATCATTGTATCCCAAAAGCTACGGCACTATATACTTTCTCATAAGGTGAACTTGATTTCAAGAATCAATCCACTCATGTATCTCATGACACGGTCAGCGTTATCCAGACGGTTGCACGTTGCTCCATCATTCTCTCACAGTTTGACATTACATTTGTACCCCTCTGTGTGGTGAAAGGACAGGCACTAGCAAATTTTTTAGCAGCACACCCACTTCCTACTGATTCTCCACTTAGTGATGATCTCCCTGACGAACAAATCATGAACTAATGGGAGATTGACAATCTCCATTGGGAGATGTATTTTGATTGTACAGATTACTTTCACAAAGGAGAAGAACCATAATCTACTATTCCAGAAAATGTAGGGGTAGGAATAGTTCTCTTAACTTCAGACTGCGATGTGATGAGATTCTCTTACTATCTATCCAATCCATGCACCAACAACGAAGTCGAGTATGAGGCTTTGATTGTCGGTTTAGAGTTAGCCATCATAGTGTGTGTCAAAAGCATCAACATCTACGAGGATTCTCAGCTGGTTGTCAACCAAATTGTCGAGTCCTATAAGATTCTAAAACCTAAGCTTCGTCATTACCATGAGTATACCATGAAGCTGTTGGCCCAAATCAGGTCACCATCAAGGTCCTCGAGAGAGAAGAAGAAATGCTTTGGCCAAACTCACCAAAGAATTGGCATGTCAAGATGAGTCCATTCCAATAAGGGTCCAAAATAGACAAGTCTTATCCCTTATTGAAAACTCATCAGAGACTTTCTCTTGAAGGGGAGGTTGATTAAAAAAGATGAGCTGGATTGGAGGCAACCATTCATGGATTACTTGACTAGAGGCAAACTACCTCAAGAGAAGTCACAAGCCCATCGAATGAAGCAAAGAGCTCTCTCCTATGCTCTCGTGGATGGCACTTTGTACTAATAGCCTTTTGATCAAATATGGTTGCACTGCTTAGACAAACACCAAGCCCGTAAGATCATGACTGAGGTACATTCAGGTCTATACGGAGCTCATCAATCCGGTCCAAAAATGAAAGCAAAGATCAAGACACTGGGATACTACTGGCCTTCGATGATTACAAACTACATGAACATGGCTAGAAGATACCATCAGTGTCAGGTACATGGTGTGATCCTACATCAACCACCCAATATTCTACACCCTACATTGGCCTCATGGCCATTTGAGTGTTAGGGTACTGACATTATGGGTACGATTGATCTTCCTTTTTCAAAGGGTCATCGGTTCATCTTTGCTGCCACCGACTACTTTCCAAGTGGGCAGAGGCAATCCCACTTAGAGAGGTCACAACTTAGCATGTGCTCCAATTTTTCAAGAACCATATCGTATATAGGTTTGGGGTGCCTCAACGAATTATATCTGATAATGGTACTACATTCAAAAGCACCAAGATCAACAACTTCACCAAAAGACACACTATAGATTGGAGATACTCCATGATCTACTACCCCAAGGCAAATGGCCTAGCAGAATCATTCAACAAAACTCTCATCCATATACTAAAGAAGCACTTGATGACAACAAATGATAGTGGCTTGAAAAGCTAGTTGAAGCTTTGTGGGCATACTGCACCACATATAAAACTCCAACCTAGTGTACCCCACCCTCCTTAGTGTATGGGTTCAAAGCCATTCTACCATTAGAAGTTTAACTCACATCACTAAGGATAGCAATGGGTAGTAAAATCACTGCATAGTAGAATGCCAAGTTGCGGTTAGAAGAGCTTGAAAGTTTGGAGGAGAGACACCTACGGACGTGCCAGAACCTCAAGTTGTACAAAACCAAAATGATTCAAGCTCACAATAAGCTGGTTTGCCCTTGAACTTTTCAAGTATGAAAGATTTTTTTAGTTCTAAAAAGACCAATTGTTGCCCGTCGAAAGATGGGAGGCAAGTTTGAACCCACTTGGGAAGGCTCTTTTATCATAGAGAAGGCCTACCAAGGAGGATCTTATCAGCTTATTGATTGTAAAGGGGAACGCCCAATGCTTTCGATTAATGGGCTCTATTTGAAGAAATATTACCCATAAAATCATGTTTGAAAATAATTCTATCATCAAAAATTTCATTCCAATTCATCAAAAAAATTCTCTTTTCAAGCATTGTTTGCTTGTTTAACCATGACGTTATAGGTGTAAGAGAACCCAAGAGGCATCCTATCCTTCTTTTACAACACAAACACAAATTAAAAACAATTCCTCAATGTTACTAGAATAGGTGTGCGAGAACTCAAGAGGCATCTTATTTTGACTAGCACAACTAAGTTAGGTGTATGAGAACCTAAGCGGCATCCTTTCTTGGTGGGATCACAACTGTCATTCATGGAACCATTTCATTAAATTCCCTAGTGATTTTAGGGTAGGTGTAAGAGAACCCGAGAGGCATCCTATTCCCTTTAACACAAGCACAAAAACAAATGCATATCTTTTGTCTCAGGCTACTTTCATGTGGGAGCAAGCCCCTGTGGCACTCACTCATTAGCTCCTAGGTGACATGCTACCTTAAAGTATCACCCCAGGTCACTTTCAAATGTGTGAGTCCCACTTTCTTCCGACTTGACCATTGCAAATGATGAGCACCTTGTTAGTTTGGTAGACTTCACCATGTGGTAGTTATCATGTGTGACTATGTTTAAGAGTATCTAAGTCTACAAGCTTTCTTCTTGAACCAGCCATCATGCACTGACTAGGTTGAGTATATTTGAGGCTTAGGATAAGTCCCCCAGAGGATCTTTTCCTCTTGACTACTTTTGAGTCGATATAAGTCCCCTAGTGGCATTCCCTCACTAGTCACCCTAGGTCAAATAGCGCCTGTCGAGCCGAAGATAGACTATCCCGCCAATCAGTTCAATTGTAGGAGGATGTGAGTCCCCGATGCTTTCTTCTAGATATCACAATCAATTGAGAACCTTAGTTGGTTGATGTTCATTGTCGATAGTGACTCACCATGGATACACCACTCTTGGCGATGTGAGTCCCCGCTTTCTCCTTGAGTTGGCCACCAAATACCTATAGATATTATCTTCTCCGTGGTTTTGATAAAACCCCTGTGGCCCCTTCAAGGGCACTCTACTTGGATCACGCCCTTGCATTCCCATTTAGACACTACCGTGTTACTTTTGGATTGACAGCCCCTTTCCTAATATACCCATGGTTGGAGAATTTGTTCAAGGATGCACATTCTCCCTTGGTTGAACTGAGATAGGTATAGCTAATATAAGCTCCTTCTCAAGATATGATCCCTCAAAACCAACAAGGTTCACGATAAACAAATAAACAAATAAACAATAAATTAATTCAGTGGATTAAGAATTAAGCACCGCTCTTTCCCAAGGTGCATCCTATCTTTAGGGCGAAACTCCCTATAGGAATTGCACTACTCTTGAGTAAAGATAAGTCCCCTGCCTCACTCTCTAGTTGCCCCAGTCGTTCAATCTATTTTTCCATAACAAGTTACTCCATTTATTTTGAATATGTCAAGATACTATGCATTCTTTCTAGCATGAATCAAATCAAGCAGCCCTAGATTGGTTGACATGTTATTGCTAATGTCCAAGAGTCTTTTATTCAGAAAGATGAGTCCTGAGCTTTCTTCCAATCATCAAACCGAAAAGTTTGGTTGGATAGTTCTCAGGGAAATTACTCCCTTTGATTGGTAAATCTATGTTAGACCAAGGCCAACACCCTACTCAAGTCCATCAAAACCAATGAGATCCATCAAATATAATTAAAAAATGAAATTGACTTTGACTATCTTTGAGCTGATTTAAGTCTCCCAATGGCATTCACTCAGTAGTCAACCCTAGGTCGGGTTAACATGTTACCTCGCTAATGTGTCACCCCATATGTCTTTTGTTCAAGAAAGATATGAGTCCCCGTGCTTTCTTCCCTAAATTGATCACTACAAATCGAAAGGCAACCCCTTTGGTTGGATATTCCTATTATATGGTTGGTAGACTACTCCCATTAGATTGATAAACTGTTACCAACAGGCCCCTAATTAGTGCCCATCGTAAAACCGATGGGATCCATCAAATATAATTAAAAATAAAATTACTTTGACTATCTTTGAGCGATTTAAGTCCCCGGCATTCACTCAAGATCACCTAAGTCAAGTACATTACCCCATGTGTCACCTCCCATCTTTGAGAAGATGTGAGTCCCATACCTTCTTCCCTAAAACCACCGAAGAACCCTTTGGTTGGATTGTCCTACATGTTGTTGTTGGTAGACTACCCTTTGATTGGTAAATTTGAAGTAGATCATGGCGACCTACTCTACTCGTCCATCACAACCAAGGTCCATCTCAAAATTTAAAATTTAAAAATCTAAAATAAAGCCCTTCTAACCTCCCCAGTGGAGAAAAATCTAAACAAACAAATTCAACCATCCTTTCTAGTGGAGTCAAACTAAACAAACAAAATAATTCCAATCAACCTCCCTAGTGGAGTCAAACCAAATTAAATCAATCAAATCAATCTGCTTCTCCTCAGTGAGATGCAAATCTTTTCAATTTCCCCCAGTGGAATCGATCCAATCCAACTTGAACTTGCTCCCCTAACGGAGAGTTCACATTTTCAGATCCCGAATTCTAATCCCCCAGCGAATTTCATGATCTCTTATCCCTAGTGGATGACTTGAACTTGCTCCCCTAGTGGAGAGTTCACATTTTCATCCCTAGTGGAGCATCAAATCATAAATCAACAAATCAAATCAATTTTCTCCTCAGTGAGATGCAAATTAAACCAAACCTCTCATCCCCTAGTGGATGACTTGAACCTTTTCCCCTGGTGGAAGGTTCACATACTCAATGGATTCTCTCCTCACTCTCCATGTCTTGATGAGAGTCACATAATTCCTTGATTCCTTCTACACCGAGTTAGAGTAGATCATTTTGTTAGTGCTTGATCATTCGACGTTGTTGATCATCTCGTCAACACCAATACGCTATGCCTTGTCACACCACCTATTGTACCCTGACCCCACTTTTAGAGTGATTTTCAACTTCTCCAAGGATTCTGAACTAAGAGTTCTTAGTCTTAGACACTTAGTGATTAGGTGAACACTTAACCAAACCCTAGAGACTTAGAAGAGTTAGCCATAGGAATAGTTTATGCCTTAGGGGTATTAGGAAAACTTATCTACCCTATAGCTAGAACAAAATACTTACTTCCTTCCTTCAAGTCAAACTTCAAATTCAAACCAACCTCAAATTCAAATCAACTTCAAACTCAAATCAATTCCAATTCAATTTATTTTCTCAAATCATAAATCAATTCCAAAATTCAAATCATGAATCAATTCTAAATGATTGAAACCCATGATCAATTCAAAATCACAAAATCTTTCCTAAGCCATTTTAATTTTCATCTTATGGACTTAGCTCAAATCAAATCCAAATCACTCCAAATTCAAAATATTTTCTCATTGCCCATTTATATTCTCATTTATATTCACAAATATAAATGAAGTATAAACTCAAATAACCAAAACCAAATTCAAAACTCAAATCCAAATTTAACCAAAATCCAACCTGAACTCTTTCAAGTCAAATCCTTGAACTCCTTCAAACAAACTCAAATCAATCCAAACCTTCAGATTTTCTCTTCAAACAATTAATCCTACAATCACAAACCAAATATAAGATAAACTTCAATCATCAAACCAAAATCAAACTAACTCAAATCAAACCCATGTTCACACTTTGAACTTGAAATTGTCAAATGAATCAAAACTCATTTGACTCCAAATCACTTGCAATTGGACTTATATTTCAATCATAAGTCCATATGTGAGTTCAATCAAGTCTTGATCAAGCCAATTGACTCACTTAGGCTCACGTAACCCAAAATGACCTAAAGCACCTTTTTGAGCCAAATTCTAATCCAACCCAAATTGGATTGAACAAAGCCCACCTAGGCCTCACATTGTGAGCAACAATCATCCTAGAAAGATCAATCACTCAAGTTGGGTCAAACCAAGTCAAACCTAGCCTTTGACTAAGTCAACACTTAACCCAAATGAAACCCAAACTAGCCAAAATCCACCATAGGCCAAATTGATTGAAACCATTGATCTGAACCAATCCAAAATCAATGATTGAACACGATCAAGCCATCAATTGAGTCAAACCAAGCCAAATTGGCCACTTGACCCAAGTTGACCTAAAAAGTCAAAATGGGTCAAATCTTGATCTAAGCCAAATTGATTGCAACCAATGGGTCAAAATCATTCTAAATCACTTGTTGAACTTGACCAAAGCTCTAATTGGCCAACTAGACCCAACCTAACCCAATTGGCCATGAACCCAACTTGACCTAAAAGGTCAAATCAACTTGAAATCAAATAAAATGAAAATTGATTGAAACCAAAGCTTACAATACATTTCAAATGATCAACCAAGCCTAAACAAACCCATGACCTAACCCAATTAGGTCAAATGGGTCAAACTGGTCAACTTGACCCATTTGACCTAAATGAACTCAAATGAACCAAAACCAAATCTAAACCAAATTGAACCAAACCAATGATACCAAAACACTTCAAATGGTCATATGAACTTAACCCAACCCTTGGTTTGACCCAATTTGACCAATTGGTCAACTTGACCCAAGTTGACCCATTTTGACCTAAATGGGTCAACTTGAGCCAAATCATATCAAATTAACTTCAAATTCTTTGAAATTTGGCCCAACCTATTTTTGAAACATCTCAAATCTTCCCAAATTAAAATCAAGGCCAAATGACCATTTTATGCTTGGGTCAAACAGTAACCTATGGCTAAATTCACTTGGAATTTGGACAATTCCTTTTCATTGCCACTTGGCATCCTCCTAGTGGACCACATGGACACAAAGGAGGGTGGTGAACATGACCCAATGGGTTTGGGTTAGCCATGACCCAGCCTAAAGCCAAACCAACCCTCCAATAAAAATTCTCCACTTGGATCACCTCCTACACTCACCTAGCACATGTACACTTCCTCCCTTCCACTCCTCTGCCAAAACCGAACCACAGACTCCTTAACAACCTAAACAACCCAATCAATCTCCTCAATTTGATCAAAATGGCAAGGCAAGCCTCAGTCTTCTGATCCAATGAGGGGTAGATATACTCCCCCTCATTCCAACTCAAATGAGACTCTGAAATCGATTGAGCTAGAATGATCAAGAGCAAGCATCAACAAGCTTCCCAAGGTCATTTCCAAGCTTCCCGAATTTCTCCTTCTCGGTTTTGCTTAAAAAGAGGGAGGCCAAGGAAATTAATTTCACACTCATCAAACCTCAATTCTCTTGCAAACACCATCAAGGCACCTAGTCAAGCTCACCCAAAGCTTTTCCCAAGTCTCCAAGCCACGGGAAGGTGGATTTCAATCAAAGCCTCAAGCCATTAGAGGGGAGCTTGGTCAATTGGGAGATCTACTTCAAATTGAAGCTTGAAACTTTCAACAGAGCTATGTCTCCACTAGACGAAGCTACCTCCTCTATTGGAAGTGCTAGTGATAGCCTCCAGCGAGGTATGACTCAAAACTGATCCTCCATTGAAAAATGATTGCTCCTTTATGAAGGGAATTGTCATCCCTTTAAAATATAGCCATTGGATGTTATTTCCTACACCTCTTGATGGTGTGGGGTGAATCTCAACCTAATCTGAGCTCAAGTGAGCTCAAATCAAGCCATGGAGGATGGACGGCCTCCGTCTCCCATAGCTTAGGCAGGGATGAATCATGGGTCATCCATCCCACATGTTTTAAATGGACGGCCCTGATTAAAATGAGTAGATCCTCTGATTTAAACCTTGAAATCACGTGATCCTTGATCGATGCCTAGGATAGAGTAAGCCACCACCGACGCACACGCGATGTGATAACTTAAATAACCAATATCATCATGTGGAAAGCACGCATCAAGGTCCACGCATACCGATGGATTAGTTAATTAGGTCATTTAATTACCCTATAATCACAAAAACATCATAAATTCATAACCAAAGGTAGAAAATTCCAAAAAATGCAAACTCAAGTTCATTTTAAAGATAATTTAAAAGGGAATAATATAAAATTAAGTTTAATTGAATTTGAACAATAACCTTCATTCAATTTAGGTTTTATTAAAAATATAATTAGGCTAAATACTCCTTAATTACTTCAGTAATTAATTCCAAACTCCCTAGGGTTAATTAGTGGGATAACCTCTGCCTCCCATGATTTTTTAGAATTTATTATTGGATTAATTTAAGTAATTTCTTATTTCATCTCTAATCACCTCCTTAATCAATTAAATGATTAATTAACCTATTAAATGGTGATAAATTCATTAATTAAGCTTGTTAATCATCTTGAAATAGTGAATGGACTTCAGGAATGAGATTAGGATTTCTTTTCCAAATCTTTTCCCCTAAGTTTATTTTATTTGGATAAAGACTTAATTAAATTCCAAATTGATTAATGATTTAATTACTTCATTAAATAGCTTAATTAACCAACTCAAAACCAAAAATTAATCCAGAAACTTAATCAATCTCTTGTTGGGTAGATCCTTAGGTGTTCAAGAGCCTAAGGCAAGTCAAAGGAAAACAAATCCAACCACATGTGTGGGATTATGAAAGTACTTAATTAAACCCTTTAGCTTAATTAATCAATAATTGTGAGCAAAGTGCATTAGGCTCCTTTCTTTCTTAGGTGTATTGTTGATTTAAATTCCATATGCATACATATTGTATTAATTATGTTAAAGTGGTGTAGGTAAGGGGTAATTGATGAATTTAATTCACACATTAGCCTAAATAAAACATAAAATCAACCTAATTGTTCTAAAATTAAACTAAACTAACTCACACATGAGAGAAATGGGTTAACCCCAGCAAACTCTTTTCACATTTCCTAAATCAAATCAAATTCAAATTCAAAAATAAAAATCTCTTTAAAGAATTTTGATTCACTTTGAATAATCTTATCTTATAGGATCATCCTTAGGAATTAATTAGGGTGAATGAATTCATATGCTTACATCACTTTATTTCTTTTCAAGCATGCTAAATATTGTATGTCATATGAAATCATGCATTCATATCTTTTGAAAATCAATTAAATAAAATGTTTCCTTTATGTAAAATTACATGTTTTGACTAAAGTTAAGAATATGAGTGGCTATTATCACTATTAAATCAAAAATTATTTTCAAAACCTATAAATCAAAGATTATAAATGAAGTGATGCTACTTATAAGTACTAATAAGCTTGCATGTGATTATAATATAAAATGTGCTTTATGTGATTTTCTTCTCTTCTCTTAACATTGATTTGAATAGGATTTGCAAAGTGTATAGTTCATTTGAAAAGGACATAACACTTGCTTAAATCCATTCCTACACATTTCCATGTTATGACTTAAGAAGGATCTTCACATTTACACATGTAAATTGTATAACCAAATTAAACAAAAATGTTTTGCATGACTCTTCTTCCATTTATTTATTTTTTGTACATGCACATGTATTAAAGAAAAGTGGTATGTTAGTATGGACATCTCGGGGTTGCAAGGCTTTAAGTAGCCCCAAGTAGGTCTTGTACCTCACACCCCTAGCATAAAAAATAATGGCGTCATACTTACTTATGTCTTTTATACATGTGGATGTGCATTTGATTAATGAATAAAAGAGTCCCTCCTTTCTACTTAAACAAAATCATGCATTCATGAAATATCCAAATTTTCTTACACAATATCTCTTTGCATTCACCATTAAGGTGTGCTAAGATTTAAATTGCATGTGTAGTTATGCTTAGGATCATTCATATGCATGATACACATGTTGGAAAGAAATAAACGGTTGTGTGTCATGTGATAGTAATTCACCTTAATTAATCCTAAGATGCCTTTCTTATTGAATAGTATTTAGAGTAAATCTAAACTTAGAATTAATTAAAACACATAATAAAACATTCACTAAAGAAAATCATAATGAATCTACCTTAGAAATTACTTAAGGTAGGGATGAAAGAGAAGTTCTCTTTTCTTTTCTTCTCTTTACAATATTTAGTAACTAAATGTAGGTTCATTCAAACCAAACCAAATCATCAAATAAAATTGATAAATCAATTAAATCACTTAAAATAAAACCACCCTTCTAAGTTGAATCCTTCACACATAAAAAATTCCAACCTTAAAGCCTAGCTAATACATGACACACAAGCCTTAAATGACACACACATTAGGCTAAGTCATTTATAGCTATGTTAGGTATGCAAGGTTTGATGCCCGATTTTATTTTATGATGTAATATTTTTTAGACGGATGTTAGGGTGTATGTGCATAGATGGATGATAGATCTTAGCCTAATCATGTCTTCTATAGGGAATTGTGCTTAAAGGGTGTTGTAATAAAAATATAAAATGCTCTTGCTATGCAGGTTACTTATACCCCTAAGCATAATCCAAACTAGGATAGGTGGACTTGGTTACCCATATGTGGGGTGCTAAGTCCAACTTTTTCATATACATGCTTGGGTTGTGTGGTATGTTTAGCTAATCTTTATTTTGTAGGTTTAGTTTGATTTACTTTTCCCATTTTCATGTAATTTTACAATTAAGGTTTGGAATGATTATTATGGAGGATTAGGATGAACATTGGTCATAAGACTAAGTCTTATGCACCATGTGAAGCCTTGGAGAAACTACATCCCTACCAACCAAAAGAAAGAAAGAAAGAAATGAAGAAATGAAGAAAGAAGAATGAAGAATGAAGAACCCTATAACATAAATTCCCTCTAAATTGTAATCATTCATTTGTAATCTGGGTTGTATAAGGGTAGAGCTCGGCTACCCATTTTTCTTTTTGGGTTTGTGCGGTGGAGCCCGACCACATTGGTATTTTATTCTTTTACGCTAGCTTTATAAAGCTGTTTGATGTTTGTTTAGCTGGTACAATAGGATGGCATAATTTTCCCTAGTTTCTTCATTGTTTGATGAATGGCTTGGATGCGATTGGGCTCTTAGAAAAAAA
Organism: Cymbidium sinense; assembly: GCA_021442155.1. NCBI lineage: Eukaryota > Viridiplantae > Streptophyta > Magnoliopsida > Asparagales > Orchidaceae > Cymbidium > Cymbidium sinense. The sequence goes on from CM038215.1 coordinate 142,258,678, forward strand.
TAAATTTTCAATCCAATTAATCAACTCAAAATTAAAATTAAATAACTCATAACCTCACCTAAAGCCTTGGACATAAATCAAGATAATAAAAGATTTAGCAACCCCTTAGATGGATGTTGTATGCCTCATATTATACATAAACTCATCTTGCTTCACTCTTGATAATGGAGGGCTTCCACCTTTTCCATAGAAAATGGCTTGACCTTTGAGAGCCATGGTGGAAACACACCTCTTTCTTGCTGATTTTGGCCCATAACCAATTTCTCATGCATTAGGCATATGAAATCCCATAGCCTGTGTTAAATAAATAGTCTAAAAATCAAAATAAAACTTAACAAAATTTATATTAGATTAAGTCATTACTCATGCCCTACATGATCTAATCTCTTATGGAGTGTGTTTAAGAACTTAGTCACTTTCCTAAATAAATAACAGCCTAGCTATCTTGCAAAGCATATGACTTTTCTACAAGTATTTAAAATTATAGGAGGAGTTGGTTGGCGCCACCCCCAGGCAGTTGTAAGTCCAACAGTCAGGTGGTTTACTCTCTCTTGTGGAGGTGAACCATATACCCAATTTCGCCTTAGATTTAGGCCATGCTTTGGTCCTCACCAAAGCTCCCTAGATTTAGGATCCAAGGTTGTTGTTTCCCTTTGCGGGCTACAAGCATAAATCCTCACCTCTTAGGCATTTTCATAATCTTGTGTTGTGAAATTGTAAGCCATAGATTTCTAATAAAAATTTAACTCAAACAAATAATTCCCCTCAACTTCAAAAATGTAAAGCCCAATCATAGTATGGTTTGGGATGCTCACTAGGTTTCCTAGTATCATGAGCATCCCCTACTCATTTTCCTTTGGTTTTGATAATAACACTTTCCTCTTGCTCAAATCCCTCTTGATTTTCCAAAAATAACCAACTGATTGATAGTTCTATCTTTGAAATCTTTGGAGACAATGATCATTTACCTTAATCAAGAGTATTCCTAAGGAGTCTCATTCCTTAGGATGTAATTAACTATGGGGGCTTGCCTCCCTAGGGAACTTAACAAACCCGGTTTAAAATAAACCCTACATTGCTTTTCCATGTAAATTAGGAGAAGAATCTCTGGTACATTCAAAGACTCATAATTCTTAGGAGTCCTTATTAGGTGATTAAATTGTGACTTCTATCTGAGATACACATTTCAATTCAGCAATGAACAAATTAAATTATAAAAAACATTTCCACCACAATAGCATAAAATGTGTATTATGTGATTTTCTTCACTCCTCTTAACATAGATTTGAATAGAATTTGCAAAGTGTATAGTTCATTTGAAAAGAACATAACACTTGCTTAAATATATTTCTATGTGCTTCTATGTTATGACTTAAGAAGGATCTTCACATTTACACATGTAAATTGCATAACCAAATCAAACAAAAATCTTTTGCATGATTCTTCATCCATTTGTTTCCTTTTGTACATACACATGTACTTAAAAAAAGTGGTATATTAGTTTGGACATCTCGGGATTGTGAGACTTTAAGTAGCCCCAAGTAGGTCATGTACCTTACACCCCTGGTGTAGAAAATGATGGCGTTGTACTCACTCATGTCTTTTATACATGTGGATGTGCATTTTGTTAATGGATAAAAGAGTCCCTCTTTCTACTTAATAAAAACATGCATTCATGGAATATCCAATTTTTCTTAAATAACATCTCTTTCCATTCATCATTAAGGTGTGTTAAGATTTGCATTGCATGTGTATTTATGCTTAGGATCATTCATATGCATGATATACATGTTGGAAAGAAAGAAAGGGTTGTGTGTTTTGTGATAGTAATTCACCTTGATTAATCCTAAGATGCCTTTCTTATTGAATAGAGCTATTTAGAGTAAATCTAAATTTAGGGTCAATTAGAACACATAATAAAATATTCACCAAAGAAAAAATCATTAATGAATCTATTTTAGAAATTACTTAAGTTATGAATGAAAGATACGTTCTCTTCTCTTTTCTTCTCTTTACAACATTTAGTAACTAAATGTAAGTTCGGTGAAACCAAATCATTCATCAAATAAAATTCAAAAATCAACTAAATCACTTAAAATGAAACCACTCTTCTAAATTGAATCTCTCACACTTAGAAAATTTCAACCTTAAAGCCTAGCTAAGACATACCACACAAGCCTTAAATGGCACACACATTAGGTTAAGTCACCATTTCTAACTCTATGTTAGGGCGATGCATGGTTTGATGCCTGATTTATTTTGTGATGTAATATTTTTAGACTGGATGTTAAGGTACATGTGTGTAGACTGGATGGTAGGGCGATCTTAGCCTAATCATGTCTTTTGCAGGGGATTGTGCTCAAGGAGCGTTGTAATAAAAATATAAATGTTTTTGTTATGCAGGTTGCTTATACCCCTAAGCATAATTCAAATTAGGATAGGTGGACTTGGTTACCCATGTGTGGGGTGCTAAGTCCAACTTATTCATATAACTACTTCGGATTGTGTGGTATGTTTAGCTAATCTCTATTTTGCATGTTTTAGTTAGATTTACTTTTCCCATTTTGATGTAATTTTTATAATTAAGATTTGGAATGAATGTTATGGGGGATTAGGATAAACATTGGTCATAATACCAAGTCTTATGCATCATGTGAAGCCTTGGAGCCACTACATCCCAACCAACCAAAAGAAGGAAAGAAAGAAAGAAAGAAAGAAAGAAAGAAAGAAACAAAGAAACAAAGAAATGAAGAAGTGAAGAAATGAAAAATGAAGACCCCCATAACATGAATTCCCTTTTAATTGAAATTATTCATTTGTAATCCGGGTTGTATAAAGGTAGAGCTTGGCTACCCATTTTTTTTTGAGTTTGTGTGGTGGAGCCCGACCATATCAGCCTCTTATTCGTTTGCATTAGCTTTATAAAATTGTTTGATGTTTCTTTAGCTGGTGCATTAGAATGGCATGATTTTCCTAATTTTTTCATTGATTGATGAATGGCCTGGATGCGATTAGTCTCTTAGGAAAAAATAAATTTTCTATCCAATTAATCAACTCAAAATTAAATTAAGCAACTCATAACCTCACCTAAATCCTAAGACATAAATCAAGATAATAAAAGAATTAGCAACCCCTTAGCTGGATGTTGTATGTCTCACATTATGCATAAAATAATCTTGCTTCACTCTTGCTAATGGAGGGCCTCCACCTTTTCCATAGAAAATGGCTAAATCTTTGAGACCCATGGTACAAACACACCTCCTTCTTGCTGATTTTGGCCCATAACCAATTTCTCATGCATTAAGCATATAAAGCCCATAGCCTGTGTTAAATAAATTATCCAAAAATTAAAATAAAACTTAACAAAATTTGCATCAGATTAAGTCATTACTCATGCCCTTCTTGATCTAGTCTCTTAGAGAGTGTGTTTAAGGACTTAGTCTCCTTTCTAAATTGGGTTAGGCCATGGGTTTAATGACTCATTTGACCCAATTGGGTTAGGCCATGGGTTGGTTTAGGCTTGGTTGATCATTTGAAATGTATTGCAAGTTTTGGTTTCAATCAATTTTGATTTGGTTTGATTTTAAGTTGATTTAACCTTTTAGGTCGAGTTGGGTTCATGGTCAATTTGGCTAGGTTTGGTCTAATTTGTCAATTGAAACTTTGGTCAAGCTCAACAAGTGATTTGAGATGAATTTGACCCATTAGTTCCAGCCAATTTGACTTATATCAAGATTTGACCCATTTTTGGCTTTTTAGGTCAATTTGAGTCAGCTTAGGTCAAGTGGCCAATTAGGCTTGGTTTAGCTCAATTGATGGCTTGATCATGTTCAAACTATAATTATGGATTGGTTTAGATCAATGGTTTCAATTAATTTGGCTTATAGTGAATTTTGGATTATTTAGGTTTCATTTGGGCTAAGTGTTGACTTGGTCAAAGGATAGGTTTGACTTGGTTTGACCCAATTTGAGTGGTTGATCATCCTAGGATGATTGTTGCTCACAATGTGAGGCTTAGATGAGCTTAGTTCAATCCAATTTAGATTAGAATTTGCTCAAAAGCTTTAGCTCACTTTAAGTCAAGTGAGCTAATAATTGACTTGATCAAGGCTTGATTCAAGTTTGCTTGAACTCACATATGGACTTATGATAGAAATATAAATAATTGAAGTGATTTGAAGTCAAATGGGTTTTAGTTCATTTAATTTCAAGGGTGAACATGGGTTTGACTTCATTTTAACTTTTGGTTTGAGGTAGTTATATTTATATTTATTGAAGGAGTGATTGTTTGAGAGAAAATCCAAGGGTTTGGATTGATTTGAGAATGATTTGGCTAAGTTCAAGGATTTGACTTGAAACAGTTTAGGTTGGATTTTGGTTAGATTTGGATTTGAGTTTTGAATTGATTTTGGTTTTTTGAATTTATATTTCATTTATATTTGTGAATATAAATGAGAATATAAATGGTTTATGAGAAATCTTTTGAATTTGGATTGATTTGGATTTGATTTGAGCTAAGTCCATAAGATGAAATCAAAGGGCTTAGGAAAGATTTTGAGAATTGAATTCAATCATGGGTTTCAATCATTTGATTTGGAATTGATTTGATGATTTGAGAAAATCAATTGGGTTGGAATTGATTTGAGATTTGATTTGAATTTGAAGTTTGACTTTAAAGAATCAAGGATTTGGTTTTATGGGTAGGGAAGTCTACCCCTAAGGCATAACTTATTCATGGCTAACTTCTAAGTCTTGGTTAGGTTAAGTGTTCACCCAATCACTAAGTGTCTTAAGACCAAGGAACTCTTTTGAGGAGTCTATGTCTAAGATGGAGAAGTTGAAAGCTCACTCAAAGTGAGGTCAACAAAGTATCTTAGGACCAAGGAACTCTTAGTCCTGAGGAGTCCTATGTCTGTTGGAGATTCAGTGAGGTCAACAAACTCATTTATATCTTCATTTATATTCACAAATATAAATGAAGTATAAATTCAAATAGCCAAAACTAAATCCAAAATTAAACCAAAATTCAATTTACATCTTTCGAGCCAAATCCTTGAACTTAGCCAACTCATTCTCAAATCAATCCAAACCCTTAGATTTTCTCTTCAAACAATCACTCCTTCAATCACATGCCCAAGTATAAATATAAACTATAATCACCAAACCAAAATCAAACTAACCCAAGTCAAACCCATGTTCATCATTTTGACTTGAAATTGTCAAATGAATCAAAACCCTTTTTGACTCCAAACCACTTGCAATTAGATTTATGTTTCCATCATAAGTCCATATGTGAGTTCAACCAAACTTAAATCAAGTCTTGATCAAGCCATTTGACCTATTTAGGTCACTTGACCCAAAGTGACTTAAGGACCTTTTTCAGCCAAATTCTAATCCAACCCAAATTGGATTGAACTAAGCCCATTTAACCCTCACATTGTGATCAACAATCATCCTAGGATGATCAATCACTCAAATTGGGTCAAACCAAGTCAAACCTAGTTTTTGACCAAGTCAACACTTAGCCTAAGATTCACTATAATCCAAATTAATTGAAACCATTGATCTAAACTAATCCATAATTATTGATTGAACATGATCAAGCCATCAATTGAGCTAAACCAAGACTAATTGTCCACTTGACCTAAGTTGACCCAAATTGACCTAAAAAGCTATAAATGGGTCAAATCTTGATCTAAGCCAAATTGGCTGCAACCAATGGTTCAAATTCATTTCAAATCACTTATTGAACTTGACCAAAGCTTCAATTAACAAATTAGACCAAACCTAACCAAATTGACCATGAACCCAACTTGACCTAAAAGGTCAAATCAACTTAAAATCAAACCAAATCAAAATTGATTGAAACCAAAATACATTTCAAATGATCAACCAAGCCTAAAACAACCCATGGCCTAACCCAATTGGGGCAAATTGATCAACTTGACCCATTTGACCCAAATGAACCTAAATAAACCTAAACCAAATTGAACCAAACCAGTGACACCCATAAGCTCCAAATGATCATTTGAACTTGACATAACCCATGGTTTGACCCAATTTGACCAATTGATCAACCTAACCCGATTTGACCCAACTTGACCTAAATGGATCAAATTGAACCAAATCAAATCAAATGAAGTCCAAATCACTTGAAATTTGGGCCAACCCATTTTTGAATCATTTCAAATCTACCCAAATCAAAATCATGGCCAAATGACCACTTTTCCCTTAGGTCAAAGTGTATCCTATGACTAAATTCACTTAGAATTTGGTCATTTCTCTCTCAAGGCTACTTGGCATCCTTCCATTGGTCCACATGGGCACCAAGGGATGTGGTGAACATGACCCAATGAGTTTGGGTCAGCCATGACCTAAGGCAAGGCCAAGCAAACCTCCTTAATGGCAATTGAACACTTGGAACTCCAAATGCACTCACCTAGCACATGGGCACCCACTCTCCTTCCCTCCACTACTCAAAACGACCCATGTGGGGTGTTTTGCAGCTCAAATCGTGCCTCCAATTCGTGCCATTGATCAAAAATAGCAAAACAACCCATCACCATCCAATACAAGGAGGGGGAGATATACCCCCTCTCATTCCCACTCAAACCACAAGCATTCATTTCCACAGAGCTAAGGAGATTCAATCGAAACCTCCCCAAGATTTTCCAAACCATTCCCAAGCTCCCTTGATTTTCATTTTCAGTTTTACTCAAAGCTAAAATAGGGGAGATCAATCTCGAGCTCAACTCATCCAATTCTCGACCAAAATCAAATTAACCTTGCACTTGCACCATCAGTGGACTTTGTCGAGCTCAATCAAGTCATTTCCCAAGGCTCCAAGCCATGGGAAGCATCACTTTGATCAAAGCCAATCACCATTGAAGGGGAGCTTGGTCAACTGAGCAATCTACGTCAAGTCAAGACCTAATTCCTTCAATAGGGATTTGCCTCTACTAGACGAAGCTACCTCCTTCGTTAGAAGCACTGGTGATAGCCTCCTGAGGTATGCCAAAAAAGATAAATTTTGCTTGGTCCTTGAAGGAAATTATCAAGTCATGTGATGTCCACCATTGATGCATTGCTTGTGCCTCAAGGTGTGGGGTGAGTTTGATTCGAGCTGAGTTTCGGATCGAGTGACATCGATGGATGGCATCACTCAGGCATAATCCACATTATCCATTCCGCTGATTATTGACAAACAATGTAATCAAATCATGTTAGATCCATTGTGATTATAAGACTAAACCAGATCTTCATCGATCTGATCGAATCAAGAGAAGACACGCTCGCCGCCGAATTAATGGATGTGACAACTTAAATAACTTATCCCGCCGCCACGTAAAAGCACGCACATCGACCGCCACGTCCGACAATAGGGGTTAATTTGGCTTAATTAATCCAATTTTAATGTTGAAACTTCCAAAATTCATAACTAATTGTAGAAAAATCTAAAAAATATAAATAAACACTCATTTTAAAGATAATTTAGAGAAGAATAATAGAGAAAAAAAATTATTTAATTTTGAATTGTGATTTTAACTCAATTTGGGTTTATTAGAAATGTAATTAAGCTAATTACTCTCTACTTAATCCAGCAATTAATCCCAAACTTTTTGAGATTAATTAGTGGGATGACTTGTGCCTCCCATGATTTTCTTAGAATTTATTGCTTGATTAATTAGAGGAATTGTTTGTTTCATCCCTAATCAATTTCTTAATTAATTAAATGATTAATTAACATGTTAAACAGTGATAAATTCATTAATTAAGCTTGCTAACCATCATGAAATAGTGAATGGACTTAGAGAATGAGATTAGGACTTCTTTTCCAATCTTTTCCCCTAAGTTCATTTCACTTGGAAAACACTTAATTAAGTTGCAATTAATTAATGGCTTAATCACTCCATTAATTAGTTTAATTAATCAAACTCAAAACTAAATCATTCCAAAACTTAATCATTTAATTCTTGGGAAGATTCTTAGGTGTTCAATGACCTAAGAGGATTCCAAAAAAAATACAATCAAACTACATGTGTAGGAGGGTTATGAAAGTACTTAATTAAACCATTTAGCTTAATTAACTAATAATTATGAGCCAATTGCATTAGGCCCCTTTATTTCTTAGGTATGTTGTTGATTTAATTTCCATGTGGTTGCATGCCATATGTTGGCTCATAATTATTTGGATAATTATGTTAAAGTGGTATATATAAGGGATAATTAATGGATTTCCTTCATACCTTAACCTAATCAAAATATAAAATCAACTTAATTGTTCCAAATTAAACCAAACCAATCCTCATATGGGGGAATGGGTTAGGATTAGCAAACCTTTCTCACTCTTCCTATGTCAAATCAAATTCAAAAAAAATAAAAATCTCCTTAAAGAATGTTGATTCATTTTAACTGATCTTATTTTATAAGATTGTCCTTAAGAATTAATTGGGGTGAATTAAGTCATGTGCTTACATTCCTTTATTTCTTTTCAACTGTGTTAAGTATTGCTTGCCTTATGAAATCATGCATTCATTTCTTTTAAAAATTAATTAAAGAAAATATTTTCTTTTATGTCAAATTGCATGTGTTGGCTAAAATTAAGAATATGATTGGCTATTATCATTATTAAATCAAAGATTATTTTTCAAAACTTATAAATCAAAGATTATAAATGAAGTGATGCTAGTTATAAATAATTTTAAGCTTGCATGTGATGATAGCATAAGATATGTATTATGAAGTTCTCCTTCCTTCTCTTGATATGGATTTACATAGGATTTACAAGTGTATAATTCATTTGAAAAAAAACAACACTTGCCTAAATCTATTCCTATGCATCTTTATATTAAAACTTAGGAAGCACCTTCATATTACACATGTAAATCTTACAACTAAATCAAACGCAATCTTTTCCATGATTCTTTATCCATTTAGTTTTTTTTGTACATCTACATGTATCTAAGAAAAGTGGTATTAGTCTGGATATCTCGAGGCTTTAAGTTTCCCTAAGTAGGACTTGTACCTTACACCCCTGGTGAAGAAAATAATGGCACCGTACTCACTTATAACTTTTATACATGTAGATGTGCATTTAGCTAATGGATGACAGAATTTCTCTTTTTTACATAACAAAGACATGCATTCATGGAATATCCAAATTTTTAAATCATATCTCTTTGCATTCATCATCAATGTGTGCTAAGATTTGCATTTCATGTATAGCTATGCTTAGGATTATTCATATGCATAGTATACATGGTGGAAAGAAATGAGTGGATATGTGTTATGTGATAATAATCCACCCTAGCTATTCCTAAGAGGCCTTTCTTGTTGAATAGGGCTATTTAGAGTAAATTTAAACTTAAGATTAATAAAAACATATAATAAAATATTCACCAAAAAAATTTATTAATGAATCTACCTTAGAAATACTTTAAGATAGGGATGAAAGAGAGTTCTCCTCTCTTTTCTTCTCTTTATAATATTTAGTCATTAAGTGTAGGTTCATTCAAACCAAATCAAATCACTAACTAAAGTTGATAAATCAACTAAACCACTTAAACTAAAACCACCATCTAAATTGAATCTTTCACACTTAGAAAATTTCAACCTTAAAAGCTAAGACATGCCACAAACCTTAAATGTCACACATTAAGCTAAGTCACCATTTCTATCTCTATGTTAGGGGGGTGTATTGTTTGATGTCTGATTTTATTTTGTGATGCAATGTTTTAGACTGGATGTTAAAGTGTATGTGCATAGACTGAATGATAAAGCGATCTTAGTCTAATCATGTCTTATGTAAGGGATTATGCTAAAGGGGTTATGTGATAAAAATATAAATGTTTTTGCTATGCAGGATGCTTATACCCCTAAGCATAATCCAAATTAGGACTGGTGGACTTGGTTACCCATGTGTGGAGCGCTAAGTCTAACTTATTCATATAACTGCTTGGGTTGTGTGGTATGTTTAACTAACCTTTGTTTAGCAAGTTTAGTTAAATTTACCTTCCCATTTTGATGTAAATTTTGCAATTAAGATTTAGAATGAATGTTATGGGGGATTATGGAACATTGGTCATAAAACCAAGTCTTATGCACATGTGATGCCTTTGGAGCAACCATATTCCAATCAAGCCAACAGGAAGAAAGAAAGGAGGCAAATCAAAATGAAGAATGAAGACTCCCATAGCATGAATTCCTTTTAATTGTAATTATTTATATATAATTCGGGTTGTATAAGGGTAGAGCTCGGCTACCCATTTTCCTTTTCGGGATTGTGCAGTGGAACCCGATCACATCGGCCTCTTATTCTTTTGCACCAATTTTATAAATTGATTGATGTTTTGTTTATGATTGTGCAATTAGGATGGCAAGATTTTTCTAGTTTCTTAATTGTTCGATGATTGTTGAATGGCCTGGATACGATTAGGCTCTTAGAAAAAATAAATTTTCTATCCAATTAATCAGCTCAAAATTAAATTAAACAACTCATAACCTCACCTAAAGCCTAGGACATAAATCAAGATAATAAAATATTTAGCAACCCCTTAGATGGATGTTGTATGTCTCACATCATGCATAAATCATATTGTTTCACTATTGCTAATGGAGGGCTTCCACCTTTGCCAAAGAAAATGGCTTGACCTTTAAGAGCCATGATGGAAACACACCTCCTTCTTTCTGATGTTGGCCCATAACCAATCTTCGCATGCATTAGGCATATGAAATCCCATTGCCTGTGTCAAATAAAAATATCCAAAAATTAAAATAAAACTTAACAAAATTTGCATTAGATTAAGTCATTACTCATGCCCTTCATGATCTAGTCTCTTAAGGAGTATGTTTAAGGATTTAGTCTCCTTTCTAAATAAACAACAGCTTAGCTATCTTGCAAAGCATAAGACTTGCCTATATATATTTAAAATTGTAGGAGGAGTTAGTTAGCAACTGCCCCAAGCGGTTATAAGTCCAACAGTCAGGTGATTTATTCTCTCTTGATTTTCTAAAAATAACCAATTGATAGATAGTCCTATCTTTGAAATCTTTGGAGACAACGATCATTCACCTTAATTGAGAGTATTTCTAAAGAATCTCATTCTTTGGGATGTAATTAACTATGGAGGCTTACCTCCATAGGGAACTAACGAACCCGACTTAAAATAAACCTTACTTTACTTTTTCATATAAAGTAGGGAAAAGATCTCTCGTACATTCGAAGACCCATTGACCTTAAGAGTCCTTATTAAATGATTAAGTCTATTGTAGGATGGTGACTTCTATCTCTCGAGATAGTACATCATTCCTCAATGTCATACCCGATCACCCTAATAAGTACACCTACAAATCTACGTGGTGTCCAACCTAACAATCTCATAAATAAACACCACAATGACCTAACTGAATATCCAATTAGAGCACAAAAGATCTTCTTAGAATTAGAATATAGTTTTCAAATCATAATTCGCTCCAAATAAATTGGAGAAAAATCAAGGAATTCATAAGATATTTTCAATGAGATCGAATGATTGCTAATAAGCATAATCAATGAATTCTTGGAAAATATTTGAAGCATACTATTCATCTTATTAAATACTCGAATTGGATCAAGGAAAAATTGAATAGAGTTTGTGATAAGTTTGAGAATTGTCAATAGACATAAATGAGAGTCTATTGAACATTCAAACACTAATCAACTTCGAATAAAAAAAAGGCAATTAAATGTTATTCCAAGGGATCTAATAGGCTATTACACTAATTTAAAATATCTTCATTGCCACCGGATCTGCAATTCTTCGTACAAGCACACAGAACTAAATTAAATGCTACACTAATTATGGAGCTTCCTTCAATCCAAAAATAAAAGAAATTGTATTCTAATTATAATTTTCAAAATCAATGATTTCATTAATTAGATGAAATTATCTAAGTTATAAATACCTGCATATGCTCAAACATAGAGATTTAAAGTGTACATTTTAATGTCTGTAAAGGTTGCGCAGGCTAAGTTGAGATTAAATGAATATGAAATTAATCTCATAATTTAGAAATAAAATTACCTAAATTACTAAATACCCGCATGGGCCCCGACACTCATACCAAGCACCTAAACTTTATGTCTGAGAATGCTGCGCAGTTTTTTTTTAAAAAAAAGAGGAAGAATGACGAAATTGATTCAATCATTTATGACTATATGTATGTAAACTAATGAACGTCTCCATATGCTAATTCAAATCAATGAAAGCGATAAATATTCAACTCCATAGAATATGATCACAGTAGGCTTGATCCTCTATGTTTGAAATAGAGTTGATAAGGTCTACTAAATAATCAACTTCTAAATGAATCTAAATTATATTATATCATAAAACCCAATCCTCTATATTTGTAATGGAGTTGACAAGGTTTATTATGATATCAATTTCTTAGAGAATTTAAATTGTACATAAGTCATAGACCTGATCCTCTACTAGCAAATAAGTAGAGTTGATAAGGTCTACCCCAATGATAGCTGAGTTGATCGAAGATATCAACTAGAGGGGTAACTATTATCAAAATATTTGTGATATTATATTCAATATTCTCAAATTCAAAATACTCAAAATATAAATCTAAATCTGATCATTTATTATTAAATTAATAGAGTCGATAGGATCTAACACAATAAACTAAATGATTAAGCAGACTTATAAACTTCGATGATGGTCGCGTTGATTAAAAATCTTAACCAGAGGGGATATTATTATCAAAAGATACTTGAGCTCTAAACTAATTCATCATAAAACTAAATTTCAATTAAGTAAATATCTGAACTAAATGAAATTTATTATTTAAATACGTAAAGTAAATAATTCATCCACCCATCAACCATCGTTTGTTAGGGATGACAGATTAAGAAAATTCTAGTTCACAAAGGAGATAATGTCAAGTCAAATGAATCACTATATTCAAACTCAAATAATCTCATGCTAGTAAAGACGTAGCCCGTGTCTTCTGTCTGCGTGGTTTGGCCAGTAGGCTCCACATATGATGTGGTTATAACCAGAGTCCTCTGATCGAGTGGTTGCCAACAAATGGCACTATTATATTACGATCACAACTGTAGCCCATATGTTCCCTAATGGCTTAGTCCTTTGAGTTATGAATCATAGGGTATATTTGATAGACACAAAGCCCTTTTGTCAACTAAGGCAAACTTAATATTGTCTTCTTGGAAAACGCCACCCTAGGTCTACAAGAATTACTTGGATGACATAACCCATGATTGCTGACAAGGATCATTCAGTCAAGTTGGGTCGACTACCTCCTCTAACTAAGTAGACTAGGAACCATGACAGCCCGGGATAGTAGAACTATGGGATCTAGATCGGGCATGTCATAATCCCACCAACCATATGCTTTAAGTTAAATAATGGTGAATTTCATAAATTCTAAATCCCAAATTTTAAACTCCACATGCTGCTACTATATGCTACGCATTCAACGATCTAATGACTAGCCTTAATCAAAAGTTCTCTCTCAGCATTGGGAGGGGTGATTAATTATAAGTGCTTACGCCTATAAGAAACCTAGAACTAGATCTAAACTCCTTACAAAAATAAGGACAAAATCTCTAAGTAGTGCCTTATCTACTATTTCATCTGCCTTATGAAAGTTTGACGGGCATCTAAATCATACTCTCTTAATTGAGAGGTCGATGGTGAATTTTCAGAGCCCGGACATTCATGTTTCATAATCAAGTTGATGTGGTGTTTATTTTTGGATTGTCTCATGTGTGTGTGTGTGTATGTGTATATGGGGGACACCACGCAGATCTGAGGGCATACTTATTGAGCTGATCGGGTACAACATTAAAGAATAGCGCACAATCTCGAAAGATAGAAATCACCATCTTACAATGGATCTAATTACCTAATAAGGACTCTTAAGGCATGATGGGCCTTCGAATATACCAGAGATTTTTTTCATACTTTACATGGAGGAATAAAGTAGGTTTTATATAAACCGGGTTCTAAAGTTCCTTATGGGGGCAAGTCCCCATAGTTGATTACATCCTAAGGAAGATGAGTTCCTTAGGAATACTCTCAATTAAAGTAGGCAATTGTTATCTCCAAAGATTTTAAAGATAGGACTATTAATAAATTGATTATATTTAGAAAATCAAGTGAGATAGATCAAAAGGAGAGACTTATTATCGAAGCTAAAGGAGATGAGTGTGGAATGCTCATGATACTAGAACAAACTAGTGAGCATTCCAATCTATCCTATGGTTCGGCTTTATATGTTTAAAATTGAGAGAAAATTATATTTTTGAGTTAAAATTTTATTAGAAAGCTAGGACTTATAATCCTACCATATAAGATTATGAAAATGCCTAAGAGGTGAGGATTTATGCTTGTATCCTAAGGAAAAATAGCCACCTCAGATCCTAAATCTAGGGAGCTTTAGCAAGGGCCAAAGCACATCCTAAATCTAAAGCGAAAATGGGTATAACCGCCTGAAGTAGCAGCCAGCTAACTCCTCCTATATTTTAAAACTATGTGGTCAAGTCATATGTTTTGCAAGATGGTTAGGATGTTATTATTTAGAAAGAAACTAAGGTCCTTAAACCCACTCCCTAAGAGACTAGAGCATGAGTGGTATGAATAATGACTTAGTATAATGCAAATTTTATCAAATTTTTATTTGATTTTGGACTCCTTATTTTGACACAGACCATAGGATTTTATATGCCTAAATGCATGATGAAATAGGGTTATTGGCTAAATCAGACTGAATGAGGTGTTTTTCACCACAAGGGAGACCCTCAAAGATCAAGTCTTCTATCGTGCAAGGATGGAAATCATCTCTTATCAAGAATGAAATAAGATGATATGCATGATATTAAACATTCAACATTCAGCTAATGGATTGCTAAATCTTTTAATTATCTTGATTTAATATCTAGACTTTATATGAGCTTATGAGTTATTTTAGAAAATTTAATTATGAGTTATGATTAGGGTAAAAAGTTTATTTTTCCCTAAGAGCCTAAGAGGATCCATGCCACACATTAAATTTTCATATATGAAGAAACTAGGAAAATACATGTCATTTCTATTACATAATTGTAAACAAAACATCAATCAATTTATAAACTCAACGTGAAAGAATAACAGGCCAGTGCGGTCGAGTATCGTCATACAACCCGAAAAGAGAAATGGGAAGTTGAGCTCTACCCTTATACATCCCGGTATATTAAAGAATAATTATAATTTTTTTATAAATAAATGTTATCGGGCGTCTTCATATCTTCATATATTTGCTTCATTTCTTCATTTGGATTTTCTTGCTTCAATGGCATCACAGGGCATCCCAGGACAAATCCTTCTAGCCACCGCTCATCCTAATCTCTCATGGAACTAATCCTAATTCCTAATGCATAATTACATTAAAAATAAGAAAAGTAAATCTAATTATGCCTACAAGATAAGTGTTAGCTAAACACACCATACAACCCAAGCAGTTATATGTATAATTTGGACTTAGCACCGTGCACATGAGTAACCAAGTCCACCTGTCCTAATATAGATTATGCTTAGGGGTTAAACAACCTGCAAAAGTGAGTATTTTATATTTATTTTAAGCACCCCTTAAGCATAATCTCTTGCAGAAAATATGATTAGGCTAATCATGGTCTAACATCTAGTCTACGAGGCATACACCCTCTTATCCAGTCTAGAATAATACATCACAAAACAAACATACATCAAATCATGCACTACCCTAACATAAAGATAGAAGTGGTGACTTGATTTTAATGTGTGTGTTAAGGCTTGTGTGGTATGTCCTAACTAGGCTTTAGAGTTAAGATTTTTTAAATACGAAGGATATTTAATTATGAAGAATGGTTTTAATTTAAATGGTTTAATTGATTTGAGAGTTTTACTTAATATTTTCTTTTATTTCATTTGGCTCACACTTAATAACTAAGTGTAATAAATAGAGGAAAAGAGAGTGTCACTCTCTTTCATCGCTACCTTAATTCATAAACTTAAGTAAATTAATTAATCAATTTTCTTTAGTGAATGGCTTATTACATATTTTAATTAATCTTAGGTTTAGGTTTACTTTAAATAATCTCATTTAATAAGAAAGACATCTTAAGATTAATTGGAGTTAATCACTATCACATAACACATGTTTGTTCATTTTTTCTATCATATATAGCATGCATATGATTAAGTCCTAAACATACCTATACATGTAATTTATTTCTTAGCACACTTAAATGATGAATATAAGCAAATGTACTTGGAATTGATGCTTCATTTTGTTAAATTAATTTGTCATGCTAATTTAAAGTTCTATCTAAAGTCTTATACAAAAGCATAACAGATGAGCTCTAAATCATATGACTAATCAATCCAATCACTTGAACAAAATATGAATGTATGACTTTTTTTATAGAAAAATAGGGTTTTCATTCATTAGCTAAATACACATTCAAATGCATAAAAATTTTAAGCAAGTACAGTGTCATTGTTCTACACCAGGGGAGTGAGGTAGGAATCTCCTTGTGGCTACTTAAAGCCCTGCATCCCCGAGATGTCCAAACTAATATACCCGCTATTTTTAAATACATATGGATGTATAAGCAACTGTAAGAATAGAAAATCATGCACCATTTGAACAGAATATGAATGCATGCCTTTTTAATAGAAAAATAGGGTTTTCATTCATTGGCTAAATACACATTCAAATGTATGCAAATTTTAAGCAAAATTGCATGTTAAGTGAGGTAGGAACCTCCTTGGGGCTACTTAAAGTCGTGTGTCCCCGGAAAGTCCAGACTAATATACCTGCTATTCTTAAATACATGTGGATGTATAAACAACTATAAGAATAGAAAATCATATAAAAATTGCATTTGATTTGATTGATTTATTTTGTGTAAGTGAATTAAAGCTCTATCTAAATTCTAATGTCAAAATACATAAGAATGAAATCAAACGAGTACGTCACCATTATTCTGCACCAAGAGAGTGAGGTAGAACCTCCTTAGGGCTACTTAAAGTTATGCGTCCCCGAAATATCCAGACTAATATACCTATTAACATTCAAACTTATGTAAATCAACACATGAATATAAGAAAGAGACTTCACTTCATACACTAAGCTTATATTCATATGCATCTCCTATGTATATGTAACTAAAGTACAATATATATTACTATTCATTAATAAACTCTTTCGAAAATATATTTGAGATTTAATAGTGATAATAGTCACACATATTTCTAATTAAGCCAACATATGCAAATTGACATAAAAGAAATCATTTTTATTTAATTAATTTGAAAAAAATGAATGCATGACTACAAGTGACATAGAATATTTTAACATGATTGGAAAGAAATAAAGAAATACAAGCATGTAATTTCATTCAATCCAACTATGTCCTAAGGAGAATCATATTAAACAAGCTCATTTAAAACAAACCAAAGTTTCTTAAAACCATTTTTTATCTTTATGTTTGATTGATTTAAGATATGTGAAATAGGTTTGCTAATCCTAATCCCATTCCCCCATGTGTGAATTAATTTCATTTAATGAAAAGCAATTAGGCTAATTTTATGTCTTAATTAGGTTAAGGTATGAATTAAATCTATTAATTAACCCTTACCTATATCACCTTAAGTTAATTAACTAAATAATGATGAGCCAACCTGAGATGCAACCACATGAAAAGTAAATTGACAATGCTCCTAAGAAATGAAAGAGGCCTAATGCAATTGGCTCATAATTAATAGTTAATTAACTTTAAGGAGCTCACTTAATTACTTTTATAATTTTCTCACACATGTGAGCTAACCATAATTTCATTAGCTGTCTCTTTAAGTTATTGAACACCCAAAGAGCTACCCAAGAGTTAATTAAGGAAGATAGGTTTAATCAAGTTAATTAAGTTCATTAATTATCTAATTATATCCTAATTATCCTTAATCAACAGTATGAAATAGACTTAGGGAAAGAGACAAAGAAGGAAGCCTAAGTCTCAATCTCTAAATCTTTTCAATTAGTTAATTAAAATTTAGATATAATTTGGGTTTTTATTGATTTAATTAATTATTTAATTAATGAGTCTTAATTAATTAATTTTAAAGAGGGAGTGAAGGGGACTTAAGGAAAAGATTGGAAGAGTGGTCCCAATCCATTTCCTTAAGTTTATCCATTGTTACAAAGGCTGATGAGCTTAATTAATTAATTGATTCACTATTCATTTGATTAATTATTACTAATTAAGCTAAATGAGTAATTAAGGCTTAATCAATCAATTTTTCTAATTAATTATTCAATAAATTTAAAGAAAAATAGGGGAGGCAGAGGTCATCCCCCTAAACATCTCTTAAAAGTTTGAAATTAATTGGATAATTAATCAGAGAGTAATTAGGATAATTAAATTTTTAATTAAATCTTAATTAAGCAAAAATTATTATTCAAAATTAATTAATAAAAATTTTATGGGATTCTCCTCTAAAATATCTTTAGAATGAGTCTTCATTTATATTTTTTGAATGTTTCTAGAATTAGTTATAATTTCAGGAAGTTTCAGCCTTGAAAATTAATTAAAACAACCTAATTAATCTCATGGCCATGCGTTTCCCATGTGACGGGATAGGCTATTTAAGTATTCACATCGGGATTCATTGTGGGGATGCGCTGTGGACCGTCGATAAGATCGGGGCATGATTATCGTGATTCTGAAGGACAAATCAAGGGATTCTAATGTGATCAGATCAGGATCGCCCATTCCGATCACGCGGAATGGACGGCCCATGATCCATCTCCTTCGTGAATGGCAAAAGACGGATATCGTCCCTCTTTCTCCGTTCGATCCGAGCTCACCATAGCTCGGATTGGGATCAAATTGATCCCACACCATCAGGAGAAGAGGGCAAACACATCCAACGATCAAAAATGCATGGCATACAAATTTCCTTCGAAAAGGACCAACCACTTTTTCCTAACCGACGGTTTTGAGGAATTACTTCGCTTGAGCTAATGTCTGGCAGTGGGATCGACGGAGGTAGCTTCATTTGGTGGAAATGAAGCCCTGTTGAACCGCATGAGCTCTGATTTGACGTGGTTTGCTCTATGGACCAACCTCCTCCTATTTTGTGTTTGGTCTTGATCAAGCTCCTATCTCTGGCGTCTTGGAAGCTTGGGAAATGATTTGGTTGGCTTCGATTAGGTGTGGTGAAGGTGTGTGTAAGTTTAATTGAGTTTTGTTGAGAGATGGACTGGTTTGAATCAAGGGAGGTCTCCCCTGTTTCAGTTTCACACGCAGAGAGCAATGGCTGATCAAGGAGGTTTGGGATACTCTAGGAAGCTCTCTGAGATTTTGAAATCACTCAAACAACTCACATAATTCCAATCGTGCTCAATCCCGCTCGAATTGAGGGAGTATACCCCTCAATTGTGTATAATGGACAGACGGGATCTGTCCCTAAATTTTACTAATTCGTCGCTATGGCGGCGTCGGAGGGGTCATCATCAGCTCCACGTGACATGCCATGGTTGGAGGAAGTTGTGGCAGGGAGCTCAAGGCAAGATATGGGGAGATTGGGTTGGTCTGGTCCTTTGGGAGCTCGGGTTTAACTTTAAAGGGGAGGAGGTGAACTCCCCTTGGTCCATGGCTGATCCTAGATATTCTAGGGTGGGCTAGGAAGGCTAGGCATACCTTATTTGGCACTTGGATGGCTACCCAAGTGATGGGAGAGTGGACTTGGCTTTTATGGAAAGAATCCAATGTGGGAAGGTTTGGCCAATGGCTAATCCCATGGATTGGGTCCCACTTAGATTTGGGCTGGTTTGGGAATGATCTAGGGCTAGTTTGGGTCGAGTTTGGCTAGACATTAGAGTCTCATGGGTTAGTTTGAGTTGGTTTGGCTTCATTTAGTCAAATGGGTTCATATGAGTTCATGTTGGGTTGGGCTGACCAATTAATCAAATTGGGTCAAACCAATGCTTGGGTTAGGTTTAAATGATGATTTATTTCAAGAGTTTTGGTTCAAGTGATTTTGATTAGTTTGGCTCAAGTTTGATTTTGGCTCATTTGGATTCAAATAGGTCAAATAGGCTAAGTTGACCAATTTGACCAATTTGACCAAATTGGGTTGGGTTAGGTGTTGGTTCATGTGCAGTTGGTTAATTGAAAATGATTATAGGCTTTGGTTTATTTTGATTTGAGTTTAATTTGGATTTTGGCTTTGACCTTTTAGGTCAATTTGGGCTAAGTTGGGTCAAGTTGACCAATTGGTCAAACTGGGCTCAATTATGACTTTGGTCAAGTTCAATAAGTGATTTGGAATGAACTTGAGTCATTGATTGCAATCAATTTAGGTTAAATCATGATTTGACCCATTTTTGGCTATTTAGGCCAATTTGGGTCAACTTAGGTCAAATGGTCATTTGGGCTTGGTTTGGCTTAATTAAGGGTTTGTTCATGTTCAATCATTGATTATGAATTAATTTGAATCAATAGTTTCAATCAATTTGGTATATGGTGAGTTTTGGCTAGTTTAGGTTTCATTTGGGTTAAAGGTTGACTTGGTCAAAGGACCAAGTTGACTTGGTTTGACCCAATTCAAGATATTTGATCACCCTAGGATGATTGTTGATCATGATATGAGGTTTGGATGGGCTTAATTCAATCCAATTTGGGTTGGATTAAGACTTGGCTCAAAATGGGTCTTTAGGTCACTTTAGGTCAAGTGGACCTAAATGAGTCAATTGGTTTGGTTTTAGCTTGATTCAAATTTAGTTGAACTCATATATGGATTTAGGATAAAAATATAAATCCAATTGCAATTGGTTTGGAGTCAAATGGATTTTGGTTCATATGATAATTTCAAGTCAAAAGGGGTCAACATGAGCTTGACTTGAGTTGATTTGGATTTGATTTGATAATTGCAGTTTATGTTTATATTTGGGTATGTGATTGAAAGAATGATTGATTCATGAATAAATTCATTGCTTCGAATTGATTTGGATATCATTTAATCAAGTTCAAGAAATTGGCTAAAAAGACTAAAATTAGAAATTTGATTTGATTTGGGTTTGATTTTGGCCATTTGGATTTATATTTCATTTATATTTAGGAATATAAATGAAGATATAAATGGGTTATGAGAAAATCACTTGGGTTTGGAGTGATTTAGAAGTAAATTTGATCAAGTTTAGGGATATAGGTCAAAAGGGCTTAAGTAGGGAATTGATTTAGTTTGATTTGATTTGAATTGTTTGAATTTAGATTTCATTTATATTTGTGAATATAAATGAAGGAATGATTGATTTATAAAGAAATCAATCAAGTTTGATTTGGTTTGAGTTGAGATTTAACTAAGCTTATGAAGGTAGGTCCATATGGCTTAAGAAAGGATTTCAGCTTTGTTTGATTTAGTTTGAGATTTCATTTATATTTGTGAATATAAATGAAGTAATGATTGATTTATAAAAAAACTAATCAAGTTTGATTTAGTTTAAAGGGGGTTTTGGCTAAGCATATGAAAGTGATTCATATGGCTTAGGAAGGGATTTTGAAATTTGAATTTAATTTTGGATTTCAATCACTTGATTTGGAATTGGGGTTGAAATTTGATTTGATATTTCAGTTGAGATTGAATTGATCTCTTGAGAAAATCAATTGAAGTGGGGTTAATTTGAGTTTGGTTAAGGCTAAGTCCATAAAATAAAATTAAAGGGCCTAAGAAGGATTTTGGAATTTGAATTTGATCATGAATTTCAATCATTTGATTTGTAATTGACTTATAATTTAGATTTGAATTGTAGCTTTGGTTTGAGGAAGGAAACATGGATTAGGTCT
Source organism: Cymbidium sinense (assembly GCA_021442155.1). Lineage (NCBI taxonomy): Eukaryota > Viridiplantae > Streptophyta > Magnoliopsida > Asparagales > Orchidaceae > Cymbidium > Cymbidium sinense. Next base: position 142,280,549 of record CM038215.1, read on the forward strand.
AAGGTTATGAGGTATGTAAGTTTTTCTAAATCTCTAAGGCATGACATATTCTCATGATTAATCCATCTAAATCTCTAGGCTTAGATTAAATATTCACTTAATCACTAGAAATGTCTTAAGACTAAAGAGCTCTTAATATCTATAAAAATCTTAAATCTATGATGAAAAAATTAAAAGCTCACTCCAAAAATGAGGTCAACATTTGATATTATGATTCATTAGTGTCTAATTATGATCAAAATTTATTAATTTGATTTAGGATTGAAATAAGTCCATTCATGTTCCCTAAATTCTAAACCTTACGATAATACTTTAAAATAGAGGGTGAGTCAAATCAACTCCTGAATTAGCTCAAATTTGTCTTGATAGATAGCTTATAAGTTGATCTCAACGAGTTAACAAATTAAGTTTTGGATCAACTTTGATTTAACTTGTTAACTCTCAAATGAATTGGTTTAAAAATATTAATATAAAATATATTTAAAATATACTATATTTTAATAATTTAAGCATATAATTTTTAAAAATACTTAAAATTCATTTTATTATTTTATTATAATGATTATTTGAATTAAAAATTATTTTATGTTAAATAAGCAGTCAATTCGAACTCGACTAAAAGTTGAATCAAAATTTTTTTTTTTTTTCAGTAAGATTCTGTCCCATTTGAAGAGCAAACCATCATTTTTAACTCACTACATCCATGCATAAAGATGAAGGCAATGTTGAACAATGCTCAGTTGATTTTTTCAAGACAAAAGAAAAACAAAGAAATAAAATCAAACAGGACAAAATGGCTTAGATTATTAAACTATAATTATCTATACAACATCAAAAGACATCCAATTACAAACAATAGACCTAACCTGTACACATCTACAGAGTGAGAGATTAGTACAGTTGTATCATAGCTCAAGAGATCACATAAACTTGATTCTTCTTCTGCTTTAGTTCTGTGCTTGAAGAGAAAGCCAACAGAGGAAGAAGATTGAGTGTTGAAGCATAAATTTGATGTAGATGAGATCCGATACCAAAATTTGATGTAGATGAGATCCGAAACCAAAATTTTGTCAATAATTTTAAAGATCTTTATCAACTAAATTACAGGATACGAAAGAAAACTATAGAGATCGAGCCATGAACCTTCGACTTAAGTCGAAAGTATTATGGCTAGAGCTTTCTACATGAAAGGATTATGTAAGCCACAAGCTTCCACTCTCTGGAACATCTTGGTGAAGAGAAATATAAGCACTATGAACCTAATCTAGCAAAGATCAACCAGCTTAGCATGGCCAAACCAGAACATGTGGTATAGATGTATAATTCTTTTTAAAAAAAAAAACCTGAGCTTGTCGTGAATGATAACCTTAACCCTCGGCAGAGCCTGAAAATAATTGTCTGCTTAAGTTGTGGATCTGAGGCTGCACAATATTCAAAAATATTCTTTTAGAGTATTGAATTTTGGATGAATATGAAATTTTTTCTATTGTTTGATTATTGAGGGAAAAGATTACTTCAAACTGTTGAAGCATGTTGAGGTGCCCCTGTTGGCTGAGAGGAATGGTAGTGGTTGGGTTGTGAATTTGATAAATACCATGAGTGAAAGAACTCTGTAAAAGTAAAACCATCAGAAGGATTCTTTTTTTTTTTTTTTGGCACAATCAGCGAAAAGATTACATGATAAAGTTTAGGGAGAGGACTAAACTTACAGCTTGGACAGATTGAACAGCTTGGAGTTGAAAACTGTCTGCAATAAGGCTACTGTGGACACCGATGGGTGGTGGCTGCGACAAATCGAGCCACAAGTGTGCGTTTGGAGCTTGAGGGTGGTGGTGAGAAAAGTTATCACGTGGATCTCCTCTTCCCATGGCAGCCGACGTGTTTCTCTGGAAAAAATAAATAACATTAATAACATAGCATGGTTGCAACTCACACTTCTATCATCATAATCATCATCAGTAATCTTATCTCTAATTATTTGGGGTGGGAATTAAGAATCCACATTCTCTTTTCATTCATGTTTGATATTAAATGCGTTAAACCTATTTCAAACAACTTCTATTCATATCACTTTCAGTTTACCCTTTTCTCTTTCCAAGCATTCGACATTACTTTGATCTGCTTATCTTATTAGTGGATCTTCAACCTTTGAACATCCATAAATCACCACTGTAGATCTAAAACAAGGCTAAATGTCTGGTATTATAGTAATAATATCATAAAAATTACAAGCAATACCTGCATGGGGTCACTTGTGGGGTTACATAGATCTTTATTTAGGTGAACCTCTGATGAATTTTGTTCCGTAGCATCAACAGAAATATGTGGGGAAGGCCGTATCTTTTTCTTCTTTCTGCTAGCAAAGGGCTTCATTCCTTTCAATTCTGTAGACTGCATTGGTTCTCTACTTGAAACAGCAGCATCCTCTGTTTGTCCTAATTCAACTTCCAAACCATTCAATTCAGTACAATTTCCTTCTAGATCAGGCTTAGACCTTTTTCTTGATCTCTTCTCTACTTCTTGCAAAAGTTTACCAACCTGACCTGCCGCAATGGCATAGGTTTCTTCAGTCTCAGCTGCTTTTGCAGCCACCTGAACAAAAAGACGACAAAGCTCTTTATAGCGCCTTCTTCGTTCTATCTTTGGATCCAAATGTGGTGCGCAAGTTCCAGCTAAGCCCACTGCCTTTGCATCCTTCATCCATCTCTTCATCAAGTAACAGTCAGGAATTGTCCTGGTATTTTTGAAATCAAGTACTTTTAGAGCATGAGTGCATAGGATCCCTACAAACTCGAAATTCTTGCAGCTGCATTCAACAGAACCATTTGAAGAATCATAAACAACTGTGTGCTCTTGTATTTTCCCATTAGTTTTCAATTTGTAGGTACTAATGGAACCGGTCTCATCAAAGAAGTGCATATCGCAATTCCATGTCTGAAGAACGACATCCTGGAACATCTTGAATATAGCCGGTGTATACATTCTCGCCGCATGCTTCAAAATTCCCAGATTGAACTTTAATTTTGGAGTGTTTTGGCTCGATGTAAAATCAGCTTTTAATTCCTCATATCTTCGATCCTGAACCAACCTTCCAAAATGTTTAAAAAACATTAATATATCATTGTTAGTGTTAAGAAAATTCTTTAGCTCCTTGCTCATGTTGTCGCTTCTCAGTGTACTGCAGATGCCTGCATAAAACACATTTCTTTCATATACTAAAGCCCATTGCTCTTTCTTCTCAAATAACCTATGAAGATAAACATTTCCAATAAGTTTATACTTAACAATCATCGCATTCCAAGAGTCTATAAATGTAGCTTCTTCATCATGATCATATATACAACTACTGAAATCAAGACAGAAGCTTTTATAATCTCCAACCATATCACCAAGCTGCCGGCATATATTCTGACCAATCTGCCACGCACAAATGCGCTGATTAGTCCCTGGCATACACATCTTAAGCGCTTTAGCTATTGCTATATCTTCATTTATAAGAACTGTTCGTGGCTTCTTCCCTGACATTGCCTTCAGAAATGTATTAAATATCCACTTAAATGATTCGAATGTTTCATTCTGGAAGAAGGCAGCACCAAAAACGATGGCCTGCTTATGGTTATTCACGCCAAGAAAAAGTCCAAATAGCATGTTGTCATTCAATCTCCTATAAGTTGTATCAAAGCAGACAGCATCTCCAAAGTTTTCATAATCAGCTATCATTCTTGAGTCTGCCCAAAAGATATTTGGTGTTGCATGTAACTTATCTACTTGCACAGCGTAAAAGAACTTGGAATCTTCAAGTTGCATCTTTTCAAGATATTCCAGGACACCCCCATCACCAGCTTTGACAGCCAATGACTGTCCTGCATGCAAATCATTACCAAAATCAAGGATGAAGCCAAGATTTTCATGGCCATCAACATCTGTGGACATTAAATCAAATATGGGCTTTGAAGAGATCCCAACATTTGTCACTGTATGAATTGGAGATGTATGCCTGTGTGATCTTAATCGATGCACCTGAGTGCGGGTAGCAAGCTCATGATTGTGCTCTGATATAAACTGAAACACATAATATTTACCATTCCGCAGGCTTATCTTCAATTTTGCATTGCAATTACACCTTGTTTCATAACGAGGATTTTGAACATTCTCCTTCCTCCTATCTTTGCCACGAGTGCCTTCACGAGAACAACAGAAGGTCCTATCTTTGACTTCACCTCCTTTCCTCAACAGGTGTCTGGAGCTCCTACGAATTGAGAATCCCATCTCAAATGCATATCTGTTGTAGAAATCATACGCCTCCTGTTCAGTTTCAAACTCCATATCAACCTTTGGAGTCCACTCATCCGAGCAGGAAAGTGCAATTTGCCCTGAATCGTTATCACCATTGCTGCATTCATAAAGACTACTACCAGGGCAAAGTTCTCTAGATTCTTGAGCCATCTACATCAACAAACAAATTTTAAACTACTCATGCAGAAAAGCAAGAGATACAAACAAAAAAAAGCTATTAATCTTACATAACAATCCTTTGTATGTGCATTTATAAGCATCAACATGTGTTTCACAGCAAACATAATCAAGTAAATTTTTAGCTGTTGTAAAAGAGAGTAAGAAAGGCTAAACATGATTTGACTTACTACACAATTTACGAGATTTTCTATTATCACATCAAACAAATTACATGAACATCTTATAAGAATAACTAGTACAAACAGTTTAGATCTAAGACGTCATAGAAAACGGCCTGCCCAAAAACTAGTATGACACTATTGGGTAAAGTTCTACAAGATGGCCACTAAAAGGACAATAAGCAACACCAAAACAAACACAAGTTCACGTCAGAGTTATAACTTAAAAACATAACAATAATAATAATAATTAATTCAAAGGAATTAAAATAAAAATAAGACTAAAAATAATATTAATAATTACTCATAATTTTTTTACATATTTTTATTAAATAAAATTGTTAACTAAATGAATCACATACACACATAGATGCATAAATACATATATGCATGTATGCACACACACACACACACAATTATATATATATAATTACCATAACAAAGCAATTGTTTAATAGGTGTCAGGTTTGCAAATCATGGCACCAAAAATAGATAAAGTTTGGCTATTAAGAGAATATCAAATGATCAATTAAATATGGAAGAGGATGTGACATAAAGAGAGGTTGGGAGAGACAAGTTGAGGATGAAAGACATAAGGAGGGGGAGAGAGAGAGAGTGAGCAAAAAAAAGAGGAAAAGTTGTAACAAACAAATTTTAGTGTTTGTATTCGCTCATTTGGAAATTACTTGATTCGTATTCGGCTCGTGTTCGAAATTGCTTAAAATTTCAGTATTTGTGTTCGACTCAAATTGTTCGAAATGCTCGAAAAAGCAATAATCCGAAAATATATGAAGGGAGGATTTGAACCTAGACCAATTTTTTAAATGGCAAAATCTCCAACCACAAAATCATGTTTATGACTGAAATTATTTTATGTATGTACATATATATATATATATATATATATATATATATATATATATATATATATATATATATAATTTCTTATTCAACTAAGCAATCATCGAACAAAGGATTGTTAAATGTTCATTTCGCTATAACTTAAAATATTTATTCGTGTTTGATTCGCTTACTTTACAAATAAGCCAAACACGATCTGCTTAAAGAGCCGAACACAAACTATTTCGCTAACAACTAATTTTTTTGACAACCTACAAACAAAGAACAAGCGAGAGAGACCAAATAGGCAAGTGCAAGGGGGAATCAACAAGCATAGCGAGCATAAATAATAGGTTTAATCAGACCGCAAAAGACCTAACTACATGCTAGTAAGATATTGATTGCTTGACACCGAAAGCTACTAGATTTCTTCCTTCACTTTCTTCAAGAGCAACAAAAAATTTTGGCTAAGTTTTCATTTATAATTTGTAAACCCTACATCTAGTTTTATGTCTAAATAAATTGTTAGTTTTTGTGTGGTAAAGAAGAAGAATAAAAGCATAAAGTAGTTTTATATTTTGTAGAATATAGAAATTTTTTATTATCTAAAATTTTAAACTAGTATGAATTAAGGATGATTAGAAAGTTCAAGATTTTATAAATTTTAAGATTTAATTTATATATGTGTATGTGTGAGAAAAGTTTCAAGTTTTCATGTTATAAGATATACTTTAATATATTAATGTTATAATTTAAATAAAATTTTACAAAACAAAATAAAATAAATTTAACATTATATTTAAATTTACATAAAAAAAATGGAAAGGTTAATGATCTAATTGCATTAAATATTAAATTAAAAAGTTGTAAATATTAATAATTATTCAGGTATTTGAATAAAAGTATAGATTAATTAAGTTAAATAATGTAATAAATCATAATAAAGAGAAAAATAATCATAAAATAATAAAAATGAATAAATTATATAATTATATAAGAATATAATTGTACACATACAACAACAAGTCTTTATCCCCTACGTAGGATCAATTACATGAATCTTTCTTCACCATTATGTCCTATTAAGTCTTAAATTCTCATTTAATTCTAATAAAATAAGATCATATTTTATACTTACAAACAAAATAATTTTAGTTCTGCCACTACCTTTCTTAACATAGGCCGAATCTAATACATTTACTCTCCTAACTGGATCATCGGACGGCCAATATTTTATTTAACCAAACCATCTAAAGTGACTCTTTAGATCTTATGTGCTATTAGAGCAACTCCAATATTTTCATATATATATTTATTTCACATTTTATCTCTAAATGAAGCCACTCATCCACCTGATCATACTCATTTTTGCAACACTTAATTTAATGTCTCTTTTACTGGTCAACATTCTGCACAATAAAACATTACGGGTCTCACCACGATCTTATAAAATGCCTCTTAAGTCTAAGCAAAAATTTTTATCAAACAGCATGCCCAATGCATTCCTCCACTTCAACCATCCAACTTGAATTCTATTAATAGCATCCTAATCTATTTCACCATCACTTTGAACAATAAACCCGAGATATCTAAAACATTCACTCTTTCATATAATTGTATAATATCAAAAAATAATAATTTAATCATAAAGCTATATATAATATATTATATATATATATATATATATATATATATATAGATAGAATTAATATATGCATGTGTTATAAATATCAAGCTAAAAGAGGCAACAAATAAAGGTTAAATGATAAGCAAATCTTCTGAAAATAAGATGGTTATCATATTTCTATTTTATAATAATTATGTCCATTTTTTAAAAAAATTTAAAGATTTTGACTGCTATATATTTTAATGTGCACTTAGTGTTGAAAGTTTATTAATGACAATTGTTTAATATCCATGCACAAAAGATTCTTCACATTGCTATTAATATTAATGATAAATCATTTCATTTAAATTGCCAAAGAAAACTTTCATCTTGGATTACCTTTCAAAAATTATAAAAAATATGATAATTTGAAATACATGGATGTATACCTTGAAAGATGGAAATCATCACCTTAGTACTAGTTGAGGATGCTTGTAATCACACATAAAATAATAACTACCCTTATTTAGATGTTATGATAGGTTTGAAAAGGGTTATTCATATGAATGCATCTTTATGAATACAAAAAAAAAGACAATGTTCATGTGAGGGGTGTATTATAGTATAAGTCATTTATTTCACCATAAAAAGAGCTATTACATGATTATTCCTTTGTTCCTTCATTACTGTAATAACAGATACATTTATAGTAAGTCTTCATGACAAAGTAATATGGCATGAATTACATATAAAGATATACATGCATATTGTATTCTAATTTTAGATTACTAAAATTTAGATATATATAATAAACCCTATGTTACATTTTAACACATCCCAATAATTAATAATTATTTTTAAGAAAGTCTCCCTTCAGATAAATAAAAGATGGGAATATGTTTATACAAAGAGAGTAATAATCGAAAATAGATATTCATAATATAAACATTGAGGTGCATGTAATATAACACTGTCACATATTTCCCCACAATCGATATTATAATATGTCATAAGTTTAGAAAAGAACCTTGGATAAAAAAAACTAACCAAATGACCCCATACAATTCCAACACGAATAGACATATAAATCCCTAAAGGTATGATAATTCACATGAAAATCTTGTATTTAATGCATTTACTTGCAAATCCTAGAACCATGTAATAAACTTTAATCAAGACAACAAATAACGATTAAAAGTAAACTATAAGACAAATGGATCAATAATTCATCTTGAAAGAGCATCATAACAAAACAAAAATAATAACAAAGTTGAAATTCATCATCAACACCATCAATAGCCTTGTCCTAATGATTTGAGGTCAGTTTTTTGAATCTTCATTTTCATTGGTTCATATTAAGTGTCATATTAGGTGTTAACCATATTTTGTACAATTTACCTACACAAAGTCTAACTACATTATCTTCGGCGTATTCTCAATTCTTGATACCAATTTTATCTACTAAAATTATTGATGCATTTGCTATCTAGAATTGTATACATAGAGACTTCCCAAGTCTATATTTCATAACCTTATATTCAATAATTGTAACTCCCACCAATATATCCTGCCTAGTATTGTCAAACATCCATTTTAACATCCTCATTATTGTCAAACAAAACTTAAATATCAATGCTCTTTTTATTCTACAACATTTAGACACATACAATATAGTCAACTTAATTGCAATTATACAAAATTTACTTTCATATATCCATGATATTCTCTGAACCACTTAATTTTAACTCCAAAATTTATATCCTCATATAAACATATATAACAAATCCAATATTCTTAAATCTATCACATCAAGATACCACTACAATTTACATATCATTAATTCATCTTCTATTTTACTAACAATAAGATTTTAATCTTTTAAACTCTTTCATTATTCTGACTTTTAACTAAATTTAATAGATGACTCAAATTAAAATTATAACATTAACAATAAGCATGCACTAAGGCAACCCACTTTGAATATTCTTTATTAAGTACCATCATAACGAATTCAAAAAGCTACAAACCTAGTGTTGATCCTTTTATGTAAATATACAATAATTGAAAACTCTTTAGTCACTCCTTATCATATGTATCCTCAATAACTTCAACATATTAGAAACACACTTTTCTTAAATACACGCCAAATCACTTCTAGTTTAACTAGATCATGAGTCTTCCAAAGGACTAAAATCCACATAAGAAGTTTCTTTTATTCTCTACACATTTCTATTAATTGTTTTAGAACAAAAATTACTTCAAGGTAAATCTTCATTATATAAAACTAAATTAATTCTCAAATACCAACGCAATTTTTCTAAGCTTATGTTCCCTTACCCAAAAGTTCATTATATGACTCAAAAGTTTCATCTATAACTATCACAAACTTAAAAATTTTATTAGTTTTTAAATACCAACACCAAAAATATTTCTTCTTCAATCATTCGATATCCTCTTAGTCTAAATTTCATTGAAAAGTTTTGATAAACAAACCACTGCAATATCACTAAAAATTCTCCAAATCTCAATAGATATCTCATTTAGACCTAAATGTTTACCTTCATACATATTTCTACACCTACTTCAACTTCATTTTTATCAATATATGATATATCATTTTTTTAATTATGCTCTTCCAAAAAAAAATTTTGCTTTATAATTCTCATTTTAATAGTTTATCAAAGTAGCATTTTCATCTTTACTCGATGTTGTCATCAATATTGAAGATCTTATCGTCATCATTTCTAATGCATCCAATCTAATCAAAGTATTTTCACCTCTTATAACTTAAATTAATATTTGCTTTGCTCATCATCACTTAACTTTTTTAGAATTATTATAAGCCATAATAATATTCATATATTGTCACAAATGTATAATATACTTTTAAACTCTCATAAAACTTCAATATCAATTTTCTAGTTGAACTAGCCATTTTACCTCATATCAAGTTTAATTGAACAACCTATCTTGTACAATTAACAACTTCACACCTATTCAAGTTTCACAACCTAATTATCCTGAACAATTGTTTTATTTTGATCATTTATTAAACTCTGAAGATAAACATCTATAAATACAATTATATATTACGTGTTTGAACTTTATTATGAAATCACATTAAAATCTTTACAAAAGGTTTTCATCTACTTTCAAATTAGAAATCGAATTGTGATTTTACATGAATTAAGTGTTATGGTTTCTTAATTGTTAAATAGATGTTTCCTGCATATTGCATATTACATTGCTTATTCATACATAATGTAAATGCAATGAAATATTGATAAATCCATAGGTAGGGTGGAGACAATTTGACAAATTGAAACGTCCTAATAGCCAAAAGGGGAAAAAGGCAGTAGCAATTCCACTGTGTGAGAGAGCAACAAAAGGTGATATGTTACTAGGGTAAACGATGAAGTGTCATTCCCTATTTAACAATCAATTGAATATCCTCTCCATTCATAGAAAGGTAAAAAAAGACTAGCTTTTGGATAATATCCGCCAACCAGTAGGCGTCAAAATATTACAAACCCATTAACAGGTAATACACTGTGGCTAAGCATGACAAACTGTATTGAACTTTAGGCTCTAATGATCCTAATCTTGATAATTAGAATGATGATAAGTCATTAAGTCAGAACTACTAGATATTCAATAAACAAAATGAACTCTTACAATTGAAGACAAGGAGTAAAAGAAAACAAATACCATACACTAGAATTGTTGGCATTGAAGCTCTACATAATTCGCAACAGGTCTGACTTCTGCGCGTTCAATAAATGGAATCCCTCTAAAGTTTGCCAAGGTAGCATGTTCCTTGAAGGACGAAATTCATTAGCATGGATGTAGACTATATCTACAGAAATACCAGTAACATTTTCAATTTAATCACAGATGGTGAATGTTAAAATCTTTAAACAGTGCAATAATAATGCCCAAGGCATAGATAACTCTGAAATCCATAGAGAATACATTACATAAGTATCAAATATTCTCAACGTGAGTAGACTGTTTTTTAGATGTCAACTTGTTACAGCTACAATTATAATAGTTACCGTTCTTACAGATTTAGCATGCAAGTACTTTAAAGATATGGAGCATTCAAAAAAATGTTACATCTACCCAAAAATGATGAACACAAACGAGGTTGCCATCATGTTGGAATATCCAAAAACACCAAAGTGACGACTAGGTTCTGGACTTTCTAAAGACTTCCAGTACTAATCTAAGAATTACTAATCGATTAAGATATAGAAAAGTAAAACAATTCAATTATTCTATGTAATCCTCTCACCTAAAGTTCTCTGCATCCAATTATGGCTCCAAACTCCTGCACGGAAGAAAGATCTCTGGAGGTCTTTTGCGAACCAACAAATCCACTACGAATAAAAGCTACCTCTGCTGAATAATGTAATTAGAAGAAATCAATGAAGTGGGGTGAAAGCGTTAAGAAATCACAAAGAAACATTTTTCTCATCCTGAATACATCAGCACAGCAATTATTTCAAACAGAAAATGTAACATAAAAGAGCATATCCACAAAAACAACTAAGTTCAGGATCCTCAGCGCAAACATCAATGGTCTAAAATTTGTACCACCACATGGGTAAGGCTACAAGTAGCAAAGTACCTCACCTCAACTCAGGCTCCGGTGACTTGAGCTTTACTCATCAAACTGCACACACAAATGCATTCAGAAAGAGGGGGATTAATTCTGTAGGAAAGCCTCATTATTACATAGTTCTATACCAAATTTGATGTAGCCTTATCCCAGCTATTTTGTAGTACCTTATGCAAGGTATGCAATTCTTCAAAAAGGAAGGGACACTATCTCTGTTGAGTAGGGACAATATATTCTACAAAAATGAAGGAACGCTGCCTATTTTGAGTAAGAGACAATATATAATTTATTTTAGTAATGGCTGATATCATAGCCTATTTGCCCACTTGATACAAAAAGAGCATAAAAGCCATAAATTCAATGTTATAAAAGCTATAAATAAATAAACTGGTGCTACATCATTGCCTTTTATTAACTCTATAAAGATCTTGCTGACTATATTTAAGGACTTCAATTAGTGATCAATATTTTGTGTCAAGATGGAGTCAAGATGATGACATAAATCAGAGAAAAAAACATTGACACATGCAGTCCGGCATTCTAGAATAGTACTTAGTATGATGACATAGTGATTAAGAGCCCGTTTGGGGCAGCTGGCAACCCGCATCATGGTGTAAAATGCAACGCGGATCAGTTTGTTTTGCAGCTTATCTCCCATCACTTGTGAATTTCACGCGAAGCAGCCATGAAGTGCGACCTAGAGGATGAAACTACGGCCCACGATTTCAATTCAACGCTTCCTAAAATACCCCGCTTCATAAAATCCAGCCAACAACGCCACCTACACCGACGGTGAGAACGTCAACAACTCGATCTGCAATTGTTTGAAAGACTTCGTGCAAGCTTCAAAATCGTGCATGAGAAGAACAACATTGTGGTGTGAGAGAAATGGGGTTGTTGGAGCCGGTGAGAAGGATGGGTTTCATCACATGGAAAGAGTTAAGCTGACGAATTTGTCTAACTGGAATGCTGGTTCATTGAATCAAAGCTAGTGCCAAGAGTCCTGCCTGATGAACTATTCCTGCAAAGCTTATAACTTTTTGACTGGGATTAGGTGCTTGTTATGGGTGAGGAATTTGGTGGACATTCATATATTTTTTAATAAAGGCAATGATTTGTATCTCAGGCTTGTTGGTTTAAAAGTCATTGGTGAGTGGTTTTTCTCTATCAAATAAAAATTAATTATGATTTTATTTAAGATAGTTAAGATTATGTTGCTGTTAAGTTCTCCCATTTTATCATTTTTAAACATTTCATTAGAAATAATGATAATAAAATAATTATGAATGATAAGAATTTTAAGTATGTATATTTAGCCTGATTGTACTTGGATTCATTTGCATGTTGAGTATTTTTAAACATTTCATTAGAAATAATGATAATAAAATAATTATGAATGATAAGAATTTTAAGTATGTATATTTAGCCTAATTGTACTTGGATTCATTTGCCTGTTGACTATTTTTTAGAGAAAAATTAGAGATAAGTAATTATAATAAACCAATTTATTAATTATCAATAATTTATTTATTTTATTTTGTTTTGTGTTATTTTGCACATAGGACATTTTAGCCTTTTATACATAAACAGTTGCAGTGCAGTATATTCGTAATTTTGTTTTCCAAATAAAAATCACGCTTCTAATGTAACTTTGACACTAAGTTCTTCACAGCTTGTTTCAAACATTGTATCCCAAACGGGCCCTAATGCTTGGTTCAATAAAATTTTTTGCCAGCTTATTAAATCATAGTTTAGGTTGTTTTCTATTGTAAGTGCATTAGATTTTGGTAAAAAGTATTACAGCACTAATATGAGTTGATTGGATAATCATAATAAGTATTATTATAAGATTCATAAAATAGATTAACAACCTAACCGTGAATTAGTGTGTGATTAAAAACAATTGCCTTTTACTAAATAATATATAACTAATCATTGTTTAGGTTGTTTTCTATTATAAGGGTAAAAGTTCATTCATAAAACCTATTACGGCACTAATATGAGTTGGTTGGATAACGATAATGAACATTATTATATAATTCAAATAAAAGAGATTAACAACCTAATCATAATTAGATGTAATTAAAAACAAGTGCTTTTACTAACTAAATTATAACAAAATAAACAAATTGTTACCCCAATTATTAATCATTAAATAATTATCCTAATTAATCCTTAATTAGCATGACTAAATTGACCAATTTGATAGCTTATACATTAGGTAATATCTTAGATTACTTCATTTTTTTTTAATTAACTATTTCGTGACAAAGCAGAATAACTTTTTACATGATCACTTCCTAGATTAATCAAACTAATATAATATCCTAACCATATATTAGCAAACAACACAACAACAACAAACAACAACAAGCCTTAATCCATTAGTGGGGCTACATGAATCCTTCTGCCATCAGGTCCTATTATGTCAAATTCTCATTAAAATCAAGTATACTAAGATCATTTTTATACATCTTAACCAAGTTTTTTAGATCTACCTACCTTTCTTAACATAAGAAATCTAATGATCTACTCTCCTTAATCGGCTCATCTGGACTGACGCTTTATCAGCCAAACCATCTGCGACTCTCCCTAATCTTATCTACCATATGAGCTACCAACTTTTTTCCAATATACTATTTTGCATTCTATCTCTCTAAGAGTAAAGTCACTCATCCACCTAAGCATCCCTCATCTCGTAACACTTACCTTACGCTCTTTTATTGGCCAACATTCTGCACTATAAGTCATTGCAGTCTTACCACCATCTTATAAAATTTTCCTTAAGTTCAGTGGAACTTTATCACATAATAAACCATATGCATTCCTCCACTTTCAACCATCCAACTTGAATTCTACTAATAACATTCCATCTATTTCACCATCATTTTGAACAATAGCCTAAATACTCAAACGCCATTATTATTATTAATGACTTGTTCACCCACAACACTATCACTAGAATTTCTACAACTAAAAAAATTACACTATATATTAGGTTTAGATCTACTTAAGCGAAAACCTTTAGACTCTGAGTTGACCTCCATAATTCAAGTTTTTTTGGACTCCCTCTCTAGTCTTATCAAGAAGAATGTCATGAAAAGCATACACCAAGGTACATCTTCTTGTAAATGCCTAGTAAGAACATCCATAACTAAAGTAAAATATAAGGGCTTAAAAGATCCTTGATATAATCCAAAATGAAATAGGAACATATTTTGTCAATCCTCCTTGTGTTTGGACACGTAACTTAGTATACATATCCTTAATGACTTGAATATAATCAATATTAACTCCTTTCTATTCTAGAACTCTCCAAAGAACATCTCTTGAAACTTTATCATAAGTTTTCTAAATCAATAAATATCATATGTAGATCCTCATTACTTTCTCATGCTTCTCCATCAAACCTCTTAACAAATGTATAGCATCCATAGTAGATCTACGGCATGAAACCAAAGCATTGTGAGAAACTTTTGTATCACATCACTGCTCAATTACTCTCTCCCATAATTTTAATGCATGGCACGTTAACTTAATTCCTCTATTTGCACACTCTTGTGCATCACCTTTATTCTTAAATATAAGAACCGAACTCTTTCTCCACTCATCGGCATCTTTTGTCTTTAAAATGACATTAAAAGATTTGTAAGTAAGAAATTCCTTGATCTCCTAAACATTTTCACTTATTGGAATATTATCAGGTCTCTTGCTTTTCCACATTTCATTTTCTTTAAAGCATCTAACTTTAGATTTACTAATCTGACGATAAAATAAAATTCTCGATTTTTTGTTTATGGTATTAAGGTTCTTAAAATCAATCGTCTTTCAGATCTTTCATTGAAAAGTTTATCAAAATCTCATCCACTATTTTTTTCTCTAAAGAAGCATTTTATTATTTTCATCCTTAATATCCTTGGTATCTTTCTTCTCTATCTCTTTGGTTGGCTAACATACGTCATTTTCATCTTTTGGTATCTGTCTATTGTATCACAAAAATTTAAATTTGCGTCGTATATTCTTCTTAGAATCTCTACAGTCACTTTCTTTCCATTCTGGTTTTTTACATCTAAATCAAGTTTTATAACAATCTTCTTATTTTTTATCTTTTCTTGCGCTCTAACTCTACCACTATTCTTATTGAAAAAGTTTTCCTTGATTCCCAAGCGCATTTTATGATTTGTTTAATTTCACTGTTATTTTTTACGTAATATTAAACTTCCCAATGACATTTAATCTCTTGTGGCTTAAAAAATATTTTTATTTGTGCTCTTTAAGTGTCCTAATTTTAAGATAATAATTTGATTTATTTTTCTCTTACAACCTTTCATCTTAAAATCTAAGTTCGATGTTGAATTCTTAGATTTTCTTGGAATGACTTTCAATCTTTCTGATCTAAACTATCTATTTTTCTTATCGGAAAATAATCGATGTTTTCTTAGATCCATTTTTATAAGTAATAATATGTTAATCTCTTTTCTTAAATAAAGTGTTACATTCTACAAAATCATAATTTAAAACAAAATCTAATATAGTCCTCTTCATTAATCATCAAATCCATAGCTAAATCTTTTAAAATCTTTATCTACCACTACACATGTTTTAAATTTCCTCCAATAAATCTTTTCTTGAGAGGTATCTTTTGTATTAATCCTCATTCATTCCAAAATTTTCTTTGTGCTTACCTCCAAACCTACTTGAGGAGCATAGACTTATAACATTGATAATCTTAGTATCAACAATAATCTTTAAAGCTATAATTCTATCTCTACATTATTAATATTTATAACATTATCCTTCAAACTTTTATCTATAATCACCCTGAATTTAGTTACTTTTACCGAATACCAAAGTTTAAAACCTAAACTATCAATCTCTTAACTTTCTCACCCATTTAGTTTCTTGAACACATAAAATATTTATCTTTCTATGAACCATAATATCTATTAATTCCATTAATTTACTTGTAAGAGTACCTATATTCCAAGATCCTAACCTAATTCTAGTTTCATATATTAGCAACAACAACAACAACAACAAAGCCCCACTAGTGGGGTCATTTTACATGAATCCTTCTGCCATTTGTGTCTGTTATTGTCAAATTTAATTCGAGTATACTAAGATCATTTTTATACATCTTAACCAAGTCTTTTAGGTCTACACCTTTCTTAACATAAGAAAAATCTAATCATCTCTCTAATGTCATCTGACGGTACGCTTTATGTGGCCAAACCATCTAAGCGACTCTCCTAATCTTATCTATCCTTTGGAACTCCAACTTTTTCCGACATACTCATTTTGCATTCTATCTCTGGGGTAAAGCCACTCATCCACGAGCATCCTCATCTCAGTAACACTTAACTTACTCTTATGTTTTCTTTTATTGCAGCACTATAAGTCATTCGGTCTTACCACCATCTTATAAAATTTTCCCTTAAGTTTAACTGGAACTTTTCTATCACATAATAGGCGGATGCATTCCTCCACTTCAACCATCCAACTTGAATTCTACTAATAATATCTCCATCTATTTCACCATCATTTTGAACAATGAGCCTAAATATCTCAATCGCTTATCTTATTAATGACTTGATCACCTAAAGTCACAACACAACCACTAAAATTTCTACAACTAAAATTACACTCCATATATTCGCTTTAGATCCTTAAGCGAAAACCTTTAGACTCTAAAGTTGACCTCCATAATTCAAGTTTCTTGGACTCCCTCTCTTCTTATCAACAAGAAGAATAAAAGCATACACCGGGGTACATCTTCTTGTAAATGCCTCGTAAGAACATCCATAACTAAAGTAAAAGATAAGGGCTTAATGTTGATCCTTGATGTAATCCAAGAAATAGGAAAATAGTTTGTCAATCCTCCTTGTGTTTGGACACAAGTGACAGTATACATATCCTTAATGACTTGAATACCAATATTAACTTCTTTTGTCTAGAACTCTCCAAAGAACATCTCTTGAGACTTTATCATAAGCTTTCTCTCAATAAATATCATATGTAGATCCTTTTTATTTTCTATGCTTCTCCATCAAACCTCTTAACAAATGTATAGCATCCATAGTAGATCTACGGCATGAAACCAAACGATTGTGAGAAACTTCATCACATCGTGTAATCGATTACTCTCTCCCATAATTTTAATGTATGGCACATTAACTTAATTCCTATAATTTGCACAATCTTGTGCATCACCTTTATTCTTAAATATAGGAACCAACAAACTCTTTCTCCACTCATCGGCATCTTTTAGTCTTTAAAATAACATTAAAAGATTTGTAAGCCAAGAAATTCCTCGATCTCCTAAACATTTCCACACTTATTGGAATATTATCCGGTCCTATGCTTTTCCACATTTCATTTTCTTTAAAGCTTCACTAACTTTACTAATCTGATAAAATGAAATTCTCTATTTTTGTTTAGGGTATTAAGGTTGCTAAAATCAATACTTTCGGATCCTTCATTGAAAAGTTTATTAAAATACCTCATCCACCTATTTTCAATATCTTTTTCTAAGAAAACCACTTTATTATTTTCATCACTTCATATATTAGCAAACAATTAATATTAAATAAATAATTATATTATCAAAGTATGAAGAATTAAACTAATTAGCTCGATTAATCCTTAAAACATAATTAAGAGTTAATGTATTCTTAATTAGTCAAATTACTATTACTTAATTAAACTATGACTAATTAGAATAATTTATAAACCTAACCATTAGCTAATGATTAATCAACCTAATTTATCATTGATTAACTTAATTATTTATTTATTTTTGTAGTTTGAACCTTTGAACGTGGGTCTCAAAGTTGGGGAGAAGAGTCTCCACCAACTATCCTCATAGCATAGACGATAATTAATTTAATATATAAATTATTAGCTAGCTTTTGATTAAATAACCTACTAGGTCTTTAATTAATTTGAAAGAAAAAAAAATATAAACCAAAGGTAATTTGATTGAAGTGGCATGAAAACATTTGAACAAAATAAATTTAATAGTTTGTACAAGGCTCAATAGATATGAATAGAGGATAACAATTAATAAAACCAACTCAAAATAGTAGAGTTAAGGATGATAATGATGATAGGCATTTAATTAATGAAGAGATTACCCAAATTTCATTATTTAATCTTTAAATAAACACTATGTAATGCACCTAAAAGGGCATTCTCATTGAAAAAAATGATAAAGCAAAAGAAAAAAAAAAGTCTACAACAGTTTTTTTCCTAAAAATCAACATTACTCATCATTTGAATATTTCATAAAGCTTAGCTCTGGTCCATGGTAATTGGACTGCCTCATATGACAGAAAAGCCCATGTCACTTACCAAAG
Organism: Cymbidium sinense; assembly: GCA_021442155.1. Classification (NCBI taxonomy): domain Eukaryota; kingdom Viridiplantae; phylum Streptophyta; class Magnoliopsida; order Asparagales; family Orchidaceae; genus Cymbidium; species Cymbidium sinense. Next base: position 142,299,605 of record CM038215.1, read on the forward strand.
AAACATATGACACATCAGAAATCATAATGTACGGGCCCAATCTGTCTTAAATCTTGAATGAACATTCCAAAAAGAATGCATAACCTATAATTTGTAAGAGTTTTGCAGCAACCTTCATGAGGGTGAAACACGAATTTTCATGGCATCAACCACAAGCATAAAGCAAAATGTTTTCGTGAGGCCAAACAAATAAGGAAATATGGATTTCAACAAACATTCACAAAAATCAAATGAGCTTATTTCTTTAAAGCTTTCTTAGAAGAAGCTCCTAAATATCATACAAATAATTTTGTTAGTTGTAATTGAAATTTAAACAAACAAAAAGAAAAAAGAAATCAGTTATCCTTAAGCTTTCTATTGGTCACCCACCAATCCCTTACAATCAACTATCTCAAAATCTAACATTTTGGTCATGCAAACCCCTAGCCAAAAAAATCATTGATGGGCAGTAAACTCCTAAGGACAATTATGCCCCTAGAAATATATAAGGGCAATTTACACCCCTACAAAATATAATCTTTCTTATAGGCTTGGTGGATGCAGGTAGAGAGATACTAGTAATGTTGAAGGTAGGATTAGAGTGTGCTATAAATCCTCCGTAAAAGTTCCATACAATGCATAAAGCTTAAGTTGTTTTTAGGTTTGGAGAGAAATTAAAACAAGCAGCCACACCTAGATTCGCATCATCATCATCATCAGTCTTATCCCACCTATCTTGGGTCAGCTTCATGAATCATCATTTTTCCATGTATGCATGCTTAGGGTAGGCTAAGTTGTTCGATGTAATCTTTATAAATCATTTTGAACAACTTAAGCTTAAACCCATGTTGCCTTAGGTCTATTCATGCTCCTTCATGATCTTAAAACACTAATTTTATCCACTCTTCTACTTGGGTGCATTTTTTTACCCATCCTTAGATATGTCTAAACCATATAAATCATATTTTTAATTACCTTATGTCACTCCAACCATCCCTCTAACATAATCATTCTATAAGATTTACTTGATATCTTCAAAAAGTACAAAACAGTCCCCTAACTACTCGCATGTGGCCAATTTGAGATCAATTATGTATAGTTGAGTACTAAATCAGAGAAATGTGATACTCTACGGATAAAATGGCCACATATATCCTCTTATAACATAATACATATGAGATGCTTCTCTATTTTAACCACTGTTTAAAAATGCATAATAAGAGTCGCACCTTAACACTTTTCAGACTAAAATGTATTGAGACGTATGCCTCACGTGCACAAGAATGAATTGTACAGCTTAGAAATGATGAGGCGCGCCTCACCTTAGCATTGTCGAGGCACACGCCTTGCCATACAGGGTTTTTTTTTTCTTAAAACCCAATTTAGCCATTCGATCCCACCTCACACCCAATCCTCCCTCTCCCTCACGATACACTCATCCATTTTGCTGCCTACTATCACCGCACTCACCCTCGCTGACTGACATCGATGCTGCTACTTCCGCCACCGCCTACTTGATCCACTGTCGCTGACTTATTGCAACTGCATCTGCCTTCGCCACGACTGCACCAACCTGCATATGTCGCTGCCACCGCCGCCGCAGCCACAACCAATGTCCTCTTCCGCTGCCACCATCAAGCCCACACCTTCCTCCCTGGTGACAATCTATAAACAAAAAAAAGGTTTTTTAAATAATTGCAATGTGTTTTAACTTTGAATCAATATTTTCAATGTAGGGTTTTAATAGTATTGTAACAAATGATTAGAGAAGAAAGAATTCACACCGCTTGGAGACATAGTGTGCGTGTCAATACTAGAGGTTGTGAGAAAACATATGATTATTTGAAGTGAAATTACTGCGAGAAGATAGTTAAGAGGGTGTTACAAGGATGAAGGAACATCTCTCTAGCTCGCACAAGAATGTTACACCTTGTGCTAAAGTGTCAGAAGCAGTAAAAGAGGAGATCTGATCATAGATGAAGAAGTCAACAATATCAAAGCATCTTGCACAATAACAATTTGAAAATAAAGTTGATGTTGGCACTTATTATGGGAGCTAGCACAGTGGCAGGTACTCATCACCTTTGCCACCAGTATCGACTAGTACAAGACGGCCCCATGGACCATTATATAGTAAATGTGTAGAATGATTGGGGTCATGAAGAGGGGGAAATGCAGCTCAAAGAAACCCATAGCATATTAAGGAGGCATGCAAATACATATACATGGATATTGAGAGGTTTTTTATGAGAACTCTATTACATTCAATGTGGCAACCTCCCCTTCTTACATTAATATGATTCATTTTATAAGTGCTTATGGTAGAGGCATGAAACTCCTGTCCATATATGATTTCAAGGTGTGGGTGTTGAAGGAGGAGTTGAGTAATACAGAGAAATGCATAGAAGATATTAGAAGGACTTGAAGTCATATTAGTGCAACAATCATGTGTGACGGATGGTCTAACATAAAGAATAAAAGTTTGATTAACATTTTTATAAATAATTCTTATGACACTATTTTTTTGAAATAGGTAGAAGCATCTAACCAGGTGGAGGATGCAGAGTACATTTTTGGACTGATTGATGGAGTGATAGAATAGATTGAAGAGCATTTGATGGTTAAGGATGGGACAAACAATGCTAGTGCTTATAGGGTAGCTGAGAATAAGTTGATGACGCAGAGAAAACATTTATTGGACACTTTGTGTTGCACACTACATTGACTTAATTTTGGAGAAGTATGGTAACTAGCCTCAACCTAAAAATGTCTTGATCAGAGCAAAGAAGATTATTAAATTCATTTACAATCATTCTTGGGTGTTATCTTTTATGAAATTTTTTTAAGATAGAACTTCTACGCTCCGTTACAGCAAGATTTGCTACAGCATATTTGACTCTACAAAGCATGTTGGAAGCCAGACAACCATTAGAGAAAATGTTCACTTCCAAATAATGGTTTGGTTGTGCATGTCCAAAAAAGCTGAGAGGAATGAAATAAAAAATTTTATTTTAAATGAAAGATTTTGGTCAAGTGTCACATATGCATAAAAACTACAAAGGCAATTGGTTCAAGTTCTGAAAATAATGGATGCAAAGAAAAAGGCAACTATATGCTTTATTTACAATGCAATGGATGAGGCTAAAGAATTAATAGCTCACAACTCATGAAGCATATTTCACTCTACAAAGCATATTTCACTCTACAAACCATGTTGGAAGTTAGACAGCCATTAGAGAAAATATTCACTTCCAAACAATGGCTTGATTGTGCATGTGCAAAAAAGTTGAGAGGAATGAAATAAAAAAAATTATTTTAAATGAAAGATTTTGGTCAAGTGTCGCATATGCATAACAACTATGAAGGCCATTTGTTCAAGTTTTGAAAATAATTGATGCAAAGAAAAAGCCAGCTATAGGCTTTATTTACAATGCAATGGATGAGGCTAAGGAATTAATAGCTCACAACTAAGGAGGAAAGGAGCACAATTATAAGGAGATTTAAAAGAAGGATTCATATAGCCGACCTCACAAAGTGAGATAAAAGCTTGTTGTTGTCGTTGTTGTTGTAACTCAATTATGTTTGGTTAAGTTAAAATAAATTTCACTTTGCCTCAAATCAAGTTTTACTCTTCAAAAAATAATTCGTAAATACTCCAAATTTTCAGCACTCAAATACAAAAGAAAAACACAAATATTGCTACATAATTCAATTCATTAATTGTATAACAAAATAACTATATATTTTGAACATTTTTAAAATTACTTTTTTATCAATAAAAATAAAACATTTTTGTGGCTAAATATTCTTCAAATCAATAAAAACATACTAACTCAACCATCCAGTGACTGATAGTCCAACCTTTACATGATCGTTAGATTATCCAGGCTACATTACATTTCAAACTAACATCCTGAGATAATCCATAATAAGTTGTCCAAAGTGTGCAAAATTGGTAGGAGTAATATAAGTCAAAATTTTAAGCTTGTCTATGAAATAAATTTAATAAACAGTGAACAAATTCATTTTTTAATATCAAAACCATGAGGACAACATCTAGTGGATCAAAACCCTCCCTAGATGTTGGAGTTGATGACAATAGTAACTATGTGTATTAGGTTGTATGCAAGAGAAGGTCTGGTATTGTAGATACAAAGAGAGGGAGAAAGACTGATAGTCCCACTCCCACTTGATGGAGCTAAAAAATAGAGGAGAAGAGAGAGGGCCAACAGGTATTGAAGCAGTAGAGAAGTTTTGAAAGACTATAACTCAATTTGTATTCACATTCTATAAGATCTACTTGTGGAGATCTAAAAAAACATCTAGAAATCTATTCAAATTCAAATAAACTATAAAATAGACTTAACTCCTAAAAATAGCTAGCAACTCCCAAATCCTCTCCTTAAAAAATGGTAATTCCTTAGCATAAGTTGTAGGAATAAGTGAAGTGAATATTGAATAGTTTCCTTGATTCTCTCCACTTGCATTTCTCTCTCATAAATCCAATATTCCCACTATAATGGAAATTCAAATTGCAATTTTATAATTAAATCCCTCCTTGATGAGAGCCTTTTGGACCACAACTCCCTATTTTTTGACCATTTGCTACAAAAAATGAGAGCTCATTTTCATATATTATTGGACTTATTCTTTCTGTATTCTTCCTTTATTTGATATAGATCAACAACCAAATGTTATTTTTCATCAGGAAGGGTATTCTTGACTCCGTATAGAAATCCTCCAACTAGTTAGTCTTATCCATCTCCTCTAAAGGTTGAACAAGAGACTATGTAACTCTGTACCTTTTACCTTTTTCCTCCTTTTACAAGCAAAAAAATCTTGTTATCTCATTAACAAGATAGCACCCGACATGCTTCCAACACGCAACCTACTTCATCAATAAAATCTCTAAAAAAGGAACTTAGCAGCAACATTTTCTAGTGACCTAACAAACATTTCTTCAAAAACTCATTCCAGAGAATGTGGTTTTGAATGTTTGATATTGATTAGGATTAGTTTCCCAAACAAAATTCATTCACTAAATAACTTTTGCCGATAGCTTGAGATAGAAAAGCTCCTTCTAGCTTCCTCACTAGCATGTACATGTAACATCAAGCGCAGTATAGGATTCAGCTGCCACTCCTATTGTAGTTACTTCTCAAGTGATAGTGGGGCCCTCCTATCTTTACCTCTTCTCTAGATATAGATTTAGCAATTCGTAAGTTTAGCTGAGGCTTTCTACAAAAGTAATAGGATCTTCTGGTGTCTCACTCCTTTACAGTTAAATAGTTCATTTTCTCCCAGTTGCAAGATAGGCTATTGTCCAATGAAAAAAGACATGTTTCTTCCCTCAAGTGCAATAGCTTTCATGCTAGCTTTAACAACATCAACAACAACAACAAGCCTTAATCCCACTAGGTGGGGTCGGCTACATGAATCCTTCGTCTCCATTGTGTCCTATTATGTGTCAAATTCTCATTTAATTCAAGTATACTAAGATCATTTTTTATACATCTTAACCAAGTCTTTTTAGGTCTACCTCTACCTTTCTTAACATAAGGCAAATCTAATGCATCTACTCTCCTAATCGTCATCTGGACGGCGACTTTATGGCCAAACCATCTAAGCGACTCTCCTAATCTTATCTACCACTAGAGCTACTCCAACTTTTTCTCGAACATACTCATTTTGCATTCTATCTCTAAGGGTAAAGTCACTCATCCACCTGAGCATCCTCATCTCTGTAACACTTAACTTAGTCTTATGTTTCTCTTTTATTGGCCAACATTCTGCACATAAGTCATCGGTCTTACCACCATCTTATAAAATTTTCTTAAGTTTAAGGAACTTTTCTATCACATAATAGGCCGATGTATTCCTCCACTTCAACCATCCAACTTGAATTCTATTAATAATATCTCCATCTATTTCACCATCATTTTGAACAATAGAGCCTAAATATCAATCGCCACTCTTATTAATGAATTGATCACCTAAAGTCACAACACCCACTAAAACTTCTACAACTAAAATTACACTCCATATATTCGCTTTAGATCTACTTAAACTAAAAACCTTTAGACTCTAAAGTTGACCTCCATAATTCAAGTTTCGTTGGACTCTCTCTAGTTTTATCAACAAGAAGAATGTCAAAAGCATACACCAGGTACATCTTCTTGTAAATGCCTCGTAAGAACATCCATAACTAAAGTAAAAGATAAAGGCTTAATGCTGATCCTTGATGTAATCCAACCAAATAAGAAAATATTTTGTCAATCCTCCTTGTGTTTGGACACAAGTAAAAGTCTAGTATACATATCCTTAATGACTTGAATATAATCCAATATTAACTTCTTTCTGTTCTAGAACTCTCCAAAGAACATCTCTGAGACTTTATCATGTTTTCTAAATCAATAAATATCATATGTAGATCCTTCATATTCTCTATGCTTCTCCATCAAACCTCTTAACAAATGTATAGCATCCATAGTAGATCTACCTGGCATGAAACCAAACTGATTGTGAGAAACTTCTGTATCACATCGTAACCTATGCTCAATTACTCTCTCTCATAATTTTAATGTATGGCACATTAACTTAATTCCTCTATAATTTGCACTCTTGTGCATCACCTTTATTCTTAAATATAGAACCAACAAACTCTTTCTCCACTCATCGCATCTTTTAGTCTTTAAAATAACATTAAAAGATTTGTAAGCCAAGAAATTCCTTGATCTCCTAAACATTTCCACACTTCTATTGGAATATTATCCGTCCTCCGCTTTTCCACATTTCATTTTCTTTAAAGCTTCACTAACTTCGATTTACTAATACGACGATAAAATGAAATTTCTATTTTGTTTAGGGTATTATAAAATCAATCGATTTTCAGATCCTTCATTGAAAAGTTTATTAAAATACCTCATCCACCTATTTTCAATATCTTTTCTAAGAAAACACTTTATTATTTTCATCCTTAATACCCTCACTGAACTATGTCTTTACTTCTCCTATCTCTTTTGGCTAACTTATACATACATCTTTCACCTTCTTTGGTATCTAATATTGTATAAATCACTAAAAGCTAAATTTTTCATCATATATTGCTTTCTTAGAATCTCTAGCCATTTTATATCTTTCCCAATTCTCCAAGTTTTACATCTAAACCAAGTTTTATAACAATGCTTCTTATTATCTTTTCGCACTCCTGACTCCACCACCAACTATTCTTATTAAAAGAAGATTTTCCTTTTGATTCTCCAAGCACATCTTTAGAACTTTTTAACGATATTTTTTCCCACATAACGTTAGCTTTTATGAACATCCCAACTCTAATTCTTGTAGTTTCTTAAAAAATATTTTTATTTGTTCTTTAAGTGTCCCCATCTAATCCTAGACAATAATTTAGTTTATTTTTCTCTACAACCTTTCATCTTAAAATCTAAAACTAATAATATGGGTACTTAAAATTTCACTTGAATGACCTTACAATCTTTTACATCTAAACGATCTATTTTTCTTATCAAAAAATAATCAATATGTGTTTTACTAGATCCATTTTATAATAATATGTTCATCTCTTTTCTTAAATAAAGTATAAGAACTACAAAATCATGTTGCGAAAATCTAATATAGTCAACAATTAAAAAAAACATACATATTTTATGAATATGAATATTTCATTCAATGAAATTTATAAAGCAATTGCCAAGTATTTTCCTATTTCAGTTGGAATTCATCGAGGATCAACTTTAAGCTCATATCTTTTTGCTTTAGTTATGAGAGTTCTTACTAAACATTTACAGGAGGGTGTACTTTGGGCATGCTTTTTGCTTATGACATTCTTTTTGTTGATAAGACTAGAGAGGGAGTTAAAGAGAAACTTAGGTTATGAAAGTCAACCTTAGAGTCTAAAACCTTTCGTTTAAGCATATCTAAAACTGAATATATGAACTATAATTTTAGTTATGGGGTTGTGACATTGGGTGATCATGTGATTAAAAAAATTGAACATTTTAGATATCTCGGTTGATTGTTCAAAATGATGGTGAAATAGATGGAGATGTTATTAATAACATTCAGTTGGATGGTTGAAGTGGAGGACTGCATCCGGCCTGTTGTGTGATAGAAAAGTACCACTTAAACTTAAGGGCAAATTTTATAAAATGGTGATAAGACCTGTAATGACTTATGGAGCAGAATGTTGGTCAATAAAAGATAAGCAAAAAATTAAGTTAAGTGTTGCAGAGATGGATGCTCCGATGGATAAGTGGCTTTACACTTAGAAACAAAATGCAAAACAATTATACATGAGAAAATGTTGGAGTGGCTCCAATGGCAAATAAGATTTGCGAGAGAAACCTTAGATTGTTTGGTCACATAAAACATCAGTCATCTGATGACCCAATTAAAAGAGTAGATGTAGATTTGACCTATGTAAAGAAAGGTAGGGATGGACCTAAGAATACTTGGTTAGGTAGTACATGAAAATAAGAAGGTTAAGAAGAAATTCTTGCACCTTAAGCTTCAAGTAAACCCAATGGTCCCTGATGCTACTTTATATCCAAGCAAAGAAAAGAATTTGATTTCCAAAGCATTAGCCAACGAAGTGGCCTAGTCACCGCTAAGTATTTAAGACCTTATTCTTTGAAATAGTTTTAGAAGAGTAATGTTTGTCAAGCCCCTAAAAAATGTACTCTTAGATTTGCTTTCTCAAAAAAAAATTTATTGATGAAGTACTTTGTGAGGTTGCTCTATTTTATGTATATCACTAATTTTGGGGCATCCATGTTTGAGGGATAGGGTGTTTTTTTTAAAGGAGATAGTAAAAGTTTATTCTTGTAAAAAGAGGGAAAATATAGAGTCATTCAATCTATCATTCCATCTTCAAAGGAGATGGGAATGACTATTAGACAAGAAAGATCCTGAAAGAGGGTCAAAGTTAAATTCATAATGAAGAGCACGAAAAGAGCTATCTCAATTGTTGATTCATAGCCTATCCAAGAGGATGAACCATCACAACAAATCAAAAACCCAAAGTTACAAGAGAAGAAATAACAAATCCAAGAGGCAGCAAAAGAAAAAACAGCTCTCATTTGCACGACCTAATGAGATTATCTTTTTGGAAGAAATTTTTTAAATCACATGTTGGATAAAAAGATCAAGTCAGCGAGAATTCAAGTGAAGACAAGTCACCGATGGGGCATTACATGAGGAAGATCGAAGCACCATAAGCTAGATTGCTGAATGGAAACCAAGCTTACAATGGGATGCGAATGAGTTCTGAATTTTAGATTATTTTTTATAAGTTTGTATTTTAAATTTTTAAAAGTCCATATATGATTTTCTTCTCAAGTGAAATAATTTTAGAAAGAATAAACTTCCGCCTAAATTGTAAGTTCATTTAAGAGAAGATAATGTTAAATTCAAATTAATCCCATTATAAATTACTTATTTAAATGCCCTTGAATCCTAAAATGATAGCAAACTAGAACCTTTCTTTTTCTTACTTTATAATGATACTATATCAACAATGTAGGAGTTTACAATATTGCAATAATCATTGTAGCAAATATATGGCAATATAGCAACAAAAAAAATTTTCAAACATCAAATAATAGATCACCTCAAACTCCCTAGAATAAGCAAGAGAATCCTCCTCAATCCTTAATCCTTAATTTAACTCCCATAATAGATGAAATAAAACGGATCTTAAACAAAGGACATATAATGGTAGACACTTCAGTGAATCAGTAAGATAACCGACTAATAAATGAGCCAACCTGCTCATCTAAAAGTCTAAGCGAAACCCCGACTAAATTCCGAGAAACATCAAGAGGAAATTGTCCGCGCCTCGGCCGTCAATGGTGAAATGACGAGAACCGCAAACGATTATAAGCGAACTAAATCACACAGAAACCCTCGAAGCATCATCCTACCTTCCCAATCATATGAACTAACAAGAGATGGGACAGAATCCCCAATCGTGAAGTTCAAAGAGGATGTATGTTTGATCCCAACCAGGGGAGATTATTATAAGTACAGCAATAGGGTAAAATGATATATTTATCTTTGCCCTTATAGAATGCACGAGAAAATATGCTGGAAGAAGCAAATGTTAGGGAGATGAAGGAAAACTAACCCAGCGGTAGCAGCGGCGGCTGAGGAGGCCTGCGGTGGCGAACGGACGACGGAGAAGAGGACAGAGTCTGGTGGAGTCATCACACTCGTGAGAGGTATATTGACTCGACGAAATATTGCGCCAAGCCCGCATGATAGAGAATAAGAGCGATATACTGCAAATAGCTTCCCCTGCAAAGATACCAATTAACTATTGTATAGTTATAAAATAGTTAAATTACAAAATGGTATTCCAATTATTTACATATTAGCAATTTAAACTCAAAAATGTAATTTTCTAATTAATTATTGATAATACAAAATTAATCTAAAATGGTTTTTTAAAGAGAAAATTGAGATTGATTTCATATAATTGAGAGACTGACTTTAATCAATTTTATATCAATGTATCTACATAAGATATTATTTTGAATCAATGATTAAATCAGAAAAATGTAATACTCTACTATTAATTTGAGATTTATATTAAGATTTGTTTAATTTATAAAATAATTATATTTTTAGTTTGATTTTTAAATTTTTTATTTAAATATTAAATTTTATAATAAAAACTCAATTCTTATTTTTCATTTTTTTAAACTCTCATTGACTTTAGTTCGAAACTTCAAAGAAATGGAAAGATGATAGAAAATATCAATTTAAATATAAAAATAGCATCTATACTTTCTAAAATAAGAAAATTGAATGAACTTTTTTAACTAAATATATAATAATAATAATAATAATAATAATAATAATAAGTTGTAAGTGTTATATATACAAATCACCTTAAGAATAATAATAATAATAATAATAATGACACTATAAATAAATTTTATCTTCTATTTTTTCAATAACTAGGTCTTGTAATGATCAACTATGCAATTGTTGCACTCACTCATCCAACAACATGAGCAACTATAAACTTTCATTTGTTGGAGAAGTTTACTCAATTTGGCCTCCCCTTGTTAATAGTCACCAATAAGGAACTTTGGTTTTGTAGCAACAAGTTTGTCAGCTTCTAACTGATCATTGAGTTAATATAAGTTCATTTATGTGCAACATTTTCATGTTAGAGGTTAAGAAGAAGCAAAGAGAACCAAAAAAATAAAATGAGGTCAATTTTCGAGTTGGTGGGTCAACCCGAAAAATCAAACTGGTCAAATTATTCAACCCAACCCAAATTATTCACAACCCAACCGGATTTTTCGAAATGAGATCGTCGTCGGTTGTCGTAGTCATAATATAATGTGTTGTTTATATCAAAATATAGAAATTTAAATTTTCACTAAGTATTTTATGCTTTGATGTTTTATTGTAGTTTAGTGAGTGTATGCACGCAATATAAAGTATTGTAGTACAATAGAATATTTGAAGTAATATTTTTGATATTATATATGAATGATATTGTGAGTTTGTCATACATATTATCTTTTTATAATTACCGTAACAGGTGAAATGATATTTAAACAATATTTTGTGATAAATACATAGCAATTGTGTGCTATGTAGCTATATAGGGGTATGCATTATTTGGTTTTAACCAAAAAATCAAACCGAACCAAAGTTTTTGAGTAATTTGGTTTGATTTTGAACTTAGTAATTTAGATTATAGTTTTAATTAATGAAAACTTTGATTTTTGGTTTTTGGATCGGCTTGTTAAATAAAATTTTAGATGGAACTAAATAAAGCAAAGTAATTATATGTAATACAATATTATTAATTTATGTATAATAGGCTTATCTATTATACACTTATTTTATTTATTTTGAATATTTAGTAGTTTTTTTTTTGAGACCATTATCCAATTTTACAAAATATTTTGGTCTCATGATATGGTAATATGATTCGATTAACTTCTAAGTTCAAAACATCATTCGGTAAGTAAAAATTAGTTTTATATATATATATTTTTGGCATATGAAATAATTAATTGCATTTTGATTATATTTATATTATTTTGCTTATTTCTTTTTCATTATATACTAAAAGATTATTCAAATAATTTTAAAATGTAGCCAACTTCTATTTATCCAAAATCAAATCAAAATTATCGAACTAAATTATTATTCAATTTATTTAATTTTGTATTTTATTTGATCAATTTGATTCAATATTTTTAAAAAGGGGGATTTACATATGTACCACGGTAAACTATTCAATTTTCATATTTAATATCTTAAACTTAAATATTACTAAAATATCACCCTAAAACTTCAAATCTCTCAAAATTGCCATACGGGGCGACGCCGTCTCCCCCTTCGTTAACTTCGTGCTCGCAGTCCAACCTCCACGACGAAGCGTTAAAGGATCCCGCGTAAAAACTTTCGCTCTCTCCCGCTCCTTCTTCGACAACTCCCGAATGGACTCCCGAGAGGGTTTGAGCGATTGCATTAGCATCATCACTTACATCTTCCTCGCCAAGGTATTTAGCTCGACATTCCTTTTGCCTCGTCATTCCACTTGACGCTAAACAACTCGGATTCTGTCATCACCGACATTCTGTTCATCATCCCTTTATTATTGTTTGATTCCTCTTGCCTCTTCCTCAGTGTTTGAGTCGTCATTCCCTGCAACAACACGCATTCTGTTTCATCACCCCTTATTACTATTCTACTCGGCATTTCTCTCGCCTCAGAACTTTAAAACTCTCCTCTATATCAAACATAACAACTTTTTATGATATTCTTGTTTACGTTACCGCTTTTGATATAAAGAGCATTGTAGGTTGTAGGAGTGCAAAAAATATTTGTAAATCTATTTGAAGTTCCTGTTTTTATTTACAGAGCATTATGTCAACATTTTCTTCTATAATCTATTAATGAGGATGATTTTCAGCGATTACTACTTTTTTTATTGTGAATCTAGGTTTTTGGTGAATTTATATGCATAACATTTAAGTTTGGTGGTGCTTGGGTTGGAGTCAAGAATCAAGTTTGAAAGAGATATGATGGTGGAAGGCAAAGAATTATTAAACTGCAGAAAGATATTATCAGTATTAATCTGATTCGAGATGAGATTGAAAGGATATGTCCATGGCTCAAAGGATATAATTATGATATATATTATCTTATCTATGGAAGTTCACCTAAGGACTACAAACTTATTACTAATAATGTTGAGGCTCTTGAAATAATAAAGCAGTTAAATGGATGTGATCGTATCGAGATTGTTATTACAGTAGAAGAAATGAATAGAAATGATACATGTTCACACATTAGAGTGCCTGTAGTTGATGAACAATAGTTGACTACTCTATTAGTTGCAACGAAGGTCCTTTGAGTGGGCAATATAGTGTCAATGAAGGTCATTCAGTTGTTGTATCATATTTCAGTGCATGCATTAAATTTCAAGCATGCCCTTCGATCCGAAGCAATTAAATATAATTTTGGGGTATGAATTAAAGCAAGCGACAAGAAACGAGTTATTGCGACATGCTCTTATCGAGGATGCCAATGGAGAGTATGGGCATCATTATGTGATGATGGGCGACTTTCGTGTACGAAGAATGCGATCCTCACTCATGCCCAGGTGTTAATAGGGCTGGAAATAGACAAGCCACAATTGCTTAGGTTGCTAATGAAATTCAAGACATTGTGAAGAGGCAGTCGGGCATTCCTCCAAAACAGATTAACAATAATCTAGAGGTTAACTATGGATTATCCTTGCCATATATGAAGTTATGGAGATCAAGAGAGCAAGCTCGTGATATTGTATTTGGTTCAATTGATGGAAGCTACAAATGGGTTCTAACTTTAACAGCTGAACTTCTTAATAGAAACCCAGGCTCACATATCACCTACACATATGACAATCGTGATAATTCATTTCAGAAATTCTATGTTAGTTTCAAGGTATGTGCAGATGGTTTCTTAGTTGGATGTAGACCTCTTATCGCACTGGATGCTTGTCACCTAAAGTCTAAGCACTTAGGAGTTCTCATATCTACAAATTCATTAGATGATAATAATGGTTGTTTACTTTAGCGTTTGCTATTGTGGAGACTGAATCAAAGCAAACATGGGCATGGTTTCTTGAAAATTTATGTTACACAAGAGGTTGGGACCTACATCGTAGCCTTCATATCGACATGGAGAAAGGACTTGGCAGGCTATTAGACATATCTTTCCGTCTTTGGACATCGAGTTTGCATCCCATTTATGAAAAAACATAAAGAAATTTTTCCACTGCAAAGATGGGCATAAACTCCAAAAATTGGTATGGTTAGATGCTAATGCCTATACAAACTATGAGTTTGAAAGCAAGCTTATTGAATTATTTATAATAAGTCTTGAGGTTCATTCATATTTAATGTCTTTGCCTTACGAGTGGTCTCAAGCTAATTCATGGTGGAGATCAAGCATTTGTAACACAAATAACTTTTTGAATCTTTCAACTCATGGATTGTTGAAGGAGAGCTGTGGATCTAGTTGATCGATTAGAGGGAAACTGATAGAGCAAAGGGCCACAAGAAAAATAAACTCTTCATTTTGGAGAGGAGAATTAGTGCCTCACATTGAAGAAAACATACGAGAAATCATGACAAGAAAAGAACAACTAATAGTTAGGCAATCCTCAATCTTTAAGAGGTGGAGGGATGCATCACACCTAAGTTGACATCGGTTGGGGAGTGTACATGTAGAATATGGCAGCTGACAGGGCTACCATATATTCATGCAATTGCTTTTATTGGAATGAAGGAGCACTAGTTATGGCATATATATGTTGATAAGCACTATTATGTGGATAGGTCACTAGTTTGTTAAAGTTTTAAATATATTTTCTCAATTTAGTTTGTGCTTAATTTGTTTATTCTTATTTATTCTCATTAATGTAACAGATATAAATTGGCATATGAAGGTGGAATATCAACACTTCTTAGCAAAGAGCTATGGCAACAAGTAGATCTAGGTCTTCAGATTGGAGCTTCAAATGTATCTAGACCAAGAGGTAGACCCAAAAAAATGAGACTTAAGAGTTTCATGGAACAAGACAAGAAAAGCCACAAATGTGATGGGCTATGGGGCCACAGAAGTATCATGCAATAATGCTTTGGGAATCAATCCAGATTTAAATTTTGAAGCTTCAAAAAAAGGCCAATAATTAGTTCGCTTCCTAAAAATTCACCATGAAGGCAATCAGTTTGGTTAATTCAGAGGCTATTTACTGCTTGCTTTCTCCATTGATAAAGCAGATGATATGTTTTCCATCATAAACTTGAATCAATGCCCTCTAGTTGTCTTCTTTGTCTTAGTTTTTGCCTTATGGTTGGCCGATTATATGCTTTATTGGAGTAGGTGGAATTGAAGCACTTGTTGAGCAAAGCATTAGTGGACTCTAAATGACTTCTTTGTCTCAATTTTTGTCTTATGGTGGATGGATGCTGCCTGTTGTCTACTGTTTTTCCTGTAATTATGTTACTTTCTTAATTTATATTGATGGTTGGCTGATTATATGCTTTGTTAGAGTAGGTGGAATTGAAGCACTTGTTGAGCAAGCATTAGTGGACTATAAATGACTTCTTTGTCTCGATTTTTGCCTTATGGTGGCTGGATGCTTACTGTTGCAATCGATTGTAATATTATTTTCTTTCAACGGTGATGGCAATGTAGATGAGATGACCCCTTACATATGCTTTTGAGTTTACATAAAGCTCATTGCAATTTATGGAGGATTGTGGAATTGAAAGACTTGTTGAGCAATAGTTTTATGTCTCGATTTTGGCCTTATGGTGGCTAGCTGCTATTTGTTTTCCTATAATTATCTTGCTTTCTTAGTGAAGGTTGGCTGATTATTTGCCTTGTTGGAGTTTGTGGAATTGAAACACTTGTTGAGCAATCTTAAATGGCCTCTAATTGATTTCTTTGTCTCGATTTTGGCCTTATGGAGGTACTAATGTCATCAGATTCTGCATTTGTTTAGAGGATTTTGCTGCTGATGACCGACTGAGGATGGGCTACAGGTATGATGATGTGATGGCAATGATGTTTCCCTCTATCTTCTTTTTTTGGTAGCACTATATGTAATTGTAACCCTTCTTCTGAAGTTTGGATGCTTACATATAATGTTGCTCTTTAAGATGATTATAATTTATAACCGAGCCTTTTCTTAACTTTATCCATTTTATTTTCTCTTATTCTTTATGCTTACTTAATTATGCCCTTCCTTCCATTGGTATGTTGTAGAATATTTTTATGATTGAGTAATTGCCCTGTTTAAGATGCTTATAATTTTATTTTCTCTTAGTCTTTATTTTTTATTAGGTGGTTGGATGCTTGAAGAGTACAAGTAGGAGCTCCATTAAAGACTCTAGCATGGATCAATAGAAGATGTTGATTTTAATTTAATTCTATGTTTTTCTTTTTTTTTTGTAAAAATATGAGAGATTGAATGTTTAATTCGTAACTTATATGTCTCTCATGTTTGAGCATTTAATTTTTCTTTCAATATTTTGTAATTTTTTGTAATTTCTTTTCATTAGAAAAAAAATTTACAAAACCTCTTGTAATAAAAACATTAATTTATAATAAAACAGATACATTTTTCTTCATTTAATTTTTTATGGTTTACATTTTTTTGTAATTTAGAATTTCATATATTTGTAATAAAAATATCTCAAAAGATTCAAATTAATTAAATTTATTTGTTCTGCTCTTTTTAATGAAATTATCTTCAAACGAGTCTATAAAGCGGTAAAATCTAGCTAATTGCAGCCAAAAGCTTGTAAGCGAGCCGATAATTGAGTCAAGCTCGAGCTTAATTTTTCTCGGGCGAGTTTGAGCTTGGTTTATGTGCTTCGAGCTCGAGCTCGAGCTCACGATTATCTGGTTCAAGTCAAGCTCTCAATACGGCGAGCTCATTTCGATTGCACCCCTAGCAATAATCCTTTGTACTGCTGCCATAATTATTCAATCGAATTTTCAGGATTTGTTTTTAGCGAAAGCCTTATTGGTCAGTCTCTGATAATAAGGTATCTTTCTTACATTTTACCATAGATGTTGAATATCAGTGATGTTGAAATGGTTACTTCTTCTTAGCAGTTTCATACATGTTCCAATGTAGTAGCCACCTCTGTCCCAGACTGGATGTTATTTCATATATACATATATTCTTGTATCGATTCATTTTTTTGAACATTTTATATAATCTTCAAATTCAAGATGTTCATTATGAGCAACAAGAAAAAAAATTGGTTATGTGATACAAACACGAACGGGATTGTGAACATTTTGTATAATCTTCAAACTCAATAAGTCACATATAGAACACATAATAGAATGAGGCTTTAAGAACTCATCCTTCAAAATACACATAATGATATTGAATATAAACACCAAAACAATATTGTGACAGTTAGAAGAAGAAGATCTTAATTATAATCACTACTAAGAGAGCAATTGCAATTTTACAATGAAAAATTAAAGATTCATAATTCTGGTTGTTCCTTCTAGCATCTTCACGGTTCCTTCTAATCAACTCCTCAATGAGTACTCCAAGCGTGCTATTCAAATCAAATGCATCGTTCTCAATTTCATCGGCCCATTTAAAGAAATTACAATCAAACTCGGTTCGATTTCGGGGACATCGATAAAATCTTCGTCCACGATTCTCACCATGATGGGTTGTGAAAAAACACAATAGATTGCATCGATAAATTTTCGATTTGTAATTCCTTTGGACACCGATGAGTTACTTGAGCTCATTTATGAATATTGCCCTGTTGAATTTAATAAGAGAAGCCAATTAGAAATACTTAATATTTGAATACATTTGTTTAAAAAATTTGTTGGGAATCATAATAAAATTGTGTAAAGATTCTTTTGAATACACATATTCTTCTTTCCAACATCTTAGAACCAAGCTAGAATATATACATATGTAGGGAATTCACAAATCAACAAGCCAAAATGACATCACATTTTCAACTAAATACTCATATTTCCAAATATTGAGCAACGAAAAACAATCGAAGTTACAATCAAGAAGAAGAATCCAACATACCATGTAAAAATCAGAAAATTCAGAAAATTTATACAGATCTTTGTAAAAATCAGAAAATTTATACTTTGAAAAAATCAGAAAATTCAGAAAATCAGAATCCAACAAAAAATAATCATTAGTTAGATACATAGATCTACTTTGTTGAATATACCTGCCTCTCCTCTTGCCCTAGGACAATACCGAAGAAACTAACACGTATAGACATAGATCTTAAATGAAGTTCCGGGTAATAGAGAAAGAGTGAATGGCCGGCGTACCTGCACCTTCAAGCGAAGTGAGATAAGGGTTTGTCGCCGCCGCACGTGATCAAAGAAGGGAGAGAGCGAAAGTTTTTACGTGGGATCCTTTAGCAGCTTAAGGTTGACTCAAGCGAAGTTAAAGGGAGGCGTGTATATGATAATTTTGAGAGATTTAAAGTTTTAGGGTGATATTTTAGTAATATTTAAATTTAAGATATTAAATATAAAAATTAAATAATTTATCGTGATACATATGTAAATAACTCTTTTAAAAATCCAAAATCAATCCATTTTAAAAATTTATCATTCAGTTCATCGAAATCAACAGACGCACACCCTCTAGCTAAATATTCAAAAACAGATGTAGAAGCCATGTTATCTTCGCGGAAGGTAAAATTTTTATATGATGAAGAAGCGGCGCCAAACCTAAAACATTCGAGGGAGATGTGGCGAGTGGTGGATGGTGCTGTCGCCGCAATCTGCTACCGCCAGAGAAGCTCCACGGCCAGAGTTTTCTCGACTCGCAGCAGAAGGGTTGTCGATATGGCATCTCGGGATGGCGAGCTGAGGGTTTTCATAGTCGCCGGCGAGGTCTCTGGTGATTCCATTGCTTCTCGCCTTATGGCTTCCCTCAAGAGGATCTCACCCTTTCCCGTCCGTTTTTCCGGAGTCGGTGGGTCAGTTCGCGAATCGCTTTTTTTTCTTTCTCGGTTTGCTTATGGAGTGATGTTGTATATTGATGTTTACTTTTTTTTTTTGTGTTAAAATACGAATCAGCGTATTTTTATTCGGTCAGTTTCTCAAATCGATCATCATTTATTTTATCTTTCTGGTCGTTTTATTAGGAAAGAACAGAGCTTCCTGGGAACGCTGGATTAGGCGACAAATTTATATTAAAAACATTTTATATGACGAACACAAATAGAATATTTTCTCAATGCAGGTGGGGTTGACAGCATAAAGTATTGATTTTGTCCGACTGCAACACCCAAAACCGAGAAATGATCTTTATTCTCAACCTAGCTAACTCATCTGTACAATGTTACATTACATCATTAATATATATGTCTCCACGGTTTATTTCCAAGTTGGAATCTTTATTACCAAGCAGTATCAGCTCCATCACCGTCTTTTATGTTTTTACTAGGCACTGCATTGATTCTATGGGAGAAAAAATTCCCTCCGGATGTCCTGTGCAAAAGTCATTCGAGGAGGGATGAAATTCCATTGAATGTGCATTGGGGTGAATGTTCTGGAGCTCCAATGGCAAATCTAATCGTATTTTGTCTCTCTTTAAATGAGCTTTGCTCTCTACCTCCTGGAGGAAATTTGTTTTTGTTTTTAATTTTATGTTACTTTTTAAAGCATATAATTCGTTAGTTTTGACTTTTGTGTTAAATACTCAACAATATCTTATGCATACAACTCAGTTCATCTATGTAAGACAATTCATTTTTGACCCACTTAATTTTTTTTTTTACTTGAAACTGCATAAACATATCACATGTGTCATGGAAAAGTCATATGTTAGATATCTTTTTTATGAGAGTTTTAGGTACATATTAGATACCTATTAAGCTTCCAAGATTTATAAGGGATTAAGAAATTTTTTTAATAAAAATTTGAAGATTAAGGAGAGAGTGTTAAATTATTAGAGATGCATTTTGGTAATTTATAGAAAAAAAAGGTTAAGTTTAACATAATACTAGATAAATAGGAAATAAACTTACGAGTCATATTATGAATCCATAAGAGAGAGTAATACAATATAAACTTATGGAAAGGCATGTCATATCGAGATATTCAATTTTATTGTATGCTAATAAGATCTAATATTAAGGTAGTCTTTGGCTTATGTTAATTAACAGAAAAGTATAAAGATCAGAGAAATAATTTTGATATAATTTTTATTAATCTTGAGAAGTCACATGATTGAGTATCATGAGGATTGATTTGATACACATCAAAGCAAAAATGTGTTAAAATGATGTTGAAGTTATCACACACACACACACATACATACAATAAAGTATTAACTAGTATTTGAAGTAGTTACAAGTTATTCAAGAATTTCAATATATTTGAATTATATCAATGACTAGTATTTAGTTTATATCTTTTTACATTGACTATGGAGATGGTTCTAAAGGATATTTAAAATTAGGTTCTTTGGTGCATGTTTTTATTTTTTTTTATTTTTGGTAAAAGGTATAGTCTTAATTGATATATCTTTTGAAAGAAGTGAAAAGTTTGAATAATGAAGATAATATTCAAAAGGCATAGGCTTAGAATTAGTGCTATAAAGACTAAATATATGATATGTAATTTTAGTGGGTGTGATATTAATAGTTAGCATTTTATATTATTAGAAAATAAAGCAATACCTTGATGTGATTTGTTAAGTTTTCATTTGGGATCACTCTGGTTTTGTTTTATATTTTATTTTATATTTATTTTGATTCAAAATAAAATATATTTAGTATCTTAAAAACATATTTTTGATAGCGGTGTTAGTCACCAGTGATGATAATGGTGGCAATGATTGGTAGTAGCGGGTGCCGATGATAGCTGTAGTGGGCGGTAGCTGACGTTTGCGGGTGGCCGGTAGTGATATGCTGATATTTGTTTTTAAAAACACTCAAAATATTCAAAAATTATTTGACTTATTTTTAAAAATAATGTGATTTAGTTTTAAAATTTTAGAATAAAATAATTTAAAAATATACCAAATAAATATGTTTTTAAAACCAACATAAATATATAAACCAAAAATACAAAACAAAATTGATCCAAATTGGCCCTAAGTGCATGGGATGTTATGGTGATGAAGATGAGCATATTATTTATAGAGTTAATAATAAGTGGTTAAAATAAACAAGTGCCTATAGAGTATTATTCAACAAGAGAATATCATCGAGACATAAAGGTAAATTTAATAAAATTACAAATAAGCAAATGATGTTATATAGAATTGAGTGTTGAACTATAAAATATTCGTTAATAACTAAGTTGAGCATGATAAATAATGAGAATGTTAAAATGAATGTGAAACAAATAGAAAAGATGAATTAAGAATAAGAATTTTTTTTCTTTATGTCAGAGGAACGGTTAGATTTTCATCTATTAAAATAAGAAAATTAAAAATAGGTTTTTATGGCTTAGGCATGTATAATGGATTGTAGAAAATACATTATTAGGCGTGTAGATAAAATCAATATAAGAGGATTAGGAAGGGGAAACAGTAGACCTTATTAATATGAATGGAAGTTGTTAAAAGGATTTGTGAATAGCAGATTCAATGCTGTGGACAACACTTAATATGAATAAATGACAAATGAAAATTCATGATACCAACCGTAGATATTTAAGATGAGGCTAATGATGATGATGATGTGATGATATAGTAGCATCTGTAATGTATATTCTTTAAGACATACCCACCACAAGAAACTAACGCTTGACATTTCTAAAATTAGTCTGTAATGCTATAACACTGAGCTTTAATTTGACTTAGTTTGATTGAGAATTATTTGTTTTGTCAGAGCTTTAATGAACCACGAGGGTCTTCACTCTTTCTTTCCCATGGAAGACATTTCAGTCATGGGGATCTTCGAATTGGTGCCATACTTAAACAAAATAAGGGTGATTTGTGCTTCATGTAAATCCTCAGTTCAATAAAATCTAATCATCTATTATCATGAAACGTTTTATTTTAGAACTGAATTTGTTGTGGCAGATGAAGTTAAAAGAAACCATTGAAGCAGCCATACTGTTCCAGCCTCATGTTGTCGTGACAATTGATTCAAAGGGGTTCTCTTTTCGTTTGTTGAAGCACCTTAAAGGTTATATGAATTTTATCCATGTCCTTATGCATTTCTCTTTTAAAGCTTTGGCATATTTCTTTTTAGCTTGTAAATTTGACATCAGAACAATATATTTGCAGTTAGATATACTAAGCAAGAGCATTGTCCTATATGTGTCCATTACGTTGCACCTTCATTTTGGGCATGGAAAGGAGGTGAACGAAGACTAAGAAAACTATCTGAATTTGTTGACTATTTGTTATGCATTCTTCCATTTGAAGAAGAAGTTTGCAGATTAAATGGACTAGCTGCATCATATGTTGGCCACCCCTTGTTGGAAGATGCTTTTCACTTGAACATGGTAGGAGCATCTGCTTTGTTTTAATTGTTAAATTGGTTATGGAAAGTTGTTCAAAAGATATTATTCTGTGCTTATGTAAACTTTCATTTGATATTGTTTTGTGCTGCATTTTTTTAATAGTCAGCATTTGCTTTTTATGAATGTTTGCTTTGAAGACTTGCCTCCTTCAGCACTTATACTCTATAACACATTTAAAAAATTGAAAGGCCCGATTCATCTAAATTAGTAGTGTTAATAATATTTGTGCTGATTGTTTCACTATCTCATGCTTCAATGATAAAGTCAACTCAAGATGATAGTATGAAACACCACTCACTCATATGTAATTCTTGGTAAGCACTAAGCCATGCCATCAGCATCAGCGTGAACAAACATATAATAGCTTGTAATTCACCATTGATCTATCACCATATTGGTCTAAGTTGATGCTTAGAACCCTGTATATTGACTTCCAAAATACTGGCCTCAGTCCTTAATATCCTCATAATTGATTTAATTTTGGCAGTAGACACAAATACTAAAGTCGTATGTTGTTGAATATATTGCATTCTGTTGATTTAGAATTTCTGCATAACAGAGACACACACCCTGCTATCCATTAACTGTTAACTAGGATTATCCCAGGACTGTTAGAACTTTTCTATGTAACACTGTAGATGATTTGAGCTTTGAGCTGAAATGATGCGTGACATCTTATGGTGTTAGGTTTCCCTCTTGCAAATCTAGGATGCGATGTACGAGAACTCACACAAAATATTAAAATTTATAGCCCATCAACTCTTAATTAGCTAAAAACTTTGTTATTCTGACACAAATCAAATAACACATAAAATCACTGATTTAACGATCATCTAAAATTGAAATGTTGTAAGAAATTAAACTTTGAAATAAAACCGTACAATGACTCAAAGTTATATTAAAAGATGGAAAATTGGATTATAATCTACTTAATCATATCTCAATTCTGCACAAAAACCAATAACAAAAATAAGTTTAAAATGAAATATTGAAAAGTTTCTCCTCGAAATAGCCATTGATGAGCTTGCATTGCACTTGAAAAATTCACTTCCGATAACAATATTAAGTTTAAAATGAAATATTGAATTTTACATGCACAGAGGTTATCTATTTATAATTTAAATTAGAGACACAATTGATAATTTCTTACAATCTCAAAATAATGCACAACCCTACCTGTCGTTGTCAATGTGATTTTTTAAAATGCTTATTTGAAACCTTTGCATGTACTGCAATGTTTTCATGCGTTTTCATTATACTAAATTTTCAATTCCTGATTGAGCATAACTACTACTTTTCTGTCTTTTGTTTACTACTGCTCCATGCTTACGGTGCGAGTTTTTTTTTTTAACCTTCCACAAATTTAGCTACAAGGATGCTATGGTGTTGCTTAATGACTTGATCTAAGAAGAGTAATTGATCTCGGGAAGTTTTATGTTTATAATACCAATCTTGACGGCATGTAGTCATACTTTTGGGTAATAAAATTTTTAATTCTATTCAATTTTAGGTACTTTGTTGTATATTGATTATTTATAGTGTTCTGTTAGTGTTATATTATCTTTTAGATTAAAACATCTCTTTGTGTCATTATGAGTCTTAAATTTCTGAGTTTGATGATTTCTTATGTTATTCTTTTCGGCATGATGGAATATTGGAACAATATATTTTTTTAGTTGCAATTGATTTTTTTGATTGAAATGTGTGTTTTGGGGTTTTAAGTTTCTTACTTTACTTGATCTGGGTGATTGCTAAATTATCTGTTTGGTTTGAATTTCTCTTTTTTTGGATTACTTTAAAATAAGATGAGTTATTATTTTAATTAGTGCTATTTAGAACCATGAATTTCAAATTTGAATTGGATGATTTCATACATCATCGCATCATGTGGTTGTATTAGAAACTTAAATGTAAGACATCTTGGGTCACTCAGGTTCATTTTTAAGAGTTTATATTAAAAGTTTGACTTCAAAATTGATATTAAATTTAGATTTCATTCGCATTTTAAGCTTAATTGTGATATATGATCTTAACGTACAATTTTAGTGTAACTTTAGTTTTTAATTAAGGCTTAGATTTTGAATTGATATTATACTTAGATTTTCTTGAATTTTAACCCTTGTTCAATTTTAGATTTAGGCTCAAAAATACATTTGAAGATAGATGTGGATTCGATTCAACAAAGTCAATTGTAAACTCATATTGCAACTACCAAACATCTTCTACATCTAATGCATCATTAAAAGAATATTTATAAACTTTGGTTCCCTTTGAATAAATCATGTTTACTATATATGATTCTTATATCAGTGTTTGATAGGATTTAGAGGAGTCAATGATGTTTACTTAAGGGTTTTAATTATGAGTGGTTTGTCCCTAATAGAATGATTGCAATATGCTTAAATGTTTAAACATCTGAATCAAGTTTTATACAATATTTATGATGAATTATGGTTTTTTTATTCCTAATCTCTTAAAACCTTTAGTGAATGAGATAATTATAATGACATAGTCTAGATGTAAATAATGTTTAGCTACGCAATGTGTAAACCTTACATTATATTCAAACACTGTATTTTTTTTGCTAACAATGTCTAAATTGTCAATGTGGTTGATCGTTATGTTCTTATTAAAAAAAATCACTCTTTAAGCTGTTATTTCAAATCAACTCATGTTTATTTTCTTCACTCTTCACACTTTACCAAAATATTTAAGCATCATCTATTTCATTGTAAGTTCAACTATTACAAAATTAAACAAATGTCATTTTTCAAAGAAAAAATTCAAATGATATGTCTAACTTGAAAACTTAATGAGGTTTACATCTCCTTTGGCAAGTACACATATAATTATAAATTTCACAATAGTTACATTATAGTTGTTTAGAAACCGGGCTCAATCAATCTCATTTGAATTGACATTATTTATTATATTCTTAATTTTTTTAATTATTATGTTCTACTTTTTAACGACATGATGATATAACCATAAATTTTGATATCAAATTTGATGCAAGACATTCTAGAATATAAGATCTCTTTAACAAAAAATTAAGATGTCATGCATTTAAATACACAAAATAGATCAAAATTTATAATTTATCTTCTCCTAGGCCAAAATTTTATTTCTTTTGATGCAAAGAAAATAATGCAAAAAACTAACTCGAAATAATAATTTAAAGATCATCTAAATTTGAAATTTTACAAAAAAAATAAGATTGAAATAGAATCACATAATTAGGGGTGTGTTTAGTTTATTTGGATAGTTCGACTGATTGATTTATCGAATTGAATAGTTTAAGAGTATAAATTTAGAAAATCGAACCAAACAAAATTGAATTGAAATATAATTTGATTTATTCAATTTGATTTGGTATGTATGCACACATACATATATACATAATGCCATTTTGGTTATTTGAAGTTATCTTTTATTCTTGATATTTTTGCCTTTTGGTTTAATCAAATTTTTTTAATCAAACCGAAAGTCACAATTCAAATAACCTTTGTTTCAAAATTGAAAACTGAACCACATTTTAATAAACTAAATCAAATCAATCAAATATACTCGATTCGATTTTTTGATTTAAACCAATTAATGTACATTCCTACACAATTAGGGTTCATCTTGCGAAAGAAAAGTAGATGATCAAATCTTGATTATACGCACAAACTGATGTCTAAAAGAATGAAAAGACAAATGAAACTTAATTACTAAAGCATTAATTCATGATACGCTTCTCCTAGAAGTAAATGATGATATTTCTATCCCAGTCCAAAAATTCATATCCAACATCACACATAAGTTTTGACAAAATTATGGAATTTTATCAAGCAAAGGTTGAATTTAGCTCACTTTTTTCCAAAAAAAAAAAAAAAAAAAAAAAGAAGGTTGGATTATGTTTAATGAACTCCTATATATAATCAAAATTTGACCCATAATTGGCAGTTTTTATAATCCCAAAATCTGGCCTAAAACATCAAATTGCATTTCAACTTTAATATAGAACAATTTTCGGATATGCTTCAGTAATGCTAAACAACTGACTCGGGATTTAACAAATAAGGAAAATAGGGATTCTACTACAGTGTTATTCATGTATACTTTGTGAATTACAAGGAACAAAGACTTCAAAATTTGCGATCACTCTTCAAATTGAAGGCAAAGGAGTGTGTGAAACACAATGCAACAGCAACTATCAAAGCATTGATCCATCTAAGTCCAATTGAATGTAATCTTCAGAGGTCTGACTTAGCTAAGATGCTACAATCAACACTTTGGTGAACAGTAGATATTGAGGAATTCATGGCTGTAGCAAGAAAGCAAGATGAAGGCCCACGAATGTACGCAAGAAAGAAAAGGCTGGCTAGCAGTGTAAGCAGTAATTGATCGCATGAATCAAGGCTTTCAATAGGAATTAATTCCGCTGAAGAAGGAAAGGAATAGTGACTGACTGGTAGTTTCAGAAATGTATTGGCCGACTGAATTCAGCAAGAAAGAAGGATTACTTATGGAATATTTTTTGAATTTAAAATTATTTTAATTAGTATTCTCTAAAGTTGTATGGGTTCTAAATAATATCTAGGCAGATCTATGTATAAATTGTGTAATGACCTTTATCTTTCGGTCGGCGATGTATATGATGACGATTCCATTATTACCGTTACGTCTTTTATAGCAGAAGTGAAAAGGTGTATCAAATCATCGTCATTCTATTCTATTCATATCTTTAACTTAATTCATAAATCTTGGAAGCATTAAATCTTTAAAATAAATCTGAGCGGTAAAGACATTTAATTTGTGCGTTAAAAGCCTTTAAGCTTCCCAAAACTATCTGATTGACAAAAGCAAAACGCTACCCAAATTCTTTTCCTCTAGCGTCGTAAAATTTAAAAGCAGTGAGACAAGAATCTTCAACTGACAGAGTAGAAAACCGTGCATGTATATGTAAATTTACAAAGGCGATAAAGTAAGTAGGTAAACCATCTGGTAATGTAGCATTTAATCAACGATATCACATAGGTCTTTGAAAAGTAAATATAACGAATAATATCGTAAGTTCATCTTGTATCAATTAATGTCGAGCATGATTTTTTTCATGATTCATATGTCAAATCATTTTCAGAAATGTCATTTATAATTATTCTTGGTTGACTTTCATTCATAGAAGTTCTGCTAGTTGGCTTCTATTGTAGGTAAAGAGCTCATACTTACTCTAAATACCACTGCAATGATTAACGACCAACCTCAAAATGCGAGTGGGATACAGATCCCACAATCACGGCTTCATCTCGTCGAGAACTTTCTATCTGCGTATTCGTCATTATAGCCTTCTATCAATTTTTACGGCGTTTTCGCTTTATCACATTATGCGTGTTTTCAATCGTTTCATATCTTTGATGAAATCAATCCGGGCGGCTTTGTAATCGTTGGAAATCATAAATCACGCGGTCAGTAATCAATATTTATATATATTGACGTGTAAATATCTACATTTTATATATCGTTAAATTACGATTTATCAGTCATTAAACGATGGCATACAAGAGAAGCGAATTCGTTAGCAGTATGTCTCACCTCGATTTCAGAAATTCGATTATGTGATCTGCACTCGATTATCCCTACCTATAATAATCTTCTTTACACTTCATGAAACATAATTAACACCAATCTTACGAAATTGATCTCTCTCTTCAAGCTTTGGAACATGACTCAGTAATCTCAAAGAAATCTCCCCGTCACTATTAATAGCTTAAAGTAAAATCTAAAATTAACAAATACCCGCCAATCCATCTCAATAATTACCACTCACTGCGCAGCGGTTGAACTCCTCAATCACGCATTTCAGCAAAGGCGCTAGGCGAAAGAAAAAAAGGGATAGAAGAAACTACAATTTTCCCTAAGTTTCGATCGGCCGAACAGAATTCCCCGGGCGATCGGTTCCGACCCCAAGCGCTTACGGGACTTTCAAACCCGACGGCGGTTCTGAACTTTCCCGACCCGGTTTACGGACTTACTTGGCGGTCGGCGTTTCCAGCGACTTAAGGAATTCGCTTCCAGTGCGGCGAGGTCCAGTGACGGAGCGATTCTGGCGCTTCGACGCCGTCGTGATGTCAGTCAGCGACGGCGGCGAAAGCGATGAAGAGATCCGCGGTTCTGGTGAAGCCGGCGAACGGATCGTCGCGTTGATGCGTTAGTAATATGAGGTCCGTCGTTGAAGCGGTCGAGGAAGAGCAGGCGGTCTCGATCTCGCGTGAAGGAAATGAGGGCCGGGAGGAAGGAAGTGAAATAGGAAGCTGGGAGAGATCTAACCCACGTCGAGAAAGACTTAATCGCCGATGCATGCGAAGCACCTAGATGCTACAGTAAATGGGTTAATTAGCTAAAATAAATTAATTAGGAAATAATTTGGATATTACATAAATACCTCTTGTATTTTTGAGAAGGATCTAGACTTTTAGCTTTCCATATATTTTTTACACTAAGTCTCAAATAACAAAGAAACTTACGTGTGCTGGAATAGGAGTTATAACTGAACCACACTAAACCAATACAGATTTTAGAGAATACAACTCATTCTCAATAGGATTACTATCATAGGCATGTTTATAATGAGATGAATTAGAAAACATCAATCTAAGAAATAACACAAAAACTCAAAATGACAATGCACTCTCCTCAACATTGACATCATGCGTTTGAGTATAAACCTTCAAATTCTCATCATGGAGTGTTGCTGAAAATTTCTTAGTAAGTTAACTGCCTTGTCAAATTGCTATTTAACTTTTCTGTGTATTTCCATTCACATTGGATGTAGCCCGATCCTCTTTTGTTTTTTTTAATCATTTCTGTGTATTGCTAAAAGAATAAGTTTATAAAAAGTCATTTCAATAATTATGTGGTACACATCGCTTAAGCTACTGTTTTGCAGAAACTTGATTCATCATCTTATTATTGGAGGTTCCAAGGAAATGGTGATGCTTTTCGACAACAACATGGGATTCCTCCTGGTAACATCAAACTGTTTCATATTAAGTTGAAAGAGAAACAGCATTTGCCATTTTTGTGGTCCATTTTAGCTGCTATTGCTTATAATAGTATTGAAAAGTGGTGCAAAGTTGTTATGAGACTAGAAATTTTAATCCTTGGTTGATATCATGATTGTTTTTGCATGCAAATGTGGATTACACTGTATTATCAGTTTATATTTGCATGTGGGTTGCTGCAATTTTCTTCCAATTGAGCGGTTAATAGTTTGATTCCTCTCAGAAAAACAAAATGTATACCTCATACACTCAGCAATGACAAATTGAAAATGAGGATTTCTAAAAACGACCCAAATGGTTTGGTTAAGACTCAGATGAAGATGATTTACTTGATGAAATGTTGAATTGTACTAGCTGTCTGTAAGAACCTGTATACAGACACCTGTAGCAATATGGCGCTTGTGTGTGTGTGTTTTTTTATGACTACTGTTTCTCAATTCTTTCCCTTTAATAATGTGGGTCCTAATGATAGATTTTCACTTGATTGACATAATTTTAATTTCAGGAAACAAGATCATCACGTTACTTCCTGGAAGCAGGCTGCAAGAGGTTAAGCGTATGCTTCCAATATTTTCACAAAGTATGGAATCATTAAAAAGTTCTTTTACTGGATTGTCTGCAATTATTCCTGTTGCCCCTCATCAGCATGTGGCATCTCACATCGAAAGAGAAATTCGTTCTTGGTCTTTATCAGCCACATTGATTCCTGGGATGTCTCTTCAGCAAAGATATGATGCTTTCAGTGTATGCTTAGAGTTAATATTAGCAAAATCTTTTCTTTAAAAAAAAATGACGAGTGAAACTTTGAAGTATTGTCATGCCTTATGCAACAAATTCTAGGGAATTCATTCTTTTAGGCATCTCAATAATGTCACTAATGCTTTGAATATAAGTTCTTGCAGAATATTAGTACATGCCTACCATTTACATGCATCATATTGTGTATGTTATGCTTACAGGCGAGTAATGCTGCATTATGCACGTCTGGTTCTGCTGTAATGGAGCTGCAGCTTGCAGGACTGCCCTCTGTTGTTGCATATCGAGCCCATTTCTTGACTGAGTGGCTGATTCAGCACAGGACCAAGCTCCAGTTTATTTCCCTTCCTAATATTCTTTTGAATTCAGAGGTTATTCCTGAGGTTTTATTTCGTTCTTGTACATACAAGAACCTGGCGGCAGCTCTCAGGTACTATTGCTGATAACACTCTTTGGTTTTATCCCCCCTTTATCATATTAACTGGTGTAAGTTGGATTTAAGATAATACTACACCATGCTAGATCAAAGTTGGAAATCTTGGAGTCTTGGAAAATATTGGTGAATGATAATTACTTCAAGAGATATG
This sequence comes from Cymbidium sinense, assembly GCA_021442155.1. Taxonomy (NCBI): domain Eukaryota; kingdom Viridiplantae; phylum Streptophyta; class Magnoliopsida; order Asparagales; family Orchidaceae; genus Cymbidium; species Cymbidium sinense. The sequence continues at coordinate 142,330,515 of CM038215.1, forward strand.
GATGGCGGTAGGGGTATATTTATGTTGTATAAAAATGTGTTTCTATTGATGCCTTTAATAAACTGAATGGTTAACATTTCTTGAATCGTTTATGCTTTAACCAAAAGGTCTTGGTTCATGGTCCTCTGTAATGATAGTGAAAAGTGCCACGTTCAAATTGGTTAGACTGACTTTATTTTCTAAAGCATTTAGGCATGCTAGATATATTTTTTATGCGCTTCTTGTGCAATGTTCAATAGATGCATCTGATCTGTTTGAAATGCTCTTCGTTTTTCCCTTTGTGCTAAACTTCACTGCAACATTACTGGTAAATACAAGTAGCAACTGAAACTTAGCAAATTCAGATGGCTAAATTTTTTGAGTATTTCTTATTAAGTTTTGGAGGCTAATTTCCCTACAAAGGAAAACACAACACATATACTTGATCACTTATTTCAGTTGAAGGCACTGATGGTTACCTCTTACGTGGGTGGTACTCTTCCTCCTTGGAAAAGGTTAGTGTCTTATAATATGTACATAGGGACACACACAATATGACACGAATATAAGACACTTTTATCATTAAAAATATAGAATCGGGATATGTGTTAAACGCGGTATTATATTAAAAATTGAAAATAATGCATAGAAATTAAATAAGCAAAAGATTAAAAATAATAAAGAAAAATATGATAAGTCATTTAATTGTAACATTAACTTTTAGAAGCTGAACTGTCTTTGGTTTATGATATAGAAAAAAGTATAAACAATCAAACTGTCTAGTGCAACATCAAAGTTCAGGGCCTAAAAGTCAACTATTCATTAAAAGGAATAATTTGATTGCCTTTTTTGGCATGCATATATCATTGACCTCTAGTATCATCATCATTAAATAACATAGCACCCAAATCTGGCGCATCAAGATTAAAGAGAAACATTTGCAATTTTTAAAATTCTCATATTATTGACTGACTCAAATCCATCTCCTACAACATCCTACATCTTGTTATCACCTTTTATGTAATTTGGTGTATGTTTTGATATAAGATGAAAATTAGTATGCATATAAATTAAATCCTCTGCTTGTTGTGGAGTGATTTTGTTCATATTCATTAATTATATGAATGAATATGTGTTTTAATTTCTTTCACAACAAGAGAAATAGGAAATTTTGCTAAGAAACTTTTTGACAACAATTTGAAGTAAAGGTGTTGAAGCTCTATGAATCAACCATCACATTATTGGAATCATCTTCCACTTTTCACATAAAGATTCTGGATCTCCAAATTTGTTCATATTCAAAAAATTTATCTAGCTCTACATTTATGACATTCATCTTTCCTTCTTAGAATAACATGTCATTTCAAGCAAATCTTTTTCATATTTGAAAATTTTAAATCTTTTAGGGAAAACATGCTGAGAATTCTCTTGAACCTATTCTTTGCTTGAATATCTTTCAATAGTATAAGAAAATAAAAGTAGGTGGTTATAATGTTATAAAATGAAAATAAATTGCACAATATAAATTAAAATTCATCTTGGGTTTAAAGAATGAGCTAAGCAATATAGAAGTGTATTGTTTTTGTTCACCTGTCCTCTAAATGATATGAACAATGCTTTAAAGACTTTAAATCTTCATCATTTAATATTTTTTTTATATATTACTTTTTTCACTTTACATTATATTAAATCCTGCATCTCATAAATTAACTGTAAGGAAGATTTGCTTGTATCAACCCTAAGTATGTCATAAATATGTAAAAAATAAAATATAATCAACTTTATTCCACAATAAGTCATCAATTATTTTTCTTTAATATATTTTGGCTTCTTGACATCAACTTCGTGATAACATGACCATTTTTCACTAATCACCATCATTTGAAGTGCATTCTTAATATGATGCTTAAAACGTCTCAACATCACAATAATTAAAGTAAACGTTTTTCAGCCACAACAAACATCTTCGAACTTAAGAAATCATTGAAGATACAAAATCTGATAAAATGATTCATAATAAAATTTCTGATTAAACAATACCTTCCGCGACCATTGCGACCCAATAATGTTCATTATATGTGATATCGTTTGCCTTGGTATTTTTAGTAGCACAAATATTCATCAAAGCAAGGTTGAGAGTATGCATAACACATGACCTAAAAAAATGTGATGATATATGCTTGACAGTATCAGACATTGAGTCAAGTTGTCATTTGTATTCTCTAGGCTTGTTCATTAAGAGTGTTTGTACTTTGAGATGATTATAGCTATAAAAATTTCACAATAAAATCATAATAAAATCTGCAGCAGTGGGAACATGATGTAGTCACTAGTGGGTAAACTTTTTATAAAATTTTGGTGTGTTATGTGCATTGATCTTCTTTCTATTTTATGTTATTTTTTTCTTTTTTGATTATTGAATTATGTTTCAGCAATTTCCCAACATATCTATTAACTACTGTGCCATATTTTGGACTCGTAGCAAAATAATTCTTGATGAAGATGCTCGAGTAAAACAGATAACTGCAGCTGAAAAAGTCTTTAAACTGCTCTGTCCTCAGGGCTTACATTCCATTATAGACAACTGTTCCCCCAGCATGAATGCAGCAGCCATCATACTGAATGTTGCAAAGCAGAAGTGAAAATCTGATGAAAGTAGAAATGAGATGTCTGTCTTCTCAAAAGATTTTTTTTTTTTTGAGTTTTCTTTTTCACAATTTATTTAATTAAAGTAAAGATTGGTGCGTTTAACAAGAAGGATGAATATCTAAGAAAGCTATACAAGTTACCTTTTTGAAAACTTGGTGGCAGTTTTACAGCAGAAGTTATTCCAACTCTAAGCTTAGCTTACCATAACTCAATTGAAGTGTATGTTAATATGTGTCCATTTTAATAAAGATATCTGTAGTCTGGTTTTTATCTGAAAGCCATTGTTGTACTTCAAAATGTCATGTATGTCACTCTTTAGTGAAATTGGCTGGTATATTAGAGTTCAAATCTTTGTGTTTTGTGAAACTTATAGTCATTACAATGATCTGAAACTGCATAGCTGTTGTTATTATATGACATTTGCATATCCCTTGTGAAAATGATAGTTATCTTAAACTCCAATCTTCCTGTTATTTAGAGAAACATATAATCAGACAAGTTTTCTGAAACCGGATAATTGTTGTCATAATGGTTAGGCCAAATCCATGATTAAGTTCTTAAAGATACTGATTCAGCATATCAAATTCAATAGGGAAAATTTTGGATTAGGATATTCTAATCCAAATTTTGTGAAAATGTGTTTTATGGTCATTGGATTTATTTTAAGATCAGTGCAATAGAAGAATTGAGCTCTTATTAGAATAAATTTAATGGCTAAATTTTCACCATCATCAAATTTGGAGTAGTATATCCTCACCCAAATTTCTCTGAATCAACACTTAGAATATATTAGCAAGTCTTTGTGCTTTATTTGAAGATGCAGTCTATGATAAATGTTCTAATTTCAGTACCATTTACCATCTTTTGTTTATAGATGTTGTATACCTGCATTGGAAGAGATTGGTTTGTTGCACAGGAATCACATGGAATCACATTATAACAGTTTAGGTCTTGGGAAATCCTGTTTTTAGAATTATTTTACAGACGAGGAATTTTAAACTGCCTACCCAACATGATAGGTTCTCAGTAGTCTATTTTATATCACCAGGATACATCAATTCACCTGCTTTATTGATTCAACAATTCTGCAGCTTCAAAGCAGATTCAATGGTGATTTGGTTCTCAATCATGAATAATACTTTATTTCTGAATTTATGGATTCTATTTAAAGTATGTGACATGCTAGGATATGATTAAGAATTTATGTTTGTGAATTCAACTTTTGATGAACAAACAGAATATTGGAAGAATTCATATTCAAATTAACCCAAAAAAAAGATATATTCACTATACTATCTCTGATTAAATTAATTTTTTTTTAGGGTGGTAATGGTGATTTTATTTTATGCAGTTTTTGTGTAACTGTTGTCTGTTGTTACCTTTGATAGTTTATCAGTTCAGTTAATTTTGTTATTTTTTAAACATAGTTTCTTTCTTCAAGCACTTAATTGGGCCATGATATTCTCAGGATTTGATGATATTTTAGTAATTTTAGTAAATTCAAATCAGGATGCTGACTCAAAATTTCTCTTCTTTCAATATTGCACCAAGATCTACTCTCTTAATGTTGCCAATAATATAGCTTTTCATTGCCAAAGCTGTGAATTCTCATTGTCTAGGACACTGGTCTTCTACCAACAAGATTGAAATTATCATCACTAATAAAGTTGATGATCATCATTATCAATAATATTGATATATTGATATCTGTCATATTGGTATTGATCATCTTCAATAATGTTGACACCATCATTACCATCAAGGTCGAACGTCCAAGCTTGGTGCTCATCACAACATTAACGTATGTTAGCGATAATATTGATGCGCCAACTTTGATGCTTATCGCCGTTATCTTTTCTCGCCTTCAACATTGATACTCATTGTCATCATCAATAATGTTGACACCATCATTACCATCAAGGTCGAGACTGATCGTCACCAAGCTTGGTGCTCATCGTCGCCAACATTAACGTTGCTTCCCAGTGTTAGCGTCACTAATATTGATGCCTGCCAACTTTGATGCTTATCGTTTATCTTTTTCTCGCCTCCAACATTGATACTCATTTGTCATCATCAATAATGTTGACACCATCATTACCATCAAGGTCGAGATTGATCGTCACCAGGTTTGGTGCTCATCGTCGCCAACATTAACGTTGCTTCCCAGTGTTAGCGTCACTGATATTGATGCCTGCCAACTTTGATGCTTATCGTCGTTATCTTTTTCTCGCTTCAACATTGATACTCATTGTCATCACGAAGAGTGTTACTTGTCATTGCCATTAAGGACAACACCAATCATTGTTATCATGGTTGATTCTAAGGTCATTTGTGAGAGTAGAGGGGAAATATTATGTAATTGACTTTATATAGTGATAAGGTTGATCATCATGTATTTTAAATCCATTTAATTTATAATATGTTGAAAATAAATCTCAAATTCCTCAATAAATTACATTGTATTTTTCTTTCATTTTTAAAATCTCTATATTTGAATTAATAGCCTTAAACTTTTATATATATATATATATATATATATATATATTTTATGCATATAAATAGTTATATTGTTATTGATTTTTATCCTCTTGAATAATTATTTTTAATTTTATGAAAGTATTTTGAATGAATGAATTAGATGTACAATAAATACCTATTTATCCTTTAGGATAATGAATATGAAGATCTCAAGGCATTTAATTTGTTTAAATTCAAATTTATATATATATAATTTTTAAATATTATATTAAATTTAATTTTATTATTAATTTTGTTGTATATATGTATTTGTATCTATGTATGTATAAACTAAAAGCCTAGCGCCGGTCTTCTCTGCGAAGATCGTATGATATGCATTGCCATCTCGTCGCCGTTCATCAAACTTAGCCGCCACTCAGCCCTGCAGTATTTCTCGCTCCTTCCCATCGTGATCGGCATTGGAGTGGCCAGCAACAGCGAAATCCTTTCCACGCCTTCGGATTCTTACACCTCCAGAAAGACCCTCATGCCTTCTCTGATCTACTCCCTGCGGTCCACGGGCGCCGCTGCTTCCTCCGCCGTTCCTTCTCTCCGTGCGGCGATTCGCCGCATGCGGCGGGAGTCTGTGGAACGCGAGCTTGAGGGCTGTCAAATGGTGGCCGGGCTGTGGTGCCACAGCCTTACGGTTCGCCAGATCCAGTGCCTCCGTGGAGCACTGCCGAAATCTGCGAAGTTCATCATCGCCAAGAACACCCTTGTCGGCAAATCTACCGAGGGTACTTCCTGGGAATCCATCCGTTCCTGCGCACGCGGTATGAACGCATGGCTCTTCGTCCGCTCCGAAGACGACGTCTCAGCTGCTCTTAAGGCCTGTCGCGATTTTCAGCGCCAATGGAAGCTCGATCTCAACGATTTCACTGGAGCTGTCTTTCAGGGCCACCTTTATGGGCCTCAGGATTTTGGTGTTCTGGAGGCGACGCCTGCGAAAGCTGACTCCAATGCCTACCTTCTTGGCTCCCTCCAGCTACCCGCAGCCTCACTTATAGGCCTTTTGCAGGCATCTCAGGAGAGTGTTAGTTCTGCTGATGCTGCCATTCCTCCTGATGCTACGGCTGATGTCACAGCAGCTGCTGCTTCTGCAGCTAATTAAATTGCAGTAAGTTTGCCAAGCTGATGGCTTTTTACTTCTGATTTTCGAGTAACGTTTTGAACTCTTTACTTTTTCTTCGTTAAATGACGTGCCAGTGCCGCAATGCCCCGAAAGAGGGAGAAAACAAAGAGATAGAGAAATCTTTAACTATTGGAAATAGTTTGCAATTTCTGCAACTGGTGGGGCAATACTTGGTATTTTTGGAGGAAAGGTGTATTTGACCTTCTTTGAATGCTTCGAGGATAATATGCATTGGAGTCATTTATGATTTACATTTAGGACAATATCTGATGATCTAAGTAGTTTTGAATTTCTGTGTGCATTAGGAACATGTCAAGCATCTGAATGAAGCTCAGCGATATCATTCATGAACGTACTTAATGTGGACAGGCTAGGTGATAATGGGCAAGTTTCCCGAAGGTCATGATTTTGAATTATGAATATAGTCCTCATGTTAAAGTAGGAGGAGTAAGGCTATGTGTACATTGTGGGAGAATTTGGTATGCTGTCAATGAATATACTTATCACTTATATTGGAAAGAAGTACCTGACTGAATGTATGAGTTGTGCAAAATATATAACTTTAATGGAATAAAAACGATTTAATGGTAATGCTGGTGTAATGAATGAAGAGTTTTAAAATTTAACTGATTTAAATTTAGTTAAATAATGCCAATGACTAGCTACTCATGGTAGCATATCAAGTAATGGCTCAATTTCATTAGATTTTGGTATCAAGGATTTAATGGGGATGTTGATGGCTATATGGTTAATGGAATAAGAGTTGCTTAATGTTGATTGATATTTGTTTAATATTTGATGTACTATTTTACAAAGAAGGAAAATAGTGTTTATGTGGTATGGATTTGTGTTTAGGGAATCAAGCTGTAAATGAACAAGTTCTTCTCTTCAGAGAGAAGAATGATTATAAAAAGAGTATTAAATCTATAAAGCATAGTTATATGAACCCATTATTTTCAGAATGCTTTGGAGTGATAACCATGGCATGATGGGGGTGTAAAGAACTACATTATCTCTTTTTTTAAACTTATTTATTTATATTTTTAATATAGCTTAAAGATATTTGTTCATAAAACTCCATGTAGTTGTGCTATTATGTTTTGATTTTTTTTTAAAGATGCAACTATTAAAAAAATAAATTAGGCAAGTCAACTAACAAATTTGACAATTTTTTTAGAATAGGTTTTCTTTTTATTTGCACTTGCTTATTATCTTATGTATAGTGTAGAGGATGGAAATGAGCCTTTAACAAATAAGCTTGCAATATGGGACCCCCTTTATTACATGAAAGAAATTATGGTAATGAATATATGGTGTTTGATTAGATTAGCAAGAAAATATTGATTCATAGAAGTTTTGTCAATTATGCAATCATATAGACATTCACTGACCACCTGGAGCATTGCTTTCATAATGTGTATGTGGCACGAATCTCTTCTACTTTATAGAATCACATTTTAAGGTCCTTAATTGCGTGATGCTTAAAATCTAGTCCTTGTGACTTGCGACCATGAATCAAGCAGTTGATTGGTATAAGTCGTCTTAAACCAAGCCTTAGTTATTTAGTGATGTGATGATGCTAACTTATACCTTTTTATGCTGATTGAAACTTAACCAAAAGAGAAAAGGATATAAAGTTTTTTATGCTGTGCGAGATAAATTGTACGTGCAAGGGTACACAATCGTATTAAGTAATAAATTGAGGGTAGAGTATCAGTCTTCTCAAGGATTGCACACCAAGTATTGAAATTAGATTAATTATCTATTATTTTAACGATGAATAGGATGTCAAGGAAAAATTACAAACTACTCGTAAGTTTACTAAAAAGGCTAACTAACTAGCAAGAACAAGAATTTGTTGGAATGATCTTTAATGCAATTGAGTTTGAGGATTGGGTTTTACCAATGTTGTTTTGTCTAGTTAAGATTTTAATAAAATCAGGAGTTGATTTTAATCAAATTCTGATCATGGTTGTAGTTACCTTTCTCTCAAAAGCCTAGAGTCTTCATTGTTCTCGCAAAACCTACCTACCTCTTGGTGATAACTATTACATGGCTTTGTAATAGTTATCTCTAACCTATGACTCATCATCATGGCATTTTGTCCACAACGAGTCTATTTTTCACCTTTTGATTTCAAAGGGATCTCTTAATCTTTTGAAATGATGGTTGGTTAATTCAATATGTGTTAATTAAGAAGAACAAAACTCCAACATTTATTAAAATCAAAACAAACACAAGTACAACATGGCTACACCCAATTCTTAGAAATGAGAGTTTCGATCATGATGAAATAAGAAAAAAAATAATGGATTGATTTACGAACATATATACAATAAATAAGAGGGAGGAAGAAAGGAAAAACTTGGGGGAAGCATGCAAGAACACCTTCTTCATTGCCTTATTTCCTTACTTGCAAAATGTCCCTAATGGCTCCTCCAAAAACTTGAAGAAACCTCCACAAAAATTCTTTTTGGATTCCCGAAGAACATGAGAAAACTTCTAGAATATTGACTGGAAAAATTTCCAAATTTGTCTTTATGACTTGCTTAAATAGTTTTGCTTTAAATCTCCTTAAAAATGCAATAAATTCATGAAGATCTAGGGCAATTAGTAGAATCACTAGATCGGTGCCTAGACATTGTGCTCTTTATTTTGCACGTGTTGAAACTTTTTGGTTTGTTGGTTAGGCTTTCAGAAGCCTAGGCGTGGGGCTCTTTGTGCACCTAGAATCGGATTTTGGTGCTTAGGTACTAGGTGTTGTCGCCTAGGCATCAATTTCTCTGTCCGGTTCTTGCAGCTAGGTGCCTGGGTGTCTAGTGTCTAGTGCCTAGGCACCAACCTAGGCACTTAGGGTCTAGGTTAAGCTCCATCACTTAAGATCTAGGCTAATCTTTAAGCATCAAATGTGCTCTGAATCACGTTGTATGCTCCCAAATAAGTTTTTAATGATTCTTCACATGATTTTGTACATTAATGATGGAATTTTCTTTGTACATTGAGGACCTACACAAATTCAAAATTGATGAAGTGCTGCGAAATTCTTAAAAGCATGCAAATGCTTGTGGTAAATTCACAGTTTATGGCAGAAAAAATCATGTAAATTTGACAGTTATCAAACTCTCCCATAATTAGACATGTGCTCGTACTCAGCGAACTCAAAGACATAATAAATAGATAACAATGAAAATATTGCAAGGTAAAATTTTTGTTTGTTTCTAAAAATACTATGTTGTGAAATTATATTGGTTATTTATTTACAATATATTATCCATCAACCTCAATTTATTTTTACAACTTTCTTCAATTAATTATAGTTTAAAACACTCCACTGAACTATATGTCATACATTAACATGTCTGGTATCATAATAGATTGATGCATATTTGCTATAGACTTAAAACAAATTTTACAAAATCAACTTTATCACTAAGTATACAACCTATCAATAAGACTAATTTGATTCTCACATTCATTCTTTGAAGTCTGGTGTTGTTGAGGTGAGAGAGTGAGGAGTCACTGATAGGAGCTGCTGAGTGAAGGAGAAAAGCGAAGGTCTAGTGCCGTTTTATGGGCGGGACCAACACTGAAGGAGGAGAGGCGGGTTTTGCATGCTTGAGGAGGAAGACCATCCGGCTTGGGTGGCCACATGAGTATGGAAAGCATTGGCCTGAGCTAGGAGAGTGAGTTCAGGAAGGTGTGGATAGGCTGGCGATTAAGTTAAGATGAGTAGATTGTAGCGATGAGATGGTTGGGAGTTGTGTTGACATTAGAGACCGCATGAGTGAGGACACAAAAATGTGTAAGGATGGGGTGAGCTGTTGTGTGCGCATTTGACAGAGTGGAAAAAAGTGTGAGGTGGGATTGAGTGGAGTACGAACAAGGATTTCGGGTGTGGGCCGAAGGGAAAAGAGGTATGGTGTAGACCTCAAGCTATGGGGTCATTTGCTAACTGAGAGGATGGGGCAAACGAGTAGAAGAGATCATGTGGCATGGGATCGTTCGACTGGAGGGCAATGTCGGGCTTTTTTCTTTCCTTTTTTTGGTTTAGTATATGGGTCAATAGATGTTAGCAGAAACTGTTACAAAATTAATGAATGTTTTCCCTTATAAAATTAAATTTTGTTCATTAAATCGTGTAGAAATAACTGTTCCATATTATGTAGCAATAGGCAAGATAATTTTAGTGGAGCACTCCCATTCACTCGTATGTAAATCTCATTAGGCAAGGCAATTTGTATGACTATGGCTATGTTGATCTTTTTTTAGGTAGAAGATCTCTCTATATCATTCAGTGGTTGTGCTGACAAATGGCTAGTGATGAAGAAACCTTGGACAGAAGTAGAGAAGACAGCTATGGAAGTTAACGACACAAAAGTTGTGGATGAGTTGTGGTGATAACAGGTGAGGAAAGACAATGAACAAATTGGTTGATTTGCAAGCTCTGTTTGCAATCAAGGTTGAGGGTGCAAGGTGGGATGCATTGTGATTGGGAGCAAGTGAGTGGTTTACATTGCTACACGTGGGGTTCAGGTATTTGTGAGAAGTTGTGTTGGGATAGAGAACCGAGGAAAAAGGTAGGATGAGAATAGTTGAGGTATCATTGTAGTAGAGTGTTGAACAAGTTGGGGCACTTTGTGTGATTATGATCGGAGGGATTGCTGTTTCAAAGAGCGTGTTTTGGTGGCTTTTTCAGACACAGGATGGGCTTGATTGGGTGACGGACCATGTTAAGGATTTGGGGATTGGTTGACTCGGATATACAATGAGTGCATGAGTTTTCAAGTTGTAGAGTTACTTATGGGATTCCTTAGTATGGTTTTGATTGAAAGGTGGGAACAATGAACTAGAAGACTTAAAAATAATCATATATATAAATTTTTGATATGAGAGGAGAAAGAACTTTATGCACAAACATTCAAATTTTAACTTATTTTGGAAGTCAAAATCTAATAAAATATTTGAATTTAAAAAAAGAGAAATTTGACCATAAATAGTCATGGATCTAAAGACTTGAAAAAAAGTGTTTAGTTCGGTTCATTCATAGGTTGATTTAACTTGCAATTGTTCTATAGCCACTTGGGCTTTTGTGGGATGATTTGATCTGTTTCATGGTCTTTACTGCCTGATTTGGGTACTATCTTTTGACCTTTTTGGCATCTTTAATCTTCTTATCAATACATTTTTGAGATCGAGAAATGCAGCGGGCTTTTAGTCATCCTATGTATGCTTTTTTGTCCTGCTGAGAAATTTCTCATCCTCTTTGTTTCTCCAATTTCTCTCTTAGCTGTTGATGATTTTATGCTCCTTTCTTCCTTTAGTTGCTTGCAGTTTCATTAATATTTTTTTTTTTAAATGAGATTATGTTGCAATGCAAATAATGGTTGTGTTTCTCTTTTCGTTTTTATTAAAGGTATGTCACTTTGAGGGTTTATATTGGTATGGAGAGGCAGTAATGAAAAAGCTTCATGTTGAAGTTATATGTGTGCAACCACACAAAGCAGACCTGATCCCATCGAACTCCAGCTAGTGCTTGGCGAGAGCAGTATTAGGATAGTTGACCTCCCGGGAAGTCCTCGTGTTGCACTCCTTAAAAAAGAAAGGAAAAAAAAAAAATGTTGAAGTTATGTGATATTTTATAATCATTTTTTTATTGTTGTAGTACTATTAATTTATTATTCATATTTTTGGTTTTTTTTTTTTTTTTTTAAACATACTGTGTGCTTTCCCCTGCACCATGCATTTGCGGTTCCTAAGGACACCTGTGTCCATTTTCCTTCAACAAGTAGAGTTGGATTAAATTAAACAGTTGGAGGTTAGGGGGTAGTTGGGAGTGACAATTAATATCCATAATGGCTGCTCCATCTTGTTGTTAAGAGCTTTGAGGGGAGCTTCATTTTGGGCCCATTGAAGTATTATGAAGTTAGATAACAATTAGGTGGATCTGCCATATCTTTCTAGGAAGAATTTTGAGCATGATGGGGAATACCTTAAGGGTAGCTGATGTTTTAATAAAATAAGGAGATGTTTGTCATAGAGTTGGGGATTGGACCTTGACAATCTAACATGCCAATAGTTTTTTTTTTTTTTTTTTTTTTTTTTTTTTTTTGTGGAAGATTTACATACATAACCACACAATTTTTATAACTTTACATATATACCACCTAAAACTTAAAATTTACATATATAAAATACTTTTCCTATGCATAAAATGTGCATTTCACTTTAAAAAGATTGGTGATAGTTATATTATCGATGTGATATTAGAGATTTAGGTGTTGTTTATGTATGTATTCAAATTTGGGTGTCAGATATATAAAATTATATAAGAATAATATGGTATGTATGTAAATTTATGCTTTGTGTTCTATGAAAACTCTCTGCCAGCTTTGTGAATGCTAATTTTCTAAAATCATCTTGATTTTATTTTTTTTTACTTCATGCAATTAAACTGTAAAGAGTTTCTATTATGAACAGTATGCATGGATATTATTTTAAAATTATGTACTTGAACTTCCACCAGATTATTTGCTGTATTAACTATATTTATCTCTTTCTTTATTTATTTTAAGCATTGCATTCAATGAATCTTAATTGTTTTGTCATAAGATTTCATCATGTTTTATTGTATTATTCTATGTTTCTGATTTTAATTTAGTATACTTGTTTTTTTTTTTTTTACTGCTATATATCTTTCTGATGCAGTTCCTATCAGACATTAATTAAATCCTTGCAGTATTTCAACCATATTTTATTGGTAATTATGATTATGTTTCAGGGAAAGAAAATATTTTTTATTTTAAAATTTTATCTTAGTTATTGTAATTGAGAGGTGCCTGTATGAGGTTGTTTGGGATAATTTTATTGTGTTTTTTATTTTTATTATATTTTTTAATGTGTTTTTGTTGTATTTTTATTTATTATTTTTAAAAAATAATAGTAATAATTAAATATATTTTATTTTAAGATAAAATATAAATAAAAAATAAAAGTGAACCCAAACGAGTCTTAGAAAGTGCCAATAAAAAAATAAAATCTTATCAATTTTTATCTTCTTAAATTTTAGTGAAAAAAAAATTAAAAAAAAAATAATTGCTCACTTTTTTTGACTCATATTTTATTCTAAAAATTTCAAAAAAAAAAATCATCAATTAAAGAAAAGATAATACTTTCATGCTTAATTTTTTAAAACTTTATTTTAATTTCAGTTTCTTTATTAATCTTCATTTGCTTCTCATTTTCTCCTTTTCCATTGCTTTATTAATCTACCGACCTCTGTTTTACGTTATTGGATGTATTAAGTACAGAAGACTTTTGTCTTGTTTTGAGTGTAGGGAGTCTTTTGCAGCAGCGGGTAGGAGTTGTTGCCCAAATCCCACCCTCTTCTTTCTTAAACCTAATTAATAATTTTATTTGAGCTAATTTAATTTATATATTAACTAAAAATTATTTTGATTTGAAATACTCAAAAGACTTAGCTTTATTTTGAAGGAAAAAAAAGGGATTTATATAAATATAAAATAAATATTAAAATCTTATAATTATTAATATGATTTTTTGAAGTTTTAAATGGTATAGAAAGTATTATTATTATTAATTTACCTAAAATAATGTATCTCTTTTCATAGATATGTTTTGATATTATATAATTATATATAAAAATAGTGTTATTAGATCTGTGAATGTATGAGAATTCAGTGATCTCAATTAAATGAAGAATCAATTAAACATTATATTAAATGTAACAGGTAAATTATTATTTTTTTAACATAAATTTATGTAAAATTTATAATTTATAATATATTATGATTTTTTACATAAGAATATATGAAAATTCTTATACATTCACAATAGATTGCAGATAATCATTTTTTATAATATTATATTTTTAAATAATATGATAATATCGAGGTATTTATCATCCAAATTTTAAAAAAAAAATCAAAGGTTTATAAAAAAAAATTTAAATAATAATAAATTAATATAAATAAAAATTTAAATTTTAGATCGTGGTCATAAGTGGTCGGAAGATGATAAAAAAAAAAAAGTAAAATAATGAATTTAAATAATATAGGATTTATTTATATACCTAAATATCTCTTCATAATGCTTAAAATTATCGTTATCATTTACAAGCCGTCAAAACATATCATTTATAGGTCAGCTGCCATTCTCATAATCCAATATTATTCTGCCAGCTGTTCTTTTGTTTTTATTAATTAATCACGTTTAGTAGATTAATCTCGCATTTTGTAAACTCCCGTTGGCCGAACGGTCCACTATTCGTGCGGGTCCCACCAACTTTTCCGTTGGCGCGCAAACGGTAGCGGACAATGTACTGTTCATACGATGCAGTGATCGAAACACAGAACGGGGAAATCAGCCAAACATGTTATAACACGTGTCAAATGTTAATTGCTGAGATGACGTGTCAGTCTGTATCGGAATTTTGATAGAATGTTTTGCTGCCTACGTTGTATGCGATCAGGTAAGCCGAATTCGTGGCCCGACCCACTACTCCATCACCGTAGCCCACGAACCCATTACCGCAACTTAAAAGTCCCAACGCTCTCCTCTTCCCTCTTCCGTAGCGCCGGCGAGGAAAATAAAAGAAGCTCCTTTTGTCTCCTTCCTCGTCGCCGGAAACGAAAAGAGAAACCATGGGAACTTTCGCATTATGCTATCTTCTCCTACTCTCTGCTGCCTCCTTCCTCGCCGCCGGTAATGCAAAATCGTTTATAAAGCTCCTTCCTTTCTTAAAGGAGCCGAAGTTTTCTTCTAAAGTTTGTTTTTTTTTGTCTTTGTCGTTCTTAGCAGAGGCCGGGTACGTCGGAGTTAACTACGGCCGAGTGGCGAACAACCTGCCTCCGCCAACAAAGGTAGTCGAGCTACTAAAATCTCATGGAATTACTCAGGTGAAGCTGTACGACGCCGACGCATCCGTACTCAAAGCTCTCGCCGGCACCGGCATCAGCGCGGTGGTCACACTCCCCAACGAACAGCTCGCCGCAGCTGCCTCTCGCCCGTCCTTCGCCCTCTCTTGGATTCAACACAACGTCGCTGCCTTCCACCCTTCCACCACCATTCGCGCCATCGCTGTCGGCAATGAAGTCTTCGTCGACCCACGTAACCTCACCGCCTTTCTCGTACCCGCCATGCGCAACCTCCATTCCGCTCTTGCCCGCCTCCACCTTGACACTGCCATCAAACTCTCCTCCCCCATCGCCCTCACCGCACTGCAATCCTCCTACCCTTCTTCCGCTGGATCCTTCCGTCCCGACCTCGCTAACTCTGTCATCCGCCCCATGCTCGATCTCCTCCGCCAAACCAACTCCTTTTTGACGGTGAACGCCTACCCTTTCTTTGCCTACGAGGCTAATTCCGACGTCATCTCGCTCGACTACGCTCTATTCCGTCCAAACCCCGGCGTTGTCGACGCCGGCAACGGATTAAAGTACTATAGCCTATACGACGCACAAATCGACGCTGTCTACGCGGCAATGTCACAGCTCAAATACGACGACATCCCAATAGTCGTCTCCGAAACAGGATGGCCGTCGAAGGGAGATTCCAAAGAGATTGGCGCCAGCGCTGCCAATGCAGCTGCTTACAATGGAAATCTCGTTCGCCGAGTCCTTACCGGTAATGCCAGAACTCCGTTGCGACCCAAGGCTGACGTTGATGTTTACCTATTTGCTCTCTTCAACGAGAACCAGAAGACAGGGCCGACGTCGGAGAGAAACTATGGGTTGTTCTACCCGAATGAAGAGAAGGTGTACGACATTGATCTTTCGTTGAATGAAGGAGGGGTGACATGGGAAGAAGAGCGGGGAAATGGAAGCAGTAGAAACGGCAGTAATGGGATGCCGGAAGGGAAGACTGGCGAGAAATGGTGCGTGTCGAATGCGGCGGTGGGGCGGGTGAGGTTGCAGGCGGCGCTTGACTATGCCTGCGGGGAAGGAGGAGCGGATTGCACTGCCATTCAGCCGGGAGCGGATTGCTACAGTCCGAACACGGTGGAAGCTCATTCGACTTTTGCCTTCAACAGTTATTATCAGAAGATGGGGAGAGCTGCCGAATCTTGCGACTTCGCCGGCGCCGCCTACGTCGTCTCCCAGCCGCCAAGTAAGTTCCTCGTTCTGCCATTCTCGATCTATAATTGAACGGCTGTGATTGATTTGTCCGTTGAGGAATGGAACGGCGTGATTGAGGGAATCTTTTTTCAATCACGGTCAGATTACTCGCGGAACGATGCGATGTGACTCGTCCTGTTTCTCCCACTTTCGTGTCGCTTTTGCTCTTATTTATGGCGGGTGTTTTTTTTTCATTAAATCCCGACAATCGGACAAATTTGCATTCCTACCCTACGGTCACATTTCTTACAAATTTTTTTTGTCATCTTGAAATTAGATCTATTTAATTTAATATTCAATCATGAAAAAAAAAAGCTCTTTCACTAAAAATTTCTTGCCTTTTGAACTAAAATTATAAATTTGTAAGTGTAAATTAATCTAGAAATGATTTAGTTCCACATTATCTGATAATTTGCAGTTTTTTACCCCTATGACCTAATTCTTGTGACATACTCACCGTCTCTTAGCTCGATTGGTGTGAGAGCTTCAATTCCTCAGCTTTTGATTTTTTGAACGATGTGATGAAAAGGAGTGAGGCAGATATAATGTGATGAATGTAAGCCCAGCCCGTGGGATTAGTAACTACATCTTCACCTATTATAAAAAAAATAAAAATAAAAAATTCTTCTTACACTTGTATTTTGTCATCTCAAAGCACTATTCTTGATATTTGACATCTGTCTAATTTAATATTTAATTATGCAATAAAATAAAAAAATTCTCCGATTAAAATTGCTCGTAAATATATATATATATATATATTGATTTTTAGTTAGTTTTTATTGCTTGAGCTTTTAACGTTGAAGTTGTCACATGGTCTGCAATAAATAAATGTTGTTGTTTTTTATATTGTGGGGTCAAGAATATGCTAAAAGTGTTATTAATTTCTTTGCTTTTGAGTAAAAAAAAAAACATTTATTTACTTGATATATGCGTGAATTTCTTCGTTCATCTTGGCCGTCCATTATCGTACCTGAGATCTAACACAGATCTTAATAATTTTGCAGAGGTGGGGAAGTGCTCGCTGCCATCTGGCGCTTAGAGATCGCCGGCGGCGGCAGAAGTTGGCCGGAGAAGATGATGATGAGAGAATGCGAGAGGAGAACTGTGGATCTCTCTACTCCTTCATATTTTCTGCCAATATTATATATATATATATATATATTGGGTCTTTAATATAAATAGCATTTCTTTTTTTATTTTAATATTTTTATCAATATTTAAATAGTTAGTCATGCTTTCGGAATGAGACCGTGTCCTTAGTGTTGCTCATGGTTTTATTTTATATAAATTTTTTTTTAGTTAAATCTAGTCTTCTCTTCTGTACAATTAGTAGTAAGTTATTATTAAAATTAATTTGGTGGGAGAGAATTTTTTAATTAGATATAGTTTTAGTATGGTTTTTTTTTTGTTAGGAAGGAATCTCTTATGTGACTAATGTGGATTTAGCACATGCACATGCAGTGGTTGAATGGGATAAATTAAAATTTAACCTAAATTATGGGCATTGGCATATGGACAAAGATTATAGAGTTTAGAGATTATATGATAATTACAATTTTTTATTATGTAAAGAACAGATTTAATAAGTTATCGAGTCAAATCAAATTTAGCTCGAACTTGAGCTCAAAAATTTTTTGAGTTTATTTATGAACTCAAGTTTGAGCTTATTTATGAACTCGAGCTCGAGCTTACGAACTCGTTAATAAGCCAAACTTGAGTCAACTCACGAGCTGAGTCGACTCATTTATATCCCTCCTCCTAGAAAGAAAAATAATGATATTTTTCTTTATTTGCTTAGAAATAAAATTTTTTTTGTCGGAATTGTTTTAATGTTAATATTTATTCTGCATACGGCCTTTATGCGAACGTTTAATAAAAGAATATATTTTTTTGGAATTATGATATTATTTTTCTTCTTGGAAATTAAAATTTGAGAAATTTTAGGTAAGGCGTAACAATCAAAATTTAATCATGATGAGCATTCAATTGAATTATATATTTTTAAAGTAAAATTATAAAATTATTGTGATAAAAACAAATCAGGATATTTCAAGTATTTTCCTTAAAATTATAGTGCTGGATGTTCTTGTTTTAGAGTAATTTTGTTTAGTATGACAAATTTAAAGAATAAATTAAGTGAATTAATTATAAATAGATTTAGAGATACGCAATAATGGTGTAAGAAAATAAGAATAGAAATAGGTAAAGATAATATTAACAAATACTATTCTTTTTTTTTTGTGGAATGCTAAGCGAATGAAAAATATTAAGAAAATTTATATAGCATATAATATTTATGCATGCTGAGTTTGATATTTACAAATATAATATTTTTTCTAATATTTAAAAGATATATTTCCTTTAAAAAAATTAATAAAGATGTTATTTTTATATAATATTAAAATTTTAAATGATATATATAAATATATAAAAATTATATGCTATATATATAAATGACTCCAATATTATCCATAAAATTACCCTTCAATAGTTAGAATCATCATTGCTTAATGATAGAGATTATTAAATTTTTAATGAATAAAAAGTGCATCTTAAAATTACATTAAGGATCTTAAAACACGTCTAAGACGAGGAAGACGATACATGAAAGTGAGCCGTTGTAGTTGTTAGTAACTTCAAATGAAACGTGAGATTTATTCAAATAGTCCTTTATACTCGCCTTAGTAGTCATAGTAAGTAGATTTTGAAACCCACTATCTCTTAGCTCGGTTGGTGGGCGAACGTGACTGAAAATCTCCTAGCTCGTGTTCAATTCCTCTTCAAGACGGAGGCATCTAACTGAAAGTAAGTGAGGACCTGATACATATGGGTGATGAATATAGCGCTCAACCCCCATTCGATTAGTCACAATAACATCACCACTCATAAGATGGGTACGGTGTTAGGTAGATACCCATTGCAAAAAAAAAAAAGATTTTGAATATTCTCATGAAGTGGCACAAGCATAATATAAATAAGCAAATGTAATTTATGCCTTTAAAAATTAAAGCCTAAAAGCTAAACTTTATTTAATTACAAAAACTCTTTTCTTCAAACGAGGTAGCTATCAAAACAATGAGTATGGACTTTTTTTCTTTTTCTTTTTTTTTTTTGAAAAATCCTTTATTGCTAAAACTCAATTCATTATGCTAGTTGTGGTTCTTTTACAAATTAATCTCACTATTTATCCCCAAATCCCATCATCACTGGCCCCTAATTTCCTCTCTCTTGAAAGGATGTGTATGGAGCAGATGTTGTTATCTGAAAAATAATGATGAAACTACTAAAAAAAAAAACTGTTGTTTAAAAAATTGTAATATGCATCATAATTTTTTTAAAAATTTTGATCATAGCTTTCTGATAGTCACCGCACTCGCACAATTCAAGTTAAAAAATACAACTTATTCACTATAGATTCTCTAAAATATAGCTAGAATGCATTTTTCAAATTTCATTGTGGTGAATTTTCACACTGTATTGTACCGCATCAATACTGCTGCTCCAAATGCACCCTAAGTCTTCAACTTATATATATATATATATATATATGCTTGCCACCTGAATAACACCCCTTATGCTTAAAATAAAAATAAAAATAAAAAGCTTCTGTTCTTTTACTTCAGAAGATCTCATTTTCACTCTCTACCAGAAGAACACTATTACTAGGAAACATCTAATGAGCCAAAATTGGACCTCGACTGAAATCTCTTTCTCGCAAAATTGTTGGCCTATAAAAGAAGCAATCTCTTATTCTTCAGCAGATCGATTCCAACCCTTAAGATTATCGCTTAATTCTTAAAGTTAAATTGATTGGAGATGAACTGATTAATTCTTAGTGTCATCCTTAATTCTTAGTGTCAAAAAAACATTGCTTTTCGCATCTTTAATATGTAGATATTCTTCCCATATTTGAATAAGCTTCAATTTTCAAAATCTTAGTGTCATCCTTAGTGTCAATCTTACTGTGATGTGGCTCCATTTTTTTTTCTCATTTTAGAATTTATATAAATTCTATTGTTCTTCATTTGAATTTATTTATTTTATTCTGAGTTTGATCAAATTTTCAAAAATACTCTTCTCCCATCAAAAATCTTAATTTAGAAGGCTTCTCGCACCCTGAGCTGAGCCTCCTGCTTTGATTCTTTTTCAAGTTCATTATATTATGTAAAATATTTTGGCCTAATAATTAGAAGTTTAGGCTTTTAATTAAAAAAATCTTAAGTTCAAATTCTTGTATAAGAATCATGTGTATAAATTTAGATTAAATTCAATCAAATATTTCAAAAAAAAATTTATTATTTTTTGCTAATTCTAATTTTTAATATTTTTATTTTTTTTGCCTTAGTTTTGGCTTTTTACTCTATTATTTTCTCTGATTTATTTTTCTCTTTTATTTACTAATGTTGTAAAATTTATTTTTTATGAACCTTTCAGCTGCAATTTTTTATGATTTATATAATCAGATCAATAAACTAAGAAGGTGTTTTGGGATCAATTTTATTTTCTATTTTATTTTATATTATTTTTAAAAATATATTTATTTAGAATGTTTTTTATGTAAATTTATTTTTTGTTCTAAAAAAAAGTTTTTAAAAATAGTCAAAACATCTAAAAGATATTTTGAGTATTTTTAAAAATAACAAATACAATCAAATAAATTTATTTTTAAACAAAATATAAATAAAAATAAATAAATATATAAAATAAAAAATAAAAATGATCTCAACCAGCCCCTAAATTTTTTCCAAAAAAATCCCACATTACAATAAAATGAATAAAAAATTTTATTTTAATTACTAACAAATTAAAATAATATAATTTTTATTAACTTTCTACTTTAAAAATATTAACAAGCAATGGCATATTAATAAAATCAAGCATATATTTTAAAACTACCATATAGTATTTAATATTTAAATAATAATTTAAAAGAGTTATGGTCCACACATAGTTTATGAGAGATTTGAAGAAACATCTTGAGCTATAGAGTTGATGGTAGACTTCCCAAGTGATCAGTAGAAATACGATTTAATGACCCACCGTCTCTTAGCTCGGTTGATGGGCGAGTGCGGCTGAAAACTTCCTAACTCGTGTTCGATTCCTCTCTAGGACGGAGAGGTCTAATAGAAAGCAAGTGAAGATCTGACATATATAAGTGATGAATGTAGCGCTAGGCCTCCGTAAAATTAATGATAATAATATTCATACTCATAAAATAAAGAGTATGCTTTTTTCAGTTTTTTGGATACCCATTCCGAAAAGAAATACGATTTAATGTGTTAGCGTGTGTGCCCGTGCTCCGACAGCTGCATACACCTGTTTAATAAACTATATAATAAAGTAAAATCTACCAATTAATATAGAAATATAGAATTAATGCTTAATAAATAATCATCAAAAATAGCCTTCCCTTACCTCGACGGAAACGGTACGGAGGAGATGACGGGGCGTCACCACGGGCTGACACTCACCGAACAATGACGATGACGGCGGCGACATCGACGGATAAATTTCAGAGCGAACACATGACCCATCTCTCGGCTGCAATTGAGAGAACGACGTTTAGTCAAACAGGGGAACCATTTAATGAAAATTCTAGATCGTATCAGTTGATAATCAGTGAGTTAATGTTAATTGATCATTCAAGCTGTTGTGCCCAATTTTTTTTTTGGAGGAAGTTTGAGAGCGGACGGAGCGCAATTTTCTTGATTTTTTGCAGTAATTTATATCAACTTTACCAATTAAATTAGTTGGCATCCACTTAATCCAAGTTCTCATTCTCTGACAATCTGGAATCATAGCCATCAATGGCTACAATAAAGCACTATGTACAACGTATGAAGGATTTGGCCAGTTCCGCCCTCTTCTCGATTTCTCATTACAATAAAAGAAATCGGTAAAGGAAACAAAATCGAAGAGTCGGATCAGGAGAGATGCCGCCGGAGGTGAAGAGTGGCGCGGGAAGGGCTTATGTTTTTTAAATATCAACAAAACTGCTTCGAAATCTTAACACCATTCCTTCATAGATCGTTAGCCGTCGACATCTTGGAAAGCCGACTTGGCCGTGGCTGGAAGTCTGCCCGCCGTCGCTGATGGTGCGAGGAAGGGCGGATTAGCGCAGCGAGGGCCCTTTTAACCAAATCGCCCTCAACTGTGCCGATCCGGACAAGCGAGTTTGTCATCGCAGATCGACGGGCGTTGAGACGATTGGACGGCGATGATACCGATGCTGCAGCTTGTTGATAATTGAGACCCTTGTGGAGGCTGCAGCGGAAGGATCCCGGATGAGTGCTCGGCGAGCAGATGCAGGCCCTGCGGCAGACAGAGGAAGACATATGAGGGCGGATGATCGGATCACGGCTGGAAATAGTGGAGATGGAGCGGCCGGGTGAAGTGGGTCGGTCAATAGTGAATCGAACGGAGGGAACAGTTAGGGAGGATCCGAAGATGCTTACGCGAGTAGGGGAGACGGAGCGGGGGAAGTTGTTAGACAAGCGGACAGGTGAGGATGAAGATGAGGTGGCAAAAGAGGGTGGCGTTTCCGGTGAAGAGAACGCAGAAGTGTAGTAACGGTTGGAGAGAGAGATGGATTGCTGGAAGCCACTTGTCATCGGTAGCACCGGCGCACTGGATCTGGATTTGGATGAGGCGGACATATTGTTAGTATGAAGTTCCAAGAGAGAATAAAAAATAGAAGAGAGGGATAGGAGAGTGAAGAAGAGAAGCTTATCGTCTCTTTGATTTCGCAAACCTATTTTGCCTCCGGCGTCGTATTTATAAACGAATTAGGGCTAAGACGCGGTGGCGGGATCGGTAAATAAGGAGAAGACCGCGGGTACTTACAACGAGGGGCAGTAAATGTACGTGAGAGCGCTATGGGCCCCATTTGTTTTTTTTATTTATTTATAGATTTTGCCATTGGAGCCATTGCCTTTAATTTTTTGAAAAAAATAATGATGAACATAGAGAATTGCTATCTAAAAAATAATGATAAATAATATAATTTTTGATTTTATAAAAATAAAATCTTAATTTTCTAATAGATATTTTAGAGTTATAAGTGAGTAAAGTCAAGTTGGCTCATGAGCCAACTCAAGTTCAGCTCTTTAATGAGCTAGGCTTTACTCGGAAGAGCTTTTTTTTAATATGTTTTGCTTTTGAGAGCCTGAATTTTTAATTTTGATACCCGTTTGAATAGTGTGTTTTTTGAAACTGAGTTTTAGTTCTATCTCACTGAAAGCTCCGTTTTAGTCCCTTTTGTAAAAAGCAAAAGACAAATAGATTTTCAGGGAGCACTTTTATACCAGCTTTTCAGGAATCCAAAAAACCTTAGCCAAACGAAGCCTAAGAGCCAAGCTTATCGAGCTACGAGCTCGAGTTCGAGCCTAATTTGACTCAGTTAGGTAACTTATTGAGTCAGCTCTTTTATATAATGATGTACTATAAATTTAAAATATAATTTCTAAATTATAGTAAAATTTTTTTAACTTCATCTTTATCCCATAGTTACTCCAAATATAATTTTAATAATAAATTATTATATATAATATATATGTAAATTTTAAATTTTAAATTGATAGTCTAAATTCTAAATTATTAGATTAAAATTGCTTGTATCAACTCTTTATTCTTAAATCTAATAATAGAAATGATATTATTTTTTTTCTGATTGAAACATTTTTTTTAACCCAATGTATCTCGAGCAAAATATTATTAATATTATAAACAGATAAGGTTCAAATACTTTTATAATGCATTAATAATTAATAAGACTTTTATACTATATTTAAATTAATATATATGTATAAATATATTAAATATATTATAATCTGATAAAAATATTTTTGCATAATATTTTTATGATGATATATATTAAAAAAATTAGTTGAAGAATTATATTTTTTTTCCTATTTTATTTTACCGACGCCAATGACTATTTTTTGTGTAATATATTAATAATAACATTTTTAATACATAAAATATATTATAAATTAAAAAAAATACAATTCATAATTTGCGAATCGTGGATACGAATATTGTATCAATAGAAGAATATATTTCCCGGTTATAATTTTATAATTGAATTCTCAACCCTGGATAAATTTTCATTTTTACATTAAGGCCCTTAAGGTCCTTAATAAAGGGCTCTCTTTTGAGAAAATGGCTGGAATATATAAAAATTAATTTTCACGTTAAGACTCCATTATGTCTGCCATAATTCCTTTTCTTGGAGAGAGAGAAAGAGAAAAAAGAAACGGTCTTTGCTCAGCGGTCGCCAATGACTTATCTAACGGCGCGAAGACACGTGTCGTTGAATAATTGGCTTTTTCTTCTCAATTATTCGGCCGGCACACTAATTATTGAGTTGAACATGAACGTTTTTTTTTGTTTTTTCTCTTAATGAAGTTGACTCTTCACAATGAAGTTGGCTCAAGACAATGAAAATTTGAATGAGATAGATTGAGGGGTTATTTGGTTGCCTGTATTTGAAATATAGTGCATTTCAAATATATGCTTTTGAATATTTCAAACGTTTGGTTGCAAGTAAAGTAAAATTCTAGTATAATGTAATGCATTTCAAATACACTAGAAAATGCTAGTTTGCGTGTATTTGAAATTCACTAGATTTGAGGAAATTCTAAATACACTGGCCAATATAAAGTGATCGAGGTTGGCTAGCCGCCGCCGCCGGTGTACCGCCAGCCAATGCCAAAATCTTGATTTTTTTACGATTTTGTCAACCAAACAAAAAAAATAAAGTCATGAATTTTAAACCTCTCAATCAAACAACTATAAAGTAATCCTTTTACATCAATTCATTTTACACGATTCCAAATACAAAACCAAACAAATTCTAAAATTTTGTGAGTTTTTCAACTGATAATTGTTAATCGAGTGGTGAATTTTATGAGTGAATCAAAGAGATCCTTAAAAATTGACTCTTTTTGAGTGACTGAGTTTTGATAGTGCGAGTTCATGAGTTTCTCGAATAAGTTCGTAGCTCTTTATTGATAAATTATATAGAAAATGATTACTTCTACAAAATTTCATGCTCGATTCCAAATTTAGTAGTTCTTTGATGATGATTGTTTATAATTACTATTATTATTTTGATATTATCTTGTTAAGTACTTTCTAAAATAAAATATTAATAGGCACATAAATCTCAAGATGTAGAATCACAACTCTAGAAATATGTAAATCTCAAGATGTAGAATCACATAAATCTTTTTAGACATATCATCATACAATTAATACTGATATGGCTCTCAAAATACCACTAGTCAAAGCACAAATCTTGATGTAAAACCGATATGATTTTGAGTCAATACCGATCGAGATCAAGACTTGAAATATCATCAAATCTTTGGGACATCAATTAAATCCCAAAACAACTCTCAAATATAGAGTGTGTATAGTCAAATCGAAGCCTCGACGAGGATCTAACGAGCCTAAGATCTCATAATTCTCGACTTCATTTGGGCATCCAAATGCTCAAAATATATCAAATGATCAAAGGAATCATCTGAGCCGTCCGATCAAGAGTGGTACCGCTTTACATGAATTTACAAGAATGCCCTTCCTCCCATCTATAAATAGGCCTTCATTCCTCACATGAGGGGGGCCAAGCTAAGCTAAGTGAAGTGGGGCCAAGTGAAGAAGAAGAGGAGCTGAAGCAAGGAAGAAGAGGAGGAACCGCCGACGGGTCACCACCACGGCCACCGTTGCCGATCCTGCCACACCGCCAAGCAAGGAAGAAAAGGAAGAGTCCAAGCAAGGAAGAAGAGGAAGAGTCCGAGCAAGGAAGCAGAAGAAGAGTCCAAACAAGGAAGAAGAGGAAGAGTCCGAGCAAGGAAGAAGTGGAAGAGTCCGAACAAGGAAGAAGAGGAAGAGTCCGAACAAGGAAGAAGAGGAAGAGTCCGAGCAAGGAAGAAGCGGAAGAGTCCGAGCAAGAAAGAAACAGAAGAGTCCGAGCAAGGAAGAAGAGGAAGAATCCAAACAAGGAAGAAGAGGAAAAGCCTAAGCGAGGAGGAAGAGAGAGCTCAAGCAAGATCCTCAAGATCGCACCAAAGAAGATCGCACTCGCTCAGGCCATCAACCACCGCCACCGCCACCGCCACTAATTGTACCAGTATTCCCACCGAGTTACCCCGCATCTCCACCAATTTTGTAATCCTGTTATCAGGAAGACTTTGTACTATGAAACAGATACATAGTGGAAGCTTTTATCAAGCTCGTGGTTTTTCCCTCTTTTCGAGGTTTTCCACGTTAAAATTGAGTGTCTCTTGCTTTTAATTACGTGTGTGTCTGGACTTCACAACAAGGCTAAGGCGAACTTTCACTCTACCGCTGACGGTTTTCAAGACGCATAGCGGCCGTCGTGGATGTTGATTCCCATTATTTCATCTTGTATGGCAATCAAGTTTTCCAACAAGATCAAAACCACCATCGGTGGAGCATAAGCTTTTAAAGAACGCGAAGAATAAAGATTCATCAAACTTTGTTCCTTGATCACGGAACGGGGCAACTCTTAATCTCAAAAGATAAGCAAGTCAAGAACACCAATGAAAAGGCAAAGATCAATAGTCAACTCGCTAGCTCATATAACTATTCGACCTCTTCCATACGCGTTAATGTCATCGAGCAAAAGCTCTGACAAACAACCCAGGAAAGGTCAAAAC
This sequence comes from Cymbidium sinense, assembly GCA_021442155.1. NCBI lineage: Eukaryota > Viridiplantae > Streptophyta > Magnoliopsida > Asparagales > Orchidaceae > Cymbidium > Cymbidium sinense. The sequence goes on from CM038215.1 coordinate 142,357,610, forward strand.
GTCCTTGGTGGACTTCCTGCGATCTCTTCCATACGGGTTAACGTCATCGAGTAAACACTCTGACTAACAACCGAGGATAGGTCAAAACATCCTTGGTGGACTTCCGCGACCTCTTCCATACGGGTTAACGCCATCGAAAACACTCGACTAACAACCTGTGATAGGTCAAAATGTCCTTGGTGGACTTCCCGACCTCTTCCATACGGGTTAACGTCGGTAAACACTCGACTAACAACCCAGGATAGTCAAAACGCCCTTGGTGGACTTCCCACCTCTTCCATACGGGTTAACGCCATCAGTAAACGCCTTCGACAAACGCGACCCAGGAAAGGTCAAAACGTCCTTGGTGGACTTCCTGCGATCTCTTCCATACGGGTTAACGCCATCGAGGAAAAACTCTGACTAACAACCCAGAATAGGTCAAAATGTCCTTGGTGGACTTCCCGTGACCTCTTCCATACGGGTTAATGTCATCGAGCAAAAGCTCTGACAAACAACCCAGGAAAGGTCAAAACGTCCTTGGTGGACTTCCAACGGCCTCTTCCGTACGGGTTAATGTCATCAAGCAAAAACTCTGACAAACAACCCAGGAAAGGTCAAAAGGTCCTTGGTGGACTTCCCACGGCCTCTTCCATACAGGTTAGTGTCGACGAATAATATTCCGACCAATAAACTAGGAAAGGTCAAAAAAAAAAAAAACTTTGTACCCACTCCGCACAGGTTAATGTCATCGGATAACACTATGACAAACAACCTCGGATAAGTCAAAAATCCTCAGCGGATTCAATTCGACCTCTTCCACACAGGTTAACGTCATCGGGTAACACCCTGACAAACAACCTCAGATAGGTCAAAGATCCCCGTCGGCCTCCTACCGACTCACTGGCCATCGCACCGACCATTCGCTGCATCGCCGACTACTGCCGCCGGTACCGCCGCTGACTACCACGTTGCGACTGCATCACCGCCGCTAATTCATTGCTGACCATTTCCTCCAATGTGGTTTGCCATCAGCCGACATGCCGCCGGTTACCGCTGATTACTGTAAGCCACGCTGCTATTAATGGTTGCGTTACGCTGCTGACTACGATTGCCATTCCGTTGATTATCACGCTAAGCATTGCTGTTGACCAGGGCCAATCAAGGACGCTGAAATACGCCGGTCCAGCTGATTACTGCTGGATCGCTGCTGATCGATCCGGCTGCTGATTAGGGCATTACGGCTGATTAGGTTGCTCACGATTAGGTTGCTGCGCCACGCTGGCTGATGGTTGCTGGGCGCTGATTAGTTGCTGATCGCTGGGATTACTGGCCATTACCGCTGATTACTGCTGCATTACCTGACTATCAGCGCCATCGATCACCATCACATAATCTCCGGCGGTCATTCTAAGAACCTCATTGGTCACCACCATCATCGTGGTATCCCCGCTTACTAGATGCTGCCGCTGCCATCGACCATCTGCTACCGCTACACGGTTGTTGGTGGACTTCCATGACCTCTTCCGCGTTAACGCTCATCGGGTAACACCGCAAACAACCCAGGGATAGTCAAAACGCCCCAGTGGACTCGCGACCTCTTCCATGCAGCATGTCATCGAGCAAAGCTCGACAAACAACCCGGAAAGGTCAAAACGTCCTGGTGGACTTCTGCGATCTTCCATACGCCATCGAGCAAAGCTCGACAAACAACAGAAAGTCAAACGTCCTTGGTGGACATCCCACAGCCTCTTCCATACGGGTTAATGTCATCGAGCAAAAGCTCTGACAAACAACCCAGGAAAGGTCAAAACGTCCTTGGTGGACTTCCCGCGACCTTTTCCATACGGGTTAACGTCATCGAGTAAACACTCTGGCAAACAACCCAGGATAGGTCAAAACGCCCCTTAGTGGACTCGCGACCTCTTCCATACGTTAATGTCATCGAGCAAAAGCTCGACAAACAACCCGGAAAGGTCAAAACGCCCTTGGTGGACTTCTGCGATCTCTTCCATACGGTTAATGTCATCGAGCAAAGCTCGGAAAACAACCCAGGAAAAGTCAAAACGTCCTTGGTGGACATCCCACGGCCTCTTCCATACGGGTTAATGTCATCGAGCAAAAACTCTGACAAACAACCCTGGAAAGGTCAAAAGGTCCTTGGTGGACTTCCCACGGCCTCTTCCATATAGGCAAGTTGACGACATCAATTATCAACTTTTGAACCATCCATTGAAGTTTCAAGAAATCCTATTTCCCACAAGAAGAAGGGACTACGACCGCTATCGGCCATACTCCCCGCTGATCGGTTCGCCGCCGGTTATCGCCGCCATCGGGCAATCTCCATGGTCACAACCATCTTTGTCATCCCGCTGATTACGACACTCCGCTATCGCCATTACTGCCGCTACTACACGCCGATTACCCTCGGCCGCTAACCATCATAGCGTTTACCATCGCTGACTACTGCTGGCCGCATCGCAATTATCGCGCATCCGCTGCTTCATTGATTACCGCTTAATCGCAATTGCTGACTTCCGTTCGCTGGCTGACCACCTCGTCGGCGTAACCACTGCTGCCGGTCACCGCCGCTGACCATCACCGGTAATTTTGCGGTCACTCTTCGCGGTCATCTCGCTGGCATCGACGTCTGCCACTGCTGACTACTGCCGTCGTTGTTGCCGCTATTACCACTTGCCGGGCTAACCACTGTTGCCGGTTACCTCCGCTGAATTATCGCGGTAATCCGCTGATCACCATCATCGTCGCTGGTTCTCATCAATTAACGCGCGGTCACCATCGCCGACATCGACGGCCACCGCCGTTCGTTAATCACCGGCATCGCCGCGTTGATCACCTAAACCCGGACGGTCCGACGGTAGAATCGGAACCACGACGATACCGGGCCTTGATCGCCTTAACCCGGACGGTCCGACGCGGGCGGTGAAACCGGAACCACGACGATGTACCGCGGCCTTGATCGCCTAACCCGGACGGTCGTGTAATGAACCGGAACCATGACGATATCGGCCTTGATCGCCTCAACGGACGCCCGACGCGTGGTCGAAAACCGGAACCACGACGTATGTACCGGCCTTGATCGCCTTCCTAACCCGGACGGCCGACATGGTCGAACCGGAACCACGACGATACCGGCCTTGATCGCCTCTAACCCGAGGCCCGACGTGGTGAAACCGAACCACGATGTACCGTGGGCCTTGATCGCCTCCTAACGAACGGTCGACGCGCGAACCGGAACCACGACGTATGTACTGGGCCTTGATCGCCCTAACCCGGACGGTCCGACGTCGAACCGGAACCACGACGATACCGCCTGATCGCCTCTAACCCGGACGGTCCGACGCGGGTAACTGGAACCACGACGACGTATCAGGTGATCGCCTCCTGATCGCCTCTCAACGCTTCTCTTGATCGCCTCCTAACCCGGACGGTCCGACGAACCGGAACCACGACGTATACCGTGGGCCTTGATCGCCTCCTAACCCGGACGGTCCGACGAGGCCGGTAAACCGGAACCACGACGTACCGTGGGCCTTGATCGCCTCCCTGATCACCTCTTGATCGCCCTTCTTGATTGCCTCCAAAGGACCCTCACTCAAGAAGAAAGGGAGAGGGGAAAGGTGTGCCTCTCCCTCTCATCTTAGGGGTGTATTTATAACCTCCCACAAGGGCAAAACGGTAAAAACCCCTCAAAAAATGGCTCAAAACGGCTCAAAACCGCTCAAGTTCTTGGTCGATGGGGCCTTCATGCACAGGCTGGCGCTACAGATGACGTTGGCTACATGGGCGCTGCAGACGCCACATGGACGCGGGCGCAGAACGGCTGGCCACGCCCGCCAGCCGCCCGAGATGCCGGACGCATCGGACCCGAACCGTCATGACCTGCATCGTCAGCGATTCGGACCGTCGCTGACGGATCGTCAGCGACCCGGATCGTCATCACCGACCGTCAGCTGCAACTGCCGTGACCGAACCGACGGATCCGAACCAACCAACCGAACTAACCGCGTAATTGACCATGAACGGCCCGCGACGCTGCGGACCATCGCGGCATGCCAGCAGCGGCGGTTCGCTCATGAGCGCCAGCGTGGGCGCTGCGCTTGCTACCAGATGCCAACGCGGCCCACGTATGGAAACCTGACGCGCCCACGAGTCCTGAAACGCTAAAACTGAGTATCCAAATAGCTCCATAACCTCAAAATCTCATACCAATGGCTATACATCTTCTTCCATAATCATAATTTTGTATGATGGTTTATTCTCTCAAAATGTATGATTCATGGGTCCGCACGTTTCATTGAAGAATTCGTTATTTTCGAGCATTTGACACATATATTTTTGGATGATCAAGCTAATGTCATCCAAAAATAGAACCGATATGGCTCTCAAAATACCACTAGTCAAAGCACAAATCTTGATGTCGAAACCGATATGATTTTGAGTCAATACCGATCGAGATCAAGCACTTGAAATATCATTGAAATCTTTGGGACATCAATTAAATCCCAAAACAACTCTCAAATATAGAGTGTGTATAGTCAAATCGAGCGTCTCGATGAGCCGGATCTAACGAGCCTAAGATCTCATAATTCTGACTTCATTTGGGCATCCAAATGCTCAAAATATATCAAATGATCAAAGGAATCATCCTGAGCCGTCCGATCAAGGGGAGTGGTACGGGCTTTACATGAATTTACAAGAATGCCCTTCCTCCCATCTATAAATAGGCCTTCATTCCTCACATGAGGGGGGCCAAGCTAAGCTAAGTGAAGTGGGGCCAAGTGAAGAAGAAGAGGAGCAAGAAGAAGAGAGGAGACCGCCGACTCCATTACCACCGCCGGCCACTGCCTGATCCTTGCCGCCACAGCCAAGCAAGGAAGAAAAGGAAGAGTCCAAGCAAGGAAGAAGAGGAAGAGTCCGAGCAAAGAAGCAGAAGAAGAGTCCAAACAAGGAAGAAGAGGAAGAGTCCGAGCAAGGAAGAAGCGGAAGAGTCCGAACAAGGAAGAAGAGGAAGAGTCCGAACAAGGAAGAAGAGGAAGAGTCCGAAGAAGAAGAGGAAGAGTCAGCAAGAAAGAAACAAGAGAAAAGAAGAAGAGGAAGAATCCAAACAAGGAAGAAGAAAAAAGAGAGGAAGAGAGAGCTCTGAAGATCCTCCAAGCAAGATCCCAAACAAGATCGACTCAGCCTCGGCCATCAACCACCGCCACCCACCGCCGCCACTAATTGTACCAGATTCCCACCGTGGTTACCCCTGATCTCCACCAATTTTGTAATCTATCGGGAAGACTTTGTACTCAAACGTACATAGTGGAAGCTTTTCTTGGGCTAAGCTGGTTTTTCCCTCTTTCGAGGTTTTCCACGTTAAAAATTCGAGTATCTCTCGCTTTTAATTACGTGTGGCCGACTTCACAACAAGGCTGAAACTCTCACTTTACCGGTTTTTCAAGACGAAACAAATACGATAACTAAAAAGTCAAATAATAATTAATTACTAAATAAATTATGATTTTAATGTGCATAATTTTAGTTAGCATTCAATATGTCATTAATATTTATATATATGCCCACATTCAAAATTTTAGTGATTTTAAGAGAAATTATTAGATTTAGTTGAAAGCTAACAACATAATATAAAGATTTAATAGTAGGTTATATAAGCATAAATTATTAGCAATAATAAACTATATATTTGATAGCATGTTGTATAAAATAATTTATAACTTAAAGAAATGATATATTTATATTATTTATTTAATCACGAACATATACACACACCACATATGCAAAAAGTTGAACCCAAGTCAACTAGGTTGAAAGTCAAAACCCTCTAATAGACTTAGATGACTTGCAACAATGATATATATGTTAAAACATATCATTACTCTTTGCTTAACTTCTAAGAAGCTTTGAGAAACATTTGTATGTGAAACACTCAAATTTGTCGTCACGTCCCGCCATCACACCGCGCCGCTATCGCCGCTTAGCCAGATCGCCGCCGTCCGCCACACCGCTGGCCGCCGAGCCCGCCATGTCAAAACCTTCGCTTTTACATTACATTTTGTCAACCAAACAAAAAAAATAATAAAGTCATGAATTTGTAAAGCTCTCAACCAAATAATTATAAAGTAATCATTTTACATCAATTCTTTTACATCAGATTCCTTTTATCGCATTTCAAATGCAGTAATCAAACGACTTGAATTCCTTTTACACTGCATTCTAAATGCAGGCAATCAAATAGCCCCTAAAATTTTGTGAGTTTTTCAACTGATAATTGTTAATCGAGTGGTGAATTTTATGAGTGAATCAATGAGATCCTTAAAAATTGACTCTTTTTGAGTGACTGAGTTTTGATAGTGCGAGTTCATGAGTTTCCCGAATAAGTTCGTAGCTCTTTATTGATAGATTATGTAGAAAATGATTACTTCTACAAAATTTCACGCACGATTCCAAATTTAGTAGTTCTTTGATGATGATTGTTTATAATTACTATTATTATTTTGATATTATCTTGTTAACTACTTTCTAAAATAAAATATTAATAGGCACATAAATCTCAAGATGTAGAATCACAACTCTAGAAATATGTAAATCTCAATATGTAGAATCACATAAATCTTTTTAGACATATCATCATACAATTAATACGATGACTGAAAAGTCAAATAATAATTAATTACTAAATAAATTATGATTTTAATGTGCATAAATTTAGTTAGCATTCAATATGTTATTAATATTTATATATATGCCCACATTCAAAATTTTAGTGATTTTAAGAGAAATTATTAGATTTAGTTGAAAGCAAACATAATATATAAAGATTTAATACTAGGTTATATAAGCATAAATTATTAGCAATAATAAACTATATATTTGATAGCATGTTGTATAAAATAATTTATAACTTAAAGAAATGATATATTTATATTATTTAAGCGAATTTAATCACGAACATATACACACACCACATATGCAAAAAGTTGAACCCAAGTCAACTAGGTTGAAAGTCAAAACCCTCTAATAGACTGAGATGACTTACAATGATATATATGTTAAAACATATCATTACTCTTTGCTTAACTTCTAAGAAGCTTTGAGAAACATTTGTATGTGAAACACTAAAATTTGTCGTCACGTTTAACTGAAATGATAAAGAAAAGATAAAAAAAACAACTATTTTGAATTATTTAGGTAAGCTCTCAAATATGTCGAATTTGTTCTTTACATACATTATAAAACACATGGTTATGAGAACCTCCACTCTTATTTCATTTAGTTAAATTTGAACTAAATAAAATATTTGGACATTTTTATTGTTGCTTGTGCATGAGTTAAGCTTCATTGTTGTGTGTTGTTGCACATGCTAAACATCAATGTTATCACATCCATTAGTGATTTAGTATTGTTGTGTGCCAGAAAATTAGTTACGGTAGAATAAAACTTCATATTTTAGTTTATATGGAAATCCAGCACACACACAGATAGTTAAAAATAGAATAATAGACTTCATAATTTTTTACATGAAAAATCTCAGAAAGGGGAAAAATCACAGGACCTAGCCTAGTAAAAATGCTCTACTATATATCAACTTTAGAGTACAAAGTTTAAAACTTCATGATATGGGATTACAAGGTTATACGTGAGAAATAATGACAATGAGAATTCTAAAATCAGGTTACAACAGCTATGCAATGGTAGTTGGGTTGTAATGATTGTTGATGATAGTCAATACGCAATACGCATGATCGACTACGTGGTGGTGATGATAACTGAACTTCTGCTCTCCTACTTTCTTCTAAGTTGGCTTCTAGCTCCTCCCCCACTCCCTCCCACAATGACAAGAATGAGGTCTTATTTATAGGATTATAAGAGGAGTATTTTGGTCATTATAGTCAAAATCTCAAAACACTCTATCGTACGGTTTGTATCGATCCATTTGATCATAGATATTTTTTGTGTAATTTGGCCATTCAAATGATCTTCGATTTGAGTGATCTTAGGCTAGTTGAATTTGTCTCGTCGAGCCGCTCGATTCGACTAAAAACACATCAAATTTGGAAGTCATTTGGTCATCCAGTCGGTATTTCGAAGTTTTCATATGTAGCTTTTGAGCTTGATTTGAGCTCATTTGGACCCGATTTTACCATATTCTCGTGTTATTGGAGTCACCTCAGTGAGTCGTTTAATTTAATTAAATATATGTTTTAACTTGAAATTCATGCTTGATTTATAAATTTTAGATGGATATATCATTTGTCCCACTATTTTTGAATGAAAAAACTCATTTAATATAAAAATATATAAAATCACTTTAGCTAAAAATTATTAAAATTTGTAATTATAATATATATATATATATTAAATTAATTAATTTATTTACTGATCAGCTATTAATATTTATTTACTTTATTTTATTTTATATATATGTATTTTCTTTTAAAAGAGATGGGTCGTGGGTCCCCTAATTTCCTCTTATTTATTTTATTTATTTCACATGAAAGAGAGAGATAGAGAGAGAGGGGGAGAGATAGAGAGAGAGAGAGAGAGAGAGAGAGAGGAAAGAGGAGGAGAGGGAAAGATTTTTTTTAATGAAGAATATAAAAAAAAAAATTTTAAACCAAGAATGTGAAGAGTTTTTTTTAATGAGGAATATGAGAAGTTTTTATTTTTATTTTTTTAATTTTCTCTTCTATTTTTCTGTGAAGATGAAAATTTTTATATATATATTGAATATAAAGAGTTTTCTTATTATTATTATTTTTAAAATAAGATGAAGGGTTTTTTGTTTTATTTTATTTTTAAAATTCTTTAAAAATTTTGAAGAGTCTCTTTTTCAAATATAAATACCCCCAAATAGGTAATAAAAAATTCACAGCTTACTTTATTTACTTTCTTTTCTGTGATAGCCTCCATCGACTGTATAATCTGCACCCTCTCAGGCTCAGCTTCTTCCCGATCTGATTTCAACTAACTGTAGCGGCGCAGATCCATTCATTCCAAGATGCTCTTTCTTTGGTAGCCTCCACTAACCTGTATAACGGTGTTGAGCCCTCTCACATGCTCCAATTATCCCTGATCTCGGGGTTTCCAACTGACTTGATTAGTCGGCGGGCATCCCGAATTCAGACTATAGTGTGCCTATGTTTTATTCTCTTTAGTAGCTTTCACTGACCTATATAACGGTACCGACCCCCCTCGTAGGCTACAATTCTCTTCGATATTGGGGTTTCCAACTAACTTGGTTAGGTGGCGCACATCCTGAATTCAGACTTTAATGTGCTTCCAAGTTTCTTTTCAAGTCTTGGTTTCTCCCATTGATCCTTATAACGGTGCCAACCCCTCTCGCAGACTCTAGTTATCCCCAATCTCGGGGTTTCCAACTAACCTGGTTAGGCGACGCGTATCCCGAATTTGGTCCCAAGTATGATTTCAAATTTGAAAAATATAGCATCTTCATGGGTGAGCATACTTCCACATATTTCCCAATGTCTAAAGATTATCGAGTAAATCTTGCACAAGATGATTGGTTATGGAAGCATCAGGGGACGGCGAGATCCGACGATGTAACTCCAACTATCAACAATGATACTTTGATAATCTTTATGAAGAAATTCATTTTCCAAATGATTTGATGCCTATTCCTTCTAAAAGATCGCAACGATCTTATTCTCCTCCGTCAGGGTACATGTACCTTCTGATGCTTTTGCCTTTTTAGATTTTTGATATACTTGTATCTTATGAGGCTTTTGTCTTTTGAGATTTTTGATGTATCTGCACCTTCTAAGGCTTTTGTCTACTAAGGTTTTTGATGTACCTGTACCTTCTGAGATTTTTATCTTTTAAGATTTTTGATGTACCTGTACTTTCTAAGATTTTTAATATATGTTTACCTTCTAAAGCTTTTGTCTTTTGAGATTTTTTATGTACCTGTACCTTCTGAGGGCTTTTACATTCTGAGATTTTTAATGTACTTGTATCTTCTGAGATTTTTACCTTCTGAGATTTTTGATGTACATGTACCTTCTGAGGCTTTTGCCTTCTAAGATTTTTCATGTACCTATACCTTTTGAAGCTTTTGCTTTCTGATATTTTTGATGAGTGGAGACTCTATCTACCACTTGCTCTCTTGGAGTATTTCTAGTGAGGACCTTGTCCACTACTAGCTTTCCATGGAGGCTTTTTCAGGGGTGTGCCTTCCAGGGGATGAATCCATAAAAGATTTTTGACTCATCCGATGCTATTTGTTAGAGTGTTACTCGATAACATTTAACATGTGTGCAAGAGGTCAACCGTTTTAACTCTTATTCGAGGTTATTTTGTCAAAGTATTATTCGATGATATTAATCTGCGTGAAAAATGTTAAACATTTTAATTCTTCCGAGATTATTTGTTAGAGTATTACTCGATTACGTTAACCTGTGTGGAGTATGTATAAAATTATGACATATCCGAAGTTGTTTGTCAGAGTTGCTCCTTGATTTTTTGTCATTTCCATGAGTATGATTGAAGAATCACAATTTGCAAAGTTGTCTCCATTATTTTTTTTTTCAATGTTAAAATGACTTTCCATCATTGCCTTGCTTCTCGAATTGATAATCAATTAGACATCCAGAATATTGATTTGGATGATATTTTGAGATTAAGGGTTGCCCCCCAACTTCTGATATGAATTGAGGGATCAACATTTGATGTTTCTTCATTCGTATGTGTTATTCCAAAGTAAGATTTTTTTCATCATATAAATAGTGTTGCTCTTAACTTGAAATCAGATTGTCAATCATTGTGAAGATGTAAAGATAATATTTCTCATAGACGACGCCAAATTGTTGCGTGCCAGAAAACTAGTTACAGTAGAATAAAATATCATGTCTTAGCTTATATGAAAATCCAGCACACACATAGATAGTTGAAAAAAAGAACAAGAAACTCTATAATTTTTACATGAAAAAATTCAGAAAGAGGGGAAAAAAATCACGGGGACTAGCTTAGTAAAAATGCTCTACTATATATTAACTTTGGAGTACAAAGTTTGAAACTTCTCGATAACAGGATTACAATGTTGTACGTGAGAAATCCTGATAATAAAAATTCTAGAATCAGGTTACAATAGCTATGCAACGGTAGTTGGCCTGTAACGGTTGTTGGTGATAGTCAGCAACGACAATAAGCAGTGATTGACGACTACGGCGGTGATGACGAATTTCAAACTTCTAGCTCTCTCCCAGCTTTCTTCCAAGTTCGTTTCTAGCTCATCCTCCCCATCATGACAAGAATGATGTCTTATTTATAGAATTATGAAAGGGGTATTTTGGTCATTGTAGTCAAAATCTCAAAACACTCCATCAGACGGTTTGTATCGATCCATTCGATCATATATAATTTTTTTTGGTGATTTGACCATTCAAACGATCTTCAATTTGAGTGATCTTAGGCTCGTTGGATTCTTCTTGCTGAGCCGCTCGATTCGACTATAACCTCGTCAAATTTGGAAGTCATTTAATCATCCAGTCAGCATTTCAAAATTGTTATGTGTAGTTTTTGAGCTTAATTTAAACTCATTTGGACTCGATTTTACCCGATTCTAGCGTTATTGGACTCATCTCACTGAGTCGTTTAATTTGATTGAATATATACTTTAGCTTGAAATCCATGCTTGATTTATAAATTTTAGAGGGATATATCAAGTACATTAATGTTATGATCTTATGGGTTGATGATAATTTCTCCCACTTTGCTTAATTTACATGACCTACAAAGTCAAACAACTTAAACTTCTAACATGTTTTTATTCCTCTTTTTTGATGTTAACATAATAGTTGCATTGTCTTAGTCTTAGAGCTTAAGTTGGAGGGATATTTTATTTATATTTTTCCCCCTACTTTGAAGTATCTTAGATGATAACCTCATCCTTTAAAATTTTCTTCCTTTAGCCTATGAGATAATATCGTTTTAATAGTTCATGTGCCCATCTTAGTTCAAGAATATTTCATGGAATTTGCATGATGGATGTTAAGATCACCTGAAAACATTCGATTGGAAAGCATACAAAGAAAGATGTAGGTGTTGGCCTACGATAAATGACAAATGATGGTGCCGATCAATGATAAAACATCAGTGTTGATCAATAGAAGTATGGATTCTTCAAACATCTTAGATTTCTCTATCCCCAAATATATAAAAAATAAATCATATTTATAATTTTTTAGAGAAATATTTTGATCATTTGTACCATAAACTCAGACATGTAACTAAATAACACGAAGAGATATTTATTCATAAATTGATTTTTTCTAAACATTATAATGCTTTGATGTTATTGAAATTATAAAATATTGAACATTTTGAGTCACTTGTGTTGATTCTAACCATACAACAAATTAAACACATTTGATTATTCAAATAGCTTTAAAAAGTTTTAATTATACTCCCAAGGGCTTTAATTTTAGGTTATTTTGTATTTAAACAAAGGCATTATTCACACTCTCATATGGTTATATCACAAAGTATTGTCTATGAATTTTTTGAAAATGGAGTTTAGATGTAGATAAAAGCAATGTTGAAGTTCCACTTCAATTATTCCAGTGCTTCAAAACCTAAAAACAATGTCAAAAATTATACTTAGTAGTATGAATTTTTTTGTGAAGTTAATTATTTTTAATAAAATTCTACTTTATGGGTCTCTTATTACACACAAATGATCATATTTGAAGAAATATATTTTGAAGTTAATTTTTTATGAAATTACTCATGTAGAGGGATGATCATTTTATATTAGTTGATTGCTTATTGAAGCCAATGCCCTCCAAAATTAGTTTGAATTCAAACTTATTCAAACATTAGTTCAAACCTACACTTAACAAGCTCCCATTGATGCCTTATCATATCCACTAAGAGTTTCTCTACTTCTTCACATGCTTCTTGTCTGATAAATGCATTCTCCTAGCGAGCTTCATCGTAAATACCACTTCTTCTTCACATGCCACAAGTATCTTCAGTGTCCATCCCATCTCGCAAATTCTTTTTCTTGCATTGCCGACCACAAACTTCTCTTGCAAATTCATGAATTCATCCTCGAACACAAAACTAATCAGTAGCTCATACCATTCTATCATCATAAATCCCTAAGCTCATGAACACAAAGATTCAAATCAAATTTAAATCTAGTCAAAATTAGGTTAGAATCTATTTATAATTTATTGGAATTCTAATTAGTTTGAACTGATTTCACATGTCTTATTTGCCCAATAAATAGTATGTAAATACAACAAATTATCCTTTGTTCACTGTTCTTTCATCGATAATGAATTATCAAATATATAGACATAAAATTAAGGGGTTTTTACATACATACCACGCGAAACTACCTATTTTACTCATTTAATATATGAAACTTTATTATTACCTGTATACCACGAAAATAAGTTATAACTCATTTTTTTCATTCCGTCAGATGTACTTTTACTATTCAATAAAGCTTTTAATTAAATGAAAATGATAGCTTCACACGAGCATATGTAAAACCCCTAAAATTAAAGATAGAAGCGATTCATTTAAAAAAAAATTAAATATTATTTAAGAACTCAACCTATGATTATAATTTAATAAATATTTGCTACAAATAGTTTGTAAATTTATATTAAAAATTGATTCATTATTTGAATTAATCACTTGTACATATATCAAATATATTTATCCCCCCCAACGCTTAAGTGTTACAACTCAATCAAAATACGCCATTGGCTCTCGCTCGTTGCCCGTTTTGTGTCTCACATTCTCAGACAATCTCGCGCTAGCCCAACAATATGCCTAACGCGAGAGGAAGCCGGAAAGCTTGATCTCCTCCTTCGTCAGGTTCGGAAACGCGCGAGAAGGCGGCGGCGGGATGGCGGCGGAATTGGGGCAACAGACGGTGGAGTTCTCTACCCTCGTCCGGCGAGCGGCAGAGGAGTCGTATCTCTCATTGAAGGAGCTCGTAGAGACTCACAAGTCTCCTCAGGAGCGATCCGACTCTGAAAAGAAGATTGACCTCCTGAAGTTCATCGTCAAGACTCGCCAGCGCATGCTCCGCCTCCACGTTCTCTCCAAATGGTGCCTCCAGGTCAGCGCTAGGGTTTCTTCTCCCTTGCCCCTTTTAGTTACTAGGGTTTTATTTTCGTTTATTAGCTGGTCAATTGATTCCTCGAAACAGCATTTGTCTTTCTAGAGAGGGTTGCGTCTCAGTGTTGGAGCTCTAGATGGGAATTAAGCTCGTCTTGTTAGTGGGCATAGTCATTATTGATCTTCGATGCATAATGTTTTTCTGGGTAATATTGGTTGATGGCCAAATGGTTATTTCATGGCTATTGTTGATTCGGTATGATTACCATCGATCGCACCTGGAATTATGTTTACTAAATTTTATTGCTTTTTGTGATGCGGATCTTCGTCAGGCATTCTTTAAGAATATCACGAGGTTGATCTACTTTAACCAAGGATTAGTGTAAATATCAACATATTTAGATGTTTTAGGGAAAAATAATATTCTTCAATTTTGGTATCACCAAATGAAAGCAGATGACTTTTTTAACTCATCATTATCACCATAATTAGCCTAATGCAAATTCTTGTGTTGAAGTTATTAATTCACATTTTCTATTTGTTATATTGTTCAATTCATGTTAAGTGTTAAAATTATTCTTCACAAGTCATTTAGAAAAACTTCTATCTATTTAAATTTAGGTACATCCCTATTTCTCCCAATTCTCTTACTAGTTATAGTAACTCATCTTATAGATGCATTTTTTTATCTTATATTGTTCATGTAAACCACCCAAATTTATGGTTTAACTATTTAGAATGTATATCGTTCTTTAAACTTGTTCATTCTAATTGAAAATTTGGATTTGCAAGGAACCATGATCAACCTGTAAAAATTGGCAGTCGAATTGCTCAACTATTTAACTGAGAGTGGTCAAACCTATTTAACTATAGATTATAATGAAGGGATGATGTTGTCATGTAATATTTTTTGGACTTATTCCATTTCATTTGCTATGTATAATGATATAAATTAGACATGCTTACCATCACTTGCTTGTCATCATTATTAGAAATGTTATGACATGTAAATGCTTTTAATATTTTTAATAACGTTTATATTAGCATAGTTTAACCCTCGATTGTATTGTGATTGAACATTTGAATGACAATCCTTTATCTCTACTTGTCCAATATTCATTCCAATTCTAAAAATTGTGCCCATGTCTATTTTTAGTCCTCTTATCTTTAATAAATATCACTCTAATCATACCTTTCATATAATCATTATTCAATCTATCCTTTCTAGTTTTGTCATGCATCTATTTAGCATCCTCATTTTTTGCTACACTTAATTTGGATATCAATTATTTATTTATGACCTACCTATCGGATCCATACAAATTGTGAGCCTATTTGTAGTTATGTAACATTTGCTTTTAGTCTTCCATGATGTGTTCTTATCACACAAACTCATGAGGCACTTTCTTATTTTAACTTTTTAGATTTAATGTAAAGGAAACAAATCATTTAGCTTTTTATTTAGAACTTATATTCTAAGTTATTTCTGCATTATTCTATATAATTGATCCAAGGTACTTAAACTTATCATACTTAGGTATCGCCTTATCTCAGAATAATATTGAATGATAATTGTTAACATCGTACTAACATATCTTATACTCAACATTTATTGTATTAATTCTAATGGCTTTATTTTTTAAGTAATTCTTAATTGTTTTAATTTTTCACTTATTATAGTCAAGATCTCGTCAATTAAAATTATATTACTGAAAAAATATGTATTCAATGTTGAATATTTCAATTTTCTTTTGAGGAATCAAATATTATTAGTGGAGTTGTTTTAAATTTTCGATTGTAACTAGTAATTTTCATGATGCTTGAGGCTTGATATCTTAAGCTATATCAGTAGCCCCCTAGTAGGGATATATTATTGAATCAAATGAGTTTTCTTTTTTATTTATCTATTGTTAATGCTTTGGAAAAATAATAAAAGTTACGATTTTTTTGAAAATCTATTTCTTCTTCCACAGTTATATTTTTGTATAGAAAATATCATTCATCTGATTGAAAATGTTGTCCCATGCACTTACTTGATGGAACTTAAGCTTAACAATCATTCATCTGATTGTTAATGCTTTGGAAAAATAATAAAAGTTACGATTTTTTTGAAAATCTATTTCTTCTTCCACAGTTATATTTTTGTATAGAAAATATCATTCATCTGATTGAAAATGTTGTCCCATGCACTTACTTGATGGAACTTAAGCTTAAACTATGACCTATATCATTTGACTTAGGAAACAATTTCGATGGCTATTGAAGGCTTAACTTTACTTCATTAGCCATGTAGAAGGAAAGTGGATGTGGTTGCAACAATTGAGGTTGAAGTACAAGTAGTCACTATATGAATATACTAGTGAGTTTAGGTTATATGCCTTTCTCATTTTAGCTGCTCATTTTCAAAAAATAAAAATTCGTGACATTTGTTACAAGATTATGCAATGATTTTTGCTAGGAGCTAAGGGCTTAAATCTTTTTTCTAGTGTACATTTTTATGATAGTCCAAAAGCCATAGATATAAAGGAGATGAATAAAGCTAAATATAGAATCTGAGTTCTTCTAAAATAGTGGCTAGACAAAATATCAACCTAAAGGAGATAGAAGGGAAATGTGAAACTAAGGGGGGATCATTGCTAGTATGGTGGCCATTCAAATGCAAAGTCTTGAAAGTTGTATAAAAAAAACAGGCTATTATAGGAAGGTGGCCATGACAACTTTTAACATGATAGAAGGGGAAGATGTGGTAGCAGGTGAGCGTCCAAAAAGTCCAATGTTGACATTGACGCCATTGATAATGTCAAGCGAAGCAATGAGCTATCCAAGCTCAACATCGTAGTTCAAAACCATTAATTAAGAAAACAACATGAATCTTGCTTCATTTGATTTAGTTTAGAGGTTGGGTCTGCTTGTCATGAGACACCTAAGGCCTTATCATTTAAGGTGAGTCTAGTGATATCTACTATATGGTGGAATATTGGTATAAGGTGAAATTCTCTATTATTGATTTGTATATTGATGATATGTGATGTGGTCCCATTGGATGCTTGCTCTGTTTGTTTTTGGAATATTTATATGTGGATAGAGATGCAATATACTTCAAAAGAAAGCAATTACTTTTTCTTCTAATTTGGAAGGAAGTTTTCCAATTTGGAATGGTAGTTTTGTAGATGAGGTTGTGAAGCATCATTCCATTGGCACCAAAGCATTTGTATGAAATTTTAATTGATCAACCTACGAGCACAACACTGCCAACATCAATTGAAGCACCATCAGTTGTTCCAGTTACTTCATCATCAGTTAGGAGCACTACCAATAGCTTCAATAGGAAGAAAAGAGAGAATAAAGGCTAAGTAGGGTAGCTCTCGAAGGATTCCCTCATCACTTCTAAGTAACTTAGGCGAGAAAATAAAAGGGTAATAAAGGAGGAGGTTAATTTAAATTGAAGGAAGTTATTCAATCCAAGAGGCAAGGGCCACGAAAACTAAAAGGGGGTTCTCCATTTTCTAAAATATCGAATTATTTTGTACTATTACAAACTAAATTAGATGCTCTTAGCAGATTACTATATTTACAATTCTCCAAGTGTTATTGGATGATTTTCATCAAGCTTCAACTCCAATTTAAATCAATGCAGTTGGTCAGTAAAAAATGGAGGTTCAAAATTCAATATTGCAAAGGCAGCATGCAAAGTCGAGTATAGCAAAAAACGTAGCAACCAAATATGATCCAAAATAGTGCTTGGGCAAGCAAAGGAGCATTTGGAGGGATTTATTTAAATCCCTTTCTTATATCTACGAATTTTTTAGTTTTTTTAAACAATTCTTGATTTAGGGTGTTATTTAGCTACATTTTAGGGTACTTCTTATTTTATTGCTTATTTTGAACTTGAATGGCCTTCTGAATAATTCATAATTTTTGCCTAATATGAATTATTTGTACTTTGATTTTTAGGTTAGAGCTGAATTAATTATTATTTTTAATTCTCCCAAAGCCTTTTTATTTGCTGCTTTCTATGTTCATTTTCAAAAGAGTTGGAGATTCATAGGCTCTTCTTTCTTAATTCCAACAGCAACTGACAGCCTTCCTTTAGGCCATTTTAGTGGTTCGATTCCTATAGCCACCAGCTAAAACAATTCTTAGGGAAACAAATGTAAAACAATAACAGTAACAGTTCCATTCTCTATTTTGTTTAAAACAACGAGACTGCTCATTGTTTTAAAGCAAAAATCAATATGAAACAAAATAATGGCAAAAGCACATTAAGAAGAAAGTAAAAACCTAGGCTAAAAGCTCCATTCGGAAGAATTTCTAATGAAATCTTAATTTCATTATGACATTACTATTTCAGCTTTGTTTCTTAATCTAAGCATTCTCTGTTGTTTTAATTATTCCAATTGGGTCTCTTCACTAACTCTTTAGTTTCATTTGGTCAGTTTACCATGGATTTATAGGAAGCCTTGTGAAATCTTAATATTTGCTTTAGGTAGGTAGATTGGGAAGTGCTAATCTCTCAAACCAATGACACACATGTACACACTCTATAAGACTCCCTCCAACTCACTTGGAAGGAATTGGATACCAATCTTATTCACAGAATTTTAGATCAAATTGTTAAGAAGAAGAGGATGAATTTTTAAAAGATTGTGTACTTTAACATAAGAAAAAAACATATATTCCTTCATTCCCAAAAGAACTATAATATTTTCTCCCATCTACAAGCATTATGCTAGTATTAGCAGAAATATCATTCCTATAAATATCGTGGTAAAATCTTTGTTTCCCTGCAATCTCCCCTATCTACACACGTGCATGGAGAGATAATACATGCTATATTATTTTTTTATTTCTGCCTATAAGACACAAACATAACATTCGCTAAGGACATGAACTCCAAACAAGAAGCTACAAAACCATTTTAAAAATTTCAGTAAAATTATTCTTGAGGAAAACAAAAGGTCTATTAATTTCTTTGTTGCAGAAATTGTTGTCTTCACCTTATTTGCCTTAGTGAAAAATTTTTTAAACAATGTAAGTGTGCAGTCAAATGACATCTTTTTATGTGATCAGATAATTCACATTAATTTGTCTATAACTTAAAGAGCGTTTTTAATTTTCATAATTTCGGTTTAATAAAAGTGAAAATTGTTGTAATTGTGAAAAGATGAACTCATCCATGTACCTGCCTTTTTGTCTGGCATCTTATTCTTATGTTTAGCTCTAAGATCAAAAATGATGATGGGAAGCTTTATTATTTAACTTGAGCAAAAATAATTGAGAGGAGCTTGAACTATGGAAAAACAGTAGAGAAAGCCAAAGCAAATGAAAAGACGAAGTGAAGGGAAGCATTCATAAGTTTTGTACGATGATGGCCAACCCTAATATCTAGTTCACAATCTACACACCACCATTTCATTCTACACGAGTCATGCCCTTCCACCATGGAAATTGTACTCACTTTATGAAGCTTCAGGAGGAGTTGATGCATGCAATTTTATTTATGCATCTGCAAAAGAGGCTGTTTCTGTCTACCTAACAACCCAACAAATCACAATGATGACAATCTAATTGCTCCTTCATGCCTAATCCCCCTCCATGAAAAAACCCAATTTTTCATCCTTTTATTCTTAAGTAAATTAACTAAATGTTCCTTGAAAGATATTGTTCATTCTGATGTTCCTATGATTGACAAATAGATTTGCTTGGGAGATTTTGAGATTTTGTATGCGATGAGAGATGTAGTTTTTTTCAATTCTCCTTGCGTACTCTTTTTTTTATAAAATTTATTTTCAGGCACCTTATTCCTCTGAAGTTTACTTATCCCCTTTGCAATCTTCTCTATTTTTAAAGGAAACAACAAATATTTTTCTTTCCCTCTACCCCATTCTCCTGTCTCCTCATTTTCTTCTCAGGTAGGTTTTATCGACCTTTTTTCCTTTTACATTTTTAATGTTTTTTAGCTTGCACTCTATTTTTTGTTTTTCACATGTTTTTTTAATCCGTTTTGTGAGTTTGATATATGGAGTTTAATTCACGCTACTATATGATATTGCTATTTATTTACATTGCATTATATAGTATATGTAATAGCATGCATATCTTTTAAATTGTCATGTTTTTATTCATATTTTGTAAATAATAAATCATGGAAATTAATATTTAGTTGTCAAGTTTAATTCTGCTGTATACCTCTTTTTTGAATGTTACATTTATATTTTCTTCTTATTAGATGAGTCTTTTGTATATATTTTTATTACTTTGCTATTGCATCTTGTGATGCACAAGCTTTAGTTCTCACTCTAATTTAACTTGACAAATGACTAGGTTGATATAGGATGCACATTTAACTGTGTTGTTGTTACCTGTGATATTGAATGGGTGACACTAGATAATACTTTATCTTATTCCCATTAACGAGTGATTTAGAATTTCTACATTGCTATTATATTGTACTGAGGTCCCTTAAATGATCGAGTTTGATTGCTGTTGTCGGCATTCTTTGACTTCTGAATTTTCAGGTTCCTTTGATTCAATACTGTCAACAACTCTCAGCAACTCTTTCTAGCCATGATACATGCTTCACTCAAACAGCTGATTCACTATTTTACATGCATGAGAGTCTGCAACAAGCAAGAGCTCCAATATTTGATGTTCCATCTGCTATAGAGGTCCTTCTTACAGGAGGGTTCAATCGGCTCCCAAAATGCATAGAAGATTTGGGCTTCCAGCCTATTCTTTCCGAGGACCTGCAGAAACCTGCTTTAAA
This sequence comes from Cymbidium sinense, assembly GCA_021442155.1. Taxonomy (NCBI): domain Eukaryota; kingdom Viridiplantae; phylum Streptophyta; class Magnoliopsida; order Asparagales; family Orchidaceae; genus Cymbidium; species Cymbidium sinense. The sequence goes on from CM038215.1 coordinate 142,378,476, forward strand.
GAAACTGGAAATGGTTTTACGTTCCAAGCTTCTTGATGTAGTTGTTCCAAAGGAAATTACTGAGGTTAAAGTTTCCAATGGTACTGCTGTACTTATTGTTGATGGAGAATTTAAGGTTTTTCTTACATTGGGTTACCGTGGACATCTTTCTTTGTGGAGGATATTGTATTTGGAGTTGCTCGTGGGTGAAAAAGATGAGCCTATTAAACTTGAAGAAACTCGACGTTATGCTCTTGGGGATGATTTGGAGCGTAGGATGGCTGCAGCTGAGAATCCTTTCCTTATTCTGTACACTATCTTGCATGAACTTTGTGTTTCTCTTGTTATGGACACTGTGCTAAGGCAAATTAAAATACTACGCCAAGGAAGGTGGAAAGATGCCATACGTTTTGAGCTCATTTCTGATAGTATTACTGGACAAGGTGTGAACACCAGCGCTGCACAAATTGCTCAGGATGCTGAATTAGATTCAACTACTCAAAAGATCCCTGGTTTGAAAACCATCTACTGGCTGGATTGTGTGAAGAACACCACAGTCTCTGATTCTGGCTCCCCTCCTTTTATCAAAATTGAGCCTGCACAAGATCTGCAGATAAAGTGTTTGCATAGCACTTTTGTGTTTGACCCAGTTACGGACAAGGAGGCGGAGCTCTCACTACAATTAAGCTGTATTGATGTGGAGAAACTTCTCCTCAGAGCCATTTGTTGTAACAGACACACTCGTCTTCTTGATATCCACAGAGAATTGAGCAAAAATGTTCACATATGTCAAGCTCCAGCTGATGTTATCCTTAAGCGTGAAGGTGATGAAATGGATTCATGCTCAATGAAGGTTTGTCTTGATGATTTTGCTAATTATTCTGTAGAGGTGGATATATTTTACTTAGCTGGAAATACAGAATTAAGTTTGCTATAATTGCCATTCACTCTTCTGATTCTACCACTCTGCTGTGTTTGCTATTACCTTACATCTGGCAATGGTGTTGCTTTAGATCACTTGCACACATCACTTTGGCACTGCCACTTATTAGACCAAGGGTTGCTTGTGTCTGACATAATGCCTATGGGTGTGATTACTGATGAAAATTCTTAGGGAAGTTTCCTTTTCTAAAGACGAAGGCTAATAATTGGATGAGCAACATGTGCTTATAAATAGATTTAGGCTTCTTTGGTTGGGTTCTCCTTTTTTATGAAGTGGGATGGGAAATTGCTTTCTGGATGCTGATTTATGTAGTAATTCGATAGCTGCTTTCTAAAGGCATTTTAAGGAATTTTTTTGGGGAAGGCAGCTTGGCTCTTTTCGTTTCAAACAGGGTAAACCTGTTTTGTTGCAGTTTTTTGCTGTCATAAAATAGACAAAAAGCTGAAAGAAACGGATACTTGACGATCATCAGCCGCACAGTTTGTTTTGACGGAATAGTTTGTTTATATGATGGAAATAAATTTGGTATTTATGCTGGTATATTTGAATTTATGCGTGTAGGAAGATAATGCGAGAAGTTTTGGTCTAAGCATCTATCTGAATACTGCAATATTGGAAAACCCTGGCGTTGGTTGACAAATTTTGAAATTTCTTATTTTTTTTTGTGAAGTTGATTTGATTTCTTTATGTGCTGTTTTGTTTATAGGATAAAAAAAATTAAAATTTTTACTTTTTATATAGCTGAATTGAAATGTTTTATGGCTCTCTTACAGAAAGGCGGCGGTCCTCTTCCTCATGAATTTTTGGGGGATGAAGTTTTGCAAGTACGAGCATATGGTTCATCATATATAAAACTTCGAATAAACTTGAGGTTTTGTTCTCACTTAGCAAGAATGCTTTTGTTGGTAGGAATGTTTGAAATTGAAGTTGCATGGTGCTGAAGATCTTTTTTTGGTTTTATCAATATTTTTAATATATCATTTATTGTAGTCCTTGATAAATAAATTTACCATAGATTTATGAATTTTCATTTACATTGACATTATGTTAACTTAAGTCTTTTGAAGTGCAGGAATGGTCGCTTCCTCCTTCAATGCTCTAAAAACGTCCTTGCAACGTCTTGTTTGTTAGAATGTGAGGAAGCTTTAAACCTTGGAAGCATGACTGCAACTGAAGTTTTTATAAGCTTGAGAAGCAAAAGTATTTTACATTTATTTGCTTCAACCGGAAGGTCTTTGGGACTTAAGGTATTCTCCAATTCTTTATCAATATTTTTTTAGAAGATACTCAAATACAAGTATGCATTGTTGACTAATTCCATGCCTATTATACAGCAGTTTGCTACTTCATGATTAATCGTATTAATGTTAATATTAATGATCTTTTGTTGTGGTTGTTAAATGTAATGCACTAGAATTAGTGAAGGTTTTAGAAAATCAGAGGGCTTATTGGTTTTTCTGTGCATTTTTATCTTCATAGAAGTTCTTGCTATTGCACATAATTCACATAATGGGAGGAATCTCAATTAATTATCTTGTGGAAGAACTCCAGCTACTTTTCATCAGCATAAGAGAGACCTTACCCTTAATTTATGTTTGGTGATGAAAATGTTTTAGAATAGATTCTCTAGGAGACAAAAAATATAGGCTAACCACACCTTCTCTGAAAATTCATCCCAGAGACGAGAGCAATGAATACTAAAAAGAGAAGCCTGCTAAAAAGAATTAAACTTCGCAGTGATCGTCACCAGCTTCTGTGAATATCTTCTCCCTAAGCGATAGAAGAGGGAGGTATGAAAGAGCCTCTAATGAGAAATGCCTGAATAACTCGTGCTGAGCCAATGGGTTAATATCCTTCATCTGCCTATAATTAAATTTCTTGACTTGCAAAGCTGGTAATTTGAGGAATGCCTATGGTTTACTCCATCTTATTTCCAATGGTTTTTGCACTAATGGGACAAATTTATTAGATTGTTATTAAGATGACGGGTGTTCAAAATTTTCTTGATTAGAAATTTGTTCCATGATATTTGCATTGAAAGTTTAAACAAAATTAAAAAATTGTAAATTATCATAAAGAGACGTCCTTATTAGTTTATTCTGTTGTCATTCTATTTTTTTTTTGTAATATTGATGAAATTAGTAAAAAAGCAAAATAAGATGTCCCTTGTTGCTGCTAGTAACAGCTGCATCTTTACTCTCCTGTAACATTTTTTCAGCCTAAGTTGTTTCAGTCTAAGTTGGTATGAAATTAAACTTATTTTCTCATCTTTGAGTGCCAATAAAGATCTCTCTCTCTCTCTCTCTCTCTCTCTCTCTCTATATATATATATATATATATTAATTTGGTAGTGTATGTGTGTGAGATGAAGGGAGACAGTACCTCAAGTTGGAGATGCAACATTCTCCTTGTCTCTGAGAAGATAAGGAGATTGATACCAAGTTTTTTTTAGGATCATATTTGGCTTGGGTTTTCAGCCAATTTAAGCTAAATATAAGAGAAGCACATGCCCATGGAAACTCCCACCAGTAGATGGTCTGAGGGTCGATCTATACAGCTTTGATTCTATATTTGCAAAGAGATTATTTCTCTGGCTAAAACATGGGAACTCTAGATATGTTAGAAGAAGCTTAACCACTACTGCCAGTTTGCCCTCTAAGCTCAATATAAGTTTAGCTTAAAGTAGGTAACTCTGAAGTGTGTTCAGGATTGCAACCTGAACTTGACACGTCCAATTAGGGGCAACTTCATCCATACAATAAACAAACTAAATCTAATGGAAAATATTTGCTATTCTTTTTAGGTTGATGTGTACAAATCACGTAATTTGTCTATTTAGTGCTGTGTTGATGCTAACTAAACTATATGCAATTACTTCTTTTGTTAGGTTGAATCATGTTTGGGCTTCATCGATAAAATCTCAGGGTATAGTTTTCACGTGCCAGGTTGAAGTTGGGTTGGGTTATTTACACCTCTGAGTGAAGTCCAACTTTACAGTACTAATGTTGAGCAGCCTTAGAACTTGAGACAATTACTGCAGTGAGTTGGCTGAAGAATGTAACTTTGAAAGTGTGACTACAATGACAGGATCTGAGGATGATGGATATGAGATATTTGAAGAAACATAGAGATTAGGGGGTGAGGGCAGTGATAGTTGCGATATCCAGAACTCTAGTGGGTGTGACAGATTCAAGGACACGCAAGAAAATGGTTTGAGAAGTGTCAATGGAGTTGATGCTTGTGCTTGAGGTGTCATTTACTGGCTGGAATGATGACTCAACTATCTTGAGAGTTGATTGTTTAAATGGGAATAATGATGTCTAATTTGTGAAGATATTTTGCCTTTGCACTAGGAAAAACTTGTCAATAGATTACTAATCCTACATCATACCTTCTTCAACCTAATTACATAAGTAGATCTGCTCTTTTTCTTGCTTATATTGCAACGGGAAAATCATGAAAAAATGGCATGGTGTTATTGGCTTGTGAATAGAAAGTGATCTTTAATGGGTTCATAATATATGAATATTATAATCTTTTTCTTTTGTAATTATTCATTATTAGTTTAATAAACTTTACTGAGAAGCTAATGAATTACTCATGCTACTATTCCAATTTCTAAGGTTTCTTTAGCATCATAGATTTAGTTTCTGAACTTCTGATGACCTGTTTGTTAATTTGATATCCCAATTTACTGTTTGGTTGATCTGCTAGCTAATGTTTTATCATTTCGTTTACTTGAGTTGGGATCATAATTATAAATACACGTGGGATCATAATTATAAATACATTCATGTTTTGCAGTTTTAGGGAAAGGGAACAAAGAAGACTAAGCAAATGAAGAAATTATTTATTCTATTATTTATTATAAGTAGATTCAGCTATTATGTTTGATATTTATGTAGTTCGTTTGTTCTGGAGAAAGTTTTTGAATACCTAACTAATACGATTATCTAATATTAGCTACCTTGTTTCTCAGATCAAATGACTATGCAATGCTGTGCTTGTCACTAAGCCAACAGTCCATTTGTGCATCGATTGTTATTTCATTGCGCTGTTGTAGTGGTTTCCAAGATGGCATATTTTAATACACTACATGAAATATTTTTACAATTATGACCTATTATCACTTTTAGATTCTTAAGCATAACCCATAAATATTTCACTGAAAGCCACTGTTGATTGTGGGCTCCTAAAAGTTCCTCTACTCTTACCAAGATTAAAGGTACTCTCAATAGGCAGCTTTTATAGTTGACAGTAAACTACTCAAAGATTTTATCCAATTTGAGAACTTCATATTTATTATTTGTGGCTTCCATGTGCACAAATCCTTATAGTTAATTACCTTTTCTGATAATAGGGAGAACTCTTAATTAAGGATGGTTGAGGCTCTATTTTTTTATTTGTACTTAACAAATGGCTTTTTCTATCATGTAGAGATACATCGATTCATACTTAAAAGTGATGAAGTGTGTTGGTAGAGTTTCTTAGGTTCCCATAGTTATGATTTAGGATCTATTGGTGTACTTTTATCTAAATCGTTAAGAGATTGTGGCAAATATGGGATTTATATGTTCCTTCAATGTGGTCTTTGCTTGATTTAGGAGTCCAGTTAGGGGCCACTGGTTTTCTCATCCAAGGTGGACTTTATAGAGTCAGAGGAAATGCACATTATGGATGTCAAATTTCCATCAAATCTTGATGAACAAAGCAATTTTTTTACCCTTTCAAATCCAAGTTGCTCAGAGATTTGGAGGCATGACCATTGGTTAACGTCTTGGTTTTAGCCCTTTTTTGGTCACACTATTTTGGCAAATTAAAAGTATGGTTATTTAGAAAATGTGATTGAAAATAAAATTTTTGTATGATGATGCATGAGCATATGGACTAATTATGACGGAATTTATAATTTTTTTAATGTTAGAGTATGATTATTTTATAAAGTACCATATTCTAATCTCTACTATAGGTGAGGGCAATTCATTTCAATTACTTAGAGCTTGTCATATTCATACTTTATGTATCTTTATCTATTCAAAGCCTATTCGATCTTCTCAGTTGCATCACCATGAAATTACATTTTTTTATTTTATGTTCTTTACTTTTGCTGGTAATTGATTTTGAAATGCTTTTTTCAAAAGTTTTTAATTTTTTCATTCCTAACAGAAAATACTCTTTTTTTTTTTTTGACATAGAATGAAACTTTTGTAATCTGTTTAAGTAACTTTTTCCAGGTTTATGAAAACTGCCTGGCTACTCTGAAGATTCCAAAATCTATTTTGCTTGGCTCAGATTTATTATTGATGGGGTTTCCACAGTCTGGAAACTCATATTTTTTGTTGATGCAACTTGATAAGGATTTTAGACCTCTTTTTAATTTGTTAGAGACTCAACCTGAACCTGTGGGAAAGTCACAGTCGGTCAGTAGCATTAATCATGTAATTCGCTATAATAAAATTGACATTGGTCAGATACAGATGGCTGATGATGATTTGAATTTGAGCCTTCTGAACTGGGAGAAGATAAGCACCCTGCCAAACATAGCTACTTTGAATCAACTTTCTAAAAATGTTATTCCAGAATTAGGGTTGGAGCATGCGTTGCAGCTTCCTGACTGTTCTCAATCAAGTTTTTCATCTATTGTTGATGAAGTGTTTGAATCAGAGAAAGATGCATCAGGAAACCATCTTACTGGTCAAAGTTTTTCGTCTTCTTTTACCATGCCATCCTTTTCGCATTTGGGTTCTCTTTCTGCTAATAACCAAGGAGCAATGGTTGGTGCTGGATCCCCTAAGTTGGATGGTGGAATCCAAAATTCTCAAATAAGTACCTTCAACAAAGTTTCTACTGGTTTGAATAGCTCATTTTATCTATCTGGTAATGCAAAGGGTCAACTTAACAGTAGCAATTCAGCTATGTTCTCAAGCTCCATGAGAAACCCACCTTTTCAGAAACTTTCATCTTCAAAATCTGAACAGGATTTGAGCTCTCTCAAATCTGTTTATTCTAGCGAGCTATGTCAGTTTACTGCTTTGGATGAGGATCAGACCAAATTGATAACCAGTAGTTCTGGTTCTGCATTAGCTGTGAATCGAGCAAATCAGTTGACATCTCCTCCCCGGACAACTGTTTCTCGAGCCTCAGTAACTATTAGCAGAGTAAATGGTTCCAAAGGTTCATCTCATAGCCATTTAGTTGGATATTTGGGAGGTACTGGATCAAGTTCATTGATGGCTGCCCCCTCTTGTAAGCGTATAACCTTTGTTATGTTATTATTAGAAGTCTTGATTTACTATCATTTTCTTCATAACATGTTGAGTTATATTGTCGCAGGTCAAAATTTAGAATCTGGAGGGTCCCAGGCCTTGGGGCTGAGGGGTATTTCTAAACAGGAGAAAACTACTCATAAAAGGTCTCTTTCTGACGTTTTAACCATGATACCATCATTCAAAGAGCTAGAGAGGAATGGTCGGCCATGGAAGAGAATGAAAACCTTGGAATCTACTGATTCACCTGGAGTCTCAGCTTTTCCATCTTGCAGATCTGGTGAGCACACGTATGGGAGTGTTCTTGCTGAAGCTACCCATGGTAATGCTCCGTCTAACGTATATGTGTCTGCCCTCCTGCATGTTGTTAGACATTGTTCACTGTGTATCAAGCATGCTAGACTAACAAGTCAGATGGAAGCTCTTGACATTCCGTATGTTGAAGAAGTTGGTCTGCGAGCTTCATCTTCAAACTTGTGGTTCCGATTGCCATTTGCTCAAGATGGTTCATGGCAACATATTTGTTTACGTCTAGGAAAACCTGGAAGCATGCATTGGGATGTTAAAATAAAAGACCAGCATTTTCAGGAATTATGGGAACTTTATAAGGGAAGTAATAGTACACCATGGTATCCTGGTGTTCGTATTGCTAATGCATCTGATGTTGATTCCCATATTCATTATGATCCCGAAGGAGTGGTTTTGTGTTATAAAACAGTTGAGGCTGATAGCATTGAGAGGCTAGTTTCTGACTTAAGAAGGCTGTCAAATGCACGGTTATTTGCTTGTGGGATGAGGAGGCTTATTGGTGCCAAAGAAGATGATAAATTAGATGATTCCAATGCAGGCTCTGACAATAAGGCGCAAATACAGAAAGCTGTTCATGAGCCTGCTGACAAGTTAACTGAACAGATGAGAAGATCTTTCAAAATTGAGGCTGTTGGTCTTATGAGTTTATGGTTTAGCTATGGGTCAATGCCTGTTATGGCACACTTTGTTGTTGAATGGGAGTCTGGCAAGGAGGGTTGCACAATGCATGTTTCTCCAGATCATCTATGGCCGCATACAAAGGTTTGGCTTCTTTGTTTGTTTTGTGCCTGTTGATTGGAGAACTTTTCTCACCGCAGTTTTTCTATTTTACACACACACACACGCCATTTTAAGGGATTGTTTTGCCTACGTGCGTATGCCATTCTGGGAGTCTGCAGGAAAATGGGAAATCACATGATTTTTAATGATTCAGTTAATGAAGTTGAGACCATCATCCACAATTAACATCATAATGTCCTAGTTAATTTATATTAATATCATTATTTTTATTAAAACAGTTTTTTAGTTTTTGTTCAAAATATTATTCTTATGAACTATATCATCCTAAATCATGATTAATAAATTCTTTATCTTTTAGTGCTACTAGATGAAGTGTTAATTGCGTGTATGTTAAATTCTAATTCTTGTATAGTGATGATCTTATTTTAACGCTCTTGAGGTCTCAAAAGTCAAAAGGTATTTCAAGCTGTCAACTTTTACGGTCTTCTATTTTTTTTGGATTGATGATGTTTTATTTTTTAAAATCTTCCCAAAGGATTGACGAAAGCCGATAATGAATGCAACTAAAACTCTGTAATTGAGGAATTTAACTTGCAATATTATTAAGTTGATGCTAATTATAGTATATAAACTGATGAGGTGTAATTTGAATATGCCAGAAGGTATGAAATCAAAATTTATTTGTTAACACATTTTATGTGAATAAAAAGCTAGAAAACAAACTATGTCAGAAGGCTTTGAAAGGGGTTACAACTTACTTTGTATAAACTTTGCTGTTGCAGTGGCTGATGGATGTGCACATGCAGGCCATCGTAGGAATGATTCCTTATAGCAATTTATAATAGTAGGCATTGAAAGAAGTGATCATGGGTGTATTCAGCTAAAATCAAACTGAGTTAGGTGAGGTCGGATGGTTTTCTTTGATAACTATGAGAAAATAGATTAATTTAGGTTGATACCACCTAAGGATTGGATGGATAGGCAAATAGAGAAAGTAACGAACCACAAGTTTGTGTTAAACATGAAAATAAATGTGCCACAGATTCATGGGCAATTACTGAAAGAGGAGAATCATGGATTGCCGCCAGTTGAAATAGAAAGATGGCAAGGTGCAGACAACGAACATGACATACAATGAAGTTTTTGATAACAATTTTTTATTCTAAAATTATTATAATTTATATTTTTTCTTGAAATTGCATTATTTTTATTTATCCTCTAGGTAGCTTTGTGTATAAATACCCATTATAGGTATAAACAAGCCATGCTTTTTAGCCACTTTTGTTATATTGTATCAAAGCATGATTTGGGTCCTCCTTCCAACTTTTGTTTTTCCCTCTCTTGATTTTTATCATCCTCATCATGTTTGATTTCTCGATTCCCCTTACAAAGAGATGACCATAATGAATGGTGAAAATTAGACTTAAGGAAAATTCTTTGGGCTATAAATCTCGTATCATTTGAATGGAAGAAATCATCTAAAATGGTCTCAGATTGTGAAGATCTATTTGAAACGAAAGTAAAAAAAAAATCCGTTGTCTTGTTGATCTTCCTTTAAATCTGAAAGACCCAAAATTTGCATTTTGGGTTCAACCATATTTCATGATTATGTCATGACTATGAAACACTATGATACCTGAAATTAGTGGATCATGCATGATCTTAACGACTATAGAAGATGTTTGGGAAGTTATTAATTAGATTATTTAAAGTTAAAGATACTGCTCTCATTTATGAGATCATGATGAAGCGCTCAACAACCAAACAAGGTAGTCTATTTGTCATTAAATATTTCAATATAATGAAGTTTAACTAATTAGAGTTAGATGATTATTAATAAATCAAAATGAAGTATAGTGATGATGCTTGTGGGGTCCAAAAATTTGCACTCGGCCTTTGGATGAGGAGAGCCTTGTTCAGTGCCGAGTCAAACTTTTAGAAGCTAAACGAGATTGTATAAGAGACACTACCTAGAGATTTCACCCTCATTTTTGCAAGGAATTTAGATTTGATTTCAAGTTTCTATGAGTATAAGCGCCTATAATTAATTATCCTTTATAATAGTAAGAGAGAACTTTCGATTATGGCTAGTTATTAGGTCACTAAATGCTTAGGTATAGTTGTAGCAAGTTAGATTTATGATTTGGGAACATCATCATTATCATTAACTTAAAGTGGATGTTGGGGAAATGATGATGAGCCCGATCAAGATCGCATGATTTTGTTGTCTCGGTTGTCATAGTTTCTAGTCTACTAAGTTAGAGGAGATAGTCATCCGACCTGTTTAAAGGATTCTTTTTGGAAGCCATGTGTTGTTTCATCCAAGGAGATTTTATAGACTTAAAGGTAGATACTTGTCTGATGGGATAACTTTAAGTCCACCATACCTTATGATTCACAACTTGAGGTTGTGCCACTGGAGAACTTGTTGGCAAATGACCATGACTGTAATTTAGTGGAGTCATTTAGGGCAAAATTACCAAACTATAAGGTGCTGGTCATGATTGTAATTTAGTGGGTTATCATTTGATCAAAGGATTGTAGTTGTAACTATTTTTTAGTGGGTCCATTAAGGGGCTAAACTACTCGATTAGATGATAAAGTGTCACATACTTCTTGGCTTGAGATCTTTTGAGAGTGACCATAGCGACATTTGATCCAATTTCAAATTATCACCCTTGACAAACGATCGTGAAGAATGGATTATATTTTTCATTTGATTGAATTTTTTAATTAGGATTTTAGATCATTTCATATTTAATTGAATTTTGAATTTAAAATAGCCTGGCATTAGAATTTTTGGAGATTTTGATAGTAATCAAATTTCATTTGAGTTTCTTAGTGAACACAACCATTTTTGGAGTATTAGATCTTGTCAATTTTGCTTGTTTGCTTACAAAGGATCAGATTTATAATCTACGTATGGTTTAATTTTTATTTTTTTTTGAAATTTGCCACGTTATAGACTGTGCCAACTCTATTTTAAGTATAGAGAATTAGGTCTGGGGTTGGAACTTGTGATCATTTTTTTAATCTCAAAACACAGAGTATATAGTTTTAACTTAGTATGAAATTTCTCTTTTAAGGTGTTTGATGGCCGTATATAAACACAAAAATAAAATTTTCTATTTAAGAGTGACTATTCAGTTTTGTGATCAGTCTTGTTGACTCCAGTTCTTGTGAAGAGGAGGATCAAATTACGCAAGTGGAACTTACGACTTCCATAATATAAATGAAGTAGCTTGTCTAAGAGGGTGTGCATGATTGATAAGTTTACATTCATCTTTAAAAAAAAGAGATTATATTTTTATGTGAAAATAATGAATGATCATTGAAAATACTTGTATAATTTTTTAAATAAGAGTGAACTTAAGTTAATTTTGATTATAGCTCACGCAACATTTTCAGATCATATGATTGAATAATCATTATTTTAGTTGGAGCTTATCCGGGTTATTTCATGTTTATTGCATCATTTTTGGTGCACTTGCATTAATTTTTAAGACCTGAATTTTGTTAGAATGCTCATGTTTTCAAATAATTATTGATTAATAAAACATTTACAATTTTTTAGAGCATATGCGATTTGAGTTGATTATACATGGATGCATAGGCGATATATAATATATTTGCTTCAGCTAAAAAAAAGGTGTTTACCCCTATCTGGACTTAAACTTAAGTCCGATCCAGCTCATAATAGCTTGGTTGTTCTACCGTGGTTAAATTTATTTTTACTTGTAGTTTGCAATGAAAGCTGCACCTTGTAGAGTTGAAATCAACCAAAGTCATGAACATAAGAGATGCAGGGGATCATGTCTAGAATCTAGTTCTCAAATTTTGCATGATTTTTATGAGAAATAAGGGAGATATGCTAGAAATAGTTGGATGATGTAGCCATAATTTCTGAAATTCTGATTTTGATCATTTGATATAAAAATTGCATTGTGTTAGCTCATAATTGGCCAATGTTTTTAATATGAAAGTTATAGAAGAGCAAATTAAGAATGTACCCTCCAAATTTCATGCGATTTTGACAAGAGATGTGTAAGTTGTGTCAAAATCAGTGAAGGGTGTTTAGAGTAACATGCATTTTAGATATTTTTTTTTCTTGATGAAAAACTGCATTAGATCTAATAGGAATCAATGAAAGTGGTGAATATGAAAGTTGTGTAGCATTGCATTCATTTTTTAACATTACTAAGATTGTATGATCTCGATAACAAATAAAGAAGTTATGCTTAAGTCAGTGAGAAGACATTAATCCTCAATTTGATCAGTCTGATAATTATTATTCTATTCGATTGAATTGTTCCTAAGAGATCTCTTCTCAGTAATTTCGATGTTTGGAATGCATTGGTGCAATTCTTTTTTATTCAGATGGGCAATGTTTTGAGCATTTCTACAGTGATTAAGGCATTTTTGACTTCGATTTGCATATCCTCGCATCCATAGTTGGCCATTTACACCATGCTTGAGCAAAATGATTGAGGAAGGTCTTTCTTAGATGATTTGGACATTCAACGGCATCAACTTAGTTCATTTCAAGATTGGAGGATGTTTGGATGATGTTGAGTCTCTTCTAGTCTGATATATGTGAAGCCGCACCTACGACTTATTTTATTTATCAAGCGGTTAGATAATATGAGAAGCTTCTTTTAGGTAATTTTGACATTTCAAATGCATCAATGCACTCTGTTTTCCAAATAGGCAAAGTTTTGAATGATTTTGATCATAACCAAAGCTTTTCGAACTTATGTGATTTTGTGTTCATTGTTCGTCGACGGCATCATGTTTGCCCGATTTTCAAATAATATGTAAAGAGATAAGGTTTTTTGAGTTTCTTGCAGGAATTAATGCTAATTCGACCAAATTCATATTTTAAATCTTGAGAGAGAACCTACTATCCCTAAATGAGATTTTTTTACTTAAGTGAATCAAAGAAGGAAGAACGATGACAATACTTGATACTACCAAATTTGAGTTGTCTCCCATGAAAACCATAAGAAGCTTATTGTTGTGAAATCTTTCCAAAAATAAGGACAAAAGCATTTTCTTAAAAGAATATATGGTGCAATTATTTTAAAAAATGGATTTATCAAAGAAAAATATTGAAAACTCTACAGAAATCCCCAAGGCTGTAGTCTAAATGTAGAAGACCAAGAAAAAAGATAGATCTATTGAACTAGAATAGCTCAACTCAGAAGAAATTAATAGCTAATGAACTCTCTTGATTCCTTAGAAAAATCTTATATCATGCTCTAACTCATGTACTTTTCATGCCTTAAGTAGCTCCCTCAAAACCTAGATAATAGATTTAGTAGTCAACGATCAAATAATTGCCAACACCAAGCCTGCAAACCTTATTCTAGTAGTAGAAAGTAACCGATTCCCTAACCACTATAACAGGTCAAGGGAATATTCTAATTTCTCCTAACATTTACTCTCAATAATGCGCTACATATTTCCAAGATATAATAAATTTATGTCTATTTATAAACTCATTAAAGACAAGAATTGCAAGATGACATTTTTTATTAATCACTGTGTAATTCAGGACCTGATTATGGGGAAGATGATTTAATAAGCTATAGAAAAAAAGGATGGACTATGTCTATTTGAAGACAATAACTACTTTGTTCCTTCATATTTATTCTAAATTAAGACATCAATTGTGACCTTCAATATATACTAGAGTATCCTTCCTTTAAAGTCTTATTATATATATATATATATATATATATAATGTGTGCGTGTGAATATTATCATTGAAATCATTCATTGTGAGATTTATGAAATTACTAAACATTATGGAGTTCTCTTTTTTGAAAATGAATTCAATTTCTCCACTCCTTTTGTGGTAATTCAATTCAATATTTGCATACTTTAAAAAAAATTCTTAAATTTTGTAAAACTAAATAATTTATAATATTTATTGATTATTGCACTTTGATGACATGAATTTATTTTATATAACAAAAATTTGATGCTAATCATATTCTTCTAATATTTATTTCTATAATCAAAAAATAAATTAAATTCCAAAATAGTTCCCTAGCTATTTGCATATGACCAATTCAGGTCTAGAGTAACACATTTCTTCAATTCAAATAATTGTTTTGGATCAATTTTATATAATTGATAGGCTTAATTGGAGAAATATGATACTTGAGGCTTAAATTAGCCACAATCAAATAGTTTGGGAGCCATTTTAGGATTTAATTCAGTAAATGCTTATTTTTATTTTAATATTAAAAAATTTGGATTTATAGTGCTTAAAATTTTATTCATCATATTGTATCTTTTGTTCTCAATAAATAATGCATTATTTATCAATCATTTTATCTTGGCACCTCATTTTAAAAGAGTGGTTGAAAGAAAAAACCGGCATCTATTGGAAGTTATTTGACTTTTTCTTCCAAAACCTAGTTCCTAAAAGATATCAGGAAGAAGTTGTCCTAACCTTCACATTTCTTATTAATAAAATACCCTCAAAAGTGATTAATCTCAAATTCTTTTAAACTATTTAGCTACTTTTCTTCACAAGTAACTTTTCTCAAATTACATTGTGATAAACTTGATCTTAGGGTACTTGCATGTCTTTTTATGATATTCATAAACTCTAAAAGGATATAAATATTATTGTTTGACCATCAAAAAATTCTTTAATTCAAAAGGTGTTGCTTTTGATGAAAATAGATGTTCTTCACTCAAATTTATTTTCAAGAGGAGAACAACTAAGTGGAAGAAAAAATTTATGAACTTATTATCTTTTATCTTAACATATCAATTATACAAAACAAGAATAACACATTACTCCTATCATTAAGCCTCTTCAAGTTTATACAAGGAGAACAAAGCCAATTTAAAGTCTCTAACAAGCTTAAGAATTTGATTCATTGTTACCCACTACATATTTTTTCAATTTTGTTTTTACACATAATCCCTTTTATAAGTATCAACTCTCACACCATTACAATTTTACAAACTCTATTTGAGACAAATAATAAGAGTTAGAAGGTTGTCATTAGAGAAGAATGAATGTCCTGGAAAAAATTATACTTGAGAGATCTTTTGAGCTACCAAAGTCAAAAGAAAAATCTATAGGATGCAAGTGAGTTTTTTCATTAAAATATAAAACATATAGAAGCCTATGATGCTATAATGTAAGATTAGTAACAAAAGGAAATATCCAATCCTCTGTGATTGACCACTAATAAATTTTTGCTCTTATTGCTAAAATGAATATTTGGCTACTAAACTTTGATGGTCCTTGCAATAATATAAAGTGAAAAATGATTTTTTCCATGGGCATGCAAAAGACATTTATATAGATATATTAAGATTCAATAACTTTTTATAAATATCATCTCCAACACCATTAAAATTTTACAAGCTCTATTTGAGACATAATAAGAATTAGAAGATTGTCATTAGATAAGAATGAATGTCTTGAAAAAATCATACTTGGGAGATCCTTGAGTTACCTAAGTCAAAAGAAAAATCTATAGGATGCAAGTGAGTTTTTTCATTAAAATATAAAACATATCAAATCCTATAATGGTATATTGCAAGATTAGTAACAAAAGGAAATGTCCAATCATAGTGATTGATCATTAATAATTTTTGCTCTTATTGCTAAAATCAATACAATTCGTATTTTAATTTTTTTTGTCACTAGACCTCGATGGTTCGGACAATAATATAAAGTAAAAAATGATTTTTTACATGGGCATACAAAAGAAGTTTATATAGATCTATTAGATTCAATAGCTTTTTCTTAGAAAATAAGGTTTGTAGATTAAAATAGGCATTATATGTTCTTAAAGTTTTTCCAAAGAGAGTGATTTGATAGATTTATAAAGGCCATGCGTTGAATCAATTATAAACAATGCCAAAAAGATTAGACACTCTTTATAAAATATTTGACTAAAAGGAAATTTTCAATTTTTATTGTGCATGTTGATTATATTTAATACAAGAGGTAATAATGAATGAAAGAATTACTTAGAAAAAAAATTTATCTTTGGTTTTGAAATCGAAGAATTTGGCAAGCTCAAATAATTTTTTGGTATAGAAGTGGCTTAATTAGAAAGAATTTTTTTTTAACAAAAACATGTTATGAATATTTTGAGAGAAATAAAAATAGTTGCTTGTAATCTATGTGGAACTCAAATTGAATCACGTCAAAAGTTGGATATGTATGAAGAAGGAATAGAAGTTGATATTGGACAGCATCAAAACTTAGTTAAGAAACTAATTTATTAATTTATTTCACACCCATTATAATGTTGCCTTTGCATAAATTATCATAAGTTAATTTATTCACAAACTAATGAATCTCACATTTAAGTTGTTTACAATTTTTTTAGGAATATAAAATCAAATATTGAAAAAGAAATTTTTTAAAAGAAAGTTCAAGTCCTTACAATTAGATGGTCGTATTAATGTTGACTATGCTAGATCAATAGTAGATATAAGATCCGTTTCATGAGATTGCACATCACTAAGAGAAAATCTGGTATCACAAGTAAGAAACAAACAACTTGTTATCTTAAAGTCAAGTGTTGAATATGAATTTAGATCAAAATTTTAAGATATTTTTGAAATAGAAATTTCAATATTTGACTCAACATAAAAACCTGAGTTGATCTTGACATGAGAAAAATTTGAGTTTGGGGCAACTCATTTAATATTTGAGTTGGGTTTGGGCTAGACTAGGTGAGTTGAAAATACTAGAGTTGGTTTGGCCTGTGTCGATTTTGGGTCAACTTGAAAAATAATTATCGAATCATTCGATATTTTTTAATCAAAACCTCATATTAAAAAAAAATATATTTTTTAATTTTTTAAGTTGCCATGTTCAAATTAGGTAGTAGTTTTCATTTCAGATTAGATTGACATTAATCCATATTTGATTTAATTGTTGTTTGTGTTCGATAAAGTTTTGGTTTTGTTGGGATGGGTTTGGGTTAACATTTCTATTCCGTTTATTAAACAAGTTAGGTTTTAATTGATTTTGTGTGTTAGGTCATTTTTTCGTCATATTCAAGCTTGAACTCATATTAACACCGCTATCGAGAGCAACAACAAGCATTTATCCACTATGTGTGGTCGGCTACATGAATCCATTCTCTTCATTGTGTTCTATTAAGTGTCAAATTCTCATTTAATTCTAATAAATTGAAGTCATTTTTTTTCATATTCTAAGCAAGTCTTTTTAGGTCTACCTTTACTTTTCTTACATAAGGCGCTTCTAATACATGTACTCTCCTAACTTGTTCATTGGACCCGATGCTTTATGCGGCCAAACCATCTATGGCGACTATCTCCGTCACTGGAGCTAGTCCAACCTTATCACATATATATTCCTTTCGCATATTATCTCTAAGAGTAAAGCCACTCATCCACTTGAGCATCCTCATTTATGCAACACCTAACTTAATTTTATACTTCTCTTTTACTAGCAAACATTATGTGCCATAAACCATTGCAGGTTTTACCACCATTTTATAAAATTTTTCTTAAGACTAAGCGATATTTTTCTATCGTACAACAAGCCCTCGTTTTTTGATAAGTTCAGTTTCTCGAACCTTGCCACCCGGCATTCCTCGACTTCAACCATCCAACTTGAATTCTACTAATAACATCTCCATCTATTTCACCATCATTTTGAATAATTGACCTGAGATATTTGAAGTGTTCACTCTTTTAATGACTTGATCACCTAATGTTATAACCTCACCATTAGATCTTCTACAACTAAAATTGTACTACATTTATTCAATTTTAGATTTACTTAAACAAAAACCTTTAGATTCTAAGGTTGACCTTCATAATTCAAGTTTCTCTTGAATTCCCTCTTTAGTCTTATCAACGAGAAGAATATCATTAGCAAAAAAGGCTACATCAAGATGCAAACTTTTGTAAATGTCTAGTAAGAACCAACAAATTATTTCTACACTCATCTGACATCATTTTAGTCTTTAAAAATAATATTAAAAAGATTTGTAAGCTAAGAAATTCGTTGATCTCCTAAGCATTTCTACACTTATATTTGAATATCATTAGACCCTACTGCTTTTTCACACATTATTTTCTTTATGGCCTCTCTAACTTCAATTTTATTAATACGATGATAAAAATAAATTTTTTATTTTTATCTAGAGTTATTGAAGTCAGTCATATTCTCACAACTTTCATTAAAAAGCTTATCAACCTCATTCACCTATATTCAATATTTTCTTTTAAAAAAATACTTTATGATTTTCATTCTTAGTGCATCTCATTTGAACTAAATCTTTACTTCCCCTATTTCTTTGCTTGGCTAACTTATACGTACATCTTTTAGCCTCTTTAGTATCTAATTCATTGTATAAATCACTAAAAGCTGAATTTTTTGCATCACATATTGCTTTCTTAGAATTTCTATGAGTCATTTTATATCTTTTCTAATTCTCCAATTTTTACATTTAAGTCAAATTTTATAATAAAGGTTTTAATTTTTTATCTTTTCTTGCGCATTTTGATTTCACCACCAATTATTTTTACTAAAAGAAGTTTTTCTCTTTGTTCTAAAGAACTCATATGAATTAAAACTATATTAGAAGATGTAAAAGTTAAATGTAAATGATTTATGAAGATATAATGTCAACATGTCTGTCATCAGCATTGCCAATAATTTAGTATAGTATGGTCTGGCCAAACATGTGGCAAGTGGATAGACATTTCATAAAATAGATATTTTAAATTTGCTTAATTTACACTCATGTTCACTCAGGAAGCCAACTCATCATCATATTTATTAAAAGACTTCACAACTTTATATTCAAAAACATTTAAGCAAATTTGAAATGATAGATTTTCACCATTGAACTTGAGGGGAGTGTTGAGACGACCTAAAGATTGATGGGATTGACAATTAGGGAAGATAAAGAGCCGTGGATCTATGCACAAATGAGGAAAGGGGAGGGCCATAGATTGTCCAATTGGCTGAAATAGGAAGGCAACAAGGAGCATACAGCAGGGGCATACATGGACATTATTGATAGTAGTTTTCTCGTTTAAAATTATTTTAATTAGTATTTCTTCTTAATATTATATAGTTCTCACTTATGTTTTAGACACCTCTGTGTTTAAATACTCATTTGTGGAATAAATTAACTTAGTTGTTTAGCTACTTCTTTTATGTAATTTATAGAAGTTTGCAATTTGTTGGATACATGGTAGGGTACAATCCTTAATAGGATAGAGTGTTGAAGGAGGCTTTGGAAGTTTGGTTAGTGGGTAGGAGTAATGAATGTGCATAAAGCTGAAATCTCCGTTATTTGGTGCAGGCCTGCTATCAAAATCGAATGAGAAAATTTAGTTTTAGCGAATAGGCAGATAAATGAAATCAATCTTCCAGCTTGGTCATTTTGCATGGTTACTTTTTATTGCATTGTATTGTAATTACTCATAATGAATAAAAAAAGATAAAAAAGGGTATTTTGCTTATCTAGCCAATATTGTAGGTTGTTCTTAGTAAATGCATTAGGGTCAATTTTATCATCATGAGTAGATATTTCAATTTGAATTTTTTAATTATCATCATCAACTTCTAAAGTTTGGCTTCTATGATTTACATAAATATCATTATTAAACCTTGTATTGTCAATCAAGTTGATTAGTCTGTCCTTCCGAATTAATATTCAAATTGATTGTTTCTTCATAATGATTGAAATCTATTTTAAGTTCATCTGCACAAAGTTGATTATTTTCTTATGTGTCTATTCTTGCATCAATCATGGTAATGTTATCACATAATTGGTTTGTTTGTTCAACAATTCAGTCAATTATGTTTACAATGTTTTTAAAATTCCATTTCTTTCATGATCTATTAAGTTATTTTGATTGTTAGCCTCACTTCAAAGTAACATTTTGACACATCCTAATGTTGACTTAGAATTAGGGTTTCTTAATATTATTAATATGATTCCAACAACTTATTTCTTTAATTGAAAACATGTGATACTAGAATTTAAAACTATTTAATTATGAAATGATTATAAATATTCAACAATATGAGCAAGAAATCTCAATTATCAAATTAAATTAGTTTCTACATTAAAATTTTGAATTGCCACTTTTGATCAAAATGAAAGGTATTGAACAAGCAATAATTAATTATGCAGATCAAATAGAATATGAAACATATTTACCAAAGTAAAATGAATCATATAGATTAATTTTCCTGGAATGAGGTAGTTATGTTCAAAAGAATCATACATTCAACTTGAACTCAAACAATTGAAAACTCAGTGAGAGAAATTTTATTTAGTCAAAATTTTTGAATTACATGCCTTAGATCACTACTTATAGATTTATCATAACTTAGGTTAGTAGACGAGGCTCACAAAAGATTGGCCTCAATACATGTTTAAATAAAATTCAAGTTACTCTTATTTTTTCTGATCACTCCTAATTTAATTTTAAATTTCAATTCTGTTGAACAACAACCACTCGACTTTCATGCAATTGCTATAGGTGCCACATGCCAATGATGCCCTCAATTAGCAAAAGTCAAGTTACCTATGCCAAGATCACAAATATGCATGCATTAGGCGTGGCGGTGAGGTGCGAAAACACATCGCAAGTGCCATTTGGGAAACTGTGTTTTGGCGACTGTTAAGAAAATCTGTATTGAAAAATTACGTTTTTTAACATCACTTGGTAGACTGCAGTGACTGCCAGAAAATAACGATCTTATTTTTTTTAAATAAAAAAATTGCAATTCACACCGTAGTTTTTTAGGTAACAGTTTCTTATGCTCCATCTTCATTATTATATTTTTATACCACTGTAGCGGCCCCAAACAAACCTTTAACCCACAACCTAGATGATTTACTACAAGAAACAACTACCCTAATTTATGATAGCTATCCAATAGTAGCCCTACAACCACGACTAGTGGACAATATAACTTCCAACATTGCCAATGTTCAATAACTCCATGCAGTACAAATGAAGAAATAATGTTGTTCCTCATAACTTCAGTTTTCTTCGGGAAATAACCTAAATCAAGACTAAAGGCATCACAACAATGTACTCTAACCTAAAGTTAGGAACTGAAATATAACCTTTCTTGGCCGTTATTATTGTCTATATTCTTCAAAGTAAAAAGAACAAATAAAATTAAGCAACTAATAAAAAAAAGTACAATGATGCAGCTCACTATAGCCTCCACAACCTTTTTTGAGAATTAACAGAATTAAATCAAAATTGAAATCATGACAACCATATAACCTAATCTAAAGTTAAGAAATAAAATACAACTTGCCTTGACCAATACAACCTCACTCAGCCATCATCATTGATATTCTCTTCCAAATAGAAATAACAAATAAAGTAAATCAACTTATGATAAAATGGAAAATAAATAGTTACACATGAATTGGTATTTGATGTGATGTTTCTGACTACAACAAGCACTAAGCTTTCCATCAACTTCTCTTTTCATGGCACTGTTGCTTACCCCGAATTAAGCTGTGGCACTGTTTTTGTTTAGCATACCAATGGTATATTTTCTGTAATCTATTGTGCAGTATGCTTTATAAGACCTAATTTTAATGATTATAATGTTATCTATAATTAGGTGTTGTATTTGTTTCATTGGAGGTCACTGGGTTTTATTTTATGCAGTTCTTGGAGGACTTCATCAATGGTGGCGATGTTGCCTCGTTCTTAGATTGCATCAGGTTAACTGCAGGACCGTTGCTGGCTCTAGCTGCTGCGATACCTCCTGCTCGGATGTCTGGTCCTGTATCCACTGGACCCTCTCCCATTTCTAAACAAGGAAGCTATGTGCCATCACAGGGATTTCTCCCTAATTCATCTATATCCAATGTTATTATGCCTGTATCTCCTGCGGCTCCAACAGGAACTTCTGCTGCTGCTCCTCTTAGTAGTCACACTATTCACAACGCAGCAACTCTGTCTGCTGCTGGAAGATGTGTTTCAGGAATTGTTCCCAGTTCACTGTTACCTATTGATGTCTCTGTGGTCCTGCGAGGCCCATATTGGATTCGCATCATATATCGCAAGAGGTTTGCTGTTGATATGCGTTGCTTTGCTGGAGACCAGGTTTGGTTACAACCAGCGACACCACCAAAGGATGGGCCTGGATCAGGGGGTTCTTTACCTTGCCCACAGTTTAGGCCTTTCATTATGGAGCATGTTGCTCAAGGTTTGAATGCTTTGGAGCCCAATTTTCCTGCAGGTGCACATTCTGGTGGGCATTTGAGTTCAAGCAATGCTACACAAAGTTCTACTGCTCAGCCTATAGCAGCTAATGGAAATCGTTCTAGTCCTGTTACTGGTGTTGGAATGCCAAGACCTGTAGCAATCATTGGAAACCAGTTGTCTGGCAGCTTGAGCCGTGTCAGCAATAACTTGCTACCAGCATCTGGGATGCCTTCAGGTATATCTGGGGTTCCGATGCGGATAGCTCAGGGTACTGGTGTCCCTGTGCATGTTAGAGGGGAACTCAATACTGCTTTTATTGGGCTTGGAGATGATGGAGGTTATGGAGGTGGATGGGTTCCCTTGGCAGCTCTTAAAAAGGTTCTGCGAGGCATTCTTAAGTATCTTGGTGTCTTGTGGTTATTTGCACAGTTGCCTAATCTTCTAAAAGAGATATTGGGTTCAATCCTAAAGGATAATGAAGGGGCACTGCTAAATTTGGACCAAGAGCAACCAGCCTTGCGCTTTTTTGTTGGGTGAGTTGTGGATTTTTAAATTGAATTTTACTTGCATGCTTCTATTATGGGTCATTTGCATTTTTTTCCTTGTAATATTAGCATTTGAAACAGGCCTTTATTGCGATCAATTCTTTTATAGATATATATTTTTTTAATCTTGAAAAACGTCTTAGGTTTATTTTCATGCCTGTTATATTTTAGGGATTTTGTGGAATCTTGGTCATGGTAGAACTTGTAACACGTTGAATCTGGGAAGGATTTTTCCCCACTTAGGAGAACCCCAAAGTTAAATTTTCCCCACTCCCTGAATGATCTCAAAACTGAAATCCAACCATCTTTATGAATTTATAGAATATAGAATGAATATGATTCTAGTGGTTTGATTTGACTCGACCATCAATCATGTATTTGAATGTTTAGACCACTTAGGAAGGAAATCGTCTAGAAACTTTTACCAGCATATCATTTGACTGTGAAGTGCTCAAAATATTATTATCAATGTGTCTTATCGTTTGGTTGGCAGTGAAGGTACTAGAAAAGCACTAATTACTTTTCCTTGCAATCCATCATGTATTTTTTTTAATGATTTGACTTAGTTGAATCTGATTTTGCATGAAATTATTTATGACAAATTGCTGAAATGTTGAAGGGAATGGATGCTCTTGATATTTGCCTTTTTAAGATCATAGACTTGGAAATCAGAATTGAAGGTATAAGCCTATATCCATTTTCCCCCTAACAGGGGAAAAGTTCAACACTTTTGTTTGCATGAAGTACATTTTAATTTGATTGTTTCGTATCATATTGCAAGCATAAAAGAAGCTGCAGTGAATTGTTTATATTTCTATTCAGTGTCTTTTGAGTTAAAAAAGAGCCAATCTGAATTTCTATAAATCAATTATTCATATTATTATTGTTGTATGTTTAAAATATTCCTTTAGTTTGGGAGAGGATTCAACTGTCTTATCTCAGAATGTCCAATCACACGAACAGATGGCAGGGCAAAAGGTTTTTCTACGTGGACAGCCTAGAAGAAAAACAAAAAAAAACATGGTGATGTATTTGTTAGTGGATGGGATGGCCTAGGAGTTGTAGTCAGGTGGCCTAGGAGTTGTAGTCAGGTGGCACTTGGTAGTGCTTTTGAGTTGTAAATGCTGATACCATCAAGAAACTAGGTGCAGTTTTCACCCATGAGGATTGCAACTTTTTTTCAAAATAGGTGATTAATAAGATGTCAATGACGGTGTCCAACAAATTGTCGAAGTAGGATACCGCCAACAGTAGCTCCAGAGGCCTTTGGTTGATCATCTACAGAGGAAGGTGGATAACTAGCAACTTGTAAAAGCTTTTCAACGAAGCTAGGCTCCACATGTTGAAGATTCATTTATGCCTTGAGTGATCAAACCATTATATGTTTCTTGTTGGATTAAGAACCATACAAAAAAAGCTTTGACAAGAGTGAATCGAATCCTCAAATTTCTTAGAGCTCCCTCTCTACATTTTAGCAAAATAGATACTTCAAATAAATCAATTTGGAGGTATATTTAGGATCTAGCCTAGATTTCTTTAGGTATGAATGGAGGTGATTGTGCCACCCAATCGCTAGAATTTGTTTGGATATCTTATCCCTCGTTGATTTGGCAAAGTATTTTGCGTTTGACTCAATAAGTCAACTACATATAATGGAGGATTAGTTGATGCTTGCTTGGGTCAAGCAATATTTTTTTCTTTTTCATTGGTGTTAGTTCGATTGGTAAGGGCTTAAAAGTTGTTGCCAAGGTGTTGGGTTCAAATCCCGCTTACACCATAATAAAATCACACCTTATAATTTTGGGTGGGAATAAAAAGCAATATATATATATTTTTTTCCTACGTTGAGTTAGTAGAATGTATTCTCATTTTAAGTGGAGCTGTAGGCTACACATTATTTTTTATTTTGTTTGTTCCTTAGTGTGGATTTGTGTTATGAAAGTAATAATTTTGTTGTTTTTCCTTGGGATGGATGAATTTAGTGCATTTTTGCATTGCAATTTTTGGAATTGCTCCTCTTAATGGAGGAACTTGTTCCTCACCAAGGTCCTTGCCATTTTATTTCCATGCATCTTTCAAAGGAGAGTTTGCAAAATGACATGGATCTTTAAATGTGTAATGATTTGATTTCATGCAATTTTTAACCTTCATCAAATCATTTTAAAATCTCTTGAATTTTTCAACTTTGTGATCAAAACCGATAAAAGGTAATTTGAATTTTAAGATTTGAGTTTGTAACCATTTTGAAATAATCAAAATTTTTAGCATGGCGGTCTGTTTTGATTTTCACTTCAACTCTTACATAGGAACTTTAATAAAGTTTGTGGTGTTTTAGAGATTTTAGATCAAAATTTGCTATTTTAGCCGATTTTTAAGTGTTTGTGTGGAAATACTTTTTTTTGGCTTTTGAAATATCAATACTTAGTTCTATCATGGAGTGAAACATTTCACTTATATTTCAAATTATATTCGGCATTGTTCTTCTGCCAATCAAGGAGCATAGATTTATATTTCTTTGAAGAGAGATAAAATTTTAACTCCAATAAATATGTAATTTGCCATAGTTAAATTAGAAATGGTGTAGGTGTGATTATAGATAAAAGTTTGAAGGATAATGTTATAAGTATTAATAGATGAGATAATTATAAATTTTAAAGATCAATGTTATAATACGCTCCTCAAGTAGATTTGGAGTTCTCAAAAGAAAAATTTTGGAATGAATTAGGGATTAATACAAAAGATACCTCAAAGAAAAATATTTATTGGGGAGATTTAAATGGGCATGTTAGAGTGGTAGAAGATTTTAAAGTATGACATGATTATGATTAAGGATAATGAAGTGACTATATTGGGATTATTAAATTTTACTTGATAAGTTAATATCTTTATTTAAGAAAAGAGATGAACATATTATTACTTATAAAAATGGATCTAAGAAAACACGATTGATTATTTTTTGATAAGAAATATAGATCGTTAGATCAGAAAGATCAGATTGAAATTTTAAACATCGAATTATTAGTTTAGATTTTAAGATGAAAGGTTGTAAAAAATAAATTAAATTATTAGGATTAAGATTTAAAGAACACAAATAAAAAAATATTTTAAGAAAGAAATAGAATTTAGATGTCATGTTATGTTAGGAAAAATATCGTAAATGAAAAAAGAAAATAAAAAAATTCTTTTAGTTGTGAGAGTTGAAAGAAGAGAAGAATAAGAAGATTATAAAACTTTTAATTTAATTGAGAAAAAAAGATATAAACAGAGATTCTAAGAAAGATATATGAAAAAAATTTAACTTTAGTGATTTATAATGCAGATCAAAAGATAAAGAAAGATAAGTTAAAAAAAGATAGGAGAAGAAAGACATCTTGTGAGGTAGACGAAAATAATAAAGTCTAGAAAGATATTAAAATAAAGGTGATGATGATAAACTAGAGATTCTATTAAAAAAGATATAAACTACCGTAGATTCTAAGAAAGAATATACGACGAAAAAATTTAACTTTATGATTTAATAGACAGATACCAAAGAAGGTGAAAGATGTATGTAAAAGTAACCAAAGAGATAGTAAATCTTCAAGGAGTATGACGAAAATAATAAAGTCTTTTCTTAAAAAGATATTAAAATAGGTGGATGATGATTTTAATAAACTTTTCAAGGGATCCGAAAGACGATTGATTTTAACAACCTTAATACCCTAAACAAAATAGAATTTCATTTTATCGTCATATTAGTAATCAAGAAGTTAGTAAAGAAAATGAAATGTAAAAACAAGAGGACCTGGATAATATTCCAATAAGTGTGAAAATGTTTAGAGATCAAAGAATTTCTTTTACAAATCTTTTAATGTTATTTTAAAGACTAAAAAGACGATGAGTGAAGAAAAGAGTTTGGTTCCTATATTTAAGAATAAAGGTGATGCACAAGAGTGCAAATTATAGAGGAATTAAGTTAATGTGCCATACATTAAAATTATGGGAGAGAGTAATTGAGCATAAGTTACGATGTGATACGTAAGTTTCTCACAATCGTTTGGTTTCATGCCGGTAGATCTACTATGGATGCTATACATTTGTCAAGAGGTTTGATGGAGAAGCATAGAGAAATAAGAAGGATCTACATATGATATTTATTGATTTAGAAAGCTTATGATAAAGCCTCAAGAGATGTTCTTTGGAGAATTCTAGAACAGAAAGAAGTTAATAGTAGTTATATTCAAGTCATTAAGGATATGTATACTAGTCATTACTTGTGTCCAAACAAAGGAGGATTGACAAAAATATTTTCCTATTTCGGTTGGATTACAGGATCAACATTAAGCCCTTATCTTTTACTTTAGTTATGGATGTTCTTAAGAGGCATTTACAAGAAGATGTACCTTGGTGTATGCTTTTACATGACATTCTTCTTGTTGATAAGACTAGAGAGGAGTCCAACGGAAACTTGAATTATGGAGGTCAACTTTAGAGTGTTTAAGTAGATCTAAAGCGAATATATGGAGTGTAATTTTAGTGGTAGAAGTTTTAGTGGTAGTGACTTTAGGTGATCAAGTCATTAATAAGAAGCGATTCAAATATTTAGGCTCATTGTTCAAAATGATGGTGAAATAGATGGAGATGTTATTAGTAGAATTCAAGTTGGATGGTTGAAGTGGAGGAATGCTTCGGCCTATTATGTGAAAAGTTCCAAACTTAAATTTTAAAATTTTATAAGATGGTGAAAAGACACGAACATTGCATGAATGTGGCCAATAAAAGAGAAACATAAGACTAAGTTAAGTGTTATAGAGATGAGGATGCTCGTGGATGAGTGGTTTTACCCTGAGATAGAATGCAAAGTATGTGAGAGAAAAAGTTGGAGTAGTGGTAAGATAGAAATTAGGGAGGTTGCCTATGGTTGATCTACGGCCGTCGATGACGATTAAGAGAGAGATGATTTTCCTTATGTTAAGAAAGCAGAGACCTAAAAGACTTGGTTAAGATGTATAAAAATGATCGATACTTGAATTAAATGAGAATTTGACACATAATACATGAAATGAAGATGAATGATTCATGTAGCCGACCCCACCTAGTGGGATTAAGGCTTGTTGTTGTTGTTGTTGTTGAGATGCTATAGTATACCTTTTTAATTTTTTTTTCTTAAGTTGGCTCTCTCAAAGCAAATTTTTTTTATTGGTTATCTCAATGATTGTTTAATCTTTAGCGTCTTGCACTCAATGCTAATGGATAATTAAAACTTAGTCTTATTGACTTTTTATGTAGTCGTATTGAATCCTAAGAAGGTTGGAAAGAGTTACTATTTGAATTCGTGATCCTCTCAGGGTAGAGGAAATCAAAAATTAATAAATAAGAAATCTTTACAACAACTAGCGTTTATTCCATTGGAGCTACTCCAGCCTCATCACATATATATTTGTTTCTTATTTCATCTCAAGTGTAAACTCACTCATCCACCTAATTATCCTCATCTCTGCAACACTGAATTTTATGTTTTATTTTATTGGTCAACATTTTGCAGTTCTCACCATCATTTTATAAAAATTTTTCATTGAGTCTAAGCGGTACTTTACTATCACACAATAGGCCCGATGCATTCCTCCACTGTAATCACCAACTTGAATTCTACTAATAACATCCCCATTTACATCATCATTACTTTGAACAATAGATCCGAGATATCTAAAATGTTCACTCTTTTTAATAACTTGATCACCCATTGTCACCACTCTGCCACTAGATCTTCTATAACTAAAATTACACTCAATGTATTCGATTTTAGGTGTTCTCAAATGCAAACCTTTAGACTCTAAGGTTAACCTCAATGCTTCAAGTTTTTCTTGAACACTTTCTATAATCTTATCAATAAGAAGAATATCATCAGCAAAAAGCATACATTAATGTACATCCTCTTGTAAATTTCTAGTAAGAACATCTATAACTAAAGAAAAAAGATATGGGCTTAAGGTTGATCCTTGATGAAATCCAACTAAAATAGAAAAATATTTGGTCAATTCTCCTTGTGTTTGAACATAAGTGATAGCTCTACTATACATATCCTTAATGACTTGCATAAGCAACAATAACTCCTTTCTCTTCTAGAACTCTCCAAAGCACTTCTCTTGAAACTTTATCATATTGTGGTGTTTTATTTTGTGAGAAGGACACCACGTAGATCCCATATGCACTTACAGTTGATCGACGATATCATGAATGACATTATCTCAGAGACGTAAGCCTCCATCCTACAACGGATCTAATCACCTAATAAGCGATTCTTACGGCCAATTGATCTTCGAACGTATAGATCTTTCTCCCACTTCATACTAAAAGAAAATGTAGCTTTATTTTAAATCGGCCATCTCCTCCTGAGGCAAGCCCTATAGCTAATTACATTCTAAGGAAAGAGATTCTTGTGAATACTCAAGAATGACGCTTGCCTCTAAAGATATCAAAGATACGACTATCAATGAATTAGTTATTTTTTAAAAATCAAGTGGTGAGCAAAAGGAGGGAATTATTATCTAAACCAAGGAAGATGTGGTGGAATGTGCTCACATACTGTGAAAACCCAAAGGTAGTATTCAACTACCTTACGACGGGGCTTTATATTTGAATTCGGCGAATATATATTTTGAGTCGGATTTGTATTAAAAATCTAGGGTTTATAATTCCACAACAGAAATCAAGAGGTGAGGATTTATGCTTTGTTGCGCAGGAAACAACAACCTCATCCTATATCTAGAGAGCTTTTGAGGACCAAAGCGTGAAATCTAAAATGAAAAATAGGCATATGGTTTTACCATAAGAGAGAATACATATTGAACTTCTGATCGCCTCGGGGACCGTTAACTCTTCATATGATTTTAAATACATGTATGCAGTCTTGCTTTGAGATGGCTAAGATGTTGTTTATTTAAAAGGAGATTAAGTCTTTTAAACACATCCTAAGATAGATCATGAATAGAGCATGAATAATGACTGTCTGCAAATTTTGTTAAGTTTTATTTTGATTTTTTGAACATTGTTATTTTACACATGGGATTTTATATGCCTGTCGTAAGAAAGGCGATTATGGGCTAAAATCGAGAAAAGAAGAGGTGTATTTTGTGACTCAAAGGTCAACTATTTTCTCCGGTGGAAGTCCTATTAGCAGAGTGAAGATATGATTTATTTATCGTGATATGAGATATCTTCCAATTAACGGGTTGCTAAATCTTTTATTGTCTTGATTTATATCCTAGGCTTTAGGTGAAGTTATGAGTTTAATTTAATTTTGAATTAAATAATTGGATAAAAAATTTAATTTTTCCTAAGAGCTTGATCGCATCCCGGCCATTCATCAAACAATAAAGAAATAAGGAAAATCGTCATCCTAATTGCACAATCATATATAAAACATCAATCAATTTATAAAATTGGTGCAAAATAATAAGAGATTGATGTGGTCGGGCTCCATCACACAAATCCGAAAAGAAAAATGGGTAGCCGAGCTCTACTCTTATACAACCCGGATTATAAATGCATTATTACAATTAAAATGAATTCATGTTATGGGTGTCTTCATTCTTCATTCTTCATTTTGATTTGCTTCTTTTTTTCCTTCCTTTTGGCTTGATTGGAATATGGTTGCTCCAAAGATATTACATGGTGTATAAGACTTGGTCTTATGATTAATATTCATCATAATCTCCCATAACATTCATTCCAAATCTTAATTGCAAAATTTACATCAAAATGGGAAAGGTAAATCTAACTAAACCTACAAAATAAATGTCAGTTAAACATACCATACAACCCAAACAGTTATATGAATAAGTTGAACAGCACCATTGATAACTCCTATTTTGGATTATACTTAGGGTATAAGCGACATACAGAATATTTATATTTTTTACAATGCTCTTAAGCATAATCCCTGCGAAGAGGCTAAGATCGTCTATCGTCAGTCTATACATCGCTCCATCTAAAATATTACATCACAAAATAAAATCATGCATCAAATCATGTATCACCTTAACATGAGTAGAAATGGTGACTTAACGCAATGTGTGTGTGTCTTATTTAAGCGTGTGACATGTCTTGAAATTTAAGGTTAAAATTTTTTAAGTGTGAATTTAGATGATGATTTTAGTTTAAGTGGTTTAGTTGATTTGTCAATTTTAGTTGGCGATTTGATTTGGTTTGAATGAACCTACACTTAGAGACTAATTGTTGTAAAAAAAAAAAATAGAGAACTCTCTTTCATCCCTACCTTAAGGCATTTCTAAGGTATATTCATTTGTCGTATCGTAGGGAAATAGCGTAATAAGAAAGGAAAGCGAAAGTGAGACTCGAGAGGAGACTTGTTGAGAAACATCCGGGATCATCGAGATGACCTGGCGGGTTTCAACTGGGAGTGGTTCTTCATCTTCCTCCTTTGCTACCTTTGGCTAAACCACCACTTCCTTCAGGCTAAGCCTTACATCCCTGCTTCAAATATTGATCTTTTTTTCGGTAGACCTATGAATCTTTTCCAAAAAGAGAAAGAAAAGGGGATACTTAGACCCTCGTAGAGAAGACATGTCCGAGAAAGAAAGAGAAAGTCAATTCATTTGTAGGAGGTTTAGAATTAGTAAGTGAAGTTAAGCAAGTTACTAAAAATGTGCTTAGAGAATCAAAGAAGTTTAAAATAGTTGGTGGTGGAATTATCAGAAAAGATAAGAAATAAGAAGCGTTATTATAAAACTTAGTTTAGAAGTAAAATTTGGAGAATTGGGAAAGATATAAAGTTAGTAGAGATTCTAGAAAATAATATATGA
The DNA here is from genome assembly GCA_021442155.1 of Cymbidium sinense. Taxonomy (NCBI): domain Eukaryota; kingdom Viridiplantae; phylum Streptophyta; class Magnoliopsida; order Asparagales; family Orchidaceae; genus Cymbidium; species Cymbidium sinense. Next base: position 142,410,283 of record CM038215.1, read on the forward strand.
TGAAAAAATTTAGCTTTTCTTGATTTATACTGATAGATTAGATCTAAAGAAGGTAAAAGATGTATGTATAAGTTAAGCCGACTAAAGAGATGGGAGAAGTAAAAATGTAGTTTAAGTGAGGTGTATTAAGGATGAAAATAATAAAATATTTTTCTTAGAAAAGAATATTGAAAATAGGTGGATGAGGTGTTTTGATAAATTTTTCAATGAAGGATCTGAAAATACGATTGATTTTAGCAGTCTTAATGTCTAAACAAAAATTGAGAATTTTATTTTTATCGTCGTATTAGTAAATCTGAAGTTAGAGAAGCTTTAAAGAAAATGAAATGTGGAAAAATAGTAGGACCTGATGATATTCCAATAGAAGTGTGAAAATGTTTAGGAGATCAAGGAATTTCTTGGGTTACAAATTTTTTTAATGTTATTTTAATAACTAAAAAGATGCCAGATGAGTAGAGAAAGAGTTTGTTGGTTTCTATATTTAAGAATAAATGTGATGCATAAGAGTGTGCTAATTATAGAGGAATTAAGTTAATGTGTCATACATTAAAATTATGGGAGAGAGTAATTAAGCACAGGTTATGATGTGATATAAAAGTTTCTCACAATCAGTTTGGTTTCATACCAGGTAGATCTATTATGGATGCTATATATTTGTTAAGAGGTTTGATGGAAAAGTATAGAGAAAGTAAGGAGGATCTACATATGATATTTATTGATTTAGAGAAAGCTTATGATAAAGTTTCAAAAGATGTTTTTTGGAGAGTTCTAGAAAAAAAGGAGTTAATATTGGTCATATTTAAGTCATTAAGGATATGTATACTAGAGCTATTACTTGTGTCCAAACACAAGGAGGATTGACAAAATATTTTTCTATTTCAGTTGGATTACATCAAGGATCAGCTTTAAGCCCTTATCTTTTTTGCTTTAGTTATAGATGTTCTTACTAGGCATTTACAAGAAGATGTACCTTGGTGTATACTTTTTTGCTGATGACATTCTTCTTGTTGATATGACTAGAGAGGGAGTCCAAGAGAAACTTAAATTATGGAGGTTAACCTTAGAGTCTAAAGGTTCTCGTTGAAGTAGATGTAAAATTGAATATATGGAGTGTAATTTTAGTTATAGAAGTTTTAGTGGTAGTGTTGTGATATTAGATGAACAAGTCATTAAAAAGAGTGAGCAATTTAGATATTTAGGCTTTATTGTTCAAAATGATGGTGAAATAGATGGAGATGTTATTAGAATTCAAGTTGGATGGTTGAAGTGGTGGAATGCATAGGCGATAGAAAAGTTTAACTTAAACTTAAGGAAAAATTTTATAAGATGGTGGTAAGACACGCAATGATTTATGGTGCAAAATGTTGGATAAAGAGAAGCGTAAGACTAAGTTAAGTTCTGAGATGAGGATGCTCGTGGATGAGTGGCTTTACTCTTAGAGATAAAATGCAAAATGAGTATGTTGGGAAAAAGTTGGAGTAGTGGTAGATAAGATTAGAGAGAGTCGCCTTAGATGGTTTGGCCACATAAAGCGTTGGCCGTCCGATGACCCGGTTAGGAGAGTAGATGCATTAAATTTGGCTTATGTTAAGGAAGGTAGAGGTAGACATAAAAAGATTTGATTAAGATGTATAAAAAATGATCTTAATATACTTTAATTAAATGAAAATTTGGCACATAATAGGACACAATGGAGACAAAGGATTCATGTAGCCGACCCCACTTAGTGGGAGAAAGGCTTGTTGTTGTTGTTGTAAGATGTGTGGTATTTCCCTTTTTGGTGTTTTCCACGTCTATAATATCACGCCTTTTGTGTGATATTTTTAACTTATTTGTGTATGTGCTGGATATTTGTGCAATATTGTGATGATACCCTCTGCAGCTAGCTACCACCATGAATACTCAATCATTAACATTAATAATTAAACTCAAATTGTTGCCATGCTTGGTATGAATTCAGTTTTCCATTTCAAAGATTCGATTTTCCATCAACCTTACATTTCAATGACACTATATTGGCCTCACTCTACTGCAATAAGGAACTTCACCTGGCTGAGGATTAACGATCAGCAGAATTGGTCAAGGACTCCACCGGTTCAAGCCCATTTAAATTTTGACATGCATGGACATTGGGTAACCAATATGAGTCTATCTGTACTCGCTGAGCTCGTCCGAGGCACTACCTTAGTCAAAATGACCCAAATTGAATCTGGTCTTGTTTCCTATTTGCTTGTATAAAAAAATTGCGTGTTGATAGATTATTTTTTTAATACTCCCAGCAATTACTATTCACTTTAGACGTGGTTTTACCCAAAAATTATATGGTAGCCTAATTTAAATTGCCCACATGCGTGCATAATAAATCTTGTTAAGCCGTAGTTCTGCCAGATTTCTGAAAGTTGATTTGGTTATTTACCTGCTTTCACAGAATTATCGAATCGTTTGACTAAGAAGTTGTAAACTCTACTAGTTCAGCTAAGATGCCTAACTCTCATAACCACTTGTTCTTCTTTTATGCAGCGGATATGTATTTGCTGTAAGTGTCCATAGGGTCCAGCTTCTTTTGCAAGTCCTGAGCGTCAAACGTTTCCACAATCAACAGCAGCAGCAAACACAAACCAGCGCACAGGAAGAGCTCTCATCATCCGAAACTAATGAGATATGTGACTACTTCAGCCGTCGTGTCGCATCAGAGCCTTACGATGCCTCGAGGGTTGCCTCCTTCATCACCCTACTCACCCTGCCAATTTCAGTTCTGCGAGAATTCCTGAAGCTGATTGCTTGGAAGAAAGGTTTATCTCAGGCACATAGCGGAGACATAGCTTCGGCGCAGAGAGCAAGGATCGAGTTGTGCTTGGAGAATCACTTGGGCTCTTCTCACAATGATAACCCAGAGAGTTCATCTGTGTCGAAAAGCAACATTCATCATGATCGCGCTCACGGTGCCGTGGACTTTGCTATTACTTTCGTTCTCGACCCAGCTCATATACCCCATGTCAATGCAGCGGGTGGAGCTGCTTGGTTGCCATATTGCGTCTCGGTGAGACTGAAATATTCATTTGGTGAGAACAACCCTCATATATCTTTCCTTAGAATGGATGGAAGCCATGGCGGCAGAGCTTGCTGGTCTCGCGTTGATGAATGGGAGAAATGCAAGCAGAGGTTGGCGAGGGCAGTGGAATATGCTAATGGGAATTCTGTGGGAGATATTAGCCAGGGAAGATTGAGGCTGGTTGCCGAGGCACTTCAGAGAACGTTGCAGGCCTCATTGCAACAACTAAGAGATGGCTCTTTTTCTTCTGGCGCTGCCATGACATAAAAGTTAGAGATCTCACTAATGGCCGTCTCTATTAGAGACCTTGTACAGTGTAAATTGATCATCATTGAATCTCTTGTTATCAGAGCAGAGAATCATCTTACACCACAAAAGATTCATTATTTGAAATGAATTCAGATCAGACATGCAATGAGTCTCTGCGACAGCCCACGGCATCATCTGAATCTTTCGAGTGGTAAGGTATCTTCTGAATTTTGAACTGGGTAATGCTGGAACTTGTAAAATTTGATACGGGTTGTAAAAAAAAAGGAAATTTCTGTACAGATGGTTGGAGCTCTGAGACTTAGTTAGGTAGCTGGGTCAGATAAAAGAAGATATCTGTACTACAATCCTTGAAGAATAACTTTGGGCTTTGTAGAAATATGGGTTAGGGTTTGGTAGCTGTTGTTGTAAAATATGCCTAGTGAAAGTTTTGTGCTTACTGCTCGATTATATTGATTGTAGGAACTCTATAAACTTGGCTTCCAGCAGTCTTTTTGGAATCATCATCTAAAGAAAGACGCTTTGGTTTTTCTTCTTATAGACTGGAAGAAAGCTTTTCTAGTTCATATTGCAGCTATACATATTTTATTTTATTTTTTGTGACGGTGGGAATTTTAAGTGCGCTAGAAAGCAAAGCTTGTAGGTTTATAATAAGGCATTATTGATTGAATTTCATTTCATATCTCCTCTCCCAATTCGATCACCATATAAGGCAGAAATTATATATATATTTGCAATTTGTAGATTCATTCTGGCAAAGTCTCTGTACAAATTTGTATCTTTGAATGTGGTTGGGCTGATCATGTTGGTGGGTGTTTCTTAGGCTTTGCGGGCGGTTAATTTAGGAGCCGTTTGAGATGATTTTTATTTCTATTTTTATTATTTTGATTTTGATTTTGATTTTATTTTATTTATTTTTCAATTTGAAATACAATATGTTTGTAATCTTACAAATTATGTTTTTTATGTAACGGTGATGGGTTACTGATAGTAATAGTGTTTAGTGGAGGTATTTGGTGGCGGCTGCTCTTGTAGATTTAGGGTGTGTTTGACGTGACGTAATGGTGCAGAGTTGTATTGCATCATAGTGTCATTTGGGATGTTTAGTTACTCATGCGTTTTAATGAATCTGTGATGAAAAAGTTGTGTTTTTCAATCTGATTTAGCTCTCAGCTGTAACGGTTAGAAAGTTACAATTTTTGTAGGTCCTATCCTATCTTTTTAAAGAGTAAATTCTTTTGTAGTATTTTTATCATTATTTTTTTAATAGTTGGCAATTGTTCTAAACATTAATTGATTTTTAAAAGGTTATTTTGAATGTTTTTAAAATAGTGATTTATTTTAAATATATAAATATTTAAAATATGTAATAAACAAATATTTTAAAAATAAATGTGTTATGGTGGAAGATAGTTGTCTTTAAGCAAGTGATATGGCATGGTTGCTTGGGTTTGACCTTTCTCAAGAAGTATAAAATATTAGTTGTCTTTATAAAGGACTTGATCAAGTGAGAAAATTGACTTTTAGATGACAATTTAGAGACAAAAGAGAATATTAATAGAATCTTAAAGAGAGAGAGAAAGTTGATTTTTGCTAAAGAATTGAAATTTATATATATATACGCACTTAGTCAATGATCTTTATTTAAATGTAATCAACAAGATTAACATTAAAAATTGGTTATATTAAGTGATTACATCGAAAACTATTATGAGTCTTCAATTTTTGCTAAAAATTTAAGGTTGGTATATCTCCACTTGACAAATGACCTCATATTTATAAATGAGCATCAAAGTTGATGTTACAAAATAGGCTACATAGGGTGGTAATATAATATATATATATATATATATATATATATATATATATATATATATATATATATATATATATATCACAAATTGAACTCATTGTATCTAGTTATCTAACAAATGGTTAGGCCTGTAGCTAGTTACTAATTATGAATCTTTAGCCAGTTCTTGATCAATGGTGAATATTCTTATAAGATTTTTTTAGTAGGTTAGCAAGTAATTTTAACATATACTTGAGTTTTTGTTCTTTAATAGCCTTGTGAGATGAGCAATTTTGTAAATCAACTATGCTATCTCGGCATCAAGGGATGATGAAAAGTTAAATTTTGGGCATTTATATGAGGTTATACAACTTCAAATTTGATGAATTATAAATCATAAGTGGTTGAAATTAATTCCCAATCAATAATTTGTTGAAGCGATTTCAAACTCTTATTGGAATTTATAATTTTGATTCATACAAATATGATTGTACTATAACGTCACTTACAAATTATTATAATTTGTTAGTTTCCGATTTTATTCTTATTTTTATCATATATATAATAATAATATTATTGTTTCGTGCAAGAAGATTCAGGTCGGTAGAGTAGGAGAATTGATAATGTAGCATTCTGAAAGTTTTGCGTAAAGAATTTGAGACATTAGGATTTTACATGGAAAATCAAGGAAAAACACAGGGCAACACCTTAGAAATAATTTCACTATATCTACTTATGTTATAATTATTATCCTTTCTCAAAGTTGGAGAAGGATAACTTCACGAATAAGTTTTGTGATGGGCTTTGCTACCGGATTAGCCTGCTTGAGGTGGTAGTCGATGATCCTAAAACTATCGAAAGATAGTTGTGGGTAGCACGGTATGTGAGCGAATCACGACTATCCGCAGTGGCAATGGCGATGTGATCAACCAAGGGTCAAAAAGGGTTGTTAACGCCGCCTCATGTAGCTATATTCTATTCGCAATAAAACGAGCGAAAACGTGACATTTCAGCTCGATATAAACGAACATGAACAATCATTTGTTCGGTTTTCGATTATAAATAAAATTATATTATATTATATTATATTATTATTATTTATTACTATTATTATTATAATTATTATTTTATTACTATTATTTTATTTATTTATTTATTATTATTATTATTATTATTATTATTATTATTATTATTATTATTATTATTATTATTATTATTATTATTATTATTATTATTATTATTATTATTATTATTATTACATTACATATCACAAATGCAAGTATTATAGTTTAGTTTAAAACTTTATTATGTAAAGATAATGTCAATCCTCTCCTACGTGACAACCAGCCGCGCTGATCGGCCGATGATTTGATCACCCAGTGATGATCGGTGGTGGTGCGATCTGACCGATGGCGATCGACGCAAAATGTTGTGATGACACGGCGATGACCGGTGGCGACGACGTATGGCCCCTGGAACACACTTTTGGAGTGAGCTCTCAACTTCCTTATCAGATCTAGAACTCTTATAGACCCTAAGACACTCTTAGTGACAAGTGAACACTTAACCTAACCCCAGAGACTTAAGAGTTAACCATGAATAGTGCTTTAGGAACTTAGGAGGACTTGTCTACCCTATAGCCTAGATTCAATCCCTGCTTCCTTTTTTCAAACTCAAATTCAAATCCAAATTTCAAAATCAATTCCAAATTCAATGATTGAAATCCATCATTAAATTCAAATTCCCAATCCCTTTCTAAGCCTTTGATTTTATCTTATGGACTTAGCCTTAACCAAATTCAAATCAAACTCAATTCAATTGATTTTTTTCTCAATTATCAAATTCAATCTTAAAATCAAATCTCAATCCAAATTCAAAAATCAAACCCAACTTCCAATGATTGAAACTCATGACTAAATCCAAATCTCAAAATTCCTTTCTTAAACTTTTGAACCTACCTCCATAAGCTTAGCCAAATCTCAATCCAAACTAAATCAAACTTGGTTGATTTCTTTATAAATCAATCATTCCTTCATTTATATTCACAAATATAAAGGAAATCTAGGTTCAAACCCTTCAAACCAAATCAAAATAAATCAAACCAATTCAAAAACCAAGTTAGCCTTTTTGACCTACATCCCTCAACTTAGTCAAATTTGCTTCCAAATCACTCCAAACTCAAGTGATTTTCTCACAACCTATTTATATCTTCATTTGTATTCACAAATATAAGTGAAATATAAATCCAAATGACCAAAACCAAACTCAAATCAAATCAAATTCCCAATCTTAGCCATTTTAGCCAACCTTTTGAACTTGGCTAAATGACACCCAAATCAATTCAAAACCCATGGATTTCTTCATGATTCAATCATTCCTTCAATTATTGATCTAAATATAAACATAAATCACAATTGTCAAACCAAACTCAAGTCAAGTCAAGTCAAGTCAAGTTGACCCTTTTGACTTGAAATTGTCATGTGAACCAAAATTCATATAGATCCAAATCACTTGCAATTGGATTTCTATTTTCACCTCAAACTCATTTATCAATGTAACTAAACTTGAATCAAGCCATGATCAAGCTAATTAACCCATTTAGGTCCACTTGACCCAAAGTGACCTAAAAGACCTTTTTGAGCCAAGTTCAAATTCAAAATAAATTGGATTGAATTAAGCCCATCCAAACCTCACAACATGATCAACAATCATCTTAGGTTAATCAATTGTCTTGAATTGGGTCAAACTAAGTCAACCTAGCCCTTTGACCAAGTCAACTCTTAGCCTAAATGGAACCCAAATTAGCCAAAATCCACCATATTCCAAATTGATTGAAACCATTGACTCAAACCCATACATGATCAATGATTGAATATAACCAAACTCTCACTTGAGCCAAACCAAGTCCAATTGACCATTTGACCTAAGTTGAGTCAAATTGACCTAAAAGGCTAAAATAGGTCAAATAATGATTCAATCCAAATTGATTGCAACAAATAGCTCAAGTTTATCCCAAATCACTTATTGAACTTGACCAAAGCCATAATTTAGCCCAAATTGACCTAAAGGGTTAAATTGGCCAAAATTCAAATTAAATACAAATTAAACCAAACCAAAGCCTACAATCATTTTAAATTGACCAATTGAACTTGACTCAATACCTAACCCAACCCAATTTGGTCAAATTGGCCAAATTGGTCAACTTGACAAATTTGATCCTTTTGAACCCAAATGAGTCAAATCCAAACCTAGGCCAAACCAACCCAAATCAATTGAACCAAAACATCCCAAATCATCATTTGAGCCTAACCCAAGCCTTGGTTTGATCCGATTTAACCAATTGGTCAACCCAACCCAACCTAGCCCAAATGAACACATTTTGACCATATGAACCCAAATCACCCAAAACCACTTTGGGGAACCTTGGTGGCTGACCTAACCTAACCTAATTGGATCCTAGGTCAGCCAAACCAACCCAAGTCCATGTGGTACCCAACCCAAGGGGATTAACCAATGGACACCCTCTCATTTGCATTGGATCCTTTCCTTAAGTGGCAAAGTCCACTTTGTTTCCCCATGACAACCATCAAATGGCCAAATGAAGCACTCCTAGGACTTCCTAGCCCAACCTAACTCACCCTAGCATCTACCGTGGACCAAGAGAACAAACCCAAGCCATTCCCCCTCATGGTATAATCCATTCGATGCAAGGAGGTTAATCCCACTCAATCCCTCCGTATCAAACCTTGAGACTCCTGCCACTGTCTTGACCACTCCTGACAAGCTACATGTCACCGACGATGACCCCTCAACCCGGATGTTAATCGGCAAAAAATATGGGATGCATCCCGTCCGTCCATCATGAGCAATTGAGGGGTATACCCCCTCAATTTAAGCGGCAAACATTGCGAATTTCTTTGTGAGACTTCCTAAGGAATTTTCAAAATCCCACATAGCTTCCCAAGTGATCCCAAGCCCTCCTCAATTGGCATTGTACATTCCCGAGCAAAGCTGAAATATGACACCACCCGTTCGATCAATATTCCATACTCATCTAATTAAATCTCAATTCCTCTTAGCCACACCATCACCATACCTAGTAGAGCATATACAAATCAATTGCCAAGCTTCCAAGCTATGGGAGGAGTGAATTCGATCAAGATGAATGCCAAAGGAGGGGAGCTTGGTCCATAGAGCACTTTACCCCAAATCAAGTCCAAAGCTTCTTAATAGGGCCTTGCCTCAATTAGGCGAAGCTATCTCCGATGACCCACCACCAAACATTAGCTCCAGTAAAGTAATTTTACAAACTGAGCCTTGTATGCAAAAATGGGTTGGTATTTTGTGAAATAAATTTGAATCCCATGTGAATTTGACCGTTGGATGTGTATCCCCCCTCCTTTGAAGGTGTGGGATCGATTTGATCCTAATTTGAGTTTGAGTGAGATTGGATCACGGGGAAAGGTGGATGGTGCTCGTCTTTCACCGCTCGCGAAGGAGGAAGATCACGCCGTCCGTTCCATGTGATTGGAACGGATGGATGTGATTATATCCAGATTCCGTTTTTCCTAACGCGGATCGAATCATGGTCCGATCTTAACATACACGGTCCATGGAGAAAGCGTCCCGATAAAGAGCGGATGTGATAATTTAAATAGCCACTCTTGTCGCCACATGGAAAGGCGCCGCTAATGCGGCAATGGATTCAAGCTTTAATTATGCTGTTTTAATTAATTTTTAAGGCTAAAACTTCTTAAATTCATAACTAATTATAGAAAAATACAAAAATGCAAACTTTGGCTCATTTTAAAGGTATTTCACATTAGAGTCTAGAAAATTATTATTAATTGATTTTGAGCAGTGATCTTGGCTTAATTGAGATTTAATTACAAACCTAATTAGCTTGATTACCTTTTAATTAAGCATCCAATTAATCCCAAATTTTTTGTGGATGTCTAGGGGGATGACAACTGCCTCCCCTATTTTTTTGGGATTTTATTGGTTGCTTAATTAAGAAAATTAATTGATTAAGAATTAATCACTCTCTTAATTTAACTAGTGATAATTAGTGAATAAACAATAGTTTAATTAATTATTTAAGCCTAATTACCTTTATGAAACAGTAAGGGAGCTTAGGGAGTGTAATTGGGATATTTTTTCTAATTAATTTCCTAGATTTCCTTCACTTTTTGGAATTAAATCAATTGATGATTAATGAGGTAATTAATTGCTTAATTAATCAATTAATGCCCAATATAAAAAAACGAGCATAATTGAGTGTTTGAAATGGTTTAGGGACTAAGGATTGAGGCCTTGCCCTTGATCCCTTTCTCTAAGCTAATTTCATCATTCTAATCAAAATATAATCAAAGAAATCAACCCATTAATTAATAAGCTTATTTAACTCAATTTAAAATCCACTTCACCTAAGCAACCTTTAATTGATCTTGGGTAGCTCCTTGGGTGTTCAATAACCAAGGTGAGAGATAATGAAATTATGGTTAACTCATGTGTGAGAAAATCATAAAAGTAGTTAAGTGAGATCCTTTAAGCCTAATTAACTATTAATCATAAGCAATTGTATTAGGCCCCTCTTATTTCTTAGGAGCATTGTAAATTTACTTTTCATGTGGTTACATATCATATTGACTTATTATTAATTAGTTAATTAACTAAGGTGATATAGGTAAGGGTTAATTAATTCACTTAATCCATACCTTAACCTAATTAAAACATAAAATCAACCTAAATATTCTTCATTAAACCAAATTAATTCACACATGAGGAATTGGATTAAGATTAGCAAACCTCCTTCATATTTTCTAAATTAAATCAAACTTAAAGTTAAAAATGTCTTTAAAGAATTTTGGTTCATTTTAAATAGTCTTATTTAATGATTGTCCTTAGGAATTAATTAGGATGAATGAGATCACGTGCTTATATTCTTTATTTTTTTTCAATTATGTTAAATGTTGCTTGCCATACGAAATCATGCATTCATTTCTTTTAAAATTAATTAAATGAAATGGTTTCTTTTATGTCTAATTGCATGTGTTGATCTAAATTAAAAAATGTGTATGGCTACTATTACTATTAAATCAAAAGTTATTTTCAAAAGCCTATGAATCAATTATTATAAATGAAGTGATGTTAATTACAAGTATCTATAAGTTTGCATGTGATGATAATATAAGATATGTAATATGAAGTTCTCCTTCTTTATCTTACATGGATTCATATTGGATTTACAAATGCAAAGTTCATTTGAAAGAACATAACATTTCCCTAAATCTACTCTTATGCATCTCCATATTAAGACTTAGAAAGAATTTCATATCACAAATGTAAATCATACAATCAAATTAAATATGACTTCATGCATGATTCCTTATTCGTGTGGTTCTTTTTGTACATTCATATGCATCTAAGAAAAGTGGTATATTAGTCGGACACCCCGGGGCTGTGCTTTAAGTAGCCCTAAGTAGGTCTTGTACCGTACGTCCCTAGTGCATAAAATAATAATGTCATATTCATTTAAAACTCTTATACATATGCATGTATGATGTGGCCAATGAATAAGAATCATAAATCAAATACAACTTTTTGCATGAGTTTTCTTATCCTTATAGTTGCTTATATATCTACATGTATCTAAGAAAAGTGGTATATTACCGACACCCGGATTGTATTTTAAGTAGGTCTTGTACTTTAAGCCCCTGGTGCAGAAAATAATGGTGACGTACTTACTTAAAACTTTTATACATGTTAATGTGTATATAACTGATGGATGAAAAATCTCTCTTTTTCTATTAAAAAAAGACACACATTCATAATTCAATCAAATGAAATATTTAAATTTCAACACACTTCTTTACATTCATCATTCAAGTATGCTAAAAAAAGATATAAATTACATGTATATGTATGCTTAGGATTTACTTGTATGCACGATGTACATGATGGAAAAGAAATAAATGAATGTGTTATGTGATAGTAATCCATTCTAATTAATCTTAAGATGCCTTTCTTATTGAATAAGGTCATTTAGGGTGAACCTAAACTTAGGGTTAATCAAAATATGTAATAAGCCATTCACTAAAGAAAATTGATTAATTAATTTACTTTAGAAGTGACTTAAGATAGGGATAAAAGAGAGGTTCCTCTCTTTCTTCTTTTTATAACACTTAGTTATTTTGTGTAGGAGGTATGAAACAAAAGAAAACATTAAGTAAAAATCATCAAATCAATTAAATCACTTAAAGAGAAATAAACCCCTTTATAAAGTAAATCCCTCATACTTAGCAAATTATAACTCTAAAGCCTAGTTAGGACATGCCACACAAGATTTAATGCACACACTTTAGACTAAGTCACCACTTCTAGCTTTATGTTAGGGTGGTGTATGGTTTGATGTATGCTTGTTTTGTGATGTATTATTTTAGACTGGATGTTAGGGTGTATGTGCAGTTGATGAGGATGTTAGCCTAATCATGCTTTCTGTAGGGGACCGTGCTTAAGGGGCCGCTATAATAAAAATATAAATGCTTTTACTGTGCAGGTTGCTTATGCCCCTAAGCATAGCCCAAGTTATGACAGGTGGGCTTGGTTATCCATGTATGGGTGCTAAGTCCAAATTATTCATATAACTGCTTGGGTTGTATGGTGTGTTTAGCTAACATTTATTTTGTAGGTGTGGCTAGATTTATTTTCCTTATTTTAATGTAATTTTTTATTAGGATTAGGATGAGTGTTATGGGAGATTAGGATGAGCATTGGTTATAAGACCAAGTCTTATGTATTATGTGATACCTTTGGAGCAAGCACATCCAAATCAAGCCGAAAGGAAGAAAGAAATGGAGCAAATCAAATGAAGAAATGAAAGAAGAAAAAAGAAAGAATGGAGAATGAAGAATGAAGACCCCCATAACATTCATCATCTGTAACTGTAATTATTCTTTCATTATGCTAGGATGTATAAGAGAGCTCTACACCATATTTTTTTTTTGGGTTGTCGTATCGACCCTCTTATTCTTTTGCGATAGTTTTATAAAATTATTTGATGTTTTATTTAGCTTGTGCATTAGAAAAAGCATGCCTCTTAATAGTTTGTTTATGATTGGTGATTGTTGTATGGCCTGGATGCGATTAGGCTCTTAGATAAAAATATATTTTCTATCCCATTAACAACTCATAACTAAACTTTTAAAATAACTCACAACCTCATATAAAAGTTTATGCATTAAATCAAGATAATAAAAATATTTAGCAACCCCTTAGCTGGATGTTGAATGTTTAATATCATGCATAATCATCTTATTTCACTCTTGTTAAGAGAGGGCTTCCATCTTTGTTAGATAAAAATGGGCTTAACCTTTAAGAGCTTATGATGAAAGAATATCTCTTTCTCTTTTGATTTGACCCATAATCAACTTCTCTCATGTATTTAGGCATATAAAATCCTATAGCCTATGCCAAAATAAAGAGTCCCAAATCAAATAAAGTTGATAAAAATTTGTATTAGATTTAAGTCATGATTCATACCCCTCATGCTCTAGTCTCTTAGGGAGTGGGTTTAAGGACTTTGTTTAAGCATATGACTTGACCACATGGTTTTAAAACATAGGAGGAGTTAGCTGGCTGTCACTCCAGCCAGTGATAAGTCCAACAGTCGGGTGGTTTACTCTCTCTTGGGAGGTAAACTATATACCCACTTTCTTCTTAGATTTAGGTCGTGTTTTGGCCCTTGCTAAAGCTCCATAGATTTAGGATCTGAGGTTGTTGTTTCTCTTTGCGGGCTACATGCATAAATCCTCACATCTTAAGCATTTTTATAATCTTGTATCATGGAATTATAAGTCCTAGATTTCTAATAAAATTTCAACTTAAATAAATAACTCTCCTTATTGACCTCACTTTTAGAGTGAGCTCTTAACCTCCTCTTCTTATACTTAGGACTCTTCTAGACACTAAGAACTCCTTAGTCATAAGACACTTCTTGTGATTAGGTGAACACTTAAGCTAACACTTAAGCTTTAGAGACTTAGAAGTGTTAATCATAAGATTAGCTATGCCAAGGCTTAAGAAAATTACCTATCCCATAGCTTAAACCCAATCTAGATACACTTTCTTAAATCAAACCCATATTCAATTCTCAAACCAAATCTCAAATTCAAATTTAAATTCTAAATCTAATTTCAAATTGATTCCAAATGATTAAAATCCAAAATCAAATTCAAATCCTAAAACCCTTCCTAAGCCATACGAACCACATTCATAAACTTAGCCAAAACTAACTTAGATCAAATCAAACTCAACTTATTTCTTTAGTCAATTATTCTTTCATGTTTATTCACATATATAAATGAAATTCAAATTCAAATGACCAAAACTATTTCAAAATCAAATCTAAACTAAATCTAAACTTTAAGCCAATGCTTTGGACTTAGCCAAATTCTATCTAGATCAAGTCAAAATCAATTAATTTTTTCTTGAATCAATCATTCATTCAATTATCTATCCAAATATAAATGAAACCTACAATCATCAAATCAAATCGAAACCAACCTAAGTCAAACACAACCTAGCCCTTTTGACTTGAAAATTTCAAATGAGCCAAAATTTCTTAGACTCCAAATTAATTGCTGTTGAATTTATATTCCAATCTAGGGCTCATATATAAGTTCAACTAATCTTGAATCAAACCAAAACCAAACCAATTGACCCACTTAGGTCCACTTGACCCAAAGTGACCTAAAGGACTCATTTGAGCCAACTTCCACTCCAACCCAAATTGGATTGAACTAAGCTCACCAAAATCTTCCACCATGATTGTTGATCACTTTAGATGATCAATTACAATCAATTGGGCCAAACCAAGCCCAATTGGCCATTTGATCTAAATTGACCCAAATTGGCCTAAAGAATCAAATCGAGTCAAATCATGATCTAACACAAATTGATTGCAACCAATGGCTGAAGTTCATTTCAAATTGATTATTGAACTTGTCCAAAGCCATAATAAATCTAATTTGATCAATCAATCCCAATTGGTCAACTTGACCCAACCTAATCCAAATTGGCCTAAAGGGTCAATTTGGCTTAAATTCAAATTAAATCCAAATTAATTTAAAGCAAAGGCCACATTCATCTTCAATTAGCCAATTGAACATGAATCAACCCATAAC
Source organism: Cymbidium sinense (assembly GCA_021442155.1). NCBI lineage: Eukaryota > Viridiplantae > Streptophyta > Magnoliopsida > Asparagales > Orchidaceae > Cymbidium > Cymbidium sinense. Next base: position 142,425,578 of record CM038215.1, read on the forward strand.
CTAAGCTAGTTTGGCCAATTTTGGTCAAAGGGGTCAATTTGACCCAATATGATACATATGACTCAAATTGAGTCAAATTTCTTGAAACCAAGCCAAGACCATTAGGGGCTGATAAAACTAGACCAAAACCCATTTGGGATCAGCCCAATACCAAGCCAACCCATTTAAATCCCTCATGGATCCTCCCCCACATAGGATTCCACCCAATCTCATTTAATTCTCTCTCTTTACATGCACTTAACTACTCTCCAACATTTGCATTGAATAGAGCTGATCATATGACAAAAAGGGAGGACTTTAGAGAAAAAATCTAAAGTCCTCAATCAAACCATCATCCATCCCGACCACCCCAAGCAAGATGACAATCAATTTGGAGTCAAAAAATTCAAAAAAGAGTGGATTTTCGGCCATTATAAAAGGAGGGGGGAAATGAGGCTTTAGACCTCTGGCTCCCACCACCATTCCACCCCCCAAAAGCTCCTTAAAGCAAAAAATGAACCCATCCCCCACCTCTTTGAGCCATTTTTGAGCTCAAAAATAAAAAAAAAATTGCTTTTCCGGCGAGGCGACGGTAAACATCGGAGAAGACGACATTTTGAAGGGAGGTAAGGGTTGAAGATCATTCCAAAGCCTTCAGATCACTTGATGCGATGTAGATCATTCGATCATGCAATTTGTGTGATCGGATGGCTCGGATCGCGCATGGATCACGTGATCCAGGCCTTTGGATCACGATATGATATGGATGTCCGTCAGGTTCGTCGCGATCGGACGGCTTATCGCATACCCGTTGCGATCGATCTGGACCGTGTGATCACACATCAGATAGTCTAGAGCGAACCACGGGTCACTCTCTAGACCGTTGACCGGTCTTTCCCGCCCGATGGCTCACGTCAGCTCCGCACAATTTTTTTTTATTTAAAAAATTTTAATTTATAACACCTAAATCTTCAAAAATTCATATAAAATAAAATACTTAACCAAAAATTATAAACAAGGGCTCGTTGGATTTATTTTCGAGAGAAATCCAACAAATGCAAAATACCCAAATTTGACTTAGTATTTTGAGCTTAATTTAAGTTTTAGTGAAAATTGAATTTCATTAATTAAAAAAATATATATGTCAAATTAAATTGAAATTTTTAAAGATTGAAATTAAAGTGAAAGCACACATACTATAAAAATTTCAAATGAAAATAACTTCTGCATTGGGAGAAACTAAATTTGAAGTTTAGGTTATCCATTTTAATAAAATAAATCAAATAAAAATTCAGAAATTTACAAAAATCTTCAAAATGGCTTAAATCACTTCAATTAACATCTAGGACTCTCAAAAAAATAATGTGATTTTCTGAATCCTAATGAACCCAAATAAACACTTAAGATTAAAGTTTAATCAATTAATGAGTTAATTAAAACATAATCTAAAAATAATTTAAATATCAAATCAAAATGAGAAATGAAATAGCACTTAAGCAATCATTAATCAAACCTCAAATCAGAAAAATATCATCCTTAGAGAAAATCAATTAAATATGATTTAAGCTAATAAAACTCAATTAAATGATTAAATCTTAAATCAAACTTAAAATTAAATAAATCTACGAAACTTTAACATGGGTGAAACCAGTATAACTAAATCTACACTAAGCATGGAATCTTAATTATATGAAGCCCCTTAATGAGTATAAATAAACTGAAACTAATTAATCATTAAATAAACTAAAAAACTTAAATTGATTAATAAACCAATACAACATAATCATTTAATACTAATCGAATTAAACTAGAAAAAGTTAAAGTAAATTTAATTAACATATGATTAAATCACATCCATTTGGAATAAGATAATTAATTAACCATTATTCAACTAACTAAATCAAACATGTTAATGAAATCAAACAAACATAATAAATGAATCAAGTCAAATAAAATGCTAATCATAAAAATCAAACTTAATTGAAATGAAATAAACAATTAATTCACCTAATAATAATGATGGTAATAACAATAATCCTTTAATCAAATCTAACTTAAGTAAAACACAAAACTAATTCAAATCACTCACATGTGGAAAATTAAGTCATTAATCTCTAATTAAAAAAGCCCTTAATTAATCTAATGATTTAAAAATTTAATTACCCTTAATCAATCTTAATTAATCAAACATTCAATTAATGCAAACTTAATGAATTAATCCATTATCTTATGAATCAAATTAATTTAATTAAGTTACATTAAAGTTAACTCTAAAATTAAGCTTAAATCAAATCCCTAATTAAATTTAATAATCAATCACACTACTCAAGTAAGCTAATTAAGTTAATCAAATTAATCATATTAAACCTAAGCTTAATCAAACATAATCAAAACACAATTAAATACTAATCAAAACTTAAACTAAACCTAAATCATTAAGTCATTACTTACATTATTAAGAGTTAAATAAATCTTTATTTAATTTAATAATTAACTTAAACATACTCCTTAACTAAACTAATTACCCTTAAGCTAATGTAATTGAATAAATAGCTAATTAATGCAAACTTAATAAATTAATCCACCATCTTAATAAACCAAATTGACTTTATAAATCAAATTAAAATTAATTCAAATCAAACACTTAATTAATCTACTAATTAATTTGATCACACATCTAAGTAAACTAATTAAAGTCAATCAAATTAATCATATTAAACTTAAACTTAATCAAACATAAATGCAATTAAATATCAATCAATTCTTAATTTAAACTTAAATCATTAATTCATTAATCACATCATTAACCTAAACAAATATGAAATTAAATTTTAAAAAATTAAATAAATCTTTACTTAATTTAATAATTGATCACACCTCTTAAATAAGCTAATTAAGTTAATCAAATTAATCATATTAAATTTAAACTTAATTAAACATAAATTTGAACATAATCAAAATGCAAGTAAATACTAGTCAAAACCTAAATTAAACTTAAATTATTAAGTCATTAATTACATCATTAATCTAAACAAATATGAAATCAAATTGAAAATTAAATAAATCATAGTTAACATAAATACACTTCTTAATTAAACATTAATCATATTGAACCTAAGCAAACCCATAGACCAATAAAGCTAATCAAATCAAATTAAATCAAATTAAATCAAATTAAATTAAATTAAGAAAGACTCTTTATCAATTTAATATGTCAAATCAAATCTCATTCAAATTAAATAAGATAAACTAATTAACTATCCAAAATCAAAATACAAACCAAACTTTGTAAACATGAAAATGGATGAGATTAAGATAATCCTAATTACAGAATCAAACTAAAATCAAAATAAAATCTCAATTAATCTAATATCAAACTACAAATGAATGAACCATAATCAAATCAAATAAATATAAGTCAAGTCATAACCATAATCAAAGAAAAGAATTAAATATTAATTTAAAAGGATATTGAATTATCAAGATTTAATTAAACCAAAACATCTAATATGAAATTAATCAATCAAAAGCACATGAATTTAAATAAACTTAAACTTCATTAGATATCAAGGATATTGAATTATCAAGATGCGATTAAACTAAAAGAGCTAATCCAAAAATCAATCAATCAAATACTTAAACCAACTCAAATTATAAGCTCTAAATCAAATCAAATTAATCAAATTAAATAAATTACACAAATTCAAATGGGCTAATTAAGATACTTAAGGACCTTAGTTAGATTCTTTAGGAATTAGGAAATAGAATAGGGTGAGTTCCATCTACAAATGGAATTCATTCTACTCTTCATTCTTGAAAACCTAAACATCATTTTAACCAAATAAAAGTGAAGAAAATGAAAAATAAATCATTAAATCATTTAAATTGAAATCACCCAAAGTTAAAGTTTAAACAAATTCAAACTCAAATTGAAACTTAAACTAAAGAAGCTTGTAAAGTCTTGCCACACAAGCACATTAGAATACTAAGTCACCACTTCTTCTAAGTTAGCGTTGTATGGATAATGTTGTGTTTTATTTTATGATGTAATATTTTAGACTAGATGTTAGGGTGTATTTCATAGGCGGATGTTATGTTATTCTAATCATATTTTATGTAGGGGGTTGTGCTTAAGGGGCCACTATAACAAAAATATAAATGTGTTTGTTGTGCATTACTCATGTTAGGACAGGTGGGATTGGTTACCCATGTGTGGGGTGCTAAGTCCAGATTATTCATATAACTGCTTGGATTGTATGGTGTGTTTAGCTAACATTTATTTTGCAGGTGTAATTATATTTACATTTCCTATTTTTGATGTAATTCTGCATTATGAATTAGGATTAGTGTTATGGGGAATTAGGATGAGCAGTGGCCAGAAGGCTTAGTTCCTGGGATGCCTTGTGATGATTTTAGAGTAAATCAAATCAAAAGAAAGAGAATGAATAAATGAAGAAAAGAAGACCCCATAGCATGTATTATTTTTTTTGTAATCCGGGTTGTATAAGGGTAGAGCTTCGGTACCCATCTTTTCTCTTTTGGTGTTGCTGAGAACCGACATGGCCTTTTATTCTTTTTATGGTAGTCTATAAAATTATTTGATGTTGTTGGTAGATTGCATTAGAACGCATACTTTTCATAGTTTTTTTTTGATTGATGCTTGAATGTGTGTGGCCGGATGTTAGGCTCTTAAGATGAAATTAATTTTTCTACCCCAATTAATAACTCATAACTAAAATTTTAAAACAGCTCATAACTTCACATAAAAGCCTAGGAATTAAATCAAGATAATAAAATTAGCAACCGCTTAGCTGGATGAATGAATGTATAATATCATGCATGTCATATTCTTCCACTCTTGTTAAGAGGGGCTTCCATCTTTGCCAGAGAATGAAGGCTTAACCTGTGATTGCCTTTGATGGAAGAACACCCCTTTCTCTCGTGATTTGGCCCATAATCAAGTTCTCATGCATTTAGGCATACAAAATCTCATAGCCTGTGTCAAAATAAAGAGTCCAAAAGAATCAAATAAATTTGATAAAATTTGCATTAGATTAAGTCATGGATTCATACCACTTATGGTCTAGTCTCTTAGGGAGTGAGTTTAAGGACTTAATTTTCTTTCTAAATAAACAACACCCTAGCCATCCTGCAAAACATAAGACTTGCCTACATGGGTTTAAAGTGTAGGAGGAGTTAGCTGGCTACCACTCCAGTAATAAGTCCAGAAGTCTGGTGATTTATTCTCTCTTGTAGAGGTAAACCATATACCCATTTTTACCTTAGATTTAGGTCATGCTTTGACCCTTGCCAAAGCTCCCAAGATTTAGGATCTGAGGTAGCTGTTTCTTTCGGGGTACAAGTATAAATCCTCACCTCTTAGGCATTTCACAATCTTATGTTGTGGAATTTTAAGTCTTAGTATTCTAATAAAATGTCAACTTAAATAATTAACTCTCTTCAATTTCAAAAATATAAAGCCCAATTATAGGGTAGATTGGAATGCTCACTAAGCTTCCTAGTATCATGAGCATTTCCTACTTTCTCCCTTTGGATTCCAAAAAATCTTCTCTTTGATCTATCCCATTTGATTTTCTAAAATAGTCAATCCTTTGATTGTTCTAACCTTAAAATCTTTGGAGACCCTAATTATCTACTTTAATTAAGAGTATTCTTAAAGAATTCCCATTCCTTAGGATGTAATTAATTATGGGGGCTTGCCTCCATAGGGAACTTAATGAACCCGGCTTAAAATAAATCCTACTTTTACATTTTCATGTAAAGGAAGATCTCTGGTATATTCAAAGACCCATCATGCCTTAGGAGTCCTTATTAGGTAATTAGGTCCATTATAGGGTGGTGATTTCTATCTTTTGAAATATTACATCATTCTTTAATGTTGTATTTAATCACTTCAATAAGTACCCCTAAGATCTGCGTGTTGTCCCACATCTTCAAAATAAACACCACACTCCTCAATTTCAAATATATGTAAAGCCCAACTAAATGATAGATTGGAGTGCTCACTAGGTTTCTTAGTATCATGAGCACTCCCTACTCATCTCCTTTAGTTTTGATAATAACTCTCTCCTTTTGATCCATCCCACTGGATCTTTTAAAATATAACTAATTTATTGATAGTCCTATCTTTGAATTCTTTGGATACAACAATCGCCTACTTTAATCAAGAATATTCTTAGGGGATTCACTTTGTTTAAGATGTAATTAACTATGAAGGTTTGCCTTCATAGGAACTTAACAAACCCAGTTTAAATAAACCCTACTTTTTTTCATGAAAAATAGGGGAAAAATCTCCGATATATTCGATGACCCATCATGTCTTAGGAGTCCTTATTAGATGATTAGGTCTATTGCAGGGTAGTGACTTATATCTCTCGAGATAGTACACTATTTCTTAATATCGTACCAGATCACCTCAATAAATATCTGGTGGTGTCACATGCAATACAATGAAACCAAAATAAACACCACAGGCAAGATCCGGTGATCAATGTGACGATGACGGTGGTGGCCGACGGCGATCGATGGCGATGTGGGGGTGACCGATGGCCGATGAGTGGTGGTCAGACGAAACGTGCGGACCGGGTGGTCGGTGATGATCCGACGACGATCAGCCGGTGGCTCGATTATGTTTTAAGATTCTTCAAGTCTCAAAGCTCGGTCCCCGCCCCCATTCCCCTCTGTGAAGAATGAGGGGCTATTTATAGATTATGAGAGTGGCATTTATGTAAATACAAGCAAAATCTAAAGCACTATATCGACGACTCAAAATGATTCCTTCGATCATCTGATATATTTTAAGCATTTGAATGCTCGAATGAGGTCAGAATTAATAGATCTTAGGCTTATTAGATCCAGCTAGTCAAGACGCTCGATTTGATTATAAACACTCCATATTTATGAGCTATTTAGGGAATCGACTGACATCTCAAAGTTTTCAATTATATTTTAAGTATTTTATCTAGGCTAGTCTCGACTCAGAATCATATTGCTTTCAATATTAAGATTCATGCTTTAACTAGTAGAGTTTTCAGTGACATATGAGTTGCCCCCATATTTTTTAATGATATCATCTTTATCATCCAAAAATACATGTCAAATAATTAAAATAATAACATCTTCAATGTTAATGAAATTTGCGGGTTCATTAACCTTTGCATAAGATATAATTTGAGAAAATAGATCTCCATGGTCGCACAATACATGGGCAAGAGCCCACAGTGTGAGGTCACAAACGCAAGTCACAAGATGACGTTTTAAATTGTGGCAACTTATGCGGCAATACTAACGCTCAGAAGTGGCATGTGGATGAACGACGGCATGGGCATGCCATATGGGGAGGTCATGAGGTCCGCGGGATGCTACCGAGGGAGGTGAGCTGGACACGAGGTCGCACATGGGGTCTGGAGCACACAAAGGCGCCACAAGCACCATGTAGGTGCTGCTTATCTTACACGCAGTAACTGACGCCAGAGGATCGGGGATAGAATCTTTCAGTAAAGCCTGTGCAGCACCGCTGAGTAAAAAATTTTGGATTTTTTTTAAATTTTTTGATATTCTCTCTAATTTTTTCTTATTTTTCCCCTTTTTTCACTTTTATAAAAGGAAGGATATATTTGAGTGCAGAAATTTTGAACTTTATTTAAATATTTCAAAAAAATTTCTCAAAATTTATTTTATTTTTGCTCCTATTATGGATTTATAAAAACCCCCCTTGGGATCAAATAAGAAGACATACTTTTCTCCCATATGCTTTAATGTTCTCCTGCTTTTGATGAGAAATTACAACGAAGTTGAGCTAAGGTAATAAAAAAATATTCTTTGTCAGTGTATTTCTAAAAAGATTATTTGCTTTGTTGATTAAGAATAGTTCATATGGAGAGGATCTAGTTTTTCCTCGAGATCATGCTCTTGCCATGATCGAGTTTGAGAGATCAAATGTATTCATAAGAAGCTACTTTTCCCTCTATGGATTAACTATCTCGTTGGACCAATTTGAGGTGATTAATAGTAGTTCATACAATGAGGCTAAATGAGCATCATTCGTTGTAAAAAGTGATCAATGCCCATAGTCCATATGATGAGGCTCAAGTTTTCCCTCGAAGGCGATTGTCCTTAGACCAAGAAGTTTGAGGTGATCAAGGCCATAGTCATAGAAAACTCTAGTTTTCTAAAAGGGGTCGTTATATGATTTAGAGCCAATTAAGGCTCTAGTTTTCTCTCGAAATGGTAGATTTGTCATGATGACATTAACTTGTATAGAACATAAAGAAATCCATCTTGAATTTTTGACTTATCCGAGGTTATTTTTCATGATGACATTAACCTGTATTGAACATGTCAAAAAAATTCGTCAATAATTTTTTGACCCATCCAAGGTTGTTTGTCAAAGAGTTACTTGATGACATTAACATGTATGGAGGGGTCAAATCAAATCCACCGAGAAATTTTTGACCCATTCGAGGTTGTTTTATCAGAGTGTTACCTGATATGAATCATGCTGAAAGAAAACCATCTTGAATTTTTGACTTATCCGAGATTGTTTGTCATAATGACATTAACCTGTATAGAACATGTCGAAAGAAATTCACTGAGAGTGAGTTCTCAACTTTACCGCCTTAGACATATGACTCCTCTAGACACTAAGAGTTCCTTAGTCTTAAGATACTTCTAGTGATTAGTTGAACACTTAACCTAACCCTAGAGATTTAGAAGAGTTAGCCATAGGAATAGGTTATGCCTTAGGGGTATTAGGAGGACTTGCCTACCCTATAACTTGAACCCAATCCTTGCTTCCTTCTTTCAAACCAATCCTCAAATTCAAATCCAAATTCCAAAATCTAAATCATGGATCAATTCCAAATCAAAAGATTAAAACTCATGATTGAATTCAAATCCAAAATCTTCTAAAGCCTTATGAATCACATCCATAAGCTTAGCTAAACCCTTTAAATCAACCCAAAGCCAAGTGATTTCTTTATAAATCACTTATTCCATCATTTTCAGTCACAACTTATAAATGAAATTGGCATCCAAATCATCCAAGTCAAATGAAAATAAATCAAACTAAATCAATCCCCTACTTAAGCCCTTTTGACCTACATACTTAAGCTTGGTCAAATTTGCTTCCAAATCACTTCAAACTCACATGTTTCTCTCATGGATCATTTATATTCTCATTCATATTCATAAATATAAATGAAATATAAATTCAAATAACCAAAACTAAATTCAAAATTCAAATCAAAATCTAACTTATATCCTTTAAGCCAATTTCTTGATTTAGCCAAATCATTCTCAAATCAATCCAAACCCTTGGATTTTCTCTTCAAATAATCACTTGTTCAATCATATGCCCAAATATAAGCATATACTACAATCATCAAACCAAATTCAAACTAACTCAAATCAAACCCATGTTCATCCTTTTGACTTGAAATTGTCAAATGAACCAAAACTCATTTGACTCCAAATCACTTGCAATTGGATTTATATTTCCATCATAAGTCCATATGTGAGTTCAACCAAACTTAAATCAAAACTTGAGAAGTCAATTGACCCATTTAGGCTCACTTGACCCAAAGTGATCTAAAGAACCTTCTTTAGCCAAATTCTAATCCAACCCAAATTAGATTGAACTAAGTCCATCCAAACCTCACATTGTATTCAACAATCATCATAGAATAATCAATCACTCAAATTGGGTCAAGCCAAGTCAAACTTAGCCTTTGACAAGTCAACATTTAACCCAATTGAAACACAAACTAGCCAAAATTCACCGTATATCAAATTGATTGAAACCACCGATCTAAACTAATTCATAATCAATGATTGAACATGACCAAGTCATCAATTGAGCCAAACCAAGCCTAATTGCCACTTGACCTAAGTTGACCCAAATTGACTTAAAAAGCCAAAATGGGTCAAATCTTGATCTAAGCTAAATTGATTGCAACCAATGGGTCAAATTCATTTTAAATTGATTATTGAACTTGACCAAAGCTTCAATTGATCAATTTGACCCAACTTAGCCGAATTGACCATGAACCCAACTTGATCTAAAAGGATAAATCAACTTGAAATCAAATCAAATAAAAATTGATTGAAATCAAAGTTTGCATTACATTTCAAATGACCAACCAAGCCTAAAAGAACCCATGACCTAACCCAAATGGGTCAAATGGATCAAATTGGTCAACTTGACCCATTTGACCTAAATGAACCTAAATAAACCAAAATTAAATCTAAACCAAATTGAACAAAACCAATGATACCCATAGGCTCCAAATGATCATTTGAACTTAACATAACCCATTGTTTGACCTAATTTGACCAATTGGTCAACCTAACTCAGTTTGACCCAACTTGATCTAAATGGATCAAATTAAGCCAAATCAAATCAAATGAACTCCAAATCACTTGAAATTTAGCCCAACCCAATTTTGAATCATTTCAAATCTGCCCAAATCAAACTCATAGCCAAATGACCACTTTGCCCTTAGGTCAAAGGGTATCCTATGAACAAATTCACTTGGAATTTGATCATATCTTTCTCAAGCCGCTTGACATCCTTTAGTGGTCCACATGGGCACCAAGGAGGGTGGTGAACATTACCCAATGGGTTTGGGTCAGCCATGGCCCAAGGCAAGGCCAAACCGACCTCTCCAATGACATTTAAACACTTGGAACTCCAAATTCACTCACCTAGCACATGGGCATTAACTCTTCTTCACTCCACAAGCCAAAATGACCCATGTGGAATATTTTGCACCTCAAACTGTGCCTCCAGTCCAAGCCATTGATAAAAAATGGCAAACCAACCTCTCACCGTCCGATCTAGGGAGGGGGAGATATACTCCCCCTTATTCCCACTAAAAAAAATCAATCGTTTCCTCAGAGCTAGATTGGTTGAATCGAAGCCTCCCCAAGTTTCTTCATGCCATTCTCGAGCTCCCCCATTTCCCACTCTCAGTTTTACTCAAAGCCGAAATAGGGGAGGTGAGCTCAAATTCTAATTCACTCAATTCTCAACAAAAATCAAATTAACTTTGCATACACCATCCTTGGACCTCATCAAGCTGAATCGATTCATTTCCCAAGTCTCCAAGCTACGGGAAGTACCATTTCGATCAAAGCCGATCACCATTGAAGGGGAGCTTGGTCAACCGAGCAAACTACTTCAAACAAAGGCCAGATTCCTTCAACAGGGCCTCATTTCTACTAGATGAAGCTACCTCCTCATTGGAAGCACCAGTGATAGCCTCCGATGAGGTAATTGCTTGAAATCATAGCCATAGAAAATTTAGTTGGTCCTTTTTGAAGAAAATTATCACCCCATAAAATTTTGACCGTTGGATGTGCATCCCCCCTCTTTCCGAAGGTGTGGGATTATTTTGATCCCAATTCAAGATCAGATAAGCTCGAATCGAGAAGGAGAAGGATCATACGCCATCCATTCTATATGATTGGAACAGACGGCTATGATCAGATCACGCTAGATCCCCTCTTATTCATTCTTAAACTGTGGGATTGATCTCGCTATTCGATCTCAGATTGGATGTCTGGCAGAGAAGACGCGTCCACCGCCAGCTGACTCAACCGATGGATGTGACAACTTAAATAACCTATCCATCTCGCCAAGAAAGCTGTCATGTCACCGCCATGTGCTCGATGGGATTAGGGGTTACTAGGCTTAATTAGCAATACGTACCGAACGAAGTATTGTAGAAAATTTTAAAAAATACAAATAAAAACTCATTTTAAAGATAATTCAGAGAAAAATAATATAAAATTAAAATCAATTAATTTTGAATAGTAATTTTTACTCAATTTAAGTTTATTGAAAATATAATTAAGCTAATTACTCCATAATTACTCTAGTAATTAATTCCAAACTTTCTGAGATTGATTTGTGGGATGACTTCTGCCTTCCATGATTTTCTTGGAATTTATTGCTTCATTATTAGGGAGATTGTTTGTTTCATTCTTAATCCATCTCTTGATTAATTAAATGACTATTTAACATGTTAAATAGTGATAAATTCATTAATTAAACTTGTTGATCATCATGAAATAATGAAAGGACATAGGGAATGAGATGATGACCTCTTTTCCAATCTTTCTCCTAAGTTTATTTTGTTTGGATAAACACTTAATCAATTTGCAATTAATTAATGGCTTAATCATCTCATTAAATAATATTAATCAAACTCAAAACCAAATCATTCCAAAACTTAATCACTCAATTTTTGGGTAGATTCTTAGGTGTTCAATAACTTAAGAGAACTCCAAAGGAAATTATAATCAAACTATAAGTGTAGGATGGTTATGAAAGTACTTAATTAAACTCTTTAGCTTAATTAATCAATATTAAGAGCAAATTGCATTAGACCCCTTCATTTCTTAGGTGCATTGCTGATTTAATTTCCATATGATTGCATATCATATGTTGGCTCATAATTACTTGAATAATTATGTTCAAGTGGTATAGAAAATGGGTAATTAATGGATTTAATTCATACCTTAACCTAATCAAAATATAAAATCAACCTAATTATCCTAAATTAAACCAAATCAATTCATACATAGGAGAGGAATAGGTTAGGACTAGCAAACCCTTTTCATATTTCTAAGTCAAATCAAATTCAAAGATAAAAATCTCCTTAAAGAATTTTGATTCATTTTAAATGATCTTATTTTATATGATTATCCTTAGGAATTAATTAGGATAAATGAAGTCATGTGCTTACATTCCTTTATTTCTTTCCAATCATACTAAATATTATTTGCCATATGAAATCATGCATTCATTTCTTTTGAAAAATCAATTAAATAAAATATTTCCTTTTATATCAAATTGCATGTGTTAGCTAAAATTAAGAAAGAGTGGCTATTATCACTATTAAAACCAAAAGTTATTTTCAAAACCTATAAATTAAAGATTATGAATGAAGTGATGCTACTTATGAATATTTATAAGCTTGCATGTGATTATAGAATAAGATGTATATTATGAAGTTCTCTTTTCTTCTCTTAACATGGATTTACATAGATTTACAAGTGTATAGTCCATTTGAAAAGAACACAACACCTGATTAAATCTATTCCTATGCATTTCTATGTTATGATTTAAGAAGGATCTTCATATTACACATATAAATTTTATAACCAAATCAAATATGATCTTTTGCATGATTCTTTATCTATTTGGGTATTTTTTGTACATTTACATATATTTAAGAAAAGTGGTATATTAGTGACACATCCGGGCTGCGAGGCTTTAAGTAGCCCTAAGTAGGTCTTGTACCTTACGCCCCTGGTGTAGAAAACAATGGTGTCGTACTCACTTATAACTTTTATACACGTGTATGTGCATTTAGTTAATGGATGAGAAATCTCTCTTTTCTACATAATAAAGACATGCATTAATAATCCAATTAATAAATGGAATATCCAAAATTTCAAATCACATCTCTTTGCATTCATCATCAAAGTATGTTAAGATTTGCATTACATGTATAGGTATGCTTAGGATTATTCATATGCATGCTATACATGGTGAAAAGAAATGAATGGTTGTGTGTTATGTGATAGTAATTCACCATAAGTAATCCTAAGATATCTTTCTTATTAAATAGAATTTTTTAAAGAGAACCCAAACTTAGGACTAATTAAAACACATAATAAACCATTCACTAAAGGAAATTCATTAATCAATCTACCTTAGAAATGCTTTAAGGTAGGGATGAAAGAGAGCTCTCTTCTCTTTTTTTCTCTTCATAATATTTAATCACTAAATATAGGTTCATTCAAACTAAATCAAATCACCAACTAAAATTAACAAATCAACTAAATCATTTGAAATGAAACCACCATCTAAATTGAATATTTCACACTTAGAAAATTTCAACCTTAAAGTCTAGCTAAGACATGCCACACAAGCCTTAAATGACACACACATTAGACTAAGTCGCCATTTCTAGCTTTAGGTTAGGGCGATCCATGGTTTGATGAATGTTTTATTTTGTGATGTATTATTTTAGACTGGATGTTAAAGTGTATGTGCGTAGACTGGATGATAGGGAGATCTTAGCCTAATCATATTTTCTGTAAGGGGTTGTGCTTAAGGGGTATTGTAATAAAAATATAAATACTTTTTGATGTGCATGCTGCTTATACCCTTAAGCATAACCCAAGTTAGGATAGGTGGACTTGATTATCCATGTGTTGGGTGCTAAGTACAAATTATTCATATAACTATTTAGGTTGTGTGGTATGTTTAACTAACCTTTGTTTCGCAGGTTGAGTTAGATTTACCTTTCCCATTTTGATGTAAATTTTATAATTAAAATTTGGAATGAATGTTATGGGGGATTAGGATGAACATTGGTCATGAGACCAAGTCTTATGTACCATGTGATGCCTTTGGAGCAACCATATTCCAATCAAGCCAAAAGAAGAAAGAAAAGAAGCAAATCAAAATGAAGAAATAAAGAAAAAAAAGAATGAAGAATGAAGACCACCATAACATGAATTCCTTCTAATAGTAATTATTCATTTCGTAATCGGAATTGCATAAGGGTAGAGCTTGGCTTCCCACATTTCTTTTCGTGATGCGTGCACCTCTTATTCTTTTGCATTAATTTTATAAATTGATTGATGTTACATTTATGATTGCATAATTAGGATGGCATGATTTTCTTAGTTTTTAATTTGTTTGGTGATTGTTGAATGGCCTGGATGTGATTAGGCTCTTAGAAAAAATAAATTTTTTATCCAATTAATCAACTCAAAATAAATTAAACAATTCATAACCTCATCTAAAGCCTATGGTATAAACCAAGATAATAAAAGATTTAGTAACCCCTTAGCTGGATGTTGTATGACTCATATCATGCATAAATCATATTGTCCCACTCTTGCTAATGGAGGCTTCAACTTTTGTTAGAGAAAATGACTTGACCTTTAAGAGCCATGGTGGAAACACACCTCTTTCTTTCTGATTGTGCCCATAACTATTTTCTCATGTATTAGGCATATGAAATCTCATAGCTTGTGTCAAATAAAAATGTCTAAAAATCAAAATAAAATTTGACAAAATTTACATTAGATTAAGTCATTTATTCATACTCTTCATGATCTAGTTTCTTAGGGAGTATGTTTAAGAATTTAGTTTCTTCTCTAAATAAACAACCGCCTAGCCATCTTGCAAGGCATAAAACTTGTCTACATGTATTTAAAATCACAGGAGGAGTTAGTTGGCGGCCCCAAGCGATTGTAAGTCCAACAGTCAAGTGAATTACTATCTCTCTTGTGGAGGTAAACCAGATACCCATTTTTTGCCTTAGATTTAGGTCGTGCTTTAGCCCTCCCCAAAGTTCTCTAGATTTAGGATCCAAGGTTGTTGTTTCCCTTTATGGGCTACAAGCATAAATCTTCACATCTTAGACATTTCTACAATCTTGTATTATGGAATTATAAGTCCTAATTTCTAATAAAAATTTAACTCAAACATATAATTCTCTTCAATTTCAAAAATATAAAGTCCAATCATAGAATAGTTTGGGATGTTCACTAGGTTTCCTAGCATTGTGAACATTTTCCACTCATCTCCCTTTGATTTTAATAATAACTCTCTCATTTTGATCAATCTCACTTGATTTTCTAAAATATCTAATTTGTTGATAGTCCTATCTTTAAATATTTAGAGATAATGATTATTTATCTTAATCGAGAGTATTCCTAAGAAACCCCATTCTTTGGGATGTAATTAACTATGGAGGCTTACCTCTATAGGAACTTAATGAACCTAGCTTAAAATAAACCTTACTTTACTTTTTCATGTAAAGTAGGGGAAAGATCTTTGGTACATTCGAAGACCCATCATGCCTTAGGAGTCCTCATTAGGTGATTAGGTCCATCATAGGGTAATGACTTATATCTCTCGAGATAGTACATTATTCTTAATGTCATACCCGACCACCCTAATGAGTATATTTATAGATCTGTGTGGTGTCCCCTCACATAAACACACACATAACACATCACATCCACAAAAATAAAACACTACATTCACCAAGGATTTTTGACCCATCCAAGGTTATTTTTCAAAAGTAAATTGATGACATTAACCTATATGGAAAAGGTCGAACTGAATTCGTCAAGGATTTTTGACCCATCTGAGGTTATTTGTCAAAGTATTACTTGATAATATTAACCTGTATGGAAGGGGTGGAATCAAATCCGCTGAGGATTTTGAACCCATCCGAGATTGTTTGTCAAAATGTTACTTGATGACATTAACCTATATGGAAAATGTCGAATCAAATCCACCAAGGATTTTTTACCCATCTGAGGTTATTTGTCAAAGTGTTACTTTATGACATTATCTTATATGGAAGGGGTCGAATTGAATCCGCGAAGAATTTTTGACCCATCCGAGATTGTTTATCAAAGTATCACTTGATGACATTAACTTTATGGAAGATGAATTGAATCATAAATATTTTGACTCATCAAAGTTATTTGTTAAAGTGTTACTTATGATTAACTTGTATGTCAAATTGAATTGAAATATTTTGACCCATCAAGGTTGTTTGTCAAAGTGTTACTGATGACATTAAATATGAAAATGTCGAATCGAATCCGAATTTTTTGGCCCATCTGAGGTTGTTTATCATGATGTTACTTGATGGAATTAACCTGTATAGAATAGGTCGAAAGGAATCCACCAGATATTTTTGACCCATCCGAGGTTGTTTGTTAAAGCATTACTTGATGACATTAACCTATATATAAGGGGTCGAATCGAATCCCCCTGGGATTGATTATCTTTGATTGAGACGAGGTGATTGCCCTATTTATCCGGATCGAAAATAAAAATTTGGTTTGTATTTAGACCGTTACTACACTTTCGGTATCAGAATTATAGTCTTGTCTAATGAGTAGAAGTCTAGTTGAAAATTGTATGAAGAATTTTAATCTTGCCAAAGAGTTTCTTATGACATCTTGTATATTTATACAAAGCCTCTTCATATTGTCTTACTAATCATAAATCTAATATATAAAATTAGATGATAGAAGAAATGATTTTGTAGTCATAATTATGCCAGATTATCATCATTTGAATGTTGTAATCGAATTGCTCCCCAATCTTGACTTATTTATCTTAGGACTGGTAATCAAATGGGTTGCCCCACCAGTCCATGATTGTTCCCATATGTTGCTCAAACTTCCTTCGATGTGCATTGATAACTCATTAGGAAAAATTTGTGCTTCCACATGATGAACCAAATTAGGCATATGAACATACATATTAGTGATGAGTAGAAAGGTCGAGGATAGAGTCCTCCAAGAAAAACTTCTCTTAGTAATTCAGGGTCCACCCCTGGTATCTGGTGAGCTTTTAAGAAGAATTTTTGGAAGTACTCCTTAAGTGATTCATCTTTATTTTGATGAATTCTTTAGATATGAGAGGAATCTTTAATGATCCTTCGGTTCAAAATGAATTGTTCTACAAAAATTTTAGTGAGTTCATCAAAAGTATAGATAGATCCCCTTATAAGAGAGTAAAACCAAGTGCAGCGACCTTGGGGTGACTAGGAAAACGACAAAGCGGTGTCGAGCTCGTTGGATATGCATGATAGTTCTATAATGATCAATGTGTTCATATGGGTCTGCTGCCCCATCATAGAAGTCGATACTTGGAAGCTTGAAACCTACTGGAATAGGATGTTGAAGAATTACTTCAGCTAAAGGTGAAGACTCCTGATAGCCAAGATGAGAGGGAAGATGATTTATATTTTTGAGGTGAAATTCTTCTTGCATTAAACATTGTAATTCCTCATATATAATATGGCAAAATCAGCAAGGCAAGAATGTGCCAAACCATCCATAATTATTGGTGGGTTAAAGATCGGTTGAGCCACATGATGTATGGGTAGAATTTTGCGGTTTGATAAAGCATCATGGTCTCATAGAGGAACTTCTGATGGCGAGAAACCTTTGTAAGTATTTTTAAACTCCTAGCTAATGATTGATCTTGGGGGAGATGCATTTGTTGCAGTGGCTGATGTGTTTCTCATAAAGTTGAATTATCTCATTTTTGAGACTCTTATTAAAACATGATCTTCTAGGGATACCTTCGTCAATAGGGTAACGCCTATCAGGGAAATGAGGTAGAAGCTTGACATCCTTGGTTTAAGGATTGGCTTCATGAATGATGTGAGTTGGAGCAAGAGGCTCCGTTGTTGCGAGTATTATGCTTGTGGGCCATAGTGCAGGTGTTCACAAAGATTGCGATTATGAGATTCTTTTCCCACGGGCGTCAACTGCGTCTTGAGGAAGATTCGAGTCAGTAGAGTAGAAGAATTTGATGTCTTAGCATTGAACAAAAGTTTTGCACACATAGCAAAAGAGTTTGAGAGACCTCAGGATTTTTACGTGAAAAACCCAAAAAGGGAAAAACCACGGGGCCTAGCTCACTGTGGACCTCATTTTAGGATGAGCTCTCAACCCCTCTCTCTTAGACATAGGACTTCTTTTAGACACTAAGGGTTCCTTAGTCTTAAGACACATCTAGTGATTATGTGGACACTCAACTTAGCCCTAGAGACTTAGAATGGTTAGCCATAGAAATAGGTCATGCCTCATGGGTGTTAGGAAAATTTATCTACTCTAGCTTGAACTACATTCCTCACTCCCTTCCTTCAAGCCAAACTTCTAATCTAATAAACATCAAACCTAAATCAATTTTAGCCCAATTGATTTTCCCCAAATTCAACTCAATGCCACATGATTGAAACCCATGATTGAAGTTTATGATTGAAATTCCAAGTTCAAAATCCTTCTTAAGTCCTTTAGTCTCCTCTTAAGGACTTAGCCTAAATCACCTTCAAATCAATTCAAACTCATGAAATTTTCTCACAACCCATTTATATTCTCATTTATATTCACATATATAAATGAAACATAAATTTAAATCAATCAAACTAAATCCAAAAGTCAAATCCAAATTCAAAATTCTTTCCGAAGTCACTTTATTTCCTTCCTAAGAACTTAGCCTAGATCATGTTCAGATCACTTCAAATTCATGAAATTTTCTAATAACCCATTTATATTCTCATTTATATTCACATATATAAATGAAATATAAATTCAAACAATCAAAACCAACTCCAAAACTTAAACTCAAGTTCATTCAAAATTCAATCTAAGCCTTTCAAGTCAAAATCTTGAACTTAGGAAAATCAATTTCAAATAAAGCCAAACCCTTGATTTTTCTTCATGATTCAATCAATCCTTCAATCATGAATCCAAATATAAACATAAACTTCAATCACTTAACCAAAACTCAATTCAAAAATTAAACCTAACTCAAACTCATTTTCACCTCTTGAACTTGAAATTATCAAATGAACCAAAACTCATTTGACTTCAAACCACTTGTAAATGGATTTATATTTCAATCATAAGTTCATATGTGAGTTCAATCAAACTAAATCAAGCTTTGACCAAGCCATTTGGCCCACTTAGGCTCACTTGACCCAAAGTGACCTAAAGTACCCTTATGAGCTAAATTCTAATCCTAACCAAATTAGATTGAACTAAGCCCATCTAAGCTTCTCATCATGATAAAAATAATCATGAGATGATCAATCACTCAAAATGGGTCAAACCAAGTCAAACCTAAGGGTTGACCAAGTCAACACTTAGCCAAAATAAAACCAAACATTGCCAAAATCCACCATAGGCCAAATTGATTGAAACCAATGATCTAAGTTCATTCATGATCAATGTTTGAACTTGACCAAGCCAACATTTGAGTCTAACCTAGCCCAGTTGGCCACTTGACCCAAGTTGACCCAACTTGATCAAAAAAGTCAAAATGTGTAAATACTTGATCTAAGCCAGATTAATTGAAACCAATGAGTCAAGTTCATTCTGAATCACTTGTTGAACTTGACCAAAGCTTCAATTGGCCAACTAGACCTAACCTAGCCCAATTGACCTTGAACCCAACTTGACCTAAAGGGTCATATTGAGCCAAATTCAAACTTAATCAAAATTGATTGGAAACAAAGATCTGTGTGGATCATATTAAACCCAACTTGACCTGAAGGGTAAATTTTGGCCAATTTCACTTGGAATTTGGTCAAATCCTTTTCATAACCACTTAACACTCTCTTAGTGGTTCAAGTAAACACTAGGGAGTGTGGTGCACCCAACCCAATGGGTTTGGGTCAGTCCAACTTGATAATGGCCGACCACTCCCATTAAAATGGCCACATGGAAATCCCCACTTACACTAAATTCAAGCACATGGCCACCTCACCCACTCCTTCTGGAAACCAACACATGCAATTCAAAATCAACTAACTCATTGCATGAGGTGTATTGATCAAAAATGACATAATCCTTCTCGGTCGTCCAATTTCTCAAAGGGGAGATATACTCCCCCTAATTCAATTCAATCTACACTCTCCCTCAGTCGATTGAAGCATAGGAACTTAGAGCAAGCCTTAGAGAGTCTTCCCAAGCTTTCTAGAGGATTTAAAATCTCCATTCTTGATTTTGATCACTTGAAAATAGGGGAGCTTGACTGAAATTTGAATTTACTTCACACTCAACATTAACCCAATTCCTTCTTCAAGCTCCATTAGAGGACCAAGTCGAAGTTTCCCAAGCTCTTTCCCAAGTTCCAAAGGCTAGGGAGGATCCAATTCGATCAAGGCTGAGCTCAAGGGAAAAAGGAGTTGACCCATAGAAGCATCCACTCAATTTTAAGAGCTCAAACTTTCAGCAAAACTTCATCTCAACCAGACGAAGTTTCTCCAAGAGATTCGAGTGCCGGTGAGGTATGTCATTTTTTCAAGCTTAAGTTCAATGTATGTTGGTCTTTTGTGAAGTGAACTTCAATCCTAGGTTGATCTAACCATTATATGTTCTTGTATTCATGCTTAGATGGTGTGGGTTGATTTTCATCCCAATCCGAGCTCAATCGAGCTCGGATCATGGCTTCAAACATGGACGGTCTCCATGGTTCACAGAGATAGGGATGAATCTCGGCCATCCATCCATGCATTTTGGATGGACGGCCGAGATTAAAATGCATATCATCCATAATTTCCTCCCTCAGATCTGCAGCTTTAATCTCAGTCGTTCGATCCTTGATCGGATGGTTGAGGAGAAAGCGCTTAGCGCTGCCGCTACGCGATGCTATGATGTGATGGGTTAAGTACCCAATCCCATTACCCCGTGTAAAGTGCATGCTACCTCAGCGGCATATGTGGCGCTGATGGGATTAATAATATAATTAGGGATAATTTAATTTCTAATTAATCACCAAATCTTCCTAAATTCATATCTAAGTGTATAAAAATCAAAAAAATATGAAATAAATTTTATATTAAAGATAATTGAACATGGAGTATTTTAAAATTAATTTCAATAGATTTTGAATAGTAGTTTTCTCTGAATTTAAGTTTTATTAGGAATGTTAATTTGTTAATTACCCTTTAATTACTCCATTGATTAATCCCAAACTTTTTGTGCTTAATTAGTGGGATAAGCCCTACCTCTCCTAATTTTCTTGGGATTTTGGCTTAATTAGAAGAATTGCTAGTTCATTTCTTAATCACTCTCTTAATATAATTAAGCTTAATTAAGGGAATAATTAGTGGTTTAACTCTGGTTGAGTCAATTAAGTTTTGATTGAGTAAGTTTGAGGTTTTGAAAATAATTTTGGGATATTTTCTTTGAGATATTCCTTAAACCCCCTTTTCTTCCTTAATCCATCCTTAATTAAGGGTTAATTCACTAATTACCCCCTTAATTAATTTTATAAAATTCTAAAACTTTTCAGCACTTAATTAATCTATCTTGGGTAGATGCATAGGTGTTCAAGAGCCTAAGTATAATTAAGAAAATCAAAATTCAGCTCATATGTGTGAGAGGGGTTTTGAAAGTACTTAAGCTTAAACCCCTTAGTTTAATTAATCATTAATCATGAGCCAAATTGCATTAGGCCCCTTTCTTCCTAGGTGCATTATAAATTTAAATTCCTTGTGAGATTTTATGTCATATCATTGGCTCATAATTATTTGATTAATTATACTAAGGTGGTATAGGTAAGGGATAATTAACATGTTTAATTCATACCTTAACCTAAGTAACATAAAAAAAAATCATCTAATCACCTAAAAATTAAAATAAAACAACAAACACATGTGAGAATGGGTTAGGAATGATTAACTTACCTCACATTTCTTAAATTAAATCAAACTCAAAATAAAATCAAACCTTCCTTAAAAATAATTTGATTTGCTTTAAGCTTTCTTATTTCATAAGATTATCTTTAGGAATTAACTAGGGTGAATGTGTTTACTTTCTTTCATCACTTAATTTCTTCCCTAGCATGTTAAATTTATATGTCATATGGATTTTATGCATTCATTCTTTCCTAAAATCAAAATTAAAATGAAATGCTTTTTTTTTTTTGTCAAATTGTATGTTTTGGCTAAAATAAAAATATGAATGGCTATTATCACTATTAAATTCTAAATTATTTTCAAAATATATGAATCAATTAACAAAATTGAAAGTGTGCTACTTATAGTTTATTTATAAGTTTGCATGTGAATATCAAAATGTGTCTTATGTTTGCTTCCTTTCTTTCCTCTTAACATGAATTTGAATAAGATTTGCAAAGAGAATAACTTTTTTAAAAGAACATAACACTTGATTAAATCTACTCTTATCCCTTTCCATGTTATAACCTAAGAAGGATCTTTATATTCACACATATAAATTACATAAGTAAATCCAAAATACAAATACAAACTTTTTGCATCCTTTCTTTTCCATTAATTTCTTTTATACATATGATTGTACTTAAGGAAAGTGGTATATTAGTCTCGACAACTCTGGGTTGTGAAACTTTAAGTAGTCTAAGTAGGTCTTGTACCTTACACCCCTGGTGCTAACAATGGCACTTTACTCACTTATGTCTTTCATACATTCATGTGTGTATGTGGAAATTAGATAAGAAACTCTTTTTCTACTTAATGAAAATCATGCATCATAAACATTCAAATTTTCTTAAGTAACTCATTTAGCATTCATCATAAAGTGTGCTAAACATTTTCATTTGTATGTATAGATATGCTTAGGATTCATTTATATGCATGCTATACATGTTGGAAAAGAAATCAAGTGATGTGTATTTTGTGAATTTAATTCACTTTACTTAATCTTAAAATGTCTTTCTTTTGAATAGGTTTGTTTAGAGTTCATCTAAACTTAGAGTTAATTAAAACACATAATAAAATATTTACTAAATAAAACTAAAATATGAATTCACTTTAGAAATTACTTAGGTTGGGGAAGGAAAGAGAAGTTCTCTTCTTTTTCTCTCTCTTTATAACTTAGTAATTAATTGTAGGATTCACTTGAACCTAATCAAAACACAAAATAAAATCAACCCAAAACATCTAAACAACTTAAATGAAATGCTCCTATAAGTTGAACATTCTTCACACTTAGAAAATCCAAACTTTAAAGCCATAATTAAGCATACCACACAAACCTTCTAAAGCACACATATTAGACTAAGTCACCACTTCTAACTTTAGGTTAGGGGCGGTGCATGATTTGATGTTTACTTTTATTTTGTGATATATATTTTAGTCTGAATATTTTGGTGAATGTGCATAGAATGAATGATAGGATGATTTAGTCTAACATTGTCTTCTGTAGGGGATTGTGCTTAAGGGGCACTGTAATAAATAAAAATATAAATACTTTTGCTATGCAGGTGCTTATACCCCTAAGCATAATCCAATAGGCCAGGTGGACTTAGTCACCCATGTGTGGGGTATTAAGTCCAATATACATGCTTGGGATTTGTATGGTTTATTTTAGTTAATCTCTATTTTGGTGTTAGTTAGATTTTCACTTTCCTTTTTCATGTAATTTTTGTAATTAGGATTTTGGAATGATTGTTATGGGGATTAGGATGAGCATTGGTTATAAGACCATGTCTTATGTACCATGTGAAGCCTTTAGCATCCACCTTCCAACCATCCAAAAAAAGGAGAAAAGAATAAGAAAGAAGAAAAGAAGAATGAAGAAATGAAGCTTGAAGACTCCCATAACAATGAATTTCTTGCTTAATTATATTTAATTCATTTGTAATTCGGGTTGTATAAGGGTAGAGCTTGGCTACCCAATTTATTTTTCTGGTTTGTGTAGTGGTGCTCTACCACAAATAACCTTTTATTCTTTTGCGTTAGTTTTATAAATTGATTGATGATTTGTTTAGCTTGTGCATTAAGATGGCATGTCTTCCTAGTTTCTTCTTTGTTTGATGTATGGCCTGGATGACGATTAGGCTCTTAGGAAAAAATAAATTTTCTACCAAATTTAACAACTCAAAATTAAAAATAAAAATAACTCATAACCTCACTTAAAGTCTAAGTTAAAAATTAAGATAAAAGAATTAGCAACCCCTTAACTGGATGATTATTTCTTTTATAACATCATGCATAAATTCATCTTGTTTCACTCTTGATTGGAAAGCTTCCACCTTTGCCAGAGAAACTTGGCTTGACCTTTGAGAGCCATGGTGGAAATACACCTCCTCCCTTATCACTTATTTTGGCCAATAATCTTATTTCTCATGCATTAGGAATATGAATCCTATCAGCCTGAGTCAAAATGATTATCCAAAAATAAAGATAACATGTAATATAATTTGTATTAGATTTAGGTCATTTGAAGCATGCCCTTACATGATCTAGTCTCTTTAGGGAGTGAGTTTAAGGGCTTAGTCTCTTTCTAAATAAATAATAAACTAGTTATCTTGCATAAAGCATAAGACTTGCTTACATGAATTTAAATTTGTAGGAGGAGTTAGTTGGTGGCCACCCCAATGCGATTGTAAGTCCAAGTAATTGGGTGATTTGTCATCTTTTATGGAGGTAAACCATATGCCCATTTTGCCTTAGATTCAGGTCGTGCCTTGGCCCTCAAAGCTCCCTAGATTTAGGTTCTGAGGTTGCTTCTCCTCTTTGCAGGACATAAGTATAAATTCTCACCTCTTAGGAATTTCTATAATCTTATGTTGTGGAATCATAAGCCCTAAATTTCTAATGAAAAATTCACCTCAAATAAATTAAATCAATTTTAAAAATGTAAAGCCTAATCATATGATAGTTTGAGATGCTCATTAGGTTTTCTAGCATCGTGAGCATTTCCTACTTATCTTCATTTAGTTTCGATAATAACTCCCTCTCTTTGATCAATCCCATTTGATCTTCCAAAATAAACTACTTGAAATCTTTAGAGACAATGATCATTTACCTTAATCGAGAGTATTCCTAAGGAATCTCCTTCCTTAGGATATAATTAACTATGAGGGCTTGCCCCTGTAGGGAACTTAATCAACTCGGTTTAAACTAAATTTTGCTTTACTTTTCCATGTAAAGTAGGGGAAGAATCTCTCGTACACATGAGACTCATTGTCCTTAGGAGTCCTTGTTCGGGTGATTAGGTCCATTGTAGGGTGGTTGGTGACTTCTATCTTTTGAGATAGTACACCACTCTTCAATGTCGTATCTGATCACCTTAATAAGAACATCTGCAGATCTACATGGTGTCCCAACAAGGCATATTTTATACATTTTGCTTTCTTTATCCTCTTTTCCAAAAGGGGATATATGAAGGCAGGAATATATAAAATTTTTCACCACACCCACTTAGAAATAATTTCACTATATTAGCTTCTGTTACAATTATTACCCTTTCTCCAAAATTGGAGAAGGATGGCTTACTAGAATAAGTTTTGTAATAAGCTTCGCTAGATTAGGGGCGAAGGCATTGCTTAAGTAGTAGTTTGATGATCCGACGAAAACTATCAAAAGATGGTCGGTGGGTAGGCATGATGAAAGCGGTGGCCGGTGATCCGGGTTGGCGGTGCAGCGTGATGGCGGTAGCGGTACGGTGACTAACAGTGGTACTGGCGTTAGTAGTGGTGATTGATGATTGTCTGGCGATGAAACGGTGGTGGCGGCAATTACAGCGGTAGTCAGCGGTGATGGCGGTGGTAGTGGTGGTGGTGGCAGAGGTGAGAGAGAGAGAGAGAGTTAACATTTCATTGTTTCTTTTGATAGTATGGTGGAAAGATAGTTGTCTTTAAACAAGTGACATGGCATGGTTGCTTGGGTTCGACCTTTCTCAAGAAGTATAAAAAGACTAGTATTGTGAACTTTTTGTAGCATTTGAGTTTCAAAATTGAGAAAATATTTAAAGACAAAGCTTAGTGCTTTGGTTGATGTGGGAGAGGAGTTTTCTATCTCCAAAGAGGTGTCATCATCTGAAAGATCAGCTATTGGACTTATGTAGTGATAAAACTTAAGATAGACAACACATTTTTTACTCTTGGGGATTGTGATTAAGGCAATGACTTGGAAGAAGTGCTTAAAGATTATATGGATAATCCTAGTAAAATGATTCTCCTTATCTTGTAGCTTCTTAGAAATTACATATTTGATCTAGAGCTTATCATTTGATTCAAGTCAATCTATATTATGTTCTTCATCTTAGGCATCGTTCGTACTTATTGGAAAAAAAAATGATGAGTTCAATATTATTAATGAAGAAATATTAAGTCCTTACTCAAAAAATAAACTGAGCATACAAAGTTGAAGGATTAGAGAATGAGAAAGTGTTTAGTCTCAATGATTCTATTGGGTTTACAAAGGACTCGATCAAGTGAGAAAATTATATTTTAGATGAGAATTTAGAGACAAAAGAGAATATTAATCGAATCTTAGAGAGAGAGAGAGAGAGAGAGAGTTGTTTTTTGCTAAAGAATTGAAATTACATATATACACACTTAATCAATGATCTTTATTTATATGTAATCAACAAGATTAATGCTAAAAATTAGTTATATTAGGTGATTACATTGAAAACTATTATATGAGTCTTCGTTTGCTAAAACTTTAAGGCTGGCATATCTCCACTTGACAAATGACCTCATATTTATAAATGAGCATCAAAGTTGATGTTACAAAATAGGCTACCTAGGGTGGTAACATAAAAAAATAAAAAACATATAAATCTCACAATTTGAACTCATTGTATCTAGTTATGTAACAAATGATTAGGCTCGTAGCAAGTTACTAATTAAGAATCTTTAGTCAGTTCTTGATCAATGGCGAATATTCTTATAAGATTTTTTAGTAGGTTAGCAAGTAATTTTAACATATATTTGAGTTTTTGTTGTTTAATAGCCTTGTCATATGACCAATTTAGTAAATCAACTATGCTATCTCGGCATCAAGGGATGATGAAAGGTTAAATTTTGGGCATTCATATGAGGTTATGCAACTTCAAATTTGATGAATTATAAATCTTAAGTGGTTGAAATTAATTCCCAATCAATAATTTGTTGAATCGATTTCAAAATCTTATTGGAATTTATAATTTCGATTCATTCAAATATGATTGTACAATAACATCACTTACAAATTATTATAATTTATTAGTTTCCTATTTTATTCTTATTTTTATCATATATAATAATAATAATAATAATAATAATAATAATAATAATAATAATATTATATAATAATATTAAAAATTGCATGCTTCCTGTTCTTAAAAAAATTTAAATTTTCTACGACTAGAGACATTGAATAATTTTGCCCTCTTATGAAAATGATATCCTAATAACTTATCGGATCAGCGTCTCAAAAATCGTCCCTTGCTCTATAAATTAACGCAACCTGCAAAAAAAGCTTTGGAGTTGACCTCAAATATGAAATGGAAAACTAACAGTTTTAAACTTTTTAATTAACACGCCAGAACGAGAGACGAAGGCAATGAATGACCTATAAGTATTTTGTTGATTAATCAATCGGCCGGATTGATTTGAGTTCATCCAAGATTTGACTTTTAGTGATTTCATTGAACGGTCCAATCAGATCCTTTAAATTATTCAATCGTTTTGGATGGCTTCGATCGAGCCAACTGAATTCACCTAATCAAAGCCATCCGATGCATCATTCATGGCTGGGATTTGCGCCACGGGGATGGGAGAATGTCACGATCTTACAAAACCCTAGCATTGCTTGTAAAACCCTGGCCAAGTTGGGAGATTGATACCCTTTGTGATTGGCCAGCGGATTCCGCGTGGGGTTTATGATCTAGGGTTTCTTCTTCTTCTTCGCTACCTCGTTCTGTTTGGCCTCTTCTTTGTTTTTGGAATTTTTTTTTTGTTCCGTAACTTCCAGAAATGGAACTTCTCAGCAGAAGGGAGAGCAGCGGAGCTGCTGCTGCTGCTGCCCTTGAGTTGGTTTTGATGTCTGCGGTGGAGTCCGTGCTGATGGAAACGATTTTGGGTGCTGGAAAGTCTCTCCTTTGGCTTCTCTGCGTGGTAATAATCTACTCGCTCTTACTTTTCTTGTTTTTTTATGTATTTTGTGTATTCTCATGTCTTGGATTTGATGCCTGTGGTTTAAAGTTGTGATCTTGTGTGGTGTGGTGAGATTAATTGTTCAGAATCCTGTTGCATAAGTTATTTGTTTTATGAAAGTTCTTGTTTTGTTTTTCTTGCTTTGATTGTAGCAGATTTTTTTTTCTTTTGTCCTATTCTTTGCAAATTTTATCGTTTTCTCTTTTTTTTTTTTTATCTTATATCAATTTATTCTATGTAATAGTTTTATTGTAGCACTAATTGGCGGATTCTTTTTAATTTCATGGATCAGTGTCACCACTACAGGACGAGCTTTCATAAGCTTAATTTTCACCTTTGACCTTTGTTAATTCATGACTGTTTTCTTTTTCATTTAGCTGTAGAATCTAAGCATGTATGATTGACTTTTTCGTATGCATGGTTTGGACTATTAGATGTTAGGGCTTGTATTTGGATTTAAAGCTCATTTTGTTTCTTTGATTTATTTATTTATTTTGTAAGCTTAGAATTTGTTCCACCTTTTCTGATCTAAATCAAAGAAATTGATTCTATGTTGTTAGATTTTAAGGGTGTTATTGGATTTGATTCAACCTCCCACTTATGCACTTTTTTACATGCTTTCTTACTGGCCTGTCACTTTTCATTGCTGCTTATGGACTATTTTTTACATGTTATTCCTTTTCAAGGTTTCTAAAAGGTTTGGCTATTAATGATCAAATCTCAAGCCGATTTGACCTAACTCATGATTGAAACATAGTTATATGATCTAATTTTAGCGGAGCCAAATAAAGTTAGAGGTTAGCTAGATTTGTGTTCTGTTCGAGCTGAACATCATTCATTAACTTTTATTCAAGCTGAAAATTGATCAGATCTAGATTAATTTTTGTCTCCAAGGACAAAAACCTTAGTTAAAATATATGCATAACTCATATATATGTATATGTATATGTATATGAGTATATGCTATTGTACATTTTCATTAATTTAATTCTAAATGTATGAATAAATAAATGGTTATATACACAATCATTCATACATGTATGTGCATTTCAACCTAATCTTCAATTGACTTCATTTGATTTGAGCTTAGCTCATTAGTTAGCTCCTTGAGTTTGATGTGAGCCAAGAGTCGTCCGTAGTTCTGTTAATCTCAGATCTTTGAGCAAAGTTCATATGCCTTGCTTAAGCGTTAATGATTTGCATCCACTCGAAGGAAGTGCCATTGGCGCTCATGTTTGGAAATCTAGTTTGGATGATATGGTGAAAAACCAGCTAGTTTTATTCCCTTCTTCCTTTTGTCTATGTGAAGTGGGTACGGCCTATGTAGACATCCCTTAGTGTTAGATTCATTTTTCATTGTTGATAACTTGCTTTCACCATATAGCAAGGTTAGGGAAAAGTTGTGTTAAATTCACATTCCTCAAATTGCCCAAAAATTGAAATGAAAATGAAAATTCCAAACAAAATAATGAGGAATCCAAAACCTTCTAATGTGCAAGCATGGAAATGGAGAGTGGTATGTTCGCGAACGCATTGAGCTTGAGCTTAGTTCATTCCATAGGTAAAATGAATTAAGTCTTCTAATTGTTTAAGTCTTCCACTACGGAAGCAATTTTCGCTATCATTGCTTATTTAATTAATAAACAAGTGAAGATGAGGTGAAATAAAAATAGTTGTTGGACTTGAATTAATTTTATGGCAGGCCCCTCTCACATTATAATTTATTTTTTAGTTAAATATTCAAAAAAAAAAAGTAAATAAAATTAACAAAACATTTTTATTCTTTGCTGTTTATTGTAGTTAATAGCATAATACAATCTTCTAACCACTTATACTTGCTACTTTATTTCACCATGTTAGTGATGTCTCCAAATATGTTATATTACTTTTTCTTCATTTCCCCTCTGTTGATATTTGATTAGTTAAACTTAGTTTAGTTAGTTTTTTTGTTACTATTGGGTCAATGCATGGTGATCTAAACTTTAAATGGCTTTAGCCAAGTTTTTAAAAATTGGAAGTACATGTTTAAGGTTCAACCATGATTGAATTAGGGTTAAACAACAACAGCAATAACAACAACAAGCCTTTATCCCATTAGGTGGGGAGAATTAGGGTTAAACGTGATGTCATAATAAATATTAATATTTACTTAATATAATAAAAATAATTTAATAAAGATGCAATAATTATATTTTCAGCAATTCTATGTATAACATTTTATTTCAAGGCTCTTGAATATTTTGAATATGATTTTAAATTAAAATTTGGGGCATAATATTTTAATTATTTCTTTCTATTTTTAATTTAATTTTTTAATTCTAACAATCCGATCAAAATAAAAGTCAAAATTTAATTAATATTAGAATCGACCAGCTCTTCAAATAACCGGTTAAGCGCATTAGTTCATTGGCTCAACTAATAGTTTTGGCTGGTTCTTTGCAGAAGTGGTTTTCGATCTTAGTCTAATTGATAAGAGTACCTATTTACCATTTTTATAAGCATCATCTAATATATGATTGCTGGCTATTAAAAGTGATAATAAGTGGTATTTTCCTTTGTGCTGAATTGGATGGATTTGTATTTGGTAGCTGTGATTGCACTCAATTAATTCTTTGTGAAGTTACAGTAAGTTAAGAAAAGCCATTTTGCCGTATCTCTGAAGCTTAATTGTATGGTATTCTTAGGTGCTTTTTATAACCTGCTTGTGATGTTGGAGTGATATATAAATAATTGTAATGATTTGACTTGACTGGTTTTACTTAATTGGTTATTGTAAATAACTTTATTGAATTGTATTTAGATATTTAGAAATCTGTGAGAAGTGGAAGAAGAAAGATAAAAAAATGAGAACAAAAGTTAATCCCTTAACAATAATGTTTTAATACAAAGCAATTTCAGGAGTGAAAAATTCAGTGGAAGTACTTATTCAGATTAATTATCGATTCAGTAGCTTTTCCAGCACATCAAAAAAATGACAAGAAATTTGGTTACATGAACAATAAAATTATCAGAAGTATGTTTGCTTGTGGCGAGCTTTCATGTAAAATATAAACAAGAGCAGGAAATTGCTCGTTCAAATCAAGCTAATAGATTTGCGAAAGAGGGAGGGAAGGAGAGATTCGACTGAGTTGTTTCCTGAGCTTGTACTCACAATCAGTTGTGATCATTGACTGCAGAGATGTGGAGGACCAGCCGCCGCTCGGTGAATTGAGTGGCTTTGTAGTGACTTGTGATTGATGGAATGAAGCTGGCAGCACAATATAGAGGCGGTCCGATGATAAGAAAAGGTGTTGTAGTGAAGGCATGATGGGACGAAATTCTTTAGCTTTCTGTAGACACCAATCTTCAGGGACATGGCATAACAGATAATGATGGTTTTTGGCTGATGGATACAACCATTCAATAAAATTGTAGTTTTTATTGTGAGTTCTAAAGTGTATCTGCTACTTAGTCCCTACTTAGTTTAACTTGTTTTGATATATAATATATACAGTTACGCACAAATATGACTAATAATATAACTAATACAACTAATTATGCAATATAATTCATGCTGAATATTTTGCATGAAATTGTTACAGCAATATCAGTTTCAAAGAGGGATTGTGCTGTACAAAGAGGTATAGAGGTTCTACTTTAAGTGGGCAAGGATTTGGGCTTGCCTTGAGTTGAGTTAGGGTAGTAATTTGATTAAAATTTACTTGTTAGCATTGTTCTAAACAGACTGAATTGCCTACAATCACCGGTTAAGCAGGTAGAACCAGACTTTCTTTTTTCTTATTTGGTAGATCATTGGTTTGGGTGTCACATAATGGGCATGTGGTGAACGAGAAAGGATGCTTAATGAGGGGCATTGTGCATGATGAAACCGCATTCATTTGCTCCATTAGCATGGTTACTGCATGTAACAGCTCTATCCTTTCCCTTGTTGAGATTTACCATTTTTGTGAAGTAAAGTTGCCAGATGAAATTGAATTCGATATATGTAAGGGTTGTTTGGAATCACTTTTATTATTTTTTATTTTTATTTTATTTTATTTTATGTTTTTTTTTGTTTTGATTAAAAAAAACATGCTTGGTGGTGTAATTATTGTTAAAATATTCAAAGTATCTAAAAGTTATTTTTGAGTGTTTTTAAAAAAATAATGTGATTTGTTTTTCGAAGCAAAAAGTAAAAATACTTAAAATATACTAAACAAATGTATTTTTAAAAATAATATTAAAATAATAATAATAACATAAAACAATATTGATCTTAAACAAGCTCTTAGTGTTTAAGTGAGGGGCACTATAATAAAATGATTACATACATACAATTCTTATGCATTTTACATATTTCACAAAACTTTAATTTTTACTTAAATACCATAAATCTTTATTATTACATCAAAAATACCATGTTACTTTTCCCAAAGTGAAATGCACCTTTTTGTATAAAAGTGCTAGTTTTGTAAATATTAAATTTGGATTGACAAATATGTAAATGCATAAGAATTACGTGGTATGCATGTAAATTTTCCTAAAAATAATACTAAACAAATGTTATGGTTACTCTGCATCTCTTTTGGGTCACAAATTTAGTGACAAGTGAGGGGCACTATAATAAAACCAAACTTTAGTATCCTAATCTTCATTTGAAATTGCATCAGTTTTATGCCAGTGAAGCAGCAATGGTGAGTCAGTGATACCTCCAACGGTATTGCTATGGTTGTGAAAACCTATGTGTTTCCAATTTCTCCCTTCATAGTCTAATTGTTTATTTTGTTTCTATTTTTTAAAATGTTTTGATTTTAAATTTTAAAATCATAAAATAGTTGTAGGGCAGACTGGTTCTCACCCACTGGAACAACTCAATGGAGTAGATGCAGATCTGAGCTAGTGGAGGAGTGTGCCTCCCATCCCTGTATCTGCTCATGGGACTCACAATTTGGTCATATTTTATAGCAAATTGTCAATTTTGAGGTTCTCGCTGGCTGCAACATTCTATAGCTAATGGCCCTTTGAGGGAATTGTTACAGCATAGTGTACTAACAGTATTTTCCTTTAGTGTTTATTTAGAATTCTTACTGAAAATTAATGATTTTCTCTCTCAGAATTTGTGCTTCCTTGATGTACAGCATGCTTTGTTATTTTAGGGTTTAATGTGCTGTAAATTTTTTATCAGAAATATGTTTTTACCTTTTCTTTGATTTATTGTTGAGCTCTTTCATTTTCTCGCTTTATTAGAATACAGTTATTGATGCAGATGGGATCTTCACAGAATGGAGCTTATTTATTTGATGGAGGAGGTGACATAATTAAACGGTAGGGATCATTATCATTGATTGAATGCAAACTTTTGTTTAATAATGAGGTTTTCAGTACATCAACTGTGATTGGGTACTGATTTTTTTTCTCTTTTAGTTTTTTTTCTTAAATTATAATTTGGCTGCTTTTACTTTGTAGATTTCCTCTTTCATCTCTAAGGAAAATGAAAGATGAACCCGTGCCGGAGAATAAAGATGATGGCGAATCTGATGATGAGGAGGACGAGGAGGATGATGAAGTTGGTGACCAAGATGATGGTGGAGAAGAAGATTACTCCGGAGAGGAAGGAAATGAGGAGGAAGATGAGGAAGAATTAGATGCCAACGACGGTGAAGGAAGTGAAGATGAGGATGATGAAGGTGAGGATGATGATGGTGATGATGAGGATGATGATAATGATGAGGATGCCGAGGAAGAAGATGACGATGAAGATCAACCACCTCCTAAGAAGAAAAAGTAAGCCTATCTTTGTGTTTGGAGTGGCTCATATCTTGAATTTTCCTCCCCTGTGTAAGGTTTGTCATTGTTATTGTGGCGCTGTTAGATTAAGGTCCTGAGGGGCTGCCTTAGATTAGGTAAAACAGACTTCATTTTGAAAAAGAAACCTTTACTATCTGACTTCTTTTGTAGTTCTATGATTCTGTGAGACTTTTGACAATGGATGCATGTTATCTTGTTTTCACTGTTTTTGTCAATCTTGATGTGCAAAATTCCCAAATTTTTATCTTTCTTGAAACTTTAATGTTAAAGGAGCAGTTTAAAGTGCCCCCTCCATCTTTTTTTCTTCTTCCTTCTGTTAGCCTTAAGTTCATAAAATATTTTGAACAGTTCCTCTATCTTCTTAGAGACCAATTCATCATGTTTTGATTTATATAGAACAACAAAGTTAATGTCTAGATTTGATTTTGATGATATTACATTATAAAGATGATATAAATGAGATAGAATGTAAGTCTTATAGTGCTTCTTGATATAAATCATGTATGACTTAATAAAATGCCTATTAATTTTATTGCATGGAGTTTCCAAATAGAATTTACAAATATAAATGAATAATAAAGATGTATAAGGATGAATGTTATGATATAAACTTGGAAGTAGATAAGTATTTGAAGGAGAAAAAATTGACATTCAAATCTAAACAAATAATCAAGTGGCAGCTCGATTTAAATTGGATTATCTAGCTTATTAATGAGCAGCTCGTTTAATAAAATAAATAAGTTTTAATCAATCCTTAATCGAGCTGGTTCACGAGCAGTTTGTTGAGAAATATACACGAGCTATATCAATTAAAGCTTATTAAACTTAAAAAAAATAATTTGAACAATACTGTTCACAAATAAGCTAAGCTTAATTGAGCTCTTTAATGAGTTTGTTCGAGTTTTAAATGATAATGTTATGATCATAAATGAACCGACGATAAACTGTTGAACTTGTTTAACAATTTGTATTTCAAAAGTGTTCATTTCGTTTGATATATATATATATCATAATTAAATCTTGGCTGTCATAGAAAAAAAATACAAAAAGGGGCCTTGTGTTAGTTAACATGTTTTGTTTACATTTATTGGGGTGTGCATTAGTTGGTCTGAATCGTAAAATCGAACCGAACCGAGTTTATTTAGTTAATCTGGTTCGGTTTTCATATTTATTATTTGATTTTCAGTTGAAATTGTGTGTTTGTGTGATTTTTGGTTTGATTTTAATTAAAAATTTTTCGGTTTAACCCAAAAAAATCGATTAAGTGTTTAACGAGAAGGCCCGCTAGCCTACCGCCCGGGATTCGTGCTCAGTCGAGTTCTTGGCAGTCCTCGGCGCCCGACTACTTCTTGACTCGCCCCGCCCGTCTTTCATTTCATTTAGGAGAGTTAGGGCATTGGATTCGGTTTAACGATTTTTCCCTCATTCGACTTTCGGACTTTCCTATTCGCGGTTACTCCTATCTTTTTAGTTTTTGCCTTAGCGGCTAGCCCACAGGTTCTGTCTTCACGTTTGATTTCGACTCTAAGTCTCTTTGAGAGGTAAGAACTAAATCCCCATGATCTTATCTCCTTTTTGTCACACCATTGTTGTTCTTTGTTGTGGTTGTTGATGTCTTTGTGAGCTATGTAATGACGTATCTTTATCTTTGTTGTCGTTGTTGATTGTCTTCTGTCTGGACCGCTTCCTTATTTCTTTGTTGGTTTCGATTTTAAATCTTTGATGGAGTTAGGGTTTGAAGAAGACCTGAAGTTGATATTTGATGTTTCTACTTCTAGTGATTGAATTACCTACTGTTTGCACATATTTTAAATTTTAGAATTAATGCAGATAAAATATTTGCATATATTTTACCTCCTCTCTCTCTCTATCTTTATTGTTTGCACATGTTTTACCATGGGTCCATGATATTTATGCAAGGTGTATTGATAATCCTATGGACCTATTGGCTATTGTTTTCAAATATGGATGACTCATGACTGAGTGGAAAATGTTTTTATTTTATTTTATTGTGTTCTAGGTTGATTGAAAATAGTATATTTATAAAAAAAATTTCAATCCTATGACTTATAAAGCTTGAATCTGGAAGTTGTCTTCAAACATATACATATGTATTGCGCATTTCAGTTAGTTGGGAGTTGCGATTTGACTCAGTTGGGTCTTGAGTGGTCGGATTTTATAATTGTGATGGAACTTGGAACTTGGAAGAATGAATAACTGATTTTCTTATTTCTTTGGGTTGTCGGCTGGCAGTATCGAATTTTTTCTGATTTTTTTTTGTGAAAGGTTGAAAGCATTGTGAATTGTGATTATGGATGTCAAAAAATTGTTGTGAAACACTCGTATTCTTCGTTATCTGCGCTCGTGTTTTATTTCGTTAGTTAACTAGCGAATTGACACATACTTCGATATATAAACAAGCGACACGACAATCATTTGTTGATTATTTCGATTAACTTCGAAATAAAAATTATATTATATTATTACTATTATTTTTTTATTACTATTATTATTATTATTATTATTATATATGTCTAATACATTTACATATCACAAATATATACTTTGGTTAATATTATGCAAAAGATTGTTGAATCCCTCATATCTATCAAAAAAAGCTCGTTTTGTGAGACAATGTTCTCGTTATGTACGAACAACAAACATTTCAAGCTCGATGCATGAACACGAATAAGAGTTATGTTCGCTCAAGCTCGGCTCGTTTACCCCCCTAATTGTGATGTTATCAAGTCGAGAGCACATAAAATTTTTCCTGATTTTTTGGAAAAGGCTGGAAGACTCATTAAAACCTAGTATCCTACCATGCAAGCATCTAATTACTAATGGTGGTGTATGTCTTTTTTGTTTTTCTTATTACCATGCAAGCATCTAATTATTAAATCTTATCAGATAAGCCTTATGAATTATAATGTAAGTCTTATGATGTTATTTTTTTTCCTCTTAATATTTTTTTACGCAACTATGCAAGTAATATTATTGGGACGGCTTTAATGCAAACAATACTTAATGGTAATGTTGAGAAATGTGGCATTATATGATAATGTTTTGGATACATTACTTGATGGAGTTGATTGAGAATTGCAATTTATAAACATGAAATAATATTATTCAATTATACGATTCATGCTTATTTTCTTCTCAATATTATAGTATACAATCGTTCTTTAATTGAAATAAATTTTGTTGATGTAATTTATTAAAACATGTTTTACTTTTTTTCATTATTGTTTAGATTTTTTCAGAGTCTAGAAACATTTCACAAATTAGAGATAATTCAAATATTATTAGTTCCTCCAAAGCTATGACTACTACTCAACAAGTTTAAGCTACAGGAGATGAGTCGATGTCCCAATTGCAAAAAAAAAAGAAAAGTTCCACGTAGATGAGATTTGGGATCACTTTGTGAGATATACTAATGAAAGGAGGAAAAAAGAGTAAATGTAATTATTATGGAAAGTCATATCACATGATCCAAAGATTAATGATACAAACAGGACACATCTTTCTTTGTCAAATAATCTTCTTAATAATGAACCAAATCAAACTAAACTAGCATTACAATTTAGTGTTAAATGTGAAGAGCTTTGTGCAAGCCTTAAGGCATGAAGATTTGACCAAGAAAATATAAGGAAGGCTTTAACAATGATGGTTATTGACGATGAATTGCCTTTCAAGCATGTAGAAGGTTGGGGGTTTAAATATTTCATATGTCAGTGTTGTCCGATGCTTCAAATACCCTCATGATGGACATTGACATGTGATTGCTTTCAATTTTATCAGGATGAGAGAGTAATTTTAAAATATCTATTCAAGAGCCTGAGAGTTTGTGCTACTTCGATACTTGGATATCTATTCAATAATTATATGTGTATCATTTGCATTTTATTGATGATAGCTGAAACTCAATAAAGAGTTATAAATTTTTGTCCTATCTATAGTAATGAGAATTATTTGGGCAACAAGTTGAGAAGTATTTTGTAGATTGGAGGATTGATGCAATTTTTTATTATGACAGTTGATAATGCAAGTTCAAATAATGGCATCATCACACACCTGCAAAAAAAATTTGACAAGCAAGGAGGTAGTATTCTTGATGATCGCTTCTTACATATGAGATGCATAGTTCACATTATTAACTTAATTATGCAAGATGAGCTGAAAGAATTGTGAATCTGTCCATCATGTTTGAGGAACAGTAAAATACATTCGTCAATCACCTGCAAGGCTACAAAAATTTAAAGAATGTATTGAAATAGAAAAAATAAAAATGAAAAGCATGTTATGCTTAAATGTTCTATTAGATGAAATTCCATATTTTTAATGTTAATTGTAACAATTAAGTTGGAGAGAGCTTTTGAAAGATATGTGGAGATTGATACTCATTTTAAATCAGAACTAGAGAAGGAAGAGAAATGTCATAATATAAAAAGGTGTTTTAAGTGATAATGATTGAAATAATGTTAGAAGATTGCTCCATTTCTTGAAAAAATTTTATGAGCTTTATAAGAATTTTAGTTCTTTGTATGGCATCAAATATTTTTTTTCGAAATTAGAAGTTCTTTGTCTTCTTCAAATTTGGCAAATGGATGGTGATCCAAATGTGAGAAATATGGCTTCCAAAATGATGACAACATTTGCTAAATATTGGGGTAGCATAGAGAAAATGAATTTGAATATATATCTTGCTGTTATTTTAGATCCCTGATTCAAGCTACATTATGTATAGTTTGTTGTTATAGATATGTATGAAGGCGATGGTGTTTCTCAAACAACTTATTAGATCATCACATGTATCATGTTTACGATTAAAATAAAATTCTTGGTGAAAGCCAAGTAGAAAGTGTTCTCCATGAGAAACAAAATTTTTCTGAAGAGTCTAGTGTTATACAACTACAATCTTCTAGGAGAAGATATTTAATGATAGAGAAATTCAAGAGATCTAATTTTGGCAAGGATGATCTAGATAACAAATCAGACCTAGATAAGTATTTTGCTGAGGGGTTTGAAGTCATGAAAAATCATTTTGATATTCTAAATTGGTGGAAGGTTAATGCAAGATTTCTATTACATGCTTCGTGATGTTTTATTTCCAATTTCCCGAATCAATTTTTTGGTACAAGTGGTCGTATTCTTGATGTATTTAAAGTTCATTATCCCAAAGATTGCACAAGTTATAATATGTACAGATTGATGCGAGCAAAATGGAGCGTTAATCCAGAATGTGGAAGAAAATATTAATGACATTGACAAATTTAATGAATGTATTGCTTATACTTAAATTCACAATTATTTATTCTTTTCAATCTTATTAATTAGAATAATTAATTGTTCATTTGCTTTACAGATTTAACAAAATTTACAAGTGAAACACAAACCTCTTGGCTTGATTATGATGTTGAATGCATATTCTAATATGGGTTATAGACTTTCGGATTTTAATGGTCTTCCTTCTTTGTGCTATTATTACTTTACTTATTCACTTTTCGGTTTTTGTTAGTTTATCTTTTATTCTTTGCTTTTGTTTTCATATATTATAATTTGATGTTGGATGGTAATTTGGTTCGGCTGTTATGTTGGACTTTGTAAATTTTGCTTTTTTTTTCGTCAATATGACAATGTAAGCTGCTTTGTTTTCGGTTGTTATGTTGGAAAAGTTGGTTTGTTTGCCTTGCTGGTTTGTTTCAAATTTGTAATTTTTTGGTGGCTTATTTGGATATTCTTATTCTTGGTTTGAGCCGTTTGGCTATTTGCTATGGTCTCAGGTATGCATTTTTTTTTGAACTATTTACTTTCATGCGAATGAAATACTGAATTTACATGCAGGCTTTTTTTAGGGTTTAGGAGCAATGATAGACATGATGAAATTATCAATGTATACATACAGTTGGTGACATTTTTTTGCGTTATTGCCCTCTTAAGTCTTAAAGGCTTAGAGTTGGCAATTTCTCAAAATTATTGATGTCCCGTTGAATCTTATTAACAGATATTTTATATGAGTAACATATATATATATATATATATATATATATATATATATATATATATATATATATATATATATATATATATATATATATATATATATATATATATATATATATATATATATATATATATATATATATATATATATATATATATATTTGATATACTAAAATTTATATAAGCTAATCTTAATGTCAAAAATAATCGATTTGGGATAGATCGTTTAAAATATAATTAAAAATTTTGTGATATCAATCGGCTCTTAAATATGAAGTTTTATAGTCAAATCGAGTGTCTTGATGAGCCAGATCTAACAAGCCTAAGATCTCCTAATTTTGACTTCATTTGAGCATTCAAATACTTAAAACACATCAGATGATCAAAGGAATCATTTTTGTCGAGTGGTGGTTTGGATTTTGCATGTATTAATAGAAATATCACTTTAATCTATAAATAACTCCTCATTCTTCACATGAGGGGAGGCGTAACTAAAGAAAGGAGAGAGAGCTCTGAGGTTTGAAGATCTCCATAATCGTTCCACCACGGCGGTGTTGACAACATCGGCCATCCACCATGGTCGCCGCCATTGGCCACACCGGTCCTCGCCTCTACCGCCGCCATACGCCATCATCGCCGTTCTGGTCGCGCTACCGTGGCGGCCGTACTACCACCATCGATCATCGTCATCATTAACCACCGTTGTTGGTCATCACCACCGACCATCATTGTCGGTCACCGCCACCGACCACCGTCGTCAGTCGCTGCCGCCGACCATCGCCGATCGCTGCCGCTGTCAACCACCATCATCGATCATTATCGTCGCCGATACGTCGGTCACCACCGACTAGCCGATCATCATTGTGACCATCTCCGCAGTCATTACCACCACGGCCCGTTGCTCGTCTTGGCCGTCGATGTTCACCATCACCTATTCTTACAACTGGCTGCGTAATTTATTTATTGAGATTTTATTAGGTTTTCTCATATCAATTATGTAATCTTGTTATAGAAAACTTTGTACTCAAACAGTACATATGGAAGATCTTTTGGTCCGTGATTTTTTCCCCCTCTTCAGGATTTTTTCACGTAGAAATCTTAGAGTTTATTGTTCACTCTCCAAATATCTGTGTGTGTGCTGGATTTCTCAACAAGGCTAAGGTGTAAAGTTTTATTCTATCGCAATTAGTTTTCTAACCATACAAACCATCGTGGGAAACATTTCCTTCATCTGATGGTTGATAATCGACTTTATGTTTAGAATAGCACCACCTATATGGTGAAGAAAATCTTACTCTCGAGGAACACATAAGAAGAATGAAGATTCATCAAATTTTGATCCAACAGCTTTTGTTCGAGACTGGGGGCAACTTTTAATCTCAAAAGATTATCCAAATTAATATTATCTCGGATTATCGGTTAAGCAAGTCGGTAATACTCATGAAAAGGTAAAGTCAAGGAGCAATTTTGGCTGCTCAAACAAATATTTTGATTTGACCCTTCCATAGTTAATGTCGCCATCGAAGACTCGACAAACAACCTCGGATATGTCAAAATTTCGTGGTTTCGATTAGACTACTCCATAGGTTAAATCATCGGCGAAGACTCGACAAACAATCTCGGACAAAACTTCGACCTACTCCACGGGTTAACGTCATCGGCGAAGACACAAACAACCTCAGTCAAAACTTCACCTACTCTCCAGTTAACGCCATCGTGGCGAAGACTCGACAAACAACCCGGATAGGTCAAAACTTCATACTACTCCACCGAGTTAACGTCGTCGAGCAAAACTCGACAAACAACCTCGAGATAGGTCAAAAAACTTCCACGAGGTTAACATCGGCGAAGACTCGACAATAATCTGGATATGAAAACTTCTCACTACTCAGCGGGTTAATGTCATCGGCAAAGACTCGACAAACAACCCGGATAGGTCAAATTAGCATACATACTCTGCGTTAACGTTATCGGCGAAGACTCGACAAATAACCGGATAGTCAAAACTTCAAACCTACTCCAGGTTAACATCATTGGCGAACTCTACAAACAACTTCGGATAGGTCAAAATTTCGCGCCTCATCACGCAGTTAACGCGTCATCGAAGACTCGAAACCAGGATAGGTCAAAACTTCGACTACTCCCGCATATTAACGCGTCGAGCAAAGACTCGGCAAACAACCTCGATAGTCAAAACTTCGCCTCACACGTTAACGCCATCGGCGAAGACTCGACAACAACCTGATAGTGAAACTTTGCACATACTCTACA
The DNA here is from genome assembly GCA_021442155.1 of Cymbidium sinense. NCBI lineage: Eukaryota > Viridiplantae > Streptophyta > Magnoliopsida > Asparagales > Orchidaceae > Cymbidium > Cymbidium sinense. The sequence goes on from CM038215.1 coordinate 142,468,113, forward strand.
CAAGTTAACGTCGTCGAGCGAAGACTCTGACAAACAACCTTGGATAGGGCAAAATTTCAGACCTACTCCACACAGGTTAACTTCATCGAGCGAAGACTTTAACAAACAATCTCGGATATGTCAAAATTTCGCACCTACTCCACACAGGTTAATCTCATCGAGTGAAGATTCTGACAAACAACCTCGGATAGGTCAAAACTTTTATACCGCGTATTGCGTCAGTAACACACGGCAAACAACCTCGGATAGGTCATAACTTTATATCTACTCCACACAGGTTTGCGTTACTGAGTAATACTCTGACAAATAATTTCGGAAGAATCAAAATGTTTAACCTCTTCTGCACAGGTTAACGTTGTACCTTGACAAAATAACCTTGGATGAGAGTTAAAACTATTAATTTCTTCCACACATGTTAAATGTCACCGAGTAAAACTCTGACAAACAATCTCGGATAGGTCAAAAATCCTTGGCGGATTTGATTTAACCTCTTCCATATAGGTTAATGTCGAGTAATGCCTTGACAAACAACCTCGGATTGATCAAAAATTCTCAGCGGATTCGATTCGACCTCTTCCATACAAGTTAACGTCATCAAGTAACACTTTGACAAACAACCTCGGATGGGTCAAAAATCATTGGTGGATTCTATTCAATCTCTTCCATACAAGTTAACATCAAGTAACACTTTGACAAACAACCTCGGATGAGTCAAAAATTATCAGCGGATTTGATTCAACCTCTTTCATACAGATAACACTTTAGCAAACAACCTCAGATAGGTCAAAAATCTTCAGTGGATTCGATTCAACCTCTTCCATACAAGTTAATATTATCAAGTAACATATTGACAAACAACCTTGGATGAGTCAAAAAATCCCAGATTGATCGGCTTTTCTGTTAATGTCATCAGTAACATTTTGACGAACAACAACCTCGATGGGTTAAAATTATCAGCATATTGATTATACCCCCATACAAGTCAAGTAGTAACATCATGAAGAATGAAACTTTGAAATTATCTCTGAATTTTTTTGAAAATGATTTCTAATCAATGCTTCCCCACCACCTTGGCAGTTGTCAACTGTTGAACCATCTATTAGAAGTTTTAAGAAAATCAACTTTCTATGAACTACGAGCCTTAAACTGGTTGGTCCGATGAGGGCTTGATGCTTTTCGAAAATCGAGAACGTCATGAATTCTAGCTTGATCGCCTCCAAATCCAATCGGTCTGACGATGACAATTGATGCCTCTTTTGAGGAAAAGCTGGAGCTTCGCCATATAAACTACGGGTCTTGATCGCCGAACCGGTCGGTCCGAGGCGGTTGGCGCCTCTCAAGAAAATGAGCCTCGTGTATGAACCACGCGGCCTTGATCGCCTCAAACCCGGTCGGTGGAGGCAGTTAACGCTCTCTCGAGAAGAGTCTCCGTGAAAACGGTTGATCCTCCAAACCCGATCGGTCCGGCGAGACGATTGGCGCCTCTTTGAGGAGAAAATGAGCTCGCCGTATGAACTACGAGTTTTGATCGCCTCAACCCGATCGGTCCGATGAGATATGGACGCCTCGAGGAAAACCGAGCCTCTATGAATCCACGGATCACCTCTAAACTTGTCAGGCGAGGGCATTGGCGACTCTTTCGAGAAAAGCGGAGCCTCGTATTATGAGCCTGATCGCCTCCAAATCGGTCGTAACAACGTTGGCGCCTCTATCGAGGGAAAATCGCCTCCGTATGAACTGGGCTTTGATCACCTCCAAACCCGTCACTCACGAGGCGGTTGATGCTCTTTTGAGGGAAAATCGCATTATCATATGAACTATACTTTGATCGCCTCAAACCCGGTCGGTCGCGAGGTTGATGATGTCTCTTTCGAGGGAAAATGCTCGCCGTATAAACTTCGGGCCTTGATGTCCGAGTCGGACGAGGGCGATTGACACCTCTCGAGGAAAAATGAACCTGCCATTATGAACTACGCCTTGATCACCTCCAAATCCGATGGTCCGAGAAAGCGGAGCCTCACCATTATGAACTACGCCTTGATCGCCTCCATACCGTCGACGAGGATAGTTGGACGCCTCGAGGAAAATGGGCCTCTTGTATGAACTACGGCCGGTGCCTCCGAACGGATCCGGCGAGGACAATGAATGCCTCTCTCGAGAGAAAATGAATCTCGTATGAACTACGGGCCTTGATCGCTTCATATCCAATCGGTCACGAGGCATTTCGCCTCTCGAGGGAAAATCGGTGCCTCGTCGTATGAGCTATGGGTCTTGATCATTAAAGCGAATGACCTTCTTCTTGGCCCTTGAACTTCGCTGACAAAAAAAAAACAAAATTTTTTTTTTAATCCTAGCCCTTGAACTTCTGCTAAATAATTTCTCATTCAACGTAAAAGAAAACTAGAGCATATGAGAGTCGTGTCTCCTTACTTGACCATAGGTGGGCTTTTATAGATCCACTATAGGAGGAAAGAGAGAATAAATTAAAAAAATTTTCATCTCCTCATTATGACATTTAATTAAAAAAAAAACCCTCCTCATTATGACATTTAATTTAAAAAAATCATCACCTCATTATGACATTTAATTTAAGAAAAATCCATATCTTTCAAGACTAAATGTCGATATATATAAATATAAATATATATATATATATTATAATTAATTAGTTAATAAATAAATTAATACATGTAATATATGTAATTACAAATTGTAATAATAAGTAAAGTTATTTTATTTTAAAAAATTAATATATTTTTTTGGATGAAATAAGTAATAAAAATAATAGATAATATATGATGAAAATTTTACTAAGCATGAATTTTGATGTCGAAAATCGATTGAGTCACTAACCTTATGCTTAAAATATAAATGAAAATTTTGTGATATCAATACAAATATGGAATTATATAGTCAAATTGAGTGTCTTTGAGCCATTTAACAAGCCTAAGATCTCTAATTCATTTCATTTAGCATTCAAATACTTAAAATACATCAAATGATCAAATGAATTATTTTGTCAGATGGAGTGGTTTGGATTTTGTATGTATTTACGAAACATCACTCCTCTATAAATAACTCCATTCTTCATAAGGAGGCGAAGAAAAGAGAGCTCGAGGCTTGAAGATCTTCCAAGCATTGTGCCACCACTCTGTCGGCGACCACCAGCCGTCGTGACCATCCATCGCCACCGCCCCGTCGCCACCACCGGTCCCCGCCTGCTGAACCATTGCTTCGGCCGCTCGTTGGTCGCATTGCCGTCGACCCACCATCGATCATTGTCGTCATCAATGCGGTCATCCGCCACCGTCGCCGGTCGCCATTAATCGACCACCACATCGATCATCATCATCGATCGCCACGGCGTGTCACCCTGCCATTGGCGACCGCCGTTGTCATCTCGGTCATCCGTAGGCTGCTGGCCTGACCACCGGCTGTTCACCATCAACAACGCCACTAACAAGCTATTCCACCGCCGCGTGTTGTTACGATTTTGATTCCTATTGTTAGGCTTTCTCATATACAATTCTGTAATCTTGTTATCGAGAAAACTTTGTACTCCGAAACAGATACATAGTGGAAGATCTTTACTGGGCTAGTCCCCGTGATTTTTTCCCTCTTCAGGAGTTTTTCCACGTAAAAATCCTGGAGTTTATTATTCACTCTCCAAATATCTATGTGTGTGCTGGATTTCTCAACAAGGTTAAGACGTAAAGTTTTATTCTACCGCAACTAGTTTTTTAGCACGCAACAATATTGTTTATTCTTGTAGATTTGAAGCCTTTGGAGACTTGGAGTGCTTGAAATTGAAGATTTCAAGGAGAAATGTTTGGAATACACTCAACATAAGTGATATTTCTACAGTTTACTCAAATTTATTTACTTAAATATTGTCACTTGTCATTTGTCAATAAATATGAATCATGTTGTATTCTTTTTTTTTTTTTTCATGGATATCCAACATCCACCCATCTTGTGGGTGGGGATGTCATGTTAATAGCTAGCGTCGCATTCATCACCGTCGAGTCACTACTTTCCCACCTTGGGTATGAGCCTCTGCAGTGGAGGATTCAACTGGTCAGGGGTTCACCGCTTCGCCGTCTTTTTTTTCTCTTTTCTTGTTAGTAGTTTATTATTCTTATTTGGTGTATATTAAATTTCATCAATATGAAAATCTCTTTACAATATGTATATGTTTAATTTAGTTAATAAAATTTTCTTTTTTTTGTTTGTAAATTTGAAATTTTTTTTTTTTATTTTTAATTTGTACATGTTATTCAGTTTATAAAAAATTGAACTGAATAAATCGAAGTATAATTCAGTTTATTTGGATCAATTTAAATAATTTTTTGTACTAATTTAATCGATTTAATTTTTTTATAATTTTAATTTGATTTATTTGATTTGAACAAAATAATAACCGAATAAATCAAATTGATCGAAAGCTCGCTTCTAATATTTATCATATGATAACATTTCTTAATTTTTGGGAGATGGTTATGTTTGAGTATTTGAGCCCAAGGTCTTTAACATATCAACATAATCTATTTCTCAAACTATATAAAGCTATGTTTCGACGATGGGTGTTGTACGAAAATGCACTGCCACTCTATTAGAGAACTGTGTTTTAGATGCATTCTGAGATATTTTGATAGAAAAATTGTGTTTTTTAATTTTATATGACTACTTATTGTGGTGGCAAAAAAAATTATGATTTAATTTTTATAAAAAAAAAAAATTTGTATATTCCTAATAATTTCTTCATATAATAATTTTTTAATCAATTCTATTATTATTTTTTTATATAATTATAGAGTCCCGTGCAGATCTAAGATTGAAATAATTTTATCATTTTTGAAAAAATTCTTTTGATATAATTAATTTTCCACGTTGCTCCTTGTATTTCTCACCAATTTCCATTACTATATATATAAAGAAATTTTATATAAACTATATTAAAGTATACAAAATTAGATATATATATATATATAAGTCTTTCAGACTTAACACAATTTCAGAAAGCAGATGTTTTTTTTTAATTTAGTTATTTTCTTTTCTAAAAATATTTGATTTGAGGAAGACTTTTGTAATAATTATTTTAAAGTCAAATCACACACAATTTTTTCAAATATTATTTTGAGAAATATATGATAAAAAAATTATATATTTTTTTAATTTGATCTCATCAAATATGATGATAGTTAGAAAATTAAGATTTAATTTTTTAAAAAATAAAAATAAAAATTTAATACTCATTGCAATTTCTTTCTGTAATAATATTATTATTATTTTTGTATATAATTACAGTTGTTCCAAATAGATTTTAATATTGAAAAGATTGATTTTTTAGCTGATTTGATCAAATATGATGACACTTAGAAAATTAAGATTTAATTTTTAAAAAAAATAAAAATAAAAATTTAGTATTCATCCTAACTTCTTTTTGTAATAATTTTATTATTATTTTTTAATATAACTATTGTTGTTTTAAGTAGACCTTAATATTGAAAAGATTGACTTTATATAATTAAAGATTTAAAATAAATGGTTTAATTCCTTTATGCCCTTTATTTAATAGACTACTTTTACATAATATTATTGAATTTTTATTTATTTACATAATAGATTATTCATTAAAACTTTTTATTTTTATATAATATTTTAATTTTTAAATTACACCAAATATGCCTCTAATATTAACTTATTTAAAAATAAAATATATTTTTAATGTATAGATTTTAATATTATTTTGACACTAAGATACTATTAAAGTAATGGAAAATTTTAGAGTTTAGATATATAAATAGATAAAAAATTAGTGATATGTAAATAATATATTTTTTTAATAAATATTAATATAAAATAATTCTCAATTATGTCTGCTAAGAATTTTTTATGTCCGCACGTTCAAAAAAATTTGCTTTATTTAGAGCAGCTGATGATTACATTGGATGTGACGTGGCAACATGTCACTGCCTGTAACCTGTAAAACACGATAAGATTTGTCTAAAAAGAAAGCTACATCGATCATATATATATATATTTATTTATTTATTATTATTATTATTTTTTGTGATGGGGTGATAAGTTTCGTGTCATGATTTGACACATTAGAAAGGCACTATCCAGGTTATACCACACATTTTATGATTCTAGGCATCTGGATCCAATTTCTTTTTTTTTTTTTTTTTTTTTTGAAAAAACTAGTTTTTAAATACCTCAAAAATTAGCCAATCGATTTTTTTTAGGATAATATATATACAATATAAAATATTTATGTATTTACATTTCTAATTATTATTTTTTATATTTATTTATATGCCATTATATTGTCTAAATCATATTAAATTGAATACATAAAAGAATGTGTTTTATTTTAAATAAGTTAATATAATAATATTTTTGATGTGATTAAATTTTTTTGGTAATTTATAAATAAATTCAAGAAAAAAATGTATATTTTATAATTTTCATGCCTATATATATATATATATATATATATATATATATATATATATATATATATATATATATATATATATTTAAATTAAATCATTAAATAGATACATTTGATTTTTTCCATCAACGGCTGTGTGAGAACAAAATTTTAAATTAAGTATTAGGGGCTGTTTGGTAGCGTGCATTTGGAATGCGCAGTAAAATAAAATTAGGTCGTTTAAATACTGGCAGAAAGAGGTTGGGTGTATTTGGAATTAAATCACAGGATTAATTCAACATGTAAAGTGATGTGGCGGGGCCGTACCGCATATGGGCGCCTGATCTCGCTAGCCGCCCGCTCCTCGTCGGCCGTCACCGTCGGCCGGGCACCGCCGTCGTCGCCATGCCGCCCGCCCCGTAGCCGTGGGTCGTGCCGCCGCCGCCACGCCGATCGCACCACCCCGTCCGGCGCTGATTTCTTTCATTACGTTTTTTATTAGCAAAAAAAATGAAAGTCGTGAATTTGTAAAGCTCTCAATAACTATTAATTCTCTTTTGAATTCGCACCTTCGTTCCTTCTTCGTTCAAATCAGGCAATCGTCCTTTAATTAAAACTTAATTAATAGATTAAATATCGGTAAAAAAATTTAAATATAGAGGTCGATAAGTGGGCATTCGGCCCTACCAGGGTGGCTAACGGCGATCGACCACTTATCGGTATTTCGGCGCAAAATCGCGATAATGTTAATCAATTGACCGACCAATTATCGGTGGCAAAGTTAAATGTAGGTCGGTAAAGCGACTTGCTTGCTCTTGTTTTTTTTAAAAAAAAAATGTCTTTTTTTTATGATGTACAGGAAATACAAACAGATGTAAAATGAACAATAATATCAGTGAACAAATAATATCAGAAAATGCAAATAGATCAAACAGCTACAGATGTACTAGTAATCAAAAGATACAAAAAAATTTCATCCATAAGCCAAAAATAAACTCAAGTAGATGCGATAAAGTGAACAATATAAAATATCCAAAGAATATACAAAATAAATACACCTCTAAACACTCTCGATGGCGCGTCATAAATATGTATCTTACGAGTATAGTGCTTTCGGTAGCAACGGACGATCTGACGACTGATCATCATCGACTAATGTCCGGCGAGTCTTGTAGAGATACCCAATCCTGTGACGGCCTTGCGTCCATATGGTACGAGGCTGCTCTCGGAAAGAAGATGGTCGGATCGCAGGTGGATGGCCTCGCCCCATGTCTATCGTGCAATGCGGTCGAGAACGTAGACATGTGTCATATCTGTGACATATGCTGCTAGGATGCGGACCCGTAGTCTCGATATCGCGTCGTCTCGATTCTGCATCGCGCTCGTGCTTATTTATGGCCAACCGATAGTCCACGCGTCACGGATGTCCAAAGAAAGGACGAAAAAGATCCTCCGTCGCCAAGATATGCCCCGCCTACAATAAACCAGTTTAAAATGTTACTACGAAATATGTGGAAATAATAGCTAAATAAATATGCAAATTATAGAGTTATGTTAACATATGCTCGCTCAGCGGGTGCTCTGGGGTAGTAAGTTTGGTCGAGTGGGTAGGCGCCAGAAGTACAATAATGCCCGACCTAAACCGGATCATGCTAGGCTGTGCGTCAATGTAAGTGTCGTCCACCACAGCAACGTGATCTCTGCGAGCCTCCCACAGAAGGATGTACTGTTGATGGTACTGCACCCAGTATGTATCAGCTTTTCCTCTACCATCTACTCTAATGAAACTGGGGTCCATCGAGGCTACATCAGTGCTGGGCAAGTGACCAAACTGACGAAGGACTCTGTCAGGAAGGTGCCACTCCACCCTCTTCCAACTAATCAGTGGAACTCATGCTAAGCAGATGTCTTCGCCAACCAGGCGACCTCTAATCTGAATGTCGTATGGCTCCCAAGTTACCTGTGTGTGTTACTGCATGTTAGACAATAATTTGATAACGTTTGTTGAGAATGAGGTATAGCAATTACGACAAGTACCTGACTCAGTAGAAGCCCATCTAACTCATCCCTAAAAAATTTGATATTGCCGAATGGCATCTAATGCACATATTTCTCGTTCCACCTGATTAAAAAAAATTCCATATACAAGTCATTTAATTGTAAGTTATTATGTTAAAGCAAACTACATAGATCTTAGTTTTCTTACGTGAAATCGATGCTGAGCCCATCGAGATCTCTAGGGTATGGGACATGTAGTGTCGGTCTACCAACATGTAGCCGCTCCCAAGACCAGATCTGGAGCAACTGAAGTCACCCAGTCATGTTGGCCCTCCTCGGCTTGGTAGACTCGTGTAACTCAGATAAGTGCGATAACTTTTCTGCTACGATAAAGTGTTGAATGTGCCAAGATCCTCTACAATGGGAGATCGCAAGTGTACCTCTCGATGTATGTAGCGGAAACTCCCCAGAAGGAATAAAACATAGGCGCACATGTCGATGATCTAACTTCGGGGAGGTCGTGGCAGCTGCACGAAAAATGTCCAACGTAACCACCTGAGCGGCATACATGCATGAGGGTGTGCCTGGCCCATCCTGAATGTAGAATGTACTGCGGGGTCAACTGGGTCATGATATATAGTGTTTGGAATCGGATACCCACCCAGAAGCTCATCACGCGGCCCGGCCAACCACCCAGGTCAACAACGATAGGCCCGACAACCGGTGGTCCGTCAATGCGCGAGCCTAGGATCATTGTGAAATTCTTCTGATTCGATGTGACGGTAACGAACTGAACATTATTACGAATTGATTCTTTATGCGAAGCTCCTATTTGAAACACATACCTTCATATAACTCTACCAGAACTTTGACATCATCTGAAAAACCCGAACTATTAGATGGACCATCAAACACAATATCCACATCCCAGTCTTTCGTGGTTTGACATATTTGAACGTAGTCATTATTGGAAATCATAACATCGCGATCTGATGAATTCCGGATAGAATAACTCCGAAGAAGATCATGACCAACACTGCTGTCGCATAAATTGGCATTACCCAGCAAAAAATCATCGTCATCATCGCTATCATCAGATGCAGTGCTTGATTCGCTATTCATCGTTTTATACTCAGTGTGGGTCTAGATGAACTAGGTTGCTCATGCGATTCTCGCGAGCAGGCGGCGATTTAGAAGGATATAATCTTTCTCAAAAACAGAAGATACCATAAACCAAGAAAATAAAAAACACCAACAGTGATGTCGAGGTAAATGCTTACATTATCTCTTGTTCGTGATAATACTATTGTTATTGGCCAGCGAACTTGTGGCGTAGAGTGTGCATTAGCGGCATGATATCGGTCTGTTGCGGCGGTACCTTCTGGCTTCATTTATGTAATAATCAATGTTTGATGGGAAGTCCAATCTGATCGCGGACATCATCATCATCAATAATTATGTATCCCGCTTCTGGGAAAGCGGCATGTAATCTCCGCTGCAGTTATCAGCGTCATGTAAGCACTTTTTTAAATCTCTAAGCTTGCATGAAACACGCGTAGATTTTTTTCCGACATAACTTGGAATGAGCGATCATCAATGATCGGTTGTTAGATCATAGAAGAGTAGGGAAACGAAGCTTCTCACTCATTCTACTATAAGCTCAGCAATCAAAGATGTAACAAAACCTAACAATTCACTCATAATCCGTCAAAAAAATATCAATCGGAGTGTACATATTGTTCACTTATCTATACACCTAACAATTTAGCAAAGCAACAAAACGAGCAGCCAAATTACCTGATCCAAGCATTTTGTATACCCTAACAACGCAAATTTTTGGAGAAAAATTATGAAAAATATGAAAAACTTCCCTCTACATTATTGTCAATTGAAATAAGAAAGGAAAAAGATACCAAAAAAAAAAAAAACTTTACCTTAGCGAATGTAACTTTCGGTCTGCAAAAGCTTCGATGGAGGTGGAAATGCAAAGCTACGATGGTGGAGCAATAGCGACATGATCACTCATGGCTCGTGAGTCTGGAGAGAAGAGACCGATCGAAACCTAAAACTAAAAAACGAGTCCAAGGGTCGCGGTTGGGACCAAGTTTCTAGTTATAGAGGTCGGCCGTCGATTATCTATCGACTTCTGCTACCGGCAACTTATCTGGGTGACGAAAGTATAGCCAAAAAAGTGGGTGACGGTCCTAAGTCACTCGACGATGACGAGCCCATGCCACTTATTGAAATGACTGTACCTATATTTAAATTTTTTTTACCGTACTTAATCTGTTAATTAAGTATTAATTAATACTTATTTTAAAAATTTGTTCGTGTGATGATGAACTTGATGTAGTAGTGGTAACTCACTTAAGACTACCAACAAACTGCAGTAGAGAAGAAGGAAATCAGGTGCTCCTTCACTAACCGAATTAGAATGGTAGAGACGGCGGCCAACCTGAAGCTGGTCCAGGAGCTGGCTAAGAGCGGCGGTGAGCTACCAGCTCAGTTCGTCCAGAAAGAGGAAAATCGTCCCATCAGTTCTTCACCGCCGGCTGCCGGCGTTCCCATCATCGACCTCCATCGCCTATTCGAGCCGGGTGCGGACGAGGAGCTCCAACGGCTCAAGTCAGCCCTCCAAACCTGGGGCTTGTTCCAGGTTGCGTTTCTTATCCGATGCATAATAAGCCCTTATTGGTGAATTATATAAGATTAAGCCTCGAGTATAATTGATTAAGAAACTATCTTGTCAAATCTGGTCTGATTTAGAAACTTATTGGTTGATCATGTAATAATTAAGCGGATTCAATTAATCTAGATTGGATCATCCTTTTATAAGCTTGTCCCTGGGGAGCATATGATTACATAGTTTATCATCTGCGTGGTTAGATTCTTGAATTGTAAACCTGCCAAATACTAAGTGAAACCATTATTGGAAAATATTGTGTAGTTTATATTCTATTGGATGCGTTTAAGTAAAATTTTTTTTCTTATCCGATTCTTCGCCTTCAGATTCCAAGCTGCCGCAACAAGGTGAGAATAAGAAAATTGCAAAAAATATTTTTGGAGAACAAAAAAAAAGCTCCTATTAATAAAAGTAATTGGTGTTGGAGTCAGAATGTCCAAGAAATTATAAAAAATAAGAATGTTTGTTATAAAAATTTATTTATATGTACAAGATCAGAGAATTGTAAAAGATATAGACCAGGATTCTAAAAAAATAATATGTGATGCAAAGAATATAGTTTTTTTGTGATTTATATAATAGGAAAATATATGTATAAGTTAGATGGTGAAAGATGTATATAAAGTTAGCCAAAAAAAGAAATAAAGATATAAGAAAGATATAGTGAAGCATGAAGGATGAAAATCAAAGGTATTTTTTAGAAGTTGGAGTTTAAGAGAAACTTGAATTATGAAGGTCAACTTAGAGTCTAAAGGCCTTTGTTTAACTATATCTAAAACTGAATACTTGGAGTGTAATTTTAGTTGTTGAAGATCCATTGGTGAGGTTGTGACAATGGGTGACTAAAGTCATTAAAAAAAGTGAACGTTTTAGATATCTTGGGTTTATTGTTCAAAGTGACAGTGAAATAGATGGAGATGTTATTAATAGAATTCAAGTTGGATGGTTTAAGTAGAGGAATGCATCAAGCCTATTGTGTAATAGAAAAGTACTACTTTGTCTTAAGGGAAAATTTTATAAGATGGTGGTGAGACCTACAATACGTTATGGCCTAAAATGTTGGCCAATAAAAGAGAAGCATAAATTTAAGTGTTGTAGAGATGAGAATGCTTAGGTGGATGAGTGGTTTTACACTTAGAGACAGAATGTGAAACAATTATATACGTGAAAAGGTTGGAGTAGCTTGAATGGCAGATGAGATTAGAGAGAGTCACCTTAGATGATTTGGTTACATAAAAAGTCATCCCCCAAGTAGATGTATGTATTAGATTATGTTAAGAAAGGTAGAGGTAGACCCAAAAAAACTTGGCTATGAAGTATAAGAAATGATCTAATTTTATTAGAATTAAATGATAATTTAATACTTAATAGGGTACAATGGAGAGGAAGGATTCATGTATTCAACCCACATAGTGAGATACAAGCTTGTTGTTGTATTGAATTCCCAATATTTTTATATCTCTAGAGTCCTATTTATAGCCTAATGAGGACATGTTTAACATGGTGAGCACTACTTGTTCTCAATAGGGTCATCGTCATGAGCATATTTTAACTATCATGTAATAAGAAACAAAAAATAATAATTAAAATAATAATAATACGTGTAATTTACTTTTTTAATGAATAAAATTTTTTAGAGTTACAACAGTAAACCATTCAAATATTTAGCCAAGCCAAATCATTATTAAACCATTTAAACTCATGACTAAAGCAAACATTCCATTCAAAAAGGAAAGTTATTAGGAGGCAAGTTCTTTTTTTTAAACTGTTATTCTATATTTGTTCCATGGAAATTTGTTTACTTATGTATATTTTGGAGACGCACATAACAATTTTCCACATTTATGCACCACATAGCAATGTTATATTTTCAAATAATGAAAGTCACTTTGTTGTATAAACGTTATTCAAATTTTACCAGTTGATGTTTGGTATTAGTATTATCATCATACTTTTATTTTTCTCTTAGTAGAAGATATTTTGGTATATTTTTATAACTATTTTTAGACAAAGAGAAAATTTTGTTTTATCTTGAATATTACTTTCTGAAAAATATATCCATGAAACTCAATGGATATATTTTAAATGTAAAAAATGCTGGTTTTGTATTCTGCAGGTTGTAAGCAATGAGATGTCTGCCACTTACCTTGATGAGGTACGGAGTGTGGCCAGAGAGTTCTTTAATCTTCCAAAAGAGGAGAAACTAAAGTATAAGAACCTCACAGATGATGGGGAATTTAAGTTCGAAGGATATGGAAATGATATGGCGGCAACAAATGATCAAATCCGTGACTGGAATGATCGTCTATTTCTGGTAGTGGAACCAGAAAGTGGGAGAAGTCTACAACTTTGGCCTGATAATCCAAGCTCGTTTCGGTATTAAACTATTTCCTTATACAAAGACCATTTGATTTTTCACATTCTGTCTACAAAAACAATAACATACTTCTGTATGGCCATTGTGAAAACTAAATAAATCTTTATTAGGTGGTTTTTAGAAAGCATTTAAATTTTATTTGAGCTCTTTTTTGAAGTTTAAAAAAAAATACATTTTAAAAATGATGAAATTTGTTAAGTCCAATAAAAAAAATCTTTTAAACTTACAAATCATCTCAAATGCATTGATAATATTTTCTCTCACAAAATAAGAATAGAATTAAAACATATTTTTAACCCCCATAAACTACCAAATTAGTCCTTCATTACTTTTCATATGACCTTTTGGGCTGATTATAGTCTACCCACTATTGTAGCACTGTAGACATTTGATGTTTGAATTGTTTGCATCTACTCTTAGCTGAAGAAAAGATAAAAAATAAGAAGTATTGTTATAAAACTTAGTTTAGATGTAAAAACTCGGAGAATTGGGAAAGATATAATTGTAGAGAAGAAAAGAAGATATATGATAAAATTTAGATTTTAGTGATTTATACAATGACAGATACCAAAAAGAAAGATGTATGTATAAGTTAGCCAACCAGAAGAGGAGAAGAAAGACATAGTTGAGGTAAAGGATGAAAATAATAAAATATTTTTTTAGAAAATGATATTGAAAATGGGTGGATGAGGTATTTTGATAAACTTTTCAATGAAGGATCCGAAAGATTGATTTTAGCAACCTTACTAAAAACAAAAATAGAAATTTCATTTTATCGTCAGATTAGTAAATCGAAGTTGAAACTTTAAAGAAAATAAAATGTGGAAAGAGACCGGATAATATTCCAATAGAAGTGTGGAAATATTTAGGAGATCAAGAAATTTCTTGGCTTACAAATATTTTAATGTCATTTTAAAGACTAAAAGATGTCGGATGAGTGGAGAAAGAGTTTGTTGGTTCGATATTTAAGAATAAAGGTGATGCACAAGAGTGTGCAAATTATGAAATTAAGTTAATGTGCCATACATTAAAATTATGGGAGAGAGTAATTGAGCATAGTTACGATGTGATACGTAAGTTTCTCACAATCGCTTTGGTTTCATGTCCGTAGATCTACTATGGATGCTATACATTTGTTAAGGGTTTGATGGAGAAGCATAGAGAAAGTAAGGAGGATCTACATATGATATTTATTGATTTAGAGAAAGCTTATGATAAAGTTTCAAGAGATGTTCTTTGGAGAATTCTAGAACAGAAATGAGTTAATATTGGTTATATTCAAGTCATCAAGGATATGTATACTAGAGTTGTAACTTGTGTCCAAACACAAGGAGGATTGACAAAATATTTTCCTATTTCAGTTGGATTACATCAAGGATCAGCTTTAAGTCCTTATCTTTTTATTTTAGTTATGGATGTTCTTACTAGGCATTTACAAGAAGATGTACCTTGGTGTATGCTTTTGATGACATTCTTCTTGTTGATAAGACTAGGCAGAGTCCAAGAAACTTGAATTATGGATGTCAACTCTAGAGTCTAAAGGTTTTCGTTTAAGTAGATCTAAACCGAATATATGGAGTGTAATTTTAGTTGTAGAAGTTCTAGTGATAGTGTTGTGACATTAGGTGAACAAGTCATTAATAAGAGTGAGGGTTTCAGATATTTAGGCTCTATTGTTCAAAATGATGGTGAAATAGATGGAGATGTTATTAGTAGAATTCAAGTTGGATGGTTGAAGTGGAGGAATGCATCCGGCTATTATGTGATAGAAAAGTTCCATTTAAACTTAAGGAAAATTTTATAAGATGGTGGTAAGACACGATTACTTATTGCGAGAATGTTGGCCAATAAAGAGAAGCATAAGACTAAGTTAAGTGTTACGAGATGAGGATGCTTAGGTGGATGAGTGGTTTTACTCTTAGAGATAGAATGTAAAATGAGTATATTCGGAAAAAAGTTGGAGTAGCTCCAGTGGTAGATAAGATTAGGGAGAATCGCCTTAGATGGTTTGGCCACATAAAGCATCGGCGTCCGATGACCCGATTAGAAGAGTAGATGCATTAGATTTGCCTTATGTTAAGAAAGGTAGAGGCAGACCTAAAAAGACTTGATTAAGATGTATAAAAAATGATCTTAGTATATTTGATTTAAATGAGAATTTGACACATAATAGGACACAATGGAGACGGAAGATTCATGTAGCCAACCCTACCTAGTGGGATTAAGGCTTGTTGTTGTTGTTGTTGTTGTACTCTTAGCTGAAGAAATTATGTAGATGATCAAACTTCTTTTTTTTCCCTCCTTTTCTATATTACTATGATCAGTAGCCAAAAGCCATTATGACCATCTACTGGGATTTTTTTCTAAGTTTATGTTAAGTATCGTTAATAAACCAACTATATGTGGTCTCAACCCTTTATTGAAAGATGATACTAGGTTGTAAAACAAAAAGGTGTCTTTAACCAGGTTATTTAAATAATTAAAGATTATCTGTATAAAGCTAGATCATTTTATGAAAAAGGGTAATAGTTTTATACTTTGTGAACAAGGACAAACAAGGATAGCTAGGCTTGGATTTTTTGAGACCTTAGCATATAAATTCATGGGTTTCTTGAAACCTTGATTCTTTTACTTGAGTTTGGTATAAAACCTTCATCTGCTAGAATTTGTTACAAAATCATAACGTATAACTTGGTATTACTTCTAAAGTACTAATACTAGGGTTTTAAGAAACCCAGAGTTGTATGACAAAGTTCCAGAAAAGACCTGATATGCATGTGTTTAATATTACTGTCTTTTCAAATGTGCCTTGCTTCATTGCTTCATTGATTCCAACTCTTATTTGGCATGGTGGTCTGGAGGCTTCCTCTAGCGATCATTCAATATCCCTTGATTGGTGGAAGGCTTTCCTCTTTTTGGTGGCCTCCCAAGTCTCCTTTCAAATGTCCCCACTTCTAGCCTATGGTTTGTTCTTGTTTAGATGGCTGACGGATTGAGGCTTATTAGAGGCTGATATCTAGGGATTCTATGTAGTATATTTAGTATATTTTTAATCTCTAAATCCTGCTATGATATTTAGATTTTCTTATGTTAGAGATAATTGATTTCTTCCCAATTTTATACCTTTGTAACCCTTTATTTATGAGCCAAAGTTCAACCTACTCAAGCAATAAAATATTACCCTTCATCGTGTTTCACCTCTCTGACATCCTTTTTTTAATATAGTTTCAGAGGTAATTTTGGCTAATCAAACGCAGATAGCAACTAGATGCTGTAATAGGTCAAGCAATAATAGAGAGAATATGGGTTCTTCTTCCACCTTGCCAAGCCACTTCACATTCCAGCACCATCCATGGAACATTCTCTTCTCTGAATTACATCCTGCAAACTTAATGAGAGTAATTTTATCCAATAGTCTTGCTCATTTCAAATTGTGATTCAAGAAAGAGTAAAGAGTTGATACTTAATGGCTTCATCTATCAAACTGAGTCGAACCTTTCTTTCCAATGTGGGAAACTAACAAATATTTGGTGATGTCTTGGCTTATCATTTATCAATTCTTTGGAATAACAAATTGGATCTCACTATACTGTCTTAACACCTCACAAGAAATTTAGAACAAAGTCAATATGGCGTATTCGGATTTTGAAAATTTCACTCATTTGTGTAAATTATGAGATCATGCTCATGATCTCAATTATGAAAGTATGATTGTCTTCAAATACTTTACCATCTTTACAAAATTTTTGTAAGAACTGGATAATTTCAAGCCAAATGATTGGTGTGGGGGATGCGCATGTAAATATTTCAAACTTGTGGACAGAGTAAAATAAATCTTGGAGGCACTAAGAACACTCTTTATATTGAGCGACTTGCTTTTGCCATCAGAAGTTTGGAACAAAATTCAGGAAATGACTTTAAGTTTTGAAAAAGAGGCAATTTTTGGTATGATATTTGCAAAGAGATCAATCAAAAAAGAGAAAATATTTGAAAGCTTTATGGCAAGCTAATAAATCGGATCATTTCTAGAAATCAACACAAAAACATGCTTATCAAGTCAAATACAAGCTACTAAAGATAAAAACTAATGACAATCTTGGCGACATTTCTTAAACCAAGAGTAAATGAACTCCAATATGAATTAGTCACTCTTGAAAAAGATGAGTTTTTCTCTTTTAGTTTAAAGAGCTAATACTTTTTCTTTAGCTTTTATTTGTAATAGGGAAGGACAGGAATCTTGGTTTACTAACTCAAGATCTTTACACCATATGGCAGTTTCAGATCCATAAAAATTTTTATCCTAACACATCCTAAAAAAATGATATAGCTGAACTAAAACTAACAACACTTAGAGGTAACAAGATCTATTATGTTCACTATTGATAACCCTATATCTTATTAGGGTGATGTCATCCTCTTAGCTTGCTATCTTATAAATCTACTACCTCTTAATATGCTTCAATTTAAAACCCAGTTTCTGTTTCGAATCTATCTACCTTTATCCATAATTATGAACCTCATAGGCATAAACTTGACCCCAAAGCCATCAAATATACTTTTCTGGGGTATGAGGAAAATGAAAATCAATGTAAACGTTATTTTCCTTTAAAAAAATTTTGTATCCACAGACATCACTTCTTTGAAAATAAATCCTTCTTCCAGGAAAATTTTCATTATGGGGAGATAGAAGATGAAAGTTTCAATATTTTTTCTCTGAAATCTTCCCACCATTGTTTCTTGATGATCCTACCCATAAATATCTTAATCTTTTTATACCTGATAATATTGAGATTATCAAGACTCCTAACTCTCATAATCTATCTATCCAAAAATAGCTAACACTTAATAATCCCACAACATTCCTTTGATATTTTCGCTCGAAGGAAGAAATTACAAAGAATTGAAATTTCCCTACCTCCCAAAACCTACCATGATGTGGACTCAATAATTTATAAACTCTTTCCATTCGATATTTTAAAGAATTGCTCGTTGCTAAAATAAAAGATGTGCATGCCTATGCTCAACATTTTATAGCAAATGTAATGAGATGACCATCTTTGTTCTTTGATGGAAACTCTTATCTACAATCAAGCAGAATTGAAATCCTGTATATTATATAGATTCTATATGGGTCTCTTAATAAACCAAAATGGTGATAGGCTGTTGAAGATGAACTTGAGGCTCTTGAAATATGAGAGGAGCATTCAAAGGCCAAAGGATGCCATTATTGTTTGATTTAAATGAATCTTTATTAAGTTGTCATTATATAAGTTGAGTTTTGATAAAATAAAATGTTAAAACGAATGTTGACAAAACTATAAATCATAAATTAAGAATTGATTATATTAGATGAATGATGGAGTGATATCCATTAAATATGAGAGAAAATATAAAGTTTTGTTGGGATTTGGTTAGTAATGATGATAATGATATCAAATTATATAGGCTATCTCTACTTCAGTATTTGTAAAATATCCATTTACTTTGAATCCTACCTTTTACGTATTTATGAACTTGATCTCTGAATTGATATGGTCTGAATCCTTGAATTGGAGACAGCAGTTCGAGTTGACTCACTGGAATGAACCCGACCGAGTAATTATAGGGGAAATTATCGGTCAACCGTTGGATTGCCTTTTCTCTCTTGGCCGTTGGATCTAGAACTCGGATTGTGCCGCTTTGAATTGAGCCGTTGGATCTAGTGCTTCTTGAGTGGATTCCACGCTCGCTTTCTTGTGGATCGGTTGCCTTGACTTCAGACCGGGCTGAAATCTAGCCATTTTGCCTTGCCCGTCTCTTTGGCCCTGATGATTCTTCTTGGATAAGTTTCGCCTTTAACCTAGTTTCTTTTTTATTCCTTCAGCTCGAGTCGCCGCGCCCGAGAATGGATGGTAATGAGCGGAGAGGAGGAATGAGGAGGGTGACTCACGGAGAAAAATGCTTTTCGGTGAAGACAAACCGTGTAGAGGCTTGGGATGAAGGAGAAGAAGAGACAGAGGAAGGGTTTCTTTCTAATATTTGATTTCTATTTGGCTTCAATTCTATTTATACTGCTTTTACCTTCTTTAGCTTGGATCGAGCTATCTATGCAAGCCTAACTACTTTCTAGAAGTTGTTACTTTACATGTCTATCAAACTGCTTCATGCGCGAGGTATGAGCAACTGTTATTTTACTACTCTTCTTGATTTCTTGAATTTAAGTCTCGTTCTTCGCTCTTTTGTAGTTCAATCATATGATTTTATTTACTTTCGGAGGCTCTAGAAATAGTTTCTTGATCTCTTTGTTTGGATTGTTTCGACTCTTGTATTTAATAAAGTTTATATTTTTTTAATCGTAACTCTTTCGGTTTGAATGTAAGGTTATATTCTCTGTTGATGTTGTATGTTGGGATATTAGTGAAATCTTTTAGCCAACTTGGTCTTCTTCTGTCCCTTTTGTTTCTGTTGTTGATTTGGGGATATGGATTCATATTAAGGTTTCTTGGAACGTTCACGACAAACCTTTCTTAACCACTTTGAGATCCTTACTGTGAAACTTTGATAGCAAATATTGGAATGAAAATATACTTTTTGTCTTGATGATTTAAGGTAAATATAAATGATTTCCTCTTTCCCATTCTGTGAATAAGCGCAACAATATCATGATACTCAATTGTATGATACAGATAAAGTTTAGAACAATTGATATAATGCAAACTCGTACCCTCAGCTCCATCTATTACAGTGAAGTAAAGCAATTCATTGATTCTTTCTCATTGTAGGAGTTTATTACATGAATTTTCCATCAAAACAAGGAAGATTGTCAATAATGTTCTGATGGTGATTGCAAGGCTGTTGGAACTGGAAGAAAATTACTACACTGATCAAATTAGAGATGGTTCTGCTTTTCTAAGATTTAATTACTACCCAGGTTGTTATAGGTCTGATGCAGTGATTGGTATGAGACCTCATTCTGATAATTCAGCTCTTACACTTTTGTTGCTTGACAAAGATGTGGATGGACTGCAAGTACTTAAAGATGGGGAATGGTTTGCAGTCCCCACTGTTCCGCATGCTTTGCTTGTTAACTTCGGAGATCAAATGGAGGTAATTGCTTCTTCTTTTTTCCAGTCCTTCTATCCCTGCAATAATTAATATATTTTTAGAACAAGTTTACGTTATTTTGTGCTCCACCACATTTTAGAAGATTGCTACCTAATATAGATGAAATGAATAATATATTTGATGTAAGCTGATATGATAGCATAGATATACGTTCAAATATGAAAGGATACATGCAGAATGCTAGATTTTTTTTTTGTTATTGGAAAATAATAGTCTTACCACTCAAGCCTTTGTTATTTCTACGTGAAAAAACCTACCCAAAAAATGAAATAGTAAACTCATATATTTATGTGTGCAAGAATTTAATGAAAGCAAATAATATACGTTGAGATTTTTTTGCGTCCTTCAATGTTTGGTTTGTAGTATTGTAAATGGAGGTCTAATTTTATGAAGATGCATGATTTAGATGTCACACATGTAATCACCTTTTTTTTTATTAATTTTTCGATTTGCATTGATAGTTTTATCTTTATTGCTCTAAAATAACTAGTGGTAGCAATATAGTTACATGGCCATTTCATTGTTCGCATTCAGGATTAGTTTTTTTCAATATAAGCATTTGAAAAAAAAAAAAAAACTCATTTCTGAACAACTCAGTTCTTCTATTTGATTAGGTTCTGTGAGTTTCAGTTTCATCCTCATAAATTTATTTTATTTCTTTGTATCATTACTACTACTACAACAACAAGCCTTTATCCCCACTAAGTGGGGTTGGCTACATGAATCCTTCGTCTCCATTGTGTCCTATTATGTGTCAAATTCTCATATAAGTTAAGTATATTAAAGTCTTTTTTATACATCTACCTCTACCTTTCTTAACATATGACAAATCTAATGCGTCTACTCTCCTAATCGGGTCATCGGATGGCCAACACTTTATGTGGCCAAACCATCTAAGACGACTCTCTCTAATCTTATCTGCCACTAGAGCTACTCCAACTTTTTCCCGTACATACTCATTTCACATTTTATCTCTAAGACCACTCATCCACCTCAGCATCGTCATCTCTGCAACACTTAACTTAGTCTTATGTTTTCTTTTATTGGCCAACATTCTGCATCATAAATCATTGCAGGTCTTACCGCCATCTTATAAAATTTTCCCTTAAGTTTAAGCAGTACTTTTCTATCACACAATAGGCTAGATGCATTCCTCCACTTCAACCATCCAACTTGAATTCTACTAATAACATATTCATCTATTTCACCATCATTTTTAACAATAGAGCCTAAATATCTGTTGACCTACATGTATGCTACATCAGTCAAGTCGAGCTCACAAGCCGAATTCGACAGACTTCGAATGCAACGACGTGCAAATCGAATCTGAAGTACACTCGACATTGCCGAAACTAGTTGAAATGATCTCCGATCGATGAACGGACTTCGTCATCGCGTTCAAAATATTGAAATTGATTAGAATATACATATTGCACAATTTGACGGTCGACCGATCAAGAAGGAAATTCATCGATCCACCTACACGTATATCGGAGTCGATAGGCTGCGAAGATGCTCGAACGACGTCTGTTCGTGAAATTGATCGTGTCGTTAACGTCGAAATATCAAAACCTATCAAACGAGACTGTCTGCGCTCAATTTGGACGAGTCTGCACGGATTTCGAGCATTCAGGAGTGACAATGCACATTTTTGAACCAAAATTGACGAGGACTTTAATCAAAATGGCTTCCATCAAAAGCAATTAAGATCCGGAACGTCAATTTACCTAGAAATGATAACTATATTATGTGGGTTTAATTTCAGCAAGATTCACAAAAATTTTGACGTGATATTGCGAAAATCAAATATCTAATTTAATTAAACACAGTTCGATTTAATTTTAATAATTAAATCATAATATGATTAAATCATAATTTTCATATGAATATAGATTATTCATCAGGTCAAATATTTTCCATAAATACTTCTCAATCATATTCAATATTTCATTCAAAATTTTCAAAATCTCGCCTAATTCTACATGAAAATTCATTAATCAGCGATGAAGACTATTAATCAAGAGGCTCTTCTTTTTTGAAAAATTTCAAGAAAATGGGGATACGATTTTCCCTCCCAATATAAAAAAGGGGGATTTACACTCATACCACGGAATTCTTAGTGATTTACATATCTCACACCTAAAGTTTACTATTTACTCAAATAACACCTAAATCTTTTAAATACATCATTTTTACCACCCAATTCACGATATATCTCTGATAACTCCGTTTTAGGAGAACCGCCAACTCCTCCTCCCGTCAACTTTCCTCGTCATAAATCCTTTGGATTAAAGATGCTAAACCTTCGTGCCTGCGAAGAAGGAGCGTGGGTCGGACTTTCGCTTCTTCCGTCCGCTCTCCCTCCCCGAACTTCTCCTTGTTCCCCGCTTCCCAGGTTCGTACTCCCTCGCAACTCCAATACGGACGATTTCTCGTCGTCAGACCAACTCGACAAGATTTGTTTCATGTTAGCTTTGTTATTAGTTGACCTTTAAAACTTCTAAGGTAGTTTACCAACGTTTTAATTATAGTTGATAGTTCACAGCCCAATACTCCTGTTTTGCGCCTTGCTCGAACGATCTCCTCTCTCCACTCTCTCTCGTTCCCCTCCTTCCCTCGATTCGAAGGTGTACAATCCCTATTTTAATGAGAAAATTGAACGATAACAAAATTGGTTGGAAGAACATTACCATGACCAATTATGAACTTCTGTAACTGATACGCCATAATGAACAATCCTTATATTAAGTTTACTTTTAGTCTTTTTCATCTCGCTTAGTTAATTATTACTAAGATATTTGGTACTAATTGGAACATCTAGGTTAATTGCATCAACTATTTAATAATGCTAGAGCTCAAAATGCCAATTATTTGCATTCTCTACTACCTAAGCCATCAGAAGATATCTAATAACCAATGATATCTGAATTTCATTTGGTTCCTAGATAATACTTGGTTCCACACTAAGCAAAGTTTGAAATATAATTTTCCTGTAAATATTGTTTTATTTTATAATTCCTTCTTCCGCAGGATTTCACCTTCTGTTTTTGATACATGTTTTATTAAGTTTATTCCTATTATCACTTCAACTGATCAACGTTTGTAGTTGAATTTGCAATTCCTCTAATGGATCTCACTTCTAATTTTATTTCTGATTTTATTTTGTTCAATCTTTTCGATACACAAACTCCAACAAGAAAACAGGATAAACAGAAAATGAAGAAGAAAATAACATCTCGATTCCAATAAACACACTCCAATACTTCAAGGAGTAATCAAAAGATTCAAAGCCAAAAAAAAAATAATACCCATCTCATATTTTTGTCCAAAATTCTTACTTTATCGGGCTTCTCTTCAAGCCATTCTCCAATCAACTCTAGTATTCATCGCCTCCTCCCTCCTCTCCAATTTATTAATTCAAAAGCAACCACCCCTCTCGCCTCCTCCTCAAAAACATAGAGTAAAAATGGTGAAATCCTTAAACATTATAAAACCGAGGAAAGACAAAAAAGAGAAATTATATAGGTATTTCACTTATTTCGTCATTGCTTTCTTCATAGTTGGTAAGTTTTGTTTCATTCATTTGAACTTCTGTGCCAGATATCAGAGTCATGCCACGTGGTGGAGTAGAGATGATGTCACAAAACCAAGAAGGTTTGGTAGGGACATGCTACAATATGAACGTATAATGACAACCAATTTGAGATGAACTTGCTTTATATAATGAAGATCCATTAACTAGTCAAGTTGCGAAAATATGTCATTATTAGTTGGCACCGATTTGATGATTTGATGAAGCCAAGCATTTTATTGTCGCTATTCATGAAAATTTTGGAGTGAAGATAAAGCACAAGTGACAATGAGTCATTGCCACTTGTTTATGTAGGTGTCCTTGGAGAGTGAGAGCCTTTATGTAGATGGGCAAACATTTGTGAAAAAGTAGAAAATTTACATGTATGTCGAGGTGTCAATAGAGCAGGCAATAAGCATGCTACATCTAAATGGGTTGCTAAACAAATCCAAGATATAGTTAAAAACATCACGCTCTCCAAAACAAATAAATGAAGAATCGAGTAAGTATATTATCGCCTTAAATGAAATTGTCAAGAGAATTAGACGAGACAACCTCTTTGGGCTTGATGACACAAATGGGTCCCTACTCTGAAGAGCTTATTAGAAGAAACCCCGGCTCTCACATTACTTATGAGTATGATCATTGACAACTCCTTGAAGGTTATGTTTCCAAAGTATGTATCGATGATTTTCAGTAGGTTGCCGACCTCTTATACTTGATGCATGTCATCTAAAATCAAAATATCTTGGGGTGTTGTTATCCAAATTCGTTAGATGGCAATAATGGTCTTTACACCATTGCTTTTGGTTGAATCAATGAAAAGCTCATGGCAATGGTTTTTGAAGAATTTGGTTGACTCTTTTGGTTGTGAGGTGGTGTCATTATCTTTTATTTCGATATGGAGAAGATTGGGAGAAGCAATTAAGTTTGTATTTCTAATGAGTATAGAGTTTGTGTAAAGAACATGAAGAGGTATCACTTTCAAGATAGCCAAAAGATTAGAAATATTTTTTGGTTGGCTGCAAATGCATACACAAGACATGAATATGAGACAAAATTTAGTGAACTATGCAAAGTTAAAACCTTATTTTATTCTCAGCAAATTTCAGGGAGAATATAAAACCCAAATTGCAGAAAAGAATTCTGATTGAAATCTAGGAAAGCAACTTGCAGTTTTGTGATTACAGTCTGAGAAGAAAGTTTACAAAAAATCATGCTACCCTTGGAACTAAAAGCAACAACAAAAACTTGTCAATTGTTTCATATGTGTGCCAAAAAAATAAATGTAATTCCTGCTATGAAAACTACTAGTAGCTATTACTCTCATTAATCAATTGCCTCAACTTTATCATTATGTCTCTTAACTCGGTAGTTTTCCCAACTTCAGATATGATAGTTCGAGCTAAGCATTGATGTCTACATCTGGCATCTTTGAGTTTGATCCATCAAGCGCATTTTTGCAAGTGTTCCTGTGATGACCCCAACATCCACAACGATTACACTTATGTAACCTCTGTATCTTTTTTGTATTGTTTTCCATGAAGTTTTTTATTCTTCTCTTCCTTGGCCTCCCCCTAGGTCTGAGTGTATTAGGTGCCTCAATCTCAATGTCGTCATTACATTTTCTCCACTGACTTTTTCGAGGTAGAGTTGATATTGCACCATCATAAGCCATATCATATCTGCAAGTTCATCATGAAATATGTAATATACAAACATAAATAAATGCATAATAATTAAAATTACCTATTAACATGATAATATTGATCCACATAAGTGTGCCATGTGGTGTCCTTTCAACCGAGAACAACAACATGTATACATGGAAGGGTCATCGCCAAGATCTACATACACTGCTTTTAGTTCAATATTTATTTCATGTCTTAATGCCCTTCAACCTCGCCGTGTATGAAGTAGATTGTCTAATAATAAAGTAATCCTTTCTTGTTGTTATCTCGCATATAATCTTCAAGGACTAATTCACCTCTCAACTTGATGCATTTATCTTTCGTCGCCTCTTTGTTCCATTATCATCCCTCTAACCATGTCTACCAACTCAACAATTGGTTTATCTCTAGCCACTCCAATCCAAGAGTTAAATGACTCGATAAGTTATTGGTGTTGTAGTGGTTTTAATTTAGGAATTGGGCTCTTGGCCATTTATATGGTAAATTTAGAAGATAAGAATAGACTTGAGGGCTAACTTTGCATAGTTCACTAAATTTTTGTCTCATATTCATGTCTTGTGTATTTTCCAACCAAAAAATATTTCTAATATTTTGGCTATCTTGAAAGTGATGATACCTCTTCATGTTCTTCCACAAATGACGATACAAACTCTATGTTCTCGTTAGAAATACAAACTTAATTGCTTCTCCCAATCCCTTCTCCATATCAGAAATAAAAGATAATGGCACCACCTCACAACCAAAAGAGTCAACCAAATTTTTCAAAAACCATTGCCATGAGCTTTTTGATTCAGATTCAACTACTGCAAAAGCAATGGTGTAAAGATCATTATTGCCATCTAACAAATTTGCGGATAACAACACCCCAAGATATTTTAATTTTAGATGACATGCATCAAGCCCTATAAGAGGTCGGCAACCTACTAGAAAACCATCGATACATACTTTGAAGCAAACATAGAACCTTCTGAAGGAGTTGTCAATGATATCATACTCATAAGTAATGTGAGCGCCAAGATTTCTTCTAATAAGCTCTTCCGTAGTAGGGACCCATTTGTAGTCGCCATCAAGCCCAAAGGTTGTCTCGTGCTAATTCTCTTGAACGCCACAATTTCATATAAGATAGTGATAGCCCATACTTACTCTCTAATTCTTCATTTATTTATTTTGGAGGGACGTCGGGATGTTTTTTAACTATACCTTGGATTTGTTCAAACCCATTTAGATGCCATTGCCTACTCATTGACACTGGACATACATGTAAATTTTCTACTTTTCGACTTCAAATGTTTGCCCATCTACATAAGCTCTCACTCTCCAAGGACACCTACATAAGCACAAGTGGCAATGACTGTGTCTTGTCACCGCTTTTATCTTCACTCCAAAATTTTCATGAATAGCCTGACCAATAAAATGCAAACTCATCATCATCAAATCGGTCAACCAATAATGACATATTTTCTCAACTTGACTAGTTAATGGATCTTCATTATATAAAGCAAGTTCATCCGAAACTATCATTGTATACATGTTCATATTGTAGCATGTCCCTACAGTCCAAACCTTCTTGGTTTTGTGGCATCATCTCTACTCCACCACGTGGCATGACTCTGATATCTGGCACAGAAGTTCAAATGAATGAAACAAAGCTTACCAACTATGAAGAAAGCAATGTCGAAATAAGTGAAATATTTATATAATTTCTCTTTTTCAGTGTCTTTCCTCTCGGTTTTATAGCTTTACTTTAATGTTTAAGGATTTCACCATTTTTTTACTCTATGATTTTCGGGGAGGGAGAGGGGTGGTTGCTTTTGAATTAATAAATTGGAGAGGAAAGGGAGGGAGACGATGAATACCGAGTTGGATTAGGAGAATGGCTTGAGAGAACCAAGTCGATAAAGTAAGAATTTTGGACGAAATCGAGATGGGTATTCTTTTTTTGTTTTGGCTTTGAATCTTTTGATTCCTCCTTGAAGTATTAGAGTGTGTTTATTGGAATCGTTATTCAATAGTCATTTCTCTTCTTCATTTTCTGTTTATCCTGTTTTCTTGTTGGAGTTTGTGTATCGAAAAGATAATTGAACAAAATAAAATCAGAAGTGATATCCATTAAAGGAATTGCAAATTCAACTACAAACGTTGATCGGTTGAAGTGATAATAGGACTAAACTTAATAAAACAGGTATCAAAAACAGAAGGTGAAATCCCGCGGAAGAAGGAATTATAAAATAAAATAATATTTACAGGAAAAGAAAATTATATTTCAAACTTTTGCTTAGTGTGGAACCAAGTATTATCTAGAACCAAAATGAAATATATCATTGATTTTTAGATATCTTCGATGGCTTAGGTAGTAGAGAATGCAAATAATAGGCGTTTGAGCTCTAGCATTCTTAAATAAATAGTTGATGCAATTAACCTAGATGTTCCCAGGTTAGTACCAAATATCTTAGATAATAATTAACTAAGAGATGAAAAAGACATTGCTAAAAGTAAACTTAATATAAGGATTGTTCATTATGGCAGATTCTGAAGTTCATAATTGGTCATGGTAATGTTCTTCCAACCAATTTTGTTATCGTTCAATTTTCTCATTAAAATAGGGATTGTACACCTTTGAATCGAGGGAAGGAGGGGAACGAGAGAGAGTGGAGAGAGATCGCTCGGCAGCAAAATAGAGTATTGGTGAACTATCAACTATAATTAAAACGGTAAACTAACTTAAAGTTTTGTCTCTAAAGGGGCACTGAACTAATAACAAAGCTAACAAACAAATCTTGAGTTGATCGGTCTCTGAGGACGAGGGAAATCGTGGGCGTTGGAGCGAGGGCTAAGCAGGGAAGCGAGGGAAGTTGACGGAGGGAGAGCGGAAGCGGAAGTCCACGCGCCGCGCTCCTTCATGCACGAGCGAGAAGGTTTAGCATCTTTAATCTCGCCAAAAGGATTTGAGCGTTGAGGAGGGAGAGGAGTTGTTTGGTTCTCCTAAAACGGAGTTATACCAGATGATATACGTGATGAAAATGATGTATTTAAAAGATTTAGGTGTTATTTGAGTAAATAGTAAATTTTAGGTGTGAGATATGTAAATCATTAAGAATTCCTGTTATGGGTGTAAATCCCCCTATAAAAAATTACAGCTGGCATTCTTCCCATTGGATTTTCTCGAGCGACAGTTTCCGATCGTCCGCCCTGATTCATTCTGATTCCTCAATCTCGTGACTCTCCCGTTCAGCCCTCTCTCGTTTGATTTCCCCCTTTGAAACCGCAAGCAAGTCCCCTCTCGGCCGCTTCCGGATCCCAATAACCGAAAGTCGTCCGCTCCCTCTTCGGCTTGGCTCCCAATTCCTTCAAACTAGTTCCGCTCCTGCAATTCTTGTGAGATCCGAGCTCTCGTCTTCTTCCAGTCTCCATCTTGCAGCAGCAGTAGCTTGGGATTTAATATAATTGATAGCTATGGCGAGTTCAAGCTCTGTCGGTCGCATCGATCCTCAACTCGTCATCTCCCACAGATTCCCCGAGGGGACTTTCTCCTACAGTGAAAGAGATGTTGCGATATATGCTTTAGGCGTTGGAGCTTGTGCAGGAGATGCGGTCATGGAGAAGGAGCTCAAGTACGTTTACCATCAGGATGATATTCCTGGTTTGGAGTTTGATCCTAAACTACTATTGCATGGCCAGCAATACATAGAAATCTACAAGCCTTTTTCCTCAAGTTGTTCTGTTAAGAATAAAGTAACTGTTGCTGGCTTTCATGATAAAGGAAAAGCAGCTATTATTGAAATTGAAACCACCAGCTAAATCGAAGAATCTGATGAAGCTCTCTGCATGAACAGAAGCACCATTTACCTGCGCAGAGCTGGTGGCTGGCTTCTCAAAGTTCTCAAAGTAGGGGTGCATTATTTGGTTTTAACCAAAAAATTAAATCGAATCAAAGTTTTTGAGTAATTTGGTTCGTTTTGAACTTATTAATTTAGATTTTGGTTTTAATTAATGAAAACTTTTGATTTTTGGTTATTAGATCGGTTTGTTAAATAAAATTTTGGATAAATCAAATAAATCAAAGTAATTATATGTAATACGATATTATTAATTTATGTATAATAGGCTTATCTATTATATACTTATTTTTATTTATTTTTGAATACTTAGTAAGTGCTTTTTTGGATGAACATTAAAATATTTTGCTCTCATAATATGGTAATATGGTTGATTAACTAAAGTCAAAACATCACAAGTAAGTAAAATTAGTTTTAAATATTTTTTTAAAGTAGTTAATTGTATTTTGATTATATTTATATTATTTTTCTTTATTCTTTGTTAATTATACAAAAAATTATGCAAATAGTTTTAAATGTAGAACGGTTTATCCAAAACCAAACCAAAATAACCAAATTATTATTCATTTGTTTGGTTTTTTTATTTTATTGGTCGATTTGGTTCAATATTTTTAGAATCCAAAACCAATCGGTTTTAAAAAATTATCATCCAATTCATCCAAATCAACCAAACGCACACCCCTACCTCAAAGCCATATTATTATGCAAATTATCCAGCGGGTCAAGTTTCTTCTGTTTCAGTTCCCAAACATAAACCTTCTGTGATATATGAGGACCAGACCCATCAATTTCAGGCTTTGCTATATAGACTTTATGGTGATTACAATCCTCTGCACTCTGATCCTATGGTTGCAAGAATTGCTGGGTGATCAAAAATCCTATTAAGCTCAATAGGGCATAGTAGGTTTGAAGAACCCACTAATGCTCAATAGGGCTTAGTGGCGTGAAAACTTCGCGTGGTGTTCTGCAATCGTCGTCCTACTCAACAAAACATCTGGGATAAGCCAAAATAGTTCCAATCACTATACGGGACGTTGTAAATCTTGTCAATCTTTTAGATTGAATTTTGGACTTAAAAAAAGGGGGCTTGAATGTGTATATATTGTATTGTATTGGTTTCTTTTTATAGGTTTGAAGACCTCATCATGCTCATCAGAGCTTGACGAGATGAAAATCGAGTGTTTCAAAACACCAACCGTTCGCCATCAAGGCTGTGGGTAGACAATTATTAGATGTAACCCACATGGGGATGATGTGAATCTTGTCAAAATATTCAAATTTAGACTAAAATTCGGGACTTAAATAAATTTAACTGAAAATTATTTAAACTCTAATTAAATATAAAAAAAGAGATTCATAATAAACATGAAAATGAATATTAAATCAGAGAGAAACAGAAGTAGAACACTTAAAGGAAAAAAATTTTAAAGGCAAACAAATGTCTTTCTTTGCTTCAAAATCCCTAAAGACTACAAAATATTTTCAAGCAAATGACATGAAAAGTAAGGCCCTCTCTTAGCCTTATTTATGGAAATGGAAAGAATCAATATGAGACCCATTCTTGTTGAAACATAATTCCATGATAAAGTGGTAAAGTGGGTTTTTCTCAAAATTAAACAAACTTTAATTGAAACTTGGAGAGGCTAATACTAAACTCATAAGAGGCTCATGATAAATTTGAAGTCTAGTTATTAAATAAATATGAAACTTGATGTGGAGTTAAAGATAAACCCATATTGAATTTGAAGTATTTTTATGTGAATAAAGCTTCTCTTTGAATATTCAAAGTGTTAAGGTCATGAACGAGTAATCGATATGAACAATATTAATTGGACACTTGAATAATCGTATTTGATGTCAAATAAAGTAATGATTCCAATTGAATGTCAAATGACCAATGATTGGTGATAAATCTAAATGTCCAATTCCAAATTGAGAATAAAGAGTGCAAGAAATTTGGTAGCTTTCTTATAAGCACAAATTCAATTAGCAACTTATGATCATTCATGAATGTAGCTTTTAAAAGAACCATTTGAATCTTGTATTTAATGAGATTTCTGATATATCTAAGTATTTATCTTCAAAATTAATAGGATCTAGATGAAATTCATAAGAGGACTTACACTGTACCTACTTCACTTAACGGTGAAATGGATATATTGTACATCTAATGGGTAAAAATCACAAAAGAGAGCCTTAAAATGATTCATAGCACATTTTAATTAAGAAGTACAAACAAAGACTTTTGGTAAACCCAAATAGCTTGTTAGCCAACATAAGAAGGGTTTTTCAATGAACGAATGAGTTATGCTTTAACTTGTATCGAACAAGTTAAAATAGGCGAAACAGCTTAAGTGAATCTCACAAAATCTTGATTGTTTATTAATGAGCATGAATCAACTATCCAGGTTTAGAGATTCAACAAATAAGTTTAATGCAAGCAAAGAGTTAATATTTTGAGGAAAATATAAATCTAATTTTGGTCCACAATACGCCACCGAATTTGCAATTCTTCGTACAAGCAGACAGAAGGCGATGCTAAATTAAATTCTCCATGAATTATGAAGCTTCTTTCAATCCAAAAACTAAGCAATTTCATTCTAATTATAATTTTTAAAATTAATGATTTCATTAATTGGGCGAAATTATCTAAGCTATAAATACCTGCATGTGCTAGGACGTGGAGATTTAAAGTGGAAATTTTAATGTCTGAAAAGGCTGCTCAAGCTAAGCTGGAATCAAATGAAAATACAAAATTAATTTAATAATTTAAACATAAAATTATTTGAATTATTAAACACTCGCATGTGCCCTGACACTACACTGAATGCTTAAATTTAGAGTATGATGATGTTGTGCGGGTTGCTTCTCGGTTTGGTCTTAGGACCACGTCCAGATTAACAAAACATAAAAATCTAATTATTATAAGAATTTCAACTTATTGAAATATCTAAGAAGTCAATTTTATCATATAATAGTAGATCTGATCCTCTATTATTAAACTAATATAATCGATCAAACAATAAATTAAATGATCAAGCAATCAATCTACCCTGATGATGACTGTGTTGATTAGAGATTTCAACCAAAGGGAATACTTACTATCAAAATGTGCTTGCAAGCTCAAATTGAATTAATCAAAATCAAGTGTCAATACAAATATAAAATCAGATAAATTACTAAGTGTTAAATGCTTAAATGAAATTTAATCTTTAAAAACTTTAAATAAAATCTATCTCAATCCATTTTCAGCAATAGTTTGATTGAATGTGACAAATTAAGAAAACTCTAGCTCACAAAGGAGCTCATGTCAAGTCAAATAAATTACTATGTTCAAACTCAAATAATCTTACGCCGAGGATGTGATGCGTGTCCTCTGTTACGGTTTGTGATAGGCTCACATATGATCTCGGTTACCGAGTCCATGATGGATGGTTGCGCCAAATGACACCATTATATTACTTCGCTGGTATGTTCCCATAGTTCGAACTGAGTTATGAATCATATGATATATTTGATAGGCACAAAACCTCTTTTGTTAAAGTGAACAACTTGTCTTCTTAGACAAAATCTCCCGAGGTCTACAAAGATTACTTGGATGACGCAACCCATGACTGCTGACAAGGTTGGGTCACCTCTCTCGACTATGTAGAAGGAATACGGCGGCGGGATACGAAAGATCTGGGCGACGCGTCATCATTCCACCAATCATATGATTTAAGTTAAATAATAGTGAATTTTATAAATTCTAAACCTCAAATTTTAAATTCTACATGCTGCTACTATACGCTATGCATTTGTTGACCTTCACATATATTAAAGTCGAAATTAAGTCCATAATTTGTGACTTTGGAGGTAAATACACAAATTGGGGCTCAAAATGCAGTAGACGTCATCGAAAATGGTCAAAATGACCTCCGATTGACGAACAGACTTCGTCGTTGCGTTCAGAACGTCAAAATTAGTCAAAATATAAATATTGCAAAATCTAACGATCAACCGATCAAGCGATCGAGCTATCAATATGTCGACACGCATATGCTCGAGTCGCGTGATAATGTTCAAATGACCTTCGCTCAAAATGGATCGCCATTAACAAACATTGAAAACTACCAAATGTATCTACGCTCAATTGGACAAGTCTGCAAATGTTGAATGATCGAAGTGGCGGTCGCGTCATCGGCGAATCAATATTGCAAAATCAAATGATTTCCGATCGACGAACGAACTTTGCCATCGCGTTCAGAACATTGAAATTGGTCAAAATATAAATATTGCAAAATCTAACGATCAACCGATCCAGCAATCGGGTCATCAACGCGCTTGCACGTATATCGAGGTCAGGAAGCGCCGACATGAACCAAACGACCTTCGTTCGTGAAATTGATTGCTTAGTTAGCTTCGAAACATCGAAACCTATCAAATAAGACGTTGCTTAATTGACAAGTCGGTACGAAAATCGAGTGGTCGCGGCGCGCATTTTTTGAATTTTGACTACTGCGCGACCAACCAAACGCCGTTGCAAAATAATATCCCGTTATTTGGAACATCAAAATAACCTTAAATTGATATATGTATATATATATATATTGATTATCTAATCACATCAGTATAAAACTAAATTTAAAGTTGATTAATTAATTTAAAAATCAAATTAAAAGATATAAAACCTAATCCTAGTCCTAATAAACCCGACCCGGTTCTCCTATTCACGCGCGACGCACGACCTCCTTCGTTCGGTCCTACCTAATGCATGCACGAGAGCGAGCGACTCCCCTTCTCCTCTTCACGCAATCGCACGAGAGCGAGTGACTCCCCTTTTGCTCTTCACGCAACTGCACGAGAGCTCACTGCTTCCCTCTCCACGCAAGTAACCGATTCAATCTCCTCAACCGTCCCCCGTTCGGTCTCAAAGGTACGCTCCAAAACCGCACGACTTCCTTCTTCCTCCCTTGAAACCGAACGAGACTGGCATTCTCTCCCATTTTTTCTCTTGCGTCTCCCTCAACGGCAAAAGCAAACCGCAAGCATTCGTCCCTTCAATCTGCAAGGAAACCATAAGCGAAGCCTCCTCTTCTACCTCTCTTTCCGTCTCCCTTCGTCTCCTTGGTTTCTTCAAGAATTCTTCTTCAGTCTTGTACTTCTGTTCGCTTTAATATTATTAGTAAGCATCTTTATGATAGCTTGCTTATAGTTCCTGTAAGTTGTCCTTAACATGATAGTGATTCCCTTAGTCCTCTCTCCAAAGTTTTCATTTTCATTTGCAAGTGTGAAAAATGAGGCAGAAGACTTTAGGACTTCTTCTACCTTGCTGTGGTGAACATTGAGTATTCTTTTCATGGTGTTAAGGAAGATCCCCAACTCATTTGGAACAGTATAACCTGCTGTAGATTGCCATTCCTCCCTTCCTTCATGCGCTCCAGTTTGTGTAAATTCCCCTTGCTGAATTCCACTCCACCGAACTTGCTCTTGGTCGAACCTCCTAGCCAAACCTTACTTTCCAGATCCATTTCGTCGCAACCGGAGAAGAATACCGTCATGAGGTGGGTTCTTTTTTCGATTTCCGGTGTCACCCTCCTTGCATTACATTTTCAATTTTTTCTTGCCATGAATTGAGAAGAACACCGTCATGCGGGTTCTTCTTCGGTTTTCGATGCCTCCTGCATTACATTTCCAATTTTGCTGCGCGGAGAACACCGTCATGAGGCGGGTTCTTCTTTCGGTTTTCGGCATCGCCCTCATTGCATTACATTTCTAATTTTCGCTTCGCCGCAACTAGAGAAGAACACCGTCATGAGGCGAGTTCTTCTTTCATTATTCGGCGTCGCACTCCTTGCATTACCCTTTCAATTTTCGCTTCGCTGCAACCGGAGAAGAACACTGTCATGAGGTGAGGCGGGTTCTACTCTTGGTTTCGGCATACCCAACCCCGTTTTCTTGCCGATCATTGCAACGCGCAGAAAGAACGAGTCAGAACATGTGGGATCAATGTGTGAATGTGGATATATATATATATATGCTTGTATTTCTTTGCAGGTTTGAAGGTAGGTTGCTCGTAAGGGCGATGAAATAAAATCGACGCGATCATAAGACACCTTCATGAGGCTTGAGTAAACCAACATCCGTTAGATGTCATCCTAGCCAAAATGTTACTGAAATTTTGAATAAATTCTAGACTTAAAAAAAATTAAAATGACTACACATGCATTATATTTTTTTATGCAGGTTTCAAGACCCTGCTAATGCCCATTAGGGCGTAGTGGGTGTGAAGACGGCTGTGGTGTTACAAGACACCACTCGCTATCCTCATTAGGGCGTACCGAGAAAGCTAAAACACTCCGTCTGCAACGCGATGGCACGTCAGTTTGAATTTCTAGACTTAGAAAATAAAAATGAAAAAAAGAGACAACAATCAAAGAGTCTAAATGGAATTAAATAAAAGACTTAAATAAAAAATTTGAGCATAATAAATGTGAAGTTACAAATGCATAAAAGAAATGGAAGGGCTTATAGGGAGTCTGATAGTTTGCTTAAAAACACAATCATATAACTTATCAATCAGCATGTTTCATAACCTTTCTAATGAATGTTAAACGTTGTTATAACATGTGTTTGAGCAATAGAAGTAGTTAAGTAAAATACACTGAGTCGTAAAGTGTTAGCTTTCAAATGATGATGGAATTCATATCAGATTTCAAATGAGATTATGTTCAATTCAATAGCTCATTAAAAACAAGAATCACTGATATGTATAAACATGATTCTTTAAAGATAACTTAAATAAAGTTCATCATCACGATGCATGAATTGAAAACAGATAAAAAAAAAGAGAAGTTTAAAGAAATCTAATAATGAAGTTGAAAGTTCAACAACAAGCATGCAATGAATTTCAAAGAAATGTGATTGCACATGTTTCGAAGCAATTTGTAGTTTCATTCACTCTTGTCAAACTTGTGCAAGCTTTTAATTGTAACGATGTGACACTTTCATACATTATGAAATATGTTCTATATGCCTTGTCCAAGTGCTTCAAAGCTTGTTAAAGCTTTCAATGAATGAATTGGATACTTGCAAGATATCTTTATATTCAATTCATTCAATTAATATTAATCATATGCAATGTAGATGAACTAAACTAAATGTTGCGAATGAAGGAGCTTTCCTTCAATACAAAAATTAAGGAACCTCATTCTAAATTATGATTTTCAAAATCAACGAAATCACTAATTAGATGAAATTATTTAAGCTATAAATACTTGCATGTGCTCAGACATAGAGATTTCAAATGCAAATGTTAATGTCTTAAAAGGTTGCGCAGGCTAAGTTGGAATTAAATGAAAACTTGAAATTAATCTCATAATTCAAAAATAAACACTACATAAAGTCTTAAATACACCCGCATGGGCTCCGACACTACGCTGAATGCTTAAATTCATGTGTCTGAGGATGATGCGCGGGTTCCTTCCTGGTTTAGTCTTTGGACTGAGTTCGGGTTAACAAAATCTAAAAATATATTATATAAATTTCAAATCAATGAAATATCTGAGAAACTGATTATGTCATGTGATAGTAGATTTAATCCTCTATTAGCAGTTAAACAGAGCTGACAGGATCTAAAGCTCTTAAACATATTCAAATTAATCAAATTAACTCAAATTAAATATCAATCTCTAAAAAATAGCTCAAATGAAATCCAATCATTAAAAGCTTAAAGCAAACTCAATCTATCCACCTTCCACACAACTATTTAGGGTATAAATTAAGAAAACTCTAGCAGAAAAGCGAGAATGCCAAATCGTGTTTCGTATGCTCAATTTAATCAATCTCTTGCCAAGAAGCGTGCGTACTTTCCTGCGTGGCAGCTGACTACATAGTTAATACACAGTCCTCGACGGATTTTACCAGCATTATATTACGATCAATGCACCATACAAGATGCTCCAATGGCTCATGAGTTGTGAATCATGATACTTGACAGAGCAAACAACTCTCACAACCAAGATAGACTTAAACATGTCTCCTAGAAACACCACCCGCCTACAAAGATTTCTTGGATGACGTAACCCATGTGTTTGATAAGGATCTTTCTAGGGTTGGTTGAGCTCCTCCGACTAAAGACAGTGACCACGATGGGATGAACCATAAGATCTATATCGGGCACGCTATCATTCCCCAACCATCGGTTTAAGTTTAAATGATGAATTTAAATATAAATCTTAAAGTCCATTTCCGCTACTATATCTATATTAAGTTTAAATGACTAAATTTTAATCGAAAGTTCTCTCACTTATTGGGAGGTAAATTAACTATAGGCTTGTATAAGAACAAACCAGATCTAAAGTCCTCACCAAATGAAGACAAAATCTCTGGGTAGTGTCTTATCTACTATTCCATCTGCCTTCTGAAAATTATACCGACATTCTTCAATCACACTCTCTTCATTCAATTGCCGAGAGATTGGTGGAGAATTTTCGGAGCCCATAGATTTCTAACGACTCCACTAGGGAATTGGTTTATTTGTTTTGATTCGAAAATAATAAAGCCGATTGCTTAGCAAAATTAGCTAAAAAAATGACAAGTATGAATAGTGATTATGTCATGATTGACATATTTACTCGACAAGTTCCAGAGCCAGCAAAGTACCAATCCCCGCAGGTAGAGGGATTATCAAATCTGACCCAACAGGATGCGACTTAAGTTGCTCCTCATATTCCCCAAAATTAACAAGAAGTTATACCAAGAAGAGCTGAGATTGACATTACCTCATAAAAGCAGTGTGAAGCCTTTATTGTAGAGGATGTTGCGCTATGCTTTAAAGAAGATAAATTACCAAACAATAAATCATTAGCTTCTCAAATTGAGAAGAGGATGTTGCGCTATGCTTTCATCAATAACATTCTATATCGTATATCCTTTGAACAAATATGGCTATGATTCTAAATATAGACGAAAGTACCAAAGTGATGGTTGAAGTTCATAAAGGACTTTGGTGCATGTCCAAGTCCCAAGATGGCGGTAAAGATCAAAAGGAGCTATTATTGGTCATCTATATGGTGACAGATCAATCATGCTAAGAGGTGCCATGAATAATAATGACATGAGATTATAATCCATCAACCTCCAAATTACACCCAACGATAGCATCTTGGCCATTTGAATGTTGTATGATGTAATAAAGCATTGATCCGTCGTCGTCAGCTGGACACCGCTACATCTTAGCAGCGACTGATTATTTCTCTAAGTGGGTTAAAGTTATCATATTTAAAGAAGTTACTATTGACCGAGTGATCAAATAATTTCTGATAATGTGGTCTATAAATTTGGAGTGTCGTGCCGAATAATTTCTGATAATGACACAGCTTTCAAAAATACAAAGATTTATAGATTCGTCGATCAACGCAAAATTGATTGGCGATACTTTTCAATATACAATCCAAGAGAAAATGATTTGACAGAAGCTTCAACAAGACATTGGTCAAACTGCTCAAGAAGATTCTCACTAAAAATAAAAGAGAATTGTATACCAAGCTAATAGAGGCACTGTAGGCGTATCGAACCACCTACAAAACTCCGACTAAAGTCACTCCTTATTCATTGGTATTTGGAACTGAAGCAGTTCTTCCACTCGAAGTTGAGTTGCCTTCACTTCGAATAGCCATCCAATACATTCTAACCGAAGATCAAAATGCTCATTTGAGAATGGAGGAACTCGACACACTTGATGAAGTTAGATTGCAAGCTCATCAAAATATCGAAGTCTATCGAGCAAAGATGTACAGGGCTTTTGACCATACGGTGCGGCCTCGAACATTCCAAAAAAGGGAATTGGTCCTGGTGCTGAGAAGACCAATTATTCCCAATCAAAATTTGGTGGCAAATTTGAGCCTAAGCGGAAGGCACTTTTGTCATTGAAAAGTATACCGCATACCAACTCATCGACCTAAAGGATGAAAGACTAATGCTGTCAATTAATGGTCGATACCTAAAAAAGTATTATACATGATAAATACATTCTCGAGGTATAATAAAAATCCCCCTGCAATATAAGGAGCATTTTTTTTAGTATATCTATTTAAGTCACTCCATATGAAAAAAAGGTTTTTTGTGAAAATTCTCCTGTTATATAGAGGGCATTTTTAGATTCTATATATTAATGAAATCAATGCTACATGTTAAAACCCTCTTAAGAGCATATCAATCCAAATATTGATATATTTGCGTATTTTCATCTTAAAAGTTCTTATAAATGTACTTTAGAATTCCCCCTGCAAGACAGGGGGTATTTTTTTAGTTTATATCAAGTTTATTTGAGTTGACGTCGTGCTATAAGACGAGATCCTCGAATATATTCTGATTCAGGTTGACATCGAGCTTTATGTCGAAATCCCTGAATACATCTATATTATTGTTAAGTTGCAGAGTCTTGCAGGAACAAAAAGAATCTATTATTATGCATGAAAAGACAACCCTAAATATGAAAAGTTTATCTCTCAGATTTGTCAAATTCAGGAGATCAAGTTAGAAGAACTCCCAATTTTGGAAGTTTCAATCAACTAAGTTGGAGAAACATCAACATCTACATCCTTAAGTCTAAAACACGGATGGGTTCTAAAGGACGAACTCAACAAGCCCACAAATGGCCGAGTTGCTAACGCTCTCCTCACTCAACAAGCCGCAAAGGGTCAGAAGTGAAAGAGCCCATGTCGTCATGACAAAACCACCAACCCACTACAACTTAAGTCAAGACTGAGTAGTTCTGGGGTCAAACGAAGCCAAATGCGAAGTTGCCGCGATGCTCTCACTCAACAAAAGTAGGTGAAAGAGCCCCCACTCGTCGCCTAATGATGATACTGTCAATCTCAAACCAGATTTAAGTGATTACAAGCAACCGGGATCCAAAGATCTTTCTACTTGATCGATAGACAAGACAATCGAAACTCTTAATTCGGGCTCAAATCAATCTATATATTGCCTATAGGGCGATATCTCAATCTATTCTCAAATGATCTGATCAAGCTCAAAGCACAGATCAAAGTCAATCTCCTCATTAAGTCCATCAAAGTAGAAAGCACATGACAGAAAGCCCATAGTTCATACAAAGTATCCGAACTAAAGGAATTTCGGTTATTCAATCTATTAAAGCACACATTGCTGACGATAACTCAACATTGACCCTATATGTCTGGAGTCATTCAGATGCACCTTCAACGAGTCGTTAAGGCGAAGAGCGATTCATGATACATACACTTCCGAGTCAATATGGACAAATCGTCCCCTTCATCAAGTCCATCAAGCTTAAAGCTAGGATAGAAGGAATTTCAAATCCGACCAAGCACAGATAAATCGATTTCCCAGTGGAGTCCTTTATCAAAACAAACAAACCAATTCCTTCATCAAACTCAACCAAGCATGAAGCTAGGGTTGGAGGAGACTCAAATCTGCAAGAACATAAAAGAAAGAGATCTTCAACAAAGCTATTGAAGTAGAGAGTAGATGATGTAAGAATTCTTATCTATCCGACAAGTCAATTCTGACAAATCGGTTAAGCCTGTCATTTAGCATGTCCTGAATAAGCCAGCATACTAATGATAAATCCTATCAAAGTTCCGTGTTATCAAAATCGAAATGATCCAAGTTCAGCCAAAGGGTCAATTCAACAAACGTGACTCGCCCATGCGTGAATCACATTTGTTGGGGCATTTTCCACATACGTGTCATAAGTCGAAGCCGACAAGTCTAATTGACGGTTTTGAGGTGATACATATATGAAGCTCAAAATGCACTGACGCCACCGAAAATGGTCGAACGACGATCGACGAACGGACTTCGCCATCTAACGCGAAACGTCAAAATATAAATATTGCAAAATCTAACGATCAACCGATCAAGCAATTGAGCTATCAATGCCAACGCATATCGAAGTCGGAAGGCACGACGTCAACGATCTCGTTTGTAAAATATCATGCCGTTAGCTTCAAGATCAAAACTACCAAATGAGACCGCTACGCTCAAACAAGTGAAATAATGATCGAAGTGACATCATACAAATCGAGGCTGAAGTACACTGAACATCGCCAAAATCAGCCCAAATGACCTCCGATCGATGAACGGACATCGCCATCATGTTCAGAACGTCGAAATTGGTCAAAATATAAATATTGCAAAATCTAACAATCAACCGATCCAGTGATCGAGTCGTCAACGCGCTTGCACTCATATCGAGATCAGGAAGCACCGACGCGAACCAAAAGACCTCCGTTCGCGAAATTAAGGCAGCTTCGAGAAAAAATAAAATATATTTTCACTTAGGACAAGTCAGAAAAATCGAGTGATCGAAAGCGCGACGCGATTTTGAGTCGAAATTGACTCAATTTGACGCCAACCAACCAAACGGCCGACAAAACGGACCACGCCGTGCTTGAATATCTAATAACCTTAAATTGATATATATATTGATTATTTAATCGCTTCGGTGTAAAACTTAATTTAAAGTTGATTAATTAATTTAAAAATCAAATATACCTGCATCACATGATTGCTCGCCTTGTGGTGATGATTTATGACATGATTGCTCGCCTTGCCTTGTCTTCATCCCTTTCTATCATTTGGTTACTTATGATTATGCAAATGAATGTTTAGCTAAATACAAATGAATGTTTGGCTAAAGTAAAATTTAATTTTGCATTTGGCAAAATCTAATATGGTTGCTTGTATGAGGGTTGAAAGTTGCTTGAATATTTTACGCGATTGTTTTAGTTCAATCGAAATTTCGGTTTATATATATATGAGCTTAGCATGTTACTTCCTGCATTAGCTAACTAGCGAGAGAACAAGGGAATGATTGGCTTTGAGCTTACCCTACTGATACTTTTATTTCTATCACTTGATATCTTATTGCAGAATGAATCTAATCTGAAATATGAAATTTCAGATTTAGAAAGGTGCTTACATGTAATTAAAAGTTTTACGTTATAGCATCGATATGTCAAATCAAAATTCGTGAAATGATAAAAAATGATGCTACAATGGATATCAATTATACTTTAATTTCATATACACGAATAAATTTATCGCTTTACGCTATAAGTCCGCTCACATTGTTAACGCTCGGAAACTTTTGATAAGACTGCTCACGCTTCCAACGCTGGCAGGAAATACGCTTTTATGAATTATTCGTTCACATCGTCCAACGCTGAAACTTGTCATAAAGACTGCTTACGTTGTTCCTGCAAGAAATACGCCGAATAAGATCGGTCACATTGTTCAATGCGCGAAACCATGTGATAAGACTGCTCACATTGTAACGGGCGGAACCGTTATGATAAGTACTTGCACGCGCCCAACATGAAAGAAATGCCGTCATGCAACCCATGCACGCCTTTCTGGGCAAAATTGGGGCCACGACATTTACCACGCACTTTTCGCGAAGATTTACCCCGTTTCGGGACGGAGTACCAAAAATTTTGGTAAAAAAAATATGAAATATCTAATTACTTGAAAAGAAGGTATATGACGATTATTATAATTATCATTCATCATTATACGACAATTACAATACGCTTACTCACGCTTTTGCTTGTTACACTGGATCTTCATAGATATTACAATTACTTATTTAAAGTTCAAATTCATTTTGCCTATGGTGATTATGCATGAATGGGTGAGAAATGAAAATGGACACTCAACGTGAAAAGATACAAAGTGACGTATATGTCATTTGGAAACAAACCAAGCGGCTTCACGCTAAAATGCTTAAGTGAAATGATTCAAATGCGTATTCAAAGTGTTATCTTATTCTATTTAATTTGAATGCCTTTTAATACGCAAGTTAAATGAAATCATGACTTTATGAAGAATATTCTTTTGCTTAACCATTTGATTCACGAAATACTTGAAAGAATCAAATTCATACTACAAAATGACGCATGATTTGTTAAAGAACGATACATGCTTGATCTATGATAAGTGGTTGAAAAGAACGCTATATCATTTAGAGCAGACTCTCACTTGATACATGCAAGTACAGAGTCAACGATATCTTATAGATAAATCTATACTGACTCACAAATAGTAGAAAGAGTCAACTCACGCCTTATATTTATAATACTTCTACTGCGATGATAAACATTTGAAATTCATTCATATTCACATAATTGATCTATACATCCCTTGGTTGGGATCGTGCTAACAAAATCTAAAAATCTAATTACGCTATTATAAATCTTAAAAGCTAATTCTATCAAATAATAAAAGATAAATCTATCTGATCATTATTAATGTATCTTTTCAAGTTCAAGATCTCAAGAAAATCTCAAACCCGATCCTCTACGTACAATCTAGAGTTGACAATGTTTGGAGAATGATAGATCTTGAAATAATTAATCTAGACTGATCCTTCGCAAGAAGATACCAAAGTCGACGGTCTACATATCCCGCTTGTCTTTGACCGGCCCGCTTAACAAAACCTAAATCAAGATTTGACATATAAACTTCAACTTACATCTTAATGTCTACGCAATACTTTAAAAGAACATGTACTTATATGCATGTAAGAATCACCATGTCAAATATAAAAGAACAGACGCTATACACATCCCTTGGTCTTCGACCTTAATAAAACCTAAAAATCCTTATCAAAACTCATACTTAGATTACATCATGTCAAATTCAACTATTTCAACTTGTATATTCATACGTCCATATAATATTTTACAAATGACATAATGATGT
Source organism: Cymbidium sinense (assembly GCA_021442155.1). Classification (NCBI taxonomy): domain Eukaryota; kingdom Viridiplantae; phylum Streptophyta; class Magnoliopsida; order Asparagales; family Orchidaceae; genus Cymbidium; species Cymbidium sinense. The sequence continues at coordinate 142,512,539 of CM038215.1, forward strand.
ATGAAGATTCAGATCAAATATCTAAAAGCATTAGAAATTCAAATGCAAAGATACAAATATCGAGATGTTATACATATTCTCTGGTTTTCTGCCCAAGTTAACAAAACCCAAAAAATATCGCATCAAGAACTAAACTCAGAATCGACATCTACATTTTCAACTTGACATTTACATGTCCATACAAATTTTAAAATAATGATACTCAGTATGTATGTTAAAGTAATCACCATGTTAAATATAAAAGAACGATCTATACATATTCTGCTTGGTTTCTGAAAGTAACAAAACCTAAAATGTATATCAAGAACTAAACTAAATCGACATCTACATTTCAACCATTTTACATGTCCATATAAATTTTAAAAGAACGATATTTATGTTGTTGAAATGTTCAAACATCGGAATACATGCAAGATTAGATGAAAATGAAAGAACAGAGCTACATTCGCTGTATTTCTGACCGTTAACAAAACTTAAAAATTTTATATTATAATTTCAAATTAATAACATCGGTAGTTTAATCGAATATAATACAAGATATTAATCAACTGACATAAATTTCAAAATTCAAACTCGGAAGAAAAGTCACAAACTTCGATCCTACATGTTCAAACTAGAGTGTAAAGATTTTGAAGGATTATACTTCGAGATAATAATGAATAATCCCATCCCAGAAAAAACCATACAGGTAGAGGATCAATCGAATATTAGTTTATCATAAAAGAATTAATTTAAATTTCAATGATAAATGATCATATATTCAAATTTAAATCAATCATAAATGATCAAATTTCAAATAAAATAAAGAAAACAAAATATAAATGAAAAAATGAAATTAATTACTTAAATTAAAATAAAAAAATCAATTCACCACTGCATATTGTTTGTGACAAATTAAGAAAATTTTCACAAAGGCAATGGCCAAATCAAATGATAACTATCTTCATACTCAAATATTTCTAAGTAGATGTGACCCGTGTCCTGTCCAGCGATTTTCGGTGAAATGGCCACACATAAATGTTACACTGTGAGTCCTCGACCGGGTGGTTTGCGCGATGGAACCACTAAATTACAACTCAACCCAGTGTTCCCCAACGGCTTTTTTTTTGATGTGAAATGTAGAATGTATTTGAAAAGCACGCTAGAAGGTTGACTTATATTTATCTGACAAACTCCACCCAGTCTGGACACTTGACGACGTAACCCATGTGTTAATGACAGGATCCTTCTCGTTGGTCGACTACCTCCTCGACAAGAGGGATCACGATCCGGATGACGGAACCATGAGATCTAGATCGGCCATCGTTCCCCACAAAAGTTTTAAATTAAAATAATAAATTTCATAAAGTTCTAAACTCCACTCATCGTAATTATATACTCGTTGTTTAACGATCTATCAAATTTTAATCATGCCGCTCGAGGTAATTAAGTATAGTGCTGCACCTATAGAAACCCAACCGGATATAAAAGCTCACCAAACGGAACGAAATCTCCTGGTCTTATCTACTATTCATCTGACTTATGAAATTATCACTGACACCTTAAACAACTCTTTTTTTTTCCAAAAGAGGTCAGTGGCGAATTTTCGGATCTCATAGGTTTCTTCAAGAATTCTTCTTTAGCCTTTTACTTCTGTTCGCTTCAATATTATTAGTAAGCATCTTTATGATAGCTTGCTTATAGTTCTTGTAATTTGTCCCTAACATGATAGTGATTCCCTTAGTCCTCTCTCCAAAGTTTTCATTTTCATTTGCAAGTGTGAAAAATAAGGCAGAAAACTTTACGACTTCTTCTACCTTGTTGTGGTAAACATCGAGTATTCTTTTCATGGTGTTAAGGAAGATCCCCAACTCATTTGGATCAGTATAACCTGTTGTAGATTGCCTTTCCTCCCTTCCTTCATGCGCTTCAGTTTGTGTAAATTCCCCGAATTCCCCTTGCTGAATTCCACTCCATCGAATTTTCTCTTAGCCGAACCTCCTAGCCAAACCTTCCTTTCCAGATCCGCTTCGCCGCAATCGGAGAAGAACACCGTCATGAGGCGGGTTCTTCTTTCGGTTTCCGGCATCGCCCTCCTTGCATTACATTTCCAATTTTTGCTTCGCCGCAACCGGAGAAGAACACCATCATGAGGCGGGTTATTCTTTCGGTTTTCTAATCGCCCCTCCTTGATTACATTTCTTCGCCACAAGAACCGAGAAGAAACATCATGGCGGGTTCTTCTTTCGATTTTCAGATCGCCTCCTCATTACATTTCTGCTTTGCAGAACAGAAGAACACCGTCATGAAAGTTCTTTCGGTTGCCACCCTCCTCAGATTACATTTCTAATTTTGCCGAACCGGAAAAAAAACACCATCATGACGGGTTCTTCTTTGGGTTCCTCACTCCTCATTACATTTAATTTTGCTTGCTACAACCTGAGAAGACACCGCCACGAGGCGGGTTCTTCTTCGTCTACCGTGACTCCTCGATGATTTAATCTTTCAATTTCACAAGCGGAGAAGAACGTCATCGAGACGGTTCATCTCTTGGTTTTCGCATACTCAACCCCGCTTCCGCCAATCATTGCAACGCAGAAAGAACGAGTCAACATGTGGATCAATGTGAATGTGGATATATACACGCTGGTTTCGCGTTTAAAGACTCGTACGCTCAGGCGATGAGATGAATGACGCGGTGCGAAGACAGCCACGCTTCATAAGGCAAGATAACAGTAAAGTTTAACATCCGGATGTCGCCCCTCCAAAATGTCAAAATTTTGATTAAATTCTAGACTTAAAAAATGAAATAAATACACATGCATTGTATTTCTTCTCAGGTTTCACGACTTAATTCCCATTAGGTGGGTGTGAAGACAACCTGTCAAGAAGACACTACTCACTACGCCATTCGTGCAGAGAAAGATAAAACACTCGATGCACTCTTCATGTGACGAGGGAGGTCAGGTCAAGTTTCAATAATTTCTAAACTTAGAAAATAAAAATGAAAAAAAAGATACAATCAAAGAGTCTAATTGGAATTAAATAAAAGACTTAAATAAAAATTTTGAGCATAACAAATGTGAAGTTACAAATGCATAAAAGAAATGCAAGGGCTTATAGGGAGTTTGATAGTTTGCTTAAAAAACACAATCATACAACTTATCAATGAACATGTTTCATAACCTTTTTAATTAATATTTAAACAGTGATATAACATGTGTTTGAGCAATAGAAGTAGCTAAGTAAAATACACTAAGTCGTAAAGTGTTAGCTTTCAAATGATGATGGAATCCATATCAGATTTCAAATGAGATTATGTTCAATTCAATAGCTTCTTAAGAATAAGAATCACTGATATGTATAAACATGCCTCTTGAAAGATAACTTAAATAGAGTTCATCATCACGACGCATGAATGAATTGAAAAAAAAAAAAAAAAGAAGTTTAAAGAAATATGATAATGAAGTTGAAAGTTCAACAATAAGCATGCAATGAACTTCAAAGAAACGTGATTGCACATGTTTCAAAGTGATTGTAGTTTCATTCACTCGTGTCAGCAGTTTTAAATGTAATGATGTGACACTTTCATATATTATGAGATATGTTCACATCCATTGATCAATATATATATAAGAAAAGCTTAAATATACGATGTGATGTATATTTCAAGGCAAATATTCTTGCTTCAAACTATATATTTTAAAATTCACATGCATTTTAAAAGAAACAAATATTCGCGCATATGCTAAAACAATCACTTTCTTGATTTAGATAGCTTGAAATACATGTAAGAGCTTGAACAAGAGAATGAGTGTTTACATATATTTTGAAGTAACTATATGCCTTGTCCAAGTGCTTCAAAGTTTGTTAAAGCTTTCAATGAATGAATTAGATACTTGCAAGATAGCTTTATATTCAATTCAAATATCACGACCGCAAATCTGCAGCGCAGAACGCGATCTTAAACTAAATGTCAGAAAGAAATAAGCTTCCTTCAATACAAAAAATTAAGAACTTCATTCTAAATTATGATTTTCAAAATCAACGAAATCACTAATTAGGTAAAATTATCTGCTATAAATACCGCGCTTGACATGAGATTTCAAATGTAAATTTTAATGTTTGAAAAGGTTGCGCAGGCTAAGTTGGAATTAAATGAAAATCCAATCTCATAATTCAGAAATAAACACTACATAAAGTCTTAAATATACCTGCATGGGCCCCGACACTATACTGAATGCTTAAATTCAAGTGTCTGAGGATGATGCGAGGGTTGCTTCCCGGTTTAGTCTTAGGACTGAGTCTGGGTTAACAAAACCTAAAAATCTATTATATAAATTTCAAATCAATGAAATATCTAAGAAACTGATTTTGTCAGGTGATAGTAGATCTAATCCTCTGTTAGTAGTTAAACAGAATTGACAGGATCTAAAGCTCTTAAATATATTCAAATTAATCAAATTAACTCAAATTAAATATCAATCTCTAAAAAAAAGCTCAAATGAAATCCACATTAAAAGCTTAAAGCAAACTCAATCTATCCACCTTCCGCAACTGTTTGTTGGGGGTGACAAATTAAAATCTCCACAAAAAGATTTAATGCCAATCAAGTGTTCATTATGTTCACTCTCAATCAATCTCCAAGAAGACGTACTGGTCTCCTGATCATGCGCCAAGAGCTACAGATGATCTAAGATCGAGTCTTCGATCGTGGTTTAGCCAGTCAGGCTCCATTATATTGATAGGGCAAACATCTCTCACGTGGTAGACTTAAACCTCCTCCTGACAAACACCACCCTGCGCCTAAGGATTTCTTGGATGAACCCATGTGTTTGATAGGATCCTTCGGTCGTAGCCGACTACTTCTAAGTGACAGACCACGATGATGACCGAAAACCATGGGATCTAGATGGCACGCCATCATTCCCCAACCATCGGTTTAAAAAATGATGAATTTTTTAAATATAAATCTTAAACTCCATATCCGCTTATACGCTACGCAAGCACTAACGACTAGCCTTAATCGAAAGTTCTCTCTCACTTATGGGAGAATTAACTATAGCACCTATAGAAACCCGCCAGATCTAAAGTCCTCACCAAATGAATTAAATCGAAAAGTGTCTTATCTACTATTTCATCTGCATTTTGAAAATTACACCGACATTCTTCAATCACACTCTCTTCATTCAATTGTCGGTATATGGAATTTTTTTCATAGCATTTAGTTATCTAATCTATCACTAATCGAAGTTATTCTCATACTAAGCGGAATTAACTATCACTGAAATCATTGAAATGAATCTGCTTATTTCAAACTTTTATTTTTTAAACTCTTAATATAAGACTTAATTGCCACTCTTTTAATGACTTGTTCACCTAATGTCACAACACTACCACTAAAACTTCTACAACTAAAATTACACTCCATATATTCAGTTTTAGATCTACTTGAATGAAAGCCTTTAGACTCTAAGGTTGACCTCCATAATTCAAGTTTCTCTTGGACTCCCTCTCTAGTCTTATCAACAAGAAGAATGTCATTAGCAAAAAGCATACAACAAGGTACATCTTCGTGTAAATGCCTAGTAAGAACATCCATAACTAAAGCAAAAAGATAAGGGCTTAAAGCTAATCCTTGATGTAGTCCAACTGAAGTAGGAAAAAAATTGTCAATCCTCATTGTGCGTGAACACAAGTAATAGTTCTAGTATACATATCATTAATGACTTGAATATAACCAATATTAACTCTTTTCTTTTCTAGAACTCTCTAAAGAACATCTCTTGAAACTTTATCATAAGCTTTCTCTTAATCAATAAATATCATATGTAGATCCTCCTTACTTTCTCTATACTTCTCCATCAAACTTCGTAACAAATGTATAACATCCATAGTTGATCTACAGATAAATTAATATTCCTTTCATATAATTTTATATTCTTATATTGTTTTTTTTTAATATAATGAAATTGCAGATTATGAGCAATGGAATTCTGAAAGCGCTGTCCACAGAGTGGTTACAAATTCTCAGGAGAGGATTTCTGTGGTCATGTTCTATTCTCTTAATGGTGAAAGATATATAGAGCCTGCAAGTAAGCTGGTGGATGAAGCAAGGCCAAGAGTGTACAAAAAGATGCTGCTTAAGGACTACCTCAATAAATTCTATGAAAACTTTGTACGGGGAAAGAGAGCCATTAACTTTGCAAAGATCTAAATAAGCACACAAATTTGTATAATATGGAGCTTATTCAAATTTAATCAGAATAAATTTTATAATCATTTGGCTTGCTTTAAAATAAATTAATGATTATAAGATTGATCTTGATTAAATTTAAGTATATCTTTGCCTGATCTAGATAAAACACTTATTATAGATGCCTCGAGTACTCTTTTACTAGATTGATGTAATAAGATTGTTATGTTGTAATATACAAGCTTAATATTTATCAGTTTGAGCTTATTGATATAATGTATTAATTTAGTGGTTATTTATTTATTTATTTATTGTCTTAGTATATTATTTATGTAGAAATTAAAAGAGTCAAAACCATGCAAAGCATCTCCTCTAGCGGTCCTACATCTTTTGTTGATGCAGATTGATATGATATTGCTGCGTGCCAGAAAATTTATAGCGGTAGAGTAAATTTTTATGTATTAACTTTATATGATAGTCCAGCACACACACATATAATATAAAAAAAATAGAAGACAACACGATTTTCACATGAAAAATCTCATGAAAAAAGGAAAACATTATGGGGCCTAGACAGTTAAAATGTTTCACTATGTGTTTTGAATTATAAAATTCTAACCTTCTCGATAACGGAATTACAAAATTATATTTGAGAAATCAAGATAATGAGAATTCTAGAATCAGGTTACAATAGCAATGCAATAGTAATTCAATTGTAATGATTGTCGGCGATGCTCGAGGTGATGATAGAGTTTATGTTTTTAGCATTTTCTTCAGCTCTTTTTTAGCTTTCTCTCAAATTCACTTTCAATTTTTTCTTTTCCCTCATGACAAAAATGAGATCCTATTTATAGTATTCTTGGAGAGACATTTTAATAATTATAGCTAAAATCTAAAAACACTCTATTAGAAGTACATATTAAAATTTTTTGATCATAGGTTTTTTTTTTAATAATTTGATTATCCAAATGACATCTAATCTAAGTGATCTTTGACTCATAGGGCTGTAAAAAAAACTCGTTGTTCGCGAACAAATTACGTTCGCAAGTGTTAGCTCGTTAATTAAACGCTAACACATAGACATTTCGCTCGATATATAAACGAAATAAATACTTAACAATCATTTATCGATTGTCAATTCAAAAATAAAAAAATTATATTATATTATATTATTATTATTATTATTTTATTACTAATATTTTTATTTATTATTATTATTTTATTATTATTATTTTTATTATATATATTATATATATATATTATTATTATATATATATATATATATATATATATAACATATACATATCACAAATGAGCATAGATAGTTAAAATTTTTATGAAAGATAAATAGCTCAATCCTCCCTGTGATTTTTGAATTATTACATTTCGAGCCAATTTCAATGAATAAAACAAAAAACAATTATCAAACGAATGAACACCTAACAATTTCGAGCATTTCAACACGAATAACACGAACAAAATAATTTTCAAACGAGCCGAACACGAATAAGGATTCGGCTCGCTCAAGCTCGGCTTCTTTAGACCCCTATTGACTCATTGAAATTATCTCGTGGAGCCGCTCAATTTGACTATACATTTTAATGAATTTGAATCGATCACCACAGCAATGCAGTTGAATGGCAAACTGTGTATGCTTGATTTAAATTTATTTATAAATGATATAAAAAATTATAATATGCCACAAAAATATATTATCTTATTTTATTTAAATATAAACATAAGTATTAATCTTAAATTTATTAATGAAAATATAAATAGATTTTAAAAATATAATGTAAATGATCGAAATTGCTTACTTTATATGAGGATGACAAGCATAAATGAATTAAATTAAAAATAAAATTTTAAATTATTAGTTTAGTGGATATTTTAACCAAACAATAAAATAAAATAAATTAGATTATTTTAATTCACTAAAAAATAGAAAAGTTTATGTAATTTGAAATTATTATTGATATCAAATAATGAATTTAATAATTTTTTTTTAATTTAATGTTTATTTCTAAGGCACATGACGACTTGTTTTGCTTAACTCTTACTCACTATTATAACATTTAAATGCCACAGAAAAAAAAACATAAAGAATTATCGATTATAAGTATAAAACCACAAATAATAATATTTAGATATATCTAATTTAATAATATGCCTTCCTGATAAGCAGGTGGGGACTTTGGGCTGCATACAGGTAATAAGTCCATGAGCCCACTTGGCCCATTGTGTAGTTCTTCCTTCGAGTTTTTTTTTTTTGTCTCCATAAGAACTTGTCATATGTCTCTCTCTCTCTCTCTCTCTCTCTCTAAACATTTTAATACGAAAATTTATTTGGAATGATTTTATACGAAATGAAGGTATAAAACTTTTCTATTTTAATAAAAATTATACAATTCAATAATTTTCAAATGATGAAAAATAGTCTTGAGATTATTGATTAAGTATTATCTTTAGGAGACTATTTTAATAAAAATTATTTTGAATCAAAATAAAAGTAAAAATAAAAAATAAAAAATAAAAAAATAAAGAAATAAACATCAACTCCTTAGAGTCTTAGGGCCTATTTGGGATTAATTTTGTTTTGTTTTTTTAATGTTATTTTTAAAAATATGTTTATTAGATATATTTTTTATGTATTTTTATTTTTTATTTTTAAAAATAAATAACATTATTTTTAAAAACACTCAATACAATTTTTAAATATTTTGAATATTTTAAATATTTTTAAAAATAATAATAATCATCAAATATATTTTACTTAAATAAAAATAATAATAAATAAAAGTGATCCCAAATCACTTCTTAGACTCCAACATTTTATATATCGGAGCATGCATCTGTAGTTCAAAACTTCAATGACTAAAAAATAATTTATTAAATAGTCTGCAATAATAATATATTATAAAATATATCATTGGTACCAACTACTTTGGAATATTAGATAATTTATGGGAGTCTCCTTTTTTTTTTTTGCAATGGGTTTCCACCCAACACCTCATCTATCTTATAGGTGGGGATGTCATTGTGACTAATCCCATGGGGGCCTAGAATCATATTCATCACCCACATATGTCAGTCTCCACTTACTTTCCCCACCATAAATATAAGCTCATTATATTCTCACTATTTTGGAAGATTAAGTTTGACTGCGCAAACAGACTAAAGAATTATTATTATTTTTCTATCAACGAGCATTTCCACCCTTCTCTCACTCTTCCATTCGTAGACGAAACTAAGTTCAAGCAGGTTATCTACTAAGTTTGACAATTAAGCTATTCTTCTTCCAACGATGAGCTACTTTGGCATGGTTAAATCCGCTTTATCAAATCAATTTTAGGGCTGCTTTTTTGTATTAGTAGTATACTATAAATGAAATATATGCATTTTAATTTTTTTGATGTTTGGACTGAAATTACTGTTTTAATGTAATGTATTATGGGTATATTGCTTTACATATACACTTTATTCACGGCTTTGTATAATCCGCTACAACTGTTTGGCCACGACTTTGTATAATCCGCTACAACCGCTTTTTCGTGGTAAAATTATGGGTGTATTTATTTTACTTTACATATACCCAACCAAATAGAAAATATAGTTTCCATGTATTTACTTTACATACAATCAAACAAGAATGTATTCGAATTCATGATTCACTTTTACATCGCATTACTTTTTTCACCAACCAAGCAGCCCAATCGATGGATTTACACAAGAGGGGTGTGAACCGAGAGGAAAGACGAAGATTACCTTCGCAGCTTCATGATTTGCCGAACTGTCGAAGTCTCCTTACTGCAATAGAATAAGTAAGATATTATTATTATTTTTATTTAAGTAAAATATATTTGATAATTATTATTATTTTTAAAAATATTTAAAAATATTTAAAATATTTAAAAATTGTATTGAGTGTTTTTAAAAATAATGTTATTTATTTTTAAAAATAAAAAATAAAAATACATAAAAAATATATCTAATAAACATATTTTTAAAAATAACATTAAAAAAAATAAAACAAAATTAATCCCAAATAAGCCCTAAGACTGTAAGGAGCTGATGTTTATTTCTTTATTTTTTATTTTTTATTTTTTATTTTTATTTTGATTCAAAATAATTTTTATTAAAATAGTCTCCTAAAGATAATACTTAATCAATAATCTCAAGACTATTTTTCATCATTTGAAAATTATTGAATTGTATAATTTTTATTAAAATAGAAAAAGTTTTATACCTTCATTTCGTATAAAATCATTCCAAATAAATTTTCGTATTAAAAATGTTTAGAGAGAGAGAGAGAGAGAGAGAGAGAGACATATGACAAGTTCTTATGGAGACAAAAAAAACTCGAAGGAAGAACTACACAATGGGCCAAGTGGGCTCATGGACTTATTACCTGTATGCAGCCCAAAGTCCCCCACCTGCTTATCAGGAAGGCATATTATTAAATTAGATATATCTAAATATTATTATTTGTGGTTTTTATACTTATAATCGATAATTCTTTATGTCTTTTTTTTCTGTGGCATTTAAATGTTATAATAGTGAGTAAGAGTTAAGCAAAACAAGTCGTCATGTGCCTTAGTAATAAACATTAAATTAAAAAAAAAATTATTAAATTCATTATTTGATATCAATAATAATTTCAAATTACATAAACTTTTCTATTTTTAGTGAATTAAAATAATCTAACTTATTTTATTTTATTGGTTGGTTAAAATATCCACTAAACTAATAATTTAAAATTTTATTTATAATTTAATTCATATATGCTTGTCATCCTCATATAAAGTAAGCAATTTCGATCATTTACATTATATTTTTAAAATCTATTTATATTTTCATTAATAAATTTAAGATTAATACTTATGTTTATATTTAAATAAAATAAGATAATATATTTTTATTGCATATTATAATTTTTTATATCATTTATAAATAAATTTAAATCATGCATACACAGTTTGCCATTCAACTGCATTGCAGTGGTGATCGGTTCAAATTCTTTAAAATGTATAGTCAAAGGGCTCAACAAAATATAATAATTCGAAAAATATGTATAAAGGAAGATTCGAATTTGATCTAATCTTTTGCATAACAAAAATTTTAACTACTAGCTCACATTTCACATATATTCATATATATATATATATATATATATATATATATATATATATATATATATATATATATATATATATAATAATAATATTAATAAATAAATAAAATAATAATAATAATAATAATATAATATAATATAATTTTTATTTCGACTAAATCGTCGAACACGATCGAACAAATGATTGTTTCACGTTCTACTGCTTATATATCGAAATAAACGCCTATTCACGTTTCGAATTTTAATTAACGAACGAGCCTAACACGAGCTACTTAACGAGCCGAAGATAAGCTGTTCGCGAACGAGTTTTTTTGTACAGCCCTATGAGTCAAAGATCACTTAGATAAGATGTCATTTGGATAATCAAATTATTAAAAAAAATACCTATGATCAAAAAATTTTAATATGAACTTCTAATAGAGTGTTTTTAAATTTTAGCTATAATTATTAAATTGTCTCTCCAAGAATACTATAAATAGAATCTCATTTTATCATGAGGGAAAAGAAAAAATTGAAAGTGAATTTGAGAGAGAGCTAAAAGAGAGCTGAAGAAAATACTAAAAACATAAAATCTATCATCACCACGAGCATCGCCAACAATCATTACAATCAATTAATGCGTATATATCAGATTCCGTAATTCTCATTATCTTGATTTCTCAAATATAATTTTGTAATTCGTTATCGGTAAGGTAATTTTATAATTCAAAACACATATAGTGAAACATTTTAACTGTCTAGGCCCATAATTTTTTCCTTTTTTCAGAGATTTTCATGTGAAATTCATGGTGTCTTCTATTCTTTTTTATATTACCTGTGTGTGCTGGACTATCGTATAAAGTTAATACATAAAAATTTATTCTACCGCTATAAATTTTCTGGCACGTAGCAATATCATATCAATCTGCATCAACAAAAGATGTAGGACCGCTAGAGGACATGCTTTGCATGGTTTTGACTCTTTTAATTTCTACATAAATAATATAATAAGACAATAAATAAATAAATAAATAACCACTAAATTAATACATTATATCAATAAGCTCAAACTGATAAATATTAAGCTTGTTTATTACAACATAACAATCTTATTATATCACTCTAGTAAAAGAGTACTCGAGGCATCTATAATAAGTATTTTAAAGCAAGCCAAATGATTATAAAATTTATTCTGATTAAATTTGAATAAGCTCCATATTATACAAATTTGTGTGCTTATTTAGATCTTTGCAAAGTTAATGGCTCTCTTTCCCCGTACAAAGTTTTCATAGAATTTATTGAGGTAGTCCTTAAGCAGCATCTTTTTGTACACTCTTGGCCTTGCTTCATCCACCAGCTTACTTGCAGGCTCTATATATCTTTCACCATTAAGAGAATAGAACATGACCACAGAAATCCTCTCCTGAGAATTTGTAACCACTCTGTGCACAGCGCTTTTCAGAATTCCATTGCTCATAATCTGCAATTTCATTATATTAAAAAAAAACAATATAAGAATATAAAATTATATGAAAGGAATATTAATTTATCTGTAGATCTACTATGGATGTTATGCATTTGTTAAGAGATTTGATGAAGAAGTATAGAGAAAGTAAGGAGGATCTACATATGATATTTATTGATTTAGAGAAAGCTTATGATAAAGTTTCAAGAGATGTTCTTTAGAGAGTTCTAGAAAAGAAAAGAGTTAATATTGGTTATATTCAAGTCATTAAAGATATGTATACTAGAACTATTACTTGTGTTCACACACAATGAGGATTGACAAATTTTTTCCTACTTCAGTTGGATTACATCAAGGATCAGCTTTAAGCCCTTATCTTTTTGCTTTAGTTATGGATGTTCTTACTAGGCATTTACAGGAAGATGTACCTTGTTGTATGCTTTCTTGCTAATGACATTCTTCTTGTTGATAAGACTAGAGAGGGAGTCCAAGAGAAACTTGAATTATGGAGGTCAACCTTAAAGTCTAAAGGCTTTCATTCAAGTAGATCTAAACTCAATATATATGGAGTGTAATTTTAGAAGTTTTAGTGTTGTGATATTAGAACAAGTCATTAAAAGAGTGGCGATTGATATTGTAGCTCAAAATTACCACCTCTCAATTAAGAGTTTGATTTAAACGTCGGTCAAATTTTCAGAAGACAGATGAAACAACAGATAAGACACTACCCAGAGATTTCAACCTCATTTTTGTGAGGACTTTAAATCTGGTTCCAGGTTTCCTATAGGCACAAGCGTCAATAGTTAATTACCCCTCCCAATGCTGAGAGATAACTTTCGATTACGCTAATGTTGGGATCAAACGCTATTCAAAATTCGCCACCGACCTCTCGACAATTGAATGAAGAGAGTGTGATTGAAGAATGTTGGTGTAATTTTCAAAATGCAGATGAAATTGTAGATAAAACACTACTCAAAGATTTCGTCTTCATTTGGTGCTTTAGATCTGGTGTCAGGTTTCCTATAAAAGCTATAAGCACTCCTCCCAATAAGAACTGACATGAGAGGCCGCTTAATGAGATAAGAAGAAGATATGGTAAGATTTATATTTATAAATTCATCATTTTAGCTTAAACCGGATGGTTGGGGAATGATGACAGCCGAATCCCATTGTCCATCTACCGTGGTCCCCTACTACTCGTAAGAGCTACCTAATATTAACCGAAAGATCCTTATTAAGAACACATGCTACGTCCAAGAAATCCTTGTAGCCTCGAGATTTGTCAAGGAGACAGTTTAAGTACCTTAGAGAGTGACGTTCTCTATCAAGATATTCTATGATTGACAACTCAAAGGAAAGCCATCGCAAAGATAATGAAGTATGGTGATTGTAATATAATGGAGTCTTAAACCACCCATCGGAGGACTCTTTTAATCGCTTCATCTATTGGCCAAGAACGTAGTGAGATACCGCCACGCCCTTCTGCAGGATTGAAGTGAATATAGTAACACTGATTGACATCACTTTGTGAAGAATTTTTTAATTTGTCCCCTAACAAACATAATGAAGATGATTGAGTAAAGTTTTAATGATGGGATTTCATTTGAGCGCTTTTTTAGATTGATATTTAATTTAAGTTAATTTGATTAATTTGAATATATTTAAAAACTTTAGATCTACTATCACCTGATAAAATCAGTTTCTTAGGTATTTCATTGATTTGAAATTTATATAATAGATTTTTAGGTTTTGTTAACTGCACTCCACCCCAAGACTAAACCGGAAAGCAACCCTCATATCATCCTCAAACACTTGAATTTAAGCATTTAGCATAGTGTCGGGACCCATGCGGGTATATTTAAGACTTTATGTAGTGTTTATTTCAGAATTATGAGATTAATTTTATATTTTCATTTAATTCTAACTTAGCTTGCACAACCTTTTCAAACATTAAAATTTGCATTTGAAATCTCTATGTCCAAGCACATGCATGTATTTATAGCTTAGATAATTTCACCTAATTAGTGATTTCGTTAATTTTGAAAATCATAATTTAGAATGAAGTTCCTTAATTTTTGTATTAAAAGTTCTTCCTTCTCAAAGATTTAGTTTAATGTCGCTTTTGTGCACAAAGATTTACAGATCCGGTGATATTTGAATTGAATATAAAGCTATCTTGCAAGTATAATTCATTCATTGAAAGCTTTAACAAGCTTTGAAGCACTTGGACAAGGCATATAGTTACTTCAAAATATATATAAACACTCATTCTCTTGTTCAAGCTCTTACATATATTTCAAGATATCTAAATCAAGTGTGATGATTGTCTTAGCAGATGAATATTTGTTTCTTTTAAAATGCTATGTGAATTTTAAAATATCTAGTTTGAAGTAAGAATATTTGCCTTGAAATATACATCACATCGTATATTTAAACTTTTCTTATATATATTGATGCAACTAGTCGGATGTGAACATATCTCATAATATATGAAAGTGTCACATCATTACATTTAAAAGCTTCAAGCTGACATGAGTGAAAAACTACAAATCGCTTTAAAACACGCAATCACGTTTCTTTGAAGTTCATTGCATGCTTATTGTTGAACTTTCAACTTCATTATCATATTCCTTTAAACTTCTCTTTTTTTTTTATCTATTTTCAATTCATGCATCGTAATGATGAACTCTATTTAAATTATCTTTAAAGAGGCATGTTTATACATATCAGTGATTCTTATTCTTAATAAGCTATTGAATTGAGCATAATCTCATTTGAAATCTGATATGGATTCCATCATCATTTGAAAGCTAACACTTTACGACTCAATGTATTTTACTTAACTACTTCTATTGCTCAAACACATGTTATAACACTGTTTAAACATTCATTAAAAAGGTTATGAAACATGTTCATTAATAAGTTGTATGATTGTGATTTTTAAGCAAACTATCAAACTCCCTATAAGCCCTCGCATTTCTTTTATGCATTTGTAACTTCACATTTATTATGCTTAAAATTTTGATTTAAGTCTTTTATTTAATTCCAATTAGACTCTTTGATTATCTCTTTTTTTATATTTTTATTTTCTAAGTTTAGAAATTGACGAACTGACTCCTCATGTCATCCCTCATGTGTCAGAGTGTTTTATTTTCTTGACGCTTTAATGAATAGTAAGTAGGTCATGACACAATTATTATCTTCACAGACCACGCTCTAATGGGCATTAGCGATCTAAACCGCAGAAGAAATACAATGATGCAGATTCATTTCATTTTTTTTCTAAGTCTAGAATTTAATCAAAATTTCGGCAACATTTTGATTAGGGATGTGAACATATTCCATCATATATTGAAACTGTCACATCATTACATTTAAAAGCTTGCACAAGCTTGACACGAGTGAATGAAACTACAAATTGCTTTGAAACATGTGCAATCACGTTTCTTTGAAGTTCATTGCATGCTTATTGTTAAACTTTCAACTTCATTATCATATTTCTTTAAACTTCTCTTTTTTTTTTATCTATTTTCAATTCATGCATCGTGATGATGAACTCTATTTAAGTTATCTTTAAAGAGGCATGTTTATACATATCAGTGATTCTTATTCTTAATAAGCTATTGAATTGAGCATAATCTCATTTGAAATCTGATATGGATTCAATCATCATTTGAAAGCTAACACTTTATGACTCAGTGTATTTTACTTAACTACATCTATTGCTCAAACACATGTTATAACACTGTTTAGACATTTACTAAAAAGGTTATGAAATATGTTCATTGATAAGTTGTATGATTGTGATTTTTTTTAAGCAAACTATCAAACTCCCTATAAGCGCTTGCATTTTTTTCATGCATTTGTAACTTCACATTTGTTATGCTCAAAATTTTGATTTAAGTCTTTTATTTAATTCCAATTAGACTCTTTGATTGTCTCTTTTTTTACATTTTTATTTTCTAAGTTTAGAAATTCGACGAAACTTTGATGGCCTCCCGACGTCATCCCTCATGTGGGTCGACGGAGTGTTTTAGCTTTCTGCATAATGAAGCGAATAGTTCTCATGACACCAGTTTTTTCTTCACACCACTACCTAATGGGCATTAGCGGATTTGAAACCCGCAGAAGAAATACAATGACGTATTCATTTCATTTTTTTCTAAGTGAATTTAATCAAAATTTGAACATTTTGACATGTGAACATATATCTCATAATATATTGAAGTCACATCATTACATTTAAAAGCTGCACAAACTGACGCTGGTGAATGAAACTACAAATTGCTTTGAAACATGCAATCACGCTTTTGAAGTTCATTGCATGCTTATTGTTGAACTTTCAACTTCATTATCATATTTCTTTAAACTTCTTTTTTTTTTTATCTGTTTTCAATTCATGCATCGTGATGATGAACTCTATTTAAGTTATCTTTCAAGAGGCATGTTTATACATATCAGTGATTCTTATTCTTAATAAGCTATTGAATTGAACATAATCTCATTTGAATGAATTTCATCATCATTTGAAAGCTAACACTTTACATTCTGTATTTTACTTAACTACTTCTATTGCTCAAACACATATTATAACATTGTTTAAATATTTATTAAAAAGGTTATGAAACATGTTCATTGATAAGTTGTATGATTGTGATTTTTTTTAAGCAAACTATCAAACTCCTATAAGCCCAGATTTCTTTCTTATGCATTTGTAACTTCACATTTGTTATGCTCAAAATTTTGATTTAAGTCTTTTATTTAATTCCAATTAGACTCTTTGATCTCTTTTTTTACATTTTATTTTCTAAGTTTAGAAATTGAAAACTGACCCTCCCGACGCCATCCCTCATATGACGAGTGTTTTTACGCTCTACGAAGATAATGAAGTAGCTATGGCAATTAATTGTTTTCACATTCCACTACGCCTAATGATTAGCTCAAACCTGTGAAAGAAATATATTGCATGTGTATTCATTTCAGTTTTTTTTCTAAGTCCAGAATTTAATCAAAATTTCGGCAACATTTTGACTAGGGATGTGAACATATCTCATAATATATTGAAACTGTCACATCATTACATTTAAAAGCTTGCACAAGCTTGACACGAGTGAATGAAACTACAAATTGCTTTGAAACATATGCAATCACGCTTTCAAAGTTCATCAGATGCTTATTGTTGAACTTTCAACTTCATTATCATATTTCTTTAAACTTCGCTTTTTTTTTATCTATTTTCAATTCATGTATCGTGATGATGAACTCTATTTAAGTTATCTTTAAAGAGGCATGTTTATACATATCGTGATTCTTATTCTTTATTGAATTGAGCATAATCTCATTTGAAATCTGATATTGATTCCATCATCATTTGAAAGCTAACACTTTACGACTCAGTGTATTTTGCTTAACTACTTCTATTGCTTAAACATATGTTATAACACTGTTTAAACATTCATTAAAAAGGTTATGAAACATGTTCATTGATAAGTTGTATGATTGTGGTTTTTTTTAAGCAAACTATCAAACTCCTTATAAGCCCTCGCATTTCTTTTATGCATTTGTAACTTCACATTTGTTATGCTCAAAATTTTGATTTAAGTTTTTTATTTAATTCCAATTAGACTCTTTGATTGTCTCTTTTTTTACATTTTTATTTTCTAACTTTAAATTGACGAACTTGACGCTCCTCGACGCCATCCCCTCAGTAGGGTCGCGGAGTCTTTTACTTTCTCGACGCCTAATGAAGTAGAGTGTCTTCATGACACCAGCCTTCATTCCACTCACGCCTCTAATTAAGTCTTGAAACCTGCAGAAAGAAATATAATGTATGTGTATTCATTTCATTTTTTTTTCAAAGTCTAGAATTTAATTAAAATTTCGACAACATTTTGACTAAGGATGTGAACATATCTCATAATATATTGAAACTGTCACATCATTATATTTAAAAGCTTGCACAAGCTTGACATGAGTGAATGAAACTACAAATTGCTTTGAAACATGTGCAATCACGCTTCTTTGAAGTTCATTGCATGCTTATTGTTGAACTTTCAACTTCATTATTATATTTCTTTAAACTTTTTTTTTTTATCTATTTTCAATTCATGCATCGTGATGATGAACTCTATTTAAGTTATCTTTAAAGAGGCATGTTTATACATATCAGTGATTCTTATTCTTAATAAGTTATTGAATTGAGCATAATCTCATTTGAAATCGAGGATTCCATCATCATTTGAAAGCTAACACTTTACAATTCGCATTTTACTTAACTACTTTATTGCTCAAACACATGTTATAACACTGTTTAAACATTCATTAAAAATGTTATGAAACATGCTCATTGATAAGTTGTATGATTGTGATTTTTTTTAAGCAAACTATCAAACTCCCTATAAGCCCTTGCATTTCTTTTATGTATTTGTAACTTTACATTTGTTATGCTTAAAATTTTGATTGTGATTTTTTTTAAGCAAACTATCAAACTCCCTATAAGAAGAACCTGTTTTATGATGGTATTCTTCTCCGCTACAAGAAAAAAATTAAATGAATGCAGGAGGGTGATGCCGAAAACCGAAGAAGAACTCTCATGATTTGTCTTCTCCTGCACAGAAAACTGAAATGTAATGAAGGAGGCGATGTTAAAGAAGAACTCACGACGATGTTCTTCTCCGGTTTAAAATTAGAAATGTAATGAAGGAGACGACAAAACCGAAAAGAATAACCCTACTCGGATGGTGTTCTTCTCCGGTGCTGAAACCAAAGAAATGAATGCAAGGAGGCGACGGATCGAAAGAAGAACCCACTTCATGACGGTGTTTTTCTCTGGTTGCCGTGAAGCAGATCGAGAAAGGAAGGTTTGGCTAGGAGGTTCGGCTAAGAGCAAATTCGATGGAGTGGAATTCAACAAGGGGAATTCAGGGAATTTACACAAAATGAAGCGCATGAAGGAAGGGAGGAAAGGCAATCTACAGCAGGTTATACTGTTCCAAATGAGTTGGGGATCTTCCTTAACACTATGAAAAGAATACTCGATGTTCCCCACAGCAAGGTAGAAGAAGTCCTAAAGTCTTCTGCCTTATTTTTCACACTTGCAAATGAAAATGAAAACTTTGGAGAGAGGACTAAGAGAATCACTATCATGTTAAGGACAAATTACAAGAACTATAAGCAAGCTATCATAAAGATGCTTACTAATAATATTGAAGCGAACAGAAGTAAAAGGCTGAAGAAGAATTCTTGAAGAAACCAAGGAGATGAAGGGAGAGGGAAAGAGAGGTAGAAGAAGAGGCTTCGCTTACCATTTCCTTGAAGATTGAAGGGATGAATGCTTGCAGTTTGCTTTTGCCGTTGAGGGAGACGCAAGAGAACAAGGGAAAAAATGGGAGAGAAAGGCCAGTCTCGTTCGGTTTCAAGGGAGGAAGAAGGAAACTGTGCGGTTTTGGAGCGTACCTTTGAGACCAAACGGGAGAGGGGGGGAATGGTTGAGGAGATCGAATCGGTTGCTTGCTTGGAGAAGGAGGGAAGCTGCGAGCTCTCGTGCGGTTGCGTGAAGAGGAGAAGGAGTCGCTCGGTCTCGTGCGTGGATTAGGTCGGGCCGAATGAAGGAGGTCGTGCGTCACGCGTGAATAGGAGAACCGGGTCAGGTTTATTAGGGCTAGGATTAGGTTTTAGATATATTAATTTGATTTTTAAATTAATTAATTCAACTTTAAATTAAATTTTACACCAACACGATTAAATAATATATATATATATATCAATCTAAGGTTATTCCGATATTCAACGAATTCAGACCGCTTCCAACGGAGGCGCCGTTCGTCAAATCAGTCAATTCAAATCAACGTGACGCCGCTTTCAATCGCTCGATTTTCGCGTAGACTTGTCCGAATTAAGTGTGAATAATCTTATTTAATATATTTCAACATGTCGAAGCTAACAACACAATCAATTTTGCGAACGGGCCGTGGCCGCTAACCTCGATATGCGCGTCGTTGGCGACTCGATCAATTGGATCTGATTGATTTTGCAATATTTATATTTTGACCAATTCGACGCTCGAACATCACGACGACGTCCGCTCATCGACGCGGAGGTCATTTGGCGATGTTCGCAGTACCGATTTGCATCCGCCACTTCGATCATTCGACATTTGCACAAACTTGTCAATGAAGAGCATAGCCTCATTTGGTAGTTTTCATCGTTAACGACATGATTTATCGGTCGAGCCGTCATCGCCGCATTTTCGACTGACATGCGGCCGCATTGATAGGATCGCTGATCGTTAGATTTTGCAATATATTTTGACCCACCAACGTTTAAATGCACGACAAAGTCCCTTCGCCGATCGGAGGTCGTTCGACCATTTTCGACGCCCAGTGCATTTTGAGCTTCATTTATGCATCACCTCAAATCCGTCGAATTAGCGCATGACAACTTATGACACATATGTGGAGGTCAACAAATGCCCATCAACAAATGTGATTCGCGCTTGGAGCGAGTCACATTTGTTGAAAATTGGTTGACCCTTTGGGCTGACTACAGAACTTGGATCATTTCAGCTTCGATTGCAATAGCTTACAGAGCTTTGATAGGATTTATCATTAGTATGCTGCCCTATTCAGGATATGCTAAATGACAAGCTTAACCGATTTGTCAAAATTGACTTGTCGGATAGATAAGAGTTCTTATATCATCTACTTTCTACTTCAATAGCTTTGTTGAAGATCTCTTTCTTTTATTTTCCTGTAGATTTGAGTCTCCTCCAACCCTAGCTTCATGCTTGGTTGGGTTTGATGGAGGAATTGATTTATTTGTTTTGATGAAGGACTCCACTGGGGAATCGATTTATCCGTGCTTGGTCGAATTTGAAATTCCTTCTATCCTTTATGACTTGATGAAGGATTAACGATTTGTTCATATTGACTTGCAGAAGTGTATGACGTCTTTAACTTAAGACTCGTTGAAGAGTGCATACAGACGACTTTCGACTTATATAGGTCAATGCCGAAGTTATCGCCAAGAATGCTTTAATAGATTGAATAAACACAAAATTCCTTTAGTTCAACTATCAGCTTTGTGTGAACTATGGAATTGCTTCTCCCTGTGCTTGGACTTGATGAGGAGATTGACTTTGACCATTGAGCTTGATCAGATCATTTGAAAATAGATTGAGATATCACCCTATAGGCAATATATAGATTGATTTGAGTCAACTCTGAATTAAGAGTTTCCTTAGATTGTCTTGGTCTATCGATCAAGTAGAAAGATCTTTTGGAACCTGGTTGCTTGTAATCACTAAGCTGAATATGGTTTTAGATTGAATAGTTATCATCATTAGACTGACGAGTGGGGGCTTTTTCACCACGGTCTTTTTCTTACGGCTTGTTGAGTGAGGAGAGCATCAACAACTTGATCACATTTGGATTTGTTGATTTTGACCCTTAGAATCTACTCGAGTCTTCGACTTAACCTGTAGTGGGTTGGTGGTTTTGTCATCAAACTGACGAACGGGGGCTCTTTCACTACGCCCTTTTGGGCTTGAGTGAGGAGAGCGAACTCGCCAGGTGACTTGTTGAGTTCGACCTTTAGAACCCATCCGTGTTCTAGACTTAAGGATGTAGAGGTTGATGTTTCTTCAACTTAGTTGATTGAAACTTTCGAAATTGGGAGTTCTTCTGACTTGATCTCCTTAATTTAACAAATCTGAGAGATAAACTTTTAATATTTAGGGTTGTCTTTTCATGTGTAGTAATAGATTCTTTTTGTTCCTGCAAGACTCTGCAATTTAACAATAATAATTAGGGATGTATTCACGGATTTTGACATAAAGTTCGATGTCAACCTGAATCAGAATATATTCGAGGATCTCGTCTTATAGCACGGCGTCAACTCAAATAAACTTGATATAAACTAAAAAAATGCCCCATGTCTTGTAGGGGGAATTCTGAAGTACATTTAGAAGAACTTTTAAGATGAAAAATACACAAATATATCAATATTTGGATTGATATGCTCTTAAGAGGGTTTTAACATGTAGTATTGATTTCATTAATATATAGAATCTTAAAATGACATCTATGTAACAGGGGAATTTTCACAAAAAAACCTTTTTTCATATGGAGTGACTTAAATAGATATACTAAAAAAAAATGTTCCCTATATTACAGAGGAATTTTTATTGTACCTCGAGAATGTATTTATCATGTATAATACTTTTTTAGGTATCAACCATTAATTGACAGCATTGGTCTTTCACCCTTTAGGTCGATGAGTTGGTATGCCACTTATTGGTATACTTTTTCAATGACAAAAGAGCATTCACAGTTAGGCTCAAATTTGTCACCAAATTTTCGATTGGGAATAATTGGTCTTCTCAGCACCAGGACCAATTCCCCTTTTTGGAATGTTTGAGGCCGCACCGTATTGTCAAAAGCCCTGGACATCTTTCCTCGATAGGTTTCGAGATTTTGATGAGCTTGCAATCTAACTTCATCAAGTGCGTCGAGTTCCTCCATTCTCAAATGAGCATTTTGATCTTCGGTTAGAATGTATTGGATGACTATTCGAAGTGAAGGCAACTCAACTTCGAGCGAAAGAACTGCTTCAGTTTTAAATACCAATGAATAAGGAGTGACTTTAGTCGGCATTTTGTAGGTGGTTAGATACGCCCACAGTGCCTATATTAGCTTGGTATGTCATTCTCTTTTATTTTTAGTGAGAATCTTCTTGAATAGTTTGAACAATGTCTTGTTGAAGCTTCTACCAAACCATTTGCTCTTGGATTGTATATTGAAGAGTATCGCCAATCAATTTTGCATTGATCGACGAATTTATAAATCTTTGTATTTTTGAAAGTTATGCCATTATCAGAAATTATTCGGCACGACACTCCAAATTTATAGACCACATTATGCATGAAAAAGTTGATCACTTGGTCAACAATAACTTCTTTAAATAGGATAGCTTTAGCCCACTTAGAGAAATAATCAGTCGCTGCTAGGATGTAGCGGTGTCCAGCTGACGACGAAGAATCAATTAGCCTAATTACATCTATACCCCAACATTCAAATGGCCAAGATGCTATCGTTGGGTGTAGTGGATTTGGAGGTTGATGTATTATATTCTCATGTACTTGACATTCATGGCACCTCTTAGCACGATTAATACAGTCTCTCACCATAGATGACCAATAATAACCCATTCTTTTGATCTTTACTGTCATCTTGGGACTTGACTGATGTGCACCACAAAGTCCTTTATGAACTTCAACCATCACTTTGGTACCTTCATCTGTATTTAGGAATCATAGCCACATTTGTTTAAAGGATCCACGATATAGAGTGTTGTTAACGAAAGCATAGCGCAACATCCTCTTCTCAATTTGAGAAGCTCATGATTTATTTTTTGGTAATTTGCCTTCTTTAAAGTAGTTGATGAAGGGTTACCTCAATCATCTCTACAACAAAGGCTTCATTTCGCTCGAGATAATGTCATTCTCGCTCTTCGATATAACTTCTTGTTAATTTTGAGAGTGAGGAGCAACCGAGCCGCATCTGTTGGGTCGATTTGATAACCCTCACCAGGGATTGATACTTTGTGGCTCTGGAACTTGTCGAGTAAATATGTCAATCATGACATAATCACCATTCATACTTGTCATGTTCTTAGCTAATTTTACTAAGCAATCAGCTTTATTATTTTTGGATCAAAACAAATAAACCAATTCTCTAACGGAGTCGTCATAAATCTGTGGGCTCCAAAAATTCTCCATCAATCTCTCGACAATTGAATGAAGAGAGTGTGATTGAAGTCTTGTAATTTTGTAAGATGAAATAAGTAGATAAGACACTACCTGAGATTTCATCCTCATTTGGTGAGGATTTTAGATTTGGTTCCGGTTTTCTATGACGCAAGCTTATAGTTAATTACCCTCCCAATAAGAGAGAACTTTTGATTAAGGCTGTTAGGTCACTTAATGTAGCGATAAGAAAGATATGGACTTTAGGATTAATGAAATTCATCATTTCGCTAAACTTGATGGTTGGGGAATGATAACGCACCACCCAGATCTATGCCGCATCCCGTCGTATCCCTAATCAACTTAGTATGAGAATGACCCAACCTAACCAAAAGATCCTTATCGAACACATGTTACGCCGCCCAAGAAATCCTCAGAGTTTGGTTTTCTAAGACATGTTTAAGATATCTTATGAGAGGCCGCTTCTATCAAGATACCCCATGATTCACAACTCAAAGATTGGTGAGCATACTACAATCCGATCAATATAATGACGACTACCAAATCACTGATATAACTGCCTTAACTTCATCTGAAATGCTCACCCAGCAGAAACATCACCACGGCAAGAGATTGATTAGAACAGTTAGAACACTTGATTTGACATCGGTCCGTGAAGGAGTTTATTTGTCACCCCAACAAACAAGCTTGTGGATGAAGTTGAGTTTAAGCTTTAATGATTGAATTTCATTTGGGCTATTTTTTAGAGATTGATATTTAATTTGAGTTAATTTGATTAATTTGAATATGTTTAAGAGCTTTAGATCACTTTAACTACTAACAGGATTAGATCTATCATTGCCAGAAATTAATTTTTCAGATATTTCATTGATTTGAAATTTATATAATAGATTTTTAGATTTTGTTAACCCGAACCCAGTCCAAAGACTAAACCGGGGAGGAACCCGCGCATCATCCTCAGACACATGAATTTAAACATTCAGCGTAGTGTTGGGGCCCATGAGGGTGTATTTAAGACTTTATGTAGTGTTTATTTTTGAATTGTGAATTTGATTTCAGATTTTCATTTAGTTCCAACTTAGCTCGAGCAATATTTTTAGACATTAATATTTGCAATTGAAATCTCTATGTTCGAGCACATGTAGATATTTATAGCTTAGATAATTTCATCTAATTAGTGATTTGGTTGATTTTGAAAATCATAATTTAGAATGAGGTTTCTTAATTTTTGTATTGAAGGAAAGCTCCTTCATTCGTGCAACATTTAATTTATTGTCGCCTTCTGTCTGCTTGTACAAAAAATTACAGATCCGGTGGCATTTGAATTGAATATAAAGATATCTTGCAAGTATCCAATTCATTCATTGAAAGATTTAACAAGCTTTGAAGCACTTGGACAAGGCATATAGTTACTTCAAAACATATGTAAGCGTTCATTCTCTTGTTCAATCTCTTACATGTATTTCAAGATATTTAAATCAAGAAAGTGATTGCCTTAGCATATGCACAAATATTTATTTTTTTTAAAATGCTATGTGAATTTTAAAATATCTAGTTTGAAGCAAGAATATTTGCCTTGAAATATACGTCACATCGTATATTTAAGCTTTTCTTATATATATATTGATGAAACTAGTCGGATGTGAATATATTTCATAATGTATGAAAGTGTCACATCGTTACATTTAAAAGCTTGCACAAGTTTGACACGAGTGAATGAAACTATAAATTGCTTCGAAACATGTGCAATCACGTTTCTTTGAAATTCATTGCATGCTTGTTGTTGAACTTTCAACTTCATTATTAGATTTCTTTAAACTTCTCTTTGTTTATCTGTTTTCAATTCATGCATCGTGATGATGAACTATATTTAAGTTATCTTTAAAGAATCATGTTTATACATATCAGTAATTCTTGTTTTTAATGAGCTATTGAATTGAACCTAATCTCATTTGAAATATGATATGGATTCCATCATCATTTGAAAGCTAACACTTTACGTCTCAGTGTATTTCACTTAACTATTTCTATTGCTCAAACACATGTTATACCAACGTTTAACATTCATTAGAAAGGTTATGAAACATGTTGATTGATAAGTTATATGATTGTATTTTTTAAGCAAACTATAAGACTCCCTATAAGCCCTTGCATTTCTTTTATGCATTTGTAACTTCACATTTATTATGCTCAAAATTTTTGATTTAAGTCTTTTATTTAATTCCATTTAGACTCTTTGATTGTCTCTTTTTTTTCAGTTTTATTTTCTAAGTCTAGAAATTCCTCCCTCAAGGCCATCCCCAAAGCAGGTCGATCTAGTTTTAGCTTTCTCAGACGCTCTAATGAGAAATGGTGTCTCAGAACATCACAAATCACACCACTACGCCTCTAATCGATTAGTGGTCTTGAAACCGCATATATAATGCATGTGTATTCATTTTATTTTTTTTTCTAAGTCTATAATTTATTCAAAATTTCAACACCATTTTTGATAGGGGAGTGACATCTAACGGATGTTGGTTTACTCAAGACGCCTCACGAAGGTAATGAAGTATCTTCATGACACGCGATTTTTTATCTCGTCACTCATGAGCACAACGAGTCTTTCTAACTATATATATATATATATATATATATATATATATATATATATATATATATATATATATATATATATATATATATCCACATTCACACATCGATCCCAATATATTCGACTTGTTCTTTCTCGGCAAGGCCGAATGATCGGCAAACGGATTGATATGAAACCAAGAGAAGACCCCGCTTTATGCGTTTCTTCTACAAGTAAGAAAAGGAAGGGATGCAGAGGCGACGCCGACCGAAAGAAGAACCCACCTCATGACGGTGTTCTTCTCTAGTTGTGGCGAAGCGAAAATTAGAAATTGCAAGGAGGGCGATGCCGAAAACCGAAAGAAAAACCCGCCTCATGATGGTGTTATTCTACGATCATGCGAAAAGAAAATGTAATGCAGGAGACGACGCCGAAACCGAAAAGAACCGCCACACGACGGCGTTCTTCTCCAATCCGCGAAAATTGAAAATGTAATGAAAGTGGGACGCCGGAATCGAAAAGAAGAACCCACCTACGACGATTCTTCTCCGGCGCGGCGGATCTGGAAAAGAAGGTTTGGCTAGGAGGTTCGACCAAGAGCGAGTTTGGTGGAGTGAAATTCAGCAAGGGGAATTTACACAAACTGGAGCGCATGAAGGGAGGAAAGGCAATCTACAACAGGTTATACTGTTCCAAATGTTACTTGCGTGGAGGAGGGAAGCAGTGAGCTCTCGTGTAGTTGCGTGAAGAGCAAAAGGGGAGTTGCTCGCTCTCATGCGATTGCGTGAAGAGGAGAAGGGGAGTCGCTCGCTCTGGTGCGTGGATTAGGTCAGACCGAACGAAGGAGGTCACGCGTCGCACGTGAACAGGAGAACCGGGTCGGGTTTATGAGGACTAGGATTAGGTTTTATATCTTTTAATTTGATTTTTAAATTAATTAATCAACTTTCAATTGAGTTTTATACGATTGATTAGATAATCGATATATATATATATATATATATATATATATATATATATATATCAATTTAATATTAGATATTCAAGCTTATGCAGTCTGTTTTATGGCGCTTTTGGTTGGTGCGTCAATTAGTCAATTTTACTCAAAATGTGCGCGCTTTTCTCGATTTTTTGCGGCGGCTTAAAATTAAGTCGCAACTTATTATTTGATAGGTTTTCTTTGTTTGGTATGAATCAATTTACGAAGGTCGTTTGGTTAAATGTCGGCGCTTCGACCTCGATATACGTCTGGCGTTGATGAGATTCTTTGGATCAATTGATCGTTAGATTTTGTAATATTTATATTGCGACCAATTTCAAGCGTTCGCAGCGATGGCAAGTCGTTCGTCGTCGGAGTCATTTGGGCGATTTTGTGATATTGGTGCCGCCATGATTTGCGCCATCGGCTTCGATCATTCGACGTTTTTAGTCCAAATTGAGCGTAGATAGTCTCATTTGGTAGTTTTCGATGTTTCAAAATTAATGATGTGATCCATTTCTGAGCGAAGGTCGTTGAACATTATCCACGACTTCCCGACTCGATAGCGTCGACCGCTGATATTTGGATCGGCGGTTGATCGTTAGATTTTGCAATATTTATATTTTGACTAATTTTGATGTTCTGAATGCAACGACAAAGTTCATTCATCAATCAGAGGTCATTTCGACTATTTTCAGTGGCGTCTAGTGCATTTTGAGCCCTAATTTGTGTACTGTCACCTCCGAAGTATGTCAAATTAGACTTATGGACTCGACTCGACTTATGACACATATGTGAAGGTCAACAAATGTATAGCATATAGTAGCAGCATGTGGAGCTTAAAATTTGGGCTTTAGACTATTATTTAACTTAAAGCATATGATTGGTGGAATGATGACGTGCCTAATCTAGATCCATAGTCATCCTGTAGTCCTTGGTCTACATAGTCGAGGAGGAGGTAGTTGACACATCTTGTCGGTCGTAGGTTCGTCATCCAAGTAATCCTTGTAGACCTCAAGTGATGTTTGTCTAAGAAGACAAGCTCAGTCCATAAACAAAAGGGCTTTATTATCATCAAATATATCATATGATTCATAACTCGAAGCCATTGGGAACATATCTGATCGTGGTAAGTAATATAATGGTGTCATTTGTGCCATCCGATCGGAAGACTCGTCGTGTCGCATATGGGTGGCCTCTTGCCAAATCATGAGACATGACACATACCACATCCTTACTGGCATGAGATTATTTGAGTTTGAACATAGTAATTTATTTGACTTGACATTAGCTCTTTTGTGAGCTAGAATTTTCTTAATTTGTCACATTCAACAAACTATTGCGAAAGATGGATTGAGATAGATCTTATTTAAAGTTTTTAAAGATTAAATTTCATTTAAGCATTTAACACTTAGTAATTTATCTAATTTTTATATTTGTATTGACACTTGATTTTGATTAATTCAATTTGAGATTACAAGCACATTTTGATGGTAAGTATTCCCCTGAAATCTCCATTCAACGGTCATCGTAATTAGATTGATTGATTATTTAATTTATTATTTATCGTTATATTAGTTTAATAATGAGGATCGGATCTACTATATATGACAAAATTGACTTAGATATTTCAATAAGTTGAAATTAAATAATTAGTTTTTTTAGGTTTTGTTAACCTGGACCTGGTCCTAAGACCAAACCGAGAAGCAACCCGCACAACATCATCAAATTCTAAATTTAAGCATTTAGTGTAGTGCCAGGGCCCATGCGGGTGTTTAATAATTCAGATAATTTTATGTTTAAATTATTAGATTAATTTTGTATTTTCATTTGATTCCATCTTAGCTTGCGCAGCTTTTTCAGACACTAAAATTTGAACTTTAAATCTCCATGTCCTAGCACATGCAAGTATTTATAACTTAGATAATTTCACCCAATTAATGAAATTATTAATTTTAAAAATTATAATTAGAATAAAATTGCTTAATTTTTGGATTGAAAGAAGCTTCATAATTCATGAAGAATTTAATTTAGCATCGCCTTCTGTCTGCTTGTACGAAGAATCACATATTCGGGGGCGTATGGTGGACCAAAATTAGATTTATATTTTTCCTCAAAATATTAACTCTTTGCTTGCATTAAACTTATTTGTTGAATCTCTAAACCTGGATAGTTGATACATGCTCATTAATAAACAATCAAAATTTTAAGAGATTCACTTAAGCTGCTTCGCCTATTTTAACTTGTTCGATACAAGTCAAAGCATAACTCATTCGTTCATTGAAAAACCCTTCTTATGTTGGCTAACAAGCTATTTGGGTTTACGAAAAATCTTTGTTTGTACTTCTTAATTAAAATGTGCTATGAATCATTTTAAAGCTCTCTTTTGTGATTTTTACCCATTAGATGTACTATATATCCATTTTACCGTTAAGTGAATTAGGTACAGTGTAAGTTCTCAATGTAAGTCCTCTTATGAATTTCATCTATATCCTATTAGTTTTGAACATAAATACTTAGATATATTAGAAATCTCATTGTGTTTCAAATCAAGTTTAAATACAAGATTCAAATGATTCTTTTAAAGACATTTACGTTAATGATGAGTTCTTGAATTTGTGCTTATAAGAAAGCTACCAAATTTCTTACACTCTTTATTCTCAATTTGGAATTGGACATTTAGATTTACCACCAATCATTGGTCATTTGACATTCAATTGGAATCCTTACTTTATTTAACATCAAATATGATTATTCAAGTGTCCAATTAATATTGTTCATATCGATTACTCGTTCATGACCTTAACACTTTGAATATTCAAAGAGAAGCTTCATTCACATAAAAAGACTTCAAATTCAATATGAATTTATCTTTAACTCCACATCAAGTTTCATATTTATTTAATAACTAGGCTTCAAATTTATCATGTGTCTCTTGTGAGTTTAGTATTAGCCTCTCTAAGTTTCAATTAAAGCTTATTTAATTTTGAGAAAAACTAACTTTACCACTTTATCATGGAATTAAGTTTCAACAAAAATGGGTCCCATATTGATTCTTTCCATTTTATAAATAAGGCTTAGAGAGGGCCTTACTTTTCATGTCATTTGCTTGAAAATATTTTGTAGTCTTTAGGGATTTTGAAGCAAAGAAAGACATTTGTTTGCATTTAAAGTAAGTGTTTTACTCTTTAAATTTTTTTTTTCTTTAAGTGTTCTACTTCTGTTTCTCTTTGATTTAATATTCATTTTCATGTTTATTATGAATCTCTTTTTTTATATTTAATTAGAGTTTAAATAATTTTCAGTTAAATTTGTTTAAGTATGAAATTTTAGTCAAATTTCTGATATTTCGGTATCTTTGGCGTCATCCCGTAAGGGTTACAGTCGAATAATTTTGGCTCTTTGCTTGATGGTAGCGGTTGGTGTTAAAACTTGGTCGATTTTCATCTCATTTCGATGAGCGTATATCTTCAAACCTACAAAAAGAAACCAATACAATGCAATATATACACATTCAAGCCCCATTTTTTTAAGTCCAAAATTCAATCTAAATTTTGGTAGTATTTCGATAGTATTTCGGCATCGTCCACGCATAGGGGGCTACATTGGAACTGTTTTGGCTTACCCGGTATGCTTTATTGAGCACAGCGGATGGTGTATTGCAACACCACAGCCATTATGCCCTATTGAGCTTAATAGGATATTTGATCACCCAACAATTCTTGCAACCATAGGATTAGAGTGCAGAGGATTGTAATCACCATAAAGTCTATATAGCAAAGCCTGAAATTGCTGGGTCTGGTCCTCATATATCACAGAAGGTTTATGTTTGGGGACTGAAACAGAAGAAACTTGACCCGCTGGATAATTTGCATAATAATATGGCTTTTGAGGTAGGGGTGTGCGTTTGGTAGATTTGGATGGATCGGATGATAATTTTTTAAAACCGATTGAGTTTGGATTCCTAAAAATATTGAACCAAACCGACCAAATAAAATTGAAAACCAAACAAACCGAATAATAATTTGTTTCGATTATTTTGGTTTAGTTTTGGATAAACCGAAGTTGGCTACATTTAAAAATTGTTTGCATAATTTTTTATTATATAATTAACAAGTAATAAATAAAATAATATAAATATAATTAAAATACAATTAACTACTTCATGCGCTAAAAAAATATTTAAAATTAATTTTTACTTACCTGAACGATGTTTTGAACTTAGAAGTTAATGGAACCATTCTTATATTATGGAAAATATTTTAGAAAATTGGATAATGTTCTAAAAGACTACTAAGTATTGAAAATAAATAAAATAAGT
The DNA here is from genome assembly GCA_021442155.1 of Cymbidium sinense. Taxonomy (NCBI): domain Eukaryota; kingdom Viridiplantae; phylum Streptophyta; class Magnoliopsida; order Asparagales; family Orchidaceae; genus Cymbidium; species Cymbidium sinense. The sequence continues at coordinate 142,544,925 of CM038215.1, forward strand.
ATATAATAGACAAACCTATTATATATAAATTAATAATATCGTATTACATATAATTACTTTGATTTATTTGATTTCATCCAAAATTTTATTTAACAAACCGATCCAATAATCAAAAACCAAAGTTTTCATTAATTAAAACTAAAATCCAAATTATTAAGTTCAAAATCGAATCAAATTACTCAAAAACTTTAGTTCGATTTGATTTTTTTTGGTTAAAATCAAATAATGCACACTCCTATTTTGAGGACTTTGAGAAGGCAGCCACCAGCTCTGCGCAGGTAAATGGTGCTTCTGTTCATGCAGAGAGCTTCATCAGATTCTTCGATTTAACTGGTGGTTTCAATTTCAATAATAGCTGCTTTTCCTTTATCATGAAAGCCAGCAACAGTTACTTTATTCTTAACAGAACAACTTGAGGAAAAAGGCTTGTAGATTTCTATGTATTGCTGGCCATGCAATAATAGTTTAGGATCAAACTCCAAACCAGGAATATCATCCTGATGGTAAACGTACTTGAGCTCCTTCTCCACGACCGCATCTCCTGCACAAGCTCCAACGCCTAAAGCATATATCGCAACATCTCTTTCACTGTAGGAGAAAGCCCCCTCGGGGAATCTGTGGGAGATGACGAGTTGAGGATCGATGCGACCGACAGAGCTTGAACTCGCCATAGCTATCAATTATATTAAATCCCAAGCTACTGCTGCTGCAAGATGGAGACCGGAAGAAGACGAGAGCTCGGATCTCACAAGAATTGTAGGAGCGGGACTAGTTTGAAGGAATTGGGAGCCAAGCCGAAGAGGGAGCGGACGACTTTCGGTTATTGGGATCCGGAAGCGGCCGAGAGGGGACTTGCTTGCGGTGTCAAAGGGGGAAATCAAACGAGAGAGGGCTGAACGGGAGAGTCACGAGATTGAGGAATCAGAATGAATCAGGGCGGACGATCGGAAACTGTCGCTCCAGAAAATCGAATGGGAAGAATGCCAGCTGTGATTTTTTATCTTGGGAGGGAAAATCGGATCCCCATTTTCTTGAAATCTTTCAAAAAAGAAGAGCCTCTTTTGATTAATAGTCTTAATCGCTGATTAATGAATTTTCATGTAGAATTAGGCGATATTTTGAAAATTTTGAATGAAATATTGAATGTGATTGAGAAGTATTTATGGAAAATATTTAACTTGATCAATAATCTCTATTCATATGAAAATTATGATTTAATTATTAAAATTAAATCGAATTGTATTTAATTAAATTTGATGTTTGATTTTTGCAATATCACGTCAAAATTCTTGTGAATCTTGCCGAAATTAAACCCACATAATATGGTTATTATTTCTAGGTAAATTCGACGTTCCGGATCTAACGGCGTAATTCGTTTCGTGATCGGCCGTTTGATTAAAGTCGGCGTCAAATCGAGTCAATTTTGGTTCAAAAATGCGCACTCCGTTGCGAAATCCATGCGAACGCGTTCAAATTGGCCGAGCATCTCGTTTGATAGGTTTTGATATTTCGACGTTAACGGCGCGATCAATTTCACGAACGGATGTCGTTCGAGCATCGTCGCAGCCTCCCGACTCCGATATGCGCATAGGCAGATCAATGAATTTCTTTCTTGATCGGTCAACCGTCAAATTGTGCAATATGTATATTCTAATCAATTATGATATTCTGAACTCGATGACGAAGTCCGTTCATCGATCGGAGATCATTTCAACTAGTTTCGGCGATGTGATTCGATTTGCACGTCGTTGCATTCGAAGTCTGTCGAATTCGGCTTGTGAGCTCGACTTGACTGATGGAGCATACATGTAGGTCAACAGATATTTAGGCTCTATTGTTCAAATGATGGTGAAATAGATGGAGATGTTATTAGTAGAATTCAAGTTGGATGGTTGAAGCGGAGGAATGCATCTAGCCTATTGTGTGATAGAAAAGTACTGCTTAAACTTAGGAGAAAATTTTATAAGATGACAGTAAGACTTGCAATGATTTATGATGCAGAATGTTGGCCAATAAAAGAAAAGTATAAGACTAAGTTAAGTGTTGCAAAGATGACGATGCTCAGGTTGATGAGTGGCTTTACTCTTACAGATAAAATTTGAAATGAGTATGTCCGGGAAAAAGTTGGAGTAGCTCTAGTGGCAGATAAGATTAGAGAGAGTCGCCTTAGATGGTTTGGCCACATAAAGTGTCGGTCATCCGATGACCCGATTAGGAGAGTAGATACATTAGATTTGTCTTATGTTAAGAAAGGTAGAGGTAGATGTATAAAAAAGACTTTAATATACTTAACTTATATGAGAATTTGACACATAATAGGACACAATGGAGACGAAGGATTCATGTAGCCGACCCCACTTAGTGGGAGTAAAGGCTTGTTGTGGTAAGACTATTATTTTCCAATAAAAAAAAATCTAGCATTCTGCATGTATCCTTTCATATTTGAACGTATATCTATGCTATTCAAATCAGCTTACATCAAATATATTATTCATTTCCTCTATATTAGGTAGCAATCTTCTAAAATGTGGTGGAGCACAAAATAACGTAAACTTGTTCTAAAAATATATTAATTATTGCAGGGATAGAAGGACTGGAAAAAAAGAAGAAGCAATCACCTCCATTTGATCTCCCAAGTTAACAAGCAAAGCATGCGGAACAGTGGGGACTGCAAACCATTCCCCATCTTTAAGTACTTGCAGTCCATCCACATCTTTGTCAAGCAACAAAAGTGTAAGAGCTGAATCATCAGAATGAGGTCTCATACCAATCACTGCATCAGACCTATAACAACCTGGGTAGTAATTAAATCTTAGAAAAGCAGAACCATCTCTAATTTGATCAGTGTAGTAATTTTCTTCCAGTTCCAACAGCCTTGCAATCACCATCAGAACATTATTGACAATCTTCCTTGTTTTGATGGAAAATTCATGTAATAAACTCCTACAATGAGAAAGAATCAATGAAAATTTCTTTACTTCAAACTAAAAGAGAAAAACTCATCTTTTTCAAGAGTGACTAATTCATATTGGAGTTCATTTATACCAAACTCAAGTAAAAAACCCAAAAGGTCATATGAAAAGTAATGAAGGACTAATTTGGTAGTTTATGGGGGTTAAAAATATGTTTTAATTCTATTCTTATTTTGTGAGAGAAAATATTATCAATGCATTTGAGATGATTTGTAAGTTTAAAAGATTTTTTTTATTGGACTTAACAAATTTCATCATTTTTAAAATGTATTTTTTTTTAAAACTTCAAGAGCTCAAATAAAATTTAAATGCTTTCTAAAAACCACCTAATAAAGATTTATTTAGTTTTCACAATGGCCATACAGAAGTATGTTATTGTTTTTGTAGACAGAATGTGAAAAATCAAATGTTATTTGTATAAGGAAATAGTTTAATACCGAAATGAGCTTGGATTATCAGGCCAAAGTTGTAGATTTCTCCCACTTTCTGGTTCCACTACCAGAAATAGACGATCATTCCAGTCAAGGATTTGATCATTTTTTGCTACTAAATCATTTCCATATCCTTCGAACTTAAATTCCCCATCATCTGTGAGGTTCTTATACTTTAGTTTCTCCTCTTTTGGAAGATAAAAGAACTCTCTGGCCACACTCCGTACCTCATCAAGGTAAGTGGCAGACATCTCATTGCTTACAACCTGCAGAATACAAAACCAGCATTTTTTACATTTAAAATATATCCATTGAGTTTCATGGATATATTTTTCAGAAAGTAATATTCAAGATAAAACAAAATTTTCTCTTTGTCTAAAAATAGTTATAAAAATATACCAAGTAGGACTCTGGAGATATAAAAATATTGGGAATTCAATACAACAACAAGCTTGTATCTCACTATGTGGGTTGACTACATGAATCCTTCCTCTCCATTGTATCCTATTAAGTATTAAATTATCATTTAATTCTAATAAAATTAGATCATTTCTTATACTTCATAGCCAAGTTTTTTTGGGTCTACCTCTACCTTTCTTAACATAGGTCGAATCTAATACATCTACATTCTTACTTGGGCCATCGGATGGCCAACTTTTTATGTAACCAAACCATCTAAGGTGACTCTCTCTAATCTCATCTGTCATTCAAGCTACTCCAACCTTTTCACGTATATAATTGTTTCACATTCTATCTCTAAGTGTAAAACCACTCATCCACCTAAGACTCTCTCTACAACACTTTTTATGCTTTTTTTTTGTAATATTTTAGGCCATAACATATTGTAGGTCTCACCACCATCTTATAAAATTTTCCCTTAAGACAAAGTTGTACTTTTCTATTACACAATAGGCTTGATGCATTCCTCTACTTAAACCATCTAATTTGAATTCTATTAATAACATCCCCATCTATTTCACTGTCACTTTGAACAATAAACCCAAGATATCTAAAACGTTCACTCTTTTTAATGACTTGGTCACCCATTGTCACAACCTCACCAATGGATCTTCAACAACTAAAATTACACTCCAAGTATTCAGTTTTAGATATAGTTAAACAAAGGCCTTTAGACTCTAAAGTTGACCTTCATAATTCAAGTTTCTCTTAAACTCTAACTTCTAAAAAATACTTTTGATTTTCATCTTTCATGCACTTCACTGACTATATCTTTACTTCTCTTATTTCTTTATTTGGCTAACTTATATATACATCTTTCACCATCTAACTTATACATATATTTTCCTATTATATAAATCACAAAAAAGTATATTCTTTGCATCACATATTATTTTTTTAGAATCCCTACGGGTCACTATATCTTTTCCAATTCTCTGATCTTGTATATATAAATAAATTTTTATAACAAACATTCTTATTTTTTATAATTTATTGGACATTCTGACTCCAACACCAATTACTTTTATTAATAGGAGCTTTTTTTTTGTTCTCCAAAAATATTTTTTGCAATTTGCTTATTCTCACCTTATCACGACCTGGCCCGGAAGCTTGAAATACTAAGACGGGAATGAACTGTCGGACGGATAAGAAAAAAAAAATTTACTTAAACGCATCCAATAGAATATAAACTACACAATATTTTCCAATAATGGTTTCACTTAGTATTTGGCAGGTTTACAATTCAAGAATCTAACCACGCAGATGATAAACTATGTAATCATATGCTCCCCAGGGACAAGCTTATAAAAGGATGATCCAATCTAGATTAATTGAATCCGCTTATTACATGATCAACCAATAAGTTTCTAAATCAGACCAGATTTGACAAGATAGTTTCTTAATCAATTATACTCGAGGCTTAATCATATATAATTCACCGATAAGGGATTATTATGCATCGGCTAAGAAACGCAACCTGGAACAAGCCCCAGGTTTGGAGGGCTGACTTGAGCCGTTGGAGCTCCTCGTCCGCACCCGGCTCGAATAGGCGATGGAGGTCGATGATGGGAACGCCGGCAGCCGGCGGTGAAGAACCGATGGGACGATTTTCCTCTTTCTGGACGAACTGAGCTGGTAGCTCACCGCCGCTCTTAGCCAGCTCCTGGACCAGCTTCAGGTTGGCCGCCGTCTCTACCATTCTAATTCGGTTAGTGAAGGAGCACCTGATTTCCTTCTTCTCTACTGCAGTTTGTTGGTAGTCTTAAGTGAGTTACCACTACTACATCAAGTTCATCATCACACACACGATAGTGCTGAAAGCGAACTAGCCGTTGATGGAAAAAAAGCAAATGTATCTATTTAATGATTTAATTTAAATGTTATATATATATAGGCATGAAAATTATATAATATACATTTTTTTCTTGAATTTATTTATAAATTATCAAAAAAATTTTATCACATCAAAAATATTATTATATTAACTTATTTAAAATAAAACACATTCTTTTATGTATTCAATTTAATATGATTTAGACAATATAATGACATATAAATAAATATAAAAAAATAATAATTATAAATGTAAATACATAAATATTTTATATTGTGTATATATTATCCTAAAAAAAATCGATTGGCTAATTTTTGAGGTATTTAAAAACTAGTTCTTTCAAAAAAAAAAAAAGAAAAAAGAAATTGGATCCAGATGCCTAGAACCATAAAATGTGTGGTATAACCTGGATAGTGCCTTTCTAATGTGTCAAATCATGACACGAAACTTATCCTTCATCACAAAAAATAATAATAATAATATATATTATGATGATCGATGTAGCTTTCTTTTAAGACAAACCTTATCGTGTTTTACAGGTTACAGGCAGTGACCTGTTGTCACGTCACATCCAATGTTATCATCAGCTGCTCTAAATAAAGCAAATTTTTTTGAACGTGCGGACATAAAAAATTCTTAGCAGATATAATTGAGAATTATTTTATATTAATATTTATTTAAAAAAATGTATTATTTACATATCACTAAATTTTTATCTATTTATATATCTAAAATCTAAATTTTTCCATTACTTTAATAGTATCTTAGTGTCAAAATAATATTAAAATCTATACATTAAAAATATATTTTATTTTTAAATAAGTTAATATTAGAGGCATATTTGGTGTAATTTAAAATTAAAATATTATATAAAAATAAAAATTTTTAATGAATAATCTATTATGTAAATAAATAAAAATTCAATAATATTATGTAAAAGTAGTCTATTAAATAAAGGGCATAAAGGAATTAAACTATTTATTTTAAATCTTTAATTATATAAAGTCAATCTTTTCAATATTAAGGTCTACTTTAAACAACAATAATTGTATTAAAAATAATAATAAAATTATTACAAAAAAAGTTAGGATGAATACTAAATTTTTTTTTTTAAAAAAAAAAGTTAAATCTTAGTTTTCTAAGTGTCACCATATTTGATCAAATCAGCTAAAAAATCAATCTTTTCAATATTAAAATCTACTTGGAATAGCTGTAATTATATAAAATAATAATAATAAAATTATTACATAAAGAAATTATAATGAGTATTAAATTTTTATTTTTATTTTTTAAAAAATTAAATCTTAATTTTCTAACTATCATCATATTTGATGAAATCAAATTAAAAAAATATATAATTTTTTTATCATATATTTTTCAAAATAATATTTGAAAAAATTATGTGTTATTTGACTTTAAAATAATTATTACAAAAGTCTTCCTCAAATCAAATATTTTTAGAAAAAGAAAATAACTAAATTAAAAAAAAAATCTGCTTTCTGAAATTGTGTTAAGTCTGAAAGACTTTTTTTTATATATATATCTAATTTTGTATACTTTAATAAAGATAGTTTATATAAAATTTCTTTATATATATAGTAATGGAAATTGGTGAGAAATACAAGGAGCAACGTGGAAAATTAGTTATATCAAAACAGTTTTTTCAAAAATGATAAAATTATTTCAATCTTATGATCTGCACGGGGATTATATAATTATATGAAAAAATAATAATAGAATTGATAAAAAAAAAAGTTATTATATGAATAAATTATTACAGATATATAATTTTTTTTATTTTATAAAAATCAAATCATAATTTTTTAGCTGCCACTATGAGTAATCATATCAAATTAAAAAACATAACTTTTGTATCGTAAATACCTCAGCTTTTCATTCGATTGATTTGATTTATTCAGTTGTTATTTTGTTCAAACCAAATAAATCAAATCAAAATTATAAAAAATCGAATCGACCAAATTAGTACAAAAAGCCGTTTAAACCGATCCAAATAAACCGAATTATATTTCTATTTATTCGGTTCAATTTTTCATAAACCGAATAATTTGTATAAATTAAAAAAAACATAAAGATTTCAAATTTACAAACAAAAAAGAGAAAATTTTATTAACTAAACTAAACATATACATATTATAAAGAGATTTTCATATTGATGGAATTTAATATACACCAAATAAAAATAATAAACTACTAACAAAAAAAAGAGAAAAAAAAAAAAAGGCGGTCTTGTGGCCTATGAAACCCGGACCAGTTGAATCCTCTCCAAGATGATACCTATACTGTGGGGAAAGTAAGTGGGGACCCGACATGTGTGGGTGATGAATGTGGCGCTAGACTCTCATGAAATTAGTCACAAGGGTGTTGGGTGGATACCCATTGCAAAAAAAAAAAAAAAAAAAAAAAAGAGTACAACATGATTCATATTTATTGATAAATGACAAGTGACAACATTTAAGTAAATAAATTTGAGTAAACTGTAGAAATATCACTTATGTTGAGCGTATTCCAAGCATTTATCCTTGAAATCTTCAATTTCAAGCACTCCAAGTCTCCAAAGGCTTCAAATCTACAAGAATAAACAATATTATTGTGTGTTAGAAAACTAATTGCGATAGAATAAAACTTTACGTCTTAGCCTTGTTGAGAAATCCAGCACACACATAAATATTTGGAGAGTGAACAATAAACTCCTAGATTTTTATGTGAAAAAATCCCTGAAGAGGGGGAAAAATCACGGGGACTAGCCCAGTAAAGATCTTCCATTATGTATCTATTTTGGATTACAAAGTTTTCTCGATAACAAGATTACAGATTATGAGAAAACGACAATAAGAATCGAAATCAAATGCCTATCAGCAAGTTAGTATAACGATTAATGGTAGCAGTGGTGATGGTGAATCGCGGTGGTGGCCACAGCGGCAGTCAGCGGTAGTGATGACCGGAGATGGCCGGCAACGATGGTCGTCGGTAGTCGGCGGTGACCAACGGTGGTGGTCGATGACGATGATCGATGTAGTGGTGATGTCAGCGGCCGCAGCGGTCAGCAGTGATAACCGGCAGCGGTGGTTGACGACGATCGATGGTGGTGGCCGATGCGTGAGACCAACTGGTTGATGAGTGGCGCGGCAGTGGTTGGACAGCGGGCCGGTGGTGGTGGCGGCGGCGATTGGCGATGGATGGCTGCCGGTGGTCGGCACGTAGTGACACGATTATACTTGGAGGATTTTCAAGCCTCAGAGCTCTCTCTTTTCTTTACCTTCGTCTCCCCTCATGTGAAGAAGGAGGAGTTATTTATAGATAAGAGGAGTAACGTTTCTGTAAATACATACAAAATCCAAACCACTCCATCGGATGGCTCGAAATGATTCATTCGATCATCTCATGTATTTAAAGTATTTGAATGCTCAAATAAAGTCAGAATTAGGAGATCTTAGGCTTGTTAAATCTGGCTGGTCAAGACGCTCAATTTGACTATAAAAACTCCATATTTAGGAGCCGATTGGTATCACAAAATTTTCAATTATATTTAAGCTCTTGATCTGGGTTAGTCTTGACTCAGAATAAGATTGCTTTCGATATCTTCATGCTCTTGGTAGAATTTTCGTTATTATATCTTCTATTTTGGATAACATTACTTATTTCATCCAAAAATATATTAAATTTTTTTTAAATAAAATAACTTTACTTATTATTACAATTTGTAATTACATATATTATATATATTAACTTATTTATTAACTAATTAATTATCAATATATATATATATATTTTTATTTATATTTATATTTATATATATCGATATTTAGTCTTGAAAGATATGGGGTTTTTTTAAATTAAATATCATAATGAGGTGAGTATTTTTTTCTAATTAAATGCTATAATGAGGTGAGGATTTTTTTAAATTAAATGTCATAATGAGGAGAGAGTTTTTTTAATTAAATATCATAATGAGGAGATGTGAGTTTTTTTAATTTATTCTCTCTTTCCCCCTATAGTGGATCTATAAAAGCCCATCTATGGTCAAGTAAGGAGACACAACCCTCATATACTCTAATGTTCTTTTACGTTGGATGAGAAATTATTTAGCAGAAGTTCAAGGGCTAGGATTAAAAAAAAAATTTATTTTATTTTATCAGCGAAGTTCAAGGGCTAAGAAGAAGGTCATTCGCTTTACTTAACAAGACCCGTAGCTCATACGGCAAGGCTCCGGTTTTCCCTCGAGAGAGGTGTCAACTGTCCTCGTTGGACCGATCGAATTTGAAGGCGATCAATGCTCATAGTTCATACGGCGAGACTCCGGTTTTCCCTCGAGAGAGGCATTAACTGTCCTCGTCGGATCGACCGGGTTTGAAGGCAATCAAGGCTCATAGTTCATACGGCGAAGCTCGATTTTCCCTCGAAAGAGGAATCAACTATCCTCATCGGATTGACCGGGTATGGAGGCGATCAAGAACCGTAGTTTCATCGGTGAGGCTCCAATTTTCCCTCGAAAGAGGCGTCAATTGTCCTCGTCGGACCGATCAGGTGTGGAGGTGATCAAGGTCTGTAGTTCATATGGTGAGGCTCCGATTTTCTCTTGAGAGAGGCGTCAACTGTCCTCGTCGGACCGACCGGTTTGGATGCGATCAAGGCTCGTAGTTTATACGGTGAGGCTCCGGTTTTCCCTCGAAAGAGGCGTCAACTGTCCTCGTCAGACAGACCGGGTTTGGAGGCAATCAAGGTCTGTAGTTCATATTGCAAGGTTTCGATTTTCCCTCGAAATAGGCGTCAACTGTCCTCATCAGACTGATCGGATTTGGAGGTGATCAAAGCCCGTAGTTCATACGGCGAGGCTTCAATTTTTCTCGATAGAGGCATCAACTGTCCTCGTTAGACCGACCGAGTTTGGAGGCGATCAAGGTCCATAGTTCATACAACGAGGCTCCAGTTTTCCCTCGAAAGAGTCGTCAACTATCCTTGTCGAACCGACCGGGTTTAGAAGTGATCAAGGCCTGTAGTTCATATAGCGAGGCTCTGATTTTCCCTCGAGAGGCGTCAACTGTCCTCGTCGGACCGATCGGGTTCGGAGGCGATCAAGGCCCGTAGTTCATACGACGAGGCTCCAATTTTCCCTCAAAAGAGGCGTCAACTGTCATCGTGGGACCGATCGGGTTTGGAGGTGATCAAGGCTCGTGGTTCATACGGCGAGGTTCCAATTTCCTCTCGAGAGAGGCGTCAACTATCCTTGTTGGACCAACTGGGTTTGGAGGCGATCAAAGCCCGTGGTTCATACGGCGAGGCTCTGATTTTCTCTCGAGAGAGAGGCGTCAATTGTCCTCATCAGACCGACCGGGTTCGAAGATGATCAAGGCCCGTAGTTTATACGATGAAGCTCCAATTTTTTCTCGGAAGAGGCATTAACTGTCACCGTCAGACCGACTAGATTTGGAGGTGATCAAGATCCGTAGTTCATACGACGATGCTCTGATTTTTCCTCGAAAAAGGCGTCAACTGTCTTCATCGAACCTATCGAGTTTGGAGGTGATCAAGACCCGTAGTTCATAGAAAGTTGAGTGAAAGAGGGATTTGAAATGAGCCAATTTTACCCATGGGGTCGGGTTTGGCCTTGGGACCAATTGGGCTTACCCAAACCTATTGGGTTGGGTGCACCACTCTTCATTAGGTCCCCTTGAGCTATTAGGAAAGCATCAAGTGGATATGAAGAGGGTATGACCAAATTACCCATAGATTAGTCCAAAATTTGTTCTATGGCCTAGGGGTAGAATGGTCATTTTGTTGATTTTTCAATTGGATATGTTGGGTATGTGGAGAAACTAGGTTTGGCCAAGTTTCATGAGATTTAAATTCATTTGATAAAGTTTGGCTCATGTTGACCCATTTAGGTCAAAATGGGTCAATTTGGGTCAAGTTGACCAATTAGGCTAGGTTAGGCTCAAATGTTGGGTTGGTAAAGTTCAAGCATAGGTCATGAGTGAACTTAGATTAATAGTTTCAATCAATTTGGCCTATAGTGGAATTTGGCTATGTTAGGTTTCATTTTGGGCTAAGTGTTGACTTGGTCAATCCTTAGGTTTGACTTGGTTTGACCCAATTTGACTGATTGATCATGCCAGGATGATTGTTGATCATGATGAGGGGCACAGGTGAGTTTGGTTCAATCTAATTTAGTTAGGATTAAAATTTGGCTTATAAGGGTATTCTAGGTCACTTTAGGTCAAGTGAGCCTAAGTGGGTCAAATGACTTTGTCAAAGCTTGATTTGAAGTTGATTGAACTTGTTTATGGACTTATGATTGAAATATAAATCCATTTGCAAGTGGTTTGAAGTCAAATGAGTTTTGATTCATTTGACAATTTCATATTCAAAGGAAGAACATGAAATAATTTGAGGTTTGATTTTTGAATTGGATTTTAATTTGGTGATTGAAGTTTGTATTTATATTTGGATTCATGATTGTATGGTTGATTGAATCATAAAGAGAAATTAAGAGTTTGGCTTGATTTGAAGTTGATTAGGCTAAGTTCAAGATTTTGACTTGAAAGACTTAGGTTGGATTTTGAGTGGATTTGAGTTTGATTTTTGGAATTGGTTTTGATTGTTTGAATTTATATTTCATTTTATATTTTTGAATATAAATGAGAATATAAATGGATCATGATAAAATTTCAAGATTTGAATTGATTTGATCAAGATTTAGGCTAAGTACATTAAAGAAGGATTTAAATGACTTAGAAAATTTTGAAGTAGAGATTTGAATTTTTGATTTGTTTTGATTGATTTGAATTTATATTTCATTTATATATGTGAATATAAATGAGAATATAAATGAGATATGAGAAAATTCCATGAGTTTGAAATGATTTGATCATGATTTAAGATAAGTCCTTAAGAAGGAAATCTCAAAGGATTTAGGAAAATTTGGAATTTTTGAATTTGAATTTTGAGCTTAGTTTGATTGGTTTGAATTTATATTTCATTTATATATGTGAATATAAATAAGAATATAAATGAGTCATAAGAAAATCTCAAGAGTTTGAATGGGTTTGATCATGATTTTGGTTAAGTCCTTAAGAGGAAGATTAAGGACCTGGGAAGATTTGGACTTAGGAAATTCATTCATGGGTTTCAATCATGAATCTCAATCATGAATTTTGATCATGGATTTCAAGCACATGAAGTTGATTTGAGTTTGGAGATAATCAATTAAGATTGATTTGGAATTTGTTTAACTTGAAGGAAGAAGGATTGGTTCAAGCTAAGGGTAAGAAAATTTCCTAACACCCCTAAGGCATGACTTATTCTTATGGCTAACTCTTCTAAGTCTTCTAGGGCTAGGTTGAGTGTCCACCTAATCACTAGATGTATCTTAGGACTAAAGATCTCTTAAAGTTTAAGAGGAATCCTATGTCTAAGATGAAGGTGTTGAGAGCTCATTCTAAAAATGAAGTTAACAACTGTTAATCAAAAATCTCAGAAGGCAAAAGCTTCGAAAAGTACATGTGCCTAGACGGAGGACAATAAGCTCGTTGCGATCTTTTATGAGGAATAACCACCAAATCATTTAGAAAATGAAACTTCTTCCAGAAGATTATCAAAGTATTAATGTTGATAGTTGACATTACATCATCAGATCTCGTCGTCCCCTGATGCTTCCACAATCCACCATCTTGTATCTTTAGACATTAGGATATCTGTTGAAGGATGCTCACTCATGAAGATAATCTCTATTTTTCAAGTTTGGAAGCACCGGAGCACTGGATGCGCGCCACCAACTAGTTGGAAACCACGAGATGAAGGAGAGTGGTGACTATTATACAGTGTGAAGGCTACCACGAGAAAAAAAGTGGAAGCACACCGGAGCTTGAGGATGCGCAGCCTAACTGTCATGGAAACCAGATCGGGGAGAACCGGAGCAGGAGAGGTGACACCATTATACATGTTAGTGGAGGCTACCAAAGAGAAGAAGGCAAAAGTACATCAAGCTGGATCTAGCCTAACCAGTCATTGGAAACCCCAGATTGGGGAGAATCAAGACGATGGGGTCATCGATACAAGTTAGTGGGCTACTAAAGAAAAAAGAAGACACTGGAGCTGAGGACGACGCTAATTAAGTCAGGAAAATCCATATCGGAGAACTAGCCCAGAGAGATCGCATATACAAGTTAATGGAGGCTATCAAGAGAAAAAAAGTAAGCACATTGGAACTGAGGATTTCCTAATCGTTAGTTGGAAACCCCGAGATTAGGGAGAATTAGCCGAGGGAGGTCACACCGCTATTCAAAGAGAGGTACCAAAGAAGAAAAAGCACCAAGAGTCAATTGAGATGCACCGGCCAAGGTTGAAACCGAGATCGAGATGAAATAGAGAGGTTGGCACTATTATAAATGTCAGTGGATGTTGACAAAGAGAAGAAAGAAAGGTACGAGTTTTCCCTTATCCTTTTGGGGATATTTATATTAGAAAAAATGACTCTTTAAATTCTTAAAAAAAATAATAATAATGATAAAATGAAGAAAACTCATCATATTCCTCATTAAAAAAATTTAAAAAAAATTTCTCTTCATATACCTCATTTAAAAAAAACCTTTTCATCTTCTTAAAAAATAGAAGAAAAAGTTATTCATATTTTAAATAAAATTTTTTTTGACATTCCTCGTTAAAAAAAAATTTCAACTTCTGAAAAAATATATATATATATTTATAAATTTTTTTTTTATATTCTTTATAAAAAAAAACTTATGGTCTTTTTAGAAAATAAATTAAACAAAAATATATATTTTTTTCATTCACACACTCTCTCTCTCCACATCTCTGTCTTCTGCCTCTCACTTTCTCCACGTCTCTCTCTCTCTCTCTCACGATATATAAATAAAATAAAATAAAGAAATTGGGGGGCCCGTAGCCCCCTCTCTTTCAAAACTAAATGTTATCAAATAAATAAATAAATATTAATTATTAATTAGTTAATAAATAAATTAATACATATAACATATGTAATTATAAATCATAATAATAAGTAAAGTTATTTTATTTAAAAAAATTGAATATTATAAATTAAACATGAATCTTAATTTAAAACATACATACAGTCAAATTAAATAACTCAGTGAGATGAGTCAACAATATCAGAAACAAGTCAAATCAAGTCCAAATGAGCTCAAATCAAGCTTAAATGTTACAGTGAAATTTTAAAATATTGATTGAATGATCAAATAACTTCCAAATTTGACGTGCTTATAGTCGAATCGAGCTGCTCGACAAGATGAATCCAACAAACCTAAGATTACTCAGATCGAAGGTCATTTGAATGGTCAAATTGCTAAAAAAAACTATCTATGATCAAATGAATCAATACAAATCATCTGATGGAGGGTTTTGAGATTTTGACTACGATAATAACAGACCCCATTTTGTCATGAAGGAGTAGGGGGAGAACTGGAGAGAGAGAGAGTTTAAGTTCGTCATCACCGTTATCGCCGACACGCTTATTGTCATCGCCGACTGCCACCAACAACCGCTACAGCCCAACTACCGCTACAAAGCTGTTATTACCAGATTCTGAAATTCTCATTGTCAGGCTTTCATACATACAACATTATAATCTCGTTATCGGGAAAACTTAAACTTTGTACTCTAAAGCAGATATATAATATAGCATTTTTACTGTGCTAGATCCTGTGATTTTTTACCCTCTTCTTGGGATTTTTTCAAGTAAAAATTCTAGAGTTTCTTATTCTCTTTTCAAATATCTGTGTGTGTACTGGATGCCCATATAAAGCTAAGACATGAAATTTTATTCTACAACTATAAGTTTTCTGGCACGTAACAAAATTTAATTCAGTTTAACATAATTTTATATTAATCTAAACGTTTATGTTATTTCCAATTAATTCTATAATCTAAACGTTTTTAATTCTGTTATTTATCATTAGGTTAATTATGCTTTTTACTTTATCCATAGAACAGCTCCTACATTCTATGGGGGATAGCATAAACCGTCTCTACAAGAAGCAATTTTATTTCTAAATTGATATTAATATAAAAATAACCTGCATTTAATTTTAATTAACCTCCACAAATTTTAAATAACTCAGGCCATATGTATTAAATAACCTGCTAAAAACGGCATCTATCCATAAATTCAAATAGGAAATAAATAACAAACGAAAATACAATATTTGGTAGAAATTTATTCTCTTATATCTTTGAATTTTGGTTGTCTTTAGTTTAATATTGCATAAGATTTAGCATAGTGCACAAAAGATAATAGAGATTTGAGTGATATTTAAGTAAAAAATAAAAGATTAAGTAGTATAATATAAATATATAAAATATATATGCTTAATTTATCAATATGGCAAGAAAGTGGCAAATGCATAAAAATATAGTATAAAAATAATAAAAAAATAATTTATAAAGCATATACCTGATTAATGTAATATCAGTTGTGTGACCAGAATAAGATTTATCTATAAGAAAATTAAAAAAATATATTAGAGAGGTAATAAAAAGATATGTAATCTATAATATTTGTTTTAATGATTACTTTATTTGAATAGAATTATATTAATTAAAAGATGTATGAAAAAATATTAAGATAAAAAATCATCGAATGAAGAAAACTTAGGTTTTTTTATATTCTTAATTATATTATTAATAAATTAAACTTCAAATCATGTATTAGAAATGATATAATAATTATAAAAAATAAAAAAAATTAAATAGAACAAAATCTTTGTCAAATCATCTCACGCAAGTATGCACAATATTTCATTATCTAGTCGTGGTGCGGCATTTGGAATGCACGCTAACATTTCAAGCTGTTTGGTCCAAGAGTAAAATTTCAGATTTCAAATACAGAAAGAATTGAATTCGCCAAATACGGACCCAAATACAGCCAATAGTGATGCAAAGTGATGCCGGCCGCCCGCTTCACCGCACACGCCGCCGCCGCCGCCGCCGCCGTTGTCGCTATGCCGCCGCCATCACGCCGCCATGCCGCCGGCCGCGACAGCCGCCATGCCGTCGAACCATCGCCGATTCAACTTTATTATTTTGTCAATAACAAAAATGAAAATCATAAATAAATAACTATAAAAAATTTCTTTACAATTGATTTGCAGATTTGGAAGTAAAAAAGAGCGGTAAATCAAACGAAAAGGACACGATACATATTGAGTTTGAAAGACTTCAGATCTTTTGACAAAAATGAAAGAATCAATGACTCATATATCAGATCGCAAATCTACCAGGGGCTGACACGGCATAATCTGCGACCGGCGATGAGGTACCAGGTATGGCAATGAAGCACAAGATGGAAGCCATACCATAAGTAGAATCTGGCATGCATAGCTAGGGCTAATGGGCAGCAACCACCAATGGGGGCGCAGGCAGGGCAGCCAATGGGCAAGCGGCTGATGGTAATGACGGCATGGTGACAAGATAACTTATATTATTCAGATTGAATTCAGCCCAAATACACTCAAATCTCTAACTGTATTTCAAATGCCTCAAAAATTACAATCTGCATTTTACTTCCATCCAAACAACAAAAAAGAGAAAAAACGTAACTAATTATATTCAGATTCACTTTACAAAGAAACCAAACTTACATTGCATTTCAAATGCAAGCAACCAAACAGCCCCTAGTGTTAGAGCGAAAAGTAAAAACAGAGTAAATAAATAAATAAATTTATATATGAAATACCTATATTTAAAACCCACATCGATGAGAGATTTATCAATATTGAAGATCGCACAACCAAAGAGATTCACATGAAAGAAAATAATCTTAAGATGAAGATGTTAGATAATAATGGGTAGTACTTCAAAATATGAGAGATACAAATAGGGATTATTGCATACATAGCATATGATTTTTATGTATTTACATATCGAACACTACCATTGCCGGTCCCAAGTCCGGATGTGAAAAGTGGAGGGTTACGTTAGGTAGTCGACAACCAGCGTAAAACTTGTCGAAATAATCATGACATGAATCCTTTAAATCATTGTGTTAATGCAGGCCCCAAGCAGCGTCATGACTTGAATACGTGAAAGATGTGCTGAGCTACATCTAGGGTGCGATGTTAAATAAGCAAGAGTTCCCATATTATGGACATGTGCAAAGAAGTTAGTCCATGAAACTAGAATTAGGTTAGGATCTTGGAATATAGGTACTCTACTGTAAATTAATGGAATTAATAGATATTATAGTTCATAGAAGATAAATATTTTATGTGTTCAAGAAACTAAATGGGTTGGGGAGAATGCCAAGGAGATTGATAGTTTAGGTTTTAAACTTTGGTATTCGTAAAAGTCAAACTAGAAAGGTGTAGTGTGATTATAGATAAAAGTTTGAAGGAAAATGTTATAAATATTAATAGAGATATAATTATAGCTTTAAAGATTATTGTTGATTAAGATTATCAATGTTATAAGTGTCATGCTCCTCAAGTAGGTTTGGAGGTAAGCGCAAAAGAAAAATTTTGGAATGAATTAGAGAGATTAATATAAAAGATACCTCTTGAAGAAAAAGTATTTATTAGAGGAGATTTAAATGGATATGTTGGTAGAGTGATAGAAGATTTTAAAAGTATTCATGGTGATTATGGATTTGGAGTAACTAATAAAGAAGGTAGGACTATATTAGATTTTGCTTTAGCTCATGATTTTGTAGTTGCTAATACTTTATTTAAGAAAAGAGATGATATTATTACTTATAAAATGGATCTAGTAAAACATATTGATTATTTTTTCGATAAGAAAAATATATCGTTTAGATTGAAAAGATTGTAAAGTCATTCCAAGTGAAAATCTAAGTACCCAACATTGATTGTTAGTTTTAGATTTTAAGATGAAAGATTGTAAGAGAAAAAATAAACCAAATTATTGTCCTAGAATTAGATGAGGACACTTAAAGAACATAAATAAAAATATTTTTAAGAGCAAGCTACAAGAGATTAGAATTTGGGATGTTTATGAGAAAGCTAACATTATGTGAGAAAAAATAGCAAGTGAAATTAAATAAGTTGCTAAAGATGTGCTTGGAGAATCAAAAGTGTTGCGTGCTAGAGAATTTTATTCCGGTAGATGCGAGATCTTCACATACCCAAAAATTATCCAACACAAGAGGATATGAACACAGAGGGAAAACCCGTTAAAAAAAACCACGGGGCCTTGCCCACCAGAACTTTCACTATGTGTTCAAAGATACGGTCGCTTCTCGTTGAGAAGAAGGTGTTTACGGAAACAATATTAGTGTAAAAAAATACAATATTAACTCCAACCCAAGGGAGAAGTTTCCCAAAAGCGGCGAACCGATCTGGGAGCAACCTCGATCTTCTTGGGAGAAAGGAGCAAGAACGGTCTTTTCTAGTCCTGGCGATCTCTGGCGATCGACTCACCTGCACCTTGGTGATGGGGATGGTGATCAAGGTCGATGGTTCTCGAGCTCTGGTCTTCAAATGATTCGGCCCCTCAAGGTGAGAATGAAGCTCATTTATAGATTTTGGGAGTGGTAGGCCTTGTAAATTGGAAAACTCCAACCACTCCAGACGGCCCAAGCGATCCCGATCGACGGTGTATTTTGATGATCCGGGTGCCTTAATGATGTCGAATTGGGTGATCTTGGATTCGTTGGATTCGTGACGAGCCGTTCGACCACTATAAATATGTCGCTTTGTGACCATTTGGAGGATCGGATCTATTTTCATGCTCATAGAGTCGAGAGATCGACTATGCTTGATCTATGTTCGTCTCATCGAGACGCCGCTTGATCAGTATTTCAAATCGGATTAGATCGAAGCATTTAAAATGCTTGAGATTCGGTTGATCGATTAATTTTGAGGATGTATCAAAAGGAAAAGTTTCTTTTAATAAGAATAGGAAGTCGAGTGTAAGAAAAGATAAAAAATAATAAGTATTGTTATAAAACTTAGTTTAGATGTAAAAACTCGGAGAATTGGAAAAGATATAAAGTGGTCTGTAGAGATTCTAAGAAAACAATATATGATGCAAAAAATTTAGCTTTAGTGATTTATACAATAGATTAGATACGAAGGTGAAAGAGATGTAAGTGTATAAGTTAAACCAAAGAGATAGGAGAAGTAAAGATATAGTTCAAGTGAGGTGTATTAAGGATGAAAGTAATAAAATATATTTTTTTTAGAAAAGGATATTGAAAATAGGTGGATGAGATATTTTGATAAACTTTTCAATGAAGGATCTAAAAGTATGATTGATTTTAGCAACCTTAATACCCTAAACAAAAATAGAGAATTTCATTTTTATTG
The DNA here is from genome assembly GCA_021442155.1 of Cymbidium sinense. NCBI lineage: Eukaryota > Viridiplantae > Streptophyta > Magnoliopsida > Asparagales > Orchidaceae > Cymbidium > Cymbidium sinense. The sequence goes on from CM038215.1 coordinate 142,564,936, forward strand.
TTTTATTAGTAAATATGAAGTTAGTGAAGCTTTAAAACAAATGAAATGTGGAAAAGCAGTAGAACCGGATAATATTCCAATAGAAGTGTGGAAATGTTTAGGAGATCAAGGAATTTCTTGGCTTACAAATCTTTTTAATGTCATTTTAAAGACTAGAAAGAAACCAGATGAGTGGAGAAAGAGTTTGTTGATTCCTATATTTAAGAATAAAGGTGATGCACAAGAGTGTGCAAATTATAGAGGAATAAAGTTAATGTGCCATACATTAAAATTATGGGAGAGAGTAATTGAGCATAGGTTACGATGTGATACAAAAGTTTATCACAATCAGGTTTCATGCCAAGTAGATCTACTATGGATGATATACATTTGTTAAGGGGTTTGATGGAGAAGAGAGAGTAAGGAGGATCTACATATGATATTTATTGATTTAGAGAAAGCTTATGATAAAGTTTCAAGAGATGTTCTTTGGAGAGTTCTAGAATAGAAAGGAGTTAATATTGGTTATATTCAAGTCATTAAGGATATGTATCAAGTTACTTGTGTCCAAACACAAGGAGGATTGACAAAATATTTTCCTATTTCTTGGATTACATCAAGGATCGCCTTTAAGCCCTTATCTTTTTACTTTAGTTATGGATATTCTTACTACATTTACAAGAAGATGTACCTTGGTGTATGCTTTTGTCGATGACATTCTTCTTGTTGATAAGATTAGAGAGGAGTCCAACGAAACTTGAATTATGGAGGTCAACTCAGAAAGGTGTTTAAGTAGATATAAAACTTAATATATGGAGTGTTATTTTAGTTGTAGAAGTTCTAGTGATAGTGTTGTGACATTAGGTGAACAAGTCATTAATAAGAGTGAGTGTTTCATATATTTAGGCTCTGTTATTCAAAATGATGGTGAAATAAATGGAGATGTTATTAGTAGAATTCAAGTTGGATGGTTGAAGTGGATGAATGCATCTGGCCTATTATGTGATAGAAAAATTCCACTTAAACTTAAGGGAAAATTTTATAAGATGGTGGTAAGACCCGCAATGACTTATGGTGCACGCAATAAAGGAGAAACATAATGTATGTGCTGAGATGAGATGATGCTTAGGTGGATGAGTGGCTTTACTCTTAGAGATAGAATGCAAAATGAGTATATTCGGAAAAGAGTTGGAAAGTGGTAGATAAGATTTGGGAGAGTCGCTTAGATGGTTTGGCCACATAAAGTCAATCGTCCATAACCGATTAGAGATGATTAGATCATGTTTGGTAGTAGAACTAAAAGACTTGATGTATAAAAATGATCTTAGATACTTGATTTAAATGAGAATTAATAATAGACGAAGGGAAGGATTCATTGAATTTACCCCACCTAGTGGGATTAAAGCTTGTTGTTGTTGTTGTACATATCGAAGTAATAAAATTGTAAATGTACAAAAATGACTCTTTTCTATGCATTAAAAAGTGCATTTAAAAAGTAATGATGATATTATTTGTGATGTAATAATAGAGATTTGAGTGACATTTAAGTGAAAAATAAAAGATTATGTGGTATTTATATAAATATATAAGAAGCTTAGTTTATAAATATAGCAAATGGGATTATTTTTAAAATAGGTTTAGTGTTAACTGTAATTAACCGTTTAGGCACAAAAAATTTTTTTTTAGAAAATAAATCATCCGTGACGACATGGCCGACGTGTACACGTCAACGCCAAACGGACGACTGGCATAATTATTTTTCGTGGTTTTAACATTCACGCGGAGAGGGAGAGAGAGAGAGAGAGAGGAGAGAGAGAAAGAGAGAGAGCGAGGAGAGAGAGAGAGAGCCGAGTTTTTTTTTTCGCTTTCGGTACGAGAGAGAGAGAGAGAGAGATATTAATTTTTTAATTAATATAATTATTTAAAATATTTAAAATATATAATTTAAAAATATTTTTTATAAAATATTTAATAACTATATTTAGTTATTAATTTATTTATTTATATATATATATAATTAAATATATAATTTAAAAATATTTTTAATTATATATATATAAATTTAGAAATTTATTTAATAATTTTTTATTAATTAATATAATTTTTTAAAATATATAATTTTTATTAATTTTGGTTAATATATAATTAAAAATATTTAAAATATATAAATAAATAATTTTTAATAAATAAGAAAGAAAGAAATAAATTATATAAATATTTTATAAATTATATAAATAAAGTAATTATATATATAAATTTATTTAGTTATTTATATATTTAAATTATATAAATATTTTTAAGTTATATAAATAATTTAAAAATATTTAAAATATAAATAAATAATTATTTATTTATATATTTATGTAATTTAATTAATTAATTATTTATTTATTTAATTAGTTATTTATTTATTTAAAAATATTTATTTATTTAATTAGTTATTTATTTATTTAAAAATATTTATTTATTTAAAATATATAATTAGTTAAATAAATAAATAAATAAAATTTAAATTATATAAATACTTAGTTATTTATATATTTATAAAATATTTAGTTATTTATATATTTATTTATTTATTATATAAAGCCAATAAATTATATAAATATTTTATAAATTTTATAAATTTTATAAATAAAGTAATTATATATATATATTTATAAATTTATTTAGTTATTTATATATTTAAATTATATAAGTATTTTTAAGTTATATAAATAATTTAAAAATATTTAAAATATATAATTTAAAAATAATTTTTATAAAATATTTTAATTATATATATATTTATATAAGTCTATAATAATAATAATAACAAAAATATAAAAAATATAAAATATAAAATAAATAAATAAATAAATAATTTTTAATAAATAAATAAAGAAAGGAATAAATATATATATATAAATAAATAAATTTATAAATAACTAAATATTTTATAAATACATTTAACTAAATATTTATATAATTTAAATTTTTTTATTTATTTATTTAACTAATTCTTTATTTATATAATTTATAAAATATTTATATAATTTATTTATTTCTTTATTAAAAATTATTTATTTATATATTTTAAATATTTTTAAATTATATATGAACAAAAATTAATAAAAATTATATATTTTAAATAATTATATTAATTAATAAAAAAATTAAATAAATTTCTAAATTTATATATATAATTAAAATATTTTTAATTTATATATTTAATTATATATATATATATAGATAAATTAATAACTAAATATATAAATATTTAGTTATTAAATATTTTATAAAAATATTTTTTATATATTTTAAATAATTATATTAATTAAAAATTCTCTCTCTCTCTCTCTCTCTGCCGAAAGCGAAAAAAAAAACAAACTCTCTCTCTCTCTCTCTCTCTCTCTCTCTCCTCTCTCTCTCTCCCTCTCCGCGTGAATGTTAAAACCATGAAAAAAATAAATAATTATGCTAGCGTCGTGGCAAGCGTCGGCGTCATTAAAAGAAATATTTTTCAAAAAAAAAAACTAAATGACTAACAGTATTTAAAATAATACTATAGCAAATCCAAGAATAGTGAATTTTGTATTTATAGCACACATTTGTTATGCATTTACATAACAAACCCATAAAGTTTGATATTTAAAAAATTGTTGTTTTCAAGCATAAAAATATGCATTTGACTAAAAAATTTAATTTGATGATATTATTTTTGATAGAATAATAGAGATTTGAGTATTATTTAAGTAAAAAAATAAAAAAAATTGATAGTAGATATGTAAATATATATAATTAGATACTTTGTATATAAATAACACAAAGTATCCTTGCACCTTTTTGACTTTTTAAGTTGTAAAAATCTAAACTCATATCACTCATATGAGAAATGATTGGCAAAGATTTACTTTCAGAAGATATATATGTATATATATTATTTTAAAATAGATTTTAAAATTTTTAATTTTATCATTATAATTTAAAAAAATTTAAATTTATAGACAATATGTTATAGTTATCTTAAATGAATTCAAAGTTTTATAAAACATAATTAATTAAAAGATTAAATATTTTTTATGCACATTATACATTACTATGTGTTAGCCAAATAGATCCTCTAAATTATACTATCATTATACAAATTAAGACCACTAATGATATAAATATCTTCTTAAATGATAATTATACTATCAATATTAGTATTATATGTTCTCTTAGGATTAGAGATTTCGCTCTCTATTTGAAGAGAAATTATTACATGCCGATAATATAATAGAAATATATTATATGCGAGTCCTATGTTTAATAATTTCTCTTATTTGATTATAAGCATAATGTAACCTAATAAATTTTTTGAGAGATACGAATTAAACCTTCAAGAAAATCTTATCACAAAAAAATAAAAAAATAATAAGGATAATAAAAGATTAGAAAGAAGAATGAATGATAGTATAAGGACATATCCATCACTCATTTCACCTTTACGTGTATTGACAACTAAGTTTTGTCTATATATATATATATATATATATATATATATATATATATATATATGCAATGGGTATCACTACTCTAATCTTGCTCTGGGGATCTGTATTATCTACATCCCAGCATTCATCACATTATCAGCACTTATTTTAAAATGCTTGGGTATAGTCAGTCGGAGGATTGACTGGTCGGAGGTTTCGCCCATTACTGAGAGACAGTGGATCATTTTGTCTATATTAATCCATACGACAATGTTTATTAGTTCATCCGTCCCTTCAAGCTTTACAATGAGACAAACCATACATTATTATTATTATTATTATTATTATTATTATTATTATTATTTTCATATTTTCCATAAATTGAATTGAATGATATAATAAATATTTCTAATTAGTTTAATATTGTTTAAATGATATAATAAGAATGTATTAATAATATTTTCATCAAATTAATATATTGTATGTTAATTCAAGATACTTTATTTTTTTAATATTTTAAATATAATTTTTAATCAAAATTTAAATGTATAATATTTAAATATTTTTTATTTTTAATCTAAATTATTGTTTAACTAGTCATTTGATCAAAATCAAAAAGTTAAAATTTAATTCAATTCTTCAAAAATTAATCTATTTCACCTATTCAACTACTAATTTTATGAAATAACGATTTTGAAGTTGAATTTAACTGATTGAAGGATCAATTCATGATTGAACCAATCAAGATCGATCATATCTATCCGATTTTAAAATTCATGATCAAAGTTATAAGTTAGTTTTATTTTTCTACATAATTTTTGTAATTTAATAATATGACTCAAAAAATATTATTTTCATCCAATCTCATCCCCTTCACAAGTATTTATAATTATTGCTTACATTCTGAATCATTAAGAGGCTATTTGATTTGAAATTAAAGTAAAGTAAAGTAAAATAAATAAAGTGATTTCAGATTATTTACATTTGACATGATGCAAAGTAAAATATTAAAGTGATGTAATATATTTGGAATTTATCATAAAGATAAATTTTTGTGTATTTGAAATTCTCTCAATTTGGACAATTTAATCTGGCAATCATATAAATATTAGGTACCGCTTAAAATTATATTACCATAGTAATTTGAATTATGATGATTTTTATAAGCTTATATATTCACTTTTTTTTTATGGAAGTAGTGATAGATTTTATTAAAGATTATTTTTTAAAGATATTTAATTCTAATAAGACTCTCAATATAGCTTTTTAATGACAATATTAGATATTAAAGAAACACAACTATAATATCTTCTAAAAGTTACACATAATCGAATACGTTTTCATAGGATTCATTTTGATTGTGAACTTCTCAATTTATATATTGTATTATGAATATTATGTTATCATTTGAAATGCATTCGATGCAAGGGTGGATAAAATATGGGGGCACTAGAAGCATGTGCTCTCACTGATCAAATCGACCTTAATAAAAATATTCGTCTTTGATATTGAGATTTAGACTTTTGAAATCTTTGTCTTACTCTATTGCAGTAAGGAGACTTCGACAGTTCTGCAAATCGTGAAGCTGCGAAGGTAATCTTTGTCTTTTCTCTGGGTTCACACCCTGCTTTGCGCACTTCGGCTTGTCTAAATCCAGTACTCACTATTTTGGAAGATTAAGTTTGACTGCGCAAACAGTCTAAAGAATTATTATTATTTTTCTATCAACGAACATTTCCACCCTTCTCTCACCCTTCTATTCGTAGACGAAAACTAAGTTCAAGCAGGTTATCTACTAAGTTTGACAATTAAGCTATTCTTCTTCCAACGATGAGCTACTTTGGCATGGTTAAATCCGCTTTATCAAATCAATTTAGGGGCTGTTTGGTTGCTTGTATTAATAATATAGTATAAATGAAATATATGCATTTTAATTTTTTTGATGTTTGGATTGAAATTACTGTCTTAATGTAATGTATTATGGGTGTATTGCTTTACATATACACTTTATTCACGACTTTGTATAATCCGCTACAACTGTTTGGCCACGACTTTGTATAATCCGCTACAGCTGCTTTTTTGTGGTAAAATTATGAGTGTATTTATTTTACTTCACATATACCCAATCAAACAGAAAATATAGTTTCAATGTATTTACTTTATATATAACAAACAAGTATTAATTATTTGTTATTTTATCTTGCATTACTTTTTTTAATAAACAACCCAATCTTGAGGATTTAGACAAAGAAGTCTAGCGTGTGAATCGAGAGGAAAGACGAAGATTACCCTCGCGGCTTCACGATTTGCCGAACTGCCGAAGTCTCCTTATTGCAATAGAGTAAGACAAAGATTTCAAAAGTCTAAATCTTAATATCAAAGCCGAATATTTTTATTAAGGTGGGTTTGATCAGTGGGAGCACATGCTCCTAGTGATCCCATATTATATCTACGCTTGCATAGAATGCATTTCAAATGATAACATATCATTCATAATACAATAGACATAAATTGGGAAGTCCACAATCAAAATGAATCCTATGAAAATGATATGAACACATATCCCAACAGAGACAAAAGAATCAGAAAAATGCCAAATTGGTTGAAAGACTTCAAATAACAGTACCAGAAGAAGATTTACAATAAGCGAGAAAATAAAGAAATAAGTAAATATAATAAGACAGCTTTTACAAGCAGAAGATCTCAGTTACATGAAGAATACAAGCAATAAAGAGATAACATATGACCTTTCGGTCATAACCTAAACATACATAGCAGAGGGAAGATATGAGAACATAAAACACAAGGCAGAGGGCGGGGCGATAGCAGAACATAGCAGTGCAATTAGTTATCAATGACCTAGAGAGAATATTTAGAAGATCCAACTATAAATAGAGATGAGATAAATCAAAAAGGGGTTGAAGAAATTATCTCAAGAACTCCTCTGTCTAACTTCTCAGTCTTCTTACTCCTTCTCCCGGTCTCCCTCTTCCCCTGCAGTCACTTCTCACGGTGGAAACCACCGGAAAACCCCAAACAGACGGCGCAAATTCCGAGCTCCCACTCGATTTACTAGCACATTAGCAACCTTAGAACATTCTACGGTGGATCTTCACAGGATCGACCATCGATCTTCTCCTTCTCCCTCCGATCTCCCTCTCAGGAACCCTAGCAGACACGAACGAAGCCTGAAACGCAAGGAAGCAAATGAATTAGGGTTTACTCGATTCAATCCAGTAATTCGAATCGCTGCCGACAGATCTTCGACACCTGTTTTCCACTCAAACTCATCCTACGCTCCTTAATCGAAAGACAGATCAAGCCGATGCAACCATCGTAACCCACTCACATTGAAGAGAAGCCGTGTGATCAAGAAAAGATCCAAGGGCATTCAGAGAGCAAATAATCCAACGGCTCAGAATCAAACCAAAAGAACTCAATTGAGTCATCCAACGGAAAAAAGATCCAACGACTAAAGCTCAAAGCTTTCCTTCTTTTACTGGTATTAACTCAATTGGAAAGGGTTTAACTCACTATCTTGACTCAATTCACACCCAATTGAACAAGAAATGAACCAATTACTCAAATAGAAATATTCGCAAGCTTTTACGTATCGAGCAATTTACGAATTAATCGATCTCAATATGAAATAAACCCTATCATTGGTGCTCGTTGACTTTCCACATATCAAACAATGGCAAGGTACAAGATATTCAAAGAAACTATGGAAGAATGTGTCAGACAACAAAATGATGAACAAATGCAATCAATTACCATGATACTTAATGAAGTATCCAAGATTATCAAGAGGAGGAAAACTAGACAAATCCTCTCTCAAAGAAACAATCACGTATGTAACTCATACCCACCGAATTTACTAATCCTCCTAGAAATCAATGCAAACAAATAGACCAAAAGTTGATATGCCAAGATTTAATGGTGACAACCTGTTGGTTAAGCGGATCAATTTTTCCAATATTATAATCTATCAAGATCAAGTTTCTAATTGCTTCGTATATATGGACGCTTCTTATCAATGGATGCACAGAATAAACAATTAAATACATGGAATCGTCAAAGAATGGTAATCGAGGTTTGGACCATCCCTTTATAGAGATTTAAGGCTAACTACAACGTAAAATCCACCCGATTTCTACAATGAGTTTGAAGAGTTAGCCAACCAAATTTCGTGAATTCCCGATTTTCTGAGTTGCTTTGAATCGATTAAAACATGACATGAGAAGTGAGGGCATTACACAACATCATTACAACAAGCCTTCCAATTTAATGGAAGATTAATTACAAGATGATATATCTACAACTGCACTACATTTACTCCACAACCCACAATGAACAAACATCACCGCCGCTTACACCAAAGATTGGCAACAACTAGCCAAAATACCCAACAAAAAGACCACAAATACCCATTCGAAATTAACTCTTCAATTAGACAGAAAAGAAAAGGTCTTTTCAATGTGATGAGAAGTTTTACAGTCATAGATGCAAATCAAAACTCTTTACCCTTGTAGCAATGATGAACAAGAGAATCCTATTCAAACTGAATCATGGCAAGATATCGATTTAATTGTGAAGAGTTTCAATCGCTTTAAATGCCTTTACAGACAAACCCTAGAACTCTTACAGTTAGTAAACAAACAAGTTCAGTGATTGATAGGATCAACCCACAACTTTATCCAATCTAAACTCCAACTTCTTAAACCGACAATCACATCAATATCGGTTTTAAAGTGCTAGGGAATGGAGAGACTCTACAATGTTCGAGTTTGCTCTAATGTGCCTATTCAACTACAAGGACACACTTTTAATCATTGCTACCTATCAAATGCAAGGCGATGTGGTTTTAGGAGTGCAATGGTTGGAGCAGTGAGTGCACAATGGACTACAAAAGCTCACAATGAAGTTCTACCAAAATGACCAATTAATTCAACTACAAGGAGACACTTCAACCAAAATAGACAATATTACATTCCACCGCCACAAATTACAAAATCAAAAAATATCGCTTACTTACGGATCGAGAAATTAATGAGGGAACAAGTCCTAATCATGATTTCACCATCTACTGTAAGTATACAAATGTGTATTAGAAAATACAAAGAACTGCTTTTGGGAACCGAAATTTTGCCTCCCAAAGGGATATTGATCACCAAATACTGCAACTGAACTCACATAAGGTTAAAACTACATATCCTTATTTTTAAAACGAAATAGAAAAGCGATTAAAGACATCTTTACAGTATTATAAGAGAAAGTACTAGTCCTTTCTCATCTCCGCCTTGCTTATTAAAAAAAGGATGACACTTGGCATTTTGTGTGGATTATAGAGCTTTAAACAAGTGCACCATACCTGATAGGTTTCCCATACCAACTCCGGATGAATTAATGGATGAATTATATGGACCGCTTTTTTTCCAAGTTGGACCTAAGATGTTATCACCAAATAAGAATGGCGAGAAAAGATATTCATAAACCGCTTTCGAACACAGGCCATTATGAATTCATAGAATGCCTTTTGTTAACCAATGCCCCATCTACCTTCAAGCACTGAATTTCGCGGAAACCATTCTTAAGGAAATTTGTTCTAGTATTCTTTGATGATATACTCATATACAGCCAAACCTTGGAAGTACATCAAGAACACCTACAGACTGTATTGGAACAACTGAAGCAACACTCATTATATGTCAAACCATCCAAATGTTCATTTATTCAAAACAGAATAGAATATTTAGGACATATTCTTTCACCAAGGGATAGAGGTGGATCCCAAGAAGATACAAGCAGTACAAGCTTGACTATGCCAAAATCAGTAAAACAGTTAAGAGGATTTTTGGGATTAACAGGTTATTACAGAAAGTTTGTAAAAAACTATGCAGAAATTGCTTCTCCTCTTACATCAATGCTGGCCAAACAACAATTCCATTGGACAGATGAAGCAACAACAGCATTTACAAAACTGAAAGAGGCTATGGTAACATTACCAGTACTAGCATTTCCTAATTTTACTATGCCATTTATACTGGAAACAGATGCATCTGGACGCCCATGGAGTCAGATTAGCTCAGAATAATCACCCATTAGCTTATTTCAGTAAAAAGCTAAATCCTACAATGCAAAAGTCTTCAACTTATGCTAGAGAACTCTATGCAATTACTGAAGCAGTTGCCAGATGGAGACAATACTTATTGGGAGCCAAATTTACAATCGAACTGATCAGAAAAGCATTAGAGAACTATTACAACAAACTATCCAAACACCCGAAAAGAAGGTTTTAGTTAAACTATTGAGATTTGATTATACTATTGAGTATAAACCGAATTACAAACAAACGATGCATTATCAAGGAAGGAACCATACGAAACAAAATGTAACAAGAATAAAATGCATATATTCTTACTTTATATGCTTATACTCAACAAGCTCACCACATTGTCTGAAAATTAAAGAGGAAACTACTAATATGAACTACAAAAGCTGCAAAGAACAAATGTGACTTATTTCCAAAACATAAATATCTGAATGGACTAATATACTATAAAAGCGATCATATGCCGAATTCGATATCAAATCTAATTATCGAGAGTTACATTCTACACCAACCGGAGGGCATATGGGAGTTCATAAAACATGGGCTAGAATTACTCAACAATTATTGGAAAAAAATGAAAAAAGATATACAACATTTCATAGCAACTTGCCCTATATGTCAACAAATGAAATATGATACTCAAAGGCCTGCAGGGTTACTACAACCTCTGCCTATACCAGCCAACATTTGGGAAGAAGTATCAATGGATTTTATTACAGGTCTACCAAAGTCTCATAACAAAACTGCTATACTAGTGGTGGTAGACAGATTGTCAAAGTATGCACATTTTACCAACCGCTTTACAAAGATCCTACATACCATCTATTTTGTTTATCATTGCATGGGATACCCAAAGGAATAATCCGATAGAGACCCTATATTCATGAGTAACGGCAAGAAATATTCAAACTCGGTTACATTAAGCCACAAGAAGGTTTATCATCCACGCATGATGGACAAACCGAGGTGACTAATGTAATACTAGAACAAGATCTAAGGAGTTTTGTTATGGACCCTAAGACTTGGTTACAATTTATGCCTCCGAGTTTTCCTATAACACATCCATCAATACTTCAACCAAAATGACTCCTTTCCAAGAGCTTTATGGTAGAATTCCTCCTACATTAATTCCATATGAGGGCACTACAAGTACTAGTCCAAGTAGACAAGATACAACAAAGAGACCAAATCATAGATCCAAAAACAAATTTACAACAAGCCCAAAACAGAATGAAACAAATGGCTGATAAGCATAGACGAGACATTCAATTACAAGTCAATGATTTGGTATTGGTCAAAATACAACCTGACAAATTTCGACTGACAAAGAATACACCAAATTACAAAGAAGGTATTATGGACCTTTTAAAGTGCTACAAAATAGAAGAGCTTACAAAGTGGAACTACCTCCAACAGCACGGATACATAATGTTTTTCATATATCCAGACTAAAACCTTACAAAGAAGATACCACTATACATCCAGCACACTTATCAAATCAATTCAGAGAAGGACAAATGATTATTAGACCAATCAAGATGTTGGATCATAGAATTATACTCAGAGGAGATCAACAAATCAAAGAAGTATTAATACAATGGGAAGGCCTATCGTAAATGTGATACCTCTTGGGTTTGAGAAAGAAAGAAATTTAAATTTGACCTTGAGGACAAGGTCCTCTGAAGGGGAGTAATGATATGAACACATATCCCAACAGAGACAAAAGAATCAAAAAAGGCCAAATTGACTTCAAATAACGATGTAAGAAGATTTACAATAAACAAAAAATAAAGAAATAAGTAAATATAATAAAGACAACAGCTTTTACAAATAGAAGATCTCCAGATTACATGAAGAATACAAGCCAATAAAGAGATAACATATGACACTGCAGTCATAACCTAAACATAGCCCAACAGAGGACAGATGATAACAGAACATAAAACACAAGACGAGGGACGAATATACCGTAACATAAATGTAAACTAAATGTAATTAGTTATCAACGACCTAACAGGAATATTCTAGAAGATCCAACCAGAGACTATAAATGTAGATGAGATAAATCAAAAGTGAAGAAATTATCTCTCTCTCTCTAACCTCGCCTTCTTACTCCTTTCTCCTGCCTCTTCCTGCGGTCACTTCACGGTGGAAACCAGGAAAACCCAAGGGGAAATTCCGGAGCTCCTCCAATTTCTATCTCAAGCTGTCCGAACCTTAGAACATTCTATGGATCTTCACGGGATCGACCATCAGTGATCTTCTCCTTCTCCCTCCGATCTCTCGGAACCCTACACAACAGCTCAAACACAAGGAAGCAAATGAATTAGGGTTTACCGATTCAATCCAAGAATCAGAACATATCTTCGACACTGCTTTTCCACTAAAACTCATCCTACGCTCCTTAATCAAAGAAGATCAATGAGATGCAACCACCAACCCACTCACATTAGAAGGAAGAGAAGCCGTGTGATCAAGAAAAGATCGGGCATTGAGAAGCGAAATAATCCAACGGCTCAAGAATCAAACCAAAAAGAACTCAATCCAAGTGAGCCCATCCAACGGCAGAGAAAAAGGCGCTAGATCCAACGGATCAGAAAGCTCCCGAAAACGTTTCCTTCTTTTACTCAGCCGGGTTAACTCAATTGGAAAGGGTTTAACTCACTATCTTGACTCAATTCACACCCAACAGAACCCAATTGGAGCAAGATGTAACCCAATTACTCAAATAGAAATATTCTAAAAGCTTTTACGTATAATTTACAATTAATCAGGATCTCAGCTATAATTACAGAAATAAACCCTATCAGAAAACGTATTCGATTATGTGTAACTTTTAGAAGATATTATAGCTGTATTTCTTTAATATCTAATATTGTCATTAAAAAGCTATATTAAGAGTCTTATTAGAATTAAATATCTTTAAAAAATAATCTTTAATAAAATCTATCACTACTTCCATAAAAAAAGTGAATATATAAGCTTATAAAAACCATCATAATTCAAATTACTATAATTAGGCAATATAATTTGGGCGGCCACGGTGGCCGGTAGCCGCAACACTTTACATTGACCAGTGTATTTAGAATTCACCCAAATTTGAGCGAATTCTAAATACACCAAAATATAACCTTATAGTGAATTTCAAATACATTACATCACTTTAATATTTTACTTTGCATCATGCTAAATATAAATAATGTGAAACTTCTGCATTTATTTTACTTTACTTTACTTTAATTTCGAACCAAATGGCCTCTTAATGATTCAGAATGTAAGCAATAATTATAAATACTTGTGAAGGGGATGAGATTGGATGAAAATAATATTTTTTGAGTCATATTATTAAATTACAAAAATTATGTAGAAAAATAAAACTCACTTATAATCTTGATCATGAATTTTAAAATCAGATAGATATGATCAATCTTGATCGGTTCAATCATGAATTGATCCTTCAATCAGTTAAATTCAACTTCAAAATCATTATTTCATAAAATTAGTAGTTGAATAGGTGAAATAGATTAATTTTTGAAGAATTGAATTAAATTTTAACTTTTTGATTTTGATCATATGACTAGTTAAAAAATAATTTAGATTAAAAATAAAAAATATTTAAATATTATACATTTAAATTTTGATTAAAAACTATATTTAAAATATTAAAAAATAAAGTATCTTGAATTAACATGCAATATATTAATTTGATGAAAATATTATTAATACATTCTTATTATATCATTTAAACAATATTAAACTAATTAAAAATATTTATTATATCATTCAATTCAATTTATAGAAAATATGAAAATAATAATAATAATAATAATAATAATAATAATAATAATAATAATAATAATAATAATAATAATGTATGATTTGTCTCATTGTAAAGCTTGAAGGGACGGATGAACTAATAAACATTGTCGTGTGGTTAATATAGACAAAACGATCTACTGTCTCTTAGCATAGTTTGGGCGAAGGAATGAACCTCCTGCACCAAGAATTCTCTTCTTCTACGGGATGATAGAAAAGTAGTCGTGACTGACACGTGGATGATAAATATGACGCTAGGCTCTCGTGGGATTAGTTACAACAACATCCACATTCAAGAGAGATATGTGCCTATGAAAAAAAAATATATATATATATATATATATAAAAAATATATATATATATATATATAGACAAAACTTAGTTGTCAATACACGTAAAGGTGAAATGAGTGATGGATATGTGCTTATACTATCATTCATTCTTCTTTCTAATCTTTTATTATCCTTATTTTTTTTTATTTTTTTGTGATAAGATTTTCTTGAAGGTTTAATTCATATCTCTCAAAAAATTTATTAGGTTACATTATGCTTATAATCAAATAAGAGAAATTATTAAACATAGAACTCGCATATAATATATTTCTATTATATTATCTGCATGTAATAATTTCTCTTCAAATAGAGAGCAAAATCTCTAATCCTAAGAGAACATATAATACTAATATTGATAGTATAATTATCATTTAAGAAGATATTTATATCATTAGTGGTCTTAATTTGTATAATGATAGTATAATTTAGAGGATCTATTTGGCTAACACATAGTAATGTATAATGTGCATCAAAAATATTTAATTTTTTAATTAATTATGTTTTATAAAACTTTGAATTCATTTAAAATAACTATAACATATTGTCTTTAAATTTAAATTTTTTAAAATTATAATGATAAAATTAAAAATTTTAAAATCTATTTTAAAGTAATATATATACATATATATCTTCTGAAAGTAAATCTTGGCCAATCATTTCTCATATGAGTGATGTGAGTTTAGATTTTTACAACTTAAAAAGTCAAAAAGGTGCATGTAAATGATATTTTGTAGTATTTATATACAAAGTATTTAATTCATATATATTTACATATCTACTATCAAAAATTTTATTTTTTACTTAAATAACATTCAAATCTCTATTATTCTATCAAAAATAATATCATCAAATTAAATTTTTTAGTCAAATGCATATTTTTATGCATAAAAACAATAATTTTTTTAAATATCAAACTTTATTGATTTGTTATGTAAATGTCTTAGACAACTAAAATTCAAAGATATAAGAGAATAAATTTCTACCAAATATTGTATTTTCGTTTGTTATTTATTTCCTATTTGAATTTATGGATAGATGCCGTTTTTAGCAGGTTATTTAATACATATGGCCTGAGTTATTTAAAATTTGTGGAGGTTAATTAAAATTAAATGCAGGTTATTTTATATTAATATCAATTTAGAAATAAAATTGCTTCTTGTAGAGACGGTTTATGCTATCCCCCATAGAATGTAGGAGCTGTTCTATGGATAAAGTAAAAAGCATAATTAACCTAATGATAAATAACAGAATTAAAAACGTTTAGATTATAGAATTAATTGGAAATAACATAAACGTTTATATTAATATAAAATTATGTTAAACTGAATTAAACTTTATTGCGTGCCAGAAAACTTAGTGTGGTAGAGTAAAATTTCACATCTTAGCTTTGTATGGACATCCAGTACACAGACAGATAGTTGAAAAGAGAATAAGAAACTCTAGAATTTTTACGTGAAAAAATCCCAAGAAGTGTAAAATCACGGTCTAGCACAAGAAAAATCTATCTTATATATCTGCTTTAGATTAAAGTTTAAGTTTTATAAAGATTATAATGTTGTATGTATGAAACGACAATGAGAATATGATCCGGTAACACCCATGTAGAGTTGGGATGTAGCGGTTGTTGGTGGCAAATGATGACAATGGAATCAATGATAACGGCGATGATAACTTATAACTTCTAACACTCTCCCAGCTTTCTCCCAAGTTTGCCTCTAGCTCCTTACTCCCTTCATGACAAAAATGGGGTCCTATTTGGTCATTGTAGTCAAAATCTCAAAACCCTCCATCAGACGATTTGTATTGATTCATTTGATCATAGATAATTTTTTTTGGCAATTTGACCATTCAAATGACCTTCGACCGAGTAATCTTGTTTGGATTCATCTCGTCGGCCATTCGATATAAGACGCCAAATTTGGAAGTTATTTGATCATTCAATCAATATTTTGAAATTTTATTAACATTTCTCGATTTCTCAATTTGATTTGACTTGGTTCTGGTATTGTTGGACTCGTCTCACTGAGTTGTTTAATTTGATTATATATATGTTTTAAATTGAGATTCGTGTTTAATTTATAATATTAATTTTTTTTAAATAAAATAACTTTACTTATTATTATGATTTATAATTACATATATTATATGTATTAATTTATTTATTAACTAATTAATTATTAATATTTATTTATTTGATTATATATATATCGTCATTTAATTTTGAAAAAGGTGTGTGATATAGATATATATAGAGAGAGAGAGAGAGACGTGGAGAGAGGAAGAGGCAGAAGACAGAGATGTGGAGAGAGAGAGAGTGTGTGTGGATGGAAAAATATATATTTTTGATTAATTTAATGAATTTTTTTTTAATGAAGAATGTCAAGAATTTTTTTATTTAAAATATTAATAACTTTTTCTTCTCTTTTTTAAGAAGATGAAAAAGTTTTTTTTAATGAGGTATATGAAGAGATTTTTTTTAAAATTTTTTTTAATGAGGAATATGATGAGTTTTCTTCATTTTATTATTATTTTTTTAAGAATTTGAAAAGTCATTTTTTCTAATATAAATACCCCCATAAGGGTAAGAGAAAACTCGCACCTTTCTTTCTTTTCTTTGGCAACCTTCACTGACCTGTATAATGGCATTGAACCCTCTAGCAAGCTCTAGTTTTCTCCGATCTCAGAGTTTCCAACTAAGTGTTAGCCCGCAGATCGAATTCAGTTCTAAGCTGCTTTCTTCTCCACTAACCCTAATAACTCTTGTGACCTCCCTCAGAACTTCTCTCCAATCTCGGGGTTTCAAGCTTTGAAGCGGAGTGATCCATCCGTGTGCCTTCACTTTTATCTCTTCGGTAGCTTCCATTAACTCAGACGCCATCGAAGCTCTAGTTCTCCATTAACTCAGATAACGATGACCCTCGCAAGCTCTAGTTCTCCCCGATCTCTGGATTTCCAACTGACTTGATTATGTGACGTGCATCCCGAATTCAGGCTTCAGTGTACTTCCATTTTTTTTCTCTTTAGTAGCCTCCACTAACCTGTATAACGATGCCGACCCCCATCGAAGGCTTCAGTTCACCCCGATCTCGGGGTTTCCAACTGACCTAGTTAGGCGACGTGCATCCTGAATGTAGGCTCCAATGTGCTTTTGTCTTCTTCTCTTTGGTAGCCTCCACTAAGTCAGATAACTGCCGACCCCTCTCCAGTTTTTCCCGATCTCAAGTAACAATAGTACATCCCAACCGAGTGTGCTTCCACTTTTTTCTCTGTGGTAGCCTTCACTAACATGTATAATAGTGTCGACCACTCTCGCAGGCTCCAACTCTTCCCGATCTCGAGCTTCCAACTGACCTGGTTAAGTGGCGCGCATCCCGAATTCAGGCTCCAGTGTGCTTCCAAACTTGAAAAATAGAGATTATCTTCATGAGTGAGCATCCTTCAGCAGATATCCTAATGTCTAAAGATACAAGATGGTGGATTGTGGAAGCATTAGGGGATAACGAGATCTGATGATGTAATGTCAACTATCAACATTGATACTTTGATAATCTTCTGGAAGAAGTTTCATTTTCTAAATGATTTGGTGGCTATTCCTCTTAAAAGATTGCAACGAGCTTATTGTCCTCCGTTTGGGCGCATGTACCTTTTGAAGCTTTTGTCTTCTGAGATTTTTGATGTGCCTGTTGTTGACCTCATTTTTAGAATGAGCTCACAACACTTCCATCTTAAACATAAGATTCCTCTTAAACTTTAAGAGATCTTTAGTCCTAAGACACATCTAGTGATTAGGTGGACACTCAACCTAGCCCTAGAAGACTTAGAAGAGTTACCCATAAGAATAGGTCATGCCTTAGGGGTGTTAGGAAATTTGCCTACCCTTAGCTTAAACCAGTCCTCACCTTTCCTTCAAGTCAAACTCTTAATCAATCATAATTGATTTTCTCAAATTCCAAATCAATCTTAATTTATTATCTCCAAACTCAAATCAACTCCATGTTCTTGAAATCCATGATCAAAATTCATGATTGAGATCCATGATTGAAACCCATGAATGAATTTCCTAAGTCCAAATCTTCCTAAGTCCTTAATCTTCCTCTTAAGAACTTAACCAAAATCATGATCAAACCCATTCAAACTCTTGAGATTTTCTTATGACTCATTTATATTCTCATTTATATTCACATATATAAATGAAATATAAATTCAAACCAATCAAACTAAGCTCAAAATTCAAATTCAAAAATTCCAAATTTTCCTAAATCCTTTGAGATTTCCTTCTTAAGGACTTATCTTAAATCATGATCAAATCATTTCAAACTCATAGAATTTTCTCATACCTCATTTATATTCTCATTTATATTCACATATATAAATGAAATATAAATTCAAATCAATCAAAACAAATCAAAAATTCAAATCTCTACTTCAAAATTTTCTAAGTCATTTAAATCCTTCTTTAATGTACTTAGCCTAAATCATGATCAAATCAATTCAAACCTTGAAATTTTCTCATGATCCATTTATATTCTCATTTATTTTCACATATATAAATGAAATATAAATTCAAACAATCAAAACCAATTCCAAAAATCAAACTCAAATCCACTCAAAATCCAACCTAAGCCTTTCAAGTCAAAATCTTGAACTTAGCCTAATCAACTTCAAATCACGCCAAACTCTTAATTTCTCTTTATTATTCAATCAACCATACAATCATGAATCCAAATATAAATACGAACTTTAATCACCAAATTAAAATCTAATTCAAAAATCAAACCTCAAATCCTTCCATGTTCTTCCTTTGAATATAAAATTGTCAAATGAATCAAAAATCATTTGACTTCAAACCACTTGCAAATGGATTTATATTTCAATCATAAGTCCATAAACAAGTTCAATCAACTTCAAATCAAGCTTTGACCAAGTCATTTGACCCACTTAGGCTCACTTGACCCAAAGTGACCTAGAATACTCTTATGAGCTAAATTTTAATCCTAACTAAATTAGATTGAACCAAACTCAGCTATGCCCCTCATCATGATCAACAATCATCATGGCATGATCAATCAATCAAATTGGGTCAAACCAAGTTAAACCTAAGGGTTGACCAAGTCAACACTTAGCCCAAAATGAAACCTAACATAGCCAAATTCCCCCATAGGCCAAATTGATTGAAACTATTAATCTAAGTTCACTCATGACCTATGTTTGAACTTTACCAAGCCAACATTTGAGCCTAACCTAGCCTAATTGGTCAACCTGACCCAAGTTGACCCATTTTAACCTAAATGGGTCAACATGAGCCAAACCTTATCAAATGAATTTCAAATCTCATGAAACTTGGCTAAACCTAGTTTCTATTCATACCCAACATATCCAAATTGAAAAATTAGCAAAATGACCATTTTGCCCCTAGGCCATAGAACAAATTTTGGACTAATCTATGGGTAATTTGGTCATACCCTCTTCATATCCACTTGATGCTTTCTTAATAGCTCAAGGGGACCTAATGAAGAGTGGTGCACCCAACCCAATAGGTTTGGGTAAGTCCAATTGGTCCCAAGGCCAAACCCAACCCCATGGGTAAAATTGGCTCATTTCAAATCCCTCTTTCACTCAAATTCAAGCACATGGGAGGTTGGCAATCCACTCAAGGTCTCAAACCGACCATGTGCCAAATTAAAATAGATCAAACAACCTCTCCAATGGGATCAATTGGATCAAAATGATAAAGTAGCTTGCGGCCGCCCGATCCTTCAAGGGGGAGATATGCTCCCCCTAATTCAATTCAAATTCATCATTCCTCAATTCGACTAAGCTAAGAGTGTTAGGAAAGATCAGAGAGCTTTCCTAAGCATTCTAATAGGGAATTGAATTTGAGAATTCTCGATTTTCTTCATTGAAAAATAGGGGAGCTCAATTCAATCTTGAACTTTCTCCACACTGAAAACCACTCCAATTCCTCTTGCACACTTCTTCTAAGGACCAACCCGAGCACTCTCAAGCTTCCATTGGAGTTCCCATAGCAAGGAGAGGAGCAATTGGATCAAAGCCGCAAGGTGCTTGAAGTGGTGTTGGTCCATAGAGCAAGTCACTGAACCCCAAGGATTAAGAATTTCAACAGGGCTTCGTCTCCACTAGACGAAGCTACCTCATCGATCTCGAGTGCCGGTGAGGTATGAAATTTTTTGAGCATCTAGCATAGGAGGTGTTGGTCCTTTGTGAAAGGAATTTTAATGCAAATTCCACCGTTGGATGTGCCGCTTATTGGCTTTAGAAGGTGTGGGTTAAGTTTGGTTTCAATCTGAGCTCAATCGAGCTCGAATCTTCCCCTAGATCATGGATGATTTATGTTTATCTAAGGGGAAGAACTAGTGAGATCTTGGCCATCCATCCACGCATTTTGGATGGACGATCGAGATTATTCCCACGTTTAGAATTTCTTTTATCCTTTTAAATTTGCGGATAGATCACTGGCCGTCTGATCTTTGATCGGACGACAGAGATCAAAGCACGTCTCGCCGCCACGTCACCACTTGATGTGATGTTTAAGTAGCGGGCTCACGGCATGACGCGTGTAAAGCGCACTGACTGCCGCCGCCACATGTCACGCTGTGAGCAGAGGGATTAGTTAGGAATGCTTAATTAATTCTAATTAATCTATGGATCTTCTAAAATTCATATCTCTCTCAATAAAATTCAAAAAAATATGAAATAAAATCATATGGAAAGATAATTCAAACTATAATATTTTAAAATTAATTTCAATTAATTTTGAATTATGTTTTTCTCTGATTTTGGATTTTGTTGGAAATTGTATTTTGTTAATTTCCTTTTAATTAAGCCTTTGATTAATCCCAAATTTCTTGGATATATTTTAGGGGATGACTTCTGCCTCCCCTAATTTTCTTGAGATTTATTGAAGGCTTAATTAAGAGAATTACAAATGTGTTTCCTAATTACCCTCCTTATGTAATTAAGGATAATTATGGTGTTATTAGTAGTTTTAATCCATGATTAGAGTTGATTATGGTTAGATCCAGTAGAAAGGAGATTTAGGGAATAATTTTGGGGCACTTCCCCTAAGCTATTCCCTAAGCCCCATTTTCTTTCTTTAATGTTCTCTTAATTAAGGGTTAATTCATTAATTATCCCCTTAATTAATTTCTAAAAATTCTAAAAATTTTTAGAACTTAATTAATCTACTTTGGGTAGATGCTTAGGTATTTAATAGCCTAAGTTCAATTAAGAAAATCAAAACCCGATTCATATGTATGAAAGGGTGTTTTGAAATTACTTAAGCTAAACCCCTTAGCTTAATTAACCATTAATCATGAGCCAAATTGCATTAGGCCTTATTCTTATTAGGTGCATTGCAAGTTTAAATTTCTTGTAAGATTTTATGTCATCTCATTGGCTCATAATTATTTGGTTAAATATGCTAAGGTAGTGTAGGTAAGGGTTAATTAACTTGTTTAATTCATACCTTAATCTAATCAAAATTTAAAAATGAATCTATTCTTCTAAAAATTAAACAAAAATTTCAAACAAATGTGGGAATGGGTTAGGAACAATAAACTCAACTCACCTTTTTAAAATAATATCAAACTTAAAACCAAACAAAAATCACATTGAATACACTTTGATTTATTTTAAACTTTCTTATCTCATAAGAATGTCTTTAGGATTTAATTAAAGTGAATGTGTTCGCATACTTTCATTGTTTTGATTTTTTCTCCAACATGTTAAATGTGTATGCCATATGATTTCATGCATCCATATTTTTCAAATTCAAATTTAAAAATGAAATTGTTTACTTTATGTCAAATTTGCATGTGTTGGCTAAATTAATAATATGAGTGGCTATTATCACTACTATATCCAAACTATTTTCAAAACATATAAATCAATTATTAAATCTGAAAGTGTGATACTTATATTTTACTTATAAGCTTGCATGTGAAAGAATATAAATGCGAGCTTAGCATAGGTCTCCCTTGTCTTTTATATTAGCATGATTTTGAATAGGAATTGGTAACGATGTATGGTTCATTTGAAAAGAACCTGACACTTACCTAATTTCATACCCTATTCATTCCTATGCTATTACTTAAAAAGGGTTACTTATGCTTGCACACATAAATTGCATAAACAAAATGAATCAAATAATACAACTTTTGTATTCTTTCTTTCCAATCTACTTCTTTTGTACACATATTTATATTTAAGGAAAGTAGTATATCCGAGGTTACGAGGATTTAAGTTTCCCTAAGTAGGGTTTATACTTTACACCTCTGGTTAACAATGGCGCTATACTCACTTATACCTTTCTTACTTTCATGTGTGCATGTGAAAAATTGGATAAAGAAACCCTTTTCTAGTTAAGGAAAATCATGCATATTCAACTTCCAAATTTCCCTAAATGGATTACTTAGCATGCATCATAAAGTGTGTTAAATGTTTTCATTTGTATGTATAGATATGCTTAAGACTTATTCATATGCATGTTATACATGTTGAGAAAGAAATAAAGCGATGTATGTTTGGTGAATTTGATTTATTTTATTTAATCTTAAAATACCTTTATTTTTGAATATGTTTGTTAAGAGTTTATCTAAACTTAGGATTAATTAAAAGACTTAATCAAAACATTCACTAAACAAAATTAAAATGTGAATCTACTTTAAAAATTACTTAGGATAGGGCAGGAAAGAGAAGTTCTCTTCTTTTTCCCTCTCTTTATAACTTAGTAATTAATTGTAGGATCCACTTGAACCAAATCAAAATACAAAATAAAATCAATCCAAAATAATTAAATAACTTAAATAAAACCCTCCTCTAATTTGAACATGCTTCACACTTAGAAAACTCTAACTTAAAGCCATAGCTAAGCATACCACATAAACGTTCAAAGCACACACATTAGCCTAGGTCACTACTTCTAGCTTTATGTTAGGGCAGTGCATGGTTTGATGCTTTGTTTAGTTTTGTGATATATATTTTAGATTGGATGTTAAGGTGTATGCTCGTAGAATAAATTATAGGATGATCTTAGTCTAACTATTATTTTCTGCAGGAGATTGTGTTTAAGGGGCGTTATCATAAATAAAAATATAAAATGCTTTTGCTTGCAGGTGCTTATACCCCTAAGCATAATTCATAGGCCAGGTGGACTTAGACACCCATGTGTGGGGTGATAAGTCCAATATACATGCTTGGGATTTGTGTAGTTTATTTTTGCTAATATATATTTTGCAAGTGTTAGTTAGATTTTCATTCTTTCCTTTTCATGTAAATTTTTGCAATTAGGATTTTGGAATAATTATTATGAGGATTAGGATGAACATTGATCATAAGATCCTATCTTATATACCATGTGAAGCCTTGGAGCATCTACCTTCCAACCATCTAAAAGAAGGAACCAAAGATGAAAGAAGAAAAGAAGAAGAAAGAAGAAAAGAAGAAAAGAAGAAAGAAGAATAAGCCTTGAAGACCCCCATAACAATAAATTCCTTGCTTAATTGTAATTTAATTCATTTGTAATATGGGTTTTATAAGGGTAGAGCTCGGCTACCCAATTTATTTTTCGGGCTTGTGCAGTGGTGCCCGATCACACTCGGCCTCTTAATCTTTTGCGCTTAACTTTATGAATTGATTGATGATTTGTTTAGCTTGTGCATTAAGTGAATCCTTTTTCTAGTTTATTCCTTGCTTTATGTATGGCATGGATGACTATTAGGCTCTTAGAAAAAAATAAATCTTTTACCCAACTTAACAATTCAAAATAAAAAATAAACAACTCATAACCTCACCTAAAGCTTTGATTTAAAATCAAGATAAAAGAATTAGCAACCCCTTAGTTAGATGAGTATTTCTTTTATAACATCATGCATAAATGTATCTTGTCTCACTCTTGATTGGAGGGCTTTCACATTTGCTAGAGAAACTTGGCTTGACCTGTGAGAGCTATGGTGGAAACACACCTCCTCCCTTCTAGCTGATTTTGGCCAATAACTTTATTTCTCATGCATTAGGCATATAGATCTTATTAGCTTGAGTCAAAATGATTATCCAAAATGAAAATAAAAATGAAATTTGAATTGCATTAGATTTAGGTCATTTGAAGCATACCCTTTTCATGATCTGGTCTCTTCAGGAAGTGAATTTAAGGACTTAGTCTCTCTCTAAATAATAACAGCCTACCTATCTTGTATAAACATAAAGACTTGCCTACATGTATTTAAATCAGAGAGGGGCAGCCTAACCCCAGTAAAGTCCAAGCTGTGTAGTTTTTCCTCTCTTATGGAGGTAAATCAATTACCTATTTTTGCCTTAGATTTAGGTTGTACTTTCGGCCCTCGCCAAAGCTCCATATATTTAGGTTCTGAGGATGCTTCTCCCTTTTGTGGGCTATAAGCATAATTCCTCACCTCTTAGGCATTTCCTTAATCTTATGTTAAGGAATCATAAGTCCTAAATTTTTAATAAACAATGCAACTCAAAACCAACTAAATCAATTTCAAAAATATAAAGCCCAACTATAGGATAGTTTGAGATTGCTTGCTAGGTTTCCTAGCATCAGTGAGCATCTCCTACTTATTCTCATTTGGCTTCGATAATAAATCTCTCTTTGATCAATACCATTTGATCTTAAAAAATAAACCAATTGATTGATAGTCCTTTCCTATTGAAATCTTTAAAGACAACGATCATTTACCTTAATCGACAGTTTTCCTATGGAATCCCCATTCCTTAGGATGTAATTAACTATGAGGGCTTTCCTTTGTAGGGAACTTAACGAACCTAATTTAAATTAAACCTTGCTTTACTTTTTCATGTAAAGTAGGGGAAGAATCTCTGGTACACTTCGAAGATCCAACATCCTTAGAAGTCCTTATTTTGGTGATTAGGTCCATTGTAGGGTGGTGACTCCTATCTTTCGAGATAGTACACCTCTTCTTAATGTCGTACCCAATCACCTCAATAAGCACATTTGTGGATCTGCATCTTAAAAAGATGAATTTTTATAGTCTTGCCTCTCTTTCTACCAACAGATTTGAAAGGCAACTCTATATAAAAAATTTTCACCATAGATTTTTCTGGCGACTCCGCTGGGGATGGTTCTCTCTCCATCTTTGGTAAATGATCGTTGTCTCTAAGTATCAATAGTAGATATGTACTTTTGTATGAACCCTACTATCTTTCTTTTTGTTGGCACTTAGCTTATTTCATTCTTAAGTTGAGTTAGCCAACATCTTTAGGTTTTAGGACCTCGCACCATGTTGGCCTTAAAACCCCCGTTGGGTTCTCCATGGGTAAAAAAAAATCTAATAAAAGAAAACATTTTAAGACTTCCTCTTTTTCATCTTTATGATAAAGAAAGGTTCATTCTAAAATAAGGAAGACAAAATAAATTTTTCATAAAAGCACTCTTTCGAAAATGCACTTAATAAAATATTTTCCACAAAAATTTTATCACCCGCATCTAATAATTCTCATAATTATTACATGTAAGAATTTTTAAAATAAAAATAACAATCTTTTCCAAAAGCACAAATGAATATTTTTCATCAATTCATTTGGATGAAAATTTCATTTACAAAATGAAATGAACAATCATCTTTCCAAAAAAATCACAATCAAAAATAAAATTTTCAGAAAGCACACATGAACCTCTCCATTCAATACACTCACACCTATTGAATGGAACTATCAAAATCAAAATAAAAATTAAACTTTTCCAAAAACATAAATGAATATCTTCCTTCAATTCATTTTGATGAAGATTTTATTTTCAATAATAAAATAAACAATCATCCTTCCAAAAATTAAAATCAAAATTTTTAAAAAGCACATAAGAATCTCTCCATTCAATATACCTCCACTAATTGAATGGAAGTTTCATTTTCAAATAAAATTAAACTTTTCCAAAAACACAAATGAACATCTTCTTTCAATTCACTTTGAGATGAAGATTTCATTTTTCAAAAAATAAAATGAACAATCATCTTTCTAAAAATCAAAATCAAGGTTATTTTTTTCAAAAAGCACATATGAACCTATCCATTCAATACACTTACACTTATTGAATGGAAGTTTCATTTTCAAATAAAATAAAGTTTTTCAAAAGCACAAATGAACATCTTCTATCAATTCACTTTGATGAAGATTTCATTCTGAAAAATAAAATGAACAATCATCTTTCCAAAAAAAAAAAAAAAAAAAAAAAATCAAAATCAAAGATAAAGTTTTCAAGAAGCACATATGAATCTTTCCATTCAAAATACCCACACCTATTGAATGGAAGAACATCATCATTTAATATATCCAAATTTATTGAATGAATATTTCATTCTCAAATAAAAATAAAATCATTTGGAAATCCCACTTGAACATATCCCACATATGATTAAGTTGGAATTCCCTTTTTCAAAAAAAGCAATAATCGCACACAAAATAATTTTTTTACAAATGAGATTGATTCCCATTCCTACATACCCATATTTATTGAATGGGAGTCTCCTTTTCAAAAATCAAAACTTAACAATCATATTTCCAAAATTCAAACACATTTTGGAACTTCATTTAGCATACCAAAATTTGATAAGTAAAGTTTTCCAAAATCCAAAATCCAAAAAAATTTGCAAATATTTTTGGAATTTCACTTAGCATACTCAAATTTGCTAAGTGAAGTTTCCAAACCCAAAATAAAAAATTTTCAAACACATTTTGGAACTTCATTTAGCATACTCAAATTTGCTAAGTGAAGTCTCCAAATACAAATTCCAAAATAAAAATAATAATAATTTCCAAACACATTTGGAACCTCATCTAACATACTTAAATTTGCTAAGTGAAGTTTCCAAATCCAAAACCAAAAGTTTTCAAACATATTTTGGAACTCCATTTAGCATACACAAATTTGCTAAGTGAAGTTTCCAAATCTAAAATCAAAAATTTTCAAGCACATTTGGAACTTCATTTAGCAGACTCAAATTTACTAAGTGAAGTCTCCAAACTCAAAATCAAAAATTTTAAAGGACCTTTGGAATTTTGTTCTTTAGCATACCAAATTTTCTGAGGAAAAGTTTTCATTTTCAAAACCAAGCTAAACACAAAATTTATGAACACATTATTTGGACTTTCATTTAACATACTCAAATTTGCTAAGTAAAATTTTCATTTCATAAAACTAAGTGGGACTTCATCTTTAACATACCAAATTTGCTAAAAGAAAGTCTCCACTTTCAATCAAATCAAAATAACAAATGAAACACATTAGGATTTTTTTAGCATACCCAAATTTGCTAAGGATCTTACTTTTTCAAAAATCAAAACATCAAAATAAAAATGAAACACACTTAGGATTTTCTTAGCATACCTAAATTTTCTAAGGATCCTATTTTCAAAAATCAAACAAAACACCTTGGTTTCTTCACTTAGCATACCTAAATTTGCTAAGTAGGAATTCCAATTTTTTTTAAAAAAATCAAACAAAACACACTTGGGTTCTTCACTTAGCATACCTAAATTTGTTAAGTGAGAATTCTTACTTTCAAAATCAAACAATAATTCACAAAAAGAAATAATTATTTTTAAACACCTCATTTAGTATACCCAAATTTGCTAAGTGAGTGAATTTCCAAAATCACCAAACAAAAATAAAAAAAATCAATTGACACTTACTTTAACATACCCAAATTTGTTAAAGGAAAGGGTCCTCAAATCAAAAATTCAAATTCAAACAAACATGAACCTATGGAAGCATCTTTCTCAAAATATTTGAATCCATATTTCAACATACCTAAATTTGTTGAAGTTAGATTCATATTCAAAATTCCTATTTCAATCAATCTTCTCAAATCCATTTGAAACCCACTTAACACTTCCAATTTGTTGGATGTGGGTTCAAATTTTTAAATCTATAAATACAGAAATCTGATACAAACTCATTTCTCATTGCAGATTCTTACAATCAGTGCAGTAGCAGTTCAGTTTCGGTCTCTTACAATTATTGAAATGGCCGGTTAACAGAAGTTCATTTTTACCTTCCCCCATGGTATGGATCTGGCTTTGGATCAAGCCGACTTCCCCTGTCTGGACCATATGCATCCGATTCACTTTGGTCGGGGATTCGAGGGAGCCAGGATTACTTGTGAGGGCACACCCCTCACTATAGTTAGTAGGACCACGGCGACCGGGCATAAGCCGTTCATCAGTATTGACTTACCCTCTGACTATGATGTCTCCTTGCTGAAGAGGAAAGTAGTGGTAGTCCCAGCCATATAGTAGTGCAGATCGGCATCACTCTCGCCGGCACCGAGTTTCTCATGTTGCCCAGTGAGGGCTAGCACCATCTCATCTATACCCTCTAAAGGTAAGGCTCCCTTGGTCTTAGGGCTTGCCTCCCCTACATTTGAGTATGGATCTAGCTCACACTCCTCCCATCCTACCCATACACAGTGTAGGAATAAGAACTGCATGATTAAGCGGTATCACACCAGGATCGCAAAGGAGATGGAGGCAGCAGCTTGCTCACCATTAAGGAGTTCCCTACATTACTTCACCACTTATAGAAATTACATCCTCTCTGGGTCGAGAGAGGATGGAGGATTCACTCATCACCTCCTTGAGCAACAGTTACGTGAGCAGAGGTCGACGCAGCCTCTCATACGTGGTGGAGCATCCGGGCGCAGTCCGGAACACGCTCGATCTCGATCCATCATCCCCCACAGTGTGGGGAAGCACATACACCAGGAGAGGGCCCGGGAGGCCCATACAGCACATATTACCTACAAGGAGAGGCGGGTTCACCGCCGGTAGCTTCCACTCGATTTTTTCTACCATGCCACCCGACCATACTAACATTATCCTTCTTACTGGGACTAGTCATCATATGAGGACAACTTCTAGAGAGTCGGTGGTGTGTCCACCTCACCGCTCTACCCCTCGTCAGCCATCACCAGTTTAGGTTACATCATCTCCTGTTCCAGCTAAGACCATGAAGGCCATATCCGGGGAAAAGCGCACCCCGTTGGTGATCCGGCTATGGCCAAGGGATCCTATCCCTTCTACACCGCCTATTATGGTAGGGTTGAGCTCTCCTGCTCGACCTTCTGCCCCAGTGGTGGTGAAGGAGTGATGACCCCAAAGCATCATGGTTGTTCCTTCACTAACTCCGCATCCGCCCGTACAGTAGGATGTGGAGATGGTGACAGTCATTTTAGATAATCCAGATGATAGTCCAGCTGTACCAATGATAATGGGATATTCTAGGATTGTTACCCCTCTCTATGGTATTTATTTTTGAGATGTGGGACACCACGTAGATCTTAGGAGGTACTTATTGAAGTGATCGGGTACGACATTAAGGAATGATGTCTTATCTCAAAAGATAGAAATCACCACCCTATAATGGACCTAATCACCTAATAAGGACTCTTAAGGCATGATGGGTCTTTGAATATAGAGATCTTTCCCCTTTTACATGGAAAAGTAAAGTAGGGTTTATTTCGGGTTCATTAAGTTCTATATAAAGCCCCATAATTAATTATATCATAAGAAATGAGAATTCCTTAAGAATACTCTCGATTAAAGTAGATAATTAGAGTCTCCAAAGATTTCAAAATTAAGACTATCAAAGGATTTGTTATTTTAGAAAACCAAAAGGGATAGATCAAGGAGAAGACTTATTTTTGGAATCCAATGAAAGAAAGTAGGAAATGCTCATGATACTAGGAAGCCTAGTGAGCATTCCAATCTACCCTATAATTGGGCTTTATATTTTTGAAATTGAAGAGAGTTAATTATTTGAGTTGATATTTTATTCGATTGCTAGGGCTTATAATTTCACAACATAAGATTATGAAAATATCTAAGAGGTGAGGATTTATGCTTATAGCCTGCAAAGGGAAACAACAACCTCAGATTCTAAATCTAGGGAGCTTTGGCGAAGGCCGAAGTATGACCTAAATCTAAGGCAAAAATGGGTATATAATTTACCTCCACAAGAGAGAATAAATCACCCGACTGCTGTACTTATTACCGCCAGGAGTGGTAGCCAGCTAACTCCTCCTATGCTTTAAATCCATATAGGCAAGTCTTATGTTTTGTAAGATGGCTAGGCTGTTGTTCATTTAAAAAGAAGACTAAGTCCTTAAACTCACTCCCTGAGAGACTAGAGCATGAGTGGTATGAATCCATGACTTAATATAATACAAATTTTATCAAAATTATTCGATTCTTTTGGACTCTTTATTTTGACACAAGCTATGGGATTTTGTATTCCTAAATGCATGAGAATTTGATTATGGGCCAAATCAAGAGAGAAAGCAGTGTTCTTCAATCAAAGGCTCTCATAGATTAAGCCTTCATTCTCTGGCAAAGATAGAAGCTCCCTCTTAACTAGAGTGGAATAATATGACATGCATGATATTATACATTCATTCATCCAACTAAAAGGTTGCTAAAAATTTTATTATCTTGATTTAATTCCTAGGCTTTTATGTGAGGTTATGAGTTATTTTAAAATTTTAGTTATGAGTTGTTAATTATGATAGAAAAATTAATTTCATCCTAAGAGCCTACCACATCTAGGCCACACATTCAATCATCAATCATAAAGAAACTATGAAATGCATGCTATTCTAATGCGCAATCTAAACACAATATCAAGTAATTTTATAGACTATCGTAAAAGAATAAAGGGCCGGTGCAATCGGGTTCCGCCGTACACCCCGAAAAGAGAAATAAAGATGGGTAACCAAGCTCTACCCTTATACAACTTGGATTACAAAAAATAATATATGCTATGGGGGTCTTCTTTTCTTCATTTCTTCCTTCTCTTTCTTTTGATTTGATTTGCTCCAAAGGCATCTAGGGCACCTGTGGACTAAGCCTTCCTCGCTTAGCCAATATAATTTCTATATAATTACAAAAAAAATTAATCTAGTAAATGAAACATATGTTAAACATACATAGCAAAAAACACATACATACAAAAATAGTTATATGAATAATTTGGACTTAGCACCCCACATATGGGTAACCAAGCCTACCTGTACTAACGTGAATTATGCTCAGGGGCTAAGCAACTTGCATAGCAAAGGCATTTATATTTTCATTACAGTGGCCCCTTAAGCATAACCCCCTGCAGAAAATATGATTAGGCTAATCACGGTCTACCATCCAGTCTATGAAATATACACCCTAACATCCAGTCTAAAATATTACATCACAAAATAAAATACAACATCATACATAAAATGCCCTAACTTAACTTAGAAGTGGTGACTTAGTATTTTAATGTGTGCTTAAAGCTTTGTGGCCTTTACGGGTTCTTTAGTTTAAGTTTCAATTTAGAGTTTAAATTTGTTTAAATTTTACCTTTGGGTGATTTCAATTTAAATGATTTAATGATTTATTTTTCATTTTTATTTCACTTTTATTTAAAATGATGTTTAGGTTTTCAAGAATGAAGAGTAGATGAATTTGTAGATGGAACTCACCCTATCCTACATCCTAATTCCTAAAGAATCTAACTAAGGTCCTTAAGTATGTTAATTAGACCATTTAAATTTATGCAATTTATTTGAATTGATTTAGAGCTTAGAATTTGAGTTGGTTTAAGTATTTGATTGATTGATTTTGATTTAGATGTTTTGGTTTAATTACATCTTGATAATTCAATATCCTTGATATCTAATGAAATTTAAGTTTGTTTAAATTCATGTGTTTTTGATTGATTAATTTTAGATTAGATATTTTGGTTTAATTAAATCTTGATAATTCAATATCTTTTTAAATTAATACTTAATTCTTTTATTTGATTATGGTTATGTGGCTTGACTTTATGTTTATTTGATTTGATTATGGTTCATTAATTTGTAGTTTGATCAGATTAGATTAATTGAGATTTTATTTTAATTTTAATTGAGTTTGATTCCTTATAATTTGGATTTTATCTTTTAATCTCATCCATTTGTCATGTTTATCAAAGTTTAGTTTGCATTTTGATTTCAAACATTGGATATTTAACTAATCCATCTTATTTAAGAAGGTTGAATGAGATTTGATTTGATTACATATTAAATTGATGAGAGTCTTTCTTTATTAATTAATTTTGGCTTATTTTTGGGTTTGCTTAGGTTCAATGTGATTATTAAATAAGTGTGGTTAATTATAAAAATGTGTTTAATTTTCAATTTGATTTCATATTTATTTAGGTTAATGATGTAATTAATGACTTAATAATTTAAGTTTAATTTAGGTTTTGATTAGTATTTAATGGCATTTATGTTTGATTAAGTTTAAGTTTAATATGATTAATGTGATTGACTTAATTAGCTTATTTAAGATGTGTGATCAAATTAATTAGTAGATTAATTAAGTGTTTGATTTGAATTAATCTTAATCTAATTTATAAAGTTAATTTGGTTTATTAAGATGATGGATTAATTTATTAAGTTTGCATTAATTAGGTGTTTATTCAATTGAATTAGCTTAAGGGTAATCAGTTTAATTAAGGAATGTGTTTAAGTTAATTATTAAATTAAATTGAGATTTATTTAATTATTAATGATGTAATTAATGGCTTAATGATTTAGGTTTAAATTAGGTTTTGATTAGTATTTAATTGCATTTTGATTATGTTTGATTAAGCTTAGGCTTAATATGATTAATTTGATTAACTTAATTAGTTTACTTGAGGGGTGTGATTAATTATTAAATTTAATTATGGGTTTTATTTAAGCTTAATCTTTAGAGTTAGCTTTAATATAACTTATTTAATTTAATTTGATTAATTAAGATGATGGATTAATTCATTAAGTTTGCATTAATTAGATGTTTAATGATTGGGGTAATTCAATTTTAAATCATTAAATTAATTAAGGGTTTGTTTAATTAGAGATTAATGACTTAATTTCTCACATGTGAGTGATTTGATTTAGTTAAGTGTTTTACTTAAGTTTGATTTGATTCAATGATTATTGTTATTATCATTTGATTAGATTAAGTGATTTAATTGTTTATTTTTATTTCGATTAAACTTGATTATTCATAATCATAATTAGGTTTGATTTTCTTCATTTATTATGTTCATTAGATTTCATTCATGTTTGATTTAGTTGTTAGGTTTATGTATTAATGGCTAATTAATTATATTATTCCAATTGAATGTGATTTAATCATATGTTAATTAAGTTTATTTTAATTTTTCTTGGTTTAATTTGATTAATATTAAATGGTTATATTGAATTGGTTTATTAATCAATTTGAATTTTAGTTTATTTAATGATTAATTAGTTTCAATTTATTTATATTCATTAAGGAGTTTCATATGATTAAGATTCTATGCTTAGTGTAGGTTTAATTATACTAGTTTGACTCATGTTAAAGTTTCCTAGATTTGTCTAACTTTAAGTTTGATTTAAGATTTAATCATTTAATTGAGTTTTATTAGCTTAAATCATATTCAATTTAATTTTCTTTAAGGATGATATTTGTCTGATTTGAGGTTTGATTAATGATTGCTTAAGTGCTATTTCATTTCTAATTTTGATTTGATATTTAAATTATTTTTAGATTATGTTTTAATTAACTCTTTAATTGATTAAACTTTAATCCTAAGTGTTTGTTTGGGGTTCGTTAGGATTCAGAAAATCACATTATTTTCTTGAGAGTCCTAGATATCAATTGAAGTGATTTAAGTCATTTTGAAGATTTTTGTAAATTTCTGAATTTTTATTTGATTTATTTTATTAAAATGGACAATCTGAATTTCAAAATTTAATTTCTCCTAATTCAAAAGTTCTTTTCACTTGACATTTTTATGGTAGATGTATTTTAAATTTAATTTCAATTCCAAAAAATTTCAACTTAATCTGACATATATTTTTGGTTTAATAAATGAAATTTGATTTTTACTAAAACTCAAATTAAGCTCAAAATACTTAGTGAAATTGGGGATTATGGGTTTGTTGGATTCCTCTTGGAAAGATGAATCCAACGAGCTTTTGTTTTTGATTTTTGGTTAAGTATTTTATTTTCTATGAATTTTTGAAGTTTTAGGTGATTTAAATTAACTTTTTTTAATAAAGAATACGCGGACGTAGCGAAGACCGTCAACCACGAAAGTGACCCGACTCGCCTGGACCATCCGATCATACAGACGTAGATTTGCGCGATCAAAGGCGTGATCGCGCAATCAACACGATGAAGCCGCTCACGCAATTGCTCGATGGATCAAATCACATTAAGTGATCGGCCGGATCATGCGATCCACGCGGATCGAGCGCCCCCATAGAGTACCTACTATTCACATAGACTTTGAATCCAGCTCAGAGGACGAGTCTAATGTGATTAGTATACCAGCCAACCCCTCTCAGCAGGTTCCATTGGAGGTGACTTTCGTTCCAGACAGTGACGAAGACCAGGCCTCCAAGCAAAGCAAAGTGTTCGAATCTGGTTTATGTAAAACTGTTAGGCAACAACTGAGAACCTTAGCTCTAACCTCACTTACATCTTAGAAAGTTGAAGGTTTAGTAGTTAAGGAAGTTCCTAAGTCTTCCAGTGATTGAGGCAGAAGAGGTTCCTTTTGGGATCATCATCCTCAAGTCCTGAAGTGGATGTAGAACTTGAGGAGGATACTTTTAAAGAATTAATGAAATTACCACTTGATTTTTACTCGCCTTGTGTTCAAAATCTTATACAGAAAAGTTTTGTTCCTCATACGTGGTCCAGGCACAAGTCAGTACTTTAAAAAGCTTTGGAACAACTCAAGTAGGGAAGCACAATTAAGAGCAGGACTAGGATTCGATACAATGGGTCTAGTAGATAACGATGATTACTGCTTGGTTGTTACCAACCATTTGGAGTCTGATAGGTTCTTCTCACACAACCCCAACTCTTATGAGAATGTGTGTTTAGAAACCTCAGATGATCCAGATGATTTTCAAATAAAGGATGCACCTCCATAATTTGAAGAAGAAATTCATTCAACAATAGACAAGCTTAAAGAAATCAACCTCGAGATAGAAGAAAATTCATGCTCGACATACATTAGTTCATTGCTGAATGAAGAAGAAACCAATGACTTAATTAGGCTATCGATTGAGTTTAAAGACTGCTTCGCATGGAGTTATGAAGAAATGACCAGATTATCTCCTGATGTAGTAGCCCACAAGTTAGAAATATACTATAACGTTACCTCTATTAAGCAAGCTCCTAAGCGCATGCAATTAGAAATTGAACAACAGATCATTTCTGAAATCAAGAAACTGATCGATGCTGATTTTATCAGAGAAGAAAAATATCCTACCTCGTTAGCTAGTGCCATCCCAGTTAAGAAGAAGAATGATCAAATTCACATATGCATCGATTTTTGGGACTTAAATAAGGCATGTCCTAAGGATGAGTTTCCTTTTCCTATACTAGAATTAATGGTGGACATTGCCTCATCTCATGCAGTCTTTTCTATCATGGATAGGTCATCTAGCTATAACCAAATCAAGATGTCTCCTAAAAATGAAAGAAACACTGTTTTCCGAACCCCGATCGGAATCTTCTGTTATAGGGTCATGCCTTTCGGCCTTAAAAATGCTGGTGTTACATACCAACGGGCCATGACTGAGATCTTCAATGAACTCATCCATCATCAAGTTAAGTGTTACGTTGATAATCTAGTAGTCAAGAGCAAAGAAAAGGAAGATCACCTCTTTGACTTGAGAGTAGTTTTCGAACGGTTAAGATAATATAATCCCAAAATGAATCTGAAGTGTGCATTCAGAGTAGCTTCAGGAAAATTCCTTGGGTTTATTGTTTGACACCGAGGAATAGAAATAGATCTTAAAAAGATTAAAACTATCTTAGATATGCCACCTCCTAAGAGTTTAACTCAACTCAGATCCTTTCAAAGACGACTGGCATATCTAAGACGCTTTATCTCCAACTTATCGGAGAGATGCAAGCCATTCTCAGCACTTGTCAAAAATGATGCCAAGCTTAAGTGGGATGATAAGTGTCAAGCATCAAGCAAGACTTGGTGAAGTCGCTTCAGCCTCTACCCCTGCTACTCATCCTTTACACTACTGCATTAGACGACTCGCTCGACGCTCTATTGACCCAAGCTAACGATGAAGGAAAGGATAACGCTCTTTACTATCTCAGCCGTCGTCCGATCCCTGCTGAAGCAAACTATCCACCTATTGAGAAACATTGTCTAGCTTTGATCTTCGCTTCCCAAAAATTACGACATTACATGCTTTCTCATAAGGTGAACTTGATCTCTAGGACAAATCCACTACATTATCTCATGACATAGCCAACGCTATCTGGACGTTTGGTGCACTGGTCCATGATACTTTCGCAGTTTGATATCACTTTCATACCCCTCCGTGCGGTAAAAGGACATGCACTAGTGAATTTCTTAGCAGCACACCCACTTCCTGTTGATTCTCCGGTTAGTGACAATCT
Organism: Cymbidium sinense; assembly: GCA_021442155.1. Taxonomy (NCBI): domain Eukaryota; kingdom Viridiplantae; phylum Streptophyta; class Magnoliopsida; order Asparagales; family Orchidaceae; genus Cymbidium; species Cymbidium sinense. The sequence continues at coordinate 142,602,102 of CM038215.1, forward strand.
CCCCGATGAACAAATCATGAACTTAGGGGAGGCCGGCAACCACCGATGGCAGATGTAATTTGACGGTGCAGCTTCTTTTCTTAAAGGTAAAGCATCACGATCTATTCTCCCAGGAAAGGCTGAGGCAAGAATAATCCTAGACTTGTTAGCTCATCATGCTCGGCTCATGAGTCTGCTTGACTCCCTTGTATCCCTAGATTTATATTATTTTAGAAAATTTATATGTACAAAAAGTATTTTATATAAAATAAGTTTATATCAATTTCTCAAAATTATTGCATCATTTTTATCAAATATAAGTAAAGACAATTTACCACAAAGGAGGCCGAACCCATCCAACAGAACTTATTTTAGAAAATAAAAATAAAAATTTCCTGCTTTCACTTCCCTCGGCAGCGTTCTCGCAACTTCAGGCATGCAAAGGAACTCATGCTATTCTGCAATTCGCTCTTACGTTCCTCTTTTCTCTCCCTGATCTTAGCTCGCCACCAACGATCTGTTGGTATTCCACCGTTATTTATCGATTTCACAAAGACGAACGCGAAATTAGTTTACTGATTTAGCAGAGACGAACTTGAAGAATATGGTAGAGAGAGAGAGAGAGAGAGAGAGAGAAGTTGAAGTGACTTTCATCATTCTGTGAAGGGAGTATGGCGTTTCATCCAAGGCTCAGCTAGATAGAAATCAGATGTTTCAGGTGATGTATAATTAACTTTTTAATAGCCTAATTATTAATAAAATTATTTTAAAAAGTATATTTTCAAGAAAATAAATTATGAAACAAAAGTTAGGAGGATTGAAAAAAAAAAAGAAAGGATATAATTTATCTTTTATATATTAAATTTTTAACAATTTTTTCTTGAGATTGCTAATATCAATTTGAAGCTCGGATAAAAAAAAAGTTAAAAGTAATTTTTAAATCATCAAATTATGCCTCTTAAATTTTTTTTTGCTCGGCCTCTCTCTCTCTCTCTCTCTCTCTCTCTCTCTATATATATATATATATATATATATATATATATATATATATATATATATATATATATATATATATATATATATATATATATATATTAAAACTATATGCTCATGAAGAAGAAAAGGAAATGAAGATAAGATGAGCTTCTAATTTTAGTTATTTCACTAATATTGTATGAAGTTTGAACTCCAAGAAAGATTAGTAAGTAAAAAATATAAAGAGTAAAAAAAAGGCATCATCCAAATATTTAAGAGTTTTTAGCAAATTGACTTACATGCACCATAAAGGAGAGAGAGAAAAGCTTCACTATATTATTAAAGGAAGAAGAGTGTAAACTCTTTCATAACTCTCCACTTTTAGCCTTTCCAAGTTGTAATAGAATTGCACTAGAATAAGTTGGCTCTAAATAAAAAAATAAATCCCTCCAAGAGGTATGAATATGGATATTTATTCTAAAAATGTCTGTTGAGGGTTATGCTAATGTGGAAGGTAATAGAGAGCCATGTATAACAAATTATGACACAAGCAAAATATGTGATCTTTATGGATAGATGGGAGATGATCATGCACTAGATGATAGCTCATGGATGGTAAGGTGACTTACTAGTGATTAAAACACTGTAAAATTTGGAATGAATGCATTTCAAATATATCTAGAAGAGTATGAATTCGATTTGGGCAATTCCAAAATACAACAATGTAAAGTGATGTAAATGTACACCTACACCGCCACCCCATGCCGATGTCAAAACTTTCGCCATTTTACATTTGTTAACCAAATAAAAAAAAAGTAAAGTCATGAATTTGTAAAGCTCTCAACCAAACAACTATAAAGTAATCATTTTATACTGAATTCTTTTTACACTGCATTCTTTTTAGATTGCATTCCAAATGCAGGCAACCAAACAACCCCTAAAGAGTGATGCAGATAAGTGACATATAAGATACAGAGCAGTAATCCTTATAATGTGAAAACATAAGAGAGAGAGAGAGAGAAAGAGAGAGAAATATAGAGAAAAGTAGTAGTGTGATATGATATTCTTGACATGGATGTTCTAAAATGATATTCCTAAGTAGCCAGGATTAATAGTGTGTTTAACCAAAAAAATTGAAATCTTTTTAGCTCGAGGAAAATGCAACATGAAGATGGAATGAGAAGGAATTCATATGAAAGTTGGGGTTATTTATATCAATATGCCATTGAGAGATTTGAATAGCTTGTGTTTCTCTTATTTAAGAAAGAGTTAGATAGTCTTAAGAGTAAAGTTGGCTTACATTAGAACCTATTTTGATTATGGTTGTTCAATAGCAACATGTCTACTGAATCATAATCCCCTTGAGCTCTTGGTGTAATTTTTATAAAAGTTCTCAAAAGCTTCACTCTTTTCTCAAGTTTGTGAGCTTCAATTGAAACTCTTTTAAGATGACTCTTGGTGTTTAACACAAGTCTTTGTGATTTTGAGCTTCTTTTTATTTATATAAAAAGATTTGTATAGTAGTGTAATCATGTTTAAGTTATTTTTTAAAACATGTTAGAATTTATTCTATGCAATTTAGATTTTAATTAACCATCTATTTTGTAAGATTCTTTCTTAGTCCAAAAAAAGTATCTTTTTGATTTGACATGATCTAAAAAATATTGTATTGATTTCTTCCTTAACTTTCAAAATCTTAAACTAAAAAAAATATTAATTTATCTCTTGGCCATAAATAGGCATAAATTGGGATTAGCATATTTGCCTTTATATTTGATTCTCTCTCTCACACACACACACACACACACACACACACACACACTTGCCTAATACACACACATACACACGTACACACATTAGGTCTAATCATTTAAATATTTCTAACTTATGATCCTTTTTAATATCATTGATATCTCCCTTGCACACACATACTTAAGTTCTAATCATTGATATCTTTATGACTTGTAAGACTTTAAAGAATATTGTTAATATCATTGATGATCCCTCTCAAAGACAATCATTTGAAAGTTACAATCTATTCTCAATTGAGAATATTGAACTAGTTTTTACCTTTTTTTTCAATGTAATTTTTTTTATTTAAGGTTGCAATCCATACTCATTTTAACAATATTGATATATTTTAGCAACTACTTTTAAGTATCTCATTTGTATTTTTTTCAGTTGCAAATTCACACCCACTTGATTGTGTTGATAATCTTTTTGTAAGATTAAGATTTCAAAATCTATGTTTTTATTTTATTGCAATTCAAACTCGCTTATGCATACTACTATACTTTGTAACTCATTTTAGCACCAGACTTTTTAAAACCCCCCTTTATTAAAGTGCACATCTACTTGAGTGAAGTGATTTATTTATATAACATATTTTTTATTTTTTATATTTAATTATGTGCATCCACATTCATGTGTGGTTCAATTTTTTTGTAACGCTCCTTATATATATATATATATATATTGTATTTATTTAATTAATGTAATTAATTTATTCAACATCTTCAATCTACCCTATTGTGTTAGTACTTTGTTATTTTATATGGAATTTTTAATTCTTGTCATTGCACTATTATAATAATTTAATTAAATATATATATATATATATATATATATATATATATATATATATATATATATATATGCAATTGCCCCTACTCCTCCCACCTCCCCTTGTCTTGGGTTTCAACAAGACTAATAACTTGTTATTCTTTTACCATGTTTAGTAAATACTTCTCTCATTTCAACCATCTTCATAAGAGTTAGCATTTGAAGTGCTCATAATCTTTATTATCATTCATAATACTAAGATTGATATGGCTCAAACACACTGCTTCTCTAGAAGATGTGATGGACTAATTAGGTCAAATTGTTCTTCTTAAAGGATGACTCAACTATTCACTTGATTGACAATTTAAGGGTGAACGATGTTGAAAAATAAATTTAAAAGAAACTTTAAAATAAGAAACAACATGATAATTTTTTTTATATAAATTGATCAAATTTAATTATAAATTCACAAACAAATGCATATATAATATCTCACACCCAATACCTTTTAGTTAAAAAACATGAACTCTCAAGTCTCAACTACTTCATTCGATGCAAAATCTATCCTTACATTTGATGCAAAATTTCATATTGAGATCGATTGATAAATGCAATCACAAAAGTTAATATTTGATTTTAAATTCATATGCAAAATATAAGAGCAACTCAAGTAGCTAAAATGAATATAATAACATATTTCAATAATATCCAAAAAAAATATTCTTTGGACTACTTTCTTTACAAACTAAATGGTAATTTATTTATAAAAATTATAACCCACTTGCTTTTCTTTATTCAATTCGAACATAAATAACATTATTTACAAAAAAAACACAAAACTCATTTCACATTCTCATGAAATTTCAAGAAAATAAATACAATTTCAATAATTCGATTAATTTACAAAAATGCATAAGTAATTGTGGTGTTTATTTTTATGTTGGGTGCTTTGTGTGTATATGAGGGAACACCACACGATGATGTACTTATTAGTGTGATCGGGTATGACATTAAAGAATAGTTTACTATCTCGAGAGATAGAAATCATTACCATATAATGAACCTAATCACCTAATAAAGACTCCTAAGGCATGATGGGTTTTCGAATATACCAGAGATTTTTTCCCTACTTTACATGGAAAGGTAAAGCACTATTTATTTAAACTGGGTTCGTTAAGTTCCATATGGAGGCAAGCCTCCATAATTAATTACATCTTAAGAAAAATGAATCCCTTAAGAATACTCTCAATTAAAGTAGACGATTATTATCTCTAAAAAATTCAAAGATAGGACTATCAAATGATTAGTTGTATTTTTAAAAATCAAGTGAGAGAGATCAAAAGGAAAGAGTTATTATCGAAACCAAGGGAGATGAGTAGAGAACTGCTTATGATACTAGGAAACCTAGTAAGTACTCCAACTTATCCTATAGTTGGGCTTTATATATTTAAATTTGAGAAGATTTATTTGTTTAAGTAGAAATTTTATTAGAAATCTAGACTCATAATTCCGCAATACAAGATTGTGAAAATGCCTAAGAGATGATGATTTATGCTTGTATCCCGCAAAGGGAAACAACGACCTCAAATCCTAAATCTAGGAAGCTTTGACGAGAGCCAGAGCACGACTTAAATCTTAGACAAAAGTGGGAATATGGTTTACCTCCACAAGAGAAAGTAAATCACTCTATTGCTCGGCTTATTATCGCATAGAGTGACAGCCAACTAACTCCTCCTATGTTTTAAATTCATGTAGACAAGTCATATGCTTTGTAAGATGGTTAGACTATTATTTACTTAGAAAAGAAACTAAGTCCTTAAACTCACTCCCTAAGAGACTAGATCATGAAAGGCATGAATAATGACTTAAATCTAATACAAATTTTGATAAGTTTTATTTGATTTTTGGAATTTTTATTTTGACATGGGTTATAAGATTTTGTATGCCTAAATGCATGAGAAATTGATTATGGGGTAAATCAGAAGAGAAAGATGTGTCTTTCTATTAAAGGCTCTTATAGGTTAAGCCTTTATTCTCTGGCACAGATGGAAGCCCTCTCTTAGCAAGAGTGAAAGAATATGACATGCATGATATTATACATTCAATCATACAGCTAAGGAGTTACTGAAAATTTTATTATCTTGATTTAATTCCTTGGCTTTTATGTAAAGTTATCAAGTGTTTTGAAATTTTAATTATGAATTATTAATGAGATAGAAAATTTATTTTATCATAGGAGCCTAATCACATCCAGACCACACAATAATCACCAATCATAAAGAAACTATGAAAATGCATGACATTTCTAATGTACAAGCTAAACAAAATATCAAACAATTTTATAAAGCTATCAAAAAGGAATAAAAAGTTGATGCGGTCGGGTACCGTCGTACAACCCGAAAAGAAATGTGGGTAGCTGAGCTCTACCCTTATACATCCCGGTATAATGAAAAAATAATTGTAATTATAGAATGATAAGTGGTATGGGGGTCTTCATTCTCCACTCTTCATCTTTCATTTCTTCATTTTTTTTATTTGCTCTATTTCTTTCTTTCTTTTGGCTTGATTAGGATTTTGTTTGCTCCAAAGGTATCATATGGTATATAAGACATAGTCTTATAATCAATACTCATCATTAATCCCCATAACACTTATCATAATCCTAATACAAAAATTACATTAAAAGAAAAGAAAGTAAATCTAGATATACCTATAAAACAAATGTTAGCTAAACAAACTATACAACCCAAGTTGCTATAGGAATAATTTGTACTTAGCACCCCACACATGAGTAACCAAGTCCACCTGTCCTAACTTGGGCTATGCTTAGGGGCTAAGCAACCTGCATAGCAAAAAAATATTTATATTTTTATTACAGCGGCCCTCTTAAGCATAACTCGCTGCATAAAATATAATTAGACTAATATTGACCTAACATTCAGGTTACACACATACACCCTAACATCAAATCTAAAATAATACATCAAAATTAAACATTCATCAAACCATGCACCGCCCTAACATAAAGCTATAAATGGTGACTTAGCCTAATGTACATGTGTTAGAGCTTGTGTGGTATGTCCTAACTAGGCTTTAGAGTTATGATTTGCTGAGTGTGAGGGATTTAATTTATAAAGAGTTGATTTCTCTTTAAGTGGTTTAGTTGATTTGGAGAGTTTACTTAGTATTTTCTTTTGATTTCATGTAGCCTATACTTAACAATTAAGTATTATAAAAAGAAGAAAGAGAGGAAGAGTCTCTCTTTTATCCCTACCTTAAGTAATTTCTAAGGTAAGTTGATTAATGAATTTCTTTTAGTGAATGGTTTATTATGTGTTTTAATTAACCCTTAGTTTAGATTCATTTTAAATAGCCCTATTCAATAAGAAAGGCATCTTAGGATTAATTAGGATGGATTACTATCATATAACACACACTCATCCATTTCTTTCCATCATGTATAGCATGCATATGAATAATCTTAAGTATACTTATACATGCAATGTAAATCTTAGCATACTTTAATGATGAATGTAAAGGAATGTATTTTGAAATTTAAATATTTAATTTGTTAATTGAATTATGAATGCATGTCTTTGGTATATAGAAAAGATATATTTTTCATCCATTAGCTAAATATACATGCACATGTATACAAATTATAAGTGAGTACGATGCCATTATTTTTCCACACCAGGGATCTACTTAAAGCCTCGCAGTCCCGAGATGTCCAGACTAATATACCACTTTTCTCAAATACATATAAATGTACAAAAAGAACCAAATGGACAAGAAATTATGCAAGAAATTATGTTTGATTTGGTTGTATGATTTACATGTGTAATATGAAAACCCTTCCTAAGTCTTAACATAAAGATGCATAGGAATAGATTTAGGCAAGTGTTGTGTTCTTTTCAAATGAACTATACACTTGCAAATCCTATATGAATCCATGCTAAGAGAAGGAAAGAGAACTTCATAGTACACATCTTATATTATCATCACACGCAAACTTATAAGTATTTGTAATTATCATTACTTCATTTGTAATAATTGATTTATAGGTTTTGAAAATAGTTTTTTTTTTGTTTAATAGTGATAATAGTCACTCATATTCTTAATTTTAGCCAACACATGTAATATGACATAAAATAAAATATTTTATTTAATTAATTTTTAAAATAAATGAATGCATGATTTCATATGGCAAATAATATTTAGCATGATTGAAAAGAAATAAAGGAATATAAACATATGATTTCATTCACCATAATTAATTCTTAAAGGCAATCATAGTAAATAAGGCTATTTAAAATGAACCAAAATTCTTTAAAGGCATTTTTTTATCCTTGAATTTGATTTGATTTAGAAAATATGAGAGAGGTTTGCTAATCCTAACTCATTTCCCCATGTATGAATTAGTTTGGTTTAATGAGGAATATTTAAGTTAATTTTATATTTTGATTAAGCAAAGGTATGAATTAAATGAATTAATTATCCCTTACCTATATCACCTTAAGTTAATTAACTAATTAATAACCATATGAAAAGTAAATTTGTAATGCTCCTAAGAAATGAAAGGGGCTTAATGTAATTGGCTTATGATTAACAGTTAATTAAACTTAAGAGATCTCACTTAATTACTCTTATAATTTTCTCACACATGTGAGCCAATCATAATTTCATTATCTCTTACCTTGGGTTATTGAACACCCAAGGAGCTACCCAAGATCAATTAAAGGTTGCTTAGGTGAGGATGAATTAATTTTTATTTTTAATTTCATTAAGCTTTTAATGAATTGATTAAATATTTTGGCTATGTTTTAATTTGAATGATGAAATTAACTTAGGGGAAAAGATCAAGGGCAAGGCCTCAATCTTAATCCCTAAATCATTTAAACATTCAATTAGGTTTTGATTTCTTTATTTTGAAGATTTAACCACTTAATTAATCAATTAATCATTCCATTAACCCATTAATTAATTTAATTTTTAAAGATAAAAAAGACTTAGGAAAAATATCCCCAATCACATTCCCTAAGTGATCCTACTATTTAACATGGATAATTGTGTTCAAATGATTAATCAAGTTACTATTCATTTATTAATTATAATTAATTGAATTAAGAGAATGATTAGGGCTTACTCAAATGATTTCCCTAATTAAGCAATCAATAAAATCCCAAAAAATAGGAGAGGTAGAGGTCATCTTCCTAAACATCCATAAAAAATTTAAGATTAATTGAATGCTTAATTAAAATGTAATTAAGCTAATTAGATTTTTGATAAAATCCTAATTAAGCCAAAATCACTGCTCAAAATTAATTAATTAAATTTTTTTAGATTCTCCTTTGAAATATCTTCAAAATGAGCTTAAGTTTATTTTTTATTTTTGGATTTTTTATAATTAGTTATAATTTTAGGAAGTTTGAGGATTAAAAACTAATTATCCATAATTAAGCCCTTAATCTCGTCAGGCTACTTAGTTACTGATGCGGTGTGCTTTTCACATGGTGAGATGAGATTGGCTTTTTAAGTAGTCACATCTACACGCTGACTCAGAGGCGGCGGACGTGCTTTCTTTGTGGATCGTCTGATCTGAGATCGGACGACCATGATTTAATCTGCAGGTTGAGGGAGAAATCAAAGGATCTACTGCGGAATTTGATTAGAGTCGTTCATCTCGATCATGCGACATGGATGACTCGTGATATATCACGTTCATGAGCGACGAAAGATTAGCACCGTCCATCTTTCTTCGTTCAATCCGAGCTCACCCGAGCTCAGATTGGGATCAAATGGATCCTACACCATCTAAAGAAGCATACAATCACATCCAACGGCTGAAATCCCTCGACATAGAGATTTCTTTCACAAAAGACCAACACATAGAGGCCTAAAGCTACAGTTTTGAAAAATTACCTCACCGGAGCTATTTTCCGGTGGTGCAACATCAGGTAGCTTCGCAAGGCCCTGTTGAAGAAGTCTGAGCTCAATTTGGCCTAAGGTGCTCAATCGACTAATCCATGCATGCTCCCACCTCGGCTTCGATCAAACTCACACCTATGGCCACTTGGGAGCTTAGGAATTAGTTTGGTTGGCTTTGATTGGGTATGAGGATGGTATGGGTGCAAGGAATTTGGATTTGATTTAGTAAAGAGGGAGTATTATTTGAAGGAAGGGTGTCCTATTTCGATTTGCGCATGGGAATGACAATGGTCAAATCGAGAGGGCTTGGGGATCCTTGGAATTGCTTTGGAATGGGCTTAGAGACTCACGTGAATTGATTGTGTGTGAAATTATGTTTGAATTGAGGAGGTATTCCCCTCAATTTTTCATCATTGACGAACGGCTTGTGCACACATTTTGCACTTACCACGTCCAACCGCCAGAGTTGTCTCCATCAGGGTCAGGCCACATGCTAGGGATGGGAGGAGTGATGGGGAGCTGCCATGGACCCAATGTGCAATGTTCTCATGGGGTTGATCCAATGGGTTTAAGGTTTACATCCTATAGTTTGATGGCTAATTCCCTTGGTGGGGTCCACTTAGCTTTTGGGCTAATTTGGGAATGAAGTAGGGCATGCTTGGGTTGGGTTTGACTAAGCCCTAGGGTCCCATAAGTTGGTTTGGAGGGATATGGCTTCATTTGGTCAAAATGGGTTCATTTAGGCTAAGTTGGGTTAGGTTGGGTTGACCAATTAGTCAAATTGGGTCAAACCAAGGCTTGGGTTGGATTCATATGATGATTTGGGATGTTTCATTTCAATTAATTTAAGTTTGAATTTGAATTCAAATTGATCAAGTTGACCAATTTGACTGGTAGGTTAGATGTTGAGTCAAGTTTAATTGATTGCTTAAAAATGATTGTAGGCTTTGGTTTGGTTTAGTTTAGAATTAATTTGAATTTTAGTCAATTTGACCTTTTAAGTCAATTTGGGTTAAGTTGGGTCAAGTTGACAAATTGGTCAACTTGGGCTCAATCATGGCTTTGATCAAGTTCAATAAGTGATTTGGAATGAACTTGAGCCATTGGTTGCAATCAATTTGGACTAAATCATGATTTGACTCATTTTGGCTTTTTAGGCTAATTTGGGTCAACTTAGGTCAAGTGGCCAATTAGGCTTGGTTTGTCTCAATTGATGACTTGGTCATGTTCAATCATTGATTATGAATCGATTTGTGTCAATGGTTTCAATCAATTTGGCATATGGTGGATTTTGGCTTGTTTGAGTTTTATTTGAGCTAAATGTTGACTTAGTCAATGGCTAGGTTTGACTTGGTTTGACCCAATTCAAGGTGGTTGATCACCCTATGATGATTGTTGATCATGATTGAGGTTTAGATGAGATTAATTCAATCCAATTTGGGTTGGATTAGAACTTGGCTCAAAAAGGTCATTTAGGTCACTTTGGATCAAGTGAGCCTAAATGGGTCAATTGGCTTGATCAAAGCTTGATTCAAGTTTGGTTGAACTCATATATGAGCTTAGGATTGAAACATAAATCCAATTGCAATTGGTTTGGAGCCAAATGGGTTTTGGTTCATATGCCAATTTCAAATTACAAGGGTTAACTTGGGCTTGATTTGGGTTGACTTGGTTTTGGCTTGATAATGGTGATTTATGTTTATATTTGGATCCAAGACTAAAGAATGATTGACTCATGAAGAAATCCATGAGTTTTGAATTGATTTGGGTTTCATTTAGCCAAGTTCAAAAGTTTGGCTAAAAGGCCTAAAACTGAGAATTTGATTTGATTTAAACTTAGTTTTGGTCATTTGAATTTATATTTGTGAATATAAATGAAGATATAAATGGGTCATAAGAAAATCACTTGAGTTTGGAGTAATTTGGAAGCAAATTTGATTAAGCTTAGGGATGTAGGTTAAAAGGGCTAACTTGGGTTTTGATTTGGTTTGATTTATTTTTGATCATTGGACAGTAGATTTCATTTATATTTATGAGTATAAATGAATGAATGATTGATTTATAAAGAAATCAACCATGTTTGAGTTGATTTGGATCAATATTTGATTAGGTTTATGGAGGTAGGTCCATATGGCTTAAGAAGGGTCTTGATTTAGTTTGATTTGATTTGATTTGATTTGAAAGGTTTGAGTTTGGATTCCATTTATATTTGTGAACATAAATGAAGAAATAATTGATTTATAAAGAAATCAACCGAGTTTGAGTTGGTTTGAAGGATTTTTGGCTAAGGACATGAAGGTGGTTCATATGGCTTAGGAAGAGATTTTAGAATTTGGAGTTAATCATGGGTTTCAATCATTTGGAATTGATTTATGATTTGGAATTTGATTTGAGATTGGATTTGATAATTGAGAAAATCAATTGGATTGGGGTTGATTTTAATTTGGTTAAGACTAAGTCCACAAGATAAAATCAAAGGGCCTAGGAAGGGATTTGGAGTTTGAATTTGGTGATGGATTTCAATCATTGGATAGTTGGATTTGATTTTGGAATTTGAATTTGAGGTTTGGTTTGAAAGAAGGAAGCAAGAATTGGGTTTTGGCTATAGGGTAGGCAAGTGTTCACCTAATCACTAGAAGTGTCTTCAGACTAACGAACTCTTAGTGTCTTTAAGAGTTCTAGACCTATGATGAGGAAGTTGAGAGCTCACTCCAAAAGTGAGGTCAACGATGTCTATTCCATACACTTCAATATCGCTTGAATTAAAAAAAATTTACTCTTATAATAAAACCTATGATTAACCCCATTTTAGTAGAAGCTTAACACCACATAACCAAGTGATTCAAAGTAAAGCAAAGCAAAGATAAATAAATAATAATAATATTAATAACAGATCATATCTTCAATTTTAGTGTAATAAGACAACCTTGGCCCTTAAATTTTTTTTGGAGATTTACGAACATATTGTATTAAAATTAAACTTTTAATATTAATTCTACTCATATTGCAAATAATATTTCTGCTCTTGGAAGAACCATCTAAGATTTTTAAAGAGTTGAAGGGGAATCTATCAATAGTGTGCTAAATTCTTATGGTTATCTAAAGATGAGGTTGACCTTAAATTTTGATATTAGCACATTAACTCTCTGATTCTAATTTGTTTTGCTCACAAGATAATATTGCGAGAGAATCTATTCTTTACTTCTCCATTCTTCATGACAAAGATATCTCTTGACACATAACCTTAATCTTCCTATTGACAATTCTCTTTCTTCTGATAAAAACAAGTTACTTATTAGCCCCTTTTAGAAGAGCATACCAAAATGGCTCTTTTTGAAATTGACAATGATAAAACTCCTAGTTCAAATGATCTTATATTTAAAATTTTTAAAGACACATGACATAACATAAGACCTTAATTTATTGAGTTTATGCTATACTATTTTCATCTTTTAAGCTTCTAATTAGAGTGAAGCATTGTGTCATAATCGTGATACCCATGAATTCTTACACTAAAACTTTCAATGACTTAAATAATTTTCTCTCTATACACTACTCTATAAAATTGTGACTAAGTTAATTTATGACAATCTTAAATTATTATTATTTTTAAACAAAAAGATATAAATTTTATTCCATAAAAAAGAAATTACAAGAACCTTAAAGGGGATAAATTTTAAATCTAATGCTCTAAGAGCAACAAAAGAAACCTAACAGCTAAATCCCCATCTAAGACAAAATAGAAACAAAGAACAAATAAAAAAAAAGAGAACTAAAGCTCCAATCAGTAGTAGGACAAGAACCATCTGAAAAGAAAAAGCCAGCAAGCTCCAAGTGAACTACAAGACTCCCAACCTATAAGAAAATCTTGCAATACACCTTGAAAAAGAATAAGCAAAATATATATAAAGCAAAAGGAAGAACTCAGAAAAAGATAGCAAGAGGCTTAGGCTCAGTAAAGCATTCTTTAGGAGCAACAAATATGTGAGCATCCAAACTTCAATAAGAAGGGTTACAATCACATAATTGCTACCCGCCAAAAAATAGAGAGAAAGGATAGCATCAAAGCCATCAAATCCAAAGGCACCCACCAATACAAAGAACCAACCAAGGCATCCAACAACATAACACACAAGAGTAGTAAATCCAACCTCAAAGGAAAGATCGTAAGAGCAAACCAGTCAATGGGCACCAAACCAAGGCAACCCAAGCACCCCATCTAAGCTCTAGAACCTGAAGCCACTAAGACAGAAACAACAAAAAACTAGCAAAGCTAACTAGAGACAAATCACCACCAGCAAGCAGGAACAACACCAAAAAAAAAAAAAAATTAAACAAAATAATAATAAAAAAAGCTAATGTACAGAAAATAACCAAAACTAAGAGGGAACAAATAGCCAAAAAAGCCCAACAAAGGCCACCATAGAGCAACCACCCAGCTGACCAGGAAAATAAAGAAAAAGTAGTCCATAAAATAAGCACTAGCATAACAAATAGCCAAAACCAAGAGGTAATAGACACAACCCAATTGAGGCCCCCTCAAAGAAACCACCCAACAAATTAGAAGAAATAATAACCAAACCCACCAGAACAAAATATCAACAAAAATAGCCACAAAAACTAAAAGACTAGAACAAGCTCAAGCTCAGAGAATACCAAGAGTGAAATCCATATAAAGAGAAGGTTTAGAAAAAAAGATAAGGTTAGGAAAAGAGAAGTAAAAAGAACTAGGATCAGCATGACAAGTCTAAGAGAAAATGACTAGTAAATGCCTTCAACTCCGAGAAAATAAAAGACAAATCTCTCATTCTAGAGAGGGTTGCAAATATAGGCAAACCAAAAGAGAACTCATCACAACCATCCCAGCCACAAAACAGAAAGAAGACCAAACCAATAAAAGATATGAACATAAAATGATAAGAAAAACACCTCCAATTAAAGAAAAAATAGATTAGTGAAGCCTAATGTAAGGGAGGCTAGTTTTATCAAGATCAACCAATCCTCTAAGAAAGAAAGAAAGATCATGATTAGAAAAAAATAATAAGACCAATCAAATTAGCACCCATATTGGCCAAAAAATCTACACAAGAATTTCCTTCCTCAAGAATATGAAAAATTTTATAATCTATTTGAGAAAGAAGATTCTCTTAGATAAATAAAACAAATCAACATTACCAACATTATTAAAAGAGAGAAGATTCATCAACAAAAGAGCATCCACTTCAAGCCAAATTTTAGAAATGCCTTTACTTAAACAGATAGAAGTGCATGAAAAATAGCCATGAGCTCAACATAAATAACATTACAAGGACATAAAGGGGCAATAAAGGGACAAACCACCTTACCAATGGAGTCTCTCAAGATACCACTACAACCACATTTCTCCTTAGAAACAGAACCATCAGTATTAACTTTGACAAAATCATCATATTTAGGTTTAAGCCAATAGACATTTTTATAATTAAAAGAAATAGAAGAATGAGGGAAAGAGATATAAAATTTTTAGCAGCAAATTTATAACCTCTAAAATTAGACCATTTAATTAGATTAACATTACATAAAGAGATGATTTTAGCCTTGAATCTAGCAATGATACCATTATGATTCATAAGAATACCCTTATGTTTGGCATCATTCCTATCCATCCAAATATACCAAATGATAGTGATGGCCAAAATAATTTTAATATGACCTTTGGGAGTATTAAGGAAATAATTCTCAAGTAAATACATAAGAGATAAAGTACCATCAAAATGTGAAGTATTAAAAACATCATCATATAAAATCTAAACTTTAGCAGTAATAGAACCATTAACAAAAATATGATTCACATTCTCAACATGATAGCAACAATAATATTTAGAAGGCAAATAAAAGCCTTTATTCCATAAAAAAGAATCTACAGCAATGCAATTCCTAAGAATCCTCCAAGCTAAAATAGAAAATGAATAAGGAATAATGTAATTCCAAACTTCAGAAAAGATAAGAGAATTTTGATTTTTAATTCTAATGAAATGACACATATCCTTAAAAATAAAATCACTAGAAGATGTGAGTTTAAAAGAGTATGATCATGCAAATGAGAATCCCATTGAATATTACAAATTTTATTTAAAATCTTATATGGAACTAAAGTATTTTATTGTTGCATATCCCAATTATTCTCTAATAAAATGGTGAATTTTCAAAGCAAAAGTAGAATGAGTAAAAAGCTAAGAGTCAATAGATCCATCTCCAAACTGATTATCTTGCCAAAAATAAGAAGAACCAAATCTGATACCCTAAGAAATTAAAGATTTAGTATTCCATTTAATATTACAAAACCTTCTTTAAATGATAGAATTACTTGCTTTGAAAAAAACAAGTTAAGGGATGTCTACCTTGGTAATATCTGGCATGCATAAATATAGCCCAAATGTTATCCTCTTTCCTGAAATTTCATCACATTCTATAAGAAAAGAAAGTAATAGAATCCTAAATGGTCTTGCAACCATGAACACCTTCTCCATAAACTCCACAACAATTGCTTCAATTGGTCCAATATATTCTTTTAGAGGATGAATTGGATCCCCAAAAGAATTTATTAATAAGTCTATTTATTCTTTTAATAATAGATAATGTGGGAATAATAATAAATAAAAGGTAAATAGACAAAGAGCAAAAGATGCTTTTAATAAGAATAAGTCTAACACCAAAAGAGAGTAAATGAAATTTTCAAGAATAAAATTTAATTATTAAATTTTTTAATAACATCATCAAACAAGTGAGATCTTTTCATACCTCTATATAAAGGAGTCCTTAGATATTTGATAGGAAGTTGCTGATGAGAGAAGCCAGTAACATTCTTGATATTTATAATCATAGCAAAAGAGATATTAGAAGAAGTAATATAATAATTTTTATTACTATTAACATTAAGCCACTTTCTCTTCTAAATTTATTCAAGAAGTTATCCAATTTTTTCATGTAATGAATAGAAAGCATTACGAAAAATAATAAAATCATCAGCAAAGCTTAAATGAGAAATGAGCAATCCACTAATAGTTTTGTAATACATGTGAGGAATTTTATAAAACAAATGATCAACGCATTTAGATAAGTATTTAATACCAATGATAAAGAGAGCATGAGATACGAGATCACCTTGTCTTAAACCTTGAGAAGAGGAAAAGAAATCATGTAACTCACCATTAAGTATAATAGAAAACCATGTGTTTTCAATGCTAGTTTTTATCAAAGAAATAAATTGATTAGAAAAACCAAATAAATCTAAAATTTTATAAAGAAATTTCTAACCAATATTATCAAAAAGCTTTGGAGATATCTAATTTAAAAACATACTACCTTCCATAACCTTAGCATCCATATCATGAATAAGCTCTTAGGCTAAAAGAACATCATTAAAAATGAATATTTCTTTAACAAAACTAGTTTGATAAGGGGAAATAAATTTTGGAAGTAAAAGACTAGATTGGACAATTCAAATTTAGAAGCATGAAATTTCTAGCTGGTGGAAGTTAATATTGTTGAAACTATGATTCTATTTGGAAAACTCAATTTAGAATCTACTGTGTTGCAACTATTTATGCAAAAAAAATACTAAAATATCCTTATGTGTTGAATGTTATGAAACATAATAAGGAAAAACAAGATAATTAATTTTCATATATAAATATAAGTCCATTTAAATATATTAATAGATTATATATCATATAATAAATAATACTAATATTAAAATTATTAAATTAATTAATTATAAATATATAGTTTAATATTAATTAGTAAATCTCTAAGTATTTATTCACTACAATAAATTTTTATTAATAAATTAAACATTAATCAATATTTTTAATTTTTATTTATTTATTATAAATGACTTCATTATCAAATATATAATTTATAATTAAATTTATTAAATTATAATTATCATAAACTAAAATTTTTAATTAATCATTAATAATAAATTAAATTAGGTGAAACTCATTTAAATTAAATTTAAGTAAATAAGATTAATTCAAATAAATTAAATATTAATTAAAATTATATTTTAAATCTTTTAATAAATTATAACAGTAATACCCCTCCGTCGTTTCAAACCGTGGACCGCAAAGGAGTAATTTAGGAAAAAAAAAAGGCATCCAAACGTAAGCTGCTGAAGGCTTATCGAGCCCCAACTTCACGGAAGCTTCGCATCGGATTCCGAAATTTTGGCTAAACGCGACGCATCTAAACAACCCTGCAGCATGGTTTACATCGTGCCGCATGCTTGCAACAGCCCCAAGCAAGCCCTAAGTCTTTTAGCCAAAATTTTTAAAATAAATTTATTAAAGAAAACACATAAGCTTATCACTCCAAAAATTCTAAATTTTCCTTTCTAAGAATCAACACAATAAATGTACTAACAAAAAAATTAAAAAATAGCTTTATCTTTAAAAAAAATTAAGAATAGTATTAATCAAATATTCCTTAATAATCAACAAAGTTTTTTCACCTAGAGCTACAAATGAATTAAGGTTCAACAAACTACTCATGACTCTGCTTAATTAAAATTCATTCGTGATTATTTGATTAACTAATCAAATAAGTTTAAACATTTTGTAAGTACTTGATAATTAAATAAACAAGATTGAATAATTTATTATTTTATTCATCTATGTTCATAAACAATATCATTTAAAACTCAAAAATAAGCTCATTAAGAACTTAGTTACAACACGATTAAGATTTATTCATAAATATTATCATTTTAAAATATATTTTATGCTTAATAAACTTTAATTGGTATAACTTGCTCACAAATAAACTAAATTAAAATTGATTTATTTCATTAAATGAGCTACTACTTAACAAACTCAATAAACCTAATTTAAACCAAGCTCACAAACAAACCCAAACCAAACTTTAACAAAAATTTTTTTGATGAACTTAAGCTTAAACATCATTCTAAAAATTTGAATCATAATGATAAACAAATTTAAATTTGAATAAGTACATAATCAATTTATTTATGTTCGTTTACAACCCTAATAGCATCCTATCTAATCTACTTCCGTTCACAAAATAAATAATATTAAATTTAACCAATGACTCAATATATAAATTTAAATCACATGTTACCCGAGGCCTACTCTAAAATTATCATAAGAAAAGCTCTCATTAAAATGAACTGATTTTCTTTTCAGAAACTTAGAAGGCTCTTAATTTTCTAGATACTTCATGAGTAGATTATTGCTTGCACAAACAATATATATTTTTCTGTGATTATAAATGGTGATTTGAGAGGATTGTTTTACAATATAATCCATGTCAAGATTGTCTACTACCATCTTTCCTTTCTCACATTTATTAAAAATATACCATGAAGCTATTGGTCCAGATTCCCAAAGTCACCATCTACAAGGTTCTCCGAGCAGAGAACACAGTAGCAGATGCTTTGGCCAAACTTGCCAAAGAATTGGAATGTCTGGAAGATGAGTCCATTCAAATAAGGTTCCAAAATAGACAAGTCTTGTCCCTTATTGATGTTGAACTCATCGAGAGACTTTCTCTTGAAGAGGAGGTTGTCGTTGCCAAAAAGGACGAGGAGAGATTGGAGGCAACCGCTCATATATTATTTGAACACTAGCAAACTACCTCAAGAAAAGTCACAAGCCCATCAGATGAAACAGAGAGCTCTCTCCTATGCTCTTGTTGATGGCACCTTGTACCGCCGGTCCTTTGACCAAATGTGGTTACATTGTTTAGGCAAACACGAAGATCGTGGCATTGTAACCGAGGTACATGCAGGTCTATGCGGAGCTCATAAATCTAGTTTGAAGATGAAGATGAAGATCAAGAGATTAGGATACTACTGGCCTTCGATGATCACAGACTGCATGGATGTAGCTAGAAGATGCCATTAATATCAGGTGCACGATGTGGTCCTCAACCAACCACCCAACATTCTATACCCTACATTGGCCTCATGGCCATTTGAGAGTTAGGGTACTAACATTATCAGTCTGATCGATCCTCCTTCTTTCAAGGGTCACCGGTTCATTCTAGCTGCCACCAACTACTTTTCCAAGTGGGCGGAAGCCATCCCACTCAGAGAGGTCATAGCTCAGCATGTGCTTTAGTTTTTTAGGAATCATATCGTATATCAGTTCGGGGTGCCTCAATGAATTATATCTGATAATGGTACTGCATTTAAAAGCATAAAGATCAATAGCTTCGCCAGAAGACATGGTATAGACTGGAGATACTCCACCATCTACTACCCCAAAATAAATGGCTTAGCAGAAGCATTCAACAAAACTCTCATCCAGATTCTAAAAAAAAACTCTTGATGATAACGCAGTGGCATGGCGTTGGTTGAAGCATTATGGGCTGTAGTACCACATCTGGGACTCTCGGCCTACTCCATGTTCCTTAGTATATGGGTCTGAAGTCGTTCTACCTTTAGAAGTTCAGCTCCCATCACTAAGGATAGCATTGGGTAATAAGATCACTTCAGAATAAAATGCAAAGTTACGGTTAGAAGGGCTCGAAGGTTTGGAGGAAAGTCGCCTACGGGAGTACTAAAACCTTGAGTTGTACAAGGCCAAAATGATTCAAGCTCACAACAAGCTGGTCTGACCTAGATCATTCAAAGTAGAAGAACTTGTGTTAGTCCTAAGAAGACCAATTGTTGCCCGTCGAAAGATGAGAGGCAAGTTTGAACCCACTTGGAAAGGCCCCTATGTGATAGAGAAGGCCTACCAAGGAGGATCTTATCAGCTTATTGATTGTAAAGGGGAACACTCGATGCTTCCAATTAATGGGCTCTATCTAAAGAAATATTACCCATGAAATAAATCATGTTTAAAAATAATCATTAATAAAAAGAATAAAAATCTGATTCCATTCATCGAATCTTCTCTTCTTTCGAAGCATTTTTTGTTTGTCTTGCAAATCCGTCATGATGTATTTTAGGGTAGGTGTAAGAGTCCCCCAATGGCATCCTATCCCTCTTTCACATCATAAGTACAACCTCCTAATGCTATTAGAATAGGTGTGAGAGAACCCAAGAGGCATTCTATTTTGATTAGCACAACTAAGTTAGGTGTAAGAGAACCCCTAACGACATCCTTTCTTAGTGGGAATTTCTCCAGTTGCCACCCGTGGAACCTTTTCATCAATCTCCCAGTGTGTTTAGGATAGGTGTGAGAGTACCCAAGAGGTGTCATATTCCTTTTAACACATACACAAAATAAACACAATTTTTTTTGTCTCAGGCTACTTTGATGTGGCAGCAAGCTCCCTGTGGCACTCACTCATTAGCTGCTCTGGGTCGGGTCTACATACTACCTCGCTAGTATGTCACCCCAATAATCATTTGTTGGAGGATGTGAGTCTTCGCGCTTTCTTCCTAACTTGATCATTGCAAACCAACGAGCACCTTGTTAGTATGGAGTAAGCTACCTCATGTTGACTTTGTTTAAGAAGATGTGAGTCCCCGTGCTTTCTTATTGAACTAGCTATCATGCACTAATTAGGTTGAGCATATTTGAGGTTTAGGGTAAGTCCCCCAGATGCTCCTTTCCTCTTGACTACGTTTGAGTCGATATAAGTCCCCTGGTGGCATTCACTCAATAGTCGCCCTAGGTCAGATAACATCTATTGAGCTAAAGATAAACTATTCCAGCAATCAATTCCGCTATAGAAGGATGTGAGTCCTCGAGCTTTCTTCCTAGGTTGATTGTTGCAAATCGACGGGCACCTTAGGTTGGTTGATGTTCGCTATGCTATCAGTGACTCACCCAGTGAGTACACCACTCTTGGCAGATGTGAGTCATCATGCTTTCTCCTTAAGTTGGACATTGAGTACCTATTGGATATATGACTAGCCATGTCATCTTCTCCAGGGTGTTGGATTAAGCCCTTTAGCGGCCCCATCCCCTGTGGGCACTCTATTTGGATCACGTCCTTTGCGACCCCATTTAGACACTACACGGGTTACTTTTGGATTGGACAATCTCCATTTCCTAGTAGCCACCCCTGTGATTGGAGAATTTGTTCAGCGGATATGTAGATTCTTCCTTGGTTCAGTAAATCTGAGATAGGTCTAGGATGATATAAGCTCTCTCAGAGTGAGCCCTCGCAAACCAACATGGTCCACATTAAAACAAACTAAAATAAAATAAAACAAAATTAATTCGCTTGTGGATCAGAAATTCAAGCCCCCAAAGGACTGATTTTCCTAAACAGGCATCTTATCTTTAGGGTAGTGTCAGTAGAACTCCCTATAGGAATTGTCTGACTACCTAAGTTAAGATAAATCCCTGGGTCAGTATTCACTCAGTAGTCACCCTTAAGTTAGGTTCAATCTATTTTTCTACAGACTTGTTACCCCGACAGTCATTCTGCTTTGGAAGATATAAGACTATGACGCATTCTTTCTAGTATGACTGTCGCAAATCAACAGGCAGCCCTAGGTCGGGTTCGATTTATTGCCCAAAGCAATCGATCACCCCAGTGATCTTTTGTGGTGGAAAATGTGAGTCCTCAAGCTTTCTTCCCCTAAATTGGTCATTGCAACCCGAAAGGCACTCCTTTGGTCGGATAGCTCTCCCATCGGCCGGGAAGCTACTCCCTTTGGTTCAGTAAATCTAAGATAAGTCTAGGCTGACATTAGCTCTTTATCAGTTTGACCATCGCAAACCAACGGATTCCATCAAAACAAAATCTACAAAATAAAACTAACCTTTGACTATCCTTGAGTTGATTTAAGTCCCCCAGCGGCATTCACTCAATAGTCAGCCTTAGGTCGGGTTCGATTTGTTGCCCAAAGCACCCAATCACCCCAGTGATCTTTTGTGGTGGAAGATGTGAGTCCCCGAGCTTTCTTCCCCTAAATTGGTCATTGCAAATCGAAAGGCACTCCTTTGGCCGGATAGCTCTCCCATCGGCCGGGAAGTTGCTCCCTTTGGTTCAGTAAATCTGAGATAGGTCTGGGCTGACATCAGCTCCTTCTTAGTTTGACCATCACAAACCAATGGATTCCATCAAAATAAATTTAAAAATAAAATTAATCTTTGACTATCCTTGAGTTGATTTAAGTCCCTCATCGACACTCACTCAATAATTAGCCCTAGGTCGGGTTTGATCTATTGCCCTGTCAACCAATCACCCTAGTGGTTCCTTGTCTCTAGAAGATGTGACTCCCTGTGCTTTCTTCTTAAGACTTGGCCATTGCAAACCGAAAGGCACCCCTTTAGTTGGATAGTCCTACTTTGTGGTTGGTAGACTACTCCCTTTAGATTAGTAAATGCAGGTTGTTAGGCGCCTATCGATCTCAGTTCATCGTAAACCAATAGGATCCATCATAATCAAAATAAATCTAAAAAATGAAATCTATTTTTGTCTATCTTTGAGTTAATTTAAGTCCCTCAACAGAATTCACTCAATAGTCAACCTTAGGTTGGGTTCAATCTGTTGCCTTGCCAATAGATTACCCTAGCAATTAGTCCTTACTTTGGAGGATGTAAGTCTACTATGCTTTCTTCCTAGTACAGTTATTGTATACTGAAAGGAATCCCTTTGGTTGGCTAGTCCTACTATGTATTTAGTATACTACCCCTTTGGATTGGTAAATCTGAGTTAGGTCTAGGCCTCCGTGGCTCCTACTCAATGTAATCCATCGCAAACCAACAGGATCCATCTCAAAATTCAAAATCTAAACATTTGAAACAAAATAAAGAAACAAACCAAACAATCAATCTAAATCAAATCTTTTGCTTCTCCTCAGTGAGATGTAAATCTTTCTAGTCCCCCATCAGATCTAGAATTCTAATCCCTCAGTGGATTTCACAGCCCCCTCCCTTGTGGATGACTTGAACTTGCTTCCCTAGTGGAGAGTTCACTTTTCTATCCCCCATGGAGTCTAAACAAAATAAATTAAAACAAATTCAACCCTCTTCCCTAGCAAAACTCAAATTTAACCTCTCATCCCCTTATGGATGACTTGAACCTGCTTCCCTAGTGGAAGGTTCACACTCTATCCCTTAGTGGATTTCTCCCTCTCTCTTATGTCTTGGGCATAAGTAGAGCCACATTGCATTAGGCTCTAGATTCTGTCTACTCCTTAGATTAAAGATAGATTGTTTCTGCTAATGCTTATGATCTTTCGGTGTTGTTGATTATTTCGGTTAACACCAATGCGTGTAGTGCACCTGGTTAATCACACGACACCTATTGGGTGCCATTTGTTGACCTCATTTTTAGAATGACTCTCAACACCTCCATCTTAGACATAGGATTCCTCTTAGACTTTAAGAGATCCTTAGTCCTAAGACATATCTAGTGATTAGGTGGACACTCAACCTAGCCCTAGAAGACTTGGAAGGGTTAGCCATAGGAATAGGTCATACCTTAGGGGTGTTAGGAAATTTGCCTACCCTTAGCTTGAACCACTCCTCACCTTCCTTCCTTCAAGTTAAACTCTAAATCAATCCTAATTGATTTTCTCAAATTCAAAATTAATCTTAATTGATTATCTCCAAACTCAAATCAACTCTATGTGATTGAAATCCATGATCAAAATCCATGATTGAGATATATGATTGAAACCCATGGATGAAATTCCTAACTCCAAATCTCTCTAAGTCCTTAATCTTCCTCTTAAAGACTTAGCCAAAATCATGATCAAACCCATTCAAACTCTTGATCTTTTCTCATGACTCATTTATATTCACTTATATTCACATATATAAATGAAATATAAACTCAAACCAATCAAACTAAACTCAAAATTCAAATTCAAAAATTCCAAATTTTCCTAAATCCTTTAAGATTATCCTAAATCATGATAAAATCATTTCAAACTCATGGAATTTTCTCATAACTCATTTATATTCTTATTTATATTCACATATATAAATGAATTATAAATTGAAATCAATCAAAATAAATCAAAAATTCAAATCTCTACTTCAAAATTTTCTAAGCCCTTTAAATCCTTCTTTAATGTACTTAGCCTAAATCATGATCAAATCAATTCAAACCTTGAAATTTTCTAATGATCCATTTATATTCTCATTTATTTTCACATATATAAATGAAATATAAATTCAAACAATCAATACCAATTCCAAAAATCAAACTCAAATCCACTCAAAATCCAACCTAAGCCTTTCAAGTCAAAATCTTGAACTTAGCCTAATCAACTTCAAATCAAGCCAAAACTATTGATTTCTCTTCATGATTCAATCAACCCTACAATCATGAATCCAAATATAAATACAAACTTCAATCACCAAATCAAAATCTAATTCAAAATCAAACCTCAAATCCTTTCATATTCTTCCTTTGAATATGAAATTATCAAATGAATCAAAACTCATTTGACTTCAAATCACTTGCAAATGGATTTATATTTAAATCATAAGTCCATAAATAAGTTCAATCAACTTCAAATTAAGCTTTGACCAAGCCATTTGACCCACTTAGGTTCACTTGACCCAAAGTGACCTAGAGTACCCTTATGAACCAAATTATAATCCTAACCAAATTTGATTGAACCAAACTCACCTATGCCCCTCATCATGATCTATAATCATCATGGGATGATCAATCAATCAAATTGGGTCAAACCAATCCACCAAGTCAACACTTAGCCCAAAATGAAACCTAACATATCCAAATTCCACTATAGGCCAAATTAATTAAAACTATTGATCTAAGTTCACTCATG
This sequence comes from Cymbidium sinense, assembly GCA_021442155.1. Lineage (NCBI taxonomy): Eukaryota > Viridiplantae > Streptophyta > Magnoliopsida > Asparagales > Orchidaceae > Cymbidium > Cymbidium sinense. The sequence continues at coordinate 142,627,258 of CM038215.1, forward strand.
ACCTATGTTTGAACTTGACCAAGCCCATCATTTGGAGCCTAACTAGTGATTAGTCACTTGACCCAAGTTGGCCCATTTTGACCTAAATGGGTCAACATGAGCCAAACCTTATCAAATGAATTCCAAATCTTCATAATATTATTTCTGAATTTTCATGCTTTTCGCTCTCTTGAAAAGATATGATATGGTGAATCCCTCTTTTAAATACTTAAAGTGATGCTAGGGATTTTGATTTGATATTTGAGATAATGTATGGCTCCAATCTCCTACCATATATGCAAATGTTTGTGTATTTCTATGTTGTAGATTTCTCCTAAATAGCATTATTGGACAAACCCCTCTTCCCTATGCTTTCACTTTTCTATTATGTGTTTGGATTGGCTCACTTTCTAGCCTACTTCCTCACAATCAGATTTCGGCCAAGGTGAAATAGAGAGGGTTACATGTTTGGTAGAGCTTAAAGCATGTATTGCTTGGTTATATTAATTGAATTCTGCTTATATCTTGCTATCAAGGGAATATTTTCTTGTTATGTTTAAAAAAAAGATGAACGAGAGTTTCAGCTTTTTACATAAAGGATTTAAAGTGAAATGTTAATGAAAATGATGCTATAGCAAGGGGGTATCAGTTATATTTTAATTCTATGCATATGTGAATGCAAATTTATTAAGTTACTTTGTGATAAGTACTCGTTCACATTGTTCCAACGTGGCAGAAAAATATGTTACTATAAGTACCCGTTCACATTGTTCCAATGCAGCGAGAAAACTTGTAATAAGTACCTGTTCACATTGTTCCAACGTACAGGAAAATCTATTGCTATAAGTATCTATTCAAGTTATTTCAACGTGGCAAGAAAATCTGTTGCTATAAGTATCTATTCACATTGTTCCAACACGACAGAGAAATTTGTTGTGATAAGCACCTACTCACGTTGTTTTAACGTGATAGAGAAATTTAGGTTTTTATGATATAAGTTCTCGCTCACATTGTTCCAACGTGATAATGAAATGCTATGTTGTGTTGACCCATGTACGTCTTTTTTGGCATGGTAGGTAAATAAATTTTTGGCCACAGTGTCTCACGACACCTACCATGCATGTCTTTCTTCGCATGGTGGGAAGGCCTAGTCTCCCAAAGCAGCCCCCATATGTGGGGATGACACGCCGAGAGGCTGTTGAAAATTTTTTTAAAAAAAGGAGTTTGCATATATGCTTAAGTTCTTAGGTAGAAAAAGATGAGTACAATATGTTTATTCTTTCTTAAGTCATTACTCTTGCCTAAATGATGCTTATGCTACTTAGGTGATTTATTTAAAGAAAAGATATATCTTATGCATCATATGGTTTAAATTTTATTTCATTATTAAGTATGTGATTATGGTATGATTGCTTCCTCTTTGCCTAAATCTTGAAATAAGATTGAGATATATATCTATTCATATGAAATGAGAAAAGATAAATTTAAAAGGCATTAAGTTAGTTATAACTTACAAGTTGATGTGTTGTGGCAAGACAAAATTTGTCGTGCTCTCCCTTTGAAAGATGAATGAACACTCTCTTATGAAACTTAAATTTGCAATGAACTTTGTAAGGAAGATGAGAGAAGTGGGAGAGTAAAGCCCCATGAGAGAAGGATTATCTCTTATTTATAAGACCCTTAGCATGAGGCCAAAAAAAAAAAAGAATAAAAAAATGAAAGTGGGACTTGTGTCATCCCATTAATTTCTTTTCCTTTATGTCATTTGTCATGAACTTGCATGTAAAGAGGATAACTTTGTTTTGTCATTTGTCTCCTATTGACATATGATATGCACTTATATCTTTGTCATTCTCTTTTAATGTTACATGACAAAAATGTGGATATAATGGGAGATTAACTTTTTTTTTTGTCATTTTTCCTTGATGAAATTTGATATATACTTGTGTCTTTGTCATGAACTTGCATGTAAGGAGATTAAATTTGTTTTGTCATTTGTCTCATAATGATATATGACATGTACTTATATCTTTTTCATTTTCTTTTAATGTTACATGACAAAAATGTGGATCTAAGGGAAGATTAACTTTTTTTGTCATTTTTTTCTAATGACATTTGACATATACTTGTGTCTTTGTCATGAACTTGCATGTAAGGAGATTAACTTTATTTTGCCATTTGTCTTCTAATGACATATGACATGCACTTATATCTTTGTCATTCTCTTTTAATGTTACAAGATAAAAATGTGGATCTAAGGGGAGATTAACTTTCTTTTTATCATTTTTCCTTAATGATATTTAACATGTACTTGTGTCTTTGTCATGAGCTTGTATGTAAAGAGATTAATTTTGTTTTGTCATTTGTCTCCTAATATCATATGACATATACTTCTATTTTTATCATTCCCCTTTAATGACATGTGACATACATATAAACATAAAAGGGAAATCTTTAACCCTTTATCATTTTTTTATTAATGACATGTGACATACACATGAATTTAAGGGGAGATCTCATTTTTCTTGCCATTTATCTTTTTTTATGACATGTGACATACATGTTAACCTAAAAGGGAAAATCTTTAACCCTTTATCATACCCTTTTAATGACATGCAACATACATGTATACCTAAAGGGGAAATCTTTAACCCTTTGTTGTTTCCTCTTAATATCATATGACATACACTTGCATGTAAAGAGATCATTAATTTCCTTTGTCATTTTTATGATGAGTCGAGAAGGGTTTAAGGTCATATCGTTAAAGAACAAATGTTCACTTGATGTGAAAGCAGCTATCTTATCTCTTTCGAATAGATGTAGGCTTGATCATCTAGAACAGAAACTCGTTTGCTCTACATTTGGGAGTGTGAATTTAAAAAAAAAATAGATACATGCTTGATCAAAAAATAGATCATTACTTGTTTTATAACATGTATTAAAGATGACATGTCATATTAAACATAATCATTTTAACTTAGACATTCTCATGTCCATACAACAGTTTAAAAGAATAGATACCCGTATATATGTTGAAATGTCTATTAGATCAAACATTTAGGGGGAATATGCAACTCAAATGCAAAATTAAAAAAGAACAGATGCTACATATCCCGGTTTGGTCCTAGGACCGGGTCTGGGTTAACAAAACTCAAAAATGTCATATCAGAAATCAAACTTACGAATTGATATCTATATTTCAACCTAGACATTCATATGTCTATACAACATTTTAAAAGAATAGATATTCATATGTGTGTTGAAGTGTTCAGACATTTAAAAACATATGCAAGTTAGATATAAAAAAATGATGAATATATACTACACATCTCGGTTTGGTCTTAGGATCGAGTCCGGGTTAACAAAACCTAAAAATTCAATTATGATATTATAAGAATCTTAAGTTAATAATATTTGAGAAGCTAATTATGTCATATAATTATAAAATATGAATTAATTGACATAGCTTCTGAAGTTCAAGCTCTCAAGAAGAAAAGTCTCAAACCCGATCCTCACGCCGAATGAGAAGGATTATACTTCTTGAGATGATAAATTTAGATCCGATCCTCTGTAAAAAAAATAGACAGAGTTGACAAGGTCTATTAAACGATATTAGTCTTTTGATCAAGAAAGACGATTATTATTAAAATTTTAATGATAAATAATCATATATTCAAATCAAAATTAACCATAAAATAATCAAATATTCAAATAAAATAATAAAATATAAATGAAATGAAATGAATTATTTAAATTAAAACTTAAAATCAATCCACTCCTCTGTAATTATTTGTCTGGGGGTGACAAATTAAGAAAAAAATTTTGCTCACAAAGAGCCAATGTCAAATCAAATGCATAACTATCTTCACACTCAAATAATCTTAAGCGTGAGCGTGTCTTTGTGTGGTTTTTGCCGTAAATAGCACCACATAAATGGCGGTTATGACAGAGCCTCCGACGGTGGTTCACATATAATAATTAAATTACGGTCATGGCCGCAACTCATATGTTTCGCAACGGCTTTGTTCTTTGAACTGTGATATATAATATATTTGGTGGACAAAAAGCCTTATGTTAACTGAGGTTGACTTATATTTGTCCCCTTAGACAAACTCCACCCCAAGTCTATAAGCACTTGACGATGTAACAAGTGTCGACAATGATCCTTCTACGTTTACCACCTCCTTTGACTAAAGCGCGATCAAAACCGAGATAACTAACCATGGGATTTAGAAGCGCTATCGTTTCAACCAAAGTTTTAAATTAAAAATGATAAATTTCATAATTTTCAAACTCCACTCACTGCTATTACATACTTGTTATTTAACGATTCATCGACTAGCCTTAATCGAAAGTGCTCTCTCAGTATTGGGAGGGGTAATTAACTAGCGCCATAGAAACCCAAAGATCTAAAAAGTTCTCGCATAATGAGAACGAAACCTCTGAGTAGTGTCTTATCTACTATTCATATATCTTCTGAAATTTTCACCGATATTTTAAAATAACTCTTTTTATCAAAAAGAGGTTGGTGACAAATTTTCGAATCTCACAATAATACAATGGTGTCTATAAAAGGAATATAAGAATAAGAAAACATTTGGTATAATGCATGCAATACATGTAAATTGAAGGTAATTATAAATGAAGATGTAGTGGCATGTACTAAGTGCTCAAATAATAATATAGAATATAGTTTGAGCTAATTAATTTATTAAATTAAAATACATTATTTTTATTATTGTGTATGTATGTTATACTGATTTTGTTTCAAATAGGTATCTTATTAAACTAGATGTTGAAGATACAACCTCAAATTCGATATTTACACTATTTGATGAAGAGGTTGAAGATATTATTAGTATACCAATCATAGAACTACAAAAAATAAAGGTAATATATTAACTTAATTGTAAATCTCTAAATAACATATGATATTTTTGTTATTTATTTATTTATTTTATTTTTATCTTGCAGGAATCAGATACTCATAAATATAAAGAAATTCTCACAAATTTCATTTGCTCTACTTACACTTTCACAATTAAGTCACAAGAGAAGATATATGGGAATCGATCTCTATATACACTCGCTGTTCAATCAATAAAAGACCTCGACAGAAGATCTAAAAAAATCAAATTGGAGAAAGATTAAAATTAATTCATTGAAAAAGTATATTTATTCTATAAGACAAATTCATCAAGTCAAAACACTTAATTTTCATTGCCATTTTCTTTTTTACATAATCTTCTACTAGATCTTTTATTTATGGGCTTTGAAGCGCGCTTGCTTTGAATATATTACCTTATTCAAACGCTCTTGCTGTCGGTTATCAATTTTGTTGATGAATAAGAACTTGACTCTTGGTTTGGTGGTCATGATACGAGTTATCATTTATTCAGTTAGTTTTGTTGATGAGATATTACACACTTGTCTAATGTGTTAAGTGTCTATTCCAATTTCTACATTGATATTTATTTTCGGTAGTAATATTACACTATCTTCAAGTACTTCGTTAGTATGATGATAACAACAACCACTTTTACTTTTGAAGCTCATATTCCTCTATATTTATACCCTTTTTTGAATACTACAAGCAAAAATGAAGATTGACAAGCTTGGGTGTCATTAGAGCTCTTGTAAAGGTAATTTATTTAATTTTAAACTTGTGTTTTATTATCATTAATATTTTCATGTGTCGTGAAAATCATCACTTTTCTTTTGTTTATTTTTTTCTAAAGAGTGTCATCTTTTATTATTATTATTATTATTATTATTATTATTTATTATTATTATTATTATTATTATTATTATTATTATTATTATTATTATGAAGTTGAGTGCAAGATCTTTCTCATTAAAGAAGATGAAAGAAGAAATAAATGAAAGGGAAAATTCAAATAATGATTATTGTTATCCTCTGATTCACTCCACAAATAACAGTCATCCAAATTAATCATATAATATGGCACATACTTTTATAATTATCTAAAAAAATTGATTTTCTTATTAAAAATAGAAATTTAATTTAAAAAAAATCTTTTTGGGCAAAATAATTCTTTAAAGTAAAAAAAGGAAGTTGATCAGAATTAGATAATCCTACATATAATCATATATATATAATAATATGAAAATGAAGATACAAAAATTAAGAGCCACATAATGATAAGAAAACTAAATAATAAAAAATATATTTGAGAAAAAAAATTTAAATTCAAATAAATTGATGTATAAATTTAAATTAATCTCATAAGTCTTGAGAATATACAACTTTAACTGAAGAGTTAAGATAAAATTATCTAAAAGTAATGATTGAAAATCAAATTAACTTATATTCTTATAACTCTTTGTATATTTTATAAACACATGGAACATTATTTATTAAATTATAAGTTTTTAGAATTTTAATATATAACTTGTTTATAAATAGAAATATGAACTTATTATTTTGATCTTTTTAATAAAAAAAATAAATTAAATAATATAATTTAATAATTATAATATTATTTTTTTAATTTAAAATATTATTCACATGCACTGGGTGCACTTATAATATTACTAGTAATCCTACCTACCCACAATATTCATGCTATAGAATAGTTGACAATTAATGATAAAGAATTCAATATATTTTTTTAGAAGTTATATTTTATTATAATTTAATCTCAAAAATTTTCTTATTTTTTAATTATAAAATATACATATGTTTTATTTATTTAGAATTATTTTTTTTGGGGGGTGGAGAATGAAATATATATATATATATATATATATATATATATATATATATATATATATATATATAATATCAAAGGTTAGAATAGCTTCTAATAATTAGTGTGGATAGAAGAAGTTTGAAGAAACAAGAGAAGTGGGTAAAATGAATTTGAAAATTGTTTTAAAAATCACAATTATTCATAATATATTATTAAAATATTTTTATATGTTATAGATTTTCATTAATATGCATATAATATTTAAAATTTAATTAAATGAAGATTTAATTGCTACCACTAAACCATAAATTTAAATCATCTTCCACGTTTAAAGAAAATTAACTAATATTGTAAAATTGTATTTTCGCAGATGGTCACATAAAAGAAATATTATAAATAAATATATATTTAATATATATATATATATATATATATATATATATATATATATATATATATATATATATTGTTATTTTTATTGATAGATCGAATTTATTAATAAAAAAAAATTGTAGATTTTTTAAAAGATAATTGTCACCTTCATCCTCGTTTTAATTCTCGTTCAGTTCTCCGAATCTTCTAGCTCTGTTAAGGACGCTGTCCTCAGGCACTATATAAGCTGACGGAGACAGCGGCGTCGCTCGAAACCCTCAGACCTCCTTCCCTTTCTCTCCGGTGAATTTTTCGCGGGAGATTGTAGCAAGCCGGCGGCGGCGAGGGATTCTGTCGTAGGATAGGGAGAAGCCATAAATGGGAGAAGCGATAATTTCAGATCTCCTCACCGAGATCCTAATCCCGGTGGCGGCCGTCATCGGGATTGCCTTTGCCTTCCTCCAGTGGGCGTTTGTCTCCAAGGTGAAGGTTTCGCCCGAGCGGCAGGGTGTTCCCTTGTCGAACAATAAGAACGGCTTCGACGACTATCTCCTCGCTGAGGATGAAGAGGGTTCGAACGAGCACAACGTCGCTATCAAGTGCGCGGAAATACAGAACGCTATTTCGGAAGGTTCTTTTTGCTTCAACCCAGATCTATGCTTCTTACATGGCTGTTTAGATTTTTTTTTTTTTTTACTGGTTCCGTTGTGAGATCTGATGGTTCGAGATTTCGGTGCATCAGTTGTCATTTGTGGAACTCTGTTTTCTTTAATTATTTAACTATTATTAATATGTTGTAAGTAAAATTTTCATCGGCCGTTCGATAATTGGATTCCATGTTAAATTCTGTGAGGTATTCTATAACGCTGCAGAATAACGGCGGGAAATTTAGATGAATTTGTTTTAGGATTTTCTGAAGGCTGTATGTCAATAACTAACTTGAGGTGAATTAATTCGGCTACTGTATGTCCAATTAAAACTCTCGAATAGTAAACTAAATCTGAATTTCTTTCCATACGAGGAGAATCCATATAGCTCTGGTTAATACTAATACTTCTTTGACCGTAATCTTCTTATATACTTGTTTATTATTGGCTTCTCGAGTTAAAAATGGAGATTCCCTGGCTAACGGTGGTCCTTGTGTGTTTGTGTGTGTGTGTGTGTGTGTGTGTTTTGTTTTCATTCTTTAGTTACTTTGGTGTCTTATGAGAATTTACAAAATTGTTTAGCATGTCTTGAAGACAATGGAGATTTAACTAATTGTGACTTTTGTTTTTCTATAACAGCCAAGATGCTTCTTCTTACTTGAGATTTAGCGAAATAAGTTTCCTTGCTGCTATTTTAGAGTCTTCTGCATTAACTCATTATAAAGTATGCGTCGGTGAACGGGTCATCCTCTCCTTTTTCTCTTAGCACTCTATTGTGTGGTCCAAGAAGCTTGTGATTGCCATAATTGTCTTTTATATTTATGGCGAAAGCCATATGCCATGGCCTCTTCTTTCTATCCTTCTGGCATCATTCTGGTCTATGGAAAAAATACAGAACAAGTGGTATATTATAGATTTTAAATTGCTAGTTCGTGTTGAGATAGTTGTCGTTTTATTGGGGAAGTTATCCAAATTTTAATTGAAATATATTTTGTTGTGAAATATTTGTATAGTTTATAACCTACTTATACTTCTTGCATTATATGGTAACTGGACATATTGTTTCTCTGTTGATGCTTGTACTTCTACGGTTATAAGATAATTGCAAATCTTCTCAACGATTATCTGAATTTTTTGGAAATTTGGTCTATTCATTTGGATCGGTGTTTTGGAGGCAACCCTGCCATTTACATCTTTCAAATTTGAACAGTTCAGGTTGTTAAGATGCCACTTGCACTGATCATTTATGTACTGATCCTTTAATTCTGTTATTGATAAGCTACTTTAGAAGTTTTATTATGATTGCTTTTTTACATTCATCAGGGTTACGAGATAGAACTTGATGATCTATAACCCTAGTAAGTTCATTCGAATGGCCTCCGAGGTAGAACTTGATAATCAATTACTCAAGTAATTTCCTTTGAATACCGGATTGGGGCAATCTTAAGAAGATGAGCTGAATGACATGGAAATTTATCCATACAAAAGAAAAATGATTAATTCATGCATTTCACTTGCTTCTTTTTATATTTTTCTAATTCATATATTGAATTTTGTCTCCTTTTCAAAGCACTTTGGAAAATTATAATACTGGACCATTGATGTGATGATGTGCAAACAGGAGCTACTTCCTTCCTATTTACTGAGTATCAGTATGTTGGGATCTTTATGGTGGCTTTTGCTATCTTGATATTTCTCTTCCTTGGCTCTGTGAAAGGATTTAGCACAAAGGAACAAGCTTGCACCTACAGCAAGGATAAAGCTTGCAAGCCGGCCCTTTCAATGCCATTTTTAGCACCGTTGCCTTCTTGTTGGGTGCAGTCACCTCTGTGGTTTCTGGCTTTCTAGGGATGAAAATTGCCACCTTCGCAAATGCTAGGACAACTCTAGAAGCGAGGAAGGGTGTGGGGAAGGCCTTCATCACTGCATTCAGATCTGGAGCCGTTATGGGCTTCTTACTTGCTGCAAATGGACTTTTGGTGCTTTATATTTCAATTAACCTGTTCAAGTTGTACTATGGTGATGATTGGGAGGGTCTTTTTGAGGCAATTACTGGATATGGCCTTGGTGGATCTTCAATGGCTCTCTTTGGTAGAGTGGGAGGTGGTATCTACACAAAAGCTGCTGATGTTGGTGCTGATCTTGTTGGTAAGGTCGAGAGGAATATCCCAGAAGATGATCCTAGGAATCCAGCTGTGAGTGTCATAATCTTTCTATCCTGTTAATTTTAAGGGTAAATAATACTTGTGCTTGCCTTAAGAAGCAACAATTGTTATGATTTATTGGCATGTCATACAGGTGATTGCTGACAATGTGGGAGATAATGTTGGTGACATTGCTGGAATGGGTTCAGACCTTTTTGGTTCATACGCCGAGTCTTCCTGTGCTGCTCTTGTTGTTGCTTCTATTTCTTCCTTCGGAGTTAATCATGACTTTACTGGAATGTGCTACCCACTGCTGATCAGTTCTATGGGCATTATTGTTTGCTTGATCACAACTCTTTTCGCAACTGACTTATTCGAGATAAAGGCTGTTAAGGAGATCGAACCTACTCTTAAGAGGCAGCTAATAATCTCCACTGCTCTCATGACTGTTGGGATTGCAATTGTTAGTTGGTTGGCTCTTCCATCTTCATTCACTATCTTTAGTTTTGGTACCCAGAAGGAAGTGAAAAATTGGTATGGAAGTGACAATTTTATGTTCTGATGTTTGAACTATACATTGACATTTTGTGTAATCTCTTTGAAACTTAACAGGGAATTGTTCTTCTGTGTTGCAATTGGGCTCTGGGCTGGCCTTGTGATTGGATTTGTTACTGAATACTACACCAGCAATGCATACAGGTAGATTATTTTTGCTTTTATTTCTGCTTTGCTATGACTCACTGTGGCCTGCTTTGAACTATCTTGTTTTTGTTCTTACACTCTTCTTACAGCCCTGTGCAAGATGTTGCTGATTCCTGTAGAACTGGTGCTGCTACAAACGTTATTTTTGGTCTTGCCTTGGGTTACAAATCAGTCATAATCCCAATATTTGCCATTGCCATCAGCATCTTTGTCAGTTTTAGCCTTGCCGCCATGTACGGTATTGCGGTCGCTGCTCTTGGTATGCTCAGCACCATTGCCACAGGATTGGCTATTGATGCCTATGGCCCCATCAGCGACAATGCTGGAGGCATCGCTGAAATGGCTGGTATGAGCCACAAAATTCGTGAGAGGACTGATGCCCTTGATGCTGCAGGGAACACAACTGCTGCCATTGGAAAAGTAAGTATGTTCTTAGCTTTCTCTTCTTTATTTCACAGAGGTTATTGTTCTTTATGTTTTTTGCTTTCTTTCTAATTTTTAGTTTTGTTCTTGTTAAGAAAAAACACCGATCATCACTAAATAAGATAGATCTAGCAAACACAAAAAAAAAAACACTAGATTTACGTGAAAAACCCGTAAACGAGAAAAACTACGGGAAAGCCAGAGCAAAAACTTAACTAACAAAAAAAGTTGATCGGCAATAACGCCAAATACAAAACCTCTTACAAAGCTCACAATACAAACTTTTCCAAATCTCTCATCTCTTTCACAATTGCTTGTTTTTCTCTTAGCCAAATCCATGACACATGGGGTATTTATAGAGTTACAATAGGATGGATTTAACAGTAAATATATTTGACAATAAATATATTGACAATAAATATATTTGACAATGAATATAATTAATAAAGATATTAAATAAGGAATATTTTTGGTAGGAAATTTTGAGTTTGCGGTTCTCAAATTGTTTGTTTTTCTCTATATACCTATTATCTCACTACCTGAAATTTTGCAATACGAATTGAGTATGCTAGATTTTTCTTTTGATTTTTTGTTTGCCCCAAATCTTTTTGTCTAGGAATTCACTATGCAATTTTGCTTTGTTCAATTTTCAGGGTTTTGCCATTGGTTCAGCTGCTTTGGTTTCCCTCGCTCTTTTCGGCGCCTTTGTGAGCAGGGCAGCTATTTCCGAAGTTAATGTTCTAACCCCAAAAGTCTTTATCGGCTTGATCGTTGGCGCCATGCTACCTTACTGGTTCTCAGCCATGACCATGAAAAGCGTCGGAAGTGCCGCCCTTAAGATGGTCGAAGAAGTCCGCCGGCAGTTTAACACCATTCCTGGTTTGATGGAGGGCACCACCAAACCTGACTATGCAACCTGTGTTAAGATTTCAACAGATGCCTCCATTAAGGAGATGATACCTCCTGGTGCTCTAGTCATGCTCACACCCCTTATAGTTGGGACCTTCTTTGGTGTGGAAACCCTATCTGGAGTACTCGCAGGTTCTCTCGTCTCTGGTGTTCAGGTATAATAGCAATAAGTTCTTTCTCATTTAGCCATTGTAGCATCCTCCTGGCTCCAAATTGATGTTATGTGTGTGGAATATCTGAGAATATTTTAGTAGATACATATTACTAACTCTGAAGTTTAATCATATGAATCCAACATATTTTAAAAGATTTAATGAACATAATTTAATACCCTCGCATGTCTAAACAAATCTGTCACATAAGTGCAACCTTCATCAGCCATTACTCTCTCTCAAACAAAAGATTTAAAGTAATATCACATTTGTTACACTAAAAGTCCAGTTAATCATATGGAGTCACTTGCTCTTGAACCTTGATTAACTGCATGTTTTATGAGCTACTTCATATTTGGCCATACCACCTAGCTTTAATATCATCACTCCTAGAATATATTAATGGATGTATATCCATTAATTCAAAAGATTTTAAGTTTCTGAGTGAGATAGAATCACTGATATTTCTATACCAACTCGTTTTTTTTTCTTCTATACTATACATTAACTGCTCTCATATGCCTCACCATGAATCTCTTCCACAGATTGCCATCTCTGCATCAAACACAGGTGGTGCTTGGGACAACGCCAAGAAATACATCGAGGTACCTTTTTATTTTTTTTCAATCCTTATGCCTTAAAACTTCATCTCGTCCATTCGATGAACATATTGATTTCTCGTTCATAGGCCGGCGCATCAGAACACGCCCGGACTCTGGGTCCAAAGGGGTCTGACCCTCACAAGGCAGCTGTGATTGGAGACACCATTGGTGACCCTCTCAAGGACACTTCTGGGCCATCTCTTAACATCCTCATCAAGCTAATGGCTGTCGAATCTCTCGTCTTTGCACCCTTCTTTGCCACTCACGGCGGCCTCCTTTTCAAGATCTTCTGATATAAATGCACATTCACCAACGGCTCTATATCAGGTTCAGTTTGTCTAATTGAGCTCTGCAAATCCCATTTCGTTTTATAGGCCATGAAAAAAAAAAATTCCCATTCAAAGCTTAGATAGACTATTCCCATAATATGCTGTTAATTATTCAGTCAATCATGTCGTCGAGTCGGTCGCACTTCTCCAATGCTTATTTTACTTCCACTTTACTGGAAAGAATTTTATGATTTTTTTTCTTTGAATTTAAACTCGTATGTGTTTTCACGATCATAATGATTTATATTTGTATCATAAAATTAAAAAAATTAAAAAAAATTTAATGAGATGCATAGCAATGAATATTCACATAGGATCGATCGACATAACTTGTCATGTTAATAGATTGAATGATTGAAAGTGAAGTGTGATTCTTCCAATTGATATGAAATAATTCAACTAATCATATATTATTTTACTTCTAATTGGTCTTATATGTAGCCAAGATGAATCTTACCTTCTTGGTTGCTCATTTCTTATTCAAACTTTCATGTCTTACATTGACTTCAGCCTTGGAGTAATCTTTGTTTTAGACAGGTAGTTAACATAGTTTTTTAGTGATTAATTGCTCTGAGTATTAGTAGTCATTATATTGTGTTCATGGCATTGGTGTTTTAAATGTATTTTTGGATATTATTATTCTTATGAGATTTTACTTTAATATTTTTTGGGAGATTTATATATATACCATATAATTCTTATGTATTATATATATAATATCTAAACTTTAATTTTTACATATATAACATCATAATTTTTAATATTACATCAAAAATATCATCATCATTCACTTTTTAAAAAGTGAAATATTAATTTTTAAGCATAAAAAAATATTAAATAAATAAATATCTAAATTTAAATGTTAGATATGTAAATACATAAGAATTATGTGGCATATATATATATATATATATATATATATATATATATATATATATATATATATATATAAAATATTATTTTGTAAGAAAATTTTTGGAATGAATTAGAAGAATTAATACAAAAGATACTTCTTAAAGAAAAAGTATTTATTATAGGAGATTTAAATGGATATGTTGGTAGAGTGGTAGAAGATTTTAAAAGTATTTATAGTGGTTATGTATTTGGAGTGATTAATGAAGAAAGTAGGATTATATTAAATTTTGTTTTAGTTTATGATTTTATAGTTTAATATTTTATTTAAGAAAAGAGATGAATATATTATTACTTATAAAAATGGATCTAGTAAAATATAGATTGATTATTTTTTGATAAGAAAGATAGATTGTTTAGATTATAAAGATTATAAAGTTATTTCAAGTGAAAGTTTATGTTAGTTTTAGATTTTAAGATGAAAAATTATAAGAGGAAAAATAAATCAAATTATTGTCTTAGATTAGATAGATATTTAAGAAACGAAATAAAAATATTTTTTAAAACGAGATTCTGAGAGAATTTGGGATGTTCATAAGGAAGTTAATATTATGTAAGTGAAAAAAGTATGAGTGAAATTAAGCAGTTGTTAAAATATCTTTGGAGAATAAAAAGAAAAAAACTACTTAATAAAATAGTTGGTGGTGAGTCGAAACTGAAAAGATAAAATAAGAAATATTATTATAAAATTTGGTTTATATGTAAAATTGAATTAGGAAAGATATATAAAGTGGTAAGAGATTAAGAAAGCGATATATGATGTAAAATCTTTATTTTAGAGATTTACTGATATATTAGATATCGAAAGAAGGTGAAAGATGTATGTATAAGTTAGGATTAAAGAGATAGGAAAGTAAAGGCTGGATTGAGTGAGGTGTATTAAGGATGAAAATAATAAGTATTTTCTTAGAAAAGATATTGAAAATAGGTGGATGAGATCTGGAACAACAATAATGGCCTTAATCCCCAGGTGGGGTCGGTACATGAATCATAGTCTGTTATGTCTGTATTGTCATTTAATTCGAGGTATCTTAAGATCATTTTTATACATTCTTGTAAGTCTTTGGGTCCTACGCCTATTTCTTAACGTAAGGAAAATCTAATGCATCTCTTCTCCCAATGGATGCGGCTTTATGTGGCCAAAGGCCATCTAAAGGCGACTCTCCCTAATCTTATCCTTTGGAGCCTTTCCGACTTTTTCCCGAGAACTCATTTTGCATTCTATCTCTAGGGTAAAGCCACTCATCCACACGAGCATCCTACGTAACAACTTCTTTCTTATGTTTATGTTTCTCTTTTATTGGCCACTTTCCATAAGTCGTTGCGGTCTTCTGTATCTTATAAAATTTTTTCCTTAAGTTTAAGTGGAACTTTACACATAATAGGCAGTGCATTCCTCCACTTCAACCATCCAACTTGAATTCTACTAATAACATCTCCATCTATTTCACCATCATTTTGAACAATGCCTAAATATCTCAATCGCTTCACTCTTATTAATGACTTGATCACCTAAAGTCACAACACTACCACTAAAATTTCTACAACTAAAATTACACTCCATATATTCGCTTAGATCTGCTAAACTAAAAACCTTTAGACTCTAAAGTTGACCTCCATAATTCAAGTTTCGTTGGACTCCCTCTCTAGTCTTATCAACAAGAAGAATGTCATCAAAGAAAAGCATACACCGGTACATCTTCTTGTAAATGCCTCGTAAGAACATCCATAACTAAAGTAAAAAAGATAAGGGCTTAATGTTGATCCTTGATGTAATCCAACTAAAATAGGAAAATAGTTTGTCAATCCTCCTTGTGTTTGGACACAAGTGACAGCTCTAGTATACATATCCTTAATGACTTGAATATAACCAATATTAACTTCTTTTTGTTCTAGAACTCTCCAAAGAACATCTCTGAGACTTTATCATAAGCTTTCTTTAAATCAATAAATATCATATGTAGATCCTTTTATTTTCTCTATGCTTCTCCATCAAACCTCTTAACAAATGTATAGCATCCATAGTAGATCTACCCGCATGAAACCAAACTGTGAGAAACTTATCACATCGTAATTTATGCTCAATTACTCTCCCATAATTTTAATGTATGACACATCAACTTAATTCCTCTATAATTTGCACAACCTTGTTCATCACCTTTATTCTTAAATATGAACCAACAAACTCTTTCTCCACTCATCGCATCTTTTAGTCTTTAAAATAACATTAAAAAGATTTGTAAGCCAAGAAATTCCTGATCTCCTAAACATTTCCACACTTCTATTGGAATATTATCCTGGCCCCTATCGCTTTTCCACATTTCATTTTCTTTAAAGCTTCACTAACTTCGATTTACTAATGACGATAAAATGAAATTCTTTATTGTTTAGGTATTAAGGCTAAAATCAATCGTCTTTCAGATCCTTCATTGAAAAGTTTATTAAAATACCTCATCCACCTATTTTCAATATCTTTTAAAAAAACACTTTATTATTTTCATCCTTAATACCTCACTTGAACTATGTTTTACTTCTCCTATCTCTTTGGCTAACTTATACATACATCTTTCACCTTCTTTATCATCTAATCTATTGTATAAATCACTAAAAGTTTAAATTTTGATCATATATCGCTTTCTTAGAATCTCTACTGCCATTTTATATCTTTCCCAATTCTCCGAACATCTAAATCCAAGTTTTATAACAATGCTTTATTTCTTATCTTTTCTTGCACACTCGACTCCACCACCAACTATTCTTATTAAAAGAATTTTTCCTTTGATTCTCCAAGCACATTTTTAAGAACTTGTTAATTGATACTTTTCCCACATAACTTTTTTATGAACATCCCAAACTTTAATTTCTTGTAGCTTGCTTAAAAATATTTTTATTTGTGTTCTTTAAGTGTCCCCATCTAATCCTAGACAATAATTGTTTATTTTTTCTCTTACAACCTTTCATCTTAAAATCTAAAACTAATAATGATGGGTACTTAAAATTTCACTTGGAATGATCTTACAATCTTTACAATCTAAACTATATTTTTCTTATCAAAAATAATCAATCTGTTTTACTAGATCCATTTTATAAGTAATAATATGTTCATCTCTTTTCTTAAATAAAGATATTAGAACTACAAAATCATAAGCAAAATCTAATATACCTACCTTCTTCATTAGTCACCAAATCCATAACCACCATGAATACTTTTAAAATCTTCTACCACTCTACCAACATGTCCATTTAAATCTCCCCAATAAATACTTTTCTTCAAGAGTATCTTTATATTAATCCTCTAATTCATTCCAAAATTTTTCTTTCAACTTACCTCCAAACCTAGGAGTATATAAGACTTATAACATGATAATCTTAAGATCAACAATAATCTTTAAAGCTATAATTCTATCTCCACATCTATTAATACTTATAACATTATCCTTCAAACTTTTATCTATAATCACACCTACACCATTTCTAGTTCGACTTTTACTCAATACCAAAGTTTAAAACCTAAACTATCAATCTCCTTATTTCTCCCCAACCTATTTAGCTTGAACACATAAAATATTTATCTTTCTATGAACCATAATATTTATTAATTCCATTAATTTACCTGTAAGTACCTATATTCCAAGATCCTAACCTAATTAGTTTCATGGACTAACTTTGCTCAGATCCGTCCATAATGGGAATTTATGCCACTGCCGGCGTAGATGGCTCTAGACATTTTTCATCAGATCGTTTATAAGGCCTCGGGGACCTAGCATTAACAATGATTTTAAAGGATTCATGTAATTATTTGACAAATTTACTTCGACTACCTAACGAACCCTCCACTTTTGCATCCGACTTGGGACCGCAATGGTAGTGGATGAGATATTTGATAAATTTTTAATGAAAGATCTGAAAGATACGATTTTTTAACCTTAACACCCTAAACAAAATAGAAATTTTGTTTTATCATCGATAAGTAATCAAAGTTAGTTTAAAGAAAATGAAATGTGGAAAACAAGACCTCGATGATATTCCAAATCATCAATAGAAGTGTGGAAATGTTTAGGAAATCAAGGAATTTCTTGGCTTACTAATTTTTTAATGTTATTTTAAAGACTAAAACGCGATGAGTGGAGGAAGAGTTTGTTGGTTTATATTAAAATAAAGGTGATGAGTGTAAATTATGAGGAATTAAGTTAATGTGTCATACATTAAAATTATGGGTGAGAGTAATTGCATAGTTACGACGATACAAAAGTTTCACAATCAGTTTGGTTTCATGTCAGATAGATCTACTATGGATGCTATACATTTGTTAAGAGGTTTGATGGAGAAGTATAGAGAAAGTAAGGAGGATCTACATATGATATTTATTGATTTAGAGAAAGCTTATGATAAAATTTCAAGAGATATTCTTTGGAGAGTTCTAGAACATAAAAGAGTTAATATTGGTTATATTCAAGTCATTAAGGAAATGTATACTAGAGCTGCTACTTGTGTCTAAACACAAGGAGAATTGACAAAATATTTTTCTATTTCAGTTGGATTACATCAAGGATCAGCTTTAAGCCCTTATCTTTTTTGCTTTAGTTATGAATATTCTTACTAGGCATTTACATGAAGATGTACATTAGTGTATGCTTTTTGATGATGATATTTTTCTTGTTGATAAGACTAGAGAGGGAGTCCAAGAGAAACTTGAATTATGGAGGTCAACATTAGAGTCTAAAGTTTTTTAAGTAGATTTAAACCGAATATAAGTGTAATTTTAGTTGTAGAAATTAATGAGTGTTGTGATATTAGGTGAACAAGTCATTAATAAGAGTGAAGCGATATTTAGGCTTTATTGTTCAAAATGATGGTGAAATAGATATAGATGTTATTAGTAGAATTAAAGTTGGATGGTTAAAGTGGAGGAATACATCATGTGATAGAAAAATTTCACTTAAACTTAAAATTTTATAAGATGGTAAGACTGAATGACAAGGAATATATGGCCAATAAAAAAGAAAGCATAAGACTAAGTTATGTTACTAGATGAGAAGTGGATGATTTTTACTCTTAGAGATAAAATGTGAAATGAGTATGCTCGGGAAAAAGTTGAGTAAACAAGGCAGAGATAAGAAGAGAGTTGTCCAGATAGCCAATATAAAAGCGTCGATCGTCCAAATGGTTAGGAGAGTAGATCATTAGATTTGAATTTATGTTAAGAAAGGTAGAGGTGACCCAAAAGACTGGTTAAGATGTAAAAAATGACTTTAGATATCTTGAATTAAATGAGAATTTGACACATAATATGATACAATGTAGACGAAGGATTCATGTAGCCGACCCCACTTAGTGGGATAAAGGCTTGTTGTTGTTGTTATAGTATTATCATCATTATTGAATATGAGACAGCAAAACAATTATTATAAGATAATAGACCATTTAAATTATATTTTTGTATTTTAATAAATTTATTGCTAATTTAATTTTTTTTATTATAATAAAAAATATTATGTGCAGAAGGCATATAAAATCCACACGAATCATAAATTTAAATTGAAAAGTTATGAATTATTAATTGATAACAATTATGAAGTCTATTATCTTATAATAATTGTTTAAGATTGCTAATTTTTTACTTTTATACAAGATTTTGTTTTTCTCAAAATGCAGTTTACAATGGCCACGTAACGAAGATTATATCTCAATCGCCTTATAATTTTAATCATTAGCGAAAAAAAAAAAATTAAAAATGGCTTTTTAAATGAGTGTAATAATAATCTTAATTAATTTTTTATATATCATATTAAACTTTAAAATTAGAATTTAATTTTATTAACAAATTATATTGGAAAATTCAATTTTTTTAAAAAAAATTGAGCGTGAATGTTTATTTTGAATTAAAATATTTTATATTTTATTAAAACAAATTTTAAGGGATGCTTGAGTATGAGTATAATTGAATTTTTGAGTAATAAATTGTCCAATTCTTCAAAATCTTGCTCCAAATCTTGATTGAGTTTTATTAAATTTGTGTTTGTATTTTCAAGCAAAGTTCAAAAAGATTTTATCAAATTAAAAGTTTATTAAAGTAAGAATAAGACTCAATTATGATTTGAATAAAATTAAATTATAATTGAAATAAAATTTAAGCATGATTCAAATAAAAATTTGATCATATATTGCACAAAGTTCAAACAAATTTGAATTTTATTTAATTATTATTTAAATAATTTAAACATAATTTTAATTGTATTATTTTACTCTCATTATCTCTTTTAAAATGATTAATTTGTCTACTTCATGCAAAAATAATTATAAATTCAGGGACAGTTGTTTTTCTTCAACTATTCCTGATTTGGCCACTTCTCAGAATATATATAAAGTTGAGGATAATGAAGAAAATAATCAAATAATTTGAGCCTAAGGATATCATTGTGTTTAACATCAGAGATAATAACATAATATTTGATATTATTGTATTTTACAGTACTTAGTAGTTAATAGATATGTTATTGAAGATCACTTGAAAGGTAGCATTTTAATAAAAATAAAAATATTTAATTCTAATAAGACTCTTAATATAGCTTTTTAATGACAATATTAGATATTAAAGGAGCACAACTATAATCTTCTAAAACTTACACATAATTGCATATACTTTATAGGATTCATTTTGATTGGGTGTGGACCTCCATATATGTGTCATAAGTCAAGTCAAGCCTACAAATCAAATTCTGACTTGGAAGTACAGCAAATCGGATTCAAAATACGTCACCAAAATGATCGAAAACGACCTCGATCGATGAATGATTTCGGCCGTGAATGTTGAAATTGAATATAAATATGCATAATCTAAATATCGACCGATAAAGCGATCGAGCTATCAATGTCGACGCTGAGTCGGAAGTCGCGCGATCGCCCAAACGACATCCGCTCATGAAATTGATCACGCCGCGGCTTCAAAATGTCAAAATTATCAAATGAGACCGCTGCCATTTGCAAAGTAAATGTCAAATGATTTGAAGTGACAGCGCGCAAATCGAGGTTGAAATGCACTGGACGTCACCAAAATCAATCTAAATGACCTCCGATCGATGAATGGACTTCGCCATTGTGTTCAGAACATCGAAATTGGCCAGGATATAAATATTGCACAACTTGATGATCAACCGACCAAGCACTCGAGTCATCAACATGTTTGCACGCATATCGAGGTCAGGAGGCACCGACGCAAACCCAACGACCTCCGTTCGTGAAATTGATTGCGTCGTTGGCTTCAAAACGTCAAAATTTATCATGTAAGACCATTCACACTCAATTCGGACGAGTCTGCATGAATGTAGAGCGGTCGAAAATAGCGAACGCATTTTGAAATTGACACCTAATTACCACTCAAACCAAATGGCTACCGATCGCTAAAACGATCAAGGCCAAGCATGTCAAAACATGGAATAACCTTAAATTGATGTATATATTGACTATATGATTTTATCGATGTGAAACTGGTATTAAGATTGATTAGACATTTAAAAAATTAATAAAAAAGCCTTCATCTAATCTTAATGCCTAAATTCTCTAACCGTCAGCCTATTTCCCCTCTTAGAGCGAGAAAATATTACGTCCAGTCTACGTAACTGCGTGCGGACTCAATAAGACTTCGTGTGTATTTTTTCCCGTTTTAGCGGTTAACGGGCGATGGCGAGCGGACGGCGTTGTAAAGGGATGGCGTATTCATGACGTCGTTTACACTTCCCTAAGGCCGGCGTAAGCATCGTTGGAATGCACGGGAGGAATTTAAAAATATATAAACGATTTAGGGTTTAGGGTTAGTTTTTCGGGGCAAAATGAGCTCGGAAGAGAAATAGAAAATCTCCTTTTACAAAAGAACCATGAAGATGGAAACGTTGAGGAAATAGCGACCATTTGAGGATGTATTAAATAGAAATTCATCGATAATGTTTCTTACATTTTTTACGGTTTGTTAGTGATATTCATGCGAGAGAATATGTTCATTACATTATTAGAAGCGATTTGGATACTTTTTGTTGAATTTTACTTTTAGTTTTATTTTGCGTCATACTCTCATGTCTTTGGAGGGTATAGAGCATTTAGTGACTTTTTTTACAGTTTATTTTTCCTGTTTCTTGAGATAATATTCATCACATTCTGATGGAAGCAATTTGATGGGTTGCTTGGATGATTCTGTGAGCTTTTTTGCGTCGTACTCTCATACCTCTTTGGAGAGTCTGAGCGTCTTCTTTTTCGGTTTATTTTCTTCTTTTGATTATGTTCTGTCTAATGGCATTTGGAGGTTGTTTGGATGGTTCACGGGGGTATTTTCATCTGTACTTTCTCTTTTGGAGGTCTGAGCATTTATAACCTTTTTCCTTTATTTTGTTCTTGAGATTATATTTAGGGCATTCCAATGGAAGCAATTTGATGCTTGGATGATTTGGAAGTTTTTTTTGTGTCTGTACTCTGTACCTCTTTGGAGATATAGTATTAAGAACTTTTTTGGTTTATTTTGCTTCTTTTGATTATGTTTAGGGCATGAGCATTTGGAGGCTGTTTGGATAGTTTGGGGTATTTTGCATCTGTACTCTTGTACCTCTTTGGAATTCTGGTCATTATGACTTTTAGGTTTATTTTGCATATTTCTTGAGATTATGTTTGACATTCCAATAAAAGCATTTGATATTTTGGATGATTTGGGTATTTTTTGCATCTACTCTCTGTATCTCTTTGGAGGTCTGAGGCATTGACTTCTTTGGTTTATTTTTTTCTCTTTGATTATGTTTAGGGCATCTCAATGGAAGTATTTGGAGGCTTTTTAGATGGTTTTGGTATTTTGCATCTCCATGCACCTCTTTGGAGGTACATATCATTTATATTTTTTTCGGTTTATTATGCACTTTCTTGAGATTATGTTTAGGGCATTCCAATGGAAGCAATTTGATGGCTGCTTGGATGATTTATTTGGAGTATTTTGTATCATCTCTACTCTTTGGAGAATTACAGCATTTGGACTTCTTTTCCGTTTATTTTCTGTTTCTTTTGATTATGTTCATTATATTCCAATGGAAGCAATTTGATTTGTTAGATGATTTACGGGTGGTTTTGCATATATTTGTAACATATTTTGTATCTGTTTGGCGGATGAATGCGTCAATGAAGATGATGAAGTCGTGATATCTAATGACAAATTTGAAACTCCACCATGTTGAGAATGAAACAGCGTATGCTTATCTTGTGACTCAAATTGGCTTTGTGTTGGAAGGACCATACTAGTTATTGGTCAAACTGAAAATTAAAATCAAAAGATTTTATGTGCAAAAAGTCGGAAGAAGTCAGATCTAAATGTGACAAAATTCGAAAGTTGATAAAGCTGGTTGTCAAATGATTAGATTCTCTGTTGATTTGGAGAGAATTGGACGATTAAAAAAACATGAAAGTCATAATCATTCTTTGGTAGAGCTACTTTTCTCTTCTCATCACACAAATACATTAGCGATGAAATCGTGTTGAAGACAATGATGGAATTAAATGCGATGCATTTACTATCTAGCGGGAAGTTGGCGGCGTAGAATATCGGGTTCACAAAAGAGATGATTTCAATTTTATTGAAAAGAAAAGATTGAGGATTGCGAATGATGATAATGCATTATCTGATTGTTTAAGGAAAGCAAGCGTGGATGGGATGTTTGATGTACAAGTTGATGAGTGATTAAGTAATTTTTTGGAGCAATGGCATGTCTAGGATAGAATATGATTATTTTGGGGATGTGATAATTTTGATATAAGCTATTTCAATAAATATAATCTTGTTTGTGCCTCTTGTTGGAGTGAATCATCGCAAAAATTATTAGTAGCCTTTTATCGAAGAGACAATTGAGTCATTCATGGCTATTCCAAACATTTCTTGGTTGATGAGTGATAGACATCCATAATAATATTCATCAAGATCGGTATGTAGAGAAATATTAAAATTGTATTAGCGTACTCATAGGTTGTGCAATGGCATATTTCAAGCTCCTTCCAAGGTTCATTGCTTTAATAGTAATAAGATAGTCTGAGCTATTTTATAAATGTGAGTAAGTGTGACTTAGAAAAGTTTAAAGATTAGATCAAGTGGTCCCTTCATTGTGGTCTCATTCGCATGGGCATCTTGTCACATAGCGTAGTGAGTCCAGAATAATGTATGTCGGAATATTAAACCAAGTTCGTTCATAGATTGTTTCTTGGGGTTGGAAAAGGTTATGGAGACATGGCATCGGAATGAACATGATGAAGACTTCAAGTGTCGGTCTCGATTGTTCGCATTGTTAAGAGTCCATTCTAAAACAAGGCTGTATGTTTTATACTGAAAGGTTTACACTATGTTTGAAGAGGAATTTTGCATGGAGTTGGAGGCTATCATTAACTAAGTTAGATGACATCATGGTATTTGGTGAAACTTAGAGAATAAAATGCATCCAAAAATGGGTGGTGCATTTGATAGACTACCCAGTAACTTGTACTTACAAAAAATTTGAAATGATGGGATTACTTTGTGCCCATTTGTATCGAGTTCTTAGTCGAAGATATTGTGATTGAGTATCTTCTCATGCGATGGTCTACCGAACAAGAGGGATATTTACATTGATAGTGCATCTGAAAATTAAGAGATATGGCAAAGCAGATGGAAATGCTCGGCATTATTTTCCAGAATCACATAAGTTGATATGCATATCAAATAAGCGTCAGGACACAGGGTAATAAGAGAGCTGAGGACTATATGCTTGGATCCTTAAAAAAACTATATGATGACTCATAATAAGTGGGAATTCTCCTCCGGTTGACAAAGCGGTTAAGAAGAAGAAGCCAACCACATAGATAAGGAAAAGACATCTTAAAGGATTGGTTAAACAGCGTCAAAGGGTGTTTCCAACTCGAGGCTTAAGATATTGGGAGAGATCCAAGAAAGCCAAGAGTAATTTTCTATTTGCGTATTAGTGTTTAGTATTTTAAATATTCTATTAATCTTCAAACCCTTACTTTTTTTTTAGAAAGCAAAGTCTCGATAGTGTTCTTTGAGCGTGTTTTCGTCTAAGTTGCATCACCTTTCTCTGTTATGCGAGTATTTTTGAGAATGCCAAATATCACATCGATGATGTAAGAAATCATCAATATGATGTTCTACATGCGAATTTAACTTCGAGCTCCACAATCAATCGGTCGGTGAAGGTACACGATGATGGATATTATTTAGAAAACATTTTGATGCATGACATTATCCAATTTTGTGTTCTTTGTACAATCTTTTGTAATACTTTAGAGTCCAGATGACTCTCTTTAACTTAGACACACAAGATGTTTTATTTGTATTTACTAGGAGATTTTCTCCTTTGGACATTTGTAGCTCTTTAAGCAATAGTGATTGAGTTAATCCCCTAGGACCTTGTAATCATTGGGTGTAGTAATAAATATGTGCAATAAATATGTTTTGTATCATCTCTCTCACGAGGTAGATCATTTATTACCTTTTTTCCAATTTATTTTGCCTGATTCTAGAAATAATGTTCATTACATTCCAGTTCAGGCAATTTGAATATTGTTTAGATGATTTTTGGATGTTTTTTTGCATCTGTACTTTGTGTACCTCTTTGGAGGGTACAGATCATTTGAGTCCTTTTTTCCAGTTTATTTTGCCTGTTTCTTGAGATTATGTTTAGGGCACTCCAATGGAAGCAATTTGATGGCTGCTTGGATAATTTATGGGTATTTTGTTGCATCTGTACTCTCTGTACCTTTGGAGCAAAGCATTTAGACTTTTTTAGTTTATTTTACTGTTTCTTGAGATAATGTTCATTACATTACAATGAAGGCAATCAGCATTTGGATGGTTTTATTTTGCGTACTCTACCTCTCTTGAGGGTATAGATCATTTATGGCCTTTTTTTAGTTTATTTTGCCTGATTCTAGAGATAATGTTCATTACATTACAATGGAAGCAATTTGAAGGCTATTTGGATGGTTTACTATTTTGCATATACTCTCTCTCTTTGAGAATTCTGATTATTTATGGCCTTTTCTAGTTTATTTTGCAGTTTATTGAGATTATATTTAGGGCATTCAATGGAAGCAATTTGATGGTTTGTTTGGATGATTTATTTGGGGTATTTTGCTCTCTACTGCTCTTTGGAGGTCTGAGCATTTAGTCTTCTTTTCCGGTTTATTTTCTATTCTTGAGATTATGTTTAGGGCTCAATGGAAGCAATTTGATGTTTGCTTGAATGATTTCTGGTATTTTTTTTACATCTGTACTCGTACCTCTTTGGAGTCTGAGCATTTGACTTCTTTTCCAGGTTTATTTTGCCTGTTCTTTAGATAATATTCATTACATTATAATGGAAGCAATTTGAAAATTTGTTTGGATGGTTTAAGGGTATTTTATATCGTACTCTCTGCTCTTTGGAAGATCTGAGATCATTTTTTTTCCAGTTTATTTTGCCTTTTATTGAGATTATGTTTAGGGCATTCCAATGGAAGCATTAGATGGAATTGGATGATTTTTGGTGTTATTTTTGCATCGTACTCTGTACCTCTTTGGAATCTGAGCATTTAAACTTCTTTTCAGTTTATTTTACGTTTGAGATTATGTTTAGGGCATTCCAATGGAAGCAATTTGATGGTTCTTGGATGATTCTGGTATTTTTGCATCATAGTCTGCACTTTGGAGGTACTGAGCATTTAAGGCTATCAATCGAAAATTTAGTTGGCAAATTTAATCTCATAATGTGATGACAAATTTAAAAAGACTCTTAATCTATTGTATTTACATTATTCAGTAATTGAAAATAATTATTATATAATTAAATGTTATAAGTTATCTTTTTCGGACAAGTTTCATTATAGTTATAATAGAATTAAATTTTTCATATTGCAATGAGACAAAAAATACTATTTTTTTATAATAGATTAACTTATTTTGTTTTTGTTTCATCTAAATAAATAGACAAGTCAGTCTGATAAGGTTCAGTTAATATTGGACTT
The DNA here is from genome assembly GCA_021442155.1 of Cymbidium sinense. Taxonomy (NCBI): domain Eukaryota; kingdom Viridiplantae; phylum Streptophyta; class Magnoliopsida; order Asparagales; family Orchidaceae; genus Cymbidium; species Cymbidium sinense. Next base: position 142,654,159 of record CM038215.1, read on the forward strand.
CATTTCACTCGGCATGAGCATCCAGAATACATATGAGTTAATTTTTTAAGCGCTTTATTTTTATAATAAAAAATAGCTAACAACAATCATAATCGTATTTTAATACATATGAGTTAAAATTAAAACTGTTAAAATATCATAATTTTACAATCAAAATTTACTTACACCAACCACAATAATTTTACAATGAAACTTTAAAAAAAAAAAAGATAATCCCTAATGGCCAGTAATCTTTAATTTAATTTTATGCATTAATTTTATGCATTCTGCTGGATAACATTTATTTTATGCATTCAACTGCATTAATTTTATGCATTCTGCTCATAATAAAATAACCATATCATAAAAAATGATTTTAAATATAGATTTCTTTCAAGAATATAGCCCCCAAAAACCAAATTCATAAGATAAAAATATGATTGCTGGAGTAAAATATCATCCCGAATAAAATATCGGAAATCAAACTATATGAAATGAGAAAAGAAGTTACAAAAAAGAAAAAATATCATCCGGATCCAAAGATCCATTCACTTCAACAAAACATAAGTCTTGAAGCCAAACCGATGCATTATACAAAATCCTATATCAAACTAAATCTATTGTTCTCAACTTGGATTTTAAGTTCCAAACAAAATATAGCGTAGCGAACTTCACTAAATATATTCATCTTCTTTGGCCAATCACGGTGGCTACCGATCTTGGAGGTTTCTGATTCTTTGCCTCCATGTATTTGACAAACATTCATGATCGATACTATTTTCTTGGGCGTATCCCACTCACCATTTCAATTGGCCATTTTCGGATGGCTTGAAAAGGTAAGATCTTGACAAGTAATTTGATCAGAATAGAACATAATCTACAAGTTGGCGAAAAAAAATAGTTATGAGGAACCAAATTTGAAAGCTTGTTCTTACAATCTCGGGAAGAATGCTCTTATGGGTTAGTTTGGGTAATGAGTCATAAAAATACGCACGACTATGCCCCTAGGAGTGTGCGGTGTTAATTATATCTATGCGGCATTAAGATTAACTTTGACTCTTGACACACTATCGTGATGTTGTTGGATAAACATTTTGCTTTTCTTTAGGCCGTACTGGCGTAACTCTGCGAAAAGAAGAGAAACGATTATAGATTATAGCTTTTATCTAAACAAACAAGAATTGAATCATAATACCCAACATTCATGGGGTAACATACAATGCAAGCATGAAATGTACAAATAGGGGACATCTGACCGGACGAGCGAATACTTCTCGGCCATAAGAGCGAAGGCATCGTGTCCATCGAGATATTGATCGCCGACAACTCATCGATCGCCTCGCAATAATGATATTCTCAACCAGTAAATCGTATCACCCCACCAAGTGATAAATATTTTAAGTGATCTTAATTAAGCGAATAGGTTATTTTATGTATGAAGGAGGCGATTGAGGATTGACTTACTTGTCCTCAATCGAGCATGTGTTAATAAGATCGAGCATCGGCAGGAAAAATAGCTCATGATGAGAACTCAACAACATGAAGTGCCTCCTCGGTGAAGAAATTGCGATGGCGTTAGTGATGAAGAAGATTCACTATGAATTATCGATCTAATTATTTTTACCTCCGATTGATGCTCCTCCACCAATGATAGCGATCTGTGGGTTGACCTTCTTAGCTCATCTTTGCAAACCTATAAAAATATTTAGTGAAATCTATTTCTATTATCTCAAATTTAAAAAAAGTAACTTAATATCCTGTAGTTTCTGTGTGGAAGCCACCACATCACTTATTCTTGCTCGTGAATTCCTATAAGTGTGTGTGTGTGAAGGGGAATAGCTTTCCTCTTCCTTATCTCGAGCTTTCACGGCTTCAATCTTGCGATTATGGGTTTGAGCATCGTCATTGTGTGGCCTCCACAAGAACTTCACTGCGGTGATTCCACATGGGCTTCCCGGTTGGAGTATCCAACTCCATAGTGGAAGCTCACGTGGTAGCCTCCACAGAGCTTCCTCTGTACCCTCCTCGGGGCTTTCCAAGTGGTAGCCTCCCGGGGGGTACCCTCCAGGAAGCTCTGTGGTATCCTCAAGAGTATCCCCTGTGGTGACCCCCCAGAACCTCCCACTTGGGGTGGTAGGACCCCTCGAGAACTTCCCGATAGTGTGGGATCGAAAATTCACCAAATTCTTTCAAAAGAAAAGAGTTGTTTGTGTCGGTGATAATTTGAAGAGATGAATAGTAGATAAGACACTTCGAGATTTCATTCTCATTTGGTGAGAACTTTTATATCTGTTTCGGTTTTATAGGCAAGCCTATAATTAATTACCCTCCCGTGAGAGCACTTTCGATTAAAATTTGATGAATCGTTAAAGAGCAGTATATAATTGCAGTGAGTGGAGTTTAGAATTTATGAAATTTATTATTTTAATTTAAAACTTTTATGGGGGAACGATGGCGTCATCCCAGATCCCATGGTTCCGTCGTCCGGTATGGTCGGTCCACTGTCGGAGGAGGTAGTCGACCTTTGGCCCGAAGGATCCTTGTCAAACACATGGGTTACATCGTCCATGGTGTCCTTAGACTGGGTGGAGTTTATCTGGGGACAAATATAAGTCCACCTTATTACGTGGCTTTTTTAACCAAATACATTCTATATTTCGCAGTTCAAAAGCGTTGGGAACATCAGCTACGTGGCCAAGTAATTTAGTGGTGCCATATCGCTCGACGAACCCGGTCGGAGTCAGTGCGTAACCGCCATTTATGTATCTTGTACCAATGACGGAGGACAGCCACATCCTTATGGGCTTTAGGAATATTTGAGTGTGAAGGTAGTTGTGTATTTAATTTGATATTGGCTTTGTGAGCAAATGTTTTCTTAATTTATCAGAAACAAGTGGAGGGGTGGATTGATTTTTTTTAATTTTAATTTAAATAATTAATTTCATTTTTTTTATTTCTTTTTTGTGTTATTTTCTTTGAATTTTGATCATTTTACGATTGATTTAGATTTGAATATATGATCATTTATCATTGAAATTTTAATTATAATTACCCTTCGATCAGGGTTAATATCGATTGATAGACCTGTCTACACTCGATTTTCTGAGGATCGGTCTTAATTCATTGTCTCAAGAAGTATCCTTCAAAACCTTGTCCACTCTAGTTTGAACATAGGGATCGGGTTGGGACTTTTTTCACGAATTTAAATTTTAGAAGCTATGTCGGTTGATTCATATCTTGTATTATATGGCAATTAGCTTCTCGGATATTATTAATTTGAAATTCTTATAATATCAAATTTTTAGGTTTTGTTAACGGGACGGTCAGAAACCAAGGATTATGTAGCATCTGTTCTTTATATTTGACTTAGTAATTACTCCAACATGCATACGGATATCTGTTCTTTTAAAATATTGTATGGACATTAAGATGTCTAATGTTGAAGTTTCGATGTCAAATTTTGATTTTTTTGAGTTTTGTTAACCCGGACCTGGTCCGAAGACCAAACCGGGATATGTAGCATCTGTTCTTTACATTTTATACCTAACTTTACATGTCCTTGTTTTAACAACATACATACATATCTGTTCTTTTAAAATATTGTACGGACATTAAATGTCTAGTTGAAATGTTGGTTCAATTTGCAAGTTTAGATCTTTGATGCGATATTTTTGGGTTTTGTTAACCCGGATCCGGTCCGAAGACCAAACCGGGAAGTGTAGCATATGTTCTTTTGTATTTGACATGATTGTAATACGCACGAGTTTTGATACGATTTTAGGTTTTGTTAACGGTCCAAATAACCGGGATGATAGACCTGTCAACTCATTTATCTTCTTTGCGAGGATCGGTGATTAATTATTTAAGATCTATCACTCTTCAAAGCAACTCTGGGTACATGAGGATTGGGTTTGAGATTTTCTTCTTGAGATCTTGAACTTGCAAGAATACATTAACATGATCTTAGATAGATTTATCTTTAGTCATTTGTGGAATTAACTTAAGATTTATAAAATCATTAGATTTTTAGGTTTGTTAACAATCGAAGAGGGATGTGTATGAAATAAATTATATTGGAAGCTTTATTTGATCAAATGTAAGGCAATTAGAATGAATTTAAAGACTTGATTTGGCTAAAATCCTCTTATGTAACAAATCAGCAAAGAAGAGGCTGAAATTAATTGTTTTGAAGGCATATGATCAAGTATAAGGTAATGGGCTTAAAATGAATTTAGGCATTTGATTTGGGCTAAAACCCTTTCTTTATGTGGCAAATCAGCAAACATAAAGGGGCTGAAATAAATCATTTTGAAGGCCCATATGATCAAGTATAAGGTAATGGGCCTAAAATAAATTTAGGCATTTGATTTGGGCTAAAAACCCTTTCTTTATGTGGAATCGGAAACATAAATGGCTAAAATAAATCATTTTGAAGGAATGATATGATCATAGCATTTTTTGATAAGGGAAGAAGAAGACAAAGATATGAGTAGATGTCATGTGTCATTTAAGAAAGAGCAAGTGGATTAATTAAAATCCACATCCTTCACATGCAAGCTCATGGCAAGTGGGGCAAATACTCATTAAATTTATTAAGAAGATATGGCAAGAGTTTATTTTTTTTCAAAGGAAATGATAAAGATGTCTGACATGCCATGTATGCATGCATGCGATATATGAAATGGCATTAAACTAGATCATTTTCTTGCATGCAATTTATGTGAGGCATCACATATGATGCCATAGAATAGATGATAAGAGGAGAGTAGGAGGCTATAAATAAGAGGGATTTCCTTTCACAAAGTAGCTACATTTCTACTCTCCTTTTCTCCCTTATACCACAAGTTTAAGTTCTTTCAATCTTGCATAAAGGGTTAAGTTGTGCCACATAGACTTGTGAGTTTCTTTTCTAACTCAATAATTTTTTGATATCTTCTTGATATATGTCATGTCATATGGTAGCTTTAATTTATTCCATATGTGTTTGCTTCAAATCTTCACTATGTCTCATGTATGTATGTAAATCATGGTGAGAATGACAAGTAAAGTATGAGAGGTAACTATATTTGAATATATGTCTAATGTGTATTTCACTACATGTCAAGCTAAATAGAGTCCTAAAGTGAGCATTACACAATACATGTCATAATGGTCAAATAAGAAAATAACTTGCATGATATAGAAATTCAACACATAAGCATTTATATTAATCACTTTATATCATACTTGCCACAAATAGGATAGCTTTCACTATATAGAGATTCAAGCATAAGTATTCATGTATGACCTAAAGAAGCATTTTAAGCCAATATGTTAACCTAAGCATTTCATCCATTTCTTTTCTATCTCCTTTTTTTTAAAGAAAATTTTGTGAAGATCCCGATGGGGGCTACTCTAGTCCCACCATGCCAAGAAAGGCGTGTATGGTAAGTGTCGAGACACCATCGAATTTATTTGCCCACCACGCAAAGGGTAGTGAAGATAAGATAGCAACAAGTTTGCCATGTTGAGAAACATGAGAGTACTTATAGTAATAAATTTAAAGCAGATTTGTATATATAAACAAGTGCTGTATTTAATTAAGAGCAAATAATCAAAATTTACAGCTCTCTTCCCCACATGTTGCCATGGAGACTCCCCACCATGCCAAGAAAGGTATGTATGTGTCGGAGACACCACAAAATTTTGATAAGATAGATATTCTACCATGTTGGAACATGGTACTTATATAACAAATTTAAAGTCATTTGCATATAAACAAAAGAAAGTGCTTGCATGTATATTTGATAATAATAATCAAAATTTAAACCTCTCCCCACATGTGGTTGCCATGAAACGCACCATGCGCCAAGAAAGGCATGTATGTGTATGTGGAGACACCACGAGCCAAAATTTTGATAGATAGCATTTCCCTACCATATTGAGAACATATAGACTTATAGTAATAAATTTAAAGTTGCATATAAACAAAAGAAAGATCTTGCATGTATATTTGATTAGAGCATAATAATCAAAATTTACAACTCCCCGGCCTCCCACATGGGTTGCCATGAAATCCCCACCATGCCATGGCATGTATGGTGTATCGTGGAACACGTCAAATTTTGATAGATATTTCCCTACCATTGGAGAACATGGTAGGTACTTATATCACAAATTTAAAGCTCGCATTGGCATGTGAACATGTTTGCATATATACTTAAACAAGATAGCATTTGCTGAGCATTGCATTGAAACTAAAGTAAGTTCATGAAAGCAAATATGTGTATTGAACATTTGCTAAAAATATATGAAAATCTGAAATTAATCTTAAAAATGAATCTCCCTTCACATTTTGGCTTTCATAATAGCAACTACATGCAATGAAGTAAGGTAACCTTCCTTTCAATTTTAGATTTCAGATATAGGTGAAAGAATATAGAATCTCCATGTGGTCTTAGGATCTATGTCACATAACACTTCAAATCCTCCTTACTTCATTTTAGCATGAAATTGTAAGATTTCAACTTGCATATGAAAGAGGCATGATATATATATAATTCCCTTCATAGGAAATCAATTGAAGCAAAGTAGAAGCATGAAATTCATAGAGAACAAAGATCATATCTCATCAAACAAAAAGCTAATTGATTTTCCCTTAGATAAGAAAGTTTAGCAAGCCTTATACTCATCAAATAACAAAATGATTGATTCCCCTTAGAGAAAATATTTTCAGCAAGCATCACATTAAATAACAAGATGATTGATTCCTTAGGAAAAAATATTTTCAGCAAGCATCTTACCCATTAAATAACAAAATGATTGATTCCCCTTAGAGGAAAATATTTTAGCAAGCATTTTACCCATTAAATAACAAGATGATTGATTCCCCCTTAGAGGAAAATATTTTCAGCAAGCATTCCCTCAAAATACTCATGGACAGCAAACATATTAACTTTGATATCATATAAAAAGAGTTTCATTTAAAACATATTTGTAAGGTGATAGCTCCTTTGAGATTTTAGCTCCTAGCTTTACTAGAAAGATCGCCAATACCTCTCCTCAGAGGAAAAAAATGAAGGAGAAACATGATAGAAGCAAAAACAAAAAGCATGACAACTCTATCTTTGTGCATCTAACAAGGAGAATGGACAGAGGAAAGGAGGCATAAACAAAGAGGATGAGCTCCTCGGCTCAACCTTAGAGGAGAAAACAAAATTCAGAATACAAATGGAAAGAGGATTTGTGTTTATATCATCAACAAGTAGCCATTTTCACATCTCAAATGTCACAAAAGGTTAGAAGAAAATAGCTATAGAATACAACCAAAGTATAATCAAAGATTCTTCAAAAGACCGCTACAGATGCAACAAAGAGATCTTCAAAGCATACAACCAAAGCATTTGATTTCAGAATCAAAAGAAATTCAAAATCGCATGAAATCGTTATATACTCATCACTTCCTTTAGGTAAAACCTAGATAACAAAGCAAGAAAAGGAAGAGGTTGAATAGAAACAACCTGGAACTTGACGAAGAAAAGGAAGAAGAAGAGTTCGCTGGTTGAAGCTTGGTCGATCCACACTGGCTCTGCTAGGCTCAAGGGAGACGGAGAGTCGCAGAGAGAGGAGAAAATCAGAGGAGTCTTGCCGAGAGCAGAACCGAGAGGGAAAATCGCACACTGAAGCTAAGAACCGAGAGAGGGATGCCGAGAGCAGAACGAGGGAAGAGGAGCGAGCTTCAATCAAAACCAATAGAAGAAGAGAATCGCCGAGAGAGAGAGCCGAGAGCGGAAAAATGAGAGAGGGATCGCGAGAGGGGAGAAATGCCGTGAGAGCGTGAATGGTCAAAATGAGAGTCAACGAGGGGATAACCCTCGCGATCTTAGATCGAATGCCTCTCGATCGAACGAGCGAGTTAGTAGGATTAATAGGGATTAAGAGATTAGGTTATTAATCCAATTGCAAATTAATATCATTTCACATTAAATTTTATGGATTTACTTTATGCAATAAACCCAATAATATGAGTGTCAATTTTAGTTGCCAGCCAATGCAACGCTGATCGATTTCACGATCGGAGATTGTTGACAATGTCGATGGAAATTAGTTTAAATTGGCGTCGCTAATTGATCGACATGACACACTTTGTCAATTGATCGCGGAAAGGTGTCGCTTGATAGGTTTCGACATTTCGTAACGACGTGATCAATTTGCAAACGAGGTCGTTTAGACATCGCCGAGGCTTCGACTTTGATATGCAGATAATTTCATTAAAAAAATAATTTTAATTTTTGATCGATCATTAATTGATTCGATATTTCATTTAATTGATTTTGTTGCTTCGACGCATTACGTCAATTTTCAAAATCAAGCAATTTAATCGATCGATGAGGGGTGTTACTTTCCATGATATTTATTTAATTTTAAATATAGTTATGGGTCAACAATGCCCCAACAAACATGGCGTGCAGAGCGACCGTGTTTGTTGTACCTTGCGGATCTCCAAGAGATTTGCTTGGATGTCATGCTTAAGTTGTAATTTCTACAACTCGATAATACCGATCGCTTCTTTGATAAAAGTGAGTATAACTCGTTGGGCAAACATTTGCATTTCATCGCCTGACCGCAATACTCGTTGAACCGATATTTGTTGTCATTAGTCCAATGTTTTGTGCTTGATGGACTAGATGAAGGAGATGATTTGACTTGTCATCATCAACTGAGAATTTGATGCATCTTCAACCCTATGTTTTCTGCTTTGGCGGACTTGTTGAAGACTTCCTCCTGAGAGTTTGAAATTTATATTTTCCTCCTGTCCTGACTTTGTGCCTTGGTGGACTTGATGGAGTTGGTGAAATGAGAACATCCCCGGTCCTGTGCTTTATGCTTTGATGGACTTGTTGAAGACTTCATCTCGAACTTTGGGATTTGCATTTTCCTCCTTTCCTGGCTTTGTGCCTTGACGGACTTGATGATGAGATAGAAATATCTTCGCCCCGTGCTTGCTTGATTTATTGAAGATTTCATCTGGGATTTGGGATTTGTATTTTCCTCCCGTCTCCGGCTTTATGCCTTGACTGACTTGATGGAGTTGATGAGATAGAAATCTTCTCCTGCTTTGTGCTTTGATGGACTTGTTGAAGATTTCATCTCGAGGATTCGTATCTTGTGCCTCCTTTTATCCTGGCTTCATGCCTTGATGGATTTGATGGGAGAAAGTCCTGAATTATCTTAGAGATTTGTCTGATAATTACCTTCTCGCCCAGCTCTCGCAGGCTTGTGGAAGGATACATGCCGACCACGCCTCGAGCTTGTGTTGGATCAATGGCAAAGAGTCATCACCTGCTTTGCACATGTAATGGACATCGATGATAAAAAATCCCTTAGTTCAAAGATTTAGCTTTATACGAACATTGGGATAGCTTCTTGCCCTCCGCTTTTGCTTGATTGGACTTATCAAAGAAGAATTTCTTCGTCTTTGCTTTCGCTTTGATAGACTTATCAAGGAGTTGAGATTTCACATTTGTATTTGATTCCAAACTGCCCTCGTAAGGATATCTTGTTGTTATAGAATTTTGAGAAATGACCTTACCACCAATGGGATAATTTCCCGCCTGGGTCACTTGAACTCACCAAGTTGGAGATTTGGGATTTGGATGCTCTTGTCTTTGAACTAACAGTAGAGGATCCCTTACTACGCCTTTGTGCAGTAAGCAGACTGTCACCGAATTTACCATATGGCGTTGACCGAATTATACACCCACTGAGTCGGGACTTGAGCAATTGATGAAGGATTTTATCCTCTTAACGATGGGATCTCTTACTACGCCTTTGTGGCGGTTTGAGTAAGTTGCACTGCCGACTCGCCATATTTGCGTTGAGTCTTATACACCAACTCGAGCCTTTAGATTTGAAGTGGGATGATAAATGTATATCCAACTTGGTTTGTTGAAGTTTGCGACTTGAAAGTTTTCTTTTGGTCAAGAAGACTTTAAATTTGAGCATTTGAACATATAATTTTGAGTATGCATGGGGATCTCACACTGCAACCATGTCAACCCAAAGAGAAAGAAAGACCCCCCTGTCTTACCAGGAACACCCGATACTTTACTATAAAAACTTTAAAAAAATGCCCCCTGTCTAACAGGGGGATTTTTATTTCATTTTGGAAATGCATTCTTGTGTTACAAGAGAATTTCCAATTAAAATTTTCATAAGAGTTTGACAAAGATTTTCAAATGAGGATTTGTCCAATCACACTTTCATGTGTAATATTTCTTTAAATATCGACGTTGATTGGCATTGGTCTTTCACCTTTGAAGTCCACATCGACGTTCTCCTCGATATACCTTTTCAATAACAAAAGGTCCTTCCCAATTAGGTTCACCGCCAATCTGCGATGAGGGATGATTGGTCTTCTCGACCTGTGACCACCTCCTTCTAAAAGCTCGAGGACGCATCAGATGATCAATGCTCGGACATCCTCACCGATAGACTTCTAGATTTTGTCGAGCTTGACCTCATCAAGTGCATCAAGCTCTTCCATCTAGAGAGCATTCTCATCTTGGGTAAGATTTCTACTGAATGGTAGTTCAACTGAAAGTGGCAAAATCGCTCACCAAACACTCAAGGTATGTGACTTTGTAGAGTCTTGTAAGTGGTGCAAGCCCATAACGCTTCCACAAGTTTGGTATGCCACTCCCTTTTATTTCTTGTGAGAATTTTTCTAAGCAATTTGACTAGTATTTATTAAATGCCTCAAGCCATTTTGCTCTCTGGATTATAAATTGATGAATATCGCCAATCAATCTTATCGATCAGAAATTTATAAACTTTAGTACTTTTGAAGGTCGATCCATTATCCGAAATGATTCGCATGGTACACCAAATCTATAAACATATATTGTGGTAAAGAAGTTAGTCACTTGTTCACAGAACTTTTAAATGCGCAAACCTTAATTGGAGAAATAATGGTACTAAGATGAAGCGGTGACCACCGATGATGGCGTGGATCAATTGGTCCAATTACATCTCCCCCAAAGACTCAAACACCAAGATGCTATCGGATGCAATGATTTGGAGATGAATTATGTTACCATGGACTGCATTCATGGCATCTCGGCATGATTGATACAATCTTTACCATGACGGCCAATAAGATCTAATTCTTTTAATTTTGAAAGCCATTTTAGGACTGATTGCACCACAAAGTCCTTGATGGATTTCAACAATTACTTTTTTTCTTCTATTCCCAAACATCGCAACATTCAAGGGATCTACGACAGTATTGCCAACATAAGCATATACCTTTTCTCAAGAGTTTTATCGACTTATTACTTGTTTGCCTTCCTTGAAGTAGTCGAAAGGGTCGCCTGCCTTCCTTCTCTCTACTATAAGAATTTCATAATTTTAGCCCGCAGTTGGAGGCTTTCTTCTTGAATGGTTTGAGCTTGTCTTGTTGACTTTGGAAAGTAATTTGTAAGGAGTGTGAGGAGCAACATGAGTCGCACTCGCTGATTTGTTTGATGACCCCTCTTCCAAAGGGATTTTAAATTTATCATTGGACTAATGCACACACTAATTAGTATGTAGTCATCGCCATCCATACGCCATTTCTTTAGCTAATTTAGCAAACACCGCTTTGCTATTCCTAGCTCGAGACTCGAGTCATAATGACATTTGGAATTTGCTTCATAAGCTCGAGAACTCGCTTTGTGATAGACCATTTGTTGATTTTGTAAAGGCCCAACACTTGATTAACGAACGAGTTGAGAATCGCCATAAATTTGTAGATTCTGACCCCATGGAAATGGCTTCCTCTAAACGCCACCAACGCTTCATATTCGCTGTTGGTTGAAGTTAATTTATAAGAATGTCTCATGCCACCTTCGTGTGATCAAGATGAGACCGATACCAGCCTTGAGCCTTTGGGAGATTTGAGGTTGAGTGTATCTAATGGACGGCTCCATCAAAATACAATTCTCACATTTGTTGCTTTTCTTTTCATATATGCATGATTTGCTCATCGAAGATCATCATTAAGCAATGAGTCTGCAGATGGGATGAGCTGAAGAAAATCGCTAATTTGCCCCTTCACCGCTCGGGAACATATGTAATATCAAATTGTAATAAGGACGCCCATCGCGCTGACGTCAACGCTTGGTCTTGTCATCAAGAACTTCAACGGATCGATCTTGAGATAAGTAATTTTATGAGATAGCATGTAATGACGTAGCTTTTGGGCGCAAAATTAACGCCAAACAATGCTTCTCAATTGAGAATAACGCGCTTTCCTATTAGCCTTCTAATAATAAGAGAGCATTCTCCTTTCCTTCCTCATTATGTTGCACAACAAAGCACCTAGAGATTCCTCCGTCTGTACAAGATGAGAGGCTTTCTTGGGATTGGAGCAAGAATGGGTGGGTTCAACAGATATTTCTGATATCGAAGGCCTCTTGACATTCTTCGTCCCACTTGAAAGGAGTATCTTTCTTCATTAATTTTGCAAAAGGGTCGACCACGTGATTTGATATAAATCTTCTAATGAATGCTAGATGTCCCATGGAGCTTAAGTTGATGAAGACTCCTTGAGGAGGCATTTCGAATCACTTTGATTTTGTTGGGATCGATTTCAATCCCTCCACACGCACAACATATCCAAGGAACTTTCAAGAAACTCAAAGGCACTAAGAGGATTCATCTTGAGATCATATTTTCTCGATTCTTTCAAGACGATCCTTAAATCATCGAGATGATCGCGATCTATACTTGACAACGAGGTCATCAACATAGCATTCTACTTTTGATGAATCAACTCATCAAAGATTCGTGTATAGCCCTTTGGTATGTAGCTCCAAAGATTCTTCAAGCCGAAAGGGCATGACTGTAAAGAATATATGCCATGATCCCGAATGAGGTATGCTTCATCTTCGTGAGCCATCTTGATTTGATTGTAACCGACGATCCGCCCATAAATGAGAACATGTCATGGTTTGTGTTATCCACTAAGCTTCGATACGAAGTGAAAAGTCATCCTTTGGACATGCTTTGTTTAAATCAAGTCGATACAGATACGACCATTCTTCTTCTTTTCAGACAATATTATCCAACAGATATTTTCTTCGAATAAAACCGCTTCAATGAGCTTCTTGGTTGAAATTACTGTTCTTCAACCTCCAATCTCATTCGCAGAGGCTTGACCGGTGATCCGCTTAATTGCTAATTTGAACCGCTATATGGGGATAAGCGGCATTTCAAAGATATGTCCAAAAGCGCCCCTCAATTCACAGAGCAAAGTTTTAATTCTTCCACTTTATCTTCGTGAAGTAGAATCGATGAACGCGGCAGGATCCTCCTCGCCTTCCCAAATTAATTTTGTTCATCCATAAGAATGCCTCCCCACCATCTTCAAGCTCTGTGCCTCCGCTTCTACTTCTTCATTATTTGTGAGACTAACATTAAGAATGACATTCTCATCTTCATCATCACTCTCTACTTCTATTCATGTAATGTGTATATTCTTGGACCGTTGTCTTGAAAAGGCCTTTGGTAGTGTTTATTTCTCTTACCAATGGTTTGAGAACCTTTTGGGTACCACATCATTTCAAAGAGCTTAGTCCTTCCTTACTCGCTCCACTGGACCCCATGTTTCATGATTAGGTTTTGCATCTTTGGAGAGTAATATTTTGGCATCCTTGTGGCATAGCTTCTTCTTCTTAGATAATGCATTACCCAATCAGATCCTCTTCTTGACACCCTCGATTTATAAAATAGGCCCCCCGGTTTTCCGTGGAGAGGTACATAGAAGGTCACCGCCTCGACTTTGTGAGTTTCTCGAGGGTGATTTCTTTAAAATGTTGGGAGGAACAGTGAGTGACTACGAGTGTAGTCTCCGATGGATCTATGATTATTTTAAAGTGTGCATTGCACCTTACCTTCAAAAGCATTCAAACTCATAATCGAGTCAAAATGTTCTTCTTCAGTCAAAGCTTTACTCGAAGAGTCATGCAGACCTTTGGATTTAGAAGGAACACATTCATCTTCTTCTTCAGTATCACTGCCTAGATGAGGGACAGTGTTATTGATTTTGGACCTGTTCTTTATATCCCTAGGAATATTTGGAACAACCTCTTTTCCTTTATTCATTTTATCTTCTCCCTTCTTCTTAACTTGTTCTTTTATGGGTTTTGAAGTATGCGATTAATTATTTTGTTAGCTTTGATTCCTCTAGGAAGGAAATACATCTTGATAAATCTTCATTTCATGCACCGCAAAAAGGTTGCATGTCACCCACAATTTGGCATTCTTCTCCATCCTTTGTATATTTCATACATCGATGCAATGGATATAATGCCATACTTATGAAGCCATGGTAAGAAGGGCTGAATGAAGTATCTGATCGATCACATGAAATTTAGCTTCGGTAGGTCTCCAAATTTAAGAGGGAGGACGAATGACCGATAGTTTTCTCCCCTTCTCATTGAAACCTTGAACCATGACTTTATCTCGCCCCTGATGTTGTACATCTAGAGATACCATCTAAGAGTTCTCAAGTTCATAAGATTCATGGAGGAACCGGATCAATTAAGATCCGCCAGATTATAATTTCATCACTTTCCGTAATACGAGGGCTTATCAGCCCGAGCATTAGATCATCTTCAAAATGTGACTAAGGCTCTTGAACATGCAAGGTCTCCTCTAGACAATGCTCAAAGAAATATGCTTCAACTTTCCTCTTCAGAGAGCTTCAATGGAGATCTTCCGACATTAAAGTGCTTCAGATACACTAAGTGCCAATTTTCCTTAGATGGGATAGAATATTGTAGTCGATCCCTTTGATGAAGGCTTCTTATTTGAATCCTGGGATAACTTTTTCATTGACTTCAATTTCTTTTCCTTTATCTTTATTCATTGGCTCTTTCCTCTCGTTGGGATGGTAGACTCACCACTTCAACTCACTGAGCTACTTCATTTGCATCTCAATCTTCGATGACTTCAAAGATTCCGCTTTCACCCGCTCTAATGATACTGAAGATTCGTAATCATCGCTTCAATTTTATATTTTTTATGTCTGATATGGTGAGCTCGATTCATCTTCATTTGGGAAACAGAAGTTCTTCTAAGTTGTTCAACTTCATGCATCATCAAGCAAGACTCAGGAAGTTCTTCGCCTTCTTCCCCGCTTCTTCATTGATCCAAGATTTGTAATGAATTCAAGCTTGATAGGTCTTGCTGATTGTACATAATCTTCCATATGATCCTTGATGTTACGTTGACCATCAATAGTAGTAGTAACATTTTGTGCTATCGCTTCTTCTTTTATTTAATTTTTTTTTTTTTGGCGTTAGCCTTCCCTTGGTGATTTGGCTAGTTCTTTCGTGAGATGAACTAGCCTTCCCATAACTTAGGTTTTGTCTCAAACCGCTCAAGTGGTGATTTAAATACCTGAACGCCTTCCAATCTTTCAACATTTTTAGCCTTTTTAGAGATCCGACTTGCCATCCTTCATCATCATCAGCTTCTTTTGCCTTTATCACGCTTGATAAGACTGAGATGAGGTGATTACTTTGGTGGATTCTTTCGACGCACAATAATACACTAAATGTGAATTCTCCATTTCTATATTTTCTTCAGCCAATCTTTGAATATGTAACAATCTTCAACAGATGGCCGACACCATGATATGGACAATAATTAGATTATCGCTTGTCAACCTCTTCAGTCTTTTACACTGGTTGGAGACCTACTTTGAGTGCATGTTTAAACAATTTGGCCACACTTTCCTCTTAAAAGAATACTTTTTGTTCAGCTTTTCTTTTAGGTCTAGCCATCATTCGCTTCCGCTTTGTCGCTTCACTTTTAACTGTACATCATTACCTCCAAGTAGTTGTGGGAGTGAGATTGAATGACCTTTGGTTTTTCGATGATAGTGTTTCTTTGTCTATTATGACAACCGCCACAGATCCTTCTTATAGAGGTGAAATGTGTTTCACCTTTCTTGCCGAGCTTTTGCTCTTTGGATTTATCTTGTGGCCATCTAACGATAAATTTAATTTCTCAAATTTAGCCACCCTATCAAGTAGCTCTGAAATGTGGTAATTGAAGCCATGCAAAGATAAGTGCCATCTTATCATCAATGCATCGCAATTGAATTGCATGCTCTTCTTCTAATGTTCACATTTCATACTCATTTTTGCCAACGTGCGATATATATATCACTATTCGCCTTTCTTCCTCTTCTCAAGAGCAGATCGAATTGTTGTCTTTTGATCGGCTAGAACCTTTTAACAACATATTTTCAAGTTAAAAGTCTTGATTGAGTCATTTGATAACTCAAAGATACCATTCGAAAGCAAGAAAACTACGAATCCGGAATAATAATGCATCATTACCCTGTTATACAGATGCTTTGAATCACTAGATGTGCTATTTACCATTCGTCAATAGATTGAAACTTTGGCATTGAATATCCCTTTGATATGGAATTTGATCATACCCGCAGATATGGGCACCTTTGCTCACCAATTTTTCTCGCTCGCAGCCTATAACAGCTTTGATCTCATTCAAGATAATATCAAGTTGAGAGGTCACGCGCTTCGATATAGTTTGTATATCGAGCGTGTCGAGCCGACTTTTATTTCAATCCTCGCCGTGCTCAATTTGGACCCTGAAGCATGTGAGATCAAATTTATTGAGGAGGCATTGCTGAGGCTGATGATTATTTGGGGACAGTGTTGACCCGCCATATATTTCTCATTAATCGCATCATCGCATATCTCAGATCATCATTTCGCCATTTTCATATTCAACTGAACGATTTATCTTTGGCTTTCATCCGATGAATTTGTCTCTCGCTCTCGCCAAAGTGGTAGTATCGAAGGTGGGATTTTCTTCCTTTCTTCTTCTTCTTCTTGTTCCTCTCAAGACTCGAGGATGCTTCCTCTATTTGAACATTTTGTTGTTCTTCGTGTCGAGGGAGACTATGTATGACGCCTATGTTGGTATTGGCACACTGATGGCTCACCACTTGTTGTACCATATACACTTCAACAGCCATTGCATCCTCCTCTTCTTCTTCGTGACGCTCCAATGGACTTCCGATTCAAGTGTGGAATCAAATTTCTTCGTTAGAGGCTTCGATCAAGTTAACCTCTTGATGGGATGGAATTGATTGATGATGGATCCCCTGAGGATTCTCCAAGGTGTCTACCACATATCCTTTATCATTGGGGGCCCTCTTTAGGCTCCCATCGCTGATAGATTTGAGTTGGGGTGGATCTCTGGGAATTCACACCAGATGTCACGCCATGCTTCTAAAGTCTTTTTGAGCAGCCTCCATATGCTTACCTTTCCACCGACCTCGGTGGATTCGACATGCGTCCAAGTGTCACACCTCGATGCTCACCGTGGGGACATGGATCTTACGCCCCGCCATTTGAGTTACGGATGAGGTCTCTTGGAGGAGCCCCAAGATCCTTAATAGACCTTGGTATTTTCTTTTCATCGCCCTCTCCTCGGCAACTTGGAGAACCCATGCACTCATATGGGCCGTTTCCTCGCGAGAGTCGGAACCTGGCGTCGTGGGGTCCAAGGACTCGCTAATGACCGAGTAGAAATGTTCCATTAACCCACTTAAGACCGATTGTGGGTGGAACACTCCTTCTTGGTTCCATTGATTGGTTGTGCGGTTGGTACGCAGGCGATAAGTGTTGAGCACGACTCAAGATTTCTTTTCTTCTTTGCCTCGCTTGCCTCGAGATGAAGCTTGACATCTACCTCCCGGGCGAATGGTTGGTGGCGGATTGCATTATTCGAGGACAAAGAGAGTCAGCACAACCCTCTTTGGTGTCTCAGGAGCCTCTCAAAGGATTGTTTCTTTTGAAGTGACCCTGTGATAGAGTCCACTTTAGCGAACCTTTTAGAGATTCACATGGCGTGCGGGGAGTTTACCGGAAGTTGAGGCTTGCTTTCGTTGATATGGGAAATCCAATCTACCAAAGCGGATGGTAGCCGGTGCTTCGGCATTGATGACGTTGGCAAGCGGATGTTGGCCATGCCGAGTATGATGTGGTGTGTTACGTAATGCCATTCACGGAGTTTAAAGGTAAAATTAGCAATTAAAATAAGCACACTATCACCTTACTTCCAAAATATGGTGATAAGATAAAACATACTAAGCATATGCTAAATAAAATCTCAAATGACTTAAGACTTTGAGTAGTGCTTTTAAGTTGTCAAGTTTAACTTATCATTTTCCATTTCATTTTTTATTTCATTTCATTTTTTTTATACTCCACAATTATAACTTAGATTTGACTAGATGGAAGAGAAACCTTTCCCAGTAGTGAATCTGTGGGATCAAAATTCTACCTCTTTCAGAAAAGAAAAGAGTTGTTTAAGTGTCGGTGATAATTTCAGAAGGCAGATGAATAGTAGATAAGACACTACCCAGAGATTTCGTTCTCATTTGGTGAGAACTTTTTATATCTGGTTCGGGTTTCTATAGAGCATAGTTAATTACCCTCAATCTTGAGAGAGCACTTTCGATTAAAATTTAGTCAATGAATCGTTAAGAGCAGTATATAATTGCGATGAGTGGAGTTTAGAACTTATGAAATTTATTATTTTAATTTAAAACTTTTGTGGGGAGCGATGGCCCGTCAAGATCCCATGGTTAGTCATCCGGTGTCCGGTCACAATTAAAGCTTAGTCGAGGTCGACGACAGAAGGATCCTTGTCGACAACACATGGGTTCGTCGTCCAAGGTGTCCTTGTAGACGGGGTGGAGTTTGTCTAAGGGGACAAATATAAGTCAACCCTTGCATAGGGCTTTTGCCCAACCAAATACATTCTACATTTCCGCGGCAAAGGTTGGGGAACATCTGGTGCGGCGTGAGTAATTTGGTGGTGCCATATCGAACCACCCGGTCGGAGCTCAGTCATGCCATTTATGTGGTGCCATGCTCGGCAAAACCACGGGGAGGACAGACCACGTCCTTACGGGCTTTAGGAATATTTGAGTGTGAAGGTAGATATGTATTTAATTTGACATTAATCTTTGTGAGCAAAGTTTTCTTAATTTGTCAGACAACATTCGGAGGGTGGATTATTTTTTTATTTTTTTATTTAATTAATTTCATTTTTTTATTTTTTTTTTTTTTATTTTTTTGAATTTTGATCATTTTATGATTGATTTAGATTTGAATATATGATCATTTATCATTGAAATTTTAATTATAATTACCCTTCTATAGGGTTAATATGATAGACCTTACTGTCGATTTTCTGAGGATCAGATTTTCATTATCTCGAAGTATAATCCTTCAAAACCTTGTCCACTCTAGTTTGAACATAGAGGATGGGTTTGGGACTTTTCTTCTTGAGAATTTGAATTTTAGAAGCTATGTCGTTGATTCATATCTTGTATTATATATGAGAAATTCTCGGATATTATTAATTTGAAATTCTTATAATATCAAATTTTTTAGGTTTTGTTAACGGACGTCCGAAGATAGCAGGGATTATGTATCATTCTTTGTATTTGACTTAGTAATTACTCAACATGCATATGATATCTTCTTTTTTAAAATTGTATGGACATTAAGATGTCTAATGTTGAAGTTGTCAAATTTTGATTTTTTTAGTTTTGTTAACGGACGGTCGAAGACAAAAGGGAATGTATACATTTTTATTTATACCACTTGCACATGTCCTTATTGTTTGAATATATACATGTACATCTGTAAAATGTTGTAACATTAAATGTCTTGTTGAAATGTTGTTCAATTTGCAAGTTTAGATTTTATACATTTTGGGTTTTGTTAACCCGGACCCGGTCCGAAGACCAAACCGGGAAGTGTAGCATATGTTCTTTTGTATTTGACATGATTGTAATGCAAAACACAGTTTTGATATGAGATTTTAGTTTTGTTAACGGGACGGTCGAAGAAGCGGGATATAAAGTATTATTCTGAAATGATTTAGATTATATTTGAACTTTTGGCCGAAATACTTATCAGATTTTTGAGATTTTCTTTTGAGTAAAAAACATTATGATTTGAAATAGATTTATCTTTGTCTTTTTAAATTAAAAGATTTTATAGCGTCTTATTTTGTTTGTTAAGACAAGACCAAAAAGTGAAAATAAATTTTTGGGCCATGATCAAATGTAAGGAATGGGCTAGAATGAATTTAGGCATTTGATTTGGGCTAAAATACTCTCTTTATGTGCAAATCAAAAAGAGGTGAAATAATTGTTTTGGATATGATCAAAAGTAATGGGTAAAATGAATTTAGGCATTTGATTTGGGCTCTTCTTTATGTTGCAAATCAGAAATAAAGGAAAATAATCATTTGAAGGCATATGATCATATAAGGTAATGGGACAAAATGAATTTAGGCAATTTGATTTAAAATTTCTTTATGTATAATCGACAAATAAAGGGAAAATAAATCATTTGAGGCATATGATCATCATCTAGCCCATTTATTTCTCTTGATAAGGGAAGAGAAGAAAGATATGAGTAGATGTCATATTTCATTTAAAGAGGCAAGTGGATTAATTAAAATCCACCTCCCTATCTGAAACTCATGGTAAGTGGGGACAAATACTCATTAAATTTATTAAAGATATGGAAGTTTATTTTTTTGAAAGAGATAAGGATGCGAGGGCATGCCACATGTCCATGCATGTGCATGATATGACAAATGGCATTAAATAGATGATTCTTGCATGATTTATGACAGGCGTGCATATGATGTAGAATAGATGATAAGGGGAGAGAAAAGCATAAATAAGAGTTTCCCTTTCACAAATCTACATTTCTACTCTCCTTTTCTCCTTGAAGTTTAAGTTCTTTCAATCTTGCAAATAAAGGGTTAAGTTGTGCCACATACTTGTGAGTTTCTTTCTAACTCAACAATTTTTGATATCTTGATATATGTCATGTCATATGGTAGATTTAATTTATTGATGTTTTGCTTCAAGTCTTCCTATGTGTATGTAAATCATGTGAATGACAAGTAAAGTAGGGGATATTTATGTTTTGTAATATGTCATAATATGTGTACATGTAACATGTCATATACTATGATAGAATTCAACACTTATATTACATGTCATACTTAACAAATACTTTCATATAGAGATTGACATAAGTATTCATTATGACTAAAGAAAATTTTAAGCATATGTTAAGCATTTCATCCTTTCTTTTCTATCTTTTTTTTTAAAGAAAATTTGTGACCTCTCGTCCCATAAACTTGAGACTAGGTCTTCCCAGCCAAGAAAGGCGTGTATGGTAGGTGTCGTGAGACCATGAAATTTATTTGCCACGCATGAAAAGGCGTGTATGGGTTAGCATATGACATTTCCTGCATGTTGGAAACATGAGTACTTATAGCAAATAAATTTAAAGCGCATTTGTATATAAACAAGTTGCTTGCATGTATTTAATTAGAGCAAAATAATCAAAATTTCTATGGCTCTCCCACATGTGGGGTTGCCATGAAGGCGCGCATAATCAGAAAGGCATGTATGGGTGTATGTCGTGAGACATACGGCGAAATTTTGATGCATAGCATTTCCACCATGTTGGAACATGGTAGGTACTATAATAAAATTTAAAACTCTTTTGCATATAAACAAAAGCTGCCGCATGTATATTTGATTATAAGAATAATAATCAAAATTCTGACCGCTCTCCCCCAGTGTGGGGTTGCCATGAGGGGCACACCATGTCGAAAGGCATGTATATGGTGTATGTCATTGAGACACATAGAAATTTTGATAGCATAGCATTTCCCTCATGTTGGAGACATGGTGGTCTTATATATTTAAAACTCGCATTTGCATATAAATAAAGAAAGGCTGCTTGCATATATATTTGATTAGAGCATAATAATCAAAATTTACAAACCTCCGACTCTTCCCACATGTGGGGTTCTTATGAAGGAGCGCCCACATGTCAAAGAAAGACATGTATGGTGTATGTCATTGAGACAAAAGATTTCACCATGTTGGAGAACATGGTAGGTACTTATATAATAAATTTAAAGCTTGCATTTGCATATAAACTAAAAAGTCGCTTGCATATATATTTGATTAGAGCATAATAATCAAAATTTACAATAGCCTCCCGGCTCTCCCCCCACATGTGGGGGTTGCCATGAGACGCGCACCATGCCAAAAAAAGGCATGTATGGGTGTATGTCGTGAGACACCATAAATTTTGATAGCATAATTTCACCATGTTGGAGAACATGGTAGTACTTATATCACAAATTTAAAGCTTTCATGTGAACATGTTTGCATATATACTTAAACAAGATAGCATTTGCTGAGCATTGAATTGAAACCCAAGTAAGTTCATGAAAGTAAATATGTGTATTGAACATTTGCTGAAAATATATCAAAATCTGAAATTAATCTTAAAAATGAATCTCCCTTCACATTTTGGCTTTCATAATAGCAACTAGTCATGCAATGAAGTAAGGTAACCCTTCCTTTCAATTTTAGATTTCAGCATATAGGTGAAAGAATATAGAATCTCCCATGTGGTCTTAGGATCTATGTCACATAACACTTCAAATCCCTCCCTTACTTTCAGATTTTAGCATGAAATTGAAAGATTTCAACTTGCATATGAAAGAGGCATGATATATATATAATTCCCTTCATAGGAAATCAATTGAAGCAAAGTAGAAGCATGAAATTCATAGGAGAAAAATCATATCTCATCAAACAGAAGCTAATTGATTTTTCCTTAGATAAGAAAGTGTATTTTTATACTCATCAAATAACAAAATGATTGATTCCCCTTTAGAGGAAAATATTTTCAGCAAACATCTTACCCATTAAATAACAAGATGATTGATTCCCCCTTAGAGGAAAATATTTTCAGCAAGCATCTTACCCATTAAATAACAAAATGATTGATTTCCCCTTAGAGGAAAATATTTTCAGCAAGCATTTTACCCATTAAATAACAAGATGATTGATTCCCCTAGGAAAATATTTTCAGCAAGCATTCCTCAAAATACTCATGGACAACAAACATATTAACTTTGATATCATATAAAGAGTTTCATTTTGCAAAACATGGATTTGTAAGTATGATAGCTCTTTGAGATTTTCAAATCCTAGCTTTACTAGAAAGATCGCCAATAGAATCTCTCCTCCAAAGAAAGGCAAAATGAAGGAGAAACAGATAGCAAGAAACATCAAGCATGCATGCTCTATCCCTCTTCATGCATCTAATAAGACAATGGATACGAGAGGAAAGGAGGCAAAATAAAGAGGATGAGCTCCTCACCTTTAAGAAAACGAAAATTCATAATACAAATGGAAAAGTAAAGGATTTGTGTTTATGTCATAACAAGTAGCCATTTTCACATCCCCGCCTCAATGTCGCAAACCAAGTTAGGAAGAAAATAGCTATAGAATACAAATCTAAGTATAATCATTCCTTCTCAAAAGACCAAATACAACTGGGCAAATAAAGAGATCTTCAAAGCACAACCAAAGCATTTGATTTCAAGAATCCAAAAGAAATTTGAAATCAGCATGAAGTTATATACTCATCACTTTAGGTAAAACCTAGATAACCAAGAAAGCAAGAAAAGGAAGAGGTTGAATAAACAACCCGAACTTCAATTGCAAGAAAAGGAAGAGAAGAATTGGGTTGGAAGCTTGGTCGATCCACACTCAGCTAGGGATGAAGGAGTCGACGAGAGGAAGAAATCGCACGAGGAGTCTTCGAGCCGAGGAAGAGAGGGAAAAGACACTGAGCTTGCCGAGTCAAAACCAGAGGGATGTGAGCACAGGAACGAGAGGGGAGAAGCGCTCTGAGCTTCAATCGAACCAGCAAGATGAGGAATCGCCAAGAGAGAGAGACCAAGAGTCGGAAAAAATGAGAGAGGGATCGCGAGAGGAGAAATGCCGTGAGCTTCACCGAAGAATGGTCAAAATGAGAGTCAACGAGGGATAACCCTCGCTGATCTTTAGACTCTTCTCATTGTCCGAACGAGTGAGTAGGTTAATAGGGATTAAGAGATTAAGCAAATTAATCCAATTGCAAATAAATATCATTTCACATTAAATTTTATAGATTTATTTTATGCAATAAACCCTAACAATATGGGTATTAATTTTAGTTATTTCTATTGTTTAATGCAATACGGCGATTCGGATCGGAGGTCATTGACAATGTCGAATGGCGATCGATGAAATTAGTTTAAATTTGTGCGCGCCGCATTCAATTAATCGACATTTATGTACACTTGCCAAATTGACCGCAGGCATCGCTTGATAGTTTCGACGTTTCGGTGACAACATCACGATCAATTCGGCGAACAGAGGTTGTTTAGATATCGTCAATTTCTCTTCGATATGCGTAATTTCATTAAAAAATAATTTTAATTTTTTGGATCGATCATTAATTGATTCGATATTTTTTATTTAATTGATTTTGATGCTTTCGATGCATTACGAAGTCGAATTTTCAAGTCTAAGCGAATTTAATCGTTCTCGATCACGATTAGGGGGGTGTTACTTTCCACCATATTTATTTAATTTTAAGTGGCACATAGTTGTAGGTCAACAAATAGCAGCAACCCACAAATCAAGCCCATCCATCCTCTCGTATCGTTGAAAAGACAATCGATCTTTCAAGTCTCAAATCGCAAGTATCCTCTCCATCGCAAAAGTCGTGTAGGTAGAAGCAGAGGGTGCATACACCTGACACCTGGGAGAATATCGAGGAGAGACATATGGAGACTGGGGCAGCATTAGACTTAAAATGGGACTACTATCGACATGTGTAGATTCTTCGGGACATCAAGGGAGCCGCCTCTTATAATATGTTCTCGAATGAAAGGCAGACCTGTGATAAACCGATAAGAAAATGTGAAGACATATAACATAAATAAAGATATTCTTATATGAACTAAGTGATATTATTATATGTCACCTGGTGTCCTCCCAAACCAGAGAAAGCATTATTTGGAAACTCTATTTTTGCCCATCGCAGATAATGATTGTGGATGAAAATGACGCTTATGATGCTTATGTGCTCAACCCATATCAACAATGAATATTTTAAACAAGAAACTTCAACACATTAAATTACACATTCTTGAGATATAACATACCATCAAGAGGACAAAGCCACTCATGTAACCACCCTCCTCAATCTTTGATATAATAACATCAAATTGGAAACTAGAAGTCCCAAATGGCCTCGTTGCCAGATTCAAGAATCTATCTATCATCTACAGAAAGTAATCAATTCGATGCCACAGAATTGTGATATATAAAAATAGATTTGATAAAAAATGTATGCAAATGACAAACATGCAACGAGCCATCTAAATTCTCAAGTTGATTCTTATAAATTAATGAACCGAATCTCATGGGGATTTCGCCATAAGACCTTCTTCTCTCTCTTTGGCATCCCTATCATTACAAACTTCGGGGTGAAAGGAATGCACTACCCACCCAAGAAAGCTTGTTTTTCTATGTCCCAAGACAGATCGATGTTATGGCAAGAAGTCTTGCTTAATTTTGTGGAGTCTAATGAATTGATGGAGATGAAGCCTCTTTAAAATGTCGTTTCATCAAGAAAGCGCCGCAATATTATGAACATAATTCTTACATGGTAGATCTCAAGTTATCCTTTTCCGCACATGGTAAACTTCAAAAAAAAAAGTCGAGAATGAGTACGATGCAAATCACCCATCAAAACCAAGCGAACAGCTTCCAAATTATTCCTAAATGATCTGTGCCCTCCAAAGAGGTATAGAGAGTACAGATGTAAAATACCTCCCAGAAACTATCCAAACAGCTTTCAAATTGCTTCCATTGAAATGTAATGAACATTATCTCTAGAATCAGGCAAAATAAACTGGGAGAAAGGCCATAAATGATCTGTACCCTCAGCAGAGGTATAGAGAGTACATATGCAAAATATCTCTCCAAACCATCCAAGCAGCTCCCAGATTACTTTCATTGTAATGTAATGAACATTATCTCAAGAAATAGAAAATAACCTGAAAAGAAGTCTAAATGCTCATCTCCAAAGAGCAGAGTACAGATATAAAATACCCCAAATAAACCATCCAAGCCATCAAATTGCTTCCATGGAATGCTAAACATAATCTCAATAAACAGTAAAATAAACCGGAAAAAAGGATAAATGATTCAGACTCTAAAGATGTAGTGAGAGTACAGATACAAAATACCCCAAAACCATCCAAACAGATTTCAAATTGCTTCAGAATGAAATGAACATTATCTCAGAATCGCAAAATAACCGGGAAAATGTCATAAATGATATGTACAAAGAGAGAGTACAGAGTAAAAATACCCCAAAACCATCCAAATAAATTTCAAATTGCTTCCATTATAATGTAATGAACATTATCTCAGAATTAGTAAAAATAAACAAAAAAGGCCATAAATGATTGATCTTCAAAGAGGCAGTGAGTACAGATGCAAAATACCCCTTAAACCATCCAAAGCCTCATTGCTTACATTATAATGTAATGAACATTATCTCAAGAAACAGATAAAATAAATTGGAAAAAGAAGTCCCTAAATGCTCTGTATCCTCCAAAGAGATACAGAGAGTACAGATACAATAAAACACCCAAAAATCATCCAAGCAGCCATCAAATTGCATCCATTGGAATATAATGAACATAATCAAAAGATAGAAAAATAAACCTGGAAAAGAAGTCTCAAAATGCTGTACCTCCAAAGAGGTACGTGAGAGTAAAGATGCAAAATACCCAAAATAAACCATCCAATACCATCAAATTACTTCCATTGGAATGCCCTAAATATAATCTCAATAAAGAGGCAAAATAAACTAGAAAAAAAGGACATAAATAATCTGTACCCTCCAAAGAGGTACAGAGAGTACAAATACAAAATACCCCCCATAAACCATCCAAATAGCTTTCAAATTACTTCCATTATAATGTAATGAATATTATCTCTAGAATCGAAAAATAAACTAAAATAAATGATCTGTACCTCGTGAGAGCATGCAGAGTACGATGCAAAATACCCCCACTCAAACCATCCAAGAGCCTCCATTGCTTTCATTGTAATGTAATGAACATTATCTCAAGAAATAGATAAAATAAACGGAAAAGAAGTCTCTAAATGCTCAGATCTCCAAAGAGGTACATAGAGTAGATGCAAAAATACCTAAAAAATCATTCAAGCGATCAAATTGTTTCCATTGGAGTGCCCTAAACATAATCCCAAGAAAGATAAAATAAAAAGAAGTCCTAAATATCTGCACTCTCCAAAGAGATAGAGTACAAACAAAAATACCCCAAATAAACCATCCAAGCGATCAAATCTTTTCTATTGTAATGCCCTAAATATAATCTCAATAAACAAGCAAAATAAACTGGAAAAAAGGTCATAAATAATCTGTACGCTCCAAAGAGGTACAGGAAGTACATAAACAAAATATCCCCCAAAAACCATCCAAATAGCCTTCAAATTGCTTCCATTGGAATGCCCTAAATATAATCTCAATAAAGCCAAAAGAAATTGAAAAAAAGTCATCTAAATTATCTCTGCACTCGAGAGGTGCAGAGATGACATAAAAAAAAACTCCAAAATCATCCAAGCAGCCATCAAATTGCTTCCATTAGAATGCCCTAAATATAATCTCAAGAAGAATGCAAGATAAACTGAAAAAAAGTTTGCCCTAAATGATCTGTACAGAGGTACAGAGTACAGATGCAAAATATCCCCTTAAACCATCCAAACATATTACTTCCATTGGAATGCCCTAAATATAATCTCAAGAAGAAGGCAAGATAAATAGTAGGTAAATGATCACTCCTCAAGAGATACAGAGAGTACAGATGCCAAAACTCGAACTATCCAAAGCTCCAAATTGCTTACATTTGAATGTAATGAACATAATATCAAGAAACAAAGCAAAGAAACTGAAAACCCTAAATGCTAAGTACCCTCGAGAGAAGAGTACATATACAAAATAACATATAAAATAACCAATCTTTCACTGACAAAGGAGAAGAATAGAGTAAACCATAAATTCATTCAAGTTCGGAATGTGTAAATATCTCATGTAGTACCTACAATACCTCAATTTTTGATTTGCTATATCACTGAGTGAAGGTCAGACGTGCATCGATCGAGAACGGGAGCTAAGCTAAAAAAAATCCTTCATCAAAAGAAAGCACTAAACCGTTTCGATGGGAATGTCGAACGACAAGATATCATCTCGCTCTTCTTCTCCCGCTTTTGAATGACACGGCCTGCCGGGAAGTGTAAACGCGCGGAATACGCCATCCCTTTACAAAGACCGCCCATTCGATCGCCCGCTTAACCGCTAAAACGGGGAAAAAATACTGGACATGCATCGGCCATGGATTGGAGTCCACACGTAAAGCTACGTACGGACTCCGAACGTAATATTTTCTCCTTCCGAACTAGCGCTCTCCTCATGCAAAGAAACCTAAGCCTCTCCTCTCAACCGCTCTCTTCTAGATTCGCTTTTCACCGCGATGCACGATTTCTACCTATTCCATCTCTTTCTCCCGATTCATTCAACCTAGGCAGGAAGAAACTATCATCCACTTCTTCCTTTACAAAAAAAAATAAATAAAGAAAAGGCGAGCTGTGAAGACGGATCCAAGATTACAATGGGCACTCTCAAACACGTAGAGAAAAGTAATATTGTCCGAGTCTGAGTAGCTTTACGCCATGACCCAATCCACGGCCGACGACACTTTTAGCGGTTAATGGGCGGTAACATAATAGATGGCGTTGTAAAGGGATGACCACGCGTTTACACTTCTCCGCGACGGCTCGTGCGTCGTTGAAATGCACGGGAGGAATTTAAAAGAAATATATAGATAGATTTAGAGTTTAGGGTTAGTTTTCGGGAAAATGAGCTCGAGAGAAATAGAAAATCTCTTTTCCTTTTACAAAGAACCATGAAGATGGAGAACATTGAAATAACCAATTTAGCTAAGGATGTATTAAATAAAATTCATATTTCTCGCATTTTCTACGGTTTGTTAGTGATATTCCAGTGCTTTGAAGAGATATATTCATTACATTATTAGAAAATTTGGATGCTTTTTGTTATTTTTACTTTTTTAGTTTATCATCTTTCTGTCTCTTTGGAGTGAGATTAGACTTCTTTTCAGTATATTTTTTATTTCTTGAGATAATGTTCATTACATTACATAAGTAATTTGATGGTCTATGATTTTTGTGAGCTTTTTTACATGCTCTCGTACCTCTTTGGAGGTCGAGCATTAAGAACTTTTTAGTTTATTTTACTCTTTGATTATGTTTGATTCCAATGGAAGCATTTGGATATATTTGGATGATTTGGGATATTTTATCACTCTCTGCTCTTTGGAGATGAGCATTTATTTTTCTAGTTTATTTTGCTATTTCTTGATATTATATTTAGGAAATTTCAATGGAAGTAATTTGATGGCGCTGGATGATTTTTTAGTTTTTTTATATACTCTCTGCTCTCTTTGGAGTACTGAGCATTAAGGACTTCTTTTCGGTTTATTTTTTCTTTTGATTATATTTAGGGCATTCTAATAGAAGCATTTGGAGGCTATTTGGATAGTTTGGAGGGTAATTTGCATATGTACTCTGCTCTTTGGAGGCATCATTTATTTTCCAATTTATTTTGCTGTTTCTTGAGATTATATTTAGCATTCCAATGGAAGCAATTTGATCGCTTGGATGATTTTTGGGTATTTTTTCTGTCTCTTCTGGATGCATTAACTTCTTTTGTTTATTTCTTTTATTATATTTAGAATAAAAGCATTTGGGCTTTGATGGATTAGGGGTATTTTGATACTCTCTGTACCTCTTTGGGTACATATCATTTATGTCCTTTTCTAGTTTATTTTGCTTTGAGATTATATTTAGGGCATTCCAATGGAAGCAATTTGATGGTTGCTTGGATGGTTTTATTTGGGTATTTTGTATCTGTACTCTCTGTACCTCTTTGGAGGTATAGAGCATTTAGGACTTCTTTTCTTTATTTTATACTTGATTATGTTTAGGGTATTCTAATGGAAGCATTTGGAGGTATTTGGATGGTTTCGGTGGATATTTTCATCTGTACTCTCTACCTCTTTGGAGGTCAGATCATTATCCTTTTTTTTATTTTTTGCTTTGATTATGTTTAGACTTTCCAATGAAGTAATTTGATCGCTTGGATAATTTTGAATATTTTTTGCATCTACTCTGTCTCTTTGGAGATGAGCATTTAAATTCTTTTTCCGGTTTATTTTGCACTTTTTGATTATGTTCATTATATTGTGGAAGCAATTTGATGGCTTGGATGATTTGGGTGGTTTTTTGCATTATTTTGTAACATATTTTGTATCTTTTGGCCAAGTAAATGAGGTCAATGGTGCGATGACAAAGTCGTGATGTGTCCCAAAGGGAAAACTCCTTGGCCAATATTGAGATGAAGCAGGCATATCTTTATCTTGTGTATACATCAAATTCGATGTTTAAGGATTACTAGTTGTTAAACTCAAAGAAATTGAAATCAAAATTTTCTATGCAAAATTTGGTGGAAGAATTCGGATCTAAATGGCAACAAATTCGGTTGTCAACCATGATTAGATTCTCTATTGATTTGGAGGAATTGGGCGATTAAAAAATCTAAAAGTCATAAATTCTTCTTTGGCGAGCATCTTCTTCTTCTCGAGATCCTGCATTAGCGATGAGAAGGCGTCGTGTTGAAGGCATGTGAGGATTAGAAAGCATACATTATTTATCTAGCGAAGTTGGCGGTGTAGAATATCGGGTTCACAAAGAGATACTT
Organism: Cymbidium sinense; assembly: GCA_021442155.1. Taxonomy (NCBI): domain Eukaryota; kingdom Viridiplantae; phylum Streptophyta; class Magnoliopsida; order Asparagales; family Orchidaceae; genus Cymbidium; species Cymbidium sinense. Next base: position 142,684,974 of record CM038215.1, read on the forward strand.
TCAATTTTATTGAAAGAAAAAAGATCGAGGATTGTGAATGGTGATAATGCATTATCTGATTGTTTAAGGAAAGATAAGCGGATGGGATGTTTGCATGGGATGTATAAGTTGATGAGTGGATTGCTTAGTGAGTTTTTTTGGAGCAATGGCATGTCTAGGATAGAATATGATTATTTTGGGGATGTGATAATTTTTTTTGCAAGTTATCATTTCAATAAATATAATCTTGTTTGTGCCCTCTTGTTGGAGTGAATCATCCGGCAAAATATATTATTTGGAGTAGCCTTTTTATCAGAAGAGATAATTGAGTCATTCTCATGGCTATTCCAAACATTTCTTCGATTGATGAGTGACAGACATCCTATAATATTCACTGATCAAGATTAGGCTATGGCGAGAGCTATCGAAATTGTATTCTTTATACTCATCATAGGTTGTGATGGCATATTTCAAAGAAAGCTCCTTCGGTTCATTGCTTTAATAGTAATAAGATAGTCAAGGCTATTTTATAAATGCATGAGTAAGTGTGACTCGAGGAAGAGTTTAAAGCTTTTGTAGAAGAAGACAATTTCCATTGAAGGACTCATTCTGCATGGCATCTTGTCATAACATAGTGTGGTCCATGAACAATGTATGTCATGAAATATCTAAACCAACAAGTTGCTCACATTGTTTCTTGGGGTTGAAAAGGTTATGGAGACATGGCATCGGAATGAACATGATGAAGACTTCAAGTGTAGCATCGTTTGTTCTGTTGTTAAGACGGTCAATTCTAAAATAAGCTGTATATTTTATACAAGAAATATTTACTATATTTGAAGAGGAATTTTTGCATGGAGTTGGAGGCTATCATAACTAAGTCGGATAACACCATGGAGTATTTGGTGAGAAACTTAGAGAATAAAATGTATCCAAAACATGGACTATGCATTTCGATAGACTACCATAAGTAAATTGTACTTGCAAAAATTTAAAATGATGGGATTACTTTACTTGTGCGTATAGAGTTCTTAGTCGGGGAAGATGTTGTGCATTAGGATAAGTATCTTCTCATGCGATGGTCTACTAGAGCAAAGAGGGATATTTACATTGATAGTGCATACAAAAAAATTAAAAGATGTGGCAAGCACAGATGGAAATGTTATTGGCATTATTTTTCGGAACCACATAAGTTGATATGCATATTAAATAAGCGTCAGGGCACAGGGCAATAAGAGAGCGAGGACTATATGCTTGGATCCTAAAAAACTATATGATGATGATCTATAATAAGTGGGAATTCTCCTCCAGTTGACAAAGTAGTTAAGAAGAAGAAGTTAACCACAACAGATAAGGAAAAAGACATCTTAAAGGATCCAGTTAAGCAACATCCAAAGGGTATTTCCAACTCAAGGCTTAAGGTATATTAGGAGAGATCAAAGAAAGCCAAGCGTATTAGTTTTTAGTATTTTAAATATTGCTATTAATCTTCAAACCCTTCTACTTTTTTTTGCGGCAAAGTCTGATCGATAGTTCTTTGAACATGTTTCATCACAAGTTGCATCACCTTTTTTACTGTTATGCAGTGTTTTTTTTTTTGTATAATATCACACATCGATCATGAAATCATCAACTAATGATGTTCTACATGCGAGAATTTAACTCGAGCTCCATAATCAATCGATTCGGTGAAGGGTACACTAGGCGATAATGGATATTATTTGGAAAATATTTTGATGCATGACATTATCGGTTTTGTGTTCTTATTTGTACAATCTTTTGTAATACTTTAGAGTCCAAAGATGACTCTCTTTAACTTACAGACACACCAAGATGTTTAGGCGTATTTAGCTAGGGGATTTTCTCCTTTGGGTATTTGTAGCTCTTTAAGCAATAGTGATTGAGTTAATCCCTCGAGGACTTATCATTGGATGGGATAAATATGCGCAATAAATATGTTTTGCATCTGTACCTCTCCTGAGGGTACAGATCATTTATTACCTTTTTTCCAATTTATTTTGCCTGATTCTAGAAATAATATTCATTACATTCCAGTTCAGGCAATTTGAAAGCTATTTGGATGATTTTGGGTATTTTTTTTTTTATTCCTCTGTATGCTCTTTGGAGGTATCATTTAGTCCTTTTTTTGATTTATTTTGCTTTGATTATGTTTAGGGCTCCGATGGATCTTTTGATAAAACTTGGATGATTTTTGGGTGTTTTGTTGCATACTCTCTTTCTTTGGAGGTGCAGTATTTAGACTTCTTTTCCGGGTTTATTTTGCCTTTTTCTTGAGATAATAGTCATTACATTATGAAGGCAATGAGGGCTTGGATGATTTATGGGGATATTTTGCATCTGTACTCTCTGCCTCTCCGAGGGTCATTTATGGCCTTTTTTTAGGTTTATTTTCTTTTGATTAGAGATAATATTCATTACATTATAATGGAAGCAATTTGAAAGCTGTTTGGATGGTTTCAGGATGGTATATTGCTTATGTCCTTCTTTTCTAATTTATTTTGCCTACTTCTTTTGATTATGTTTAGGGCATTCCAATGGAAGCATTTGGAGGCTGTTTGGATTGTTTCTGGTGGGTATTTTGTATCTGTACTCTCTGTATCTCTTTGGAGGGTACATATCATTTATGACCTTTTTTCTAATTTATTTTGCCTGTTTCTTGAGATTATGTAGGGCTTTCCAGTGGAAGCAGTTTGATGGCTGCTTGGATGATTTTTGGTTGTTTTTTTGCATTTGTACTCTTTGTACCTCTTTGGAGGTCTGAGTATTTACTTCTTTTTTAGTTTATTTTACTGTTTCTTGAGATTATGTTTAGGGATTCTAATGGAAGTAATTTGATGGTGCTTGGATGGTTTATTTGAGATTTTTTGCACTCTATACCTCTTTGAAGGGTACAGAGCATTTAGGGACTTCTTTTTCCATTTTATTTTGCATGTTTCTTTAGATGATGTTCATTACATTACAATTGAAGCAATTTGAAAACTGTTTGGATGGTTTCGGGGTATTTTATATCACTCTCTGTACTCTTTGGAGTCTGGGCATTTAAGACTTTTTTTCGTTTATTTTGTTTCTTGAGATTATGTTTAGGGCATTCCAATGGAAGCAATTTGATAGGCTTGGATGATTTTTGGTATTTTTTTGCATTTTGTACTCTCTGCCTCTTGGAGAATTCTGAGCATTTTTCTTTTTTAATTTATTTTGCTTTCTTAAGATAATGTTCATTACATTACAATGAAAGCAATCTGGGAGCTGCTTGGATGGTTTGGGGGGTATTTTGCATCTCTGTCTCTCTGAGTCTGGTCATTTAACTTTTTTCCGGTTTATTTTGCCGATTCTAGAGATAATGTTATTACATTCTGATGGAAATTTGAAAATTTGTTTGGATGGTTCTTGTGGTATATTGCATCTTCTACTCTCTTTGGAGGGTACAAATCATTTATGTCCTTCTTTATTTTCTTTTCTTCTTTTGATTATGTTAGGGAATGGAAGCATTTGAGGTTGTTTGGATAGTTTTTGGGTATTTTGCATCTCTATATCTCTCTTTGGAGACATATCATTTATGCTTTTTCCAAATTTGTACTTCTTGAGAATATGTTTAGGGCTTTTCAATGGAAGATTTGATGGTTGTTTGATGATTTGGGTTTTGCATCTGTACTCTCCGTACCTCTTTGGAGGGTATAGAGCATTTAGGGACTTCTTTTTCCAGTTTATTTTTTCTATTTCTTGAGATTATGTATAGAGCTTTCCAATGGAAGCAATTTGATGGCTGCTTGGATGGTTTATTTCAGGTATTTTATATCTGTACTCTCTGTACCTCTTTGGAGGTCTGAGCATTTATTCTTTTCCATTTTATTTTGCTTTTCTTTATATGATGTTCATTACATTACAATGGAAGCAATTTGTAATTTGTTTGGATGGTTTGAGTATTTTGTACTCTCTGCTCTTTGGAGTCTGAGCATTTAGGGACTTATTTTTCCAGTTTATTTTGCCTTTTTCTTGAGATTATCTTTGGGAACTCTAATGGAAGCAATTTGATCTGGATGATTTTGGGTATTTTTTTTATGTCTCTCTGTATCTTGGTAGAGCATTAAAACTTCTTTTTTATTTTGCTTCTTGAGATAATGTCATTAGATTACAATGAAAGAAATCAGGAGTCTTGGATGGTTTGGGGGTATTTTGCATCATACTCTCTCTAGTGCAGTCATTTATGGCTTTTCATTTATTTTACTAATTCTAGAGATAATGTTCATTACATTCTGATGGAAGTAATTTGTTTGGATGGTTTTGGGGATATTTGCATCTTTCTGCATCTCTCTTTAGAAATTTTATATCATTTATGTCCTTTTCTAATTTATTTTGCCTTTTGAGATTATGTTTAGCATTCCAATGGAAAATTTGATGGTCTTGGATGGTTTATTTGGGGTATTTTGTATCACTCTTATACCTCTTTGGAGATCTGAGAAATTAGACTCTTTTATTTTCAATTATTGAGATTATGTTTTTCCAATGGAAGCAATTTGATGGTTCTTAAATGATTTATGTATTTTTTTCATCTTTCTATGCCTCTTTGGAGTCAAAACATTTAAGGACTCGTCAAGTTTATTTTGCTTTCTTGAGATTATATTTAAGGCATTCCTGTTTTGATGGCTAACTTGGATGGTTTATTATATTTTTTTTCTGTACTCTCTGCTACTCTTTGGAATTACATCATTTATAACTATTTAGTTCGAAAATTTAGTTGGCAAATTTAATCTCATAATGTGGTGACAAATTTAAAAAGCCTCTTAATCTATTGTATTTACAATATTCCGAATTGAAAATAATTATTATATAATTAAATGTTAAAAGTTATCTTTTTTGACAAGTTTCATTACGTTATAGCAATTAATTTTTCATATTGATGAAAAAATACTATTTTTATAATAGATTAACTTATTTTGTTTTTTTTATCTAAATAAATAGACAATTCGGTGATAAGGTTCAAGTTAATATTCAACTTCATTTTAAAGCATGAGCATCTAAGAATACATATGAGTTAATTTGTTTAAGCTTTATTTTCATAATAAAAAAATAGCTAACAACAATCATAATCATATTTTAATACATATGAGTTAAAATTAAAACTGTTAAAATATCATAATTTTACAATCAAAATTTACTTACACCAACCACAATAATTTTATAATGAAACTTTTAAAAAAAAAGATAATCCCTAATGGCCAGTAATCCCTAATTTAAATTTATGCATTCTGCTGGATAACATTTATTTTATGCATTCGGCTGCATTAATTTTATGCATTTTGCTCATAACAAAATGACCATACTATAAAAAATGATTTTAAATGCAAATTTCTTTCAAGAGTATAGCCCCAAAACCAAATCCATAAGATAAAATATGATTCTTTGTAAAATATCATCCAGTAAAATATCGGTGAAATCAAACTATATGAATTGAGAAAAGAAGTTACAAAAGAAGAGTAAAATATCATCCGGATCATAAAGCGATCCATTCACTTCAACAAAATAAAAGTCTTGAAAAGCCCGATGCATTATATAAAATCATATATCAAACTAAATACTATTATTCTCAATTTGGATTTTAAGTCCCAAATAAAATATAAATGGCGAACTTCGACTAAATATAATCATCTTCTTTGGCCAATCACGGTGGTCTATCCTGGAGGTTTGTTGTTGATTCGCCTCCATGTATTTGTAGATAAACATTCATTCGACACTATTTTCTTATTGGTATCCACTCACCATTTCAATTGGCCATTTTGGATCGCTTGGAAAAGGCTGACATCTTCAACAAGTAATTTGATCGAATAGCGAACATAATCTCAACAAGTTGGCGGAAAAAAAAAAAAAATTAAGAGGAACCAAATTTGAAAACGTTCTTACAATCTCGGAAGAATGCTCTTATGGGTTGGTTTGGGTAATGAGTCGTAAAATACAGGACTTCATATGCCCAACCGAGTGTCTTGATTATCTATAAGCGGCATTAACTTCGACCCTCGACACCGCGGCGGTGACATGTTGGATAAACATTTTGCTTTTCGTCTTTAGGGTACGCGCATAACTCTGCGGAAAAGAAACGATTATAGATTATAGCTTTTATCTAAACAAACAATTGAATCGTAATACCCAACATTCTGGGTACATGCAATACAAGCATGAAATGTACAAATAGGGGACATACTGACCCGGAAGCGAATACTTCTCGGTAGAAGAGCGAAGGCATCGATGTCCATCGAGAGATATTGATCACCGACAACATCAATCTACCTCTGCAATAATGATATTCGTGAATCTTGTATCACCCGCAAGTGATAAATATTTTAGTGATCTTAATTAAAGCGAATAGGTTATTTTATGTATGAAGGAGGCGATTGAGGATTGACGTCCTCGAATCGGGAGCATGACGTGTCAATAAGATCGAGCATCGGCTTAGGCAAAACAACTCTGGATGAGAACTCAACAATATGAAGTACCTCGATGTAGAGGAAAGATGTCGAAAGTTAGTGATGAAGAGCGATTCACTATGAATTAAGGATCGATCTGAGTATTTTCATACCTCGATTGATGCTCCTCCACAATGATAGCGGTCATGGGTCGACCTGCTCATCTTTGAACCTATAAAAAATATTTAGTGAAATCTATTTCTATTATCTCAAATTTAAAAGAAAGTAACTTAATACTCTTTGCTTCTCATCTTGAGTGGAGGCCACCACATCACTTATTCTTGCTCATGACTTCTGTGTGTGTGAAGGGAACTAATAGCTTTCCTCTTCATCTGTCGAGCTTTCACACCGCTCAATCTTTGTAGATTAGGTTTGACATCGTCGTGTGTGGTGGCCTCCACAAGAACTTCACTACGGTGATTCCACATGGGCTTCCCGGGTTGGAGTATCCAACTCCAGTGGAAGCTCACGTAGCCTCCTTCCTCTACCCCTCCTCGGGGCTTTCCAAGTGGTAGCCTCCCGGGGTACCCTCCGGGAAGCTCTTGTGGTAGCTCCTCAGTTTCCCATGGTGACCCCACGGAACCTCCCCACACTTGGGGTGGTAGGACCTTGCGGCAAGAACTTCCTCGATAGCGACAAAATCAAGCCCATCCATCCTCTCAGTCATTGTTGCATGAAAGATGATCTTGTATCTTTCAAGTCCACGAAACACTGTAAGTATCCTCTCTAAAGTGCATTTGTGGGGGTAGTAGCGAGGCGGCTTGATACCTGGGCGGGGAGAATATCGAGGAGAGACATATGGAGACTCGGTGGGGGCTGCACTAATTGGACTTAAAATGGAATTTGTCGGGTTAGACATGTGTAGATCTTTGGGGGGACCTTGGCCGAAGAGTTCTCCTCTTAATATGTCCTCGAATGAAAGGACTGTGATAAGCGATAAGAAAATGTGAAGACATACAACATAAATAAAGACATTCTTATATGAACTAAGTGATATTATTATATGTCACTGGTTTCCTCCCATCTTAGGCATTATTTGGAAACTCTATTTTTGCCCATCGCGGCATACATTGGCTTTTGCGGATGGAAATGAGACTTATGATGCTTATGTGCTCGTAGCCCATATCTACAATGAATATTTTAAGCGATAAACTTTAGCATTAAATTACACATTCAGAGATATAGAACATACCACCATAGAGTGACAAATCCACTCATGTAAGGCCTCACAGGTCGAATCTTTGATGTAATAACATCAAATTGGGAAACCGAAAGTCTCAAATGGCCTCTGCCGGTTGTATTGACAAATCTATCTATGTCATGCGTAGGCAATCAATTTTGATGACCATGTAATGATATATAAAAAAATAGATTTGGTGAGAAAATGTATGTATACCACAAGCGTCTTCTGAGCAACGAGCCATCCGAATTCTCAAGTTGATTCTTGTAGTCAGATGAAGCTGAGCTGCGGGGATTTTTTGCCATAAGACCTTCTCCCTCGTTTGGCATCCTTATCATCCACTTCATGGGGTGAAAGGAATGCCGCCACGAAAGCTTGCTTTTATATGTCCCGAGGCGGGATCGATGTAATGGCAAGAGTCTTGCTTAATTCTGAGTCTAATGAATTGATGGAGATGAAGCCTCTTTAAAATGTCGGTGGCTTCATCGGTAAAGTGTGATCTGACAATATTATCGAACAGTTCTTACGATTAGTGGTACGCATCTCAAGTTATCCTTTTCACATGGTAAACTTCAAAAGAAAAGTCGGTAGTAATGAGTCGATGCAAATCACCCATCAAAACTAAGCGAAACGACTTCCAAATTGTTCTAAATGCTACGTACCCTCAAAGTAATGCGATAAAATACCCCATCCATCAAGCGACTTTAATTTACTTCCATTGTAATTAAACATTATCTAGAATGGCAAAATGAAAAAAAGGTCATAAATGATCACGTACCACTCGGAGAATCTGAGAATCTGAAAATACCATAAACCATCCAAGCGACCTCCAAATCTTCCGTTGGAATAGCATAAATCAAAGTAAGCAAAATGGCGGCAAAAGTTCATGATATGCGTATAAGAGATTACAGAGGAATGCAGAATCTGACTAAATCGGCGTATCATCCAGTCAAATTACATCCATTGGAATATAATGAACATAATGTCAAAAGTAGCAAAATAAACTAAAAAGGTATCCAAATGCTCCATAAAGTGAGTACAAATACAAAATACCCCAAATAAATCATCCAGTCAAATTCTTTGTTGGAATGCTAAACATAATCTCAATAAACATGCAAAATAAACTAGAAAAAAAGGACATAAATGATCTCTACCCTCCAAAGAGTTACAGAGAGTACAGATGCAAAATACTCTCCAGAAACTATCCAAACAGCTTTCAAATTATTTCCATTGTAATGTAATGAACATTATCTCTAGAATCAGACAAAATAAATTAGAAAAAGGCCATAAATGATCTGCCTCGGAGAGATGCAGAGAGTCTGATCTAACCTCAAACCATCCAAGCTCGATTGCTTCCATTGTAATGTAATGGATATTATCTCAAAAAAAAAATGGCAAAATAAACTGAAAAAGAAGTCATAAATGCTCGTACCCTCCAAAGAGGTATGAGAATACATCTAAAATACCAGAAATCATCAAGCTAGTCAAATTCTTGAATGGAATCTCTAATCTCAATAAAGAGGCAAAATAAAGCGAAAAAAGGATAAATGATCTGTACTCCAAAGAGGCAGAGAGTACATCTAAAATACCTTCCAAAACCATCCAAACGACTTTCAAATTACTTCCATTATAATGTAATGAACATATCTCAGAATCGCAAAATAAATGGAAAAAAAAGCCATAAATGATTTGTACCTCAGATGCAGAGTGTAGATACAAAATACCAACAATCCAAAGCTCAATTACTTATTGTAATATAATGAACATTATCTCGAAAACAAGCAAAATAAAATGGAAAAGAAGTAAATACTTTGAACCTCCAAAAGAGAGTATAGATGCAAAATACCCCAAACTATCCAACATCTTTTGTAATGTAATGAATATTATCTCATAAGCAGGCAAAATAAATTGGAAAAAAAAATGACATAAATGATCTTCTCCAAAGAGATGCAGAGAATCTGATCATACCCCAGAAACCATCCAATAAATACTATTGCTTTGAAATGCCTAAATATAATCTCAAGAAAATATAAAGCGAAAAAATTAGTAAATGATGTACTCGAGGTAAGTGTCTGAATCAAAAAAACCCTAAAACCATCCAAACAGCTAAATTGCTTCATTTGAATGAACATAATCTCATATAAAAAAAAATTGGAAAAAAATCCAAATGCTATGTACTCTCGAGAGAATACATGAATATCTAAAATAACATATAAAAACAACTAATCTTTTTGGGCATGAGAGAAGAATAGAAAACTCTAAATTCATTTAAGTTGAATCGTGTAAATATCTCGTAGAATCACAATACTCAAATTTTTATATCATTGGCGAAGGCGGACGTGCGTCGAGCAGCTGCGAAAAAAAAATCCCGTCGAAAGAAAGCACTAAATTCGTGGCGAGGAATGTGCAAGATCATCTGTTCTTCTTCTCCCTTTTGAGCGACGCGGGCTGGGCAGGAAGTGTAAGCGGCGTAATGAATCGCCTCCCTTTCTGGCGCCGTGGATGGATTAGTCATACGTAAAGCTTGCGCGTCGGACGTAATATTTTCTCAACGCATAGGGCTTCTAATTCTTCCAGCCCCCTCGAACTGACTTTCCACTCGCCGTTCTCTCTGCCCAGCCGTCCCCTTCTCGTTAAATCTCCAACACAAAGATGACAATTTGCAGCTGAGGTGAGAAGTGTTTCAATTTTTTTTTATGTTTTGCTTCGCCTTGCACTGTAGAATCAAGTTGTTTCACAGAAGACGACCTGATGGCTCGCTTGAATTTGTTGAGAGGATTTACGTATTTGATTCATGCTTCTCAAGTGAAGTTTATCTAACGGAATATATCGAATCTTCTTAACTGAGATTGTAACGGAGCTTTATGAAGCATATCCTGATTCGTCTTTACAAGCTTTTAATTAAAAATAAATAAAAAATAAAAAGGAGCAAATTTACTGAAATTGTTGCTGAGTATGATGTTACTGTTATTGATTATCCACGGCAATATAAGGGATGCCCTCTTCTTCCGTTATCTCTTGTTCGTCATTTCCTTAAAATTTGTGATAGTTGGCTCTCTAATAGACATAAACTAAATATTGTACTACTACACTGTGAGAGGGGAGGCTAGCCGCTCTTAGCATTTCTCTTGGCAAGTTTTCTTATTTTTTTTGAAATTTGCATCATGGAGAGCACCGCACTCTTCAAGTTGTCCATCATGAAGCCTCTAAAGATAAAGGGTGCAGATCCTTGGTTCGTATTTTTGGCCAACATCCGCATAAGTTATTAAGATTGACTTACAGTGCCTAGTCCAAGGCCAAAAATCTTGATCTTGAATTGTGAAGACATTGATATCCTATGGGATGTAAAAGGAAGATATCCTAAACATTTTAGAGCAGAGATTTTGTTTGGTGAAGTGGAAAATGTTTCTTCTCCGACGACCCTGACACCAACTTTGAATGGTGAGACAATTGGTGGATTACCCATTGAAGCATTTTTTATGGTTCAAGACCTTTTTGATGGCATGGAGTGGGTAGATAGTAATGAAGATGTTACCTTTTGGTTGCTTAAACAAACTTCTGCTAATGCTTTGCATGAAGGAACCGAAAATCTAATGTTGGCTGATGTAAGGGACTTGTCTCGATCGTACAGTAAAGCTAATTATCAAATGTCTTTTACCTCGCCTTCAAATTTTGAGGAAGAGAAGGACTCCGTAACTTCAGATTTCGTAGCTTCGGGGGACTAAGAAAAGATTCAACATGGTGCAATGATTAGCACTTAGTTTGAGAGTTTACCTGATGAACCTACGTGTCAATATTATGACCTGGTTTGAAGGTTTTACTCATCGAGCGTGGAAATGAAAATAGCCGATGTGTCCTTCTGACAGTCACGCTTCATCGTATGCGAAAAAAATATATGAATGTGTATATGGAATATATGCTTATCTTTATGTAGGTTCAAGACCATATCAGTGAAGAGATGAATTCTGTGTGCATCCTCCTTCCTTCATCTTGAGTAAGCATCATTAGATGTGACACTCCTAAGTCGAAATGTTATAGAAAATTTAACTAAATTTTGGACTTAAAAAAAAGGGAAGAAGAATATTTGTATATATATTTATTTTATGCAGAATTGAAGAAGGCTCGTTATATTAATGAAATTGTGAAATGCTTCAAACTCAATCACTCGCCTTTGGGTAAAATAAAAATAATTTGATGTATACAAGGGAGATGGCGTCGAATATTGGAGAATCTTAAATTTTGTCAAATTTTTGAGACTTGACAAAAAAAAAAGATTTAACATTATGTTAAATGTAAAATATAAAATCCTAAAGAAATGAATTGGAAATTAAATATAAATAAACTTGAAATGAATTTGAAAGATACTTGAGTACAAATAAAATTGAAAATCATATTTTAAATAAGAAAAATAGGGATCAAACTCAAGTGAATATATAAAACTTGAAATAAACTTGAATTCCTTTGATATACATGAACCAGAACACATAAGAGATTTAAGATAAATTTGAAGTTAAGTTACTAAGTAAATATGAAACTTGATCGAGAGTTGAGGATAAATTCAGATTGGATTTGAAGTTTTTTTCTTATGTGAACAAATCATATTTAATATCAAACGAAGTAAAGATCTTAATTGAATATTAAATAACAAATGATTAGTGGTAAGTTTAAATATCCAATTCCAAATTGATAATAAAGTGTTCAAGAAACTTGGTAGCTTTCTTATAAGCACAAATTCAATTAGGCAACTCATGATTACCCATGAATGTGGCCTTTAAAAGGATCATTGGGATATTGTGCGTAAAGTCAGGTTTGAAGCACAAGAGATTAGTTAAATACTATTTTCAAGTTAAAGTAAAAATCAAATGAATTTCAAAAGATATTTTCACTAAAGATGAGCAACTTGTTGGCAAGTATAACTAAAACTCATAAAAGACTACAAGACAAATAATATCTAAGAATTGGAAAATTCAATAATATATTTTGTCATCATATCTGATTCTTTTATACTGGCGACAAAAGCATACTAAATCTTTGAATGAAGAAACTTTTCTTCAATACAAAATAATTAAGGAACTGTATTCTAAATTATGATATTCAAAATCAACAAAATCACTAATTAGGTAAAATTATCTAAGCTATAAAAATCTGCATGTGCTCGGATATAGAAATTTAAAGTGCAAATTTTAATGTCTGAAAAGACTGCGCAGGCTAAATTGGAATTAATTAAATATTAATATGAAAAACTTAATAATATATTAGATCAATTTACACTGACTTCTATGTCACTGGATTCACAATATTTTGTACTGGCGACACGTTAGTTAAAATTCTTGGATACGCGACTCAACCTGAATGCTTAAATTCAAGTGTCGAGGATGTTCATTGGGTTCTCAGTTTAGTCTTAGGATTGGGTCCAGGTTAACAAAACCTAAAAATTAATTATGAGAATTTCAACTTAATGAAATATTTGAGAAGCTAATTCTGTTGTGTGATAGTAGATCTAATCCTCTGTTAAGAGCTAAACAGAGTTGACCGGATCTAAAGTTCTCAAATATATTCGAGTCAATCAATTAACTATCTCAATGATGGCTATGTTGAATGGTGATTTCAACCGAAGGGGATACTTCCATCGACATGTGATTTTAATTTCAAATCAAATTAACTCAATTTGAGTATCAATCTAAAAACGGCTTAAACAAAATTCAATCTATAAAAACTTAAATCAAACTCAATTCATCCACCTTCCACAACTATTTATCGGAGAGACAAATTAAGAAAATTTTAGCTCACAAAGGAGCTAATGTCAAATCAAATGTTCTGGTATGTTCACTCTCAATCAATCTCTTCTTAAGGGGCGTGCGTGTGTCTATGCGTGACTTGGCAGCTTCACTATAGCATTATGACCAAAGTTCTCCGATGGGTGGTTTGGCGGTCGACTCATTATATCGATCACGATGTAGCGTATGCTCCCCAAGCTTTGCTCTTTTGAGTTGTGAATCATAGGGTATACTGATGAAAAAACCATCTTAAGGTAGACTTAAGCATGTCCCTTAGATAAACAAGTGATACAAATTTCTTAGGCATAACTGTGTGTCGATAAGATTTTTCGGTTAGGTTAATTACTACCTTTTTACTAAATAGTAGACCCATGATAGATTAAATCATGGGATCTAGATCGGACACGTCATTATTCCCCAAATCATCTAGTTTAAGCTTAATAATGATGAATTTCATAATTTTAAATTTTAAACTCCATATGCTGCTACTATATGCTACACATTAAGCGATCAAACGACTAGCCATAATCGAAAGTTCTCTCTCACTTATTAGGAGGGGTAATTAACTATAGAGGCTTGCACCTATAGGAAACCTGGAACTAGGTCTAAAATTCTGACCAAATAAGGACGAAATCTCTAGGTAGTGTCTTATCTACTATCTCATATGCCTTCTGAAAGTTACACAGACATTCTTCAAATCACACTCTCTTCAATTCAATATTTCTTGAGGGTCGGTGGAATTTTGAACCCACAGGTATAAACAGAGCTTGAGCCAAACTTTTGTTCGTGTTCAGCTCGTTCGAAAATTGCTTTGTTCATGTTCAGCTCGTGTTCAAAATGGCTCGAAATTTTACTGTTCGTATTTGACTCGTTTGAAAATTACTTGTTCGTATTTGAAATGACTCTAAATGCAATAATCCGAAAAATCTATAAGAGGAAAGATTCGAATCTGGACCAATTTACATAATAAAAACTGTAATCACTAAATCATGTTAGCAATTGTATATGTATATATATGTTTTTAGGTATATATAAAAATAAAAATAAAAATAAAAACAAAAATAAAAACAAAAACAAAAATAAAAATAAAAATAAAAAATGAAAATGAAAATAAAAATTTTAAAAAAATAAATATAAAAATAAAAAAAAATAATAATAATAATAATAATAAATTTTTATTTTGAGCTAAATAGAGCAGAACACGATCGAATAAAATATTGTTCATGTTCGGTTCGTTTATAAATCGAATTTAAAATATTTATATGTGTTCGGCTCGTTTAGTTAATGAATGAGTAACGAAACTTAATAAAGAGCAGTACGTTGTGACAACGAGCTTTTTTTTTATAACATTTTAATTGTGAACCTCTTAATTTACATCTATTGTATTATGAATATTATGTTATCATTTGAAATACATTCTATGGTATCAGATATTCATAGATATGCTATATATGTTGTGCCATCTCTAAAATATTTCTTGAATTGCTCTCTTATATATTATAAATATTTATTATAATTTTTTAAATGTATTTATATCCCTTCAATTACACTATATGTTAACTATTTATCATAATCAAAGTGTTTAATCATTTTTTAATCTCTGTTTAATCAATGTTTAAATACGGTCCCAATCATTACAAGATATAGTTGAAACCTTATTCAAATGTTTTTAGTTTAATGTCGATCACTAAAAAGATGCCAGATGAGTGGAGAAAGAGTTTGTTAGTTCCTATATTTAAGAATAAAGATGATGCACAAGAGTGTGCAAATTATAGAGGAATTAAGTTAATGTGTCATACATTAAAATTATGGGAGAGAGTAATTGAGCATAGGTTACGATGTGATCTGAAGTTTCTCTGTCTTTGGTTTCATGCCGTAGATCTACTATGATGCTATACATTTGTTAAAAGGTTTGATGGAGAAGCATAGAAAGTAAGAAGGATCTACATATGATATTTATTGATTTAGAGAAAGCTTATGATAAAGTCTCAAGAGAAGTTCTTTGGAGAGTTCTAGAACGAGAAAGGAGTTAATATTGGTTATATTCAAGTCATTAAGGATATGTATACTAGAGGCACTTGTGTCCAAACAAGGAGGATTGACAAAATATTTTCCTATTTCAGTTGGATTACATCAAGGATCAACATTAAGCCCTTATCTTTTTACTTTAATTATGGATGTTCTTTAGGCATTTACAAGAAGATGTACCTTGGTGTATGCTTTTTGTTGATGACATTCTTCTTGTTGATAAGACTAGAGAGAGAGTCCAACAAAAACTTGAATTATGGAGGTCAACTTTAGAGTCTAAAGGTTTTCGTTTAAATAAATCTAAAACTGAATTTATGGAGTGTAATTTTAGTTGTAAAAGTTTTAGTGGTAGTGTTGTGACTTTAGGTGATCAAGTCATTAATAAGAGTGAGCGATTCAAATATTTAGGCTCAATTGTTCAAAATGATGGTGAAATAGATGGAATGTTATTAGTAGAATTCAAGTTGGATGGTTGAAGTGGAGGAATGCATCGGCTATTATGTGATAGAAAAGTTCCACTTAAACTTAAGGAAAAATTTTATAAGATGGTGGTAAGACCGCAATGACTTATGGTGCGAATGTTGGCCAATAAAAGCATAAGACTAAGTTAAGTGTTACAGATGAGGATGCTCAGTGGATGAGTGGCTTTACCCTTAGAGATAGAATGCAAAATGAGTATGTTTGGGAAAAAGTTAGAGTAGCTCCAGGTAGATAAGATTAGGAGAGTCGCCTTAGATGGTTTGGCCACATAAAGCGTCGATGATGGAGAATAGATCATTAGATTTGCCTTATGTTAAGAAAGGTAAGTGAACCTAAAAGACTTGGTTAAGATGTATAAAAATGATCTTGAATACTTGAATTAAATTGACACATAATAGACACATGGACGAAGGATTCATATAACCGACCCCACCTAGTGAGATTAAAGCTTGTTGTTGTTGTTGTCATCGTCGATCACTATAGACTCTAATTATTTTTTTTAAATGTATAATTTTCGTTGTAAGAGAGGCATATGAAGTCAATTTTTTTATTTTCTTTATCTCAAAATTTTAATTTTTATCAAAAATATAATCTTCGCCTTAAAGTTATTTATTATTCTTTACGTTTTATGAGTGGATACATTACATTTTCTCGTAAATTAAATTCATCAAAATATCACTCAAATGTTCAAAAAAAAATTTTTTTTATCAAAAAAGTTTTGATATATAACATATTATTATCCTAATTAATTCATTAAATATTTAAAGAGATTTAATTTTTATATTAATTCACACACACACACACACACACACACACACACACACACATATATATATATATATATATATAATATTTTAGTTTAAATAAATTAATATTAATGATAATTTTGATTTCATTTTAAAAAAATAAAATTTAATTTAATAAATATAAACATTTATAATATTAAAAATATATATAGGATATAACAAAACTTCTCATGAGCAATTCCGTCACGAGCTTTCAGAGGAACTTTTTTCTTCTTATGCTGGTAGAGATAATTTCTACGATAAATAATATATTAAGACAATAAATAAATAACCACTAAATTAAAATATTATATCAATAAGCTCATACTCACAAATATTAAGCTTGTATATTACAACATAACAATCTTGACCCACCATCTCATAGCTCAGTTGTGGTGAAAGAGCATAAAACTCGCGTTTGATTCTCCAGGAGGCGATGGAAAGTAGTGGAACCGACGCGTGGATTATGAATGTGGCCGCTTTGAGATTAATTACACATCCCCACTCAAGAGTGAGGTGTTGGGTGGATACACATTTCAAAAAAAAAAAAAACATAACAATCTTATTACATCAATCTGGTAAAATAGTACTTGAGTCATCTATAATAAGTGTTTATCTGGATTGAGCAAAGATATACTTAATCTTATAATCATTAATTTATTTTAAAGCAAGTGAAATGATTATAAAATTTATTCTGATTAAATTTGAATAAGCTCCAAATTATATAAAATTTTGAGCTTAATTAGACCTTTGCAGAGTCAATGGTTCTCTTTCCCTGTGCAAAGTTCTCAAAGAATTTATTGAGGTAGTCCTTAAGCAGCACCTTGTTGTACACTCTTGGCCTTCCTTCTTCCACCAGCTTAGTTGCAGGCTCTATGTATCTTTCGTCATTAACAGTATAGAACATGACCACAGAAATCCTCTCCTGAGAATTTGTTACCACTCTATGGACAGGGCTTTTCAGAATTCCATTGCTCATAATCTGCAATTTCATTATTTAAAAAAAAACAATATAAGAATATAAAATCATATGAAAGGAATATTAATTTCTCTGTAATGATTCAAAGAAATAAAATAAATTTATGAGGATGAAACTGAAACTCGCAGGACCTAATCAAATAGAAGAACTGAGAAGAAGGATCACTCAGCTTTAGTCAGTTTCAAATGCTTATATTGAAATAAACTAATCCTGAATGCGAACATTGAAATGGCCATGTAATTATATTCCTACCTTTGTGTCTTAGATAAAGGCTTGAAGCATTTATTATTGGGCAGCAAAGATACAGTTCTCAATACAAGAAGAGGAATATACATATATATAATATTTAGTTATATAACACTAAAATATTTAACACTACATCACAAATATCACTAATATTATTTTTGTTTTAAATGAAATATATCTTTTCATGCATAAATTTTGATGTGATTGTGATCCTAAAGCATGATATAAATAAATATCAAAATTTAAATCTTAGATATATAAATACATAAGAATTGTATGTTATGTATTTAAATTCCATCCCACCCAACAAAAAAAGAAAAAAGATTCATATATATTACTATCATAGAAAAATAGAACTAGATTCTCAAAAAATGAGTCTTTACACAATAAATAAAGATCAATGAAATTCTTCTTAGGAACTCAACTTCAATTAATTCCAAACAAGTACATTGAAACAAATTAGCCCTAAATGCAAATAATGAAATGGCCATATAATTATATTCCCACTATTTATTTTAGAGCAATAAAGATAAAACTATCAATACAACAACAACAACAACAAAATTAATCCCACTAGGTATCACATGAATCCCGTCTCCATTGTGTATGTGTCAAATTCTTATTTAATTCAGTATCTCAAGATTATTTTTATACATCTTAACCAATCTTTTGGTCTCTACCTTTCTTAACAAGACAAATCTAATGATCTACTCTCCTAATGTCATGACTACGCTTATGTGGCCAAACCATCTAAGGCTCTCCTAATCTTATCTGAGCTTAATTTTTTCCCTTCCATACTCATTTTGCATTCTATCTCTAAGGATAAAGCCACTCATCCATCTCTATCACTTAACTACTTAGTCTTATGTTTTATAACTTTTATTTGCATAAGTCGTTGTAGGTCTTACCACCATCTTATAAAATTTTCCGTTTAAGTGGAACTATCACATAATAGCTGATGCATTCCACTTCACCATCCAACTTGAATTCTACTAATAACATCTCCATCTATTTCACCATCATTTTGAATGATAGCCTAAATATCAATCGCTCACTCTTATTAATGACGATCACTAAAGTCCCACCACTAAAACTTCTACAACTAAAATTACACTCCATATATTCAGTTTTAGATCTACTTAAACGAAAACCTTTGACTCTAAAGTTGACCTCCATAATTCAAGTTTTCGTTGGACTCCTCTCTAGTCTTATCAACAAGAAGAATGTCATCAGCAAAAAGCATACACCAAGGTACATCTTCTTATAAATGCCTAGTAAGAACATCCATAACTAAAGTAAAAAGATAAAACTATCAATGCAAATCGAAAAATTAATAACAAAAAGGTGATTACATGTGTGACACCTAAATCATGCATCTTCATAAAATTAGACCTCCATTTACAATAATACAAACCAAACATTGAAGAACGCAAAAAAATCTCGATGTATATTATTTGCTTTCATTAAATTCTTGCACACATAAATATATGAGTTTACTATTTCATTTTTTGGGTAGGTTTTTCATGTATAAATAAGAAAAGCTTGAGTGTAAGACTATTATTTTCAAAGAAAAAGAAAAATGAAAAACTATACTATTGGAAAAAAAAAAAAAAAAAAAAAATCTGTCAGTCTGCATGTATCCTTTCATATTTGAACGTATATCTATGCTATTCATCTCAGCCTACTCCAAATATATTATTCATTTCATCTATATTAGGTAACAGTCTTCTAGAATGGGGTGGAGCACAAAATAATGTAAACTTGTTCTAAAATATATTAATTATTACAGGGATAAAAGGACTGGGGAAAAAAAGTAATTACCTCCATTTGATCTCCCATGTTAATAAGCAAAGCATGCGGAACAGTGGGGACTGCAAACCATTCCCCATCTTTAAGTACTTGCAGTCCATCCACATCTTTGTCAAGCAACAAAATTGTAAGAGCTGAACCATCAGAATGAGGTTTCATACCAATCACTGCATCAGACCTATAACAACCTGGGTAGTAATTAAATCTTACAAAAGCAGAACCATCTCTAATTTGATCAGTGTAGTAATTTTCTTCCAGTTCCAACAGCCTTGCAATCACCATCAGAACATTATTGATAATCTTCCTTGTTTTCATGGAAAATTCATGTAATAAACTCCTACAATGAGAAAGAATCAATGAATTGCTTTACTTCACTGTAATAGATGGAGCTGAGGGTACGAGTTTGCATTATATCAATTGTTCTAAACTTTATCTGTATCATGCAATTGAGTATCATGATAATGATGCACTTACTCACAGAATGGGATAGAGGAAATCATTTATCTTTACCATAAATCATCAAGACAAGGTAAGAAAGGCTGGTCGTGAACGACCAAGAAACCTCATCAGAGATCAAGTTCAAAAGTGCGTAAAAGGTAGGATTCAAAGTAAATGGATATTTTACAAATACTGAAGTAGAGATAGCCTATAAAATTTAATCAATCATAGACTCCAACACCTGACTTGGCATTGATATCATTATCATCATTACTAACCAAATCCCAACAAAACTTTATATTTTCTCTCATATTTAATGGATGTCACTTCATCATTCATCTAATATAATCATTTCTTAATTTATCTTTTATAGTTTTGTCAACATTCGTTTTAACATTTATTTTTATCAAAACTCAACTTATATAATGACAACTTAATAAAGATTCATTTAACTCAAATAATAATGGCATCCTTTGGCCTTTGAATGGCTCTTCTCATATTTCAAGAGCCTCAAGTTCATCTTCAACAGCCTATCACCATTTAGGTTTATTAACCCATATATAATCTATATAATATACAGGATTTCAATTCTACTTGATTGGAGATAAGAGTTTCCATCAAAGAAGAAAGATGGTCATTTCATCACATTTGCTATAAAATGTTGAGCATAGACATGCACATCTTTTATTTTAGCAATGACCAATTCTTTAAAATATCAAATGGAAAGAGTTTATAAATTTATTGGGTCCACATCATGGTAGGTTTTGGGGGGTAGGGAAATTTCAATTCTTTGTAATTTCTTCCTTTGAGAGAAAATATAAAGTCCAAAGGAATGTTGTGGGATTATTAATGTTGGCTATTTTGGATAGATAGATTATGAGAGTAAGGAATCTTGATAATCTCAATATTATCAGGTATAAAAAGATTAAGATATTTATGGGTATGATCATCAAGAAACAATGGTGGTAGGATTTCAGAGAAAAAATATTGAAACTTTCATCTTCTACTCCTAATAATGAAAATTTTCCAGGAAGAAGGATTTATTTTCAAAAGAAGTGATGTCTGAGGATACAAAATTTTTTTTAAGGAAAATAACATTTACATTGATTTTCATTTGCCTCATACCCCAAAAAAAATATTTGATGGCTTTGGGATCAAGTTTATTCCTATGAGGTTCATAATTATGGATGAAGCTAGATAGATTCGAAACAGAATGAGTATTGAAGATGCAATTGGTAAACAAGTCAATTGTGGTTTTGAATGGAAGCCTGTTAATAGGTAGTAGATTTATAAGATAGCAAGCTAAGAGGATGACATCACCCTAATAAAATATAGGGTTATCAATAGTGAACATAATAGATCTTGCTACCTCTAAGTGTTGTTAATTTTAGTTCAGCTATATCATTTTTTTAGGATGTGTTAGGATAAAAATTTTTATGGATCTGAAACTTCCATATGGTCTAAAGATCTTGAGTTAATAAACCAAGATTCCTGGCCTTCCCTAGTACAAATAAAAGCTAAAGAAAAAGTATTAGCTCTTTAAACTAAAAGAGAAAAACTCATCTTTTTCAAGAGTGAGTAATTCATATTGGAGTTCAGTTACTCTTTGTTTAAAAAAAATCGCCAAGATTGTCATTTGACTTGATAAGCACGTTTTTGTGTTGATTTCTAGAAATGATCCGATTTATTAGCTTTCCATAAAGCTTTCAAATATTTTCTCTTTTTTGATTGATCTCTTTGCAAATATCATACCAAAAATTGCTTCTTTTTCAATAACTTAAAGTCATTTCCTGAATTTTGCTCCAAACTTCTGATGGCAAAAGCAAGTCGTTCAATTTAAAGAGTGTTCTTAGTGCCTCCAAGAATTATTTTACTCTCTCCACAAGTTTGAAATATTTACATGCGCATCCCCCACCAATCATTTGGCTTGAAATTATCCAGTTTGTTGACCCTCTTGGCCATTCAGCCAAAGAAAACCGATCCCGCCTCTCGGCTCTTCCCCAAACTGTGCGACGCGAGCAACCGATCCTCCCCTCCAACCGCAAGCAACTGCTCCCGCTCGTTCGTCTCTACCAAAACTGAACACTAACTCTAACCGAACGGTTCCCTCTGCTTCTCCCCCTCTCGTCCAAGCTCACGCAAGTAAAACCGTAAGTTCTCCTTCTTCCTCCGATCTCCTCTCCCTCTCTGATTTCCTATCTCCTTTCCCTCTCCGATTTCCTTCCCTCCCTTCCACATTGGCTCAGCTCCCGACTTTCTCCTTATCCGTCCATCCATCTCACCCAATAGCCGAACGAACCTCCCTTTTGTCCGTCTTGAAAGGCGCCCGCCTCATCCCCGCCACACGAAAAGCTCATCTCTGTGCTACAGTGTCTGTCCAAACGAGATCCTGTCCGCCCGCCACACTCTCTCTCTCTCTCTCTCTCGGATTCACAAAAGAGAAGAAAAAAAAATCCTGTCCGCCCACCACACATTCTCTCTCTCTCTCTCTTTCGGGTTCACAAAAAAAATAGAGAAAAAAAATCCCTCACCGCCACTCTCTCTCTCAAAAGGAAAAAAAAAAGATCTTTCCTCTCTTTCTCTCATCCAAAATAGGAAATGAGATTTCATACAATTGGTAGATGTGTATAAAAATGTGTGGAAATAGTATATGTGTATGTGCTTCTTTTGCAGTTGCTCATTATGTTCTGACATTAGATTAAGCTTCATTGCTTTTAGTCTTTTCTTTGAGCATTTTAATTTTGACATTTGAATAGATGCTTTTTCATATTATTCCATTTTAAAGACAAGAATTTTCCAAATTTTGAGAATCCAAAAGCAGTCAAACACTAAATTTCTTAAGACACTCATAATCTCATCAAAATCATTGATGTATATCGAATTTCAAATTTCTGGACTTAAAAAAATGGGAGAAGAATATTTTGCATATATATTTGCTTTTACGCAGTGATTGAAAGTACCGTTATCGTGCAGAATTGAAATGCTGTAACACCAACCGCCACGCCATCGAGGCGGGTATCGATATACAGTCTACGGGGATGATCAATATCGCCGAATTTCTAGAAATTTTCAAATTATTGGGACTTAACAAAAAAAATGATTTAACATTATGTTAAATATAAAATATAAAGCCCTAAAGAAATGAATTGAAAATTAAATAAAAATGAAATGGAAATGAATTTGAAAAAGACTTGAGTACAAATAAAATTAAAAATCATATTTCAAATAAAAAAATAAAGATCAAACTCAAGTGAACTTATAAAATTTGAAATAAACTTGAATTTCTCTGATACATAAACCGAAACTCACAAGAGACCTAAGATAAATTTGAAGTCTAGTTATTAAATAAATATAACCTGTCGTGGAGTTAGGGATATTGGAGTTGATGTTTGTTTATGTGAATACAGCCTCTTATTGAATACTCAAAGTGTTAAATTCACAAACAAGTAATTATAAAATTAATTGAACAATTGAAGAATCATATTAGATGTTAAATGAAGTATAAAGAGAACCTTTTAGAATTAAGAAATACTCTTCAAATACATCCAAATAAATTGAAAAAAATCAAAGAATCCATAGGAGATCCCTAATGAAATTGAAAGATTACAAATAGACATGTTCAAGGAATTTTTGGAAAACATTTGAAGCATGTTATTTGTCTTATTAAATACTTGAATTGATTCAAGGAGAAATTGAATAGAGCTCTTAATAATTCCGAGGATTGCTAACAAATATAAATGAGAATCTATTGAAGCTTCAAAGATTAAACAACTTTGAATAAAAAAAAGGGGGGAAAAGAAACAATCAAATATTATTTCCAAGGAATCTAGTAAACTACTAGAATAATTTAAAACATCTTACGCGGATGTGCATTGTATGAGAAATTAAATTTATAAAATTATAGCCTTCAATCAAAAATGAAAGAATTTCATTAATTATGATTTTCAAAATCAATGATTTCATTAATTAGATGAAATTATCTAGATATAAATTCACCGTTGTTCGACGTAGAGATTTAAGATCAATTTTATTGTAAAAAAAATGCTTAAGTTGATTAAATAAATATAAAATTAATCTCTTAATTTAAACATGAAATTGTCTAAATTGTTAAACACCCGCATGGGCCCCATCACTACGTTGAATGCTTAAATTTAGTATCAAGATCTACGGCGTTCTCGGTTTGGTCTTGGGTGTCAGTTAAAAAACCTAAAATCCAATTATTATAAAATTTCAACTTATTGAAATATCGGTAGTAATTGTCATATGCAGATTGATCATATTATTAAATTAAGTGGATCTGAAACAATAAACTAAATAATCAAGCAAACTCATATACCCTGATGATGGCTGTGTTGAATGAAGATTTCAACCGGAGGAGATACTTATCATCAAAATATGCTTGCAAGCTCAAATTGAATTAATCAAAATCAAGTATCAATGAAAATATAAATCTAATTTTGCTCCACACTCGCCACCGGATTCGCAACACATCGTACAAACGAACAGAAGACGTTAATTAGGGCATTCTTAAATATACTCGCATGGGCCTCGACACTATGCTGAATGTTTAGATTCAAGTGTCTGAGGATGCTGCGTGGATTGCTTATCAATTTGGTAGTAGAACCGAGTCCGGGTTAACAAAACCTAAAAAATCCAATTATTATAAGAATTCCAACTTATTAAAATATCGGAGAAGTTAATTTTGTTATACGTAGATATGATCCTATTGAGTAAATAGAGTTGTGATCTAAAGTTCTTAAATATATTCAATTCAATAAATTAACTATCCTGATGATGGCTGTGTTGAATGGTGATTTCAACCGGAGGGGATACTTCCATCAAAATGTGATTCTAATTTCAAATCAAATTAACTTAAATTAAATATCAATCTAAAAACTATTTAAATGAAATTCAATCTATAAAAATTTAAATCAAAATCTAACCTAATCCATATTATTTGTGGATGTGATTAAGAAACTCAGCTCACAAAGGAATTGATGTCGTCAAGTGCCTACTTATGTCACTCTCAATCAATCTCGCTTGTAGGGCGGACCGTGTCTTACCATTGGCTTAAGCTGATTATGACGAATCCTCGATCCTGGTTTGGCCGAGACTCCATTATATTACGATCACGGCGTAGCTGTATGCTCTCCAATGGCTCTTTTGGGAATCATAAAAGTATACTGATAGGTAAACTGTCTAAGATAGACTTAAGCTGTCTGGACAAACACCACCCCAGTCACATTTCTTGACGATGTAACTCATGTGTTCGATAAGGATCCTTATAGGTTGGGTCATTCTCCTCGTAAGTAGTAGGGACCGCGACAACCTAGGATGACAAAACCATGGGATCTAGATCGGGCACGTCATCATTCCCTCAACCATCCGCTTTAAGCTAATAATAATGAATTCCATAAATTCTAAATCCAAATTCTAAAACTTCATCTTCGCCGCAATTTAGCGATCTAATGATTAAAATAAAATTTCTCTCATCATTGGGAGGGTAATTAACTATAGATGCATAGACACAGGAGACCCAAAGTCCTCACCAAATGAGGGCGAAATTTCTCGGTAGTGTCTTATCTGCTATCTCATCTGACTTTTGAAAATTACACTGATATTTTTAAATCAATCACTCTTTTTATTTGTAGAGAGATCGGTGGCGAATTTTCGGAGCCCACACAGTTCTTACAAATTTTTTGTGAAGATGATAAAGTATTTGAAGACAATCATACTTTCTCATTTGAGATCATGAGCATGATCTCATAATTTACACAAATGAGTGAAATTTTCAAAATCCGAATACACCATATTGACTTTGTTCTAAATTACTTGTGAGGTGTTAAGACAGAACAGTGAGATCCAATTTGTTATTCCAAAGAATTGATAAATGATAAGCCAAGACTTCACCACATATTTGTTAGTTTCCCACATTGGAAAGAAAGGTTCGACTCAGTTTGATAGATGATACCATTAAGTATCAACTCATTACTCTTTCTTGAATCACCATTTGAAATGAGCAAGACTATTGGAAAAAATTATTCTCATTAAGTTTGCAGGATGTAATTCAGAGAAGAGAGTGTTCCACGGATGGTGCTGGAGTGTGAAGTGGCTTGGCAAGGTGGAAGAAGAACCCATATTCTCTCTATTATTGCTTGACCTATTATAGCATCTAGTTGCTATCTGCGTTTGATTAGCCAAAATTACCTCAAATTATATTAAAAAAAGGATGTCAGAGAGATGAAACACGATGAAGGGTAATATTTTATTGCTTTAGTAGGTTGAACTTTGGCTCCATAAATAAAGGGTTACAAAGGTGTAAAATTGGGAAGAAATCAATTATCTTTAACATAAGAAAATCTAAATATTATAGCAGGATTTAGCGGTTAAAAATATAACAAATATACTAGATAGAATCCCTAGATATCAGCCTCTAATAAGGCCCAATCCGTCAGCCATCTGAACAAGAATAAACAATAGGCAAGAAAGGTGGGGACATTTGAAAGGAGACTTGCCACATAGGGAGGCCACCAAAAAGAGGAAAGCCTTCCACCAATCAAGGGATATTGAATGATCGCTAGAGGAAGCCTCCAGCCCTCCATGCAAAAAAAGGGTTGGAATCAATGAAGCAAGGCACATTTGAAAAGACATTGTAATATTCAACACATGCATATCAGGTTTTTTCTGGAACTTTGTCATACAACTATAGTATTATTACTTTAAAAGAAATACCAAGTTTGTAAATTATGATTTTGTAACAAATTCTAGCAGATGAAGGTTTTATACCAAACTCAAGTAAAAGAATCAAGGTTTTAAGAAACCCATAAATTTATATGCTAAGGTCTCACAAAACCCAAGCCTCGATGTTTGGTTAGCTATCCTTGTTTGTCCTTGTCCGCAAAGTATAAAACTATTACCCTTTTTCATAAAATGATCTAGCTTTATGCAAATAATGTTTAATTATTTAAACAACCTAGTTAAAGACACCTTTTTTTTTTCAACCTAGTATCATCTTTCAATGAAAGGTTGAGACCACGTATAATTGATTTAATGATAGTTAACATAAACTTAGAAAAAAATCCCAGCAGATGATCATAATGGATATTGACTACCGATGATAGTAATATAGAGAAAGTGGAAAAAAAAAGTTTGATCATATACATAATTTCTTCAGCTAAGAGCAGATGCAAACAATTCAAACATCAAATGCTGACAGTGCTATAACAGTGGGTAGAATACAATCAGGCCAAAAGGTCATATGAAAAGTAATAAAGGACTAACTTGGTAGTTTATGGGGTTAAAAATATGTTTTAATTCTATTTCATTTTGTGAGAGAAAATATTATCAATGCATTTGAGATGATTTGTAAGTTTAAAAGATTTTTTATCGGACTTGACAAATTTCATCATTTTTAAAATGTATTTTTTTTTAACTTCAAAAATGAGCTCAAATAAAATTTAAATGCTTTCTAAAAACCACCTAATAAAGATTTATTTAGTTTTCACAATGGCCATACAGAAGTATGTTATTGTTTTTGTAGACAGAATGTGATAAATCAAATGTTATTTGTATAAGGAAATAGTTTAATACCGAAACGAGCTTGGATTATCAGGCCAAAGTTGTAGACTTCTCCCACTTTCTGGTTCCACTAACAGATATAGACGATCATTCCAGTCACGGATTTGATCATTTGTTACCACTATATCATTTCCATATCCTTCTAACTTAAATTCCCCATCATCTGTGAGGTTCTTATACTTTAGCTTCTCCTCTTTTGGAAGATAAAAGAACTCTCTGGCCACACTCCGTACCTCATCAAGGTAGGTGGCAGACATCTCATTGCTTACAACCTGCAGAATACAAAACCAACTTTTTTTACATTTAAAATATATCCATTGAGGTTTATGGATATATTTTTCAGAAAGTAATATTCAAAATAAAAAAAATTTTCTCTTTGTATAAAAATAGTTATAAAAATATACCAAAATATCTTCTACTAAGAGAAAAATAAAAGCATGATGATAATACTAATACCAAACATCAACTGGTAAAATTTGAATAACGTTTATACAACAAAGTGACTTTCATTATTTGAAAATATAAATTTAAACAAGTTGAAGAAGAAATTTCACTCGGGAGTGTGAATTGAATAACATTGCTATGAGGTGCATAAATGTGGAAAATTGTTATGTTCGTCTCCAAAATATACATAAGCAAACAAATTTCCATCGAACAAATATAAAATAATAATTTAAAAAAAGAACTTGCCTCCTAATTACTTTCCTTTTTGAATGGAATGTTTGCTTTAGTCATGAATTTGAACACTAAATTGAATCTGTAACCTCCATGAGTTTAAATGGTTTAATAATGTTTGGCTTGGCTAAATATTTGAATGGTTTACTGCTGTAACTCTAAAAAAATTTATTCATTAAATAAGCAAATTACACGTAATAATATTATTTTAATTATTATTTTTTGTTTCTTATTACATGATAGTGAAAATATGTCTATGACAATGACCCTGTTGAGAACAAGGTAGTGCTCACCATGTTAAACATGTCCTCATTAGGCTATAAATAGGATTCTTGAGACATAAAAATATTGGGAATTCAATACAATAACAAGCTTTTATCTCACTATGTAACATTTAATATTAAATATCAAATTATCATTTAATTCTAATAAAATTAGATCAATACTATCTCTATCTTTCTTAACATAGGTCAAATTTAATACATCTATAGTCTTAACTGAGCCTTTGGATGGCTAACTTTTTATGTAACCAAACTATCTAAGACTTTCTCTCTCATCATCTCAACTTTTACCTACTCAACTTTTAATTATTTCAAATTTTGTCTATGTGTAAAAATCTCATTCTCATCACTACAACACATAAATTTATGCTTCTCTTTTATTGGCCAACATTCTAGGTCAAAAAGTATTGTAGGTCTCACCACCATCTTATAAAATTTTTCCTTAAGTCTAAGTGGTACTTTTCTATTTCGAAATAGACTTGATGCATTCCTCCACTTCAACCATCCAACTTAAATTCTATTAATAACTTCGCCATCTATTTCACCATCACTTTGAATAATAAACCCAAGATATCTAAAGCGTTCACTCTTTTTAATGACTTGGTCACCCATTGTCACAACCCCACCAATGGATCTTCTATAACTAAAATTACACTCCAAGTATTCGGTTTTAGATATAGTTAAGCAAAGGCCTTTAGACTCTAAGGTTGACCTTCATAATTCAAGTTTCTCTTGAACTTCAACTTCTAAAAAATACTTTTTGATTTTCATCCTTCATGCACTTCACTTGAACTAAATCTTTATTTCTTATATCTCTTTATTTGGCTTACTTATACATACATCTTTTACCATCTAACTTATACATACATTTTCCTATTATATAAATCACTAAAAATTATATTATTTGCATCACATATTATTTTCTTAGAATCCCTACGGGCCGCTATATCTTTCCCAATTCTCTGATCCCGAACATCTAAATAAATGTTTATAACAAACATTCTTATTTTTTATCATTTCTTGGACATTTTGACTCCACCACCAATTACTTTTATTAATAGGAGCTTTTTTTTATTCTCCAAATTTTTTTTTACAATTTACTTAATCTCACTTGTTACATTTTCTCATATAGCATTAGCTTTCTCATAAAAATTCTAAGATTTTGTAGCTTACTCTTTAAAATATTTTTATTAGTATTTTTGAAACCCATCTAATCCTAGAATAAGTTTCGATATATTTTTTTTCTTATATTAAAATTAAAAACTAATAGTTGATGTTGGATACTTAAACGTTAACCTAGAATGATCTTACAATCTTTATAATTTAAACGATTTATTTTTCTTACCAGAAAATCATAAATCTATATTTTATTAGATTTATTCTTATAAGTGATATTATTCTCAACTTTTTCTTAAATAAAATATTAACAATTACTAAATCATAAGCTAAAGCAAAATTCAATATTGTCCTACCTTCTTTATTAATCACAACAAACTCATAGCCGTTATGAATGCTTTTAAAATCTTCTACCTCTCAACCAACATGTCATTTTAAATCTACTATAATAAATACTTTTCTTCAATGGCTATCCTTTGTATTAATCATTTTAGGTCATTCTAAAAATTTTCTTTTAAGTAGATATCTAAATCTATTTAAGGGGTATAAACACTTATAAGATTCATAATCCTAATATCAATAATAATCTTTAAAGCTATAATTCTATCCACAATTCTATAAATTTTCACAATACTATCGTTCAAATTCTTATCTATAATCATACCTACACCATTTCTGGTAGGACTCCTAACTGAATACTCAAATTTAAAAATTAAACTATCAAATTCATTGGCCTTCTCCCCAATCCATTTAATTTCTTAAATATATAAGATATTTATTTTTCTATGAATCGTAATATCTATTAATTTCATTATTTTATCTATAAGATTACCTAAATTTCAAGTTCCTATCTTAATTCCATATTCATGAACTAGCTTTTTTGTTTGCATTCATCCAAAATATAAAACTCTTGCTTATTTAACACTGCAACTGAGAGCCAATGTAGTTATCTTTGTACACTTTTCACTATATTCAAGTCATACATTGCATCGCTTCTAGAAAACAGCTTAGCATTGACACAATGTATTAAAAAATTCATGTTGCGATTTTTCGTTAAGCTTTACACTGGCTATTGACTACCTAATACACCCTCCACTTTTCTCATCTAGGACTTTGGGCCAACAATAGCAGTGTTATATTGAGAATTCAATGGCCTAATAAAATTTAGATTTTTCTTAATTCTTGTGTGTTGTAGAATGTGAATTTGTTTAGCTCTTTATAAGTCTTGATAATAACTTTTAGGGGATGATTGTCCTTGTATTGGTATAAGGTTTAGATGTTCCGATTGATTATTATTTTTATTTATTCTAAATTATTTAATAATTGGTGTATGTGGGTTAAAATTTTGCCAAAATTTATGCATGTCAGTTTTCCTTTATGTGGCGAGAATTTCATTTGTTACAAAAATTTCATATTTCTTGATGGATTTTAAATGTTAATGACGTTCATTATTTTACAATGAATGAAATGTTTTTCCTAATTTTGCATTAAAAGAGAGTGATATTTGCTTAAACTGAAACTCAAAAAGATATACATTATTATCTTTGATATGTTCCTTTATGTTTCTCAAATTACATTCACTCTAGTAAACCCCGACTTATATACTGAAATATTCCACATTATCACTTTAAGAAGTTATCCATAAATATGATTAACAAAATAATAAACAAATCCGATGAATATGCTTATTGGAGGCAAACTTAACATTAGAATGGCACTTTGACTTGAAAAAACACTAAAAACTAACAAAACTATTTTAAATTTATCTAAGCATATTTTAAATTAAGAATTTTTGGTAAAGGTTATTTGAAATCAATAAACCCCATATATGTTAAACATTAATTGTTAACACTCATCCCTTGATTTCATCCTCGTGTACCCATGTGCGATTTGACGCATTCCCACTCATCTTCCAAGAAGAACAACTAATTTCATATGCAAATGGCGCATTCCCATGTGTACCTATGACATATAATCAATTAGGTTTATGACAACTATATATATATATATATATATATATAAAAGGATCAAACTTTAGTTGTAATGGTCTTAAAAAAATGAAAGATTTAGAAGCTTTCACAAAACTTTATCCTCATATGTAGGATTGAGTTCTTTGTCATCCACAAAGCTTGAGAGTGATTTTTTTTTTCAATCCCCAAAATCTTGTACTCATCAAAATCATAATGAGTATTTAAAATGGCTCTCCTGCCAAGAATTAAAGAGTGAATTCTCC
This sequence comes from Cymbidium sinense, assembly GCA_021442155.1. Taxonomy (NCBI): domain Eukaryota; kingdom Viridiplantae; phylum Streptophyta; class Magnoliopsida; order Asparagales; family Orchidaceae; genus Cymbidium; species Cymbidium sinense. Next base: position 142,717,037 of record CM038215.1, read on the forward strand.
AAACCGTTAAGAATAAGAGGGAACAGTTCTACTAATTAGTATAGAATGTAAAAGTCTTCTCCACCGATGTTACTACAGGAGACAGTATATTTCCCAACAGAGAGCTGTTAGGAATGGATAAAGAAAATTGGTACCAAACAATATAAAAACTTTGTTTCATTATTCTTTTCTTCCCTTTACTTGCATATACATTGTTGCACCTAACTTGGTGATTGTTGGGATTTCAAATTTGTATGTTAAGTGTTGAGTGCATCTAACAATTGATTTTTTTTTTATTTTTTATTTTTGAATGAATTCCATTGATAATATTTTAGATAAGTTTTTTAGATTTACCATTATGTTAATGCTTAAAATTTTCTTGGAAAAACATTCTTTAACAAAGAGTTAATTGATAAGACTTGTAGAAGTTCCCCTTGGGAATATGTTAGGAAATTTATCACAATAAGGGAGGCTAGGGATCTCTCTAACTACACTTTTGATTAATATTGGGTTCCCTATTTATTTATAAGCAAAAGTTAAAGGGAAGAGAGGGGGAACCATCCAAGAAAAAGGTACGAGGCAATGCTTTAAGCTCTTCTTATGCTACTAATAATTTGCCTTCTAGTCAAGGAGAGGACTTAGATGTGGAACTTGCTAAAGTCTCCAAGAGGCTAAAAGATCACATGAAGAAAGTGAAAAGGTGAATAAAGGCAAGTCAATAAACTTTTAAAATATAAAAACAAGAAAAAAAACATTAACCCAAGACCAAGAAAAGTGAGACATAGTACAAATTTATCTGGTCAATCATACCTCACCTAGAAGGACAAGAGAAACAAAGTTTTCTTTGGAGGCAACTTGGAGTGACTTGAACTTTGGAATCTTAAGTGAAAAAAAAAAAAAAAATTACAAACATGTATTTGCCTCATGCAGAAAGATGCAGAACAAATGCACAATTTCAAAGCTGACGTAAATGATTTATCCAGATGCAATTAATAAGTTTGCATATGAATTTAAATTTCAAGAAAAAAATATCTTACTTTGAAAAAATAATCATCAACTTTTAATTCTATTACTAATATTTTAAAGACCAAAAATGAATCACTCAACCATGATAAGGATGATTTTCATGATATGATATGCATGTCCTATGTAATATAAAATGATTGTCAGAGAGCCAAAATTAATGTGAAGTATTATTACCTCAATTAGCACTGCCACTTAGAGGTGTAAATGAGTCGAACATGAGCGAGCTGAGCTCCTGTTCGTGTTCGGCTCGTTTACATTAACTTGTATTCGTGTTCGAATTAGGCTCATAAGAAGTCCATTCATGTTTGGCTCGATATTACTCGTGTTCGAAGAAACCAAAAAATTCTAAAAAATGTGGAGGTTCTAAGATTCGAACTTAGGCCTCTTTTTTGTATTAGAAAAGCTCCAACCACCAAGCTATGATTGTTGATATGTACACACACACAGATATATATATTATTTCGAGCTAAAACGAGCCAAACACAATCGAACGAAGGGTTATTCGTGTTTGACTCATTTATAAATCAAGCTTAAAATATTTATTATTTGACTCACTTGTTTAATGAATGATTCGAACATGAGCTGCTCGCGAATAATGAACTTTTTTAACAACCTTACTGCCACTTGTATGCATGATACACAATTAATAATGCACATCCAAGATGCTTGCCACATATATTTATTTTCATAGGAAGAATGATAAAAATAGTGATAAATCTCTTATACATAATTGACTTAAAATTAAATGAAATTATTTTAACAGATGTAAATGATTTGTATGTGTGTGCATTCAAAAATTTATAAGCACCACTAGTTCTTCGCAAATTTAGATATTGAAAGGCATTTCAATAGATTCATCTTAACTTACACTTATTTCTACTGCTAGTTCGGGAAATCAAAAACCAAAACTTGTATGTATTCATGGATGACCAGTAAAGGATTGGTTAATTAGAGAAATTTATAGATGCATTTCAAATGCCAAGATTTGAAGATTATGGTGTCAGGTAAACTTTTGATAAATTCCCATGACCTTCTTAATCTTAAAAGTATTTGCATTAACTTAAATTTTATATAACATGATAATTTATAATGTCATGTTTAGTAGTTCAATTTTATGTATTTTATCTTAAATAGCATTGTCATTATTGGTTTATAGCATAATCACTTCTTACGTTGCAAAATTAATTTGATTCATGCAAAAGTATACGAGAGCTTTCATATGCACCATGTCTAAGACATATTTATTAGTCAATATAAATAAGTTAATGTGCCATACATTAAAATTATGGGAGAGAATAATTGAACATAGGTTACGATGTGATACAAAAATTTCTCAAAATCAGTTTGGTTTCATACCATGTAGGTCTACTATCGATGTTATATATTTGTTGAGAGGTTTGATGAAGAAATATAAAAAAGAAAGAATATCTACATATGATATTTGTTGATTTAGAGAAAGCATATCATAAAATTCCAAGAGAAGTGCTTTGGAGAGTTCTAGAAAAGAAATGAGTTAATATTGGTTATATCCAAGTCATTAAGGATATGTATACTAGAGATGTTACTAGTGTTTAAATACAAGGAAGATTGACAAATTTTTTGCTACTTCAATTGGAATTACATCAAGGATTGATTTTAAGTCCATATCTTTTATCTTTGTTTATGGATGTTCTCACCTGACATTTACAAGAGGATGTACCATGGTGTATGCTTTTGATAACATTCTTCTTGTTGATAAGACTAGAGAGAGAGTTAAAGATAAACTCAAATTATGGAGGTCAACCTTAGAATTTAAAGGTTTTTGTTTAAGTAGATCTAAAATTGAATATATGGAGTGTAATTTTAATTGTAGAAGATCTAGTGGTGGGGTCGTGACATTGGGTGATTAAGTCATAAAAAGATTGAACGTTTTAGATATCTTGGGTCTATGGTTAAAAATGATGGTGAAATAGATGGGGATGTTATTAGTAGAGTTCAAGTTGGATGGTTGAAGTGGAGGAATGCATCGACTGTTGTGTGATAGAAAAGTACCACTTAGACTTTAGGAAAATTTTTATAAGATGGTGGTAAGACTACAATGATTTATGGTGTAGAATGTTGGCCAGTAAAAGAGAAGCATAGAATTAAGTTAAGTATTACAAAGATGCGGATGCTCAGATGGATGAGTGACTTTACTCTTAGAGATAAAATATGAAATGAATATATACATGAAAAAGTTGGAGTAGCTCCAGTGGCAGATAAGATTAGAGAGAGTCACCTCAGATGATTTGGTCACATAAAGTGTTGACCGTCCAATGACCCAGTTAGGAGTGTAGATGTATTAGATTTATCTTATTTTAAGAAATGTAGAGGTAAGCCTAAAAAGACTTGGTTATGATGTATAAAAATGAGCTTAGTTAATTAGAATTAAATATAAAATTGACACTTAATAAGACACAATGGAGAATAAGGATTCATGTAGCCGACCCCACAATGGGATAAAGGCTTGTTGTTGTTGTTGTTATTGTGCAATGCTCATGTATACTTTAAGTGTAAAATTATGCATGAAAATATGTTTTAGTTTTTGGGATCAAGTGAATTGCTTATGGAGTAATTAAAGTAAATTAGCTTGGATTTCCCCATGAGCCCCTCTAACTAGCATGTCAAAGATAATGGTAAAAACTAATTAGAAAAATGCTACGATCATAACCTACGCACACTTTCATTGCTTTAATTTGATGATTACAAGCTTAAATTGTAGCATGTTCTGGGTCATTAGATTATCGTAGTTGACATCATATGTCCTATGTATTAAATTCAATATATATCTTTCGAATCATGATGGCCTTATCATGCAATGCTAGTAGATGCATGATGTCGGAGGCAGTTTATCTCTACATGATTTCAAGTAAAAGGGCACACTTATTTCTATGTTTATGCTTTTAGCCTCCTTGAAGTAACATTGATTTATCAATATCAAACACGGGGAAAACATAAGCCCAATCATCCTGATGATAAAAAAATATTATCAGTATCATATAATGGTTTCACTTAGTATTTGGCAGGTTTACAATTCAAGAATCCAACCACGCAGATGATAAACTACGTGATCATATGCTCCCCGGGGACAAGCTTATAAAGGATGATCCAATCTAGATTAACTGAATTCGCTTAATTATTACATGATCAACCAATAAGTTTCTAAATCAGACCAGATTGGACAAGATAGTTTCTTAATCAATTATACTCGAGGCTTAATCATATATAATTCACCAATAAGGGCTTATTATGCATCGGATAAGAAACGCAACCTGGAACAGGCCCCATGTTTGGAGGGCTGTCTTGAGCCGTTGGAGCTCCTCGTCCGCATCCGGCTCGAATAGGCGATGGAAGTCGATGATGGGAACGCCGGCAGCCGGCGGTGAAGAACCGATGGGACGATTTTCCTCTTTCTGGACGAACTGAGCTGGTAGCTCACCGCCGCTCTTAGCCAGCTCCTGGACCAGCTTCCGGTTGGCCGCCGTCTCTACCATTCTAATTCGGTTAGCGGAGGAGCTCCTGGTTTCCTTCTCTACTGCTGTTTGATGGTTTGTCTTAAGTGAGTTATCACTACTATATCAAGTTGTTCATCACACACGATAGAGCTGCAAGCGAACTAGTCATTGATGGAAAAAAGAAAATGTACATATTTAATAATTTAATTTAAAATATTATATATATATATATATATATATATATATATATATATAGACATAAAAACTATATAATATACATTTTTTTTCTTGGATTTATTTACAAAACATTAAAAAATTTTAATCACATCAAAAATATTATTATATTAACTTATTTAAAATAAAACACATTCTTTTATGTATTCAATTTAATATGATTTAGACAATATAATGGTATATAAATAAATATAAAAAATTAATTATTGGAGATGTAAATACATAAATATTTTATATTGTATATTTATTATTCTTAAAAAAATTGATTGGCTAATTTTTCAGCTATTTAAAAACTAATTTATTCAAAAAAAAAAAGTTGGATCAACATATCTAGAATCATTTTAAATCAAGATGAGTATAAATAAAGTAAAAACAGAAAATAATAATATATATTGATAAAATATATAAATAAATAAAATAATAAGTTATTCATATATAATATTTAACAAAATAAATAAATAATAATATGCTAATTTTCTTAAGATCATATTGATAAAAATTAGATCAAATTATCCTACTTAATTTTTTCTATTTATTTATGCTCATAATATGATCATTTGTTATTTAACAAATATTTTCTTAGACATTAAATATCATTATAATAATACTTTAATTATTTTTAATGATTCATTTTATTTTATTGTCTTAATTTTTTTAAAAAAATTTGATTTATATGCTTCATAATAATAAAAATTAGAGAGGTATGATCACTATTTATTTAAACAAGTTTATTTATGTATATAGCCATGCATAATGATATTAATTATAATGATGATGTTTATTATAAATATTTATTATTTTAAAATTATAAGATTATTTTGTCTTTAAAATAATTTTTAAAGCTAATGCTATAATTTTTAAAGCTAAAAATAACCTTTAGCATGGCTTAAATACTAGATATTGACTAATTATAATTCTAAATTTTACAATAAAGTGGAGAGAAAATGGTAAGAACCCGGAAAGCGAACTAACGAGGCGGCCCGGCCCGCTTAGGACCCGACAAACATTGTGGGCAAATGAGGTTTTCTCGGTGGACTTGTCTTCTCCGTCCGAGCTCCCCCTGCTGGAGATAGGGTTTTGCGGTCGTCATCGCTTTTGATCTTCGCCGGCCGGCGGTATACGACAGGACTGCGAGGGTGGCGTGGAAGAGGTGGATGGTTATGGGAGCCACGGCCTCCAAACTCGAGAAGGCACTCGGAGACCAGTTCCCCGAAGGCGAGAGATACTTTGGCTTAGAGAATTTCGGCAATACTTGCTACTGCAACAGCGTTCTCCAGGTTTTTTTTTCTCTTTTCCACTATCTCGTTTACAGTTTCATTTGACTTGGCTAGAGATGTGATCGAAATAGTTTGGGATTCGTGATGCTTTTGCTGAAGTTTCTTTGATAAATCGGACTATTTTTTTGATTGATTTATCGCTAAAGCTAAATAGATAAATTGGAGTGGCTTATTTTTGGATGGTGGTTTACCTTTTTCTCTTGATATCATGAATGTTTTTAGTGATTTGATGCTGATGATTGAAGTTGCAGTCCATCTTAAGGTCGTTTGATAATTTTTTTTATTCAAGTATTTCTCCTTAGTCTTGGTGCCTTTTTTTCTACTGGTGCACTGAGATTTGGATGCCATGGACAAAGAAAGTTTCTTTTCCTGTTTAGAGTAATCGAGATAAATTTTATGTTTTTCTTCGGTGTTTTTCTGTTTGATATATATATATTTTAGCCAATATAAAATCCTTTCTGATGCAAAATTGCATAAAGTGAATTTAAAATTTTAAAGATGGACTTGGATGTTAGGATATGCTTTTTATTTTGAAGATGCTGCTACTTTGGATGTAAGGTGATATTTTATTGTCGCTTAAATTATTATGATTTGAACCCACCGAGCTAGATTATGAGTCCATCCTTTTTTATGCATGGGATTACAATGAGAAGGTTCTTTGGTTGAAGATTATGTAAATTTTAGTATGTTTCCAATCAAGTATGTATTATCTTCGAAGAGGGATGCAAAATCAACCTACCGAAGATAAATTGTCTAGCAAAGGGATTACCAAGTGAGGCTTATCACCTTGTAGCAATTACTGTCCTGAACTTAAGCAAACAATGATGAGTCAGCCAAAACGATTTAGGTGAGGTTTGATGGAACTTTGAAGTAGCACACCTAGGATTATTTGTAAAAATTAAATAGGTTACCAATCATACGGCCAATGATTGCCTTCTTCTTTGTTATTTTCTCTTCTTATGTTGATCTTCCTTCTCTTTGCTTCTTTTCATCAAACTCCCTTGATTTCTCCTTCCTCCCCCTTTTAGGTTATAGATTTTGGAGATGTGAGAGAGGATGTGACTCAATTTTTAAAAAAAGAGATGGATCAAGAGAGGGAATCAATTAGAGGGAAAGAAAGGGAAAGGATGGACATCTAGATGAGATTAGATGACCGAATTAAATTTACTTTACTGATTGATTCACAAAGTCCATACAAAAATGTTATTTATAGCCTTTAAATGATAAGCTAATCTAGAAAGAAAATTAGCTGCGAAATAAGCATAAGTACTTATAAAATAAATCCAAGCAATGGTATACAAGCCATCTGATTAGAAAAATCCTTTTCTAAATGATTATAATTTTTTTTTGTTAATTGATAGAAAATTATCTAAAAAGAATAATGAAATATTTCATAGAATTCGCCCTTAAGGAGTGGCCAACCATGAAAAAAATAAAAAGGGAAGGATTTGGTGGAGTGCTAATTGTATATATTCTTTTGGCTGTGACTATGTGACCATCTCTCTCTTGCTTGGCTTTAGAATTTTGAGTTTTGCTCTTATGCATTTAGGTCCTCCTCTTACATCAAATGCACTTTATACCCTAGCTTGTTTTGTTGATATGTGCTTGATGACATAACCTTCTTTTGATAATTTGAATTTTTTGAAGCCTCTTACATCATTGATCTTAGTTAAAATTCCACCATTAGGGGTCTCGTAGTTTAGGGCTTCTCTCTTACTCTTATTTGTTCTTGCAAATGCCCAAGCTCATAACTTGGGTGTGTACCACCTACGTTGATAATTGTGTCTCCTTTTATTTGTCTTATTTATGTTGATGTTGCAACTTTTTCCTCAACTATTTGGGAAAAGATGCTTTTCTTTCTTTGACACTTGTTTAGGCAGCTTTGTAGAAAATTGTTAGCCTTTTGATCCTTGCTAGATTCTAGCATAGGTGCACTAGATGGTTTTAATTATGGTCCTATCATCTTCTCTCACACATGCAATATAGGACTAAAATAAACTCAAGCAAATTGTTGGCTTAGATATATAACAAAGATAATCAAAAGAAATCAAAATAATACTTTTAAGCATAAATTGTTTACCATTTTTTATAGGATGATATTTGTGTAACTTTCTATAGTACTTGTCATAACTTTTCTTTAGTAAGAGTTCCCTAGAGTAATGTGACATATTACTAATGGTACTACCTACAAGTTTCTTTATCCATGAAAATTTTAATAATGAAAACGTGACATTCGACTTCTTTGTTGGTTCAACTCATGCAGTGGGTTTGGAGTGTGGGTGGCCCCTAGTTTAAGCTTCTGCACCAAAGATTTTGTCAGGTTCATTCGGCTTATTGGGTTAAAAATGTTCATCATCATAGTTTGCTGATTAACACATTCAATTCAAAGAGCTTCTTTTGGACTTGCTCCAATCTTTTGTTTTTGTCATCTAAACTTTGCTTAGGCCTGAATTTTGCTTCCCTCATTCTCAATGACTTTTGAAACGATTATCATTACTCTCTTTCTAGTTCTTGTGTCATTTTTAGTATGTTGTTCACAACCATTCTTGTTGTTGTGCATCTTGAATTTGCAATGGGAATAATATGGTCTATTATGAATTTTCTAATCATTTTTTGGCTCATTGCTCTCCTCTTGCCTTTTAGCATGGTTCCTTTATCTATACTTGTTCCTATCTCTTTCCCATTTTCAATAGTCATAAACTCTATAATATTATTAACTGGAAAGAGTTTTAACTCTCGTCAAAGTTCATCATGCAAACCCGCTGTATATTTATGAAAATTGATATATTTTGTAATGAAATTTATGAGGCATAGGCTGGCCTGTAAAATTTTATAATGTCTTGCATAGATTGCTTACTTTTATCCTAAGTTATTTGCATCAGGTTAATTTGTCTTCCTCATGCACAATGGCTAGATTTGAAACCCAAGGAGGCCATCAAATTGGGGCCATAACATTTTTATCATGTCATCATTCTTGACCATGGTGTTTTACCATATGAAAGCTTATGAGGCCATTTTTCAATCAGACAAAAGAAATTTTATATGCAATGTTGTATCTGTTAAATGAGAAGTAGATTTAAAATGCTTCTAGCAAATTTCTTCCTTATCCTCTTTCACTTCTCCATCGTAAGAATGTAACTTAAAGCATGCATCAACCTCAAATGACGATTGGCTTTTGGTTGTTCATGTTCTTCATTATCTTCATATGCCTCTTTCAAGGTATTCATCCTCTTCTCGAAACATGGGAGCTTTACTATGTCTTGTGGTAGGAACTACCTCTTTTATTGAGAAACTAAAGTTAGTAGGGTGATTTGATCTATGGGATCAGTCATATTTTTCTCTTAATTTTCAATTTATGGTGCATGCTCTTGAAGCCTTGAATAGTGGTTTAATTTTGTATAGATGGTGGCTTTAGAGGCAATGTATGATATTGGTGTGTGGTTCTAGTTTAAACCATTTTAAGGATGTTTTTATGATACCTATAAACCAATGAATCTATGCTCTGATACCACTTATGATCTGAAACCAACCAAGTTAGACAGTGATACTAACTTTCTCAATAGTTTGGACCACAATACAAAAGGTTCTTGGGTTCAAGGTTAACGTGGAGTTCAGGGTACTTTCAATGAAGTTTGAATTATAAAAAATGAAGAATTATAATTTAACCTACTTAGGACAAGTTTTTATCACTGGAATTACCAGGTGAGTTTTATCACAATATAGAATTTAGGTTTCAGGTTTAAAATTATAGAAAAAATTGATAGGGCCTGTAAGTTTTAGGTGATGTTTTGATGAATTTTAGAACCTAACACACAAGGGATTACTTGTAAAAATTGTGAGAGTTAAGGTTACCAATCACATAGCCTTAGTTTACCTTATCCTTTGTTATAAAATAAATTCTAACCATACTTGATATGCTATTTGATAAGAGAAGTTTTTATGTAAATGCGTATCTCAATTTATTTGAAAATTGAAGGAATTTATTCAAAGAAAATATGAGAATGTTTCTTAATAATCATTTCTTAAACAGTGGCTGACCATGAGAAAAAAAAAGGGGTGGAGGTGGGAATTTTTCCTTAAATTGGTTTTGACTTTTTTTTCATCAATTGCACCCCCTGCTTTTGTCTTCTTTCGTTCATGTAACCTTCTTTTGATGGTCTGTATTTTTTATAGCCTCCTGGAATAATTATCTTATCTAGAATTCCACCATTAGGATAGGAGTCGGATCATACACATAGAGTAGGTTTGATTTAATTTTTCTTGATATTTCCATTCATGTATCTTTGAATGATTTTATTGCATACCTTTTAATTTTCTTCACTGAGTATTTTTCTTTATGTTTTTTGTGATTCATGTAAATATTTTCATTGTCATCAAATCTAAGACTTTGTCCTTTTTTTCCATTCCATTTTTTTTATAAGTCAGTCCATGCATTTGGTTTTTTTTAATTGATTTGGGAAATAATGCATACCTTTTGAGTCCTTTTTAACTCATTTATTGTCTCTCAACATCTACTGACAACAAACTGTCATGGCTGTTCATATTTATTCCTTTTTCTAAAGGTTTCTTACTTTTCAGTTTTTATTATCTTGTCCATTCCATCATTGACGCCATGCTTCTCCTCTCTACCTTTGTATTTTATTGAAATGACTTTACATTTGCATTTTTCATAGGAAATGCTGTATAGGATTTGGTGGGAGGGCGATGTATAGTGGGAGTTGGTAGCTTAACTGGGAGTTTGCGAGTTGACGGTTGCAACATTGTCAGTGTCCATGTAATCTGGATAAGCCACTCTATTTTTTTGGATAAAATGTTTTGATTTCTGCATTAGAAAATTTTTTAAGATACTATATGCCTTTTTTGTAGTGTTAATTGTTAATTTGAGTTTGAATTAGCTTTGATTTATCTTTGGTTCAATTATAGTTACCATATTTATCTTTTTTTTATAAAGCTGCTTATATTATGCTCTAAGTTATCCAATCTGTTCTAACTTATAGTGATTAATGAAGCATTTGGTTAAATGATTTTTTAGGGCTCTTTGGGAACACTTTTGTTTTTTATTTTCTGTTTTTTGTTTTCATTTTATTTTATTTATGTTTTGATTTGAAACAAAACATATTTTGTGGTGATAATTTTTTTAAAAACACTCAAAACATTCAAAATTGTTTTGAGTGTTTTTAAAAAAACATTGCAATTTGTTTAAAAAAATAAAACTAAAAATACTTAAAGATATATTAAACAAACATCTTTTTAACCAGAACATTAAAATAAAAACAAAATTGATCCCAAACAAGCCCTTCGCTATTCATCTTTGACCGCTATTGTTTTTGAGAATAGTTTTTTTTTTGTTAATTTTTTGTTACTCGGACTTGTATTCATTCTAACCCAAGCAGTTACTTTATTTCTACCAATGCTTTATAAGGCATTTTTGGGGCTTGGGTGCAGGCAAAAATTTCCCAATCAGTTAAGGAAGGTGTTCAGTTTGCGGGCCAAGATGGCACTCAGTTTTTTGGCTATGTTATCATGGGGATTATCACACGATAAAATTTAAGTTAAATTATTCAAGTATTAAGTTTTAAACTATTATAAATAAACTTTTATCAACTTAATAAAAAATGGATACAAATATTACTTGTTTTTTACTTTCTTAATTTTAAATTCTTATTGAATTGTCTTTTCTCCCAAAATCCCTTAGAAACATTGAAGTCCTAAGTTCAACGCACCTTCACCTCTTTAGCATTGCATTTGTCTTCCAATCATTACTCGCTTTGCCAGTAAGTTCATGTTGCTCTTTGTTTTCCTTGTTGACTTATTATTTATTTTTGTTGAAGCCTCATACTGACTCCTTACTTATTTTGTTTCATCTTAAAGCCTTATTTTATTTTTATTTACTTTTACCAATTAGTTTTTGGAGTTAAAATAGGAAGCATGTGGTTATGGAATTTGTGTTGTGATATTTATTTATTTATTTCAAATTTTGATTTCATGAACATACCTTTTATTTATGAAATATTAAAAAATAAATTCATGTGGCTTATGCTGCTTTCTGCTTACACCCCATCTCAGGATAACACCTCTAATTCTCAAAACACTGATCTTTACATGGACGGTATTTGTGTTTCTAAGTCTCCATGTATTTTATATAAAGGATTGTATTACGTTACCCGACTTCTTCAATCGTGAAATTGTGCAGGCACTTTATTTTTGCATCCCTTTCAGAGAACAATTACTGGAGTATTTTTCAAATAACAAAAACGTAGGTGAGGCTGATGAAAATCTGTTGACATGCCTGGCAGATCTTTTCAATCAGGTAAATGCAGAATTTCAACTCCATTTATTTTAGAGTTATTTTTTTGTTTAGTTTTAAATCCTTTTGTGTACCATCATTTGAATTTTCTTGTCCTCTTTAAACGACTACCAACCATTCTTCAAATTATTGGCTTATTTTATCCTCTGTAGTTGCCACTCCCTTGTTCTGTCTACTGCAATTGCTTTTGCATTCATGTTCTATCAATCAGCACCCATTCATTTTACAAAGCATTGTCAATTTTTGTTTGTGTTTTCAGCTTGAATTGGCATAGTTGAACTTGTATTAGTTATGTCCCTGGTATGAAATACATTAAACTTCAACAATCTTGGGATATGATGAAGATCTTGTTCTTCAACTTGCACAATTCAACCCTGTTAACGGCTAATTAAAGAGTCATTTGTATTCAAAGCAAGTGAATACTTGATGTATAATGATGCCATGTGAAAGTATTGAATTGTGAGTAATAGCTAGTCTGAATGGTAATGATCTTGTAGGTTTTGCCAATGTTTTGGTTTTGATTATTGTCTATGCTATAATAAATTCCATTTTACAAACTTTCAAGCGGGAAAAAATAGTATTGAAATATTGGTTATCAACTAAATAGGAATGAAACAAAGTACAGCCAAAAAGAACCAATAAGAGTCCCTTATACAAGAATCTTGATATAAGTATTACAAATATTAAAGGTCTTACAATCCACTCCAATCCTTCCAATGAGTGGTGCTCATGTGTAAATTGTTCATGAAGCACCTATTAGTTTAGCTGGATTGACAATAGCAAAAAAGTTGTGAGTTTGACTCTGTATATAAGTCCTACTAGCTAAGGCATAAATACAAGGTATGTGGCACATAGGATGCTCAATAAAAGATGGCATAAGTAGCTCATTATTTATGGTCAGCTTGGCCAATGTTTGCTGCTTCCTGACTTGGGTCAGAGGTCTAGGATGATGCCACAGTGATAAGGGCTCACGCTATCCAACCCATTTGTAACTCCTTAGATAAAATGGGGCTCATGGAAAATGAAATTGATTTTAATAAAATATGACAATTTTTTTTTTTTGAAGGCATTGCAAAATGGTTTATTGTTAATGTTTTCCAATGCAACTAGAATAATGTAATGTCTGTAGATCACATAAGGGAACTTATGATTCACATACCAAATATCACTAAATGTGCACGAACTTATTTATTAGGTGCAAATTGATAAATATGAGAATAAGAATGCAAACAATAATGCAATGATCAAATAAATCTGAAGAAATCAATGAAAAAAATTGATCTACACAAAATAATGATCAGTGGCAATTTATTCACTACAATTAGAATCATAATTGTATCAACTTCTAACAAAATTAGACACACTAGTAAACAAATAACAAGATATTTAAAAGAATTTAGATCAATGAAAGCATTCACTGAAATAAAAGAAATTCATGCCTGATGCTTACATAAGCAGATGACTTACTCAAAAATTGGCAGTTGCAATTGTACGACATTTGCGGGAATCATATATCTAACTTGCATCCATAAGATTGAAACTGTAATAAGAAAGTTTTTTGAATCAAAATAATTCAGTGCAGTCCTTAAATTATCTATTTTTAGGCTTCTCATCTTCAGGTTAGTAGATATTATTGGCACAAAATTAGCGAGGTCCTTTGTTGGCCAAATTGAAATTCAATTTTCAGAAATATACGAGTTTCTCGTGAAGCCACTGAGCAGATATTCAATAAACTTTAGAAACTGGAACAAATCATAAAAGACAAAGAAAAGAAATGGGAACAATAGTTGTAATTGGTAACACAAGCAGGCTTAAGTATTGGTAGGTGTATCCAATGGCAACAAAATTCAAACCTCAGGGAAGTTGCTCTAACAAAACTGCCACATTAATCTATTTTGCTCGAGGAAAAGTTTTACTCCGATTAATTTAGCATTTGCCATTTCATCAAATAAATTAGAACATAAAATTTATGTTTCCTATAAAGTATTTCACGAGTCCTTACAATAATTTTTTCACACTATGTTAAGAGATGCAATTTCATCATCCAAAATTGTTTCAAGAATTAGCTCTATAGAATTCTCTGATAGAGTGTTGGATGTAAATTCACGAGGTGGAATGTGTGAAAAATCAAGCAATTGGTTTTTCAAATATGGTCAAATAAGAATGTTGAAAGCTGGATTAATGTTGAAATTTCTTAGAATTTTTAATTTGTAGTTGCTAGTTCTAATGTGATATAAAATTTTAGTTAGTCATATCTTCTTCTTTGACTTTCTTAAAGGTCTTGAAGCAAGACTTTTTGAATTCAAACACTTTATCTCCATGTTTAAACTCACATAAATAAAAAGCTTATAAATATCATAATTAGCCAATTTTATGCAAATGTACTCATGTAAAGTTGGGAAAATCTTGTAACTTATATGAGATGAATAATGAAAATGCTACAAAATTATTATGCATTCAAATGAAGGCTAATAGTGACTTATAACTATTTCTTACAATGATATGATGAACTTCAAAATTAGAGAAATTTTGTTGACATGATAAGTTTATGAAGACTGACAACTGCTTCAAAGAAAAGTAACCAAATGACTTAAATGGCCGTGATAAATTAAGTGCTTTTAGGATTGATTAGATGGATAGAGTTTAATATTTAAAGTTTCTTTTAAGCAATTTCCTATTAAAAATTTCGACTATCAATGTCACTTAGCTCTTGTCTCAGTTGTCTAAGGCTCATTTTATTAATTAGAATGCCATGAAACAAAGAATTGAATACAAAATTGATGTTTGTTGGATTATTCATGATAGGGATGATATCATATATTCAGCAAGATCATATCTCTATTAATGGAAAGAATATAATATATCCCATAGCACTCATGTTGTGGCTGTATAGAACCAAAACCTACATGATCTATTGACATTTCACTATTTACTAATTTTTTTATGGACCCAATTATTATGTCCTCCATTTAGTTGACATGATAATCCAATCATAAATTTTAATATCAATTTGATATAGGATGGTTTAATGCAACTACATGGATGTGGTGTATGCAGATAACACAAAAGAAGATATATTTTATTGGCCAAAGGTATTAATTATGCAAAGATTTGTAAACCAGTCATAGCTATAAAATTACGCAATCGAGGCATTTTGTCATTCTTGAGATGAGGCGTAAGCCTCAATGTGTTTTGAGATATAAGTCTTAAAACCAACAATATATAAACAATTATTGTACACACATTAAAGTATAAAGCAAAAAATAATATATTAATATCTTAACTTATTTACATATTAAAATGTAATACATTAACATCCTAATATAGTAGAAAATAATAAATTGCATAAAATATCAACATATTAATATCTTGACATCAAATCATGAAGAAAGAAGTGTTGTATAAATATCAAAATAATTTAAGTTATTAAAGTATGAATTAAGGACATAAGAATTCAAAATAAGTTTAATATAATAAACTTTTTTCTCACTCCAATTATCCAATAATAAAGTAAGAACATTACAAATAATAATTGTGGCAATGATGTCCAACCTTGTCCACAAGGAACAAAGATAACAAGAAGGAGAGCATTTGGGTAATGTTTATCTCGATGTCTATTACATGTATTAGGGTATGTATGTTATTTATATAATTTAAACTTATATTTGATTTATTTAAAAAAAATTAGATATGAAAGCGCATGCCTTGAAAACTTAAAGTTACAGGCGTGGCTCACATCATGTGAGTCGTATGCTTCACATAGAACCAATAAGACATAAGGCTCATTGCGATTTTTTGAGAAAAATATTGAGATGGATTTGTTATTACACAATTTTAAACAAGAAAAGTAATTAATATGAGAATAAAACTCAAACAATAATTCAATGATCTAATAAAATTTGATGAACTTGATGAGAAAATTGAGTCACACACGATGGAGAAGTAGTTGCAACATTTGCATCATATTTAAATAAAATATAGAACAATTGTAAGCCAATAACAAGATATATAAAGGAATTTAGTTTAAAAAAATATTTTATTAAAACAAAAGAAATTTAGGTCTTATGCTAGTGCAAGGAGATGATTTCTCCGGAATCGGATGATTGCATTTATATTACAATCAAAGAAATCATGCATTTAATTTGTAATCACAAGATAAGATTGGAATAAGAAATTTGATTGAATTTATGTGCCTCAAATTGTCTATTTATAAGTTCCTCATCCCTAGGTTAGAGTAAATAGTTGACACAAGATTAGTCCAATTCAATTCTAATCAATTGAAATTTAATTCCTAGATTATAGCTGTTCTACAACTCTTAGAAACAAGAACAATAATCAAAGATGAGAAGTGGCAACATCAAGCACAATCAACAACCCTATTAGGTGTAAGTAGCAATAGGCATATTTTACAACAATAAAATTTGTATTGCAAGAAAGCCATTACAGCAAAATCTCAAGGGAGCCTATAATACCTTGACTACAATATCACATTAAAATGTGTCCTATATTCAAACTAATCAATAAGCACAACATTAAAAAAAATGGTCTAGCAAGGGAGATTGGTCATCCAAATTATAAAAAAAAATTGCTGATATGACTTGTAAATCACTTATATGACGCCTTAATGATTAATACTGAATTTGGGTAAGGTTAAAGCATAGGCTATTAAATTAATATTATTTTACTTTAATAAATGCATATTGTTTATCAAAAAAAATCAATTAACATGACATAACTTTAGTGCTTCATTTTAGCTTGATTTTATAAATAACTAAGCATATTTTATTTGATAATTTGTTATTCCAATGCTAGAAAAAAAGTGATAAAAATTACTTGGCAAGCTTTCTAATACCATGTGAGAACAATGGTGGCAACCAAAGTAGGAAACACTATTGACTTGTCCACCTTTGACTAATAGTGTATTATATGAATGTATTCTTAATGTAGAAAGAAGGGGAAATCAATCATTGAAAGAATGCAAATGTATGGCTACATGAGGACAAAACCTACGTTGGAGAAGACAATGTGCTTATACTGTTTATAACACAATAAGAAGAGTGAAATCATTGTAATGTATGTTGAAATTGAGATAAATGTCACATAGGAAACAAATTTATTGGAGAGTGATCAAGAAGATAGTGTTGTCAACATTTTTTATCGCCAATATTGATTTTGTCGTCCATATGTGGCAACTGATAGTTGAGAAGATGATAGTGGTAGCAATGGTGCAACTCCCATAATGGTAGTGTGTGGTCAAGGACAATGATGCCACTCGGTGGTGGCAAAAGAGAAAAAATAATTGATGTAATCGTCATCTTTTCACCATTATGCATAGTGAATTAGCGATAAAATAAATGATCTAAAAAAATTATACCTTATGTTTGGGAATGAGTTGTTCGGGAAAAAGTTGGAGTAGCTCCAGTGACAGATAAGATTAGAGAGAGCCTCCTTAGATGGTTTGGCTACATAAGGTGTCGGCCGTCCGATGACCCGGTTAGGAGAGTAGATGCATTAGATTTGTATATTAAAAAAGGTAGTGGTAGAATTAAAAAGACTTGGTTAAGATGTATAAAAAATGACCTTAGTATATTTAAATTAAATGAGAATTTGACACATAATAAGACACAATGAAGACGAAGGATTCATGTAGCCGACCCCACTTAGTGAGATTAAGGCTTGTTGTTGTCGTTGTTGTTGTTGTCCTTTTTTATAATGGAAGGAAAAGGATCATGTGCTGCAATAGATAGGTCAACTTGTGTTATGTCGTAAGATCCTATTTTGTCATTGGTTACGCTTTTATAAAATGATATCTCTCATCATGATGCAACCTTAGTTCCATCCTATTTTATTGATGCAAATTTATTGATGATAACAAATTGCTTATCTATGTCAATGTTCATTTATATTTTAGGTTTCAAATAACTCAAATGTGTTGTAGATGAAGTAAGAAATGATTTTATGTGGAATGAGAGGGATATCTATTGAAGATAAGGTAATTGAAAATTATCTTTAGGTTATTTGGCCTTGTACAATGAAGGGTAGGCAATGCACACATTAGATGAGTTGATATTATTAGCATAGGTAAGGTAATATTAAATTTCAATCCTTTTTTTTTTTTTTTTTTTGAAGAATATGTACAACTTACGTAAGCGCTCAACCAAAATGATTGAAAAATAAGGATTCATTAAATTAGGAAGTTCAATGATGATATGATAATTATGATGACTAATGATGATGTTGATATTTCAAATAACTAAACTTATCCTATCTGTCATTTGATTTTTGACTTTCATTGGTTGATCATCGCATAATATTTTTCAACTCAATTTTCAAAATAAGCTTTTCTTCTATTGTAAAGTGACTAACTGGGCTCTACAGTTGATGTAGAATGTTGTGTTTAGCTGTTGGGGAATCAATTTTGAAGCGTAGTCCTGAAATGGGGTACATGCTCAACAAAGTATGTGCAGGTATTGGGACAAATCTTCAAAAGTAGGATGTATAAGTCTATAAGAGCAAGTCCTTTATGATATATTCATGGATGCAGTTGCAAGGTCCGTGAAATGTATTAATAAATTAGTGTATGCATATGTGTGCATACATTCTAGTACCATTAGTAAACTGATAAATTCAAAGATCCTTGCATGACTAAGATTACTTATGTGCATACCCATTCAACCATATTATACCTGTGCACAATCGCAAATAGAAACATATGTGCTATGCATGCATGCATGAAAGGATTACAACAACAACAACAACAACAACAATAATGCTTGTTTGAAAAAATGTTAAAGATGTTATCGTATAACACTAGCCAATAAACTTTATATCCTGTTTGATGGTTTCAAATAGCATACACCTTGTGGCTTTTGCAATATGGTCTCCTAATACTCCTTTTGAATTAATTAAATGCATGGTTGAAATAGATTATCAGAGATAAAATTCGTGATTCCAGATTATTTGAAATGTACTAAAAATAATATCGCTGCCTTTTAGATGTCCCTTTTTGTGTGCGTGTGCATGTCTTTTTCTATTGCAACAAAAAAGCTTTCTTATAGTGTAAATGCTTAAATGTTTTACTAACTTGTATTTTTAGTTGGCATGCTGAATTGGTCCTCTTAAATGCTGATTTATCTCCAGTGATTTGGGTTTATTTTAGTTAGATTTTACTAAGATTACTATCATGTACTGTGAAGTTGAATTAGGTAATTTTATTTGAAAGTTCAATTCCATGTACTATTCTACGGTGATTAATACTTACGCTCTTCATTGTCCAGATCAACTCATCAAAAAAGAAGACAGGTGTGATTGCCCCTAAGCGATTTGTGCAGAGAGTTAAAAAACAAAATGAACTTTTCCGCAGCTATATGCACCAGGTGATTTTTCTCAAGAGATTTTCTAATTTTTTTAGTTGATACTATATTGTTTTAGGATTTTGATATCCTGCAATTTTGAGATGTTAATTTCATATAATTTTTTTGTGTCAACGTGATCTTGAAGTGATTAATTTGCTCATCCTCTTTCTGTTGGAAATATCTATACACCTCCATATAAAAGAGATATGTGCAGATTGCAAACTTTAACATATTTGTTTTTTTTTTATTTGAATTGATGCACTGTTTGTCTCGGACTAATCTTATGCGGTTGTGCCCTTGTCCATCTTGTTGTCACCCACCCACATTCTACATTCTGCTTCTTTAATTTGTTGTTTGACAAGTAAATTTGGTCAGATATATGGAACTAGTCAAGTTGGAGACATTTCTAACTGAAGCAGGTTGATAGCCTAAGCTAATTGAATTTTATAACCCGTTTCAGTTGTTTAGCAGCATAACCAGACTTCTTTTCTTGTATAACTTGTGAAGAAATCAAGCCTTCAAGGATTTTGTCAATCTGGCCATATGTGCACAATCAATCCAATATAATTCTTACTGTTATCGCCAGAGTTCAGTTTTCATGCTTGTGTTTTTCATTGGATGGGATATCCTTTGGAATTCTTTGATGCAGAACTGATAAAATGTTCATCTTGCTTTAGTGGAGTTTTCCTTCTTTCTTAACCTGTGTTACATACATCATTCTAAGTTGTTGTGGATGGCAATAAATTCCATTTTACTATAATTACACTTCCAGAATCTGTTAGCTCGATGCTTGGTCTGTCTTAATCGCATGCTCTTCAGCGGGATTACGGCGACTGAACCAAATTTATTATTATTTTTTCTTTCCAGGATGCTCATGAGTTTTTGAATTTCTTGCTAAACGAGCTTGTTGATATTTTGGAGAAAGAGGGAAATGCTGTCAAGGATTCTCCTGGAACCTCATCCCAATCCGAAAAAATTGCAAATGGGCTAGTTCATCATCAAGAGAATGGGACTAAGAAAGATCCTCTCCTTACTTGGGTCCATAAATGTTTTCAGGTAAATAAATTTATCAGATTGTTAATGACCCCATTTCATTTTTGCAAATGGGCTAGTTCTTCTTCTTTCGGATTTTAGTATAGTTTTATCTACTGTATAAATGTAATATGTTGTTATTCACAGGGTATATTGACTAACGAGACAAGATGTCTAAGGTGTGAAACTGTAACTGCTAGAGACGAGACTTTCTTAGATTTAAGTCTTGATATAGAGCAAAATAGTTCCATTACAAGCTGTCTCAAAAACTTCAGTTCTACGGAGACTTTGAATGCCGAGGACAAGTTCTTCTGTGACAAATGCTGCAGGTACTTCAAATTTATCTTGTGAAATTGAGGATTATTTTTCTGATAAGGTTACCTGATTTCTTGCAATGCATTATGGAAAAAAAGGAGAAAAAATAGAGAATATTATGCTGCCTAATAAGGTCATTCAAATGTTTGATCTGTTTAAATTCAAAGTCTTCATTAAAAGTGGTGTTTTTTTGGAGGAGTTGGTAGAGTTCTTTCTTTTCCAACTAAAAAATTTAAGTTCAAATCACACCCCTAGCCACTAATTTCTAACCTAGTAGCCATTAGAGCTCATAAAACAGATTAAAAAGTTATCCCAACTAGTTTTTGTTGATCAATTACTAGTAAAATTTGTCTGAGTGAGCAGTGTATATTTATGTATATATATATAATGATGGTTGTAGCTTGCAAGAAGCCCAGAAGAGAATGAAGATAAAGCGGCCGCCAAACGTGCTGGTCATCCATCTGAAGCGTTTCAAGTACATAGAACAACTGGGGAGGTACAAGAAGCTCTCTTACAGAGTGGTCTTCCCCTCGAACTGAAGCTCAGCAACACCGTCGAGGATTCTGATTCCGAGTACTCTCTCTTCGCCGTCGTCGTCCACGTCGGAAGCGGTCCCAACCATGGCCACTACATCAGCCTCGTCAAGAGCCACAACCACTGGCTCTTCTTTGACGACGAGAATGTGGAGATGATGGATGAATCTCACGTTCAGACCTTCTTTGGTTCTGCGCAGGAGTACTCCAGCAACACAGACCATGGCTACATCCTCTTCTATGAGAATATTGGCGCTGGCAAGTAAAAAAAAAAAAAAAAAATTCTTGAATTTATGGAATTTTATTTTTAGTAATGTTTTTCAATTTGTTTACCTTTTCCACATGGTATAAAATTGAAAAACCTGAAAAAGGGCCACCTTTGAGGATTTTTTTTTCCTTTTTTTTGTGGTGTATAGTAAGTAAATGGTAGTCTGACTCCATTGATTCAATAATGAAAGCACTGTACATTTGATTTGTTTTGATAATGGAGAATACTTGTATTTGAATAATTGTTGAGAGATAAATTTTTGGACTTAAGAATGATTTTAAAAAGTTTAGCTAAACAAATGGAATCATAACCACGACATGTTATCCTATTGATTTGTTGAGTTTTTTTTTTTTTTTTTTTTTTGTTGAAGGATTTCCACTCAACACCCCACCCATTTTGTGGGTGGGGATGTCATTAATGATTAACTTTCTCTGGTCAGCATTCATATTTCAGCGTAGCGGTTCTGATATCCTCGAAGAAGCGGCCTCACGGAGAATTGAATGGTTGGGTTGTTGGCCGTCACCAACCACTAAGAGACAGTGGGTTGTTGAGCTCTTTTATTGTAAGATGATTCTTCGAGTGTTTATTTGGCATTTTATGTCCGGCTTATTTTATGGTTGATGCATTGTTCTATCTTTCATTATTTTTTGTTTGTATTTTGAGGATATTTTATCGAATAAGACTTTTATTTATTAGCGAGGCTTCTTTGGATGGTTCCTTTTGGCTCTTTTCTAGTTTCTTATTAGATTTTAATAGGCTTTAAATGATAATATTGATATTCTTTTTATCACAATAATCTAATGATGACTAAATAGTCCTTTTGGCTCTTTTTTTTAGTATCTTTTTTTTGCATCTATGCTAATTATACTCTTGATTTTGTCGCTAATGTGGCTTTGGATGTTTTTGTGAGCTAATATATTATTGCAAAATGTATTGATTTTGGTAGACTTTTTATTTTTAATAGTGTAATAATTCCTCTTGATTTGAGCTTTGGCTCCCAAATATATATATTTTTTAATTATGTTTTAATAGTTTTATTCAAAAAAAAAAAAAATAGAAAAGTGGGTAATGGCACTCATTTATAAATCTTTTATTTATTTATTTCATAAAAAGTGAAGTACCTTTAATTTTAAAATTTATTCTTATATTAAAATGATACAAATTAATGAATTATTTATATAAAAAAAAAGAGAGCCTATAGCTACTTTAATATTGCATGAAAATTGAACTCATATAGATAAATAATTTGAGAATATGGTCTAAAAAATGAGATTCTTTTATATAAAAAAAAAAAAGAAAAAAAATTGAACTTGACCATATAATAATCAAAATTATTATAATATTATAAGGAAATATTATAAATAATATATTTTAAATAATTATAAAAATATTGACACAATAAAATCTAAATAAACTATTAAAGATAATGTCATGATAATAATAAAAGTAGCCCTTGAGACATTGAATATATCATGACAATATATAATCTAAATCATCACTATATCTATATATAATTAAATAAAAAAATATTTTATATTTAATGATGTCCTTTTTTCCCTCCTCTTAAACTCTTGCCATTAATAGCCTATAATTTATGGTATAATAATCTTCTATAAAATTGAAGTTAATAAATATTTTTCTTCAACCTTCACCAAGAGGCTATACCAAATTGCAAGATTTAAGTAAAACTAACCTAAAGCCTTCTCTAATGAACTATCATTAAATTATTATTATTATTATTATTATTATTATTATTATTTGTAATATTACATTTCATTTGTTTATAGATAATGAATACTTGTTGCCATTTATTAAAAAAAATATTATTAATTTAAAATTAATGTTATTTGCTATTTATTTGATTAAGCAAAAATTATATATTTAAGTTAATTTTAAATACTATTGATTAATGATTCATTAATATTAGTCTATCCTAATTATAAATTAATTATCATTATTAGAATTGATTAAAATTTTTAGTAATTAAAATTATTAATATTCAATCAGAAACAGTATATATACTTACATTAATTTATTTAATTTGATTTAATTTTTTTATAATATTATTTAATTAACTTTAACATTTTTTAATTAATAATAGATTAAGGTAATAATTAATAATTAATCAAATAAATATAATAACCCTATTTCTGCCTCTGCTTCCGTCGCACTTATTGGTCCATTTCTAGAAGAAAGGATAAGCGGGCATGGTTGACTTGGATGTTTATATTATATTTTATTAAATAATTGATAATTGAGCTGGCATATTTGGAGGTTAAAAATATTTATATTTATCAAATATTTTTTTTAAATAATTGCCAATTTAGTTGTTTTTTATGAATTAAAAAAAAATTCAAAATTCACACTAAGAAGACAGTAATCATTGATTGAATTGCATTACATAGATAATTATTTAAAATATATTTTAATAAATGAATCAATTAAATCTAAAAAATATATCATTTATTTTTATTTTACAAAATTTATTATTTATTCATTTAAGTAAATATTTATGTGATATTAATTTTTGTGGAGTATAGCTTTTTCAACGGTCGGATTAATTTGAAAAATTGCCTCTTTTTGTACGGATTCCCAATATCTTGGACAAGTGACTAAATTTAGAGAGTTTCTTTCTTTCAATAAATTTATTATAGGAATTGACACGCAAGTGAAATGCATATTAAAGAAAAAATGTCATGCAAGCTAACGCTTAATAGTTTCTTATGAAACTAGTCATCTCTATCAAGATTAATTCGTTGATATAGCATTGATGTTATACCATCTGATCGTAAAAAAATTCCATCATTTTCACACATCTTTTAACTCATGAATCAAATTCAATGTTCATTTATAATTCTTTAGGGTTTGGTCAAAATTCACCTATTCGATTGAATTGATCTAAAATTGATATGATATTGAACTGTCAATTCGAACTGACATATTAAACAAAAATTAATCGAT
Source organism: Cymbidium sinense (assembly GCA_021442155.1). Classification (NCBI taxonomy): domain Eukaryota; kingdom Viridiplantae; phylum Streptophyta; class Magnoliopsida; order Asparagales; family Orchidaceae; genus Cymbidium; species Cymbidium sinense. The sequence continues at coordinate 142,741,797 of CM038215.1, forward strand.
TTTTTAATCGTAAATTTAAATTTGACTTGATTTTAACCTAAAATATATATAATCCTGATTATATTTGAGTCAATCAGGGTGAATGTGGGTAGAAGTTTTTGATGTATTTAATAAACAGGTGGGATTCTAATCAAATCTATTCAGATCGAATCAAATTCAAGTCAGAATTAAAACTCGACTCATCGATCTCAAATTAACCACCCTAATAACTACTAAAGTCAATATGCATCATCAATTCCAACCATCGAAAATAAGGTCAATGCCTATTATCTCCACTAAGGTGGATGCTTGCTAGTGACACTAATGCTGACATCTGCCATCTCCAATAATTGAAATATCTATCACATCTGCTAAAATTGATCCTCTTATCTTTATTTCTCGATCTTCTCGCCTAAGAAGAGATTAATTAAGCAAATCACAGATAAATTTGATCGTTAGTGTGCATGACATTATTTCTATCACTCTTTTTTCTTTATCTATCTTTAACTTAGGTGTTCATTCCTATAATGAATTTATAAGAAAATAAAATTCACTAAATTTGACCACTAGTTGAAGATATTGGCAATCCGTACAAATGAGGTAATTTTTAATATCACATAAATATTTAATTAAATGAATGAATAAGAATTCTTTTAAAATAAAATGACTAATATTTTATTAAATTAAATTGATTCATTTATTAAATATATTTTTTAAATAATTGTTTATATAATGCAACCCCATCAGTGATTTTTTGTGTCTTCTTCGCGTGGCGTCAAATTAGCAAACAAAGCGCACGGATAAAATTTCTAAATTAACAATTTTTTAAAAAATTCATTTGGCAAATATAAATATTTATAATCAATATTTCGCAATTGTTTAATAAAATATAAATATTTTTTTAATATAAATATATCCAACTCTGCCTATACGAGAAAACCAAGAAGTGCGACAGAAGGACAGATAGAAATAATTTTGTTGGGTTCGTGTCAAACTGTTTGGTTGCATTCCAAATGTACATTTTTGAATATTTTAAACATTTAATTGCAAATAAAATTATAGTATATTTTAAATACATCAGAAAAATTTACGTGTATTTAAATTCACTCGAATTAATACATTATCGTAAAAAATTAATCTGGTCGCCTTTAGCCGCCACCGCCGCCGCCTACATATATTTCCGATAGATGATTTTTATCGTCGTACATACATTATAAAACGTATTTACATTATTCGTTTTTTAATAAACAAAAAGTAAAGTCGAATTTATAAAAAACAACCAAAACTATAAAGTAATCACTTTGAATTCTTTATTAACTATTCATTCAATCGACATAAATAAATCAAGATAAAAAAACAGCTTATAGCTAATTTAATTTTGCATGAAAATTGAACTCATATAAATAAATAATTTGAGAATGTCATAAAAATGAGATTTTTTTATATAAAAATAAATAAAAAATAGAACTCGATTGTATCAATATTATTCTAATAGTATATGGTAAAATTATAAATAATATATTTTCAAATAATTGTAAAAAGATAATATCATGATAATAGTAAAAGTAGCCCATGAGGCATTGAATAACTCATGACACAAAAATAGAAATTTTTTTTTTTTTTGGTGATTTAGAAAATCTCTATTCTATATTCATGACAATAAATATCATCTAAATTATCGCTATATCTTAATATAATTAAATAAAAATATTATATTTGATGATGTCCTTTTTGTCTTCCTCCTCTTAAACTCTTGCCATTAATAGCCTATAAGATTGAACTTAATAGATCTTTTTCTTCAACCTTCACCAAATTACTCTGTTAAGGGCTATTTGGTGCCTGAATGAATAATTTAAATCATATAAAATCATAAACAATATGAAGACTTAATATAATTTGATGAAATTTGATGAAATTTTCCTTTCTATAAATATATTATAAGAATGAACACCTAGGTTAAAGATATATCAAAGGAAAAAAGAGGCGAGTATAACGTCAACCAAGCTAATTATCTTTGGGGTTTCTTATGAAGCTAGTCATCTTTATAAAGCTAACATAGACAAAGTCAATGCCTAACTTCCAACGCTGATACAAGCATTGACATTCACCTTTACTTAGCACAACCAACAAACTAACGCCTATCAGGCCGACACTCTCTGCCGATATCAGCATTGACTTTCACCATCGATATCAAAATCGGTGTCTGCTGTTACTGCCAAAGCACCATGGAGATCAAGCTCGATGCATGCTGTCTCCACTAAGCTAGATGCGCGCTATCGACGCTAATACTGACACTCATCATCTCAAATAGATCAATCCATGTCGTCTATGCTAAGATTAATACTCGTGTTTTTATTTGCTGATCGAAGAAGAAAAAGATTAAGCAAATCATAGATAAATTTGACCGTTAACATGTGTTAGATTATATCTAACTCTTTCTTTCATTGTCTATCTTTAACTTGTTCATTCCTATAATAAATTTATAAGAAAAAAATTCATCAAAATTAATCAATTCATAAAAATGAGACAATTTTTTCACAAGAGTTCTACACAATATTAATATTACATAAATATTTAATTAAAAGAATAAATAGGAAGTCTTTTAAATTTAAAATTTTTTTTTAATGTTAATTGATTCATTCATTAAAGATATATTTTAAATAATTGTTTTATATAATAAAATTCAATCAATAGGTTTTTTTTTTTTTTTGTCTTCTTTGTGTGGCATCAGACCGGCAAACAAAACGCACGGGTGAATTTATAGTTTTTAATTCAAAACGAACTAATAAATTTATAATTATTTTATAAAATATTTGGTGAATATAAATATTTTTCCAATAAATTATTATGAAATTATTTAATATAATATAAATATATCTAATAAGTCTGCCGAGCCCGCTTATTCTGTCTTCTGCAAGTAGACCGAGAAGTGCGGCAGAACGGGAGGCAGAAATGGGGCAGCCGTGGAACAAAATACCGGTGGATGGCATCGGCTGCGCCGCTGGCAAGGTGGAGGAGGAGGAGGTGGAGCGGCCGCTCAACTTTGCGGTTGTAGAAGCCGGAGTTTTCCGGTCGGGATTTCCGGAGGCTGGAAACTTCAGTTTCCTCCGAAGTCTCAGGCTTCGCTCTATCGTGTGAGTTTTTTTTTTTTTTTAATTATTTTATTTTATTTTATTTTTGGGCAATGGATTGAATGGAAATTACAGGTATTTGTGCCCGGAGCCGTATCCGGAAGCTAACATGAAGTTTTTGGAGGCCAATGGTATAAGGCTTTTCCAGTTTGGAATTGAGGGTCATAAGGTAAGTGGGATGAGGTTCTTTGAAATTTTTAAATGTTTTCATTGATTGCTTGGTATGCTACCTATCAGTGTTTTCATTTTATTTATTCTTTTGGAAATAGTGTTTTAATGCTTGAGTAGGTTTTTTTTTTTTTTTTTGAAGGCTGGAATCTGCAATATCTTTGTTGCTTTAGCTTGTTGATGTCCTTTTCTAGTGACAATTTGTTTCAGAAAAGATGGTGCCTGAGTTTGCAAATTAACAGGGATTCTAATCTTTTTTCTGGCTATTGTTGCCATAAGTTATGAAAGTTTATACTTTTGTATATTTTATCTATGTAGGATTCACAATAGTTGTGCTTAGTGACAGCTGTTTTAATTATATCCTTCAATGTGTTCTTGCCTCTGTCATGTTAATTAAGGTAGCCTTTGGGGTGGCGGTACGGTGTTGTGCGTTTTCTCATCCACCATGGGTGTAGTTTGAGAAACTGCAGTTTGGATGTGTTTTGAAGAATCTGCGATGAGAGAGCTATGTTTTTTAATTTGATCTGATAGACTGGTGACTTCCAGAAAGTCGTGGTTTGACTTTTTTAAGATAAAAAATTTATAATACTCACCACAACTTCATAGATAGTAGTTGCAGTCTCCGCTATTGCATTTATATACTGATGCAGCTGCCCCAAACAATAGTCTGTTTAGTCGGAAGGAAGATTTGAATCTGATTCAAGAAGTTGCTAGCCGAGAACCGGCTTGAATTGCCTACATGTGAATCATATAATCATAAATAGCCTAAAACCTCAAACCACTTAGAACTGAATCTTAAACTAGTTTAAGAGTTAGCTCTAATTTGACCCTCAGTATTAGATCGTTGAACTCACCTACCAGTCAAGAATATTCACCAGATGAACTTCTTAACTTTTCCCAGAGTACTACTAACAACTGATCAGAGGGTATTGATCTATGCATTTTATGTGGAATTATGCTATGTTGTCAAATTTGTAGCATCAATCTTGATCTTTGCCTATAAATAGAGGGTCATTGGTTCGATGCTGATAGAAAAATGTCATCGGAAGTCTTATTAGAATTCTTTATGAAAAACTCTTTTTGAATTTTTTTTTTTTGTTTTTTTTGAACTTAATCAACTCTTTTTAGAAAGGGAAGCAAGTTTTTTGTAAATCAATGCTCTAAGAAACTTATTGAGATTTCATATCCTTCATGGCACTAGCAAGTTCAGTGGGAATTCTAGCCTGAATTTGATTCTGCACCATAGTTTGGGGATAGCTTAATGAAAGCAATTCTTCATTGTTGCCAGAATAAGATTTTGAAATATTTATAACGGTAAAGTTTTTTTAGCGATGGCCAACTAGTCTATGTGCAATACTTTTCTGAATGAACATAGAAGGTTGTTTAAAGAAGGAACCAAGGGATATAGATCTATGCTATCGTTTTTGATTGAAAATTATCTTAAATGAGGGTGAGTAATTTGAAGGTTTTTCACTTTCATGTTCTTCCATTTGATACTTTTATAAACATTTTATATGGTTCTTGCTGGCTGGAAGTAAAGAAATGAGGAAGACTTTTATATGATCTGCAGCATGTCATTTTATATTTTACTTAGACTTCTATGATACTCTAATCAACAACTTTATTGGATTATTCTTGTGCCCAATCATGCATTGCAATCAATGGAGCATGTGCATTTTTTTTTAGTCAACTATTTGACTTTTCTCACCAGTTTTTCCGGCCACTTGTATTGCTATGGCTGTTTCTCTGAAATTGCTTCTGATCATTTTTTTTTTTAATCAAGTCATCAAGCTCTTCAGTGCAAAAATAATTAAACATCCAGCTGTACCCTTTTTTATTAAAAAAAATGAACTTTTTTTTGTCATTTTAGAAGGCTATATCATCAAAATGCTAAATCAGAAGCTTCCCTTCAGGAACCATTTGTGAACAACATCCCAGAAGAAATGATTCGCTCTCAAAGTCGTTCTTGGTATAAAAAACACTCAATTAGCACCTTAAATTTTTATTTTTTTTCTCCGGGAAATCATTTATTTTAATAATATATACTAACTCAATTTTTTCACAGATGTTAGAAACCACCCTCTACTCATCCATTGCAATAGAGGAAAGGTAAGGAACTGAATAAAAGCCAATTACTCTTCACTGAATCCTCCTTCAATACCTGAACATCTACAAACTTAACATTTATTTATTTAGAGCTTTTAGTATTTGAGCGTGAATTTTAATTTTGATGTTTGAATAGCTTTTGAAAATTTTCATTTAAAACTTTTTCTTTCAAAAAGATAAATAAATTTTGAATATCTTTAAATCGCTTTGAATAAAATTTGAATCTTCTTATTGCTAATCTTTCATATCTTATTCTCCAGCATCGAACTGGCTGTGTCGTCGGATGCTTGAGGAAACTTCAAAAATGGTGTTTGTCTTCAGTGTTTGATGAGTACCAGAGCTTTGCTGCAGCTAAGGCAAGAGTTTCTGATCAGAGATTCATGGAGTTGTTTGATATTACTAGCTTGAAGCATCTATCAACTCCATTTGGCCTTTTGAAAACCTCAGCAGTTGCCTGAAGAGGTCGTCTCATTACCAATAGAAGGTGGATTTACTTTTATTATGTTCAAAAAGAACTCTTTTTTTTTCTTTTAGTAATATCTGGTAGAGATTTTTTAGGGATTTTTGTTTTGTTTTGAAAGTTTGAGTGAATTTTATCATAAATTCACACATATACAAGAACTCAAACCTGTAACCTATTGATTGGAAATCAAAGCTTCCAACTAATAATAGACTTAAATGAGCTTCATATTTTTTTAGGACAATTGTAAGTGTACTTCTCTTAGTTCTGAATGCATTTATATATCATGATGAATAGTTTTAAATTAATTGTGCTTGTTTAAAAAAGACTGATAGTTGTCTACTTCTGTGCCAATGCAACCAAAAAGTGAATTATGCTTTTTTTTTTTTTTTGTTTAATAAACCAATGTAAAATTTTTTATTCAAACAACACTAAAAACTTTTGCTAGTAATTTTATAAATAAATTTTATGTAAAAGCTTTTAAACTTTTTTTTATTAAAACAAGCCCATAATTTCATATTAAAAACAATTGAAAGAGAACTTTTCTGTTAAAAAAAAAATATTTGTAGCAAAAATAATCTATGTGATGCTCTTAAGGGTCAACATAATACTAAGCTCTCAACTATTAAGCTAAGATTACTTACATATTTTCATCATGATAGATAATAAAAGTTTTCATTGATAATATATTTCACTCATCTTAAAGTTAATTTAAATTTTTTTAAATATATCTTAATAAAATAAGCCTAATGATAATAAAAAAAATTCTCAATTTAATGCATATATTCTTATTAATTAATTTGACTCAATTAATTAGTACTATAATCCTCCCTATATCTTTAATAGAATTAACATTTGAAAGATTTACATACATACCCCACACAATTCTTATGTATTCACATATCTAACACCTAACTTTTAATTTTTACGTATATACACTCCATCTTGATATCATAAAAAAATAATCATCAAAATAAAATAACCTTTTCATAAAAAAATATTAGAAAAGTAAATATCTAATTTTAAGTATTAGATATATAAATACATAAAAATTGTGTGGTATATATGTAAATATTCCTTAACATTTTGGTGTTTTTATTATAAGCTATAGAAGGTGACACAATGTTGGTATTAGCCTTCATCAACCTTACGCATTTTAGGGTGTATTTAGGACAACCGTAATGGCGCAATGCAAAAACGCATCATAATGCCATTATGAAACTACGTTATGATTGTATTTTAGAGAATCAACAGTGTGAAAATTATATTTTTTAACCTGACTTCACAGAATGTGGAATGTGATGACTGACAGAAAATTATGATTTAATTTTGTTAAAATTAAATAAAATTATAACACCCACTATAATTTTTTAGATAGTAATGTTTTCTCAACTTTTATTATTATTTTTCAAACCGCTGAAGCTGCTACAAATATTATTACACATTTAAGCTACAATTTTGGACTTAAGAACACCATGCCTTACATTTTAATTTTAAACCTTCAAAATTTGTCAGAAAACTATTATCAACAAATTTGAACAAGGAAGAAGAAACCAGATTGATCGAGCTCAGTTCTCATTAGCAAACTATTATTAAGAGCAAGATCATCAATTTAAATGCAAAAATTATTATCAATCAAATAGTTATGAAAGGTCAATAATATCTCTAACTAATATCTATTTATCTCTTTTCAAAAAAATTTCCACTTCCCATCCTCCAAAGCAGTCTCATTAGTTGTCTTCTCTAGCCATAAACAAGAAATGAACACAGAACTCACATGATTCTAGAACTCAGCCATGAATCTCTGCTTGCCGGTCACAACTCATCTTTTGAATCGGCAGCATCGTCGTCGCCCATCAGATCTTCAAGGGAGAACTCGTCTTCTTCGATGACCTCTCCATCTTTACCATCCCATGGTTCTGCTTGAACAATGGAGGGAACTTTCTCAAGGGGTAAGTTTCCCTTGCCACCTTGCCCTGCTTCCTTCACAAACTCACTGCAGATTAAAATTTATAGTCAGTTTCACTGTCATCAATATTAGGATGAATTCAATGGTGAGAAAAGGGAAGCTTGCATGATCTGATTGAGCTGAAAAGCACTTCGAAGAGGGGCATAAGCGCGCTTTTTAACATTCAGGGCGACCAAAGCTGGGTAGCCATAACCACCCACGCCAACCAGTTGCTCGAGATCAGGCTGCTTCCCAGCAGCAGCCCAAACATAGCTGCATTAAGAAGAATCAGTTTAATAACTCTATTGATCAAATTTTTTTTTGAAGAATTCTTATATTTTACTGTAGCAGCCGTTGGCAAAGAGATTCAGTACCTTTAAATCTCAAGAAAACTATTTTCAATATGCTCTTCTGGCTTTATGATATTCATGTTAAGCTAAAAGGATTTAATTAGGAAATCCTGACACAATTTTTTTCATGAGTAAAGGATTTAATTTAAGCTCAGTAAAATGAAACCTTTCATTGACTCGAACATGTTTTCTCTTTCCTATGTCATTGTTAATGAAATCTGAATATAGGATTTTGAAAAATAAAGACAAAAAACTTTAATATGGTAAAGTTACAAATAATAGGGTACACAATTTAAAATTTTAAAATTTGCCGATGGAATAATCAGTCAATTTCTTACATAGTCTATCTAAGAACTTCGTTTAATCTTTTGGATTCGAAAAATTTGGTTTAAAATATTCGAAAAGTTATTTGTCTTTTGAAAAGGCAGACTTTCGGTGAGATGGAGCTAAAACGCAGTTTCAAAAAGCACATTATTCAAACGGGTATCAAAATTAAAAATTCACGCTCTCAAAAGCAAAACGCACTAAAAAAGCCCTCTCAAACGAAGCTTAAGTAGATACCTATAATAATTCAATGATAAATAGAAAATGTTTTTACGGGATGGATTGTAGCAGTAGTATTTAATCAAGATGAGTAGAAATTAAAATAGGTTAACCTGAAAAGATTATAAACAAAGAATAGAACTTTGTGCAAAAATATATATGCAAGATAAATTTCACACATCAAGCAAAAATCGACAAAAATAAATAAGGAACAAAGGTTTATAAAACTGAACCGAAAAACTGGGACAATGTTAATGCTGCTGCTGATGATGATTATGATTAAAAATGATTTGCAGGTAAATTTTACCTGTATGGGCTTCGCTTAAATTTCTCAGCAACTGATAACAAGAAATCAAGGTACTTGTTTCTACCCTCTGCCTTGGAATCCAAGATGTCTGGAAGGAAAGCCACAAAACATATAGCAGCTGTTGCGCACTTTTCTTCCATCACATCCTACATTAAATTAAAAAATATATATCAAATGCAAGAAGCCACTTTAAGCTTTATTTAAGAGAAGATGCCGGACGTCATATCTTACAGGGCCAGATAACTCTAACACTTCGGGTGGAGAGACATTGGTTTCCAGCTGCTCTAAGGCAAATGATTCAATTGCCGAGGCAACTCTTGGACCTTCATAGGGGAATGGGCTATCTTTGTCAGCCCCAAATACCAGAATTGTAGGGAATCCTTGTACATTAAACCTGCTCATCAAGGACTGTTACCTAGAATGTTAGCATATGCAGTTCAAAATGATGTGCTGGTTAGCTTTTCAAGTAATCAATATCTAATGCAATCTAAGTTCAATAAAAAATTACCAAGAAAATTGAAATGGAAGGTCATAAAAATGTCAAAAGAACACGCTTGTTGAAAACGTTAACATAGTTATTACAGGTGAGAAACCATGATTTTTTATTTTTTATTTTTTTTTGGTTTTCACACAAATGGAAGCAACAATATCAGGGAAATCAACAACAAGCTAAACAATGAAGCATGAGCTAGAAAATTCCATCCATGGAAGAATGGCTGATGGAAAACATTCCGAACACAATATTTGAAATATCGAAAATAATACTTCTGAATCAAACATATAGCATAAATAATCAAAGGCAGAACAAATTTAAGTCCTACCGCTGCTTCAACCCATTGGAATTCTATACCATTTACATAAAGTAGAGCAACTCAACCTGTTATTCCACTTAAGTTCACTAAATTTTAAGAATATACATAAAACAAGATAGACAACAAACATAATTGAACTAGGGTCATGACTCAAAAAAAAAAAAAAAAAATCGTAATTATAAGTTTGGGCTACCTTCTCTGCATCACAATCAACATGGCCCAACTTCACCTTCCCCTTCAAGTTATTTGCTGCTTTCTTCCATTCTGGTGCAAGTTTTTTGCAATGACCACACCTGAACAAAGAAAATAAATAAATGTAACACTGAAAACAGAGTATCTCAAGTTCGAAGCAAAAGGGTTCCTTATGGCCAAGGAAAGAAGAAAAGGCTCAAAAGGAAAATTTTCAAATGAAGGGCACTCTGTATTGCAATTATAGGCCCCAACTACAAAAGTAAATCGAATTGCAGAGAAATATTTCTTTATATAAATTTTCAATGCTATGGTTAAGAGCTTGTTTTGATTCTAATTTTCATCATGGTGCAGTTTCGTAGTAATAATACATCCACAAGGTAAAACTCACGTTGTACTAATTAGAGAATATTAATGTCTACATCAAGACAGTTCTTAGTGGATCACGTGAGTTAATCAATTATAACATGAGTAAACCAAAGAAGAGTTAAGAAGTCATCCATCAAATCATAAACCAGTACCACTTTGTATCAACAAGTCCGTTGCTGCAATTTGGTATCAGTACCTTATTAACGCTGAAGGAACTCACTCTGACAAGTTACAGGCCATGGAATAGGAGGGTAAACGGAAAGAGAACAGAGAAAAAAAAATTGAAGCAAGGGTGAAGAAAACAGAACATACAAGCTCTTTTGAGTTTACATGCCATGTAACCATGATCCATTCTTTTTTACTGTTATCTTGACCGTAAAGCTCAAAACTTAACGATTTGGGGGATAAATAAAAAGTTGGTAAGCTTTATTGTCATACGACCTCTTCTTTACATGTTGTCACTCATATCTGCATAAATTTTGAGCCCAAATAATTGTGAGACTATATAAGAGCGATACAACCCTTGGGGAGGAATGTATTACTTTTATTTATTTTATGCTGCCACCAAATCATGAGCCTATTTGGAGCAACTACAGTTTTTTGTGAAGATGGAACTTTGAATTTTTTTAAAATCAGACAACTTTCTTACAACTAACACAGTCTAACAGTGCGTTTCCAGCTGCTTTGCTTTTTCAAAAAAACAGTTAGAAAGTAAAACAACTTTATTTGGTTACCAACTTTTTGGCTATTTTTCAAAAATTGTGGTGAAAAAATTATTTTGACTAAAAGTTAGATGTGTCGAAAGTTATTTATTAATTTTTTAAAGAAAAATATTTATAACAATTTTTGAAAAACTCTGAAAAAACTTTCTCTATAGTAAACTTTTGAAAAAAACTATATCTGCCCCAAACAAACCCTAATATATTTGATTCGCAAAAAACAAATTCTAACATAAAATTTTTAAAACAGCAAAAAAACAGTAGCCAAATAGGATATGTGATAGTAGTCTAAAGCAATGGAAAACTGGCCAACTACATTAATAATCTATCTCCATAATCTTGTGCAACAAGATCCATTCAAATTTCATTGTCGACACTGCTTGTATATTTAACTTATCATCATCCAAAAAGAACACCATAGAAGCATAATGCTAACCTTTTTAAGACCTTTGAAATCAAAGTAAACCATTTGAAAATATTTTTCCCTCTATATATAATATTCATAAATAACAAATTTGTCCAATCTCTCCAAGCAAGAAGCTCATTTTAATAATAACAAACTTATGTTACTTGCTACATGGATTGAGGTACAGAATGACAACTCTCCCTAAAAAAGAATAACATAAATTCATTTCAGAATAAAAAAAAATACACGTTTGAAGGACTAGCTTCCCTTACGTATTGCATCAAGTTTAATTAATGCTTGAATATTCATATACATCAAGAGGTTCGTAAACATTTCAACTAACATTAATGCTTGAATATTCTGTATAATATAATGTGAATAATTTTGAATGTCAGTAAATATTAATATTTCGTGTTTGTGATGATTATGTGGTTGACAATATCAAAAGTGGTGCACTAAAAAGAGCACAAATCATCGCAGCCATGAAATATTAGCATTTAATGATGATCACCAAAATTGTTCACATTGTATCACATGATAACAAATAACTGCCTCATAGTACTGCAGGACATCCTAAAAAGATAAATTAACGATAGAAAAATACAATAAGAGATGCAATAGACATATAATCTCAATGCAAACCTTATAAAATAGCTAAGGGGATGGGAGGATTTAAGGGGTTTCCTGTGGGGTATAGTGCCTCCCCTAAAAAAATTAAAATTTTGATTTTTTAAAAGTTTTTTTTCTAAGTTTTAAAAATCATTTTTTTAATTAAAAGAGGCATTGTTGTCAATTTAACCGCTATAATTTATTCAGTTGGACTATTGTCGCTGCCTAAAATGCTACTATTTCTATTTATTTTTAAAATCTATTATTTTTTATAAGTTTTATTTTTTAAAAAAGAAAATTTATTTCTATGAAAAGATAAATTTTACATTTTTTTATTTGTTAATTTAAAGTGCTTTAACTTGAAGATAATTGAGTATAATAATAGATTGTAAAACCAACACAATTATTTTAAATATATTTATTTTATAAATTTTTGAATACATTAAAATTTAAAAGATATGTAATTGATGAAAACTAAAATTGGTGCTTCCACTACTACTATATTTTTATAATATAATTTGCATAATTGTAAAACACACACACATGAAGTTATTGAAATTAAATTTATCATCAAATTTAGATGATATATATAAAAAGAGTTGAACTACAATCTTAGAAATAAAATCATATTTGAGCCCCAGCTAGAAAAAATTTCTATCTCCACCTTTGACTAAGGATAAAAAAATAATATTTGTTTGCAACCCTCAAACATATACCACAAATTTATGAGAAATATAGTTCTCTTTGTGCAATGAATTGTTTTTCTATGATGACACATTTTATTCATTATAGCAATGCAACAAACACACCACATATAGGTTGATTTTAGACATTCATATCTTATAAAAACTTCAGACTTATGAGCTATTATGAAAATGATTTAAAGCAATTAAAACTTTCAACTAGTCATCACCCACAAACATAAGCACAAACTACACCAAGAAATCAAAGCCTATGTCATGTACAAATAACAATGCAGCAAATATATCACATGTAGCTAAATTATAATTTCAAAGATCTTAAATAATACAAATTAATCAAAAAATCATATATAATAGAAACCTAAAATTTATGAGCTATTACTTAAAGATCTATTAAAAAAAAATTAATCAACAAAACTTAGCACTCATAAACTAAAGCACAAACCAAATTAGTTAATAAAGACTAAGTTATATTATGATGTTTAATAAGTGAACGTCCATCTAATTGGGATTTGATGTTAGATATGGTGGAATTTGCAAACAATTAATCTGGTAAGGGTTCTAAAGCACAAGTCCTTTTTTAAAATAGCTACTAGATTTCAATAAAACCAATATATATAATTGAATTACCTATTGAACCTAGAGCTAGTGAATTTGTATAATATTTGCAGCACAAAAATGTTATTTACATGAAAACATAAACAAAAGTTTGCAGTTAACTATGATAATTATAAGCCAACTAAAGATGTGAAGAAAAGATATGTGAAATTTAAAAAGGATACAAAGGCCATGATTCATTAAAATTAATAAGGGGTTTCCTTCAAGAACCCTCTTAGAAATTTATTACCAGGAAAAAAAATAAATTTATACAATAAATTGGGATGAATGCATATAGATTAGAAATCAAGAAATCTCAAGTATTAGTCCAATTTTTAATTTATGCAATCAAACTTTATATATTGACCCATCAATTAGTGCCTTATAGTCTTCTCTTTTTTCAACCCTTCTGGTTTTAAACCTAATATATCATATGTGCAACTTTTAGATGATCGTGTTAATCTAACCAGAAAGCTATCATTGATGACAAAAGTAATAATGATAGATAACATCAATATTGTAATGGGCATATGTCTACATAAGATGATTCAAAGATATACATACATATATAGCAAGTTCAGTAATTATACTTAAATTTATCAGACAATATCAACTAAACAATTTGTTAGATCAAATATTTTTCAGGCCAGAAAAAGAAATGAAGTAAATCTCAATGTTTACAATAACAAAAATGTAAAATTTCTAACATACAAAAATGAATTTGAAATTTTACATTTTAAAATTAAATTTTGAATTTTTGTATTTTGCATTTTAAATTTTAATTTTAATCAATTAGATTTGAGCGAATGGGAGGCGGCATGAAGTTGTATTTACATGTTTGTGTGGTTATCCTATTCCTAGGGTTGTGGGATTCTTATGTTCTTGTAGGTTGCAGCTGCTACAGGGTCTTATGGCTAGTTGGTCCATGGCTAGAGCGATTTCAATCACTCTTAATTTCTACAGCTCTCCTGTTGGATTCCCTATTTGTGACTACTTTTATTCCTTTGCTTGGAATCTTCTTACATGATTCCTTTGGCTGGTTATTTGGTCCTACAGCTACTTCATCTTATGTTGGATTTCCCTTCATCCTTGGTCATGTAGCTTCTCTATCAGGATGGTGTAACTTCTTAGAAGGTTATAATAATAAATCAATGATTATGGCCAATGTAATGAGTCCTTTGATTTGAAACAATAGTTAATTTCTTATGTGGGCTCCGAAAATTCACCACCGACCTCTCGCGATGAAGAGAGTGTTTAAAATGTCGATGAAATTTTCAAAAGGTAGATGAAATAATAGATAAAGCCTTCTGCGAGGAGATTTATTTCATTTTGTGAGGACTTTAGATGCGATTTTGGGTTTTAGCATGAAGGCTATAGTTAGTTACCTCTCTGACTTGAGGAAGCGGCTTTCGAGGCCAGTTGATGAATCATTAAATAATAGTGTATAATAGCTGATGGAATTGGAATTTAGAAATTTATGAGATTTATTATTTGATTTAAAGCTTATGTTTGAGGCGATGGCGTGTCCGTCGAATCTGATAGTTCATATGAGGCAAAATCACGTTAATAGAAGGACCAGTCTCTTCTAGATTTAAGATTATTTGAGTGTGAAAATAGCTATGTATTTGATTTGACATTGGCTCTTTGTGACAAACAGTTGCAGATGGATGGATGAATTTAACTTTAAATTTAAATAATTAATTTCATTTAATATATATATATATATATATATATATATATATATATATATATTGAATATTTGATCATTTTATAATTGATTTAGATTTAAACATGTAATGATTAATCATTTAAACCTTAATAACGATAACCTTTTGATTATGATTTGTTGGTTAATAGACCTCACTCGACACTCGCAGGAAGATCTAAAATGATTGCCTCAAAGTTCATAATCCTCCGAACATTGTCAACTCTAGTTTGAACATAGATGATCGAGTTTGAGATTTATTGTTTCAAAGTCCATCATTCTACAAACCTTATCAACTCTTGCTTTAGCATAGAGGATCGGGTTTGTGATTCTTATCTTGCTGATTTGAACTTGAGAAGCTACATTAACTATGATGTTGATAGGCTTATCTTTTGTTATTTTATGATAAAATTAACTTCTCAGATTATATTAAGTTAAAATTCTTATAATATCAAAATTGAATTTTTAGGTTTTGTTAATCCGGACCCGGTCCTAAGACTCAACTGGGATTTGTAGATATCTGTTTGTTCATTTTGCATATGATTTGCACATTTCCCTAAGTGTTTGACTTAGTGAACACTTCAACATACATACAAGTATTTGTTCTTTTAAAATGATATATGAACATTAAAATGTCAAAGTTGAAGTAATTATGTTTGGCATGACATATATGTCATATTGCAAATATAGGTTTTGATACGTAAAAGTTATAAATCAAGTGTAACTCCGTCTTATACAACAACAACAACAGGCCTTAATCCCACTTGGGTGGGGTCTACATTCTGTCTCCATTGTGTCCTATTATGTCAAATTCTCATTTAAATCAAGATACTAAGATCATTTTTATACATCTTAAGTCTTTTAGTCTACTCTACCTTCTTGCAAATCTAAATCTACTCTCCCTGTTCGGTGTCGCTTTATGTGGCCAAACCATCTAAGGCGACTCTCCCTAATCTTATCTACCACTAGAGCTACTCCAACTTTGTTTGCAAATCAAGTTTAAATATGTTCTGAAAGATACAAGTTTAATCCTTTCTAAGCTTGTCATAAATCAAATGCATCTATCTTTGAAAGACATACATTTAATTCTTTCAGATACTTGCTAAGTATCAAGTGTAGTATCTATCTTATTAAAATTTTAATAAAAATTCGAAGGCATGCCATGGATCAAGTATAGATCTATGTGATAGAATACTATGTCATAAGACATGTGCAAGCTTGCTTCATTCAAATATTCACATATGAAACCAAGTATATATGATTTTTCCCATAGCACATACCACATATCAAAATTAAGAGAGAAATGGGATGTTATAATATACACATGAGAGCTAGTCACATTTAAATTCCTTCATATATATTAGAGTTTGAAAGTATGAAGATTAGTCCAATTATAAGCTTGCATATGGACTTGGGCCCAATGGGCTTTCAAATTTAAAAGAAAATTATGAACTTAGAAATTTCATGAGATGGGTCATCTTCTTCTTTTTTTTTTTTTTTTTTTTTTTTAAACTCATTTATAGACTTAGGCCCAATGGGCTTCTTGAAATAAAAGAAAAATATGAGTTTAAAAGTTTCATGAGATGGGCCTCTCTCTTTGGGCCTCTTGAAATAAAAGGGATGTAGGCTTAAGGATTTCAAGTGGGCTAAATCATTTTTATAAGCCTATTTAAGATTTTCAAATGGTCCATGAATGAGGGGAAGAAAATCTCAAGCCATTATGACATTATTATCTCTCTTATCTCTTTTTTTTTTATATATTTAGTCATGACATCATTATGTAAAGATAGGGAGAAACTTCTCCTTCTCTTTTTCTTTTTATCTTTTTTTTTTTTGGTCATGACACAAACCCATAAAGAGGGGGAAAAAGCTTCTCTTTTTTCTTTCTTTTGTAATAACACCCATTTATAGGTAATTTATGGAACAGGGAAGAATCCAAATTTTAATTGATTTTCACCCACTTCACCCACACACCTCTTATTTTTCCTCTCTTTTTTATTTGCATGATGTAATCCCGTTGAGAAAGAGAATTTTCCCTCTTTCTATTTTTTTGTTTTTACTTTTCTTCATTTCTTCTTAAATTCATGCCCATTTTATAAGTAATTTAAAAAGGAATGCCAAAAGAAATTAAGGGAAATAGACTTTCTCTCCCAATTAATTTTTATGTCATTTATATTTGCATGTCATGATGCCACAAAGAGAATGGGGAGGAGGACAAATTTTCCCCTTTTTATTTTTTATTTTTTTTACTTTTCTTCCTTACTCCTTAAATGCATGTCCATTTCATGGGCAATTTAAAAAGAATATGACAAAAGAAATTAAAGGGAATGACGAACTTTCTCTCCTCCTCTTTATCATACATTTACACATGCATTTTGATTTTTCCTTTCCTCTTTTATTTTATTTTTTTTATTTTGTATGGTATAGTGTCGTGAAGAGAAAGGAGAGTAGGAGAAATTCTCTCCTACTTAAAATCATACCAAAATTCATGGAAATCAATAGAATAACATAACTTTCTTTTCTTAATTTTATCATTTACTATTTTAAGTATTTTGGCTTTGTCGTATGGATCTGCATGACATTCAATTAGGAGAAAAGATTAACATTAAGCTATGGGTTATTATAAATAAGGGAGCATGCCTCCCTCATGCAAATTTACACCTCCCAACCTCCCACTATATTCTTTTTCATTGCAAGAGACATTGTGGACCTAAGGATATCAAAAAGTTTTGCATACAATTGGAATTAAATCCCATCATATCAACCCGTAAGTTATACTTGATTTGATGTTCTAAATTCATTTGCACATATCACTTAAGATCATATTTCTTATATGAAGAATTCACTTGAGTTTTCCCTTTTTTTTTTTTTTTAACTCTTTCAATTAAGCATGCATGAGTTTCCAAAGAGTTATGAGAGAAAAAAAAATAGAAATTGATCACATTCATCATTGAGGTATATAGCCAAATGATTGTTTGAAATGTTACTAAGCATCTCATATAAATTCAAATACTCAAAACAAGTCATATTAAATTAAGAGCTTAAATATTATACAACAACAAACAACAACAAGCCTTAATCCCACTAGGTGGGGTCGGCTACATGAATCCTTCGTCTCCATTGTGTCCTATTATGTGTCAAATTCTCATTTAAATCAAGTATCTAAGATCATTTTTTATACATCTTAACCAAGTCTTTTTAGGTCTACCTCTACCTTTCTTAACATAAGGCAAATCTAATGCATCTACTCTCCTAATTGGGTCATCGGACGGCCGACGCTTTATGTGGTATGATTTATAAAATTTTGATAGTCTTCCGGCGTCATCCCCACGTAAGGGATTATCTCAGGAGAGCTGGGCTTTCCCACCACACCAAAAAAATCATGCATAATAGGTGTCGTTAAACATCACGGCCAAAATATTATTTGTCCACCACAGAAAAGCATGGGTTTCATGTAAGATTTTCTTCGCGTTGAACAAATACAATCTTCATTCAACATATTTTTTTTCCGCATTGGAACAAGTACTTATATCGCAAATTTCTCAACCGCATTGGAACAATGTGAACGGATACTTATATTACAAAATATATTTACAAACTTACATTTATATGTACATGACATATGATTTTCTCATTTGCAAGTAGAATTTTTTTGATATAAAATAAAATCATCAACTTTATCTATTTCATGTCACATATCAACCTAAGATTGGATGGCCTCATGCAGGGGGGGATAGAGTGTGGGGGCACTGGGGCACGTGCCCCCACTGACCAAACCCACTATAATAAAAATATTCGACTTTGGTATCGGGATTTAGGCTTTCGAAATCTTTGTCTTACTCTATTGCGATAAGGAGACTTAGGTAGTTCGGTAATTCATGAAGCCGTGAAGGTAATCCTCATCTTTCCTCTCGGATCCCACCCTGCTTCACGCACTTCGACTTGTCTAAATCCCGTATCAGAATTTAGTAATTTTAGATTTAACCATGTGAAAGCGGCTGTAGCGGATTATACAAAGCCGTGGTCAATGGATTTGGTAAATCGGGATTTAACCATGCAAAAGTAGCTTGTCTAAATCCCAAAATTGCCTTGTCTTTCCTCCCACCCTGCTTCACTCCCTTCGGCTTGTCTAAATTCTGTAAATCTGCCTAAAAAAAATTTGTTTTGAAAAATGGTGATTATATTTCCAATCAATTAGCATGTGAAACTGAAACTATTAAAAATTGAAATCTATATATTTGGGAGTATTTTAAAGGAGTTTGTGGAGGATATTAAAGTTGATCTTGATTTCTAAAATTTATAATTTTTTTAATCATATATGCTAACTTAAAAGAATCAAATGTGATCTTACACCTTCAAAATTAGATGATTCTATTTGTTGAGCATAAATGATAAATCTTGGTACCACTTAATATGTCTTCAACTTGATTATCTGTGGATGCTATAAATTTTATAAGGGAGTTTTTGAATATTGATTTTTTCTGTCCTTATTTCTTAACATGATTACTTTAAATTGATATCTTGAGCTTTTATTTTCCCCCACCCCTATTTTTGGACTTTGCTATTGAGCTCTGTTTGTCTTAAATTTCATTAAATCTTTCATGAGTATTTAATAATTAATTATATGCTTTATGTTCTCTGTTCTTAGAGGATCAAAGCATTCAAAAATATTTCTCAATGGAACATTCTTCACAATTGATTAAGATATGTAAATATTTTTTTATTAAAAGAAAGTAAGTGCTTTTTTTAAAGATGAAGGAAAATCTATGTTATTGCGAAATTTATTTTTTTTATTTTATTATACGAGATATTTTAATTTTTATTTTATATAAGAGTGTATTATTATTTTTATCTTATTATGCCCCCTCTGAAAAAAAAATTTGGATCCGCCCCTAACCTCATGTATAAATATTTACTATATTTTCATCCTTCTCCAAATCAAAATAAAAGAAAAGGCATCACATATTAGTGGCTAAGATTGAATTGATTTTCATATGTCATAATAGAATTCTAGAAATTACAAAATGACTTGAAATCCATTATCTTATTTCACATTAGTTTCATAATGAAGTGGTAACAATCTTGTCATAACATATAAGAATAACATACTCAAATGAAGTATAACATAAGACAAGAGAACCTCAAACAATATAAAAGGGATTTTGAATTGATACCAAACTCATATATTTTTCACTTCATATTAGTTTTGCATGGACAATAAGAAATTTCAGCAAACTTGTTCAAATGATTCTACTTGCAATCAATCGAAGAGTATGCCATACTATTTACCTTAATCAATCAAAGAAAGATCATTTTAGATTGCACCCCAATAAGGTTTTGTTTTACCTTTCATTTGAAAAGCCTATTAAGTATTGTAAGATTACATAAAAGTAAAACCCAAGATTCATCATAGTTCATATCTTTTCTCTTTTTATAACTCTACTTGTGATATATTATCACTTTAAAAATAGAGATTGTAAATTTCAAATTTAATCAAAAGAGAATTATATAGTCAACATTATCCAAATGTAAAACAATTATTATAAATCAACTTTGGTAAGGCATAAATCTGAAATCTCATATTTGACTAAAGATATGCTTATATGATAATGAAATTCAAGTATAACCTAAACCAAGCACTTGCCAAAAAATAGAGATATGAAGCAAAGTCAAAGAGAGTTTTCCAAATTCCATGCTAACATAGAAATAGATTCAATACTTGAAATAAACCATGATTGAAAGAAAGGAAAGCCAAATCAAAGAGGGATTTCATTTCATTCTTCTCTCTTTCTCTCTTTTATTTATTTATTTATTTTACTTACATGAATCACATAATCATGCCAAATCCAATGGAATAGGCATTCAAAATTTCAGATTTGACTAAGGAGACACTTGCATATCAATGAAATCAAATGAAAGCAACTACTCATCATTAGCAAGTAATACAAGAGAGTCAATATCATATTAAGCTCATAACATAGGCTTAGGATTTTAGATTTAGCTAAAAGGGATGGTTGCATGATAATAAAACCAGTTAATAACAAAGCCTACCATTAATAAGTAGTGAAAGAAGTAAGCAACCATACTAAGCTTATATGCATAGACTTGAAACTTCAGATTTGTTAAGAACACTTGTTCGCAAAGCATATAGGCTAGTTTCAATCCACATAGAACAAACAATCATATTGGATTATAACAAATGCGAAAATATGAAATTCAATTTAAACTAGATAATTATTTGCATAATAACAAGTGACTTAATGATGGAGAAAAGCAAGAACAAGGCAAGACAACTCCATATTAAGCTCGACATCACAAATATGAATTTTTGGGTGACCGAAATGATTATTTGCATGATAACAAGTTACCAATTGCTAGAAAGAGATCAAAGCAGAACTAAGTAACTCTACACAAGTGACACCCCTTTACAAATCCTTATTTTCTTTTTTTTTTTTTTGCTAAGTAACCCAAGGAAACAACATATGCTAATCTGAAATTTCAGACTTGATTAAGAGGGCACTTAAAAAAGGATCAATGTCATACTAAACTCATATGCATGGACTTACAATTTCAGATTTAACTAAGAAGAAGCTTGCTTGCCAATAAGACAAGTTAAAAACAAAGTTCTTCATTAGCAAATAATACAAAAGAGCCAATATCATACTGAGCTCATTACATAGACTTAGAATTTCAGATTTAACCAAAAGGAATGCTTGCATGTTAGGTCTTGTGGACATTGGAGGCTCCCTACCTCAACAAATTCATATTTTTTTTATCTGATGCTACACATTCAAACCAAAATATTATGAAAATCTGATTGCATGAGAAATGAAAGCCAACTCTTCATTGTTCTCCTTCTTTCTTAAAATTCAGCACTTGGAACAACAAGATATAAGCAAGTATTAAATTTTCACAGTATAGAATGGCCCCTTAACCATCTCAAATACTAGGACAGCCCTTCAAATTTGTTGTTTTTCATATATTTTACAACAAACGCAAAGAAAAGAAGACAGTAAAGAGGGAATCAACAAATCATGTCATTCAAGAGGCATCCAAAACACGGAAATACTCAAATGCTTGCATGCAACACGAAACTTGGGTCATACATCATCTCAAGCTTTAAATCAAAGTCTCAATATCACTTTAAGTATGTAAAAGAGGGCTTCATAAGATCATACTCTCCTAAGGAAGCCAAAACATATAAAATACACAAGTAATAGCAAGCAATACGAAGCATTGGGCCATACATCATCCCAAGCTTCAAATCAAAATCCCTAGCATCATTTTAAGCATGTAAAAAAGGGGAGATCCATCAAACCATACTCTCCAAAGGAACCTAAATGTATAAAATATACTTAGTGTTAGAGAGACGACTTGGAGATCTCAATTGTTAGAAAGGAAGGAGGAGGAGGGGTTTGATTGAGCTGACTAGGGCTCGGTCAGCTGGAGCTCGAGCTCGGTTCGGGTTCAAGAGGAACAGACGGCCAAAGAGGGGAGCTTATGTTCGGTCGGCTGGCACGAGAGGGAGGTTCTCCGCTCGGCTCGCACAAAAGGAACGGACGAGGGATCGAGAGAAGGGAGTTCGGCCGAGTAGCTCGAGAGGGACGGGAATCAGGAAGGAGAGAAGGAGAACTCGGAAGAAGTCGATCGCATGAATAGAGGGAAATCATGCTCATTTCAGGATTTAGGGCGGGTCGAATGCCCTAATTGACTGCCCATGCGGCAGCCAATAAGTTTACTTGGGCGGCTAGCTCTATTGGAGGGCTAAGAGGCTAATTTGATTGGCTAATTGGGCGGCCGATTGAGATTGGACGATTTAGGAGGCTAATTAGGCAGAGATTAGGGGTTTAAGCGGTCATTAATACTTAATCGCAAATTAACATAATAACAACATTATTATTAATAATTTTGCGCCGAATCCCTCGACGAATCACTCCGCGTAGCGAATCCTAGTAATATGAGTGTCAATTTTAAGTATTGCCATTGTCGGATCTGTGATGATATACGTTTTCTGAGTCGTTTAACCATGTCAGTGATAATCGAGGCGAAATTGAGCTTAAATTGCGCGACGTTGCATTCGAATCGCTCGACGTTCGTATAGACTTTGTCGAATTGATCGCGGAAGGTGTCGTTTGATAGATTTCGACGTTTCAACGACAACGACGCAATTAATTTTGCGAACGAAGGTCATTCAAACGTCGTCGAGGCCTCCCAGCTCGATTTGTATGTAATTTCATTAAAAATTAATTTTAATTAATTGATAAGTTGTTAATTGATCTAATATTTTTCATTTAATTAATTTTAATATTTTGAACGCAATTATGCAATCAAAATTTTTGGATTGGAAAGATTTTAACTAAATTTGGTCGTGATTGGGAGGTTTTAACCTCCGATTATGCGACGTCGCCGCTAATTTTTTTATAGATTTTGCTATGTATGTTTTTTAATTTAAATTATGGTACATACCTGTAGGTCAACATCTTAGATGATTTTTTGTTTTAATTTTCTTTCATGACGTTCCATGATTTTTAAATTTTTATGAGGTATTCAATAAGTCTTTTAAATTGTGCCACATGAGGCATAAAAAAAGAGTTTAGGCTAAAATAAAATAAAGTTATCTATGAAATTTAAAAATTTTAGGGGATTATCAACTTGTATAATAGTAGGTCTTACTTCTATGGTGACTTTTCCATTTTTTTTTCTTTTCTTACCCTCTTCTTTAAATCATTTTTGTTCCTAGATGAAAGTGTGATTGAATTTTATAAAATTTATTTTAATTTGATTTTCTTATTTGTGTGAAAAACAATTGTGTGCTTCTTTCATCATATTTAAGTTTCTTCTTGTCATTAAATTCCAGTGCATGACCATAAATCATTTATCATAACTAAATTTTATCATTTTTAAGACTTCCCCGATACTAGAGACTAATTGTTAAATCATATTAAAACTGGATGTATGTTTCACTTTTTTTAGTTGCATCTAGAACCACATTCTTTGTTAGATCTATATTAGAAATCATATATCCTAAAACATACAACATCAATTAGTCTTTGTCATGAATATCTTTAAAAGCAGTCTCAACAAGACTGATCCAAGTCTCTTGATCAATAGCTTCACAAAAAAGCAGAAAAAGATAAATCCAAGATTTAAACAAGTAATACCTAGAATGACAGCATAAATGTTTAAAAAAATTATCAACTTGTAACGGGGAAAATAAAAAAAATAAAAAAAATACAACATTCCCTATTTAAGTCTGCAGCATATATAGTAAAGCTAGGAAACCATAAAATAAATGGGTCACGGTTGACCTGACAATCAAAATAACCATAGTCAATCAGCATTTGGTTGAAAATACTCAAAAGCATCAATATAAACTGAACCAAGGTAAATTTATATTCATTTAGATCCATATAACGTTTACCGGTAAAGCCACTTACCAAGGGGCAAAGAATTCTACTATCCACAGGTCTTTACTCTTAATAACTTCAGTATCAAAATTTTGAGATGTCAGTTCTATTGAAGCACTTGGTTCAGATTTGTCACTTGAACCACTGGTGGTCGACTTGCCATTTAACCGGTCCTTAAGGAGAGCCTTAACCTGTGCATCAAAACAGCATCTAAACTTCTAAAATAACGTACTACTAATATTAAAAAATGTTCGCTGTGATGTAGAAGATCAACTACATCCATTACATGGTTAATCAGTGCATATACAGGTTGCTGCAAAAATATGAATTCACAATCACACATGGATCTATTCCAAGATTAATCTTCTTCATAAAAACTTTGAAGAAACTACCATAAGCATTTTAGATACCT
Organism: Cymbidium sinense; assembly: GCA_021442155.1. Lineage (NCBI taxonomy): Eukaryota > Viridiplantae > Streptophyta > Magnoliopsida > Asparagales > Orchidaceae > Cymbidium > Cymbidium sinense. The sequence goes on from CM038215.1 coordinate 142,766,715, forward strand.
GTATCAAAATCCATGCCAATAGAAATAATTCATATGTCCAGAGTTTTGCCTCATCGGCCATGAAATGCACGCTAAATGAAAGTGTTCGAAATGGAAAATTGTCATGCTCTGATTTTTGTTCCATTGCAAATTTCTAATTATAGCGTTTCCCTATTCAACTACTTCAAGACAATCAACATTTCTAGACATGTGGTAGTTGCTTATCTGTGGCTGATTCACATTCAATACCCTTTTCAATGTAGTTCAAACATTCTAAAGCATATCATAAGAGCCAAACAAACTCCCAACTTTTCCTTAGTCTCTTAGTTGAAAATTAAATAACCATAGAATGAAAATGAAAATCCATTTTTCTTATCTTTATTCTTCACTCTATTGTTGTCACAACACAATTATTTAATTCTGAACCAAGGTAATTGAAATTCTTACCTAATATCTAGCCTGAAAAAGAAAAGTATGACAAAAGCGATTTAGTATGTTGAAGAGGCATTCAAAAGTATAATTTCCAATCAAATGGAAAATCAGGGATGATTTTGATGATAATAGAAACTAACTACAAACCAAAAACAATGATAAGAAAACAATTTTTAAAACAATGAATTTTAACAAACCTGTTGAAGAGCAAATTCTGCAATAGGTTTAACATCCCTAGCTCCTTGGTAATCTACTGGAGCTTTACCAGGTACAAATACCTTTATTGTAGGAAATCCTCTAATTCCAAATTCCTATAGAAACAACAATAAATAAATATTGCGAAGAAGATTGCCAGGAAATATCAAAAACTGGCAGGCCTAACCAGAAAATAAGTCCTTCCATGGATAACGTCAAGCAAGAAATAACATCATAAAGAAACTTCATAAAAAAGTTAATATGGTAGGGATAGGCATCTAGATTAAAAGCAATCTATCCTATCATAACACAGCGAATAAAAACAATCAAGTTGATGTAGACTATTATTCCCACATTCAGCTGATAACTACTTAACTCTCTGTACTTTAGATCAACTCTTTAATCTAGCATCATCATATAAAAACTTTCTCGAACCGATTTGTATTATGTAAAGTTTCAAATACTTTCTTGAATCACATCTACAATTGACTAAAGCTAAGATAAAGGCCAGTTGGCTCCAAAATGAAACCTAATGCCTTCTGCTAAATGTATTACAACCCATCCTTTTTTCTTTCAATAGGAAGGTCCTTTGGGAGGCATCTCAGTGCATCAACTCCAGCCAATGCACCAGTACAGTCAGGGGAAGGTGTAACTTAACACACACAACATTAACAATATATTTCCAAAAAAATAAAAAAACTATTTCTGTAAGATCATAAGAAAAAATCTAGAGAATAATGGTCTAGTTCCACAACTTTGAAAAGCCATATGCACAGAGAAGGTAACTATATCGCAGCTTTCATGACGACTGACACTATGCTAATTACAAGACAAGTGAAATTCCAAGAATATCATCAATCATAGAAATCATGCATTTCGTGATAGCAAGCTTTAACTTCAGACTAATATACTTTCACAGTTTCACTATACCAAGAATTTGTCAATTGGAACAGTTGAAATTCCTATAAATTTGGCACGACAAATAAGAACTTTTAAGTGCTTTAATCATTATTTTAGCAACAAAGCTACACCAAACTTTTGAGAGATAAATGTCAAAACTTCAGATCAAACGTAATGCATCATCACGTTTGTCCACAAGAAGATGAGTATTGTTAGAAGGATATCACTGAATAAAAGGATTTCTCAAAATTATAATAATTAAAAATACAGCAACATAAATGAATGATATTACAAAAAAACAGTCCAATTCAGATTAGTTTGAAGTTTGAACTATGGAGTATAGTAGCTTCAAATTGAAATACCCATGTTAGCAAAAGCATCTCCTTTCATAAAAATATTTAAATTAAAAAAAATAAATAAATAAAAACTACAAAAAGACTATTTCATCACGTAAGTTCAATCCAATAGATGTTATTAGTTATCAGTAAAGTTTCAAAAAATTAAATACCCAAAAAAGAAAATAGCTCCTGACACAAAACTAGGCACTAGCTCAGTGTTCTATTTTTTTTAAATAATCAAACAACTGACAGCAGCATAGAGGTATCAAGAGAAGAAGCAAAATCTAGCTTTGCCAACTGTTTAGGGTGATCTAACAAATAATGCGTGATCTTATGATCTACCGCATCTGTTTAAAAAGTTGGGCAGTAACCACCAGTTTACCAACTAAGCAGCTAGATAAAATCTACGTTTTCCGTAATGGAACAATGAAAAGCACAAAGCATTTGAGTTGAAGAAAAACCTGGGCAAGAGATTTGTGAGCATCCGCATCTAGGGCAGCAACAGTGACGACGCCTTTTAGTACGGTGGCCGCCTTTTCCCATATGGGTGTCAAGGCTTGGCAGTGTCCGCACCACGGCGCGAAGAACTCCACCAAAACAACACCATTCGAGTTCAAAACCTGGTATTTTTATGAGCTTCAGGAGATCAGCGGAGTGTTGATCACCAGAGACTAAAAGAGAGAAGGGATACCTTAGATTTGAAGTTGGAGGGATTCAATTGGAGGACGGGGGAGGAGGCGGAGTAGAGGGCTGCGGTCGGGGAGCCGAAATAGGAGAGGAATAGGAGGAGGAAGGCGACGAGAGCCGTCCGCATTTCTTCTTAGGGGCTTCGGTTTCTTCGTGTTTGTCTTGCTCTTTCGCTAATGGAGCTCGAAAGTTTGATAAGCAAAAAAAAAAGAAGGGACACGTGTGCCGACCAGTCAGGTTTTGCCACGTCATATTGCTGGGCTTATTAGACGTCTTACTGGCACGAAGGTTTGCTGTAAATATTTATGTGCAAATAAAAATATTCATTATTACCTTATATTCATTTGTAAATTAATTATTTTAGAAATATATTTTTTACATTATATCAATCACCAATAAAAATATTTTCTTACAATACAAACATTGATAATTCATTTATGATTTAATTTAAAAGAATAAATTTATAAAATAATTTATATGATTTATAACCAAAATAAAATTATCAACATATAAAATTATATTTAATTAAACAAATTTTTGAGTATTTATTAAATGTTATAATATTATAATATTCAAGAATATAATTATAACTATAATATTTTAAATTATATAATAATAAAATTCAATATTATGTGAAAATTAGATTATTTAAAATTACATTATTTAAAATTACATTTAATCTTAGGTTAAATTTTAAAGATTAAGATAAAATAATTATATTAAATCCTAGATTCTCATCTCCTTATTCTCTATAAGTAGTAGTTGTTATCCTCATTAAACAAAACTATAATATTAGAATCTTTATTTTAATTATTTTCTTTCCTTTTCTCTCAAGATAATGGGTATATGCTTGGTTATTATTTGAAATTTGCCTTTCATGAATAAAATAAACATTTCTTTTGATTATTATTATATATATATATATATATATATATATATATATATATATATATATATATATATATATATATATATATATATATATATTAATTTTGTGTGATCAATGACACTTGAATTGATTGGGAATCTTTGAATCCTTAGTTTTTTTATTTTTTATTTATTTATTTATTTTTATGATAAATGTTCTAGTTATTTTTTGTTATGATCAATGTACATATATTTACTAGATAAAGTTATTAATATTTTCCTTTATATTACCTCATTTTATTACTTATTATAGTTACATATATGTCTCCTCATTACTATTGTGGGTGGTTTACAACAAAAAACTAGCCTTGAGAGAGATTTTAAAAATATCACTTGAAGTATACTTATTTGTTTGTTTATGTTTAAATTGCAAGCTAATGAGTTTTTATTGGATGAATTAAATGAAAATTTTCTTTGCTTTATCATTAAATGGTTGATTGCCAAATGATTCTATTTGCTTGATTGAAGTTAATAGATCAAACTAAGCTTGTTTGGGAAAGATTAAAGAGATATATTATTATTTAGATTAAAATGAAAGATTTTCAAATAGATTAAGTACTATTAAATTATAATAGTAATAACATACTTGGGTAATTTAGGTCAACTAAGGTGGAATCCCATGGAAAAAAATACTCATGTGTTTAAAGATACAAATAAATCTATATATCAAGCATATTGATTATGTATCTATTTTGGGCAAATATAACTATTTATTAAAGTCATTATAAAAATATTATGGGGGAAATAATTTTTAAAGCTCTTTGAGTATTACAAATTTATTCACTTTTATTAAAAAAAATAGTAGCCAAACAATAGCATGACAATACAACAACAACAATAAGCTTTTTATCCCACTAAGTGGGGTCGGCTATATGAATCCTTCGTCTCCATTGTGTCCTATTATGTGTCAAATTCTCATTTAATTCAAATATACTAAGGTCATTTTTATACATCTTAACTAAGTCTTTTAGGTCTTCTACCTTTCTCAACATAAGACAAATCTAATGCATCTACTCTCCTAACCGGGTCGTCAGACGGCTGACGCTTTATGTGCCCAAACCATCTAAGGCGACTCTCTCTAATCTTATCTGTCATTAGAGCTACTCCAAGTTTTTCCCGAACATACTCATTTCACATTTTATCTCTAAGAGTAAAGCCACTCATCCACCTTGAGTATCATAATCTCTATAACACTTAACTTAGTCCTATGCTTCTCTTTATTGGCCAACATTCTGCACCATAAGTCATTGCCGGTCTTACCACCATTGTATAAAATTTTCTTTTATGTTTAAGTGGAATTTTTCTATCACACAATAGGCCAGATGCATTCCTCCGCTTCAACCATCCAACTTGAATTCTACTAATAACATCTCCATCTATTTCACCATCATTTTGAACAATATAGCCTAAATATCTGAATCACTCACTCTTATTAATGACTTGTTTATCTAATGTCACCACACTACCACTAGAACTTCTACAACTAAAATTATACCTATATATTCGCTTTTAGATCTACTTAAACGAAAACCTTTAGACTCTAATGTTGACCTCCATAATTCAAGTTTCTCTTGGACTCTCTAGTCTTATCAACAAGAAGAATGTCATCAACAAAGCATACACCAAGGTACATCTTCCGTAAATGCCTAGTAAGAACATCCATAACTAAAGCAAAAAAAGATAGGGCTTAAAGTGATCCTTGATGTAATCCAATCGAAATAGGAAAATATTTAATCAATCCTCCTGTGTTTGGACACAAGTAATGCTCTAGTATACATATCCTTAATGACTGAATATAACCAATATTAACTCCTTTTCTTTCTAGAACTCTCCAAAGAACATCTCTTGAAACTTTTATCATAAGCTTCTAAATCAAATCACAATATCATAAATCCTCCTTACTTTCTTTATACTTCTCCATCAAACCTCTTAAGCATGAAACCAAACTGATTGTGAGAAATTTTTGTATCACATCATAACCTATGCTCAATTACTCTCTCCCATAATTTTAATGTATAACACATTAACTTAATTCCTCTATAATTTGCACCTCTTGTGCAACACCTTTATTCTTAAATATAGGAACAAATATTTCTTCACTCATCGACATCTTTTAGTCTTTAAAATAACATTAAAAAAATTTGTAAGCGAAATTCCTTGATCTCCTAAACATTTCCACACTTATTAAAATATCATCGTCTCTTGTTTCTCCACATTTCATTTTCTTTAAAGCTTCTCGATTACTAATCTGACGATAAAATAAAATTCTATTTTTATTTAGAGGTTGCTAAAATCAATCATACTTTCGGATCCTTCATTGAAAAGTTTATCAAAATACCTCATCCATATTTTAATATCATTTTCTAAGAAAAATACTTTATTATTTTCATCTTTAATACTTCTTCTTATCTCTTTGGTTGGTAACTTATACATACATCTTTCACCTTCTTTGGTATCTAGTCTACTGTATAAATCACTAAAAGCTAAATTCTTGGTATCATATATTGTTTTCTTAGAATATCTACAGGCAACTTTATATCTTTCCCAATTCTCCAAATTTTTACATCTAAATCAAGTTTTATAATAATGCATCTTATTTATTATCTTTTCTTGCACTCACTACTATTTTTTATTAAAAGCTTTTCCTTTTGATTCTCCAAGCACATTTTAGAACTTTCTTAATTTTCTTTCTTTTTTTCATAATATTACTTCCTATGAACATCCCAAATTCTAAGCTCTTGTAGCTTGTTCTTAAAAATATTTTTGTGTTCTTTAATCTTTTTAACAATAATTTGATTTATTTTTTTCTCTTACCATCTTTCGTCTTAAAATCTAAAACTAACGTCGATGTTGGACTTAAACTTTCACTTGGAATGACCTTCAATCTTTCTGATCTAAGATATATTTTCTTATCGAAAATAATCAATCACATGTTTTCTTAGATCCATTTTATAAGTAATAATATGTTCATCTCTTTTCTTAAATAAAGTATTAAGCATTCTAATCATATAGTTCTATCTTCATTAATCACTCTAAATCACCATATAAATACTTTTAAAATCTTCTATCACTCTACCAACATGTCCATTTAAATCTCTTCCAATAAATACTTTTCATCAAGAGATATCTTTTGTATTAAACCCTCTAATTCATTCCAAAATTTTTCTTTTGAGCTTACATCCAAACCTACTTGAGGATCATAAACACTTATAACATTGATAATCTTAATATCAACAATAATCTTTAAAGCTATAATTCTATCTCCACATATATTAATATTTCTAACATTATCCTTTAAACTTTTATCTATAATCACACCTACATTATTTCTAGTTCGACTTTTACATGAATACCAAAGTTTAAAACTTAAGCTATCAATCTCCTTGGCCTTCTCCCCAACACAGTAGCATGACAATGATAAATAATAAAAAAAGAAGAAGTAAAGTAGTAAAAAGCTATCTTAAACAATCTCAAATGATTGCTTTTGGTCTCACACCTCATACATAGCTTCTACATGGACTGCAAACCTTTATTTTCTATGATCACTCATGTTATTGTATTTAGTCTTAATAGGCTTTTAAGAAAACTATTAAAGATATTTTTATTTAAATATATTTAAAAAGACTAAATATGTAGACAATGCAAAGTCCATGTCTTCACCTTGATGAGTTGCACCCTTGTTACTAAAGTTGTTTATAAAAACTTTGATGATGTTGCTTATGGTGATTTAGGAAAGATTCACTTCTTTCATGACAAGCTTCATATTGGCCCCTTAGCTTTAATTAAGTATTTATCTATCTGAAAGCCTAATTTTGATCATAGTTAGGCATAATTTTAAGTGATTGAAATTGATTTCTCAATGACGATTATTATTGATGATCACCGTTGGCAACTTCTCATTTTAAATGCTTCTTCCAATCTTCTTATGTTATACATTTCATTAATTTCTAATGAGTGTATTGATCTTAAGTGAGACCTTTATTTTGTTCCTTTCTTAGCAAAGTGTCCATCCTATGAAGGATGTCATATCATCATCTTATCAAACACATGCATTTATTGTGATCTCCCATATTTTTCATATCCTTTGTCCTTATTCTTACTACGGCTTATTTTTTGCCCATGCATGCATTATATCAGAGGTAGTTCATAGAGCAAGATTGACTAACAATCACGATACTCACAAAGTTATATTTCCTTAAAACTCTTTATCACTCCAGGTATAACATAATAAAAACCAACTAGTTTCACAATGACAACTAAAATAAAATAATTGTATATAAATATTATAAGCAAAACAATTCAGACTACCAGCTCATATACACAAGAGAACTTTGACATTGAAGTGTGATAATATAGTTTTACAAGGGGAGAGGGCCAAAAAAAAAGCCTTGTATTTGAGACATGAGACAAGAAGCAGATGTTCTCAGACCTATACTTTTCTCTTCTGTAAAAGAAGAGAAAACAAGGAAAAGCAGAGAAAGAAATAGAAGCCCCCGTGTGCTTCAATACAAGAAATAAACAAAAGAAAGAAGACGCAAGACCAAGTTTTTATACAAACAATGCAGATAAATAAATACATAATGAAACAAGTCCCTGAGAGTAATAATGCACAAAGAATATATCATCGATGAGACTAACCTGTGTGAAAACATTCCACAATCCAGCCTTTGAATACATTGCTCGGCCTGTATTGTTCTTCCTATCTTGTATATTGTGAAACTTCAACAAGCATCTGCTAATTCAAACGTTTTACAGTTTCCTCTTTCATTTCCCCGTTCCCTTTTGCTCCTCAGTCATACAATCTGAATCATTGCCGCGAACTATGAATCTGCTGCTTGTACCAATTCTATCAGGCCTGAAAAAATCATCATTCTCCAGAATTTCTAGCTTCTCACTGGCTTCACCTTTCAGCAATTTCACCACCTCAAGCATTGTAGGTCTCTTTTCAGGAGTTCCACGAGCACAGACTAACGCAACAAGCACCATCCTTTTGAATTCGGCTTCGACGAAATTCCCCTTCAGCTTCGGATCCACCATTTCTTCAAATCTCCTCTCTCGAGCTAACGGAAGTGCCCATTCTGAGATAGATCGCCTCCAAGTTGAGCTCAACTTCTCTAATGGTTTTTTCCCACTGGCAAGCTCCAGTAGTAGTATCCCAAAGCTGTATACATCACAGCTCTCCGACGCTTTACCAAACAATGCATATTCAGGAGCAAGATAACCAAGGGTACCTTTAACTCTTGTGGTAACATGGGTTGCACCTTCAGGGATGAGCTTTGCAAATCCAAAATCCGCAACCCGAACCTGGAAATCAGAGTCCAGTAGAAAATTGCTTGCTTTAATGTCTCTATGGATTATATGTGGTGTCGCATGATGGTGAAGATAACTACAAAGCAAATTTAACAAAATCAGCATTCTTCAAGGAAATCAAAGCTAGGAATAAGAAGGAAAATTAAGGCTTAAATGGTAATACAAGCTTACGCGATACCCTCAGCAGAACCTAAAGCAATATTCATGCGTCTGCTCCAGTCAAGAAGGCCTTCAGCTGAATGCTCTCCATAGAGATGTGACATCAAACTTAAATTTGGCATGTAGTCATAAACTATCAGGCGCTCTTGTCCTTCAGCACAATAACCACGCAAGCACAGAAGGTTTTTGTGCCTCACACTTCCCAAAATTTCCACCTCAGATGCAAACTCCATTTCGGCTTTATTGCTCCACACTTTTAACCTTTTAACAGCAATCTGAGTTAAAAGACAGAAAACAGCACCGAGCCTTTAAGTACTTGAGAAAAGATTTTTTTTATCTTTCAAGAGAACGCTAAAAAAATTAGAATGGGAAGAGAGAATAGTAGAAAAGTAGAGATTATATAAGTGAATTTTAATCTCTTATTTTGTGTGCAAAATAAAGGCGAAAAGTAATACATAAATAGATAAAGAAATAACTATTAAGAAAATAAACAAATATAGAAATCAATGTTTAATTCTAGAAACCATAATTTATTATACAACTGAAATTGAATGTTGTTGATCATAAATTGTTAGATTATTGTAGATGAAAAATTGCATTCCACGAATTGGTGGATTGTTGTAGATGAAAAAGTATTTCAAAGCTTTATGGGTTACTATGAGATGAAAAGATACTAACAATGAATTGTTTATTATTTCAATACTCCCCCTCATGCTAAATTGCAAAAGTTGTTTACGTCTACCTTGTTGATTAATTTATCAAAACTCATTCTTGAAAAAGCCTTGGTGAGGATATATGCAATTAAAAGTTTGTAGGGATATACTTTAGTTGAGCTAGTCTATTTTCAAGTTTTTTTGAGTTTCTACAGGAAGTATATATTTGTGATTGCAACATTGAATTCAACTGCACCCTCACATTAATATTCACTCATTATATCTCTCTCAACTCAACATACTTAGACATAATTTTATTTTAATATCCAAACTCATCACCACCATATCCAATGACACACTTCCTAGACTTAGATCGAGTTTATCCTTATTATAAAATATAAGTTAGCATATAAAACACAACAGCATACCAAGTATAAGAGATTAAATTATTTATATTTTTAGCCTTCTTCAAGTAGCTTGCCATCTAAGGGTACAGATAGTTCCTTGGTTGATCAAATAGTTTGTTATGTTTATTGTATCTTCTCAAAAAGTTTTAGACAATCCAACATATAATCTAGTATCCTAACACATCCATTTAATGTCATGCGCTCTGAAACACTCTTGTGATGTTCTAGTGGCAGCCATATCCACTCTAATCGGATTTGCTACACGAAGTTGTTGAATTGTTTCATATTCACTACACTACAGAAAAATCAAAACTACTTCAACTTAACATTACATTGACCTAATATTTTATTTTTCTACTTTGCAAAAGTAATAAAAAACATCATACTCATTTCTAAGAAAATAGATGTTAACCTTTCGATTGCAATATTGTTGACCTCCATGCAAGCGTCATAAGTCCAGTCGAGTTCACAAGACAAAGTCGATCGCTTAGGATGCAACAACACGCAAATCGGTTGAATACACTGACGCCACCAAAATCAGAACTGATCTTCGACACGAACGGACTTCGCCATCTCGCTCGTGAGCATCTAAAATCGATCGTAAATATACATATTGCAGACAATTCAAAGGTCATCATCAAGGAGGGACGCCGAAGCTTCACGCTGCGATATCGAAGTTGCCGAGATCGAATCGATGCGTTTCAAACGACATCCGTTCATATATATTGCTCATATAATAATGTCGGTGCAAAAATCCGAATTAAAGTTAATTAAACACTAAAACAAAATCGTATAAATACCCCTCTTATTACCTAACCCTAATTCTCACTCCCCACAGCCCCAAAAATCCCACAGTCGGCCCTAAATTCAGTTCTCTCGAGATCCCTCATGGATGGGAGTGAAACTCCCGTCCATCCGATTCGCAACCCGTCTCCGAGCTCCGCCCCCTTGCGCCTCAGCTTTTGCCGCATGTAGCGACCGCGACTGTCCATCCCACCCGCGCGTCCTCCGCGTGCATCCGCCAGCTCCGCCAGCGCTCCCCCCGCGTGCTCGTGTCCACATGACTGAAATATGTGTTGAAATATAAGTCGTCGGTCTTTCTTGTGCGAAAAGTATCTTTACTTCGGTGTATAAATACCGTCTGGCCTTTCTTGGCGTGGGAAATATGTGTTTGCGCAGCCTCATACATGCTTCTTGAGGTGGGATGACGATTCAAGCGATGGTTTATCTGCTACTGCGTCTTTCTTGGCGTGATGGGCACTCGGCATATCTGAGGAGAAAAAGAGATCGAAATCAGAATTTTCGCAAAACTAAAACAATTAAACATAAAGTCGATCAATATAAAATTGTTGTTTAAGCGACATTCAGTGTATAATGCCGTTACCACCGTTCTTAGTATGGGAAATCTTTCGCAGATCCTTAAAGCTCTGTCTTTCTTGGCATGGTAGAAAAAACGCGATTTGTGATATTTATATCACCATCATCTTTCTCTTGGTATAATTGGACAACTTCATACTGCGACCCCACATGGGGACGACGTTGGGATGTTGTCGAAATCTTTAAATTTCTTAAGAGACCGGCTTAATATAAAATCAACTACAAACCAAAAATTGATATCTAAATTGACATTGCAAGTATATAAGTATATGTACACGTCTTTCTTGGCGTGGCGAGAAAATTTATGTTACATGCCCATACATGACTTTTTTGGTATTGTGGGATGGATTCGGTCGTAGTGTTTTACCATACATCTTTTCTTGGAATTGGGCGACTTGTTGTTCTTATGTGTGGGGACGGCCTGAAAATCTTATCAAAATTTCATTTAAAATCATATACTTGTAATGAAAACTCAAGCAAAATAAGCAATACTATTCAAATCTCTTAAACTTAAATCAATATTGAATTAAATAACCACGTGCATAACTATCTTTGAATCTTAAACTTAGTGTGAGGATCTTTGCGGTTGATTCCGTTGTCTTAGGGGTCGGGTTAACAAAACCTAAAACTTGATGATTATATTATAATATTTTTTTAATGAAATCTTTGATTTTGTCATATATGATGATTCTCATTATTAAATTAATAGAGCGATGAGAATAAAATAACAAAATAATAAATTTACCCCGATGATGGCTGTATTGAATAGAGATTTCAACCGGAGGGGATATCAAATTATATTCAAGATTCAATATCAAATCAGATAAATTCAAATTTCATGCAAATATAAAAAATATATCTATAGAAGAAGCTTAATATAAATGACTAAATGAAAGTCATCAACCTAAAAAAACATAAAACTAAAATCCAACACGCCTTCCGCAACTGTTTGTTGGAGGTGACAAATCGAAAACTTTATGAAAGAAAATCAAATCAAGTGTTACATTATCTTCTTTCAATCAATCTCGTGTTAGTAGGGCGTGACGCGTCTCCTGCTTCATCAGGTGAACTCGTATGATCGATTCTGACGTTCTGATTGGGTGGTTGTGGCCAAATGACACAATTATATGATCACGTAGCGTATGCTCGATGCTCGTAAAGTTGTGAGACGCGCGATAGGGCAAAAAACCATCTTAGCTAGGTGGAGTTAAACTCGTCTCTGACAAACACCACTAGTCTATAAGGTTTTCTTGGGCGGCGTAACTCATGAGCGATAAGGATCTTATCGAGTTAGGTCTTCTACATTTAAGTAGGCAGCCAATGGGATAGCCACAGTAGGATTTGATCGACATCATCATTTCATCGCTTTAAGTTAAAATAATGGATTTCATAAATCCAATTTTATACTCCACATCTTTGTTATTATAAAACTGCATTCAATGATTTACTTAATCTAAGTTCTCTTTCATTAGGAGTAATTCTATAAGTGCTTGTGCTGTAGGAAACGGAACCAGGATCTAAAGTCATAAAATAAAATGAAATCTCGGGTAGTGTCTATTTATCTACTTAAATTTCACTTTACGAAATCAAATCAAATTATCTTCATCGAGAGGTCGGTGATGAATTTTTGAAACTCACAGATTTCTAGTGACTCCGCTGGGGACATATTTCTATTTCCATCTTTGGTTAGTCAAACTTGAGCTATAATAATAGTGGAATAAAATAAAAATTGAAATTTATAATCAATCATCAATGAAATTAAATTTAAATCAATCAAATTCTTATGACTAATCTGTTTATTCTCTATATCAGTTCGCTCTATTGTATATCTGCATTATGAAAGTGTGTGGTGATACATCAATTATTGACTACTAGTCCACATCTTTTATTTGCAAAAATGGATCTTCAGAGAACACCGTTCATCATGTAGGTCACGGCGACATCACGTTAATCTTATCAATCGGGATGTTGGGTATTACTCAATTTGGTAATGTAGACTTCCCAGCCATTACTGCTGCAAATAATCCTCTACCTAAAGCACTTGCACATTGTACACACCAACCTATGCAATGGAGGAGGACAACTGGAATGGTCACTACTGCTACTGAGATTCCTCGAAAGAAAGCCTTTGTATTCGAAAGATTGAGTCATTCTGAGGCGTCAGTCATGAAAAGAACCGTCATTGGGCAGAAAGTGTCAGTCATACTTGTGAATGCGACCACTCTGTTAGTTGAACATTTCACATTAGGAAGGCATGATGCTGAAGCCTCCTCTTCTGGAGGAAAATTGAGTAGAAAGCAAAGGAAAAGAAATGTTGAACTGCGAGCTCAACAGTTGCTGCCTGAATCACAAGCCATGCGTCCAGACTTGATGCTAAAAGCGAGTGTTATCATTCACAATAAGTTTGAAAATCTCAAGTTGGTGAAAAGGAACAGCTCTACTGGTGATATCAAACAATCATTCTGGGGGCAACGACGCCAAGCTATAATCCCACAAAGGAGGCATCCTGAGACTCTGTCCTCCAAAGTGCACATGGTGTTGAAAATTATCAAGAAGAAGGGTCTTATGAAGAAAAGGTATCAAAGGCCAATTATCACAAAAGCTAAAAATGATCAACTACAGAAACTACCATCAGTGGTAGTAAGAACTCAAGATCGTTTTACACAAATTTTGCACGGTAAGCATTGGGCGTGACCGCACTGATGTCAGAATCAGAAGTCCGAGGAAAACAAATATGGAGGACGAAGCCTCGAGAAGAAGTAATGACGCAGAAGCTTCTTCATCTAGAAGTAAGCTAACCCAGAGATAGTGGAGAAAGAGAAATGCTGAATTGCGTGCTCAACAATCATTGTTCAAGCAGAAAATTGTGGAACCAGAAGCGAGTGTTCTAACCCATAATAGGTTTGACAGTCTACGATGGGTAAAGCGTGATAGCTCTACTTGTCAAATCAAATAGTTCTTCTAGTCCCGACAATGTTAAGTTCCAGCTTCTCTAGTGAGGAAACTCGAAACTGCATATGCAAGAGTGCATCGGGTTCTCAAAGTTGTTAAAGGAAAGGGCACTGATGAAAATGAATATCAAGCTCTGCTTAGGAGATCATCTCCCACAGTAATAACAAGACATCAATCCAAGCAAGTTCTGAGCATCGAGGGACAGACCGAACGAAGGTCCAAGAATCCGTAGTCAAAGATCTCAAAAGATAAGCTTGGGAGAAAGTGGCGCCCAAGAAAGACAACGCGTGACATCGGGTATATTCTCACAAAATCCACTCCTTATCTTGGGTACGGCGATCTTCTTGAAGTCGAACTACCTTTACTCCAGTAGTCATTCAACACAATCTCACTCAAGATGAGAATGTCCATCTACGGATAAAAGGGTTTGACGCGATTGACGAAGTTAAGCTCCAAGCTCAACAAAATTTAGAAGTCTATCGAGCGAGGATGTCCAATGCATTCGATCATACGGTGCGTCCTCGAACTTTTCAAGAAAGAGAATTAGTCCTGATGCTGAGAATAACAATTATTCCTCACTATAAAATTGACAATAAATTTGAACTTAATTGAGAATGATCCTTCATCATTGAAAATGTATATTAAGGAGAAGCCTACCAGCTCATTGATTTCAAAGGTGAAAAACCAATGCCGTTAATTAATGATCGATATTTGAAAAAGTATTACACATAAAAATATAATCACAAGAATGCATTCGATCATACGGTGCATCCTCGAACTTTTCAAGAAGGGGAATCAGCCCTGGTGCTGAGAATACCAATTATTCCTCACCATCATCACATGTCTAAGTTTTGCTTGAAAATTCTCTTATAACACAAGAATGCATTTCTAAAATAAAGCAAACATCCCCCTATTAGACAAAGAACATTTTTTAAAATTTTATAGCAAAATGTTAAGCTTTCCCCTATAAGACAAGGAGTCTCCTTTTGTATTTGGGTTGACATCACACCTAAGGCCGAGATCCCCATATATATATGTTCAAATTATGTATTCAAAGTTCTCAAGTCTCAAAGTCTTACTGACCAAAAAAGAAATTTTCAAGTATACAAACTTCAACAAATCAAGTTGGAAATACGTCTTCCATCCATACATCAAATCTAGGGCTCGAGTTAATGCATAGGTCGGACTCAACAAGCAAATATGGAAATTCGGCAGTGCAACTTACTTATGCCACAGCGGTAAGAGATCCCCCACTTTGTTAATATAATGATAAAATCCTCTATCAATTGCTCAAGTCCAAGACATAAGGTCGGACTCAACGCTAAATATGGAATTGTTGGCGTATCAACTCACATGTCAAAGTAGCGGTAAGGGATCCTCCTACCTCATTAGATCAAAGACAAGAGCATCCAAAAATCTCAAATCCTTTCAACTTGGTGAGTTCAAGTGGCGGGGCGGGATCATATTCGTAGGTCATTTTTTAAAATCCAACAAAAAAATCCTCACTCGAGAAGGCACTAAGCCGAGTTTGGTATCAATATCAAATGTGAAATCTCAACTCCTTCAACAAGTCTATTAAGCAAAAAGCAAACACCGAAGAAAACTCCTCTTCAGCAAGTCCAATCAAGCAGAAAGAAAGGGACCGAAGAAGTAATCCCAATGTTCATACAAAGTCAAAAGCTGAACTAAGGGAGTTATGTCATCAATATGTCGTTCGTCTGGCGTGGGGGGCGACTCTTTGTCGTTGACCTAAGCTCGAGGCTGGGTGGTAAAGAAACATCCTTTATAAGCCCGAAACCGAAAGGCGGTAATTTCGTATCACTTGACAAGTCTTCAAGACAATCCAGGACTTTCCTCCATCAAATCCGTCAAAGCACAAAGCCAAGATATAAAGAAATACAAGATACGAATCCCCGGGATAAAGTCTTCAACAAGTCCGTCAAAATACGATGCATAGGACCGAAGATGTTCTCATCTCACCAACAAGTCATCAACTCCATCAAGTCCACTAAGGCACAAAGTCAGGATAGGAGGAAAATACAAATTTCAAATTTCGAGATTGAATTTTCAACAAGCCCGTCAAAACACAAAGCACAGGACAGAAGATGTTATCATCTCACCAAAAAGTTATCAACTCGATCAAGTCCACTAAGGCACGAAGTCAGGATAGGAGGAAAATACAAATTTCAAATTTCGAGATTGAATCTTCAATAAATCCGACACAAACAATAAGACCGAAGATATTCTCATCTTAGCAATAAATCATCAACTCCATTAAATCCACCAAGGCACAAAACCAGGATAGAAGAAAAATATAAATTTTAAACTCTCAGGAGGAAGTCTTCAACAAGTACGTCAAAACACAAAGTATAGACCAAGATGTTCATCTAAACAAGTCATCAATAGTCCATCTAAGTACGAAGCCGGGAGGAAGGAAAATATAAATTTCAATTTCGAGATTGAATTTTTAACAAGTCCATCTAACACCAAGCATATGACCGAAGATGTTCTCTTCTTGCCAACAAGTCATCAACTTCATCAAGTCCACTGAGGCACGAAGTCAGAAAAAGAGGAAAATACAAATTTTAATTTCGAGATTGAATCTTCAACAAAGCATAGGACCGAACATTCTTATCTCACCAACAAATCATCAACTCCATTAAGTCCACCAAAGCACAAAACCAGAACAGGAGAAAAATACAAATTTCAAACTCTCAAGATAAAGTCTTCAACAAGTCCGAAAGCACAAAATATAGGATCAAAGTCATTCCAAATTCTCTCAATAGTTACTGCGAAAGCCCCCCTGTTAGACATGAGACATTTTTATATATTTATCTAAGTCGACATCATATTTTAAGCTAAGATCCTTAGATAGATACATATTAAGATTGAAAAATATATCATGTTTATTTTGCAGTAAAGGAAATCAAATTTTGTAATATATTTTTGAACTAATCTGCAATCCCTCTATTAAACAAGAAACTTTTTTTATGGTCAAAATTATTCAATCCTCTCTTGTGAAGCAGGAGATCCTCTTGTCTATATATTCAGGTTGACATCGAGCTTTATGTTGAGATCTTTGAATGTATCTATAACTATTATTGTTAAAGTTGCAGGCCTTGCAAAAATAAAAATAATCTTTCAATGCATGAAAATATCAAAAATTTCTATCCAAGATCCGTCAAATGTCGAAGATCAAGTAAGAAAAACTCTCAATTTTGGAAGCTTCAATCAACTAAGTTGGAAATACATCAACTTCTACATCTTCAAGTCTAGGACACGGATGGGTTCTAAAGGTCGAACTCAACAAGCCCATAAATGGTCGAATTGCTTACGCTCTCCTCACTCAACAAGCCGCAAGAAAATGTCATAGTGAAAGAGCCCCCATTCATTTGTCTGATGATCAAACCACCAATCCATCACAACTTAAGTTGAAGACTCGAGTAGGTTTTAAAGGTCAGACTCAATAATAAGCCAATGTCATTTGGCTCTCTCTCACTCAACAAGTCATAAAAAAAAGGCGGTGAAAGAGCCTTTCGTCGGTCATGATGATAGCTATTCAATCTCAAACAAAATTCAGCTTAGTAATTATAAGTAGCTAGAATCCAAGAGGTCTTTCTACTTGATCGATGAACCAAGACAATATAAGGAAACTCTCAATCAGAGTTGCCTCAAATCAATATCTATATTGCCTGTAAGGTGATATTTCAATATCCTTTCAAATGATCTGATCAAGCACAAAGCCGAAGCGATTCTTCATCAAGTTTAAGCCAAAGCAAAAGCAAGAAGCAATTCCATAGTTCATATAAAGCCAGAACTAAAGGATCTCTTGATTATTGATTATTAAAGCACATTAAAGATAAGTCAACATTATAGACTAATATGTAGAAAAGGCGGGTCATTGTATGCACCATTCAACTAGTCCGTCAAAGCAACAAGCACAGGACTAAAGATATATGTGCACTTCCTGAAAAGTCAATATGGATAAGTCAGGTCAATCATTTATTAAGTCCGTCAAGCTTAAAGCTAGGACAAAAGAAATTTCAAATCTCAAAGCAAACAAATCAATTCATCTATTAAACCCGACCAAGTATTAAGCTAGGGTCGGAGAAAATTCAAATCTATAAAAACATAAAAGCAAAAAACCTTCAACAAACTCATCAAAGCAAAGAGCAGATGGTGGAAGATCTTTAGCGAGCCCATTGAAGTTGAAGTAATTCATGGTCGACACGAAGGGTCAACAAGTTTTCAACAAACATAACTTGCTCCATGCGCGAATCACATTTGGTGGGGCATTTGTTAACCTCTATGCATGCATCATAAGACCAGTTGAGCTCACAAGACAAAATCGATCGACTTTGATGCAATCGAAGGCGAAATACACTGACGTCCACGTCGAAATGATCGTCGATGAGCGGAACTTCGTCAGCGTTTAGAAGCGTCAAAATTGATCGAGAATATTATTCGATTGATCGATCGATCAATGAGGCCGTCGGCGCTATCGCGCCGAATGGGAGGCTCCGATGGTGCCCAAACGACATTTGCTCGTGAAACGGACTACGTCATTGCGTCTGAAACATCAGAATAACCTAAGATCAATATATATATTGCCCATATAACAATGTCGATGCAAAAATTTGAATTAGGGTTAATTAAACACTTAAACAAAATCCTATAAATACACCTCTTATTACCTAACCCTAATTCCCACTCCCCAGAACCCCAAAATCCCACGGTCGGTAAATTGATTTTCCCAGCTCCTCACGCGAGAGCGAAACTCCACCCCGTCGCTCAGTCCATACAATCCGCGCGCGACCATCTCCCATCGCCAGTAGCTCATTCGGCGCATCCGCGTTACACACGCGCGAGATCACGCATGACGACGGCGGTCTTCCTTCTCGCCCGCGCACCCTCGCGCCAGCGTCGTGACATCGCGTCGCCGCCACCAGCCGCCTCCACGCCGCGTCCGTCCGCGCGGAAGTCGTGTTGAAATATAAGTACTTGTACAGGTCTTTCTTGACGCGGCGAGGAAAGTTGTGTTTGCTTGCAAGTATATAAATACCCGTACATGCCTTTTTTGGTGTGGCGGGAAAATATGTGTTTCACGCAAATACTTTAGAGCCTCATACATGTCTTTCTTGGCATGGTGAGATGGAATTCAGTAGTGGTTTATACCCTCGCCTTTCTTGGCGTAGTGGGCCCCGATATTCGGGACCCCATCACGGGGGAAACTAGGATCTTGCCAAATCTATCAAATTTTCACGCAGCGGAGCTAAACAACTGACATAAAGTCGATCATAATATAAAATCTTTGAAATGTTGTCAGCTTATCTTGATAGGAGGCGAGCTTAACATAAAGTCAACTATAAACCAAAAATTGATATCTAAATTGACATTGAAAGTATATAAGTATATGTACACGTCTTTTTTAATGTGGCGAAAAAATCTGTGTTACATGCAGGTGCTTCAGAGATCCATACATGTCTTTCTTGGCATGGTGGGATGACGCATTCGACCGTGATATTTACACCACCCATACATGCCTTTCTTGGCATGGTGGGCAGACCCCATTGTAACTCATGTGGGGATGGCCAGGGAAATGCCAATCTTATCAAAATTTTATTTAAAATCATATATCATGAAAACTCAATCAAAATAAGCAATACTATTCAAATCTCTTAAACTTAAATCAATATTGAATTAAATAACGCATGAGCACTATCTTTGAATCTTGGCTTTAGTGTCAGGATCTTTGCTGATTGATTCGGTTGGATCTTGGGGAGTGGTTTAACAAAAAAAAATTGATTATATTATAATATTTTTAATCTAATGAAATCTTTGAGTGATACATTTATGGTAGATCGATCTCTATTATTAAAATTAATAAAATTAGGATAAAGCGGCTAATATATTTACCTCGATGATGGCTGTGCTGAATAGAGATTTCAACCGGAGAAAATATCACCATCAAGTTATATTCAAGATTCAATATCAAATCAGATAAATTCAAATTTCATGCAAATATATATATATATATATATATATATATATATATATATATATATATATATATATATATATATATATATATATATATATATATATATATATAAATGACTAAATGAAAATCATCTAAAAGAACTTAAATTTAATCCTTCAAGCTTTTTGTGATGTGACAAGAAATCAATTTCCGAGGAGTAAGTCAAATCAGTTATCTTGCTCACTCAATCAATCTCGATAAAGGCGTGGCAGTGTCTCTAGCGGCAAGGTGGCAGGCTCCATATGATCAATTCGAGAGTTCTTTGGCCAGTGGTTGTCGCAAATTACAATTATATCACGCCCCGTATCTCCCGATGCTCTGCGAGTTGTGAATGCGTGACAAGAGCCAAACCTTAGCGTGAACTTAAACTTATCTCCTTGAAAACACCCAGTCTTGAGGTTTTCTTGGGCCAACATGGATCTTGTAGAATCCTTACTGTCGGGTTAATTTTGCCTCCTCGATTAAAGTACAGGGGAACCGGGATGGCAGAATGGGATCTTGATCGGGCATGTCATCATTCCCCCAACCATCCGCTTTAAGATAAAATAATGAATTTTATAAATCCAATTTATACTCCACATACTACTATCTACGATTGATCAATAGTAGCCTTAATTAAAGTTCTCTTTCAAATTGGGAGGTAATTAACTATAGGTCTTTGCGTCATAAACACAGACCGGATCTAAAGTTTTCATTAGTGAAATCTTTGGGTAGTGTCTTATCTACTATTCCATCCGCCTTCTAAAAATTTCACTAGCATAAATCAAATTCTCTTCATTGAGAGGTCGGTGATGAATTTTCGGAGCCCATAAATACAACAAAATAAACCTTCAGAAAATGAAATAAGGTCGGTATCCCACGTTTTTGAATATACAAGCTCTAGCTTTCCTGCCATAGGCATCCTCCTAACTTCAGAAAAACTTAGCTTTTTTTCTTTTTTAAAACACAATCATCATAATAACCAACATCCACAAGCATATAACCAGATAACTTGCCTCAAAATGCATGATTTCTTTATCACTAATATGCCTAAGCTTATAGTGTTAAAATTCTTAAATTAATTCCGGAATCAACTTTTGGCACTATATATCTTAAGCATTTCACGTATAAAGGGTGCCTAATTTATTTCCCATTCTATACTTATTACAGCTTCAGTGAATTCATGTTATATCTCTTATAAGGACTATAAAATTTACTTCATTAAGTTGTTCCACGCATATAAGTTTCCTCTTCAAACCTGACAATACTTGACATTTTGCAACTTCCACAGAGTTTCATCAGATGCCTTTAAATGATCATCACACACCTCTTTCCAACAATATCCAGAGGTTCATGACGTCAGCAAAGTTAACCTTCCAAAACTTTCATAGATGCATTTTTTTACGTATTCTCTTTTAACATAAAGCGAAGCTCTAAAACCTAGAATCCTTGATTTAATAAAACAATCAATGATGAAAATTAAGGCATCTTCTACTCATTCATCATTTTACTCTAGTTCTTCTTCTTCTTCTTCTAGTTACAGTTTCTTGTCAACTATCTTTTATCATCACAATTCAAGAAAGTCATGCCAATTCTCAAAACAACTTGTTCTTCTCGAGTCTTTAATACTCAAGGCAGATCATGAAGCTTCATTAGGTTCTTTCTTATGAAACTCTCACTCAGAATTAGATCATGGACTTCACAAACTTTAACTTTATAGATGTAGAAGAGATACTGACTACAATAATTGTACCATTTCAACTACTACCAAGTAAAAAGGAAAAGTAAAGAGAAAAATAAAAATAGCGCATGAACTTCATCATCAAATTAATCTGTATAGAGAGCAATTATCTATTAATGAGTTCAAATCAATAATTCTTTGTAACAAAAGCACCCTCATACCTCTTCAGATTGAACACACTTTGCATCAAATGAACCTTATTTAAGGAATAATTTTTCTCATACATTATTGGTAGCATCTTCATTACCCCTATCATAGTCTTTTTATTTTTAATATTCAAAGTGTTGTTGCTATCCTTATGATGATCAAAAAATAAGTCTACAATATCACAGCTCAAGATCTTTCAATCTTCATACATTTATCTAATTCTCCCCAAAAGATTTCATATGCTTCTTTGAATACATATAGTCTTCAATAAAAATCATTCAAAAACCAAATTATCCCTCAATATATATTAAATTTATGGAATCTTTACTTCATTTTTTCACTGCTATTGCATTGGTTATGCCTCGACAAGAAAGCCCTTAAATCAATTCAATAATAAAAGAATAAATTACAAAAAAGATCATAGAAGACAGAGATTTTATATGACTCATAGATAAACCCTCATATGTCCACAACTACAATTTGTTAACTATATTGTTTCAGATAAAATTATCGGATATGACCCCTCTAAGTAAAGACCAACCAATAGATATGTGCATGCATCCCTCCAAATATTCTGAAGAATATACTCACATAATCAGAATATCTTCAATCCATTTTTGAGTTAGGGGACTCTACCACCTGCAGCTACTTGTCAACTTAAGGCAAAATTGAGCCTACATCGCCGAGAAAAGAATTTTAATAAATAATCAATATGAATCAAGTTCCACAAAACGTCAGTGTATTAAACACATAAATGATAAAGGTGGGGCTTTTGGCATGTTAAAAGAAGACATGCAGAATTTCACAAACTCCTTAGGATAGAAGCATCACGGAGTATGTTTTTATAATTTACCCAATCGGAATTTTCTTGGAAGGCTATTTCCAAAGTATGTTCCAAAACCCAGAAAAAATTTTTTAAGCTACAATAATTGTATTGGTATTCCTAAATGTCTCATAACACCACATCAATTATCTATCATTGCATGAAGTCTTGCTTTCATGATCATTAGCTTGTTAATAAACCAAAAAAAAAAAAAATCAAAGAAATAAACTGATATAATGCCCAAAAAACCTACCCAACATGTATAAATATCTAAGGATGGCCTCCTTCAGCATGAAAAATACATATAGCCAAACATAAGTCCACCCTCGGTGGCATCCAAGAGATAAAAACAATGATATTTCATAGATGTAAAACTACAAATTATAGAATCATAATCGTCCATACCTTTGCAACGCATCTAGTTATACAAGTAAATCAAATCACAAGCACTGCGTATATCGGAATATGAACCACACAGAAGAAAGAAGCAGAGTATAAGCCGTTCATGACTTCCATGCACAACACAAACTAAGCTCATTTTAAAAATTATCTAAACGATCCATTAGTTGGGCTAAGTGTCTGAATAGTTTCAACTAAGCCTAGAGGCATCACAATCCAGTGAGGATCATAACGTTAAATTCCACAAATTGATATCCGCATCTCAATTACATCAACATTAAGCTTTGCAACAAAGAAAGTCAATGACAAACTAAAAAAGCCAAGCACATCAAACAATCTTACAGTTTTGCATACATCACTTTAATCTCCAAATGTTTCAAGCAGAGCATAACCAGACTCAATGTTGAAGGATTGAATAAAAATGCAAAGAAATAAACAAACAAACTTTATTTTTAACTGGAAGCGTCCAAATTATATATATATAACCCTAAATAAACTTAATCGAGCAACACGTGCCTCCAAATAAAATCAAACCAGTACAGTTATCTCCCTCCCAAAAACGATATAGAACCACCTCAACCTCCCAAACAGTGTCTCGAGAGTGAAAAAACACAATAAGATAAAAATCTCAAGGAGAAGTGAAAGAAGCTGGGAATTCAAATTACCTGAGATCCATCCCAGAGCTGGCCCCAATAGACGCTTCCAAACCCTCCTTCACCCAGCTTATTATCGTAATTGAATCTGTTCGTCGCTGAATGCAACTCCTTCAGAGAGAAAACCCTCCATGTGCTCGAATTCCTTCTATCCGGCTCTCTCCTGTACCCAAATCTCCCTCACTCGTTAGCATCATCATCAAATCAACAATACCCACCACACCAAAAAGAAGATGAAGAAAGCCCTAAGTCCAAAATGAAACTCACACATCCGATCTCCGGCAAAGGAAAGGAAAGAAAGCCATCGGACTTGAATTCGTTCCACCGATCTATCAAAGAACATACAAATCAGAGAAACTCCCGGATCCCTTCCTCGGCCATTCCAGCTAGCAAAAGAGGGAAAAGCTAGAGCAAGAACAGACAGGCCTTTTGCAGTGACGTTGCGTGTAGAAATATTACAATGTTGCCATTTGACTAAGCAAACGTCCGTTGGGCGGTTGCCAACCAGGCAAAAGCCACACACATTGACTCTTTATTATTTTATTTATTTTTTATTTTAACTTTAGCGATGATAATGTGATTCACCATATTTTTTTAGTCGATTTATAAAAAAAAATAAACAGCTTATACGTTTGATCTTTAAATAATCATATTTTTATTACTTTAATATCCATATTAAAAAATAATCAGATTCATAGTTTACATTTATAAAATAATAATTTTATTCAACAGATTTTTTTTTAATCGATAGCCTCTACAATAGTTAATAGTAGGATTCGAGTTTACTCTTAGGGTTCATTTGGAATTCAAAAAGCAACCATACATATATTTCACTACCAATTTTTTTGACAATTTTTTAAAAAATTTTTGTGATGAAAAACTATTTAAAAAATCAAAATTGTTAGAATATAGTGATTATCAAAAAGCTGTTGTTTGAATTTATAAAAAAAATTATTTGTAATATTTATAATAGCTTTTCAAAAAACTAATTTCCCTACAATAATTTTACAACAAACTTTATTAAAACTATAACTGCCCTAAACAGATCTTAGGATTTGTTTTGAATAGTTGCAGCTGTCTGAAAAAATAGTATAACTACAAAGAAGCAATTATTAAATAAACTATGGTAGATGTTATAATTTTTTTTATTTTTAAAAAGTTGGGCTGTAACTTTCTATAAGCTACCGCACTCTATTAATAAAGTTGGATAACACAATTTTTTTTTTCAAAATGCAATAAAAACATAGCTTGCCAAACGGCTATGTGGTGTGGTTTAAATGACATCGCACCACCATCGCTGCGTCAATTAGGACCTCAATTACTGATAGATTTTAGGGCTCCATAAAAATTATGTTTCAATCTTTAAATTAGTTTATTAAAGTAATATTATGATTGAGGGAAAATCTTCATTCATGGCTGCAAATAGAGTGCCATGTGTGAGTTTAGGTGCGTTTGGCGTAGCAGTGTTAATGTTATTTAAGGCACTACATTTTACTTGTATTTGGAAGAATATGTGATGAGAAAACTGTGTTTTTCAACTTGAACTAGCTTCCTGCAAAGAAGAACAGAAAGCTGAGATTTAATTTTTTTGAAAAAAAAATTATAGACTCCACTGCAACTTTCTAAATAGCAGATTCTTTTACAACACATCCACCACTATTTTTTATTAGATAGTTGTAACTGTACCAAGCAAACTTTTAAGGGAGTGATCATTGTTGTGTGCTAGAAAATCAGTTGCGGTAGAGTGAAAGTTACTTATTATGAAATTACCGTATTTAAAGAAAAGAAAACTCCAGAATTTTAACCTAGAAAATCTCAAAAAGAGGGAAAAATCACGGGGCTTAGCCTAGTAAAAATCATCCACTATGTATTTATTTCAGAGTACAAAATCTTCCCGATAACGAGGTTACAGAATTGTATATGAGAAAGGAACAATGACTATGTAGTCACGTTTAGGTGGTAACAATTGCTAGTGGTAGCAAATGATGGCGAACAACGAGGAACAGCGATTGACGATGAAGATCGTCATGATGGAACCCGGCGAGGTTGGCAGCGAGGATCGTGTGGCGACTTGGCGGTGGCGGTGGTTGGCGAGTCAGTGGTGACGATTATGCTTGGAGGATTTTCAAGCTTTATAACTATCTCCTCTCTCTTGCTTGGCCTCCCCTCATATGAGGAATGAGGGGTTATTTATATATTGGAGAGTGAAGTCTTTGTAAATACATGCAAAATCCGAACCACTCCTCTCCATCGGACGGCTCATGATGATTCCTTTGATCATATGATGTATTTTGTGTATTTGAATGCTCAAATAAAATCGAAATTATAAGATCTTGGGCTTGTTAGATCCGGCTCATCGAGACGCTCGATTTGACTATAAACACTCCATATTTGAGAGCTTTTTAGAAATTTAACTGATATCCCAAAGTTTCCAATGATATTTTAAGTGTTCTATCTCGACCAGTTTCAACTTCGGATCAGTTTGCTTTTAGCATCAAGATTCGTGCTTCACCTAGTAGTATTTTAAGTGTCATATCAGTTGTCCCCCTATTTTTGGATATCATTATTTCAATCATCCGGGTATGAGCAGGCTTCCTGAACATCTGCGGCCCCGTACTCCGGCGCGCTCGCGATGTGAGCGTGGATTTGGCCAGGCTGAGGCGCGGGCGACATCTGTGGTAGGGGAAGTGGCCGGCCTAAGCGAGTTCGAATAGACCTTGCAGGGTGAGTCGCGACCACCTTGCAGCGGTATGAAGCGATTCGCCCAGTCACGTTGAGCGGTTGGCATGTCTTATGCCAGCAAATGGCGGTTTGGTTTAGGCGATTTTGATGGTTTTGGGTAGTTTTTGACAATTTTTTATCTTTTTGCCCCTATGGGGGATCTATAAAAACCCCTAGGGCCAAGGGAGAAGACACATTCTCTTCTCCTTGAGAGAAGGTCGTTCAGAGGCGATCAAGACCAGTAGTTCATACGACAAGACTCTAATTTTTTCTCGAAATAGGTGTTAACTAACCTCGTCGGATCGACCGTGTTCGGAGGTGATCAAGACCCATAGTTCATACGGCAATGCTCTAATTTTCCCTTGAAAGAGGTGTTAATTGACCTCGTCGGACCGACCGGGTTTGGAGGCAATCAAGACCCTTAGTTCTGTGAGCTCCAGTTTTCCTTGAAAAGGTGTCAATTGATTATCGGACCGGCCGGTTGGGCGATTGAGGCCCGTAGTTCATATGACAAGGCTCCAGTTTTTCCTCGAAAGAGGTGTCAACTAACCTCGTCGGACCGACCGGGTTTGGAGGTGATCAAGGAGATGATAACCAGAGACGGGGGTTGACGGCGATGCTCGACAATGGTGGCCGGCGAGGATAACCAGCGACGATGGTGGAGATCTTAAATTACCGATAATTGTAGCGATGCCAACCGTTCAGTGCGTGGCAAGGATAGTAGTCAGCCAGCGGTCTATAGTGGTTAGCTCCGGCCCAGGGTGGTCAACGATGTGGCAGCAACCGATGGTCAACAGTGCGGGCGAGTGAGCGAGATAGCCGCGAAATGCTTAGCGATATTGGCCAGCGATGATTAATCGTAGTAATGCCCACTGATAATGGTTGGAAGGCAGCAGAGGTGGTAGCGTATGGAAATAGTAGTCAGCAGTGCCAGCTGGCGTCGATATCAACGAGATAGCCGGCAGCGATGGTGTTCGAAGATTACCGTGATCAGCGATAATGAAGCAATGTAGCCAGCGTACTCTGATGGTTAGCGGCCAGAGTGGTAGCGGCAACAAGCGGCAGTAAATGGCAGTGGCAGCAACCAGTAATGCGAGGATAACCGGATGTAGCAATGACCAAGCAACGGTAGTGAGCGATGGCGGCAACCGGTAAACAGTGGCGGTGGCCACTGATGGTTAGCGGCCAAGCGGTAATTCTACGACAATGGCAGCGATAGTTGATATGCGGCGTAGTTAACCAATTAGCGGCCAGCGTCAGTAATCAGCGAGGCCGCAGGTATCAGCGATAGTGATTAAAGTAGCCGGCGCTATAGTCGGTGCGGTAACCCTGATGGTTAGTGGCCAAACCAAATTGGTCAACAGCCAACAATAGCGGCAATGCGCCGTCGATAACCAGCAGATAGCCGGTAACGATGGCGTAGCCGCGAAAATCCCGATAATTCAGCCGTAGCCGGCAGCGATAACCAATGATGGTTAGCGGTCAGCAGATGTCAACCAGCAACAATAGCGATAGTCAGCAGTGCGAGCGTCAGTAGTCAGCGAGATATAAACGATGATGTAACCATGGAAGATTATCAGCGATAATAATTAACCAGTGGTACCAGCAGCAGTTGCAACCGGCAGTGGTCAGCCAATAATAGCGATGTCAGCAGTGGTAAGCTGGTCAACTGAAGCGTCGATAGTCAATGAGATAAGCCAGAATAATGGCGATGGTAAGCGGCAATTGGTTAATGGCAGCCGATAGTGGTAATTCCAGCGATGGTAGTCAACCAGTGGAATCGATAATGTCAGCGGGGAAGGGCCAAGCGATAGTGGTAGCAAACGAAGATGCCGGCGATAATTGGCAACGGGCAACAGTAGTTAGCGGTGGTAGCCGGCTATGGTTATTGATAGAGGTTGATAGCGGCAGTAGTCGATGTGGCGATTAAGCGTCGTGTCGGTGATTAGGATAGCCGATGATGGTGGTAATGAGCAAAATTGTGTGATGGCGTTAACACTATGGAAGAGGTCAATTGAATCCGTGAAGATTTTGACCTATCCGAGGTTGTTTTAAGGTGTTACGATGACGTGCTTTATATAGTGGTAGGGAAGTCCACCAAGGATCTTTTGACCTATCCGTTGTTTGTCGAGTGTTACGATGAAGTTAACTGTATGAAAGAGGTTGAATTGAATCGAGAATTTTTGACCCATCCGAGGTTGTTTGTCAGTGTTACAGATGGCGTTAACATATGGAAGAGGTCAAATTGAATCTGCTGAGGATTTTTGACCTATCCGAGGTTGTTTGTTAGGGTGTTACCCAATGACGTTAACCTGTATGGAAGAGGTCGTGAGAAGTCCACCAAGGACCTTTTGACTTATCCTAGGTTGTTTGTCAGAGTGTTACCCAATGACGTTAACCTGTATGGAAAGAGATCGAATTAAAACATCCATTTATGGTTGTAGCCAAAGTTTCTCCTTAACCCTGGTCTTGTTTTTCCATGAGTATGATTGGAAAAACATAATTTACAAAGCTATATCTCTTCTCAATGTTGAAATATCCTCCAACTTTGACTTATTTCTTGGGATGATAATCGATTAGATGCTTAACATATTAACATGGGCGATCTTAGATTAAGAGTTGCCCCTTTTTCGACAAAATCCGAAGGAGCAGTTTGATAAATCTTCATTCTTCGCTTGCGCTCCTTAAAAGCTTGAAATGCTCCACCTCGATGGTGGTTTTGATCTTGTTGGGAAACTTGGTCATCACACAAGATGAAATAATGGGAATCAATTTCTCACAGACGGCTCCAAACTGTTGCGTGCTAGAAAACCAGTTGCGGTAGAGTGAAAGTTTACGCCTTAGCTTTGTTATGAAATCCAGCACACACACAGGTATTTAAAGAGTGAACAAGAAAACTCCAGAATTTTAATGTGGAAAACCTCGAAAAGAGGGAAAAAACACGGGGCCTAACCCAGTAAAAAGCATCCACTATGTATCTATTTCAGAGTACAAAATCTTCCCGATAACGGGGTTATAGAATTATATATGAGAAAGGAACAACGACTATGTAGTCACGTTCAGGTGGTAACAATTGCTAGTGGTAGCAGATGATGGCGAACAATGAGGAACAATGACTGATGATGAAGGTCGTCATGATGGAGCCGTGAGGTTGGCGAGGATCGGCGGCGGTGGTGGTTGGTGGTCAGTGGTGGCATGATTATGCTTGGAGGATTTTCAAGCTTTAGAGCTATCTCCTCTCTCTTACTTAGCCTCCCCTCATATGAGGAATGAGGGGCTATTTATAGATTGGAGGAGTGGCGTCTCTGTAAATACATGCAAAACTGCACCACTCCACTTCATCGGACGGCTCACAATGATCCATTTGATCATTTGATGTATTTTAAATATTTGAATGCTCAAATGAAGTTAGAATTTTGAGATCTTAGGCTTGTTAGATCCGGCTCGTCGAGATGCTCGATTTGACTATAAAACTTCATGTTTTAAGAGCTTTTTAAGGATTTAACTGATATCCCAAAGTTTCCATTGATATTTTAAGTGCTCGATCTCGACCAGTTTCAACTTTGGATCAGTTTGCTTTTAGCATCAAGATTTGTGCTTCGCCTAGTAGTATTTTAAGTGTCATATCAGTGGTGGCGACGCGTGGGTTGTGCATGGTACTTACATCGTTGTTCCTTGGGATGATTCCTATTGCGTGCTAGAAAATCAGTTGCGGTAGAGTGAAAGTTTACGCCTTAGCCTTGTTGTGAAATCCAACACACACACAAGTATTTAAAGAGTGAACAAGAAAAGTCAAGAAATTTTAACGTGGAAAACCTCAAAAAAAGGGAAAAAACCACAGGGCCTAGCCCAACAAAAAGCTTCCACTATATATTTGTTTTAGAGTATAAGTTTTCCCGATATGAGATTACTAAATTGTATATGAGAAGTGCTGACAATGGGAATCCCAAAATCAGACAACAACAACCATATAGTTGTGTTCAGGTTGTAACCGATAGGTATGCGAGATGATGATGAGCAGTGGAGATTGACGGCGGCGAAGATCACGGCGATGGGCGGCGGCGGTGGTTGACAACCGTCGAGTGGTGGCACGATTATACTTGGAGGATTTTCAAGCTTTAGAGCTCTCTCCTCTCTCTTGCTTGGCATCCCCTCATATGAGGAATGATGGGCTATTTATAGGTTAGATGAGTGGCATCTCTGTAAATACATGCAAAATCTAAACACTCCTCTCCATCGGATGGCTCATGATGATTCCCTTTATCATATAATGTATTTTGTGTATTTGAATGCTCAAATAATGTCAGAATTATGAGTTCTTGGGCTTGTTATATCCAGGCCAAGATGCTCGATTTGACTATAAACACTCTATGTTTAAGAGTCGATTGGTAATAAATGCTTGATCTCAGTTAGCCTTGATTCATGATCAGATTGCTTTCGACGTCAAGATTCGTGCTTTGACTAGTGGAATTTTCAGGGTCATATCAGTTGCCCCCCTATTTTTGGATATCATTATTTCAATCATCCAAAAAAATATATGTATATATATATATATATATATCAAATACTTGAAGATAGCAAATTCTTCAATGAAATCTGAGCGTCCATTAAGCACATATTTTTAGAAACGATCCTCTGGAGCACAATATTGTATAAGATAAGCGGTCTGTATGGCGATGAGTGTAAGTATCGAGGCACAAGATTTTGAGGTTCTGGCTATCAGGGCCTACGAGCTTGTGGTGCAGGTGTCCTTGAGCGTCGCGAACCGCATGCATCTACGCGCATGCCATGGGAGGTCATGAGGAGCTCAGCGTGCTCATAGGCGTCCTTGCAGTAGCCCATGGGCATACAATATGTCGGTGCAATTCAGTCGAGGCTGGTCGTGCGCTCAGACCATGGCGGGTCGGTGGTATCGAGTGGACAGCGCCGGCGGCGGTGAATTTGGCAGTTATCGTCTCCTTGATCGCCTTCAAACCCGGTCGGTCCGAAGAGGTTAGTTGACACCTCTTTCAAGGAAAAACTAGAGCCTTGTCGTATGAACTACGGGCCTCGATCGTCTCCGAACCCGGTCAGTCTGACGAGGTCAGTTGACACCTCTTTCGAGAGAAAACAGGAGCCTTATCGTATGAACTATGGGTCTTGATCGCCTCCGAACCCAGTCGGTCTGACGAGGTCAGTTAACACCTCTTTTAAGGGAAAACTAGAGCCTTGCCGTATGAACTACGGGTCTTGATTGCCTCCGAACCCGGTCGGTCCGACGAGGTCAGTTAACACCTCTTTTAAGGGAAAACTGGACCCTTGCCGTATGAACTGCGGGTCTTGATCTCCTCTAAACCCGATCGGTCCGACGAGGTTAGTTAACACCTCTTTCAAGAGAAAACTGGAGCCTTGTCGTATGAACTACGGGTCTTGATTGCCTCTGAACGACCTTCTCTCAAGGAGAAGAGAAGGTGTCTTCTCCACCAGCCACAGGGGTTTTGATAGACCCCAAGGGGCAAAAGGGTAAAATCTTCAAAATCGCTCGCCAAAAGCGCCCAAAGCGTCAAAATTGCCGTTTGGGCCGTGAACTCAGCGTCGCGGCCAGCGTGGCCGCCTGCGTAGCTCTGAGCGTGACCAGCGATAGCCGTCGACTGTGCCAGCGCTTCGCACTCAGCCGCGTGGCGTGGCCTTCAGCCGTGACCCAGCGCCTTCGCGAGCCTGCTCCGCGTCAGGTTCGCGACCATTGTTGCGACCCACCCGGTCTCCTCTCGCGTGGTCGCTGAGCGACCTGCTGAGCAGCAGCTATCCGGTCTGCAGTGCGTGCGTCTCATGACCTCCCATGGAGCACCCGTGAGTGCAGAAACTCCGAACCATCAGCACCTGAAAGCGAGCACCCGAGCACCATTCATACTCGGATGAGTCCGTAACCTCGAAATCTCACACCCGTGCATACCTACACACATCCACGGCCCTGCATCTACTTCTATAGTCATAATCTTGTGCTCCCATGAAGATCTGTTCTCTCAAAATATTTGATTAATAGACCCTCAAATTTTATTGAAAAATTTGCTATTTTAAGGTATTTGACATATATATTTTTGGATGATTGAGATAATATCATCCAAAAATAGGGGGGACACTGATATGACACTTAAAATACTACTAATCGAAGCATAAATCTTGATGCTAAAAGTAAGCTGATCAAAAATTGAAACTGGTCGATATCAAGCACTTAAAATATCATTGGAAACTTTGGGACATCAATTAAATTCCTAAAAAGCTCTCAAATATGGAGTGTTTATAGTCAAATCGAGCATCTTGATGAGCCGGATCTAACAAGCCCAAGATCTTATAATTTTGACTTCATTTGAGCATTCAAATACAAAAAATATATCATATGATCAAAGGAATCATCATGAGCCGTCCGATGAAGAGGAGTGGTTCAGATTTTGCATGTATTTATAGAGACGCCACTCTCCTCCTATAGCCTCTCATTCCTCATATGAGGGAGGCCAAGCAGAGAGAGGAGAGAGTTCTAAAGCTTGAAGATACTCAAGCACAATCATGCCACCACTCTGATTCGATATACCGGTCCGCGTCGTCGGTCACCGTGATCCTTGCCGTCGTCAACCTCTACTGGTCTCAATCATGACGACCTTCATCGTCAGTCACTATTCCTTATTATTTGCCATCATCTGCTACCACTTGCAATTGTTACCACCTGAACGTGACTACATAGTCATTGTTCCTTTCTCATATACAATTCTGTAACCTCGTTATTAGGAAGATTTTATACTCTGAAATATATACATAGTGGATGATTTTTACTAGGCTAGGCCCTGTGATTTTTCCCTCTTTTCGAGGTTTTTCACGTTAAAATTCTGGACTTTTCTTGTTCTCTTTTCTTAAATATGTATGTGTGTTGGATTTCATAAGTAAAACTTTCACTCTACATACTAGTTTTCTTGCAAACAGCGGTTTCAGCGTTGCGTGTCTCGCGTGCCGCGACCCTTCATTCAGCCTCGAGCGTGACCGCTGACCGCCGAGCTTGTCGCCCGTCTTGCGCATAGCGTGTGCCTTCGTCGCATGACTTATCGTTGCCGAGCTCGACCCGCGCTCCTGTCCGTTGATTACCAAGGCTTGTCGACCCCGGCCCGGCCAGCGCCGCCGAGTGGTTGCCCAGCGACTCATGACCAGCACTTCCTGTATCGCGGCCGCATCCTCCCATGGGTCGCCGTTGACATACAGCGCTGCGATAG
Source organism: Cymbidium sinense (assembly GCA_021442155.1). NCBI lineage: Eukaryota > Viridiplantae > Streptophyta > Magnoliopsida > Asparagales > Orchidaceae > Cymbidium > Cymbidium sinense. Next base: position 142,800,772 of record CM038215.1, read on the forward strand.
AGCGCTCCGCCGTTCATACTCGGATGAGTCCGTAATCTTGAAATCTCACACCCGTGCATACCTACACACATCCGCGGCCCTGTATCTGCTTCCATAGTCATAATCTTGTGCTCCTATGAAGATCTGTTCTCTCAAAATATTTGGTTAATAGACCTTCAAATTTCATTGAAGAATTTGCTATTTTCATGTATTTGACATATATATTTTTGGATGATTGAGATAATGATATCCAAAAATAGGGGGGCAACTGATATGACACTTAAAATACTACTAGACGAAGCACGAATCTTGATGCTAAAAAAAACTGATCCGAAGTTGAAACTGGTCAAGATCGAGCACTTAAAATATCATTGAAAACTTTGGGATATCAGTTAAATCCCTAAAAAGCTCTTAAAATATGGAGTGTTTATAGTCAAATCGATGTGGTAGGATCCCAGCAAGCAAGATCTCAAAATTCGACTTCATTTGAGCATTCAAATATTTAAAATACATCAAATGGTCAAAGGGATCATTGTGAGCCATCCGATGAAGTAGAGTGGTATGGGTTTTGCATGTATTTATAGAGACGCTACTCCTCCAATCTATAAATAGTCCCTCATTCCTCATATGAGGGGAGGCCAAGCAAGAGAGAGGAGATTGCTCTAAAGCTTGAAAATCCTCCAGGCATAATCGTGCCACCACTCGACGGTCGTCAACCACCGCCATCAGTCGCCGGCGCTGATCCTCGCCGTCGTCAACCTCTGCCGGTCTCCATCATGACGACCTTCATCCGGTCCAGTTCTGGTTGTTGTATCATCAACACTAGCAATTGTTACCACCTGAACGTGACTACATAGTCGTTGTTCCTTTCTCATATACAATTCTATAGCCCCGTTAACGGGAAGATTTTGTACTCTGAAACAGATACATAGTGGATGATTTTTACTGGGCTAGGCCCCGTGGTTTTTCCCTCTTTTCGAGGTTTTCACGTTAAAATTTTGGAGTTTTCTTGTTCACTCTTTAAATACCTGTGTGTGTGCTGGATTTTATAACAAAGCTAAGGCGTAAACTTTCACTCTACCGCAACTGGTTTTCTAGCACGCAATAATCATAATTATGAGTGTTGTTTTAATAAAACAAAAAAATTTAGCTGAATCCATATTATTTGGATCGTTTGATTCAATTATTTTGGTGGTTTGATTATTAATTTTTTACTTCCTTTAATTTTTTTAACATTATTTTTATTTTTATTTCTAAAAGTTTAATTATATTAAAATTTTGAGTAATGATTTTATAAAATTGTACTATGAGATAAGTGAAATCAAGTTTAATGTGTATATTATTTATTTCACATACCAAAATTTATAAATTTGGGTAAATATTGTTAGGTTCATATTCTTTTTAATGCACTGTCGACCTCACTTTTGGAGTGAGCTCTCAAACTTCTTTATCATAGATCTAGGACTCTTGTAGACATTGAGAGTTCCTTAGTCTTAATACACTTCTAGTGATTATATGAACACTTAACCTAACCCTAAAGACTTAGAAGAGTTAGCCATAAGAATGGGTTGTGCCTTAGAGATTTAGGAGGACTTGCATACATTATAGCCTAAACCCAATCCTTGCTTCCTTCTTTCAAACCAAACTTCAAATTCAAATCCAAATTTGAATCCAATGATTGAAACCCATGACTAAATCCAAATCTCAAAATTTCTTTTCTAAGCTGTATGAACCACCGTCATATGCTTAGCCAAAACTTCCTTCAAACCAAATTGGATTTGCCTGATTTCCTTATAAATCAACAATTATTTCATTTATACTTACAAATATAAATGAAATCTAAACCTAAACCATCCCAATCAAATCAAATTAAATCAAACTAAATCAATACCTTTCTTAAGCCATGTGGACCTACCTCCATGAGGTTAACCAAATCTCAATCCAAATCAAATCAAACTCAATTAATTTTTTTATACATCAATTATATTCACAAATATAAATAAAACTCATTATGGTGTTTATTTTTAGTTTCATTTGTGTGTGTGTATATGTGAGGGGACACCACATAGATCTGAGAATGTACTTATTGAGGTGATCGGGTACTTATTGAGGAATAGTGCACTATCTCGAAAGATAGAAGTTACTACTCTACAATGGACCTAATCATCTAATAAGGACTCCTAAAGCATGATTGGTCTTCGAATATACCAGAGATTTTTCCCTTGCTTTATATGGAAAAGTAAAGCATGGTTTATTTAAACTGGGTTCAAAATTTTTTATGGGGGTAAGCCCCCATAGTTAATTACATCATAAGGAATGGGATCCCTTAGGAATACTCTTGATTAAAGTAGAAGATTGTTGTCTTCAAAGAATTCAAAGATAGGAATCAATAAATTGGTTATATTTGGTGGATCAAATGGGATAGATCAAAAGGAGAGAGTTATTATCGATGCCAAAGGAGATAAATAGGGAGTGTTCATGATACTAGGAAGCCTAGTGAACACTCTAATCTATCTTATGGTTAGACTTTATATATTTGAAATTGAGGAGATTTATTTATTTGAATTGAATTTTTATTAGAAATCTAAGACTTATAATTCAACAATACAAGATTGTGAAAATACCTAAGAGGTGAGGATTTATGCTTATATCCCACAAAGATAAACAACAACCTCAGACCTTAAATCTAGGGAGCTTTGACGAAGGCCAAAGCATGACTTGACCCAAAAGTGAGTATATGGTTTACCTTCACAGAGAGTAAACCACTTTCGATCTTGGACTTATTATAGGAGTGGCGCCTAACTCCTCCTAAATCTATGTAGGCAAGTCATATACTTTTACAAGATGGCTATGCTATTATTATTTAGAAAAGAAACTAAGTCTTTAAACCCACTCCCTAAGATACTAAAGCATGAGGGGGGTATGAATAATGACTTAAATCTAATGCACTTCTTTTATCAAATTTTATTTAATTTAGGACTCTTTATTTTGACACAGACTATGAGATTTTGTATACCTAAATGCATGAGAAGTTGATTACAGGCCAAATCAAAAGAGAAAGAGGTGTTCTTCTATCATAGGCTCTCAAAGGTTAATCCCATTCTATCTAGCAAAGATGGAAGCCCTCTTTTAACATGAGTGAAACAAGATGGTTATGCATGATGTTAAACATACAATCATCTAACTAAAGGGTTCTTAAATATTTTACTATCTTGATTTAATGCCTAGGGTTTTATATGAGGCTATGTATTATTTTAAAATTTTAGTTATGAGTTGTTAGTATGATAGAAAATTTATTTTTATCCTAAGAGCTAATCGCATCTAGGCCATACAATAATCGCCAATAATAAATAAATTATAGAAATGCATGCTTTTTTTAATGCACAAGCTAAAAAAATATCAAATAATTTTATAAGGCTATCACAAAAGAATGAAAGGTTGATACGGTCGGGTACCACCGTACAACCTAGAAAAAATATGAGTAGCCGAGCTCTACCCTTATACAATACGGATTACAAGAAAATAATTAGAATTACAAATGATGAATATTATGAGGGTCTTCATTCTTTATTCTTCCTTCTTCACTTTTCTTCTTTCATTTTTTCATTTTGATTTGCTCCATTTCTTTCTTACTTTTGGGTAGATTTGGATGTTGCTTGCTCTAAAGGCATCACATGGTACATAAGACTTGGTCTTATAACCAATGCTCATCCTAATCCCCCATAACATTTATCCTAATTCTAATATAAAATTATATTAAAAGAAGAAAAATAAATCTAGCTACACCTGCAAAATAAATGTTAACTAAACACACCATATAACCCAATCAGTTATATGAATAATTTAGACTTAACACCCCACACATGGGTAACTAAGCCCACCTGTCCTAACTTGGATTATGCTTAGGGGCTAAGCAACGTGCATAACAAAAGTATTTATATATTTTTTATTTAGCTGCCCCTTAAGCACAACCCCTTGCAGAAAATATGACTAGGCTAATATCGGCCTAACATCTGGACTACACACATATACCCTAACATCCAATCTACAACAATACATCACAAAATAAGCATATATCAAACCATACACCGCCCTAACATAAAGTTATAAATGGTGACTTAGTCTATTGTGTGTGAATTAAAGCTTGTGTGGTATGTCCTAACTAGGCTTTAGAGTTGTAATTTACTAAGTGTGAGGGATTTAATTTATAAAGGGGTTGATTTCTCTTTAAGTGATTTAATTGATTTGAAGATTCTACTTAGTATTTTCTTTTATTTCATATGATCTACACTTAACAACTAAGTGTTATAAAGAGGGAAAATAGAGAGAATCTCTCTTTCATTCCTACCTTAAGCCACTTATAAAGAAAGTTAATTAACCAATTTCCTTTAGTGAATGACTTGTTATATATTTTGATTAGTCCTAAGTTTAGGCTTAGTTTAAATAAACTCATTCAATAAGAAAAGCATCTTAAAATTAATTGAAATGAATTACTATCACATAACACATGTTTGTTTATTTCTTTCTATCATATATATCATGCATATGATTAAGCCCTAAACATACCTATACATGCAATTTATATTTTAGCACACTTAAATGATGAATGTAAAGAAGTATGTCTGGAGTTTAGAAATTTCATTTGATTGAATTATGAATGCATATCTTTTTAATAGAAAATAGGAATTTTTCATCCATTAATAAAATATACATTCACATGTATAAAAGTTTTAAGTGAGTACGATGCCATTATTTTTTGTACTAGGGGTGTAAAGTACAAGACTTACTTAGGGCTACTTAAAGCTTCGCAGCCTTGGGGTGTCCAGACTAATATACCGCTTTTCTCAGATACATGTAGACGTATAAAACAACTATAAGGATAGAAAAAACCCATGCAAAAGTTGTGTTTGACTTATTTGATTTATGATTTTTATTCATTGACCATTTCATACATACATATGTATAAGAGTTTTAAGTGAGTACGTCGCATTATTTTCTACACCAGGGGCATAAGGTACAAGACCTACTTAGGGTTACTTAAAGTCTCGTAGCCCCGAGGTGTCCAGACTAATATACCACTTTTCTCAGATACATATGAATGTACAAAAAGAACCACAAGAATAAGAAGTCATGCAAGAAGTCATATTTGATTTGATTATATGATATATATATGTAATATGAAATTCTTCTTAAGTCTTAACATAAAGATGTATATGAATAGATTTAGGCAAATGTTATATTCTTTTCAAATGAACTATACATTTGTGAATCTTATGTGAATCCATGTAGGATCAGGAGAGAAAGCTTCATATTTCATATCCTATATTACCAACACATGCAAAATTATAGATATTTATAATTAGCATCACTCCATATGTGATAATTGATTCATACACTTTTGAAAATAACTTTTGATTTAATAGTGATAATAGCTACACCTATTTAATTTAGATCAAAATATGCAATTAAATATAAAGGAAACCATTTCATTAAATTAATTTAAAAAAATGAATACATGATTACACATGGAAAACAACAATTAGCATGATAGGGAAAGAAATAAAGAAACATAAGCACATGATCTCATTCATTCTAATTAATTCTTAATGATAATCATACTAAATAAAGTCACTTAAAATAAACCAAAGTTCATTAATATCATTTTTAATTCTAAGTTTGATTTGTTTTAAGGAATGTGAAAGAGATTTGCCGGTCCTAATCCCATTCCCCATGTGTGAGTTAATTTTGATTCAATGAAGAAGTAATTAAGTTGATTTTATAGTTTAATTAGATTAGGGTATGAATTAAGCCAATTAATTAACCCTTACCTACATCACCTTAAGTTAATTAACTAATTAATAATGAGCTGATTTGATATGCAATCACATGGAAAGTAAATTTGCAATGCTTCTAAGAAATGAAAGGGGCCTAATGCAATTGGCTCATGATTAATAGTTAATTAGGCTTAAGGGATCTCACTTAACTACTCTTATGATTTTCACACACATGTGAGTAACCATAATTTCATCATCTCTCTCTTTGGGTTATTGAACACCCAAAGAGCTACTCAAGATTAGATTAGAGAATTATGTTTAATTGAATTGATTAAGTTTATTAATTAACTAATTAAATCTTAATTAACCTTAATCAATCAAAGTGAGATGGGCTTAGAGAAAGAGACAAAGAAAGGATTCCAAATCTCAATCCTTAAATCTTCTCAATTGAGTAATTAAGGTTCAGGTTATAAATTGAATTCTTTATTAATCTTATTAATTAATTAATTGAGGGATGTTAATTAATCAATTATTTAAGGGGATTAGAGAAGATTTAAAAAAAAGATTGGAAGAGGGAGTCCCAATCCATTTCCCTAGACTTCATCACCATTAACAGAGGTTAATAGGCTTGATTGATTGATTAATTTACTATTTATTTACTTAATTATAATTAATTATATTAAGAAAGTGATTGAGACTTAATCTATTAGTTTTCCTAATTAAGCAACTAATAAATTCCCAGAAAAATAGGGGAGGCAGAGGTCATCCCCCTAAACACACACAGGAAGTTTGAGATTAATGGATGATTAATTAGGGAGTAATTAGGCTAATTATAATTCTAATTAATCCTTAATTAAGCCAAATCCACTATTTAATAATAATAATTTTTCTGAATTCTACTATAAAATATCTTTAAAATGAGCATAAGTTTGCATTTTTTGGATTTTTCTATAATTAGTTATAAATTTAGGAAGTTTCAAAATTAAAAATAAATTAATTAGCCATAATTAGAGCCTTAATCTTGTTGGGCCACGTGATGACTGATGCGGTGCGCTTTCCACATGACGCGATGGGATTCGCTATTTAAATTGTCACATCCGAGGGCTGACTCGGATGACGGTGCATGCGGTAACTCCGTGGACTGTTCGATCTAAGATCGGATGACCACGATTAAACCCACAGTTTTGATAGATTAAATCAAAGATTTTAAGCGTGATTAGATCAGGACCGTCCATTCTGATCATGCAAGATGGATGGTCCATGGTCTATCTCCTCTCGAGCGTCAAGTAATGGCTACTGTCCATCGATCGCCGCTCAATCCGAGCTCACCCGAGCTCGGATGGAGATGAAAATGATCTCACACCTTCGGGGAAGCACAAAAATCAAATTCAACGATGGAAATCGCATGACATGAAAATTTATTTCACAAAAGACTAAGCTATTTTCATTCAAGGATCGGTTTCAATGGCATACCTCATCGGAGCTTGTGACTGGCGGTTCTAATGATTAAGGAAGCTTTGTTTGATAGAAATGAAGCCCTATTGAGCTGTCGAGCTTTGATTTCATGTGGTTTGCTTGGAAGACCAAAGCACTAGACGTAGGTGATCAGTCTTGATCAAACTCTACCCTCCAGCCATAGGGAAGCTTGGGAAAGGATTCTTTCTTGCTCGTTTATCTCCAAGGATGGTGTGTGCAAAGTTAATTGTACTTTGGTGGAGATTTGAGCAAATGGGAATCGAAGGTGGCCTCCCCTATTTTTATTTTATGTAAAATCGAGAGTGAGGATTTTGGGGAGCTTGGAAAACCTTGGAAATGGCTTTGGGAACTCTCTCCCTGGCTGATATGGTTTAATCAAAAGTGAGTGTGTGAGTTTGAGTGAGAATGAGAGAAATATACCCCCTCATTCCTTGGATCGGATGACCACATCTAGTTTGGATTTTTCTTGATCAATTGGTCATTTCAAAGGGTGGTGGAGGTCCTTGGGTGCATGAGGTGGCTTGATTTGGTTGGGTGAGGGTGTGGAGGTGGCTACCAAGGGAGGAAGTGCTTATCCTTGGTGGTTTGAAAAGCTCCAATGGGGATGTAGAGGTGATTTCACCTCCCCACGGATTATGACTGATCCAACCACCTTTGGGTCAGGTAAACCATGGTCCTAGGTGGACCTATGATTGGGTGCCAAGTGGCCATGGGGAGAGAATGACTCAATGTGCATGTGTCTTATCTCATATGATGCCTTAAACCCAAGGGAAAAATGATCATTTGGCTATGGGTTTGATTTGAACAGATTTGGAATGGGTCAAAAGTGGGTTAGCCCAAATCTCAAGTGGTTTGGAATTTGTTTAGTTTGAGTTGGCTTAATTTGACCTATTTAGGTCAAATTGGGTTAGGTTGGATCAAGTTGACAAATTGGTCAAATTATCAAACTAAGGGTTGGGTCAAGTTGACATGACCAATTAGAGTGTATTGGTGTCATTGGTTTGATTAAATTTGCTTGGATTTGGTTATGGTTCATTTGAGTTCATATAGGTCAAATGGGTCAAGTTGACCAATTTGACCAATTTGACCAAATTGGGTTAGGTTAGGTGTTGAGTCAAGTTCAATTGGCTAATTGAAAATTATAGTAGGCTTTGGTTTGGTTCATTTTGGAATTAATTTGGATTTTAGCTAATTTGACCCTTTAGGTCAATTTGGGCTAAGTTGGGTCAAGTTGACAAATTAGTCAACTTGGGCTCAATTATGGCTTTGGTCAAGTTCAATAAATGATTTGGAATGAACTTGAGCAATTTGTTACAATCAATTTGAATCAAATCATGATTTGACCCATTTTGCCTTTTTAGGCCAATTTGGGTCAACATGGGTCAAATGACCAATTAGGCTTGGTTTGGTTCAAGTAAAGGTTTGGTCATGTTCAATCATTGATCATGAGTGGGTTTGAATCAATGGTTTTAATCAATTTGGTATACGGTGGATTTTGGCTAGTTTGGGTTTCATTTGGGCTAAATGTTGACTTGGGCAATGGCTAGGTTTGATTTGGTTTGACCCAATTTAAGAAAATTGATCACCCTAGGGTGATCGTTGGTTATGTTGTCAAGTTCGGATGGGTTTAGTTCAATCTAATTTGGGTTGGATTAGAACTTGGCTCAAAAAGGTCCTTTAGGTCACTTTGGGCCAAGTGAGCCTAAATGGGTTAATTGGCTTGTTCATAGCTTGATTTAAGTTTAGTTGAACTTACACATGAGCCTAGAATTGAAATATAAATCCAATTGCAATTGGTTTGGAGCCAAATAAGCTTTGGTTCATATAACAATTTCAAGCCAAAAGGGTTAACATGGACTTGGCTTGGGTTTGGTTTGATAATGATGGTTTATGTTTATATTTGGGTCGATGATTGTAGGAATGATTGAATGATGAAGAAATCCATAAGTTTTAAATTGGTTTGGGCATCACTTAGCCAAGTTCAAGAATTTGGCTAAAAGGGCTAAAATTGGGAATTTGATTTGGTTTGGGTTTAATTTATTTCAATTTGGTTTGATGTTGATTTATGATTTGTAATTTGATTTGAGATTGAATTTGATAATTGAGAAAATCAATTGGATTGGGTGGATTTGAATTTGGTTAAGGCTAAGTCCATAAGATAAAATAAAAGGGCATATGAAGGGATTTGGAGTTTGAATTTGATCATGGGTTTCAATCATTTGATAGTTGGATTTGATTTTAGAATTTGAATTTGAATTTGAGATTTGATTAGACGAAGGAAGCAAGGATTTAGTTTAGGCTATAAAGTAGGCAAGTCTTCTTACATCCCTAAGGTACAACCTATTCTTATGGCTAACTCTTCTAAGTCTCTAGGGTTAGGTTAAGTGTTCACCTAATCACTAGAAGTATCTTAAAACTAAGAAACTCTTAGTGTTTATGAGAGTCCTAGATCTATGATAAGAAAGTTGAGAGCTCACTCCAAAAGTGAGGTCAGCACCCACCCTTTTATGACCAAAAATAAATCAAACCAAACCAATTCTCTACTTAAGCCCTTTTTGACCTACATCCCTTAACTTGGTCAAATTTGATTCCAAATCACTCCGAACTCAAGTGATTTTCTCATAACCTACTTATATCTCCATTTATATTCACAAATATAAATAAAATATAAATTCAAATGATCCAAATTAAATCCAGATCAAATCAAATTCCTAATTTTAGCCTTTTAGCAAAATTATTGAACTTGGCTAAATGATACCCAAATCAACTCAAAACTTATGGATTCCTTCATGATTCAATCATCATACAATCATTGATTCAAATATAAACATAAACCACTATTATCAAACCAAACCCAAGTCAACCCAAGTCAAATCCATGTCGACCCTTTTAACTTGAAGATTATCATATGAACTAAAACCTATTTGGCTCTAAAATACTTGCAATTGGATTTATATTTCAATCTTAGGCTCATGTGTGAGTTCAACTAAACTTGAATCAAGCAATGATCAAACCAATTGACCCATCTAGGTCCACTTGACCCAAAGTGACCTAAGAGACCCTTTTGAGCCAAGTTCTAATCCAACCTAAATTTGATTTAACTAAGCTTACCTAAACCCTTAATCATGACCAACAATCATCCCAGGGTAACCAATTGCATTGAATTGGGTCAAACCAAGTCAAACCTAGCCTTTGACCAAGTCAACATTTAACTTAAATGAAACTCAAACTAGCCAAAATTCACTATATGCCAAATTGATTAAAACCATTGACTCAAACCCATTTGTAATCAATGATTGAACATGCCCAAACCATTAATTGAGCCAAATCAAGTCCAATTGGTCATTTGACCTAAGTTGACCCAAATTAGCCTAAAAGGCTAAAATAGGTCAAATCATGATTTGGTCTAAATTGATTGCAACTAATGGCCCAAATTCATTCCAAATCACTTATTGAACTTGACCAAAGCCATAATTGAGCCTTGGTCAACTTGACCCAACCTAGCCCAAATTGATCTAAAGGGTCAAATTGACAAAAAAATCAAATTAAATTCAAATTAAACCAAATCAAAGAATGCAATCATTTTCAAATGACCAATTGAACTTGACTCAACACTTAACCCAACCCAATTTGGCCAAATTGGTCAAATTAATCAACTTGACAAATTTGACCCTTTTGAACCTAAATGAGCCAAATCCAAACCTAGGCCAAATCAACTCAAACTAATTGAACCAAAACATCCCAAATCATCATATGAACCTAGCCCAAGCCTTGGTTTAACCCAATTTGACCAATTGGTCAACCCAACCCAACATAGCCCAAATTGAACCTATATTACCAATCTAAGCCAAACCACTCAAATCCAATTTATGGAACCTTGTGGGCTGATCTAACTCAACTTAAACTCACCCTAGGTCAACCCAAAACTTTCCCAAAAGCCAAGTGAGCCCCATCCAAGGGGATTAGCCATCAAACCATGGGATTTAAGCTTCAAAACCAATGGATCCAAGCAAAGTCAACTCTCCCATCCCCATGGCAGCACCTTAGCACTCAATAGAACCTTCTCCTGACCCACCTAGCCCACTTAACCCACCTAACCCACTCTAGGTTGGCCATGGACCTTTGGGAGGTGAGTTGACTCACCTCTAACTCAAATCGAGCACCCCATGGATCCAAGCTTTGCAACCCTTGCATAATGGATTCATGGAAGCCTCACATCACTTCTCCCATCGCTGGCATGCCACATGGACTTGATGGAGACAAGTCTGACGGCTGGATAATGGCAAACTAGTGTAGATCATGTGCACACTACCGTCCATCCTTCTCTATGGATAGAGGGGTATATCCACTCAATTCGAGCACGATTTAGAATGCATTTGAAAGCTTTGAGTCCCTAAGGCATTTTTGAAACCTCAGAGAGTGATTCCAAGCTTTTATGAGCATTCCAAAATATCTAAATTTCACATTCTCATGCAAGGCTAAAACAGGGGAGGACAATCTCGATCCAAACTCCCTCGTTTCACAATCAAACTCAAATTTCTGTTACCCACACTCTCACAACACTTTGTCAAAGCCAAACGAGTCATTTCCTAAGCTCCCAAGTGGTTGGAGGTGCGACTTCGATCGAAGCCGAGGCTCCTACGTATGTGAGGTGGTCGATCGAGTATTCCACACTAAATCAAGCCCAGATTTCTTCAACAAGACTTCATCTTTACTAAACGAAGCTACGTCCATTGATTCCGACCACTAGTCTTAGCTCCAGTGAGTTAATTCCTCAAAACCATAGCTATATGGAAATCGTGCTTGGTCTTTTTTGAAAAGAATTTGAATCCCATGTGAATTTGACCATTGGATGTGTATCCCCCATTCTTCCATAGGTGTGGGATCAGTTTGATCCCAATCCGAGCTCGAGTGAGCTCTAATTGAATGGGGAAAGATGGACGGTGCCCGTCTTTCGTCCCTCACAAAGGAGGAAGATCATACGCCATCCGTTCCACATGATTGGAATGGATGACTGTGATTAGATCATAGTAGATCCCCACTCTTTTCTCCCTTATCCCACGGATCAAATCGTGGCCTTCCGATCTTAGATCGGATGGTCCACGGGAAAATCGTGTCCACCGCCGGCTGAGTCAGCGTGTGAATGTGACAACTTTAATAACCAATTCCATCACACCACGTGGAAAGTGCACCGCATCAGCCACCATGTGGCCCGACGGGATTAGGACGTAATTAAGGCTAATTAGTTATTTTTAAGCTTAAAACTTCTAAAATTTATAACTAATTGTAATAAATCCAAAAAAATTCAAACTTTGGCTCATTTAAAAGGTATTTTAGATTAAAATCTAAGAAAATTCTTATTAATTGATTTTAATAAGTGATTTTGGCTTAATTAAGATTTAATTAGAAATTTAATTAGCTTAATTATCTCTTAATTAATCATCTAATTAATTCCAATTTTTTTGTGGATGTTTAGGGGGATGACCTCTGCTTCCCATATTTTTATGGGATTTTATTGGTTGCTTAATTAAGAAAATCAATTGATTAAGTCTTAATCACTCTCTTAATTTAATTAGTGATTATTAGTGAATAAATAGTGATTTAATTAATTATTTAGTGGTTATTAGTGAATAAATAGTGATTTAATTAATTATTTAAGCCTGTGGAACAATAAGGGAACTTAAGGAGTGTAATTAGGATATTTTTCTTAATTCATTTCCTAGATTTCTTTCACTTTTTGGAATTAAATTAATTGATGATTAGTGATGTAATTAATTAATTAATTTTCAAGATAAAAATCAGAGCCTAATTGAGTGTTTGAAATGACTTAAGGATTAAGGATTGAGGCCTTATCCTTGATTCGTCTCCCTAAATTAATTTCATCGTCCTAATCAAAATGTAATCAAATTATTCAATCAACTAATTAATTAGCTTGATTTAACTCATTCTAAAATCCACTTGACACCTAAGCAACCTTTAATTGATCTTGGGTAGCTCTTTGGGTGTTCAATTACTCAAGGTGAGAGATAATGAAATTATGATTAGCTCACCGTTGACCTCACTTTTGGAGTGAGCTCTCAACTTTCTCATCATAGATCTATGGCTCTTATAGACACTAAGAGTTCCCTAGTCTTAAGACACTTCTAGTGATTAGGTGAACACTTAAGCTAACCTTAGAAGAGTTAGCCATAGGAATAGGTTGTGCCTTAAGAATTTTGGAAGACTTGCCTACCTTATAGCCCAAACTCAATCCTTGTTTCCCTCTTTCAAACCCAAACCTCAAATTGAAATTCAAACCCCAAAATCAAATCCAACTATCCAATGATTGAAATCCATCACTAAATTCAAACTTCAAATCCCTTCTTAAGCCCTTTGATTTTATCTTATGGACTTAGCTTTAACCAAATTCAAATCAATTCAAATCCAATTGATGTTCTCAATTATCAAATTCAATCTCAAATCAAATTCCAAATCATAAATCAATTCCAAACTCCAAATGATTGAAAGCCATGATAAGTCCAAATTCTAAAATCTCTCCTTAAGCCATATGAATCACCTTCATGTGCTTAGCCAAACTCCTTCAAACCAACTCAAACTTGGTTGATTTATTTATAAATCAATCATTACTTCATTTATATTCATAAATATAAATGAAATCCAAATTCAAACCATTCAAATCAAATAAAAATAAATCAGACCAATTCAAAATCCAAGTTAGCCTCTTTTGGCCTATATCCCTTAATTCAGTCAAACTTGCTTCCAAATCATTCCAAACTCAAGTGATTTTCTCATAACTCATTTATATCTTCATTTATATTCACAAATATAAATGAAATATACATTCAAATGGTCCAAACCAAATCCAAATCAAATCAAATTCTCAATTTTAGCCCTTTTGGCCAAACTTTTGAACTTGACTAAATGACATCTAAATCAACTCAAAATTCATGGATCCCTTCATGATTCAATCATTCCTTCAATAATTGATCCAAATATAAACATAAACCACTAGTATCAAACCAAATCCAAGTCAACCCAAATCAAGCGCAAATTAACCATTTTGACTTGAAATTGTCATATGAACCAAAACCCATTTGGCTCCAAACCAATTGCAATTAGATTTATATTTCAATCCTAAGCTTATATGTAGGTTCAACCAAACTTGAATCAAACCTTGATCAAGCTAGTTGACCCATTTAGACTCACTTGACCCAAAGTGACCTAAAGGACCTTTTTGAGCCAAGTTCTAATCCAACCCAAATTGGATTGAATTAAGCCCATCTAAATCTTAATCATGATCGATAATCATCATGGGGTGATCAACCACCTTGAATTGGATCAAACCAAGTCAAACCTAGCCTTTGACCAAGTCAACATTTAGCCCAAATGAAATCAAAACTAGCCAAAATCCATCATATGCTAAATTGACTGAAACCATTGACTCAAACTCATTCATAATCAATGATTAAACGCAAACCATCAATTGAGCCAAAACCAAGCATTTTGACTGATGGCCTAAAAGCCAAAATGGATCAAATCATGATTTAACCCAAATTAATTGCAATCAATAGCTCAAGTTCATCCTTAATCACTTATTGAACTTGACTAAAGTCATGATTGAGCCCAAGTTGACCAATTGAACAACTTGACCCAACCTAGCCCAAATTGACCTAAAAGGTCAAATTGACCAAAATTCAAATTAATTCCAAATTAAACCAACAATCATTCTCAATCAACCAATTGAACTTGACACAATACCTAACCTAACCTAATTTGGTCAAATTGGTCAACTTGACCAATTTGACCCTTTTGAATCCAAATGAGTGAAATCCAAACTTTGGTCAAACCAATCCAAATTAATTGAACCAAAACATCCTAAATCATCATATGAACCTAACTTAAGCCTTAGTTTGTTCCAATTTGACCAATTGGTCAACCCAACCCAACCCAACCTAGCCCAAATGGAACCCATTTGACCAATCCAATCCAAACTACTTAAATCCAACTTAGGGAGTCTTATGGGCTGACCTAACTCATCTTAAACTCACCCTAAGTCAGTGTAAGACCTCCCCAAAAGTTAAGTGGGCCCCACCAAGGGGATTTTCCATCAAACATAGGATTTAAACTTTAAAACCAATGAATCCAAGCCAAGGTCAACTATCCCATCCCCATGACACCCCCTTAGCACTCCATGGAACTTTCTCCTGACCCCACCTATCCCACCTAGCCAACCTAACCCACCCTAGGTTGGCCAAGGACCTTTGGGAGATGAGTTGACTCACCTCCAACCCAAACCGAGCACCCATTAGATCCAAACCCTTGCATCCTTGCGCAATGGATCCATGGCAGCCTCCCATAACTCCTCCCATTACTAGCGTGCCACTCTAACTTGATGGAGACAAGTCTGGTGGAATGACGGTGATGAGCCAGTGCAAATCGTGCGCACGTTACTATCCGTCCATCATTAGAAATTGAGGGGTATACCCCCTTAATTCGAGCATAAATCACAGACACTTGCATCGTGAGCTTTCCTAAGCCATTTCTGAAATCCCACAGAGTGATTCCAAGCCTTCTCGAGGGCTCCAAAATTTGGATTTCCCATTCCCATGCAAAGACAAAATAGGGGAGGGCAATCTCGATTCATACTTCCTTATTTCACAATCAAACTCAAATTCCTCTTAGCCACACCATCACCATAACCCTATCAAAGCCAACCGAACAAATTTTTAAGATTCCAAGCCACGTGAGGAGTGAGTTGATCGGAGCCGAGCCCCTTGTGTGCATGGATTGGTCATTGAGCTTTGCGCACCAAATCAATCCTGAACTTCTTCAATAAGGCCTCGACTCAACTGGTCTACCTCACGTTACGCATTATCTACGGTGAGGTAATTTCATAAACTGAGCTTGTATGAAAAAGTGGGCTGTTCCTTTGTAAAGTAAATTTAAATTTCATGGATTTTTGATTGTTATATGTGTGCATCTCCCTTCTCTGAAAGTGTGGGAAGAATTTGGATACAATCCAAGCTCGGGTGAGCTCGGATCGAATGAGGGAAGATGGATAGCATCCGTCTTTTATCGCTCACGAGTGGGATAGATCATGAACCGTACATCCCGCATGATTGAGATGAATGGATCTAATCAAATTCCATGGTAGAGCCCGATTCCCTTCTAAATGTAGGTAGATCGGTTTGTCGATCTTATATCGAGCGACCCAAAGCATTTAAGTCAGTGCATGGATGTGACTACTTAAATCACCAATACCATCGTGCCTCGTGGAAAGTGCACCGCATCAGCCGCCACTTGGCCCGACGGGATTAAAGCTTTAATTAGGGCTAATTACTTAGTTTTTAATCTTAAAACTTCCTAAAATCATCACTAATTGTAAAAAAAATCCAAAAAAGTACAAACTTAGGATCATTTTGAAGATATTTTAGAGTATAATCTAGGAAAATTATTATTAATTGGTTTTGAATAGTGATTTTAGCTTAATTAAAGTTTATATAAAAAATCTAATTAGCTTAATTACACCTTAAGCAGTCAATTAATCTCAAATTTTTTGTGGATGTTTAGGGGGATGACCTCTGCCTCCCCTATTTTTCTGAGATTTTATTGATTGATTAATTAGAAAAATCAATTGATTAAGCCTTAATCACTCTCTTAATCCAATTAATTATAATTAATGAATAAACATTAACTTGATTAATCATTTAAACATAATTATCTTTGTTGAACAGTAAGATGACTTAGGGGATGTGATTAGAGATACATTTCCCAATTCATTTTCTATGTTTTCTTTACCTTTAAAAATCAAATTAATTAATGGTTAATGAAATGATTAATTGATTAATTAAGTGATTAATCTTCAAAATAAGGAAAATAAAATCTGATTGAATGTTTAAATGATTTAGGGATTAGGATTGGGGCGTTACCCTTGTTCCTTTCCCCTTCAATTTAATCATTCAAATTAAAACATAACCAAATTGTTTAATAAATTAAATAAAGGCTTAATTAAATTAAGATTAAGAATCAATTCATACACACCTAAGCAACCTTTAATTAATTTTGGGTAGCTCCTTGGGTGTTCAATAACCCAAGGTGAGAGATAATGAAATTATGGTTGGCTCACATGTGTGAAAAATATAAAGGTAATTAAGTGAGATCCCTTAACCTTAATTAACTATTAATCATAAGCAAATTGCATTAGGCCCCATTTCATTTCTTAGGAGTATTACAAATTTACTTTTCATGTAGTTGCATATTTGTTGACCTCATTTTTAGAATGAGCTCTCAACATCTCCATCTTAGGCATAGGATTCCTCTTAGACTTTAAGAGTTCTTTAGTCTTAAGACACATTTAGTGATTAGGTGGACACTCCCCTAGCCCTAGAAGACTTAGAAGAGTTAGCCATAGGAATATGTCATGCCTTAGGGGTGTTAGGAAACTTCCTACCCTTAGTTAGAGCCATTCCTCACTTTCCTTCTTGCAAGTCAAACTCTAAATCAATTCTATTTGATTTTCTCCAAACTCAAATAAATTCCATGATTCAATTCCATGATTGAAATCCATGATTGAAACCCATGATCAAAATACATCAAAAATTCCTAAGTACAAATTTCCTAAGTCCTTAACACTTCCCTTAAGGACTTAACCAAAGTCATGATTCAAACCTATTCGAATCTTTGAGATTTTCTCATGATCCATTTATATTCTCATTTATATTCTCATATATAAATAAAATATAAATTCAAAACCATCAAATTAAACTCAAAATTCAAAATCAATTCATGAAAATTTTCTTAAGTCCCTTTAATTTTCCATTAAAGCACTTAGCCATAATCAACTCTAAATCTTGATCAAACCTATTCAAATCCATGGGATTTTCTCAACACTTATTTATATTCTCATTTATATTCTCATATATAAATGAAATATAATTATAAATCAATTAAATCTAGCTCAAAAATTAAATTCCAAATTTAAAATCCTTGAAATTCCTTTAAATCCCTTAATTTCTCATTAATGGATTTAACCTAAACTTTGATCAAACCTATTCAATCTCATGGGATTTTCTCAAAACTTATTTGTATTCTAATTTATATTCTTATATATAAATGAAATATAGATATAAATCAACCTAATCCAATTCAAAAATTAAATTTCAAATTAAAAATTTCCTTAAATCCCTTAAATTTCCTTTAATGGATTTAACCTAAATCATGATTAAACTCTTTCAAATTCATGAAATTTTCTCATGATCAATTTATATAATCATTTGTATTCACATATAAATGAAATATAAATTCAAACAATCAAAACCAATTTCAAAAATCAAACTCAAATCCACTCAAAATCCAATCTTAGTCTTTCAAGCCAAAATCTTGAACTTAGCCAAATCACTTTCAAATCAAGCTAAACTCTTAATTTTCTCACATAGTTCAATCAAACCTACAATCATAAGCACATATATTAATCCAAACCTCAATTAAACAATCAAAACCCAAATAAAAAATCAAACCCAAGACCCCTTCATATTTTTCCTTTGAATATGAAATTTTTAAATGGATCAAAATCCATTTGACTTCAAACCACTTGTAAATGGATTTATATTTCAGTCATACGTCCATATACAAGATCAATCAACTTCAAATCAAGCTTTGACCAAGTCATTTGACCCACTTAGGCTCACTTGACCCAAAGTGACCAAAAGTACCCTTATGAGCCAATTTTTGATGCGAACCAAATTGGATTGAACCAAACTCATATATCTCTATCATCATGATCAACAATCATCATGGGATGATCAATCAATCAAATTGGATCAAACCAAGTCAAATCTAAGGGTTGACCAAGTCAACACTTAACCTAAAATGAAACTTACATAGCCAAATTTTACCATAGGACAAATTGATTGAAACCTTTGACTTATGTTTGAACTTGACCAAGCCAGCATTTGAGCTTAACCTAACCCAATTGGCCCACTTGACCCAAGTTGACCCATTTTGACCTAAAGGGACAAAATGTGTCAAAACTTGATCTAAGCTAAATTGATTAAAACCAATGGGTCAAGTCCATCCCAAATCACTTGTGGAACTTGACTAAAGCCTCAATTGGCCAACTAGACCTAACCTAGCACAGTTGATGTTAGACCCAACATGACCTAAAGGGGTCATGTTGAGCCAAAATTGAACCTAACCCAAATTGATTGGAAACCAAGATACCAATCCACTCCATATGACTAACCTAACCTAAACCTACCCTTGACCTACTTCAAATAAGTCAAATGGGTCAAATAGGTCAACTTGACCCATTTTATCTGAATGAAGCGTATGAGCCAAAACAAAATCTATACCAAATTGAACCAAATCAAAGGCACCAAATATTTCAAATGGTCACATGAACTTGACCCAAGCCTTGGTTTGACCCAATTTGACCAATTGATCAACTTGACCCTAGTTGACCCATTTTGACCTAAATGGGTAAACATGAGCTAAACCCTATCAAATGGATTTTAAATCCAATGAAACTTGGCCAAACCTAGTTTCTCCACATACCTAACATATCCAAATTAAAAAAAAAATAGCAAAATGATCATTCTACCCCTAGGCCATAGAATAAATTTTGGCCTAGCCCATGGGTATTTTGATCATACCCTCTTCACAATCACTTGAGGCTTTCCTAAAAGCTCAAGGGGACTTAGTGATGAGTGGTGCATCCAACCCAATGGGTTTAGGTTAGCCCATTTGTCCCATAGACAAACTCGACCACATAGCTTGAAATTGAGTTTTCAAATTCTCTCCTAAGCTCAAATTCAACATAGAGGTTGGACATTCCACTCAAGGGATCAAACTGACTATGTACACACTCAAAATAGCCTAAACAAACTCTCCAATTTGGTCAATTGGATCAAAATGGCAAGCCTATGCTCAATCATCCGATTTCCATAGGGGGAGATATACTTCCCCTAATTCAATGAAGTTTCACTTCACTCATTATCGATTGGAGCCCAGGAACCCAGAGCAACCATCTTAGAGCATTCCTAAGCTTCTTAGATAGGATTTGAATTATCTAATTCTTGGTTTTGCACAGTGTAAACCAGAGGAGCTCAATCCATTAGCCAACTTCCTCTACACTTGATTTCCTCCAAATTTCTTCTACACTCTTTATCTAAGGACCAATTCAAGCCAAGCTCAAGTTCCCATAGCAAGAGGATCAATTCAATCAAAATGAAGATCAAGTGAAGTAGTGTTGGTCCCATTGATCCACTCAATCCTGACCTAGAATTTCAGCGGGCTTCGTCTCCACTGAAGCTACCTCATCGAGCAGATGATCACCTCGGAGGTATGGTTTTGATCACTTAGATTGATAGGTGTTGGTCCTTTTGTGAAAGAAATGTTCATGGCATGAGAAATCAACCATTGGATAGGTTGGTAATTATGCTTAGATGGTGTGGGTTAATTTTTATATGATTCCATGCTAGATAGGGCTTGGATCTCCCCTTAGATCATGGACGGTCTCCATTAATCCTCAGGGAAGAACTTCGCTCATCTCAACCGTCCATCCGTGCATTTTAGATGGACGGCTGAGATTATTTAGCACGTTTAGCAAATCCATTTTCCTTTTAAAACTGTGGGTGAATCTTTAGCCATCCGATCTTTGATCGGACGATTGAAGATATTAGTGCGTGCACCACCACTGCCATTTGGGATGTGATGTTTAAGTCACACCCTCATTATGCACGTGTAAAGCATCATTCGTATGCATACATGTGAGATTAAGTTGGTGTTAAATGCTTAATTCCTAATTAATCCATAGAACTTCTAAAATTCATAACTCTTTATAGAAAAACCAAAAAATAAAAGGAAAAATGTATAGAAAGATAATTTCACCTAGAATATTTTAAAAATGGTTTCAATGGATTTTGAATTACTCCTTTCTCTGAATTTGAGTTTCTTTGGGAATCTTAATTAGCTAATTATCCTTTAATTAGGTCATCAATTGATCCCAAATTTCTAGGTTCATTTTAGGGGATGACCTCTACCTCCCCTAATTTTCTTGAGATTTATTGAGGGCTCAATTAGGGAAATTATTATTTCATTTCCTAATTACTCCTTTCATGTAATTAAAGGTGATTAAGGTGTGATTAGTAGATTTACCCTATGATTAAGTTTTATTAAGGTTAGATCCAATGAGTAGGGGTTTTATGGAATAATTTTGGAGCATTTTCCCTAAGCTATTCCCTAATTCCCCTTATCTCTCCTTAATCCCCACTTAATTAAGGGTTAACTCATCAATCACCCCTTTAAACAATTTTCAAAAATTCTTAAAAGTTTCAGAACTTAATTAATCTACCTTGGGTAGATGCTTAGGTGTTTAATAGCTTAAGTTTAATTAAGGAAATTAAAACCCCTTTCATAAGTATGAAAGGGTGTTTTAAAATTACTTAAGCTAAACCCCTTAGCTTAATTAACTTTTAATTATGAGCCAAATTGCATTAGGCATTTTTAATTATTAGGTTCATTGCAAATTTAAATACCTTATCAATTTTATGTCATCTCATTTGCTCATAATTACTTAGTTAATTTTTTCTAAGGTGGTGTAGGTAAGGGTTAATTAAGCCACTTGATTTACACCTTAACCTAATTAATGCTTAAAAATGGATCTAATTGTCTTAAAAATTAAACAAAAATACAAAACACATGTGGTAATGGGTTAGGAACAGCAAACTCATCTCACCTTTTCAAAATTAAATCAAATTTCAAATTAAACAAAAATCATTTTGAAATTCACTTTGATTTATTCTAAATTTTCTTATTCCTTAAGAATGTCTTTAAGATTTAAGTAAAGTGAGTTTGTTTAAATGCTTTCATTGCTTTGGATCTTTTCCAACATTTTAAGTTGTATGTCATGTGATTCATTCATTCATAATTTCATATTTTAAATTTTAAAAATGAAATTGTTTACTTTATGTCAAATGTGCATGTGTTGGCTAAAGTAAATATGAGTGGCTATTATCACTATTAAATCCCAAATTATTTTTCAAAACATACAAATGAAATATCAAATTTGAAAGTATGCTACTTATACTTTAGTTATAAGCATGCATGTGAGATATTATAAAGATATGCTTAGTATAGGTTTCCTTTCTTTCCTATGTTGGCATAGCTTTGAATATGAATTTTGGTGAGATATGAGATTCATTTGAAAAGTTCTTAATTTCATATCTATTCATCCCTATGCTATCACTTAAGAAAGTTTTATACTGCATAAATTGCATAAATAAAATGAATCCATTAACTTGCATATTCCTTTTCATTTAATTTCTTTTATATACATATAAGGAAAGTGGTATATTAGTTTGGACAACCCAGGTTTAAGCTTAGTAGGTCTTGTATACACCCTAGTTGATAATGGTGTACTCACTTATGTCTTTCTTACTTTCATGTGAAATTTTGGATAAGAAAAACCTTTTTCTACTTAAGAAAAATCATGCATATTCAACTTCTAAATTTTCTTAAATAGATTACTTATCATGCATCATAAAGTGTGTTAACTACTTTCATTTGCATGTATAGATATGCTTAGGGTCCATCCATATGCATGTTATATATGTTGGGAAAGAAATGAAGTAATTTATGTTATGTGAATTTTGATTCATTTTATTTAATCTTAAAAATGCCTTTCTTTTTGAATAGGTTTGTTTAGAGTTTATCTAAATTTATAATTAATTAAAAGATGTAATCAAAATATTCACCTAAATGAAACTAAAACATAAACCTACTTTAAAAAATTACTTAAGGTTATGGAAGGAAAGAGAAGTTCTCTTCTTTTCCCCTCTCTTCATAACTTAGTAATTAATTGTAGGTTTCGCTTAAACTAAATTAAAACATAAAATAAAACTATCAAAAAAATACTTAAATAACTTAAATGAAACTCTCTTTTAAGTTGAACATGTTCTTTACACTTAGAAAATTTAAACCTAAAGTATTAAGCTAAGTATACCACACAAACCTTCAAAGCACACACATTAGCCTAGGTCACCACTTCTAGCCTTAGGTTTGGTCGGTGCATGGTTTGATGTTATTTTTTTATTTTGTGATATATGTTTTAGACTGGATGTTAGGGTGTATGCTCGTAGAATGAATGGTAGGACTTTAGTCTAACAATTCTTTTTTAGATTGTGCTTAAGAGTGCAATCATAAAATATAAATGCTTCTTGCTTAGGTGCTTTATACCCCTAAGCATAATCCAGGCGGTGGACTTAGTCACCCATGTGTGGGGTGATAAGTCCAATATACATCTTGGGATTTGTGGTATGATTTAACTAACTTTTGTTTAGGTGTAGATTTCTACTTTTCCTTTTCATGTAAAATTTATAATTAGGATTTTGGAATGATTTGTTATGGGGATTAGGATGAGCATTGGTCATAAGATCCTATCTTATGCACCATGTGCTTGCATCACCATCCAACCATCCAAAGGAGGAACCAAGAAGAAGAAAAGAAAAGAAAAGAAAGAAGAAGAAGAAGAAGAAATAAAAGACCCCTTAACAATGAATTCCTTTGCTTAAATTATAATTTATTTGTAATAGGTTGTATAGGGTAGGCTACACATTTGATATTTTGGGTTTATGTGGTGGTGCATCCGAATTTTGTTCTTTTTACGCTTATAAATTGATTTATGATTTGCTTTTGCATTAAGTGGCATGATCTAGTTTCTGTTTCTTCCTTGCTTTCTTGTAGCTTGGATGCAGATTAGGCTCTTTAGGAAGAAAATAAATCTTTTACCCAACTTAACAAATCAAATTTAAATTAAACAACTGATAACCTCACTTAAAGCTTAAGATTAAAATCAACTTAAAAGAATTAGCAACCCCTTAGCTGGATGAGCATTTCTTTATAATATCATGCATAAATGCATCTTATTTTACTCTTGATTAGAGGGCTTCCACCTTTGCCAGAGAACTGGCTTGACCTTTGAGGGTTGTGGTGGAAACTCACCTCCTACCTTCTCGCTGATTTTGGCCAATAATCTGATTTCTCATGCATTAGTCATAAAAATCCTATTAGCCTGAGTCAAAATGATTGTCCAAAAATAAAAAAAATGAAATTTAAATTGCATTAGATTTAGGTCATTTGAAGCATTCCCCTTTATATGATCTTGTCTCTTTAGGGAGTGAGTTTAAGGACTTAGTCTCTTTCTAATTAATAACATCCCAGCTATCTTGCATAAGCATAAAGACTTGCCTACATGTATTTAAAATTGTAGGAGGAGTTAGTTGGTGGCCACCCCCCGGCGGTTGTAAGTCCAAGCTATCGAGTGGTTTGTCCTCTCTTGTGGAGGAAAACTAGTTACCCATTTTCACCTTAGATTTAGGTTATGCTTCCAGCCCTCATCAAAGCTCTCTAGATTTAGGTTTTGAGGTTGCTTTTCTTTGTGGGTCATAAGCATAATTCCTCACCTCTTAAGTATTTCTTTAATCTTGTGTTAAGGAATCTTAAGTCCTAAATTTCCAATGAAAATGCAACTCAAATAAACTAAATCAATTTCTAAAATGTAAAGCCCAACTTTAGAATAGTTTGAGATGCTTGTAGGTTTCCTAGCATCGTGGGCTCCTCCTACCTACTTCTCATTTTGGCTTCGATAATAACTCCCTCTTTTGATCAATCCCATCTGATCTTTAAAAATACAAACCAATCAATTGGTAGTCCTTCCTATTAAAATCTTCAGAGACAACGATCAATTATCTTAATAGAGAGTTTTGCTAAGGGATCTCGTCCCTTAGGATGTAATTAACTATGAGGGCTTACCCCTATAGGAAACTTAACGAACCCAATTTAAAATAAACCCTCCTTTACCTCTCCATGTAATGTAGGGGAAGAATCTCTCGTACATATGCAGACCCATCATCCTTAGAAGTCCTTATTGAGGTGATTGGTTCCATTAAAGGATAGAGGTTTCTATCTCTCGAGATAGTGCACTATTTCCTTAATGATGTATCCGATCACCTGAATAAGTACATCTATGGATCTGCATGGTGTCTTACCACGATTAATTTTTATAAGGGCTCCTCTTTCTTTTCTCCCCACAGATTTGAAAGGCGAGTCCCTTCTAGAAATTTTTCTACCAACAGATTTTTCTGGCGACTCTACTAGGGATGGTTCCTCTCTCCATCTTTGGTAAATGATTGTTGTCTTTGAGTATCGATAGTGGGTTTGTACTTTGGTATGAATCCAAGATCATTTTTCTTTCCATTGGCACTTGGCAAATTTCATTCTTGAGTTAAGTTAGCCAACGTCTTTAGGTTTTAGGACCACATTCCTTGTTGGTCTTAAAATCCCCGTTGGGTTCCTCCAATGGGTAAAATGAAAAGATCTAAAATAAAGAGAAACATCTTTTAAAGACTTCCTCCTTATCATTTTCATGATAAGAAAAGGTTCATCCTAAAATAATAAATCTTTCATAACAAACTTTGCTTCTTCAAAAGCACTTTTTCAAAAAATGCACTTAATAAAATATCTTCCACAAAATTTTGTCACCTTCATTTAACAATTCACATAATTATTACATGTCAGAATTTTTAAAAAATAAAACTAATAATATTTTTTAAAATGCACAAATGAACATCTTCTTTCAATTCATTTTGATGGAGATTTCATTTTCAAAATAAAATGATCAACCATGTTTTCCAAAAATCACAATCACAATCATAAAGTTTTCGAAAGCACATATGAATTTTTCTATTCAATACATTCACACTTATTGAATAGAAAGTTCATTTGTAAACAGAAATTAAACTTTTCAAAAGCACACATGAATTTTTTTCTATTCAATACACTCACACTTATTGAATAAAAAGTTCATTTGTAAACAAAATTAAAATTTTCAAAAAGCACATGTGAACATCTTCATTCAATATACTTAGGTTTATTAAATGAAGATTTCATCCCCAACTAAAAATAAAATATCATTTAGGAAATCCCACTTAAACATATCCCACATATGTTTTAATTTGGAATTCCTCTCTTTCAAAAAAAAGCAACAATCACACACAAAAAGTTCACATTTCAAAAATAAAATTGATCTCCATCCAACATACTTAAATTTGTTGAATGGAGGTCCTCTTTTAAAAGCATTAAAACCAATAATCATAACTTAAAAATTTCAAACAACATTTGGAACTTCATTTAACATACCCAAATTTGTTAAGTGAAGTCTCCAAATTTAAAATCCAACAAAAATTTTCAAACATACATTTAGAATTTCATTTAGCATAATCAAATTTGCTAAGTGAACTTTTCAAATTCAAAAATTCAAAATCAAAGATCACATTTCAAAAATTTTCAAAGCACATTTTGGAACCTCACTTAACATGCCCAAATTTGTTAAGTGAAGTCTCCAAATCCCAAAACTCAAAATTTTTTCAAAACACATTCTGAATTTCATTTAACATAATCAAATTTGCTAAGTGAAGTTTTCAAATCCAAAATCAAAATCAACAATCGTATTTTAAAACTTTTCCAAAACGTATTTGGAATTTCACTTAACATACTCAAATTTGCTAAGTGAAGTTTCCAAATTCAAAAATTCAAAATCAACCGTCACATTTTAAAATTTTCTAAACACATTTGGAACCTCACTTAACATACCTAAATTTGTTAAGTAAAGTTTCCAAATCCAATATTCAAAAATTTTCAAAACACAATTTGGAACCTTACTTAACATACCCAAATTTGTTAAGTGAAGTCTCCAAATCCAAAAATAAAAAATTTTAAACACCTTTTGGAACTTCTTCATTTAGCATACCAAATTTGCTAAGGAGAAGTTTCCATTTTTTTTTCAAAAACCAAAAGAAGCATACTCAAATTTGCTAAAGTGAAATTTTCATTTCATAAAAGCAAGTGGAACTTCATCTTTAGCATACCAAATTTGCTAAAGTTGAATCTCCACTTTCAATCATCTCAAAAACAAAACAAAACACCTTAGAATCCCCTTAGCATACCAAAATTGCTAAGGATCCTACCCTTTTCAAAAAATCAAAACATTTCAAACAAACGAAACACTTAAGATTTTCTTAGCATACCTAAATTTGCTAAGAATCCTATTTTCAAAAATTAAACAAAATGCACTTGGATTCTTTACTAAGCATACCTAAATTTGCTAAGTAAGAATTCCAAAATTTTCCAAAAATCAAAATAAAACAAAATTTTCGAAAGAAACAATCACTTTTACTTCACTTAGCATACCTAAATTTGCTAAGTGAAAATTCCAAAACAATCAAACAAAATAAAATTATTTGACCCATACTTTAACATACCCAAATTTTTTAAAGGAAAGGGTCCTCCAAAATCACAAATTCAAAATTAAAACAAAATAATGAACCTATGGAAGCATCTTGTCAAAAATTTTGAATCCATATTTTAACATACCTAAATTTGTTGTAGTTTGGATTCATATTCAAATTCCTCTTTCAATCAATCTTTCCAAATTCATTTGAACCCCACTTAACACTTCCAAATTGTTGGATGTGGGTTCAAATTTTCAAAATTCAAAAATTCAAAATCTATGAAGACAGAAAACTGATGCAAGTTTATTTCTCATTGTAGATTCTCTTCAGTTAGTACAATGCAGTTTCAGTTTACTACAGTAAGTGGAATGGCAGGCTCCCAGAAATTTGTCTTTACTTTCCCTCATGGTATGGATCTAGCCTTAGATCAGGCTGACTTCCCTCACATAGACCATAGTCACTTGATCCATTTTGGCTAGAAATTTGAGGGCGCCAGGATCACTTGTGAGGGCATTCCCCTCACTACAGTCAACAGGAAGAAGGTGGCTGGGTAGAAGCTAGTCATCAGGGTAGACTTACCCTATGATTCATATATCGCCTCACTGAAGAGGAAAGCTATGGCAATACCACAAAATTCAGCTTACTGATTACGGTAGTAATGGCGTGTCTCTTGGTTCAAGTTCAGTTCAGTTCTGTTGGTCACAGTTGAACATGTTGCCACAGCATAAACACCCTACCATCTGTACTCTCCAAGGGTAAAGCTCCCCTAGTTTCAGGGCTTGCCTCCCTGACATTTGAGTATGGGTCTAGTTTACACTCCTCTCGTCCTACTTGTACTCAGCGTAGGAACAAGAATCATATGGTCAAACGATTCCATATCAGATAGAAAGAGAGCTTAAGGCAGATGCTAGATCAACCATGGATGAGTCTCCCATAATCACTTCACCACTGGTTATGGAAAACTAGTTTCATCCTCTCTCGAGATCAGATAGAGAGGATGCCAGAGGATCCGTTCGTTGCCTCCTCCAGTGGTGCACCTACAACCAATAGTTTCTAGGAGTAGGAGGTTGTACGCCCGTTTTGGCTCTATTCTGCAGGTGTGAGCATCTGAACACTCAGTATGTACATTTGATCTTTGATCTGTTATCCCCCAACATGGAGGCATCAGAGGAGCCTGAGGCCCATATCATACATTACTAGCGAGAGAGTGGAGGTTTAGGCTAGTCGATTCCACTTTGGTTGATTTTCCATTTCTGCTACCCTCATTGACCATACTGATAGTATTCTCCTCACGAGGACCAGCCACCATAGGAGGCTAGTTCCTGCACACAAAGAGTCGGTGGAGTCTCCACCCCACCACTTTACCCTACATCTGCCATCACCAGTGCAGGTTTCGACACCACCCATTCCATCTAAGGCCATGAAGGCCGCATCTGAGGAAAAATGAACCCCGTTGGTGATCTAGCTACGGCTAAGGGATCCCAATCCTCCTACACCACCCATTGTGGTAGGGCCGAGCTCTCCTACTTGACCTTCTGCCCCAATGGTAGTGCGGAAGGAGTGGCGACCCCAGAGCATAATGGTCGTTCCTTCACCAACTCCTCCCATACAACTAGATGTGGAGATGGTGACAGTTATCACGAATATTCCAGATGATAATTCAGTTGCATCTGTAGTAGAGGATCATCCTAGGATTGTTACCCCTATTGCAGCCACTATCAGTCAGGAGTATTATTCTTCTAGTGAGTACAGTCCACACAGGATTGACTCCCCAGCTATAGGTGAGGTCCGGTGCCTCTCAGTGTATGATAGTGATCACACCGATCAGCCCAAGCTATTTGTACCTATTAAGTTAGATCAATTCTTAGATGAGAAAGTTGCACACTTTTTTATAGACAAGAAGGAGATCTTAGGGTACACATGGTTTGATGAAGAAAGAGTCAACTTCGATCCCAATGAAGATGACTTGATGGGGGGATTCAGCTGGTGTATGCATGTTCGATACTAGAGGTTCTCTTCTTAGGGAGCAACAGGCCATGGAAGGTGATGAGGTTGATCAAGGAGGCATCATCCATCACCTCGACGATTAAGGTAGAAAGACGAGATTGATAGATGAAACAATTCTCTTGTTAGCAGTAGTGTTAGTGCTTCAGAAGCAAGCCCCTCTAGTTCATCCTAGTACAGTCAATATTAATTAGCCTGAGCTAGTGCATGTCTTAGATCTAGTTAAGACACTACCTCCCATTGAGCAAGGTAGCACTAGTTTATATAAAAAGTTAGTGAATAGTACCTCCATACATGAAAAAGATATGAAATCCATGGTTGAGCAGTAAGTGAAGGAAGCCTTGGCTTAAGCTCGGAGAGGATCATCGGTTGCAAAGGGTAGATCCTACCTAGAGGAATTTAATGCTATCCAGTATCCCAAGGGTTTTGTGCCTCCTTTCTTTAAAAGCTTCGATGGCAATGGGAATCTGAGGCAGCATATAGCTCACTTCAGGGCTAGTTATTGCAACATAAGTGGTAGTGATTCTTTACTCTTTAGATTCTTTGTCAGCAGCCTAACAGGTATCGCTTTTGATTGGTATGCTGAACTGCCCAACGGTTCAATAAAGATATTTGCTGAGTTAGATAAACTCTTCATCAAGAGATTTGCTAGAGCCCAACAAAGGATTACTGTAGGTGATGTCATTGTAGCCCAACACTTCGGTGAGTCACTTGTTGATTATATTCTCCGATGACATAACCTGAGTATGAAGTATGAACCACAGCTATCTGAACAACATGCCATTGAGATTATCTTGAAGAATATCCATGGCCGGTCCTGCTTATGCTTAAGGGCTTCACCATAAAGACATTTGAGAAACTAATCAATAAGGCGGCTAGTCTACAAGGAGAGGCCAAATAGTTGCCTTTTCTAGATCAGTTACCAAAGCAAAAATCTCAAAAGGTTTTTGAGAAGAAACTTGGAGTAGCATCAACAGTTGACAAGGGAAAATAGCTAGCTAGATCGGTCGAGACCACCTCGTGACACCTCCTTTCCACCACACCAAGTATGCGCCTCCACCTCGACTCCACTGCCATAGACACCTCCCATACCACCAGTGACAACAATGCATATCGCCACCGTAGCTATAGTCCACCTACTCTTTTAGATAAGTTAAACAAACCTTATTCTTTTAAGAGGGAGGTAATCAGAAAAATATTTAAGAACCTCTTAAAGAAACTTGATTTTTCGCTACCGGAGCTTAGGAGAACAGAGGAAGTATGCAAAAGTCATGATCCAAACTTTTGTTCTTACCACCATATTCTAGGCAACATTTTAGAGGATTGCTTCACCTTCAAGGATTGACTTGAACACAGTTTCAAGATGTGTTGCTATTATCCAAAGAATATATGTGGAACAACCTTCCGTTCCATTAGGGTAATCCTTGAGGATACAAGTGATCTACCAAAACCAAAGAAGGTTGGGACATTTCTTTGTCTAAAACCTCTAAGAAAATAATTTAGAAGATCAAGAAGCTTTCCTTTTGCTGGTGCTCAAACCTCAACACTAAGAAGGTTTGCAAGTTGCTTACTCTAGGAAAGTGGGAGCTGGGAGCAGCAACAACATGTGTCGACTGTGATAGCCCCTTATAGCCAGACCATGTCTGACTCCGATTTCTTCCACATTGGTGACTTCTTCCATTTCAACTAGCTCTTCTATTTCTTCTACTAGTAGAACTCTTGTATCATAATAGGGCATCAAATCCCTTACTCCACTCACTCTACTTGACCTCTACTTTGTACCCCAAAATACTTCCAAGAAAGAAGAATAAAGCGATTTGAATTACATATGTGTCTCTTCTGATGAGTTATCTTCTTCTATTCCTAATGATAATTCTTCAAGACTAATTAACTGTAACAATTTTGATCTTCTTCTTTCTAATTCAGAGTTAGACTTTCCAACTCTGAATACTACAGGTTCAGCTCTTGAGACAGACTTGGAATCATCCGATTCTGAGATTCCCATAGGAGAAGCTGTAGGTGGGCTTGAAGTGCAGGTAGAACTTGCCACCATCTTGTCTCAAGAGATTACCGAAGTCAACCTCCATAGTGGCAATGTTTTAACTCCTAGGGCAACACCTCTAGATAGAGGGAAATAAGTCATTAGTATTGAAGATCAAGAAGCCCTTCTACAAGATGCTCCACCCTTGGATACGCTTCTGGAAGATCAACTGAAGGTGGACTACAATGCCCTTTCTCATCTAAGAAAGTTATCATCTAAGCTAAGCATATATGATGCCCTTGTCTTATCCAAAAAGATAAGGGAATCACTAATCAAGACTCTCCTTGATCCTGAAATATGCTTAGCTCAACTGACCGCTATAGGTGAGGAGACACACTAAGCAAAAGAAGCCCAAGGGATTACCTTCATAGATGAAGACATTCTACTAGGGGACTTGGAGCACAACCATCTCCTATACATTACAGTTGACATGGATACGTTCAGACTCGCTAGGGTTCTCATGGATTCAGGTGCATCGGTGAACATTATGAGTCTAAAGACCCCTGCTTATTTGAAGATCGACATCACTACACTCCGAGGAGATAAGATGATGTTGAGAGGATTCAATGATCAAGGCAAGCAGGCTTTAGGTTCCAAAGTGTTACCATTGGAGATCGATGACTAGAAGACTGAAGCCAAGTTCTACATCATTGAATTGAATACTTTATTCACTTCTTTGCTTGGTAGGCCTTGGATACATCAGAACAAGATCGTTCCATCCTCCCTTCATTAGTGTATCAAGTTCAAAAAAGATGGAATTAAGTATCATATCAACGGGGATGAAAAACCATTTTTAGTTAGAGAGGTTAAGATCTATGAGGATGCAACCTACTATCTTCCTCAAAATATCCTTTTCTCATGAATTTGGATAAAATTCAAATGCAAATGCAAAAGTAAAAAAAAATGAAGCAAAAGAAAAGATAAAAGAAAATGAAAAGAAAAATAAAAGTCCAAGTGAACAAGAAAGGGGAATTGAAGAAGAAATAGATCTTCATATCACATTCCACCCATAGTTCATTCCATCAAATGGACATGTGGGTAGAATGGCTCAACCTCCAGGTAGAGGCGAGTTCCAGACCCCATGGTTGGCCTTCAACCAATGAGGTTGTGTTCCGGTTCAGGAGTACCCATAATTCACATAGACTTGGAATCGCCGGAGGAAGTCTAATGTGGTATACCAACCCTCTCGGTGGGTTCCATTGGAGGTGACTTTTGATCCAGCCAGAGACGAAGACCGGGTCTCCAAGCAAAGCAAAGTATTCAAATCAGGTTTATGTGAAACTAATCGGTAGCAGTTGGGAACCTTAGCTCTTACCTCACTTACACCTTCGAAAGTTGAAGGTATAGTAGTTAAGGAAGTCCCTAAGTCTTCAGTGACATAAGTAAAGAGGTTCTTTTTGGGTTCATCATCCTCAAGTCCAGAGCTCGATGTAGGACTTGAGGAAGATACTTTTAAAGAATTAATAGAATTACCTTTTTTTACTTTTACTCACCTTGTATTCAAAATATTATATATAAAGGTTTACTTTCTCACACTTGGTCCAAAGCAGTCAATACTTCAAAAACTATGGAATAATACAGGGGAAGCACAATCAAAGCGGGACTAGGATTGATACATGAGTCATGATAAAGATTATTGCCTAGTTGTTACCAACCACAAAGTTCTTCTCATACATCCCCAACTCTTATGAGAATGTATGTTTAAAAACTTCAGATGATCCAGATGATCTCTAAGTCAAAGAGGCATCACCAGAAATTGAAGAGGAGATTCATTCAACAATCGACAAGCTAAAAGAAATCAATCTCATGATAGAAGAAAATCCTCACCTGACATTCATTAATTCATTGCCAAATGAAGAATAAACCAATGACTTAGTTAGGTTATTGACTGAGTTTAAAGATTGCTTCACAATAAGTTATGAAGAAATGCCTGGATTATCTCCTGATGTTGCAGTCCACAAGCTAGCAATAGACCCTAACGTTACCCCTATTAAGCAAGCTCCTAGACGCATGCGATTAAAAATTGAATAATAAGTCATTTTTGAAGTTAAGAAATTAATCGATTCTAGTTTCATTAAGAAAGAAAAATGTCCTACCTGGTTAGCTAGTGTGGTCCCAGTTAAGAAGAAGAATGACCAAATTCGCATTTGAGTCAATTTTAGGGACTTAAACAAGGCATATCCTAAGAATGAGTTTCCTCTTCCTATACTTTTTGGTGGACATTCATCTCATGCGGTATTCTCTTTCATGGATGGATCATCTAACTATAAAACATGATGTCTCGAAGATGAAAGATCATAATCTTTTACATTTATAGGATCATGCCTTTCAGCCTTAAAAGTGCTGGTGCTACAAACTAATGGGCCATGACTCAGATCTTCAATGAACTCATCCATTATCAGGTTGAGTGCTACATTGACGATCTAGTAGTCAAGAGTTTAGAAAAGGAAGACCCCCTCTTTAACTTGAGAGTAGTTTTCGAATGATTAAGACAATATAACCTAAAGATGAATCCCTTGAAGTGTGCATTCGGAGTAGCTTTAGGAAAATTTCTTGGGTTTGTTGTTCGACACTGGGGAATAGAAATAGATCCTAAAAAGATCAAAGCTATCTTAGAAATGCCACCTCCTAAGATTTAACTCAACTTAGATCCTTTCATGGATGATTGGTGTATTTAAGACTCTTTATCTCAAACTTATCAGGGAGATGCAAGCCATTCATAGTACTTGTCAAAAAGGATGCCAAGTTTAAGTGGGTTGACAAGTGCCAGCATGTATTTGAAGACATCAAAGAGTACTTAGTAAAGCCACTAGTTCTAGCAGCCCCTATCCCTGACAGGCTATTGATCCTTCAAACTGCTGCATTGAATGACTCTCTTGGTGCTCTTTTGGCCCAAGCTAATGACGAGGTGAAGGAAAGCACACTTTACTACTTCATATGTCATCTGATTCCCGCTGATGCAAACTATCCACTTATCATGAAACATTGCCTAATTTTGATCTTTGCATCTCAGAAGCTAAGACACTACATGCTTTCTCATAAGGTAAACTTAATCTCCCGAACAAATCCACTGCAGTACCTCATGATATAGCCAATGCTTTCTGGACATTTGGCTCGTTGGTCCATGATACTCTCACAATTTGAAATTACATTTATACCCCTCCCTGTGGCAAAAGGTTAGACATTGGCAGATTTCTTAGCAGCACACCCACTTCCCACTGATTCTCTGCTTAGTGACGATCTCCCCGATGAACAAATCATGAACTTAGGGGAGGCCGACAACTGCCAATGGGAGATGTATTTTGATGATGCTGCTTCTTTTTCTTAAAGGTGAAGTACCATGATCTATTCTCCAAGGAAAGGTAGGGGAAGGAATAGTTCTTCTAACTCTAAATCGTGATGTGATGGCATTCTCATACTATCTTTCCAACCCCTACACCAATAATGAAGCAGAGTATGAGGCTTTGATTTCCGGTCTGGAGTTAGCTATCATTATCAGTGTCAAGAGCATCAACATCTTTGGAGATTCTCAGTTGGTCATCAACCAGATTGTCGGGTCCTACCAGGTCTTCAAGCCCAAGCTTCATCATTAGCACGAGTATACCATGAAGTTGTTGGCCCAGATTCTAGAAGTTACCATCTATAAGATTCCCCGAGCAGAGAACGTAGTAGCAGATGCCTTGGCCAAATTTGCCAAAGAGTTGGCATGCCCAGAAGATGAGTCCATTTCAATAAGGGTCCAAAATAGACAAGTCTTATCCCTTATTGATTCTGAACTTATCGAAAGACTTTCTCTTGAAGGGGAGATTATCGTTGCCAAAATGAATAAGGAGCTGGATTAGAGGCAACCATTCATAGATTACTTGAACACCAACAAACTACCTCAAAAGAAATCACAAGCCCATCAGGTGATGCAGAGAGCTCTCTCCTGTGCTCTCGTTGATGGCACCCTATACCGTATTGTAGGTCCGATCGATCCTCCTTCTTCCAAAGGGCATCGATTCATCTTAGCTGCTACCGACTACTTTTCCAAGTGAGCAGAAACCATCCCACTCAGAGAGGTCACAACTCACCATGTGCTTCAATTTTTCAGGAACCATATCGTATATAGGTTCGGGGTGCCTCGATGAATTATATCCGATAATGGTACTGCATTCAAAAGCATGAAGATCACCGTAAGACACGGTATAGATTGGATACTCCACTACTATCTTGGCTAATGGTTTAGCAAAATCATTCAACAAAATCCTCATCCAGATACTAAAGAAGACTCTTGATGACAACAAACGATAGGGGAACGAGCAGTTGGTTGAAGCCTTATGGGCCTACCGCACCACATACCGAACTCCAACTTAATCTACCCCATTTTCTTAGTGTATGGGTCTGAAGTCGTTCTTCCTTTAGAAGTTCAACTCTCATCACTAAGGATAGCATTGGGTAACAAGATCACTACAGAGCAAAATGTAAAGTTACAGTTAGAAGAGCTTGAAGGTTTGGAGGAAAGTCGCTTACGGGCGTGCCAGAACCTTGAGTTGTACAAAGCCAAAATGATTCAAGCTCACAACAAGTTGGTCCACCCTGGTCTTTCTGAGTAGGAGAACTTGTGTTAATCTTAAGGAGACCAATTGATGCTCATCAAAGAGGGGAGACAAATTTGAACCCACTTAGGAAGGCCCTTATGTCA
The DNA here is from genome assembly GCA_021442155.1 of Cymbidium sinense. Lineage (NCBI taxonomy): Eukaryota > Viridiplantae > Streptophyta > Magnoliopsida > Asparagales > Orchidaceae > Cymbidium > Cymbidium sinense. The sequence goes on from CM038215.1 coordinate 142,837,015, forward strand.
TAGAGAAGGCCTACCAAGGAGGATCTTATTAGCTTATTGATTATAAAGGGGGAGACCTGATGCTTCCAATTAATGAGATCTATCTAAAGAAATATTACCCATGAAATAAAACTTGTTTGAAAATAATTCATTAATAAAAAGAACAAAATCTAATTCGATTCATCAAATCTTCTCTTCTTTCGAAGTGTTGCTTGTTTGTCTCGTGAATCCACCATGATGTATTTAGGGTAGGTGTAAGAGTCCCCCAGTGGCATCATGTCCCTCTTTCACAACACAAACATAATCTCCTGCTATTAGAATAGGTGTGAGAGAACTTGAGAGGCATCTTATTTTGATTAGCATAACTAAGTTAGGTGTGAGAGAACCCAAGCGACATCCTTTCTTAGAGGGAATCCTTGTTGCCATCCATGGCATCACTTCATATAAATCCATAACATATTTTAAGGTAGGTATAAGAATATCCCAGAGGCATCCTATTCCTTTTAACACATGCAAAACAACAAACATAGATCTTTTGTCTTAAGCTATTTTGATGTGAGAGCAAGCCCCTTGTGACACTCACTCATTAGCTACTCTAGGTCGGCTCTACATGCTACCTCACTAGTATGCCACCCCAGTGGTCACTTGTTTTGAGGATGTGAGTCCCTGCACTTTCTTCCTTACTTGATCATTGCAAACCAAAGAGCACCTTGTTAGTATGGTATGATTCACTGCCCAGCCAGTAAGTTACCTCATGTTGACTTTGCTTAAGAAGATGTGAGTCCTTGTGCTTTATTCTTGAACTAGCCTTCAGTTTCTAACTAGGCTGAGTATATTTGAGATTTAAGATAAGTCCTCAATGGCTCCTTTCCTTTTGACTATTTTTGAGTCGATATAAGTCCCCCAGTGGCATTCACTTAGTAGTCACCCTAGGTCGGATGACACTTGTCGAGACGAATACAGACTATCCCAATAGTCAGTTCCATTATAGGAGGATGTGAGTCCTTGAGCTTTCTTCCTAGGCTGATTATTGCAAATCAATGGGCACTTTAGGTTGGTTGATGTTCGCTATGTTGACAGTGACTCACCCAGTGAGTACACCACTCTTGACAGATATGAGTCCCCGAGCTTTCTCCTTGAGTTGGATGCTGAATAGCTATTGGATATATGACTAACCATGTCATCTTTTTTAGGGTGTTAAATTAAGCCCTTATCGACCCCATTCCCTGTGGGCACTCTATTTGGATCAAGTCCTTTGTGACCCCATTTAGACACTACTCGGGTTACTTTTGGATTGGACAGTTCCCCTTTCCTAGTAACCATCCCTATGGTTGGAAAATTTATTCAGTGGATGCGTAAATTCTCCCTTGGTTCAGTAAATCTAAGATAGGTCTAGGCTAATATAAGCTTCTTCTCAGTTTGATCCCTCACAAACTAACGGGGTCCATGATAAAATAAATAAACAAACTAAATAAACAAATAAAAAATCTTCGCTTGTGGATTAGGAATTTAAGCCCCCAAAGGGCCCCTTCTCCCAAGCAAGCATGCTATCTTTAGGGCAGTGCCAGCAGAACTCCTTATTGGAATTGCCTAACTACCTAAGTTGAGATAAATCCCTAGGTCGGTACTCACTCTGTAGTCACCCTTAGGTTGGGTTCAATCTATTTTTCCACAACCAGGATTACCACGATAATCATTCCACTTTGAAAGATGTAAGACTCTGATGCATTCTTTCTAGCATGATTGTTGTAAATTGACGGGCCGCCTTAGGTCAAGTTTGATTTATTTCCCAAAGCAACCGATCACCCCAGTGGTCTTTTCTAGTGGAAGATGTGAGTCCCCGAGCTTTCTTCCCTTCAATTGATCATTACAAACCGAAAGGCACTCCTTTGGTTGATAGTTCTCCCATCGTGGGGAAGCTACCCCTTTGGTTCAGTAAATCTGAGATAGGTCTAGGCTTCTATAAGCTCCTTCTCAGTGTGATCCATCACAAATCGACGAAATCCATCAAAATAAATAAATTAAAAAATGAAATTAATCTTTGACTATCTTTGAGTTGATCTAAGTCCCCTAGTGGCATTCACTCAATAGTCAGTCCTAGGTTAGGTGTGATTTGTTGCCCAGAGAAACTAATCATCCCAATGGTTTCTTATTTCTAGAAGATATGAGTCCCTATGCTTTCTTCTTAAGACTTGACCATTGTATACCAAAAGGCATTTCTCCTTGGTTGTAAATCCCATGGCCCCTACTCAGTGCAGTTCATCGCAAACCTATGGGATCCATCATAAACAAACAAACTTAAACTAAAAATGAAATCAATCTTGACTATCCTTGAGTCGATCTAAGTCCCTCAGTGGAATTCACTCAATAGCCAGCCCTAGGTTGGGTTTCAATATGTTGCCTTGCCAATAGATTACCCCAAAAATTGATCCTTACTTGGAGGATGTAAGTCTACTATGCTTTCTTCCTAGTACAGCTGCTGCATACCGATAAGAATCCCTTTGGATGGCTAGTCCTACTATGTGCTTAGTAGACTACCCTTTTAGATTGGTAAATCTGAATTAGGTTTTAGTCTCCATGGCTCCTACTCAGTGCAACCCATCGCAAACCAATAGAGTTCATCCTAAAAATTCAAACCTAATAAAAATTAAAACAAATTTAGCCTCTCCCCCATTGGAGATCTCTCCTTAGTGAGACTCAAATCAAGTCAAACCTTTCATCTCCTTGTAGATGACTTGAACCTGCTTCCCTAGTGGAAGGTTCACACCCAATTCCTTAGTGGATTTCTTCCCTCTCTCTTATGTCTTGGACATAAGTAGAGCCACATTGCACTAAGCTTTGGATTCTTTATTTTTTTGGGTTAAGGATAAGATTGCTTCTGTTAGTGCTTGTGATCTTTCGGTGTTGTTGATCATTTCGATCAACACCAATACGTGCGGTATTCCTTGTCAATCACACCACACCTATTGGGCGCCCTTTGTTGACCTCATTTTAGAATGAGCTCTCAACACCTCCATCTTAGGCAGGATTCCTCTTAGACTTTAAGAGTTCTTTAGTCTTAAGACACATCTAGTGATTAGGTGGACACTCCCCTAGCCCTAGAAGACTTAGAAGAGTTAGCCATAGGAATAGGTCATGCCTTAGGGGTATTAGGAAACTTCCTACCCTTAGCTAGAACCATTCCTCACTTTCCTTCTTGCAAGTCAAACTCTAAATCAATTCTATTTTATTTTCTCCAAACTCAAATCAATTCCATGATTAAAATCCATGATTGAAACCCATGATCAAAATCCATAAAAAATTCCTAAGTTCAAATTTCCTAAGTCCTTAACCCTTCCCTTAAGGACTTAACCAAAGTCATGATTCAAACTTATTCGAATCTTTGAAATTTTCTCATGATCCATTTATATTCTCATTTAAATTCTCATATGTAAATGAAATATAAATTCAAACTCATCAAATTAAACTCAAAATTCAAAATTAATTCATGAAAATTTTCTTAAGTCCTTTTAATTTTCCATTAAAGGACTTAGCCAAAATGAACTCTAAATCTTGATCAAACCTATTCAAATCCATGGGATTTTCTCAAAAATTATTTATATTCTCATATATAAATGAACTATAAATATAAATCAATTAAATCCAACTCAAAAATTAAACTCCAAATTTAAAATCCTTGAAATTCCTTTAAATCCCTTAATTTCCCATTAATGGATTTAACCTAAACTTTGATGAAACCTATTCAAACTCATGGGATTTTCTAAAAACTTATTTGTATTCTCATTTTTATTCTCATATATAAATAAAATATAGATATAAATCAATTTAATCCAATTCAAAAATTAAATTTCAAATTAAAAAATTTCTTAAATCCCTTAAATTTCTTTTAATGGATTTAACCTAAATCATGATTTAAACTCTTCCAAATTCTTGAAATTTTCTCATGATCAATTTATATTCTCATTCATATTCACATATATAAATGAAATATAAATTCAAACAATCAAAACTAATTTCAAAAATGAAACTCAAATCACTCAAAATTCAATCTAAGTCTTTCAAGCCAAAATCTTGAACTTAGCCAAATCACTTTCAAATCAAGCCAAACTCTTGATTTTCTCTCATGGTTCAATCAAATCTACAATCATGAGCTCATATATAAATCTAAACCTCAATCAAATGATCAAAACCCAAATCAAAAATCAAACCCAAGGCCCCTTCATATTCTTCCTTTGAATATGAAAATTTTAAATGGATCAAAATCCATTTGACTTCAAACCACTTGTAAATGGATTTATATTTCAATCATAGTTCATATACAAGATCAATCAACTTCAAATCAAGCTTTGATCTAGCCATTTGACCCACTTACGCTCACTTGACCCAAAGTGACCTAAAGTACCCTTATGAGACAATTTTTGATCCTAACTAAATTGGATTGAACCAAACTCATATATCCCTCTCATCATAATCAACAATCATCATGGGATGATCAATAAATCAAATTGGGTCAAAGCAAGTCAAACCTAAGGGTTGACTAAGTCAACACTTAACCTAAAATGAAACTTACATAGCCAAATTTCACCATATGCCAAATTGATTGAAACCTTTGATCTAAGTTCACTCATGACTTATGTTTGAACTTGACCAAGCCAACATTTGAGCCTAACTTAGCCCAATTGGCCCACTTGATCCAAGTTGACCCATTTTGACCTAAAGTGTCAAAACTTGATCTAAGCCAAATTGATTGAAACCAATGGGTCAAGTCCATCCCAAATCACTTGTGGAACTTGACCAAAGCCTCAATTGGCCAACTAGACCCAACCTAGCCCACTTGACCTTAGACCCAACATGACCTAAAGGGGTCATGTTGAGCCAAAATTGAACCTAACCCAAATTGATTGGAAACAAAGATGTCAATCCACTCCATATGACTAACCTAACCTAAACCTACCATTGACCTACCTCAAATAGGGCAAATGGGTCAAATCGGTCAACTTGATCCATTTTACCTAAATGAAGTCATATGAGCCAAAACCAAATCTATACCAAATTGAACCAAACCAAAGGCACCAAAATATTTCAAATGGTCATATGAACTTGACCCAACCCTTGGTTTGACCTAATTTGACCAATTAGTCAACTTGACCCGAGTTGACCCATTTTGACCTAAATGGGTCAACCTGAGCTAAACCCTATCAAATGGATTCCAAATACATTGAAACTCGACCAAATCTAGTTTCTCCACATACCTAACATATCGAAATTGAAAAAAAAATCACAAAATGATCATTCTACCCCTAGGCCATAGAACTAATTTTGGCCTAACCCATGGGTATTTAGGTATACCCTCTTCACAATCACTTGAGGCTTTCCTAAAGATCAAGGGGACTTAGTGATGAGTGGTGCGCCCAACCAAATGGGTTTAGGTCAGCCCATTTGGCCCATAGACCAAACTCGACCACATAGCTTGAAATTGAGTTTTCAAATTCCCTCCTAAGCTCAAATTTAGCACATAGGAGATTGGCATTCCACTCAAGGGATCAAACCGACCATGTGCACACTCAAAATAGGCTAAAAAACCTCTCCAATCTAGTTATTTGGATCAAAATGGTAAGCATATGCTCGACCGTCCAGTTGCCGTAGGGGGATAAATCCCCCCCGCCCCCCCAAATTCAAAGAAATTTCACTTCACTCACTATCATTTGCATGTATATATATGCTTAGGTTTCATCCATATGCATGTTATATATGTTGGGAAAGAAATAAAGTAATGTGTGTTATGTGAATTTTGATTCATTTTATTTAATCTTAAAAATGCCTTTCTTTTTGAGTTGGTTTATTTAGAGTTTATCTGAACTTGGGATTAATTAAAATATGTAATGAAAACATTCACCTAAATGAAACTAAAACATAAACCTACTTTAGGAAATTACTTTGCTTGAAGAAAGAAGAAAGGACAAAGAAGAATAAAGCTTGAAGACCCCAATAATAATGAATTCCTTTACTTAATTGTAGTATTCATTTGTAATCTGGGTTGGATAAGGGTAGAGCTCGACTACTAAAATTGATATTTTTGGATTTGTGTGGTGGTGCTCGACCAGAAATGACCATTTATTCTTTTTGCAATTAGCTTTATAAATTATTTGATGATTTGTTTAGCTTTTACATTAAGTGACATGCTTTTCTTAATTTCTTCCTTGTTCTATGTATGACCTGGATGTGGATTAGGCTCTTTAGGGAAAAAATAATTCTTTTACCCAACTTAACAATTCAAATTAAAATTAAACAACTCATAACCTCACTTAAAGCTTAGGATTAAAATCAATATAAAAAAATTAGAAACCCCTTAGCTGGATGAGCATTTCTTTATAATATCATGCACAAATATATCTTATTTCACTTTTAATTGGAGGGCTTCCACCTTTGCCAGATAGCTCTGCTTGACCTTTGAGGGATGTGGTGAAACTCACCTCCTACCTTCTCAGTGATTTTGGCCAATAATTTGATTTCTCATGCATTAGTCATAAAAATCCTATTAGCTTGAGTCAAAATGATTGTCCAAAAATAAAAATAAAAAATGAAATTTGAATTGCATTAGGTTTAGGTCATTTGAATCATGTCTCTTTACATGATCTAGTCTTTTTAGGGAGTGAGTATAAGGACTTCATCTCTTTCTAAATAATAATAGCCCAGCTATCTTGCATAAGCATGAAGACTTGCCTACATGTATTTAAAATCGTAGGAGTTAGTTGGTGGCCGCTCCCAGGTGGTTGTAAGTCTAAGCTATCGAGTGGTTTGTCCTCTCTTGTGGAGGCAAACTAATTTTCCATTTTTGCCTTAGATTTAGGTTGTGCTTCCAGCCCTCGCCGAAGTTCCCTAGATTTAGATTCTGAGGTTTCTTTTCCCCTTTATGGGCCATAAGCATAATTTCTATCCTCTTAGGCATTCATTAATCTTGTGTTAAGGAATCTGAAGTCCTAAATTTCTAATGAAAATGCAACTCAAATAAACTAAATCAATTTTTAAAATGTAAAGCCCAACTTTAGGATAGTTTGAGATGCTCGTTAGGTTTCCTAGCATCGTGGGCACCTCCTACCCACTTCTCATTTTGTCTTTGATAATAACTCCCTCTTTTGATCAATCCCATTTGATCTTCAAAAATATAAACCAATCAATTGATAGTTCTTTCTATTGAAATCTTCAGAGACAATGATCATTTACCTTAATCGAGTGTTTTCCAGAGGGATCCCGTCCCTTAGGATGTAATTAACTTTTTTTCTCTTAGGAACTTAACAAACTCTTTAAAATTACCGCTTACCTCTATATAAAGTAAAGAATCTCTGTAATTAATTAATCTATCGCCCTGGGAGTTCTTATTGAGGTGATTGGTTCCATTAAAGGATAGTGATTTCTATCTCTTGAGATAGTACATGATTTCTTTGATGACGTATCCAATCACCTAAATAAGTACATCTATGGATCTGCGTGGCATCTTACCAAGATAAATTTTTATAAGGGCTCATCTTTCTTTTCTCCCCACAGATTTGAAAGGCGACTCCCTTATAGATATATTTCTACCAATAATATCATTTTGGCTTATTATTAATTAGTTAATTAACTTAAGGTGATATAAGTAAGGTTAATTAATTCATTTAATTCATACCTTAACTTAATCAAAATAAAAAATCAACTTAAATATTCTTCATTAAACCAAATTAATTTACACATGGGGAATTATGTTAGGATTAAATTTTTTTTATATTTCCTAAATCAAATCAAACTCAAAATTAAAAATATTTCTATAAAATTTTGGTTTATTTTAAATAGCCTTATTTAATGTGATTGTCCTCAGAAATTAATTGGGATGAATGAAATCATTTGCTTACATTCCTTTGTTTCTTTGCAAATCTTACTAAATATTTCTTTTCATATGAAGTCATGCATTCATTTGTTTTAAAATTAATTAAATGAAATGTTTTTTTTATGTCAAATTGCATTTGTTGACTTGAATTAAAAATATGAATGTCTGTTATCACAATTAAATCAAAAACTATTTTCAAAAGTCTATAAATCAATTATTAAATAAAGTGATGTTAATTACACATATTTATAAGTTTGTATGTGATAACAATATAAGATATGCAATATGAAGTTCTCTTTCCTTATCCTACATGGATTCACAAAGGATTTGTAAGTGTATAGGTTATTTGAAAAGAACACAACATTTGCCTAAATCTTTTCCTATGCATCTCCATGTTAAGACTTAAGAAGAATTTCATATCACATATGTAAATCACATAATCAAATCAAACATAATTTCTTGCATAATTTCCTATTCATGTGGTTCTATTTATACATTCATATGTATTTGAAAAAATTGGTATATTAGACTGACCATCCCGGGGTTGCGAGGCTTTAAGTAGCCATAAGTAGGTCTTATATCTTACGCCCCTAGTGTAAAAAATAATGGCATCGTACTCACTTAAAACTCTTATACATATGCATGTATGATGGGACCGGCGAATAAAGAATCATAAATCAAATAAATCAAGCTTAACCTTTTGCATGGATTTTCCTATCCTTATAATCATTCATACATTTACATGTATCTAAGAAAAGTGACATATTAGTCTGGACATCCCAGGGCTGCAAGGGTTTAAGTAGCCCTAAGTAAGTCTTATACCTTACTCCCCTCGTGTAAAAAATAATGGTGTCGTACTCACTTAAAACTTTTATACATGTGAATGTGTATTTAGCTAATGGATGAAAAATCTCTCTTTTCTATATAATAAAGACATTCATTCATAATTTAATCAAAAAAAAAAATATTTAAATTCCAAATACACTTCTTTGCATTCACCATCAAAGTGTGCTAAGATTTACGTTGCATGTATAGGTATGCTTAGGATTATTCATATGCATGATATACATGATGGAAAGAAATGAATGAATGTGTATTATGTGATAGTAATCCATTTCAATTAATTTAAGATGCTATTCTTATTGAATAGGGTTATTTAGAATGAACCTAAACTTAGGGTTAATTAAAACACATAATAAATCATTCACTAAAGAAAATTCATTAATTAAGTTACCTTAGAAATGGCTTAAGGTGGGGATGAAAGAGAGATTCCCTCTCTTTCTTCTCTTTATAACACTTACTTGCTAAGTGTAGGCTATATAAAAAAAATACTAAGTAAATTCTTCAAATCAATTAAATCACTTAAAGAGAAATCAACCATTTATAAATTAAATCCCTCACACTTAACAAATCATAACTCTAAAGCCTAGTTAGGACATACCACATGCATATTAGATTAAGTCACCATTTTTAGCTTTATGTTAGGACAGTGTATGGTTTGGTGTATATTTGGTTTTGTTATGTATTATTTTTGACTGGATGTTAGGGTGTATGTGCATAGTCTGGATGTTAGGATGATATTTGCCTAATCATATTTTTCGTAAGCGTCTTAAGGGTCATGTAATAAAATATAAATGCTTTTTGTCGTGGTTGCTTAGCTTATATAATAGCCCAACTTAGGAGAATTTGGTTACCCATGTGTGGGGTGCTAAGTCCAAATTATTTATATAACAGCTTGAGTTATATGGCGTGTTTAACTAACATTTATTTTACAGGTGTAGCTAGATTTATTTTTCTTTATTTAAATGTAATTTTGCATTAGGATTACGATGAGTATTATGAGAGGATTAGGATGAGCATTGGTTATAAATCATGTCTTATATACCAGGTGATGCCTTTGAAGCAAGCAACATCCCAATCAAGCCAAAAAGAAGAAAGAAATAGAGAAAAATAAAAAATGTAGAAATGAAAGATAAAGAGTGAAGAATGGAGGATGAAGAATGAAGACCCCCATAACACTTATCATTTCATAATTGTGATTATTCTTTCATTATACCGAGATGTATAAGGGTAGAGCTTGGCTACCCACATTTCTTTTTGGGTTGTACGGTGGTACCGGACCGAATAAGCCTTTTATTCTTTTGCGATAGCTTTATAAAATTATTTGATGTTCTGTTTAGCTCGTGCATTATAAATAGCATGTCTTTTTATAATTTCTTTATGATTGATGATTGCTGTGTGGCCTGGATACGATTAGACTCTTAGGATGAAAAATAAATTTTCTACCCACTAATAACTCATAACTAAAATTTTAAAATAACTCATAACCTCACATAAAAGCCTAGGCATAAAATCAAGATAATAAAATATTTAGCAGCTCCTTACCTGGATGATTATATGTTAATCACCATACATGTCATATTCAATTTGTTAAGTGAGGGTCTTATTTTTAGAACATAATTTAACCTTCACTTAATATATTCAATTTGTTAAGTGGGGGTCTCATTTTCAAAACATGAATTTGACTTTCACTTAATAATTTCAATTTGTTACGTGGGGATCTCATTTTTTAAATAAAAATTTGACTTTCACTTACTAATTTCAATTCATTAAGTGGAAGTCTCATTTCCCAAAAAAAAGATGACTTTCGCTTAACATATTCAATTTGTTAAGTGAGAGTCTTATTTTCAAAACACATATTTTGGCTTTCACTCAGCATATCCAATATTGCTAAGTAAGATTCTCATTTTCAAAGCATATATCTGGTTCTACTTAAACACATCAAATTTGTTAAGTAAGAATCACATAATTATGCCACATTGGATTCTCACTTAACATACCAAATTTGTTAAGTGAGAATCCCATTCTCAAGTCATATCATACTTTAATTTCCACTTAACACACTAAATTGTTAAGTGGGAAACCAATTTTCAAAAAAATAAAAATAAATATTAAACACATTTAGGCTTTCACTTAACATACCAAATTTGTTAAGTGAGGGTCTCTTTTCAACACATATTTTGATCTCTACTTAACATACCAAATTTGTTAAGCAAGGATCCAATTTTCATGTCAACCACACTTGAGCTTTCACTTAACATACCAAGTTTGTTAAGTAAGAGTCTTATTTTCAAATGAAAACAAACATATCTCAAACACATTTGGAACTTTCTCTTAACATACCAAATTTGTTAAGTGGAACTCCCATCTTCAAAGAAAAGCAAATCTATCTCACAATCACACTTGGCTTTCACTTAACATACCAAATTTTTTAAGTGAGAGTCTCATCTTTAAGCATAAATCAAACAAGTGTGGCCTCTACTTAACATACCAAATTTGTTAAGGAGCCCCATTTTTCAAATCAAAATATCACACAGTCAAATCCTCACAAGCAAAAATATTTTAAACACACAATCACAATCTCTTCTTAGCATACCCAAATTTGCTAAGTAAAGGTTCTTTCAAACAATACATATTTTCAAACAAGAAACATAAAAGACTAGCAATCTCCAAAAAGAAATAAATCTTTGTTCAAAATTTTGAACCCCACCCAATCTACCTAAATTGGTTGAGTATGGGTTTTAAAATCAAATGACAAAAGACTCTCCTCCAAACATCCAAACCCCTCCAATGAATCCCACTTAACATGTTTGAATTATTGAGTGTGGGTTCAAAACTCTAAGAGCTTCTGTTAGTTTCTTGGAATAAATATCAAGACAGAAATCTGATACAAGTTACATTTCAACATATGCAGACATACAGCTCAGACCAGTCAATGTAGTTTTTACAGTCAATACACGTAGCCTCTCAGAAGTTTATTTTCACCTTTTTGTTCAAGATGGATTTGGCCTTGGATCGGGGTAGCCTCCCTCAGACTGATTCCACACATCTAGTGTTCTTTGACCAAGGATTTGAGGGAGCCCGCATTACTTGTGAGAGGGTGACACTCACCACTATTAACGAGAATGAGGTGGCTGGGAAGAAGCCAGTCATCCGCATCGACCTACCTTTTGACACTGAGTATCCTTCCTTGAAGAGAAAGGCAGTCAAGCTTCCACCAGTTAGTCCAATTTCCACTTAGTTAGTTGCTCCCACAGCTACTCGGGTGCATGCTAGCACCTTCTCATTGGTCCCCTATAAGGGGAAGACTATCCTCACTTCGGAGATAGCCTCCCCTACCTTCGAGGTAGGATTTAGCTCTCACACCGCCTTACTCAGCCACACACAGTGCCGCACGCAATGACACAATAGGAGTTGCAAGATGAAGCGATACCATGAGTGTGCCGCCCAAGAGATAGATGTCGCATCCCACATTGCTGAGGAGGGTTCTCCCTGTGCGGTTTCTTCATTTCTGACTAGCAATCATTTCCACCCCCTCTCGGTATCAGACAGAGAGGAAGACTACCAGAGGATAGCTGCTTTGCCTCCACCTCCTACATACCATGAGGTTTTAACTAGGGATAGGAGGAAGTCCTATGCTAATCTATAGATAGTATTACGCCAAGTAGGCAGGGCACACAAATGTTCAGAGTCTGGCACATTATTTGACTTGAGATAGATCATCCCCAAGAGTGTTACCAAGCACATTCACTGTGATAGAACTTAGGAGGGAGTGGGAGGTTTTTTGCAAATATGGCCTCCACTCTAGTTGATTTCCCTGATAATCAGGCCACTAGGGTCGATAGGACTAATAGAACAGTGTTAACGGGTAGAGTTGGTGTTGTTTCCACCATACCAATCCACTCCTCACCCACTGTCAACAGTTCAGGTTTCACCATCCACCATTCCTACAAAGGCACAGAAGATAGCATTCGAGGAGAAGAAAGCCCCCTTGGTGATCCAGCTATGACCAAACTTATCTACTCCATCGACTAAGGTGAGGGCGAGTTCCCCTACTCGACCTCCTACTTCAGTCTTGCTGAAGAAGTAGTGGTGACCCTGCAACATCATGGTCGCATCACCACCACCACCACCACAATCAACAGAGCCAGTGACAGCGACAGCTATAGAGGGAGAAGGGGACAGTTTTATAGTCCCCATGGCAGTGGATCTCCCTAGGGACACTACACCCATGAGCAATCATGAGCATATCTCTTCTAGCGAGCATGACCCTCTTAGAGCCAACACTCTAGTGATAGGAAATGTTAGGTGCATCTCTGTTAGTGAGCATTGCCCCTCTACCGGTCAGTGGCGTGTATTTGTACCGGCATGATTGGATGGCTCCCTAGATGATATTTTAGCACAACACTTTGTAGAGGAGGGAGAACTTTTAGGAAGTGATTGGTCAGATTGTGAGGAGGGAAAGGTCAGCTTTGATCGAGATGAGGATGATCTTCTTGAGGATTCAATCAAAGTTCACATAGTCGATACTAAGAGTTCCTTTTAAAGAGATCAACACAGTCAGGAAGGTATTATAGTTGAAAAGGATGACACCGTACATTCAACTCAGCACCTCCTCCACCAGCTTAGGTAGAGGGTTGATCATATTGACCAAATAGGAAAGAAGATTGATGAGTTGATGGCAGTGATTTCAGCATTGCAGAATTCAGCTTCAGTTTCACAGCCTTCTCCCATAGTAGCCAATAGAGTAGAGTTGGCACACACTTTAGATCATCCTAGATGCATTCCTGCAGAAGGAGACAGTGGTAGCTTGCATAGGAAGGTTGTGGATAGCACATCCATGATTGAAAAAAGGCATTAAATAAATGGTGGAGCAATAGGCAAGGGATGCATTGGCGCAAGACCGAGTTAGCTCATATGTTCCAAAGGGTAAACCATACTCGGAGGGATTTGATGGTGTCCAATACCCTAAGGGCTTTGTGCCTCCATCCTTCAAAATTTTTGATGGCAGTGGGAACCCCTGGCAGCACATAGCACATTTTTGGGTCGGATGTTACAATGCTGGTGGCAATGATGCACTCTTATTTTGCCTCTTCGTTAGTAGCTTGACAGACACCATATTTGATTGGTATGCTGAAATATCTAATGATTCTGTGAAGACATTTGCTGAGTAGGAGCAGCTCTTTATTAAGAGATTTGTTGGAGCTCAACAAAGGATAACTGTGGGCAATCTCGTTGTAGCTCAACAACACCCCGGTGAGTCCTTTGTTGATTACATTTTTAGATGACATAATTTAAGTATGAAATGTGAACCACAGCTGTCTGAATAACATTCCATTAAAATTCTACTCAAGAATATTCATGGCCTAGTCGGCTTCATGCTTAAAGGGTTCACTATTAAGACATTTGAGAAATTAATCAACAAGGTGGCTAGTCTACAAGGAAAGGTTTACCTTTCCTAGATCAATCAACCAAGCCCAGACCACATAAGACATTTGAGAAAAAGACAGTGGTAGTCACAATAGTTGATAATGAAAAGCAACTAGCTAGGGTTCAGTCAGACAGACCTCGAGCTCAGCAGCCTCCAATACCACCTCCTTTGTCACCACCTCGATCATCATATCAGCTATCTCAGTTGCCACAATGGCCTCCACCATTACCAGCTCAGCAGTATCCCCATCCACAGCATCAACAGCAATATTTATATCCACCACCGGGTAGCTATCACTTACCTACTATTATCAATAAATTGAATAAGCCTTATTCATTCAAGAGAGAGATAGTTAGGAAGATCTTTAAGAACCTCTTAAAGAAACATGATTTTTAGTTACAAGAGCTTAGGAGGTCGGAGGATGTGGTTATGAGTCATGATCCAAACTATTTCTCTTACCACCACATGCTAGGACAGGTCTTGGAAGATTGCTGTACCTTTAAGGATTGTCTTGAGCATAGCAAGAAGTTGAGTGCCATTGTCATCCCTAAGGAATACCTATTAGAACAATCCTCTAGTTCTATTAGGGTAATCCTTAGGGATACACATGATCTTCTCAAGACAGAGGAAGGTTGGGATATCTCCCTGTCCCAAACCTCCAAGAAAATCATTCCTAAAATCAGATAGTTACCCTTGCAGGTGCCTGAAGTAGCTCAAACCTCCAGTACTAAGGAAGGTTTGCAAGTTGCTACGGACAACTTAAGGGAGGTAGAAGCCCAACAGTAGCAGCGATAGCTTCCACTTGCCCGGGATAGCATATTAGCGCAACCACTGACCGAGTCTAGCACTCTTTCCATAGTTACAACCATAGTTCTTTCAGCCAGTTCTTCTTATAGCAGTCGTACTATATCAGCGAAGGGGGGTGCCAAATCCCTCACTCCGCTTACTGTACTTGATTTCTACTTTGTACCTTCATCCAAATCTAAGAAATCAATGAAAAAGAAGACTAATCGTTCTTACATTCTCTCTACTTTTGATGATCTCGATGATTTCATTCCCATAGAAAGCTCTCAAAGTACTAATAATTATAATAATTCTGATCCACTCCTTCTTTATTTTGAAATAGATTACCCATTCCTAAATCATCTAGGTTCGCCCATTGAGATTGATTTAGAGTCATCTGACTCTGATGATCCTATAGGAGAAGATGTAGGTGAACCTGATGAGTAGGTAAAACTTTCCATTAAACCATCTCATGAAGTCACTGAAATTAACCTTTGTAGTGGCAAAGTTTTACCTCCTAGGGTAGCACCTTAGGATAAGGGTAAACAAGTCATTGGTTCTAGCTATTAAGAAGCCCCTCCATAGGATGCTCCACCTATGGATATGCTTATGGAGGACCAACCGAGAGTTGACTATAATATCCTCGCTCACCTAAGAAAGTTACCAACTAATCTAAGCATATATGATGCCCTTGTCTTTTCTAAAGAGATGAGGGAGTTATTGATCAAAGCCCTTCTCGATCTAGAAATATGCTTAGCTCAGCTGATCGCTATTGGAGAGGAGACTTATTTTTTAAGAGAAACCTGTGGAGTTACATTCACCGATGAAGACCTTCTTTTGGGGACAATGGAGCATAACTGTCCCCTCTACATCACAGTGAATATGGGTAGATTCAGACTCTCTAGGGTGTTAGTTGATCAAGGGCAATCAATGAACATTATGAGTCTAAAAACTCTTTCCTACTTGAGGATCGACATCTCTAAACTTTGAGGAGATCGAATGATATTGAGAGGATTCAATGAGCAAGGCTAGAGGGTTTTAGGCTCCATAGTGTTGCCATTGGAGATAGATGACTGAAAGATAGAAGCCAAGTTCTACATAATTTATTCAGATACATCTTTCACTACTTTGTTCGATAGGCCTTGGATACTTGGAAATAACACGGTTCCATCCTCTTTACATAAGTGCATCAAATTTAGAAGAGGTGGAATTGAGTATTATGCCTAAGGAGGCTTGAAGCCATTCTCAGTTAGAGAGGTCGAGAGTTATGAAGATGCAGCCGACTATCTTCCTCTAAATCAAAAAGTTTATTCTCGTGAACTTGGTGAAAGTTTAAAATCAAAAAGGAAAAGAAACAAAAGAAAAAGAAATAAAAAAAAAGAAAAGAAAAAAAGGAAAGAAAAAGAAAATACAAGTGAACGAGAATTAGACATCGAGGAGGAGGTAGAGCCAGATGTTAGATACCGCCCACAGTTTGTTCCTCCATATGAACACATGGCTAGGATGACTTGACCTCCACCAGGTAGAGGAAGAGGCAAATTCAAAGGCAGTTCTAGAGGTGGAAGACCTCCTTGCTGGTGGCCAGCCGGTAGGAGCTATGTTCCAGCTCACAGGAGTACCCCTGCTATCCACATAGACTTAGAGTCCAGTTTGGAGGATGAGTCTCATGTGATTAGCACATTGACCAATCCCTCTCTGCGGGTCCCTTTGGAGGTGATGTTCAAGCCAGACAATGATGAAGATCATGCCTCCAAGCAAAGCATGAATGTATCCAAATTATCATTATATAGAACAGTCACACAATAGTTGGGAACTTTAGCTCTAACCTCACTTTCTTCGTAGAAAGTTGAAGGTTTGGTAGTTAAGGAGGCCCCTAAGTCATCTACAGATGTCAGGCCGAAGAGATTTTTGCTGGGAGCATCATTCTTAAGTTAGGAAGCCGATGTAGAACTTGAGAATGATTCATATAAATATTTAATACAACTACCTTTTGATTGGTATTCACCATGTGTTATTAACTTAGTAAAGAAAGGATTAATCCTGCATACTTGGTCTAAACACATGTCAGACTACTTTGAAAAACTATGGGAAAACCAAAGCAGATATTCTCAATTAAGATCAGAACTGGGATTTGGCATAGTGGGTCTCGTCGATGACGACAACCATTGCCTAGTCATGACCACTCATTTGGGGTCTGATAGATTCTTCTCAAATCATGCTAACTCTTATGAGGAGATATGTTTAGAAACTTTAGATGACCCAAATGAGCCTGAAGTCAGGGATGCACCACCAGAGTTTGAAGAAGAAACCATATCAACCAATGATGAATCAAAAAAATCAGCTTGGGAACAAAAGAAGATCCACACCCAATGTACATCAGTTCCTTGTTGAATGAAGAAGAAACTAATGAATTAGTTAGGTTATTAGTTGAGTTTAAGGACTGCTTCAAGAAATGCCTGATTTATCTTTTGACGTAGTAGTCCACAAGCTAGTAATAGATCCTAATGCTAACCCGATCAACCAGGCTCCTTGGTGCATGATATTAGAAATTGAATAACATGTCACTTCTGAAATCAAGAAACTGATCGATGCTGGCTTTATCAGGGAAGAAAAATATCTCACCTGGTTAGCCAGTAACATCTCAGTTAAGAAAAAGAATGAACAAATTCACATATGCATCAATTTTATGGATCTGAATAAGGCATGTCCTAAGGATGAATTTTCACTTCCTATACAAAAATTGATCATGGACATTCCTCATCTCATGCATTATTCTCTTTTATGGATGGGTCATCTCGCTACAACTAAATCAAGATGGTTCATGAGGATGAAAGAAAGACTACTTTTTGAACCCCGATTGAAATCTATTGTTATAAGGTCATGCCTTTCAGCCTTAAAAATGCTGGTGCTACATACCAGCGGGCCATGACTCAAATTTTCAATGAACTCATTCATCATCAAGTTGATGCTATGATGATGATCTAGTAGTCAAAAGTTAAAAAAATAAAAACCATCTCTTCGACTTGAGAGTAGTTTTTTAATGGTTAAGATACTTTAACCTCAAAATAAATCCCCTGAAGTGTGCATTCAGAGTAGCTTTAGGGAAATTCCTTGAGTTTATTATCCGATACCGGGGAATAGAGATCAACCCAGAGAAAATCAAGGCTATCTTAGAAATGGCTCCCCCTAAAAATCTAACTCAACTCGAATCATTTCAAGGGTAGTTGGCATATCTAAGATGCTTCATATCCAACTTATCAGGAAGATGCTAACCATTCTCAACACTTGTCAAAAAGGGTGCTAAATTCAAGTGGGATGATAAGTGCAAGCTTGCCTTTGAAGACATCACGCACTACTTGATGACACCGCTAGTTCTAGCAACCCCTATCCTGGGAAAACCATCAATCCTATACAATGCTGTATCAGATGACTCCCTTGGTGCTTTATTGGCTCAAACCAATGACAAAGGGAAAGAAAATGCTCTCTACTATCTCATTCATCGTTTGATCACTATAGAGGCAAACTGCCAACCTATCGAAAAGCACTGCCTAGATTTAATCTTTGCATCCCAAAAGCTATGCCATTACATGCTTTCTCAGAAAGTGAATACAATCTATAGAACCAATCCACAACAATATCTCATGACACGACCAACATTATCTGGATGATTGGCATGATGGTCCATGATCTTGTTGTAGTTTGACATCACATTCGTACCCCTCTGTGCTGTGAAAGGACATGTGCTAGAGGATTTTTTAGCAGCACATCCACTTTCTACTGATTCTCTGCTTAGTGATGACCTCCCCGATGAATAAATCATGAACTTAGGGGGCACTAGCATTTATTGTTGGGAGATGTATTTTGATGGTGCAGCTTCCTTTCAAAAAGGAGAAGAACCACGATCTACTCTTCCAGGGAAGGCAGGGGTAAGAATAGTTCTCCTAACTCTGGACCGCGATGTGATGAGATTCTCATATCATCTGTCCAATCCATGCACCAACAATGAAGCCAAATATGAGGCTCTGATTACTGATCTGAAGTTAGTCATTACACTATGCATTTAGAGCATCAACATCTTTTAGGATTCTCAGCTCGTCATCAACAAAATCACTGGGTCCTGCAAAGTTCTAAAGCCTAAGCTCCATCATTATCACAAGTACACCATGAAGTTGTTGGCTCAAATCTCATAGGTCACTATCTACAAGAGTCCTCGAGGAGATAATGCTATAATAGATGCATTGGCCAAGCTCTCCAAGGAGTTGGCATGCCCAGAAGATGAGTCCATTCCAATAAGGGTTCAAAATAGACAAGTCTTATCCCTTGTTGATGCTGAGCTCATCAAAGGACTCTCTCTTGAAGCGGAGGTTGTCATTGCCAAAATGGATGATGAGTCGGATTGGAGACAACCATTCATGGATTACCTAAACATAGGCAAACTACCTTAAGAGGAGTCATTAGACCATCAGGTGAAATAGAGAGCTCTCTTCTATGCTCTCATGGATGGCACCCTGTACCGATGGTTTTTCGATCATATGTGGTTATATTATCTAGACAAACATGAAGCCCAGAGAATCAAGACTGCGGTACACTCAAGTTTATGCGGAGTACATCAATTCAGTCTAAAGATGAAAGCCAAGATCAAAAGATTAAGATACTATTGGCCTTTGATGATTGCAGACTGCATGGATGTAGCTAGGAGATGCCACCAATGTTAAGTGCATGGTGTGGTCCTGCATCAACCACCCAATATTCTACATCCTACATTGGTCTCATGGCCATTTGAGTGTTGTGGCACTAACATAGTTGGTCCAATCAATCCTCCTTCTTTCAAGGGTCACCGATTCATTCTAGATGCCACCGACTACTTTTCTATGTGGGCGGATGCAATACCACTTAGAGAGCTCACAACTCAGCATGTGCTCCAGTTTTTTAAGAATCATATCCTATATAGATTCAGGGTGCCTCAGTGAATTATATCCAGTAATGATACTGCATTCAAGAGCACCAAGATCAACAATTTTGTTCAGAGACATAACATGGATTGGAGATATTCCATCATCTACTATCCAAGGGCAAACAGTCTAGCAAAAACATTCAACAAAACTCTCATCCAAATATTGAAGAAGACACTCGATGACAACAAGCAGTGGTTGAGCAAGCTGCTTTGGGCCTACAACACCACATACAAAACTCCAACTCAATCTACTCCATTATCCTTAGTGTATGAGTTTGAAGCCATTCTACCACTAGAAGTCCAACTCCCATCACAAAGGATAGCAGTGGGTAGCAAGATTTCTATGGAGCAGAATGCCAAGCTGTGGCTAGAAGAACTTGAAGGTTTCAAGGAAAGATGCCTCAGGGCATGCCAACACCTTGGGTTGTACAAAGCCAAAATGATTCAAGCTCACAACAAGTTAGTCTGTCTTAGAGCTTTTCAAATAGGAGAGCTTATTTTTGTTCAAAGGAGACTAATTATTGCCCGTTGAAAGTTGGGAGGCAAGTTTGAACCCACTTGGGAAGGCCCTTTCTCCATAGAAATGGCCTACCAAGGAGGATCTTATCAACTCATAAACTGTAAGGGAGAGCGCCCTATGCTTCCAATCAACGGGCTCTACCTCTTATGTGTTAGAAACATCTTTTATTTGTGAATCTCCCATGACGTGTTTAGGGTAGGTGTAAGAGAACCCGAGAGACATCCTATCCCTCCATAACATAAATATAAACTATATTCGATCCTCTAGTGCTACTAGGTTCAGTGTAAGAGTACCAAAGAGGAATCCTATCTTGACTAGCACAACTAAGTTAGGTATAAGAGAACCCAAACAACATCCTTTCTAGGTTGAGTAACATCCTTATGTGTTTAGGGTAGGTTTAAGAGAACCCAAATGATATCATATTCCTTCCTTCGTAATACAAACAAACACATTTCTTTTTTCTCGGGATGTGGGAGCAAGTCCTCTGCGGCATTCACTCATTAGTTGCTCTAGGTCGAGCTGATATATTACCTTGCTAGTATGTCACCCCAATGGTCATTTGTCTAGCAAATGTGAACCCCCACACTTTCTTCTTGACTTGACCATTGCAAACCAATGAGCACCTTGTCATTTTATTAGGTCTTGCTGTGCAACCACTAAGCTACCCCATGTTGACTTCATTTAAGAAGATGTAAGCCCATATGCTTTCTTCTTAAACTAGCCATCATACATTAACCCGGTCGAGTATATTTGAGGTTTAGGGTAAGTACCCTAGAGGCTCCTTTCTTTTTGACTACTTTGAGCTTTAGTCTACACACTCCGACTCAAGTAGTGCCTAGTGGATAGCCTATAGAGAAAATAGACTATCCCTGGATCGTTTGCTTTGGAGAGATGTAAGTCTACATGCCTTCTTTCTAGATTGATTGTCATAAACTGATGAGCACCTTAGGTTGGATTGTTATCGCCATGCTGACTGTGACCCACTCGATGGATACACCACTCTTGGCAGATGTGAGTCCCCTCTCTTTCTCCTTGAGTTGGCCATCGAATACCTATAGGCTTTTTTTACTGGGTTTTGGATAATTCCCCCAATGGCACCTCCCCTATGGGCACTCTATTTGGATCACATCCTTAGCAACCCCAATTAGACAATACCCCAATTACTGTTGGATTGGACAGTCCCCCTTTCCTAGTAGCCACTCCTGTGGTTGGAGAATTTGTTCAACGGATACGTAGATTCTCCCTTGGTTGTGTAATTTTGAGATATGACCAGGCTGATATAATCTCCTTCTTAATGCAGTCCCTCATAAACTAACAGGGTTCACACAAATATAAAATAAACAAAATATATCTTCGCTTGTGGATTAAGAATTCAAGCCTCTAGTGGCCCCTTTCCCAGGCATGCATCCTATCTTTAGGGCAGTGTTAGCAAAACTCTCTATAGGAATTGCCTGATTACTTTGAGTTGAGATAAATCCCTGGGTCAACACTCTCTTGGTAGTCGCCCATAGGTCGGGTTCAACTTATTGTGCCATCAACGAGTCACCCCAATGGTCATCTTTACTTTGAAAGATATAAGTCTATTACACATTCTTTCTAGTACAACCATTGCAAACCGACGGGCAGCCTTAGGTCGGGTCTGATTTATTGTGCAAGTGATTGATCACCCTAGTGGTTCCTTATTTAAAAAGATGTGAGTCCCCGTGCTTTATTCCTAACTTAATTATTGCACACCAAAAGGTACCCCTTTAGTTGGTTAGTTCTACCCCACGGTCGATAGACTATCCCTTTGTATTTGTAAATCTAAGATAGGTCTAGGCTGATATTAGCCCATTCTTAGTGGATCCATCACAAACCGATATGATCCATCAAATTAAAATAATTAAAATTAAAAAAAATATGCAAATCAATCAAATGATATCATATTGACTACTTCCGAGTTGATATAAGTCTCCCAGAAGCATTCATTCAGTAGTCACCCTAGGTCAGGTTCAATTTATTATGTCCAATAGATCACCCCAATGATTGTCTCTTGCTTTTGGAGATGTATGCATACTGCGCTTTCTCCCTAGCACAATCGTTGTACACCGAAGGGCAACCTCTTAGGTTGGATAGTTCTACCATGCTGTTGGTGGACTACCCCTTTGGACTGGTAAATCTGAGATAGACCTAGGACGACATAGCCCCTTCTCAATGTGGTCCATCATAAACTGGCAGGGTCCATCTTGAAATCCAAAACTTTAACAAATAATCAATTAATTTCTCCCCAGTGGAGTCAATTAAACCCGATTCAAACTTGCATTCCCCAACGAGTGCACCCTCAAAAGATGATTAAATTATTTGTGCTTTACCAAGCTTGATGATAACACTTTTCAAGAATTGGATGCCTAACTTCATGTATATCATTATTTGTGCTTTACCAAGCTTTATGAAGGATGAATGTAATATGAGTTTACTAGGGATTTATATAAAATTGCATGCCTTCAAATTGATATCTTCATGCTTTAACAAACTTAGTAAATAATTGACTAGATTAAACTATGCAAAATAATTGAGTAAAAGTATTATGTCTATTGTCATATGCTTTAGCTTTTGTGAACTTTGATGATGGATTATGTAACGACCCATTAAATAAGTATAAAATAATTAATATTTATGATTTTTAATTCTTAAAATTCTTGCACAAAATCAAGACATATTGATATTTCAAATACATGTACTTATATATAAATTTTATTGCAGCAACATATTTGAAATTCATTGACTTTAAAACATTCTTAAAAATAAAAATATATTGAGGTGAAGTGGTCCATATTAAGATAGAAAAATAGTGATTGATGCAATAGAATATTACATAATAGTAAAATATTTTAAATCTTTGCATGCCTTTAATGAATTTCATATCCTACAATTTGATTTAAATAGTATTATGAGTTATAAAACTCAGTATATTTTATATGTTATTATTTCAAAATAATTACAAAGATTATATATTATGGTTATACTTACATATGTATACTACCTTATATCAATAAAGAATAATAAATTATACCTTTTGTTTATATGTATACAAAATTCCTATCTGTGTGCATGCATAAATAATCTTGTATGGTAAGCACATTAAAATTTTATGCTTGGACACTTGTATTCGTCTTCATATTTCCTTTATTTTGTACTTCACTATTTTGAGTAGTTGCACCCTATTATTTGTTATGTTTTTATTCCTATATTAGTTGACCTTATTATTCATTGAACTAAAATTACTTTATCTTTTGAAGATGAAATAGGTAAGATGAGAAGATATAACAAAGTACAACTCTTAATTTTTGAAATAAATGAAATAGAATATTGGATTTCCATTGAAGAAAAGCACAACTTATTCTATCCCTATTGGATAACCTAAACCTGCTTCCATAGTGGAAGGTTCATGCATATATCCCTGGGAGGTTATACATTCCAATCCCTAGCTGATACTCTACCCAAATCATACGTTATATTCAAATCCAAACCTCTTATCCCTAGTGGATAACTTGAACCTGCTTCCCTAGTGGAAGGTTCACATGTTTGATCCCTTGGTGGATCCCTTCTTCCTCCCTTATTCCCTTGGCATGAGTTAAGTTGCATTTCACTAAGATCTTGTTTCCTTCTACATTTCGGGTTTAGGAGTAGAACATTTCTGTTAGTTTTTATGATCCTTCGGTCCATCTCGGTAAACACCAATACGTGCGGTGTGCCTTGTCGGTCACACCACACATATTGGACGCCCTTTGTTGAAATCACTTTTGGAGTGAGCTCTCAATTTCCTCATCATAAATCTAGGACTTTTATAGACACTAAGAGTTTCTTAGTCTTAAGACACTTCTAGTGATTAGGTAAACACTTAACCTAATCCTGAAGATTTAGAAGAGTTAACCATAGGGATAAGTTGTGTCGTAGAAATTTAGGAAGACTTGCCTACCCTATAGCCCAAATCCAATCATTGCTTCCCTCTTTCAAACCCAAACCTCAAATTCAAATTCAAACCCCAAAAATCAAATCCAACTATCCAATGATTGAAATCCATCACTAAATTTAAACTCTAAATCCCTTCCTAGGCCATTTGATTTTATCTTATGGACTTAGCCTTAACCAAATCCAAATCAAACATAATCCAATTGATTTTCTCAATTATCAAATTCAATCTCAAATCAAATTCAAAATCAAAAATCAATTCCAAACTCCAAAATCTCTCCCTAAGCCATATGAACCACCTTTATGTGCTTAGCCAAAACTCCTTTAAACTAACTCAAACTTAATTGATTTCTTTATAAATCAATCATTCCTTCAATAATATTCAAAAATATAAATGAAATCCAAATTCAAACCATTCAAATCAAATCAAAATAAATCAAACCAATTCAAAATCCAAGTTAGCCTCTTTTGACCTATATCAATTAATTTGGTCAAACTTGCTTCCAAATCATTCCAAACTCAAGTGATTTTCTCATAACCCATTTATATCTTCATTTATATTCACAAATATAAATGAAATATAAATTCAAATGGTCTAAACCAAATCCAAATCAAATCAAATTCTTAATTTTAGCCATCTTAGCCAAAATTTTTAACTTGGCTAAATGACATCTAAATCAACTCAAAAACTCATGAATCCCTTCATGATTCAATCATTCCTTCAATCATTGATCCAAATATAAACATAAACCACCATTATTAAGCCAAATCCAAGTCAACCCAAATCAAGCCCAAATCAAGCCCAAATTGGCCCTTTGACTTGAAATTGTCATATGAACCGAAACCCATTTGGCTCCAAACCAAGTATAATTGGATTTATTTTTCAATCCTAAGCTCATGTGTAGGTTCAACCAAAATTGAATCAGACCTTGATCAAGACAATTGACTCATTTAGGCTCACTTGATCTAATGTGACCTAAAGGATCTTTTTGAGCCAAGTTCTATTCCAACCAAAATTAGATTGAACTAAGCCCTTCTAAATCTTAATCATGATCAACAATTATCATGGGGTGATCAACCGCCTTGAATTGGGTCAAACCAAGTCAAATCTAGCCTTTGACCAAGGCAAAATTTAGCCCAAATGAAACTCAAACTAGCCAAAATCCATCATATTCCAAATTGACTAAAACGATTGACTCAAACCCATTCATAATTAATGATTGAACATGACCAAACCATCAATTGAACCAAACCAAGCCAAATTGGCTACTTGACCTAGTTTGACACAAATTGGCCTAAAAAGCTAAAATGGGTCAAATCATGATTTAGTCCAAATTGATTGCAACCAATGGCTCAAGTTCATCCCAAATTACTTATTGAACTTGACCAAAGCCATGATTGAGCAGTTAATTGACTTGATTAACAAATTGACCTAAAAGGTCAAATTGACCAAAATTCAAACTAATTTCAAATTAAATCAAAATAAAGCCTACAATCATTCTCAATCAACCAATTGAACTTGAATCAACACCTAACCCAACCAAATTTAGTCAAATTGGTAAAATTTATCAACTTGACCAATTTGACCCTTTTGAATCCAAATGAGTCAAATCAAACCAAACCAATCCAAATTAATTGAACCAAAAACATCCCAAATCATCCTAACTCTTGGTTTGACCCAATTTAACCAATTGATCAACCCATAGCCCAAATGCCCATTTGACCAATCCAAGCCAAACACTTAAATCCAACTTCTGATCTAACCCTAACTCACTAAACTCACCTAGGTGGCCCCAAGACCTCCCTGAAAGTTAAAGGATTTAAACTTGAGAACTAATGGATCCAAGCCAAGATCAATTATCCTATCCCCATGATAGCCCCTTAGCACTCCATGGAACTTTATCCTGACCCCACCTAGCCCACCTAGGCAACCTAACCCACCCTAGGTTGGCCAAGGACATTTGGGAGGTGAGTTGACTCACCTCCAACCCAAATCGAGCACCCATTGGATCCAAATCTTTGCATCCTTACACAATGGATCCATGATAGCCTCCCATCACTCCTCACATCACTAGTGTGCCACCCTGACTTGGTGGAGACAAGTCTAGTGGCTGGACAACGGTGAGGCAGTGCAAATCTTATGCATGGTGCCATCCATCCATCATTGGAAATGGAGGGGAATACCCCCTCAATTCGAGAAAAAATCACAGAAACTTGCATCGTGAGCCTTCCTAAGCCATTTCTGAAATCCCATAGAGTGATTCCAAGCCTTCAGCTCCAAAATCATTTCCCATTCCGCAAAGCGAAAT
The DNA here is from genome assembly GCA_021442155.1 of Cymbidium sinense. Lineage (NCBI taxonomy): Eukaryota > Viridiplantae > Streptophyta > Magnoliopsida > Asparagales > Orchidaceae > Cymbidium > Cymbidium sinense. Next base: position 142,863,646 of record CM038215.1, read on the forward strand.
AGGAAATCTCAATCATACTCCCTCATTTGAAAAACCCAAATTCCTCTTAGCCACACCATCACCGTACCCTATCGAAGCCAACCAAACCAATTCCCAAGCTTCCAAGCTATGGGAGGAGTGAGTTCGATCAGAACCAAGCACCTTGCATGCATGGATTGGTCAACTAAGCCTTCCACACCAAATCAAGCCTAGACTTCTTCAATAGGGCCTCACCTCAACTAGGTGAAGCTACCTCCGGTGTTGCACCGTCGGACAATAGCTCCGAGGAGGTAATTTTACAAACTAAGCCTTGTATGGAAAAGTGGGATGGTACTTTGTGAAGTAAATTCAGATTTCATGGATATTTGATTATTGGATGTGTGCGTCTCCATTCCCTGAAGGAGTCAGAAAAATTTGGAGACAATTCGAGCTCGGGTGAGCTCGGATCGAACTAGGGAAGATGAACGACATCCATCATCTCATGAGCAATCCCACATGATTGGGATGAACTCTAATCAAATCCATGGTAGAGCCTTCAATTCTTTCTAAATGCGGATCGAATCGTGATCATCCAATCTTAGGACGGTCCATAGAGAAAGCACATCCACCGTCGGTTGAGTTAGCACGGGGATGTGACTACTTAAATAGCCAATCCCATCACGCCACGTGAAAAGCGCACCATGTCAGCCGCCAGATGACGCAATGGGATTAAGGCTTTAATTAGGGCTAATTAATTAGTTTTTAGTCATGAAACTTCCTAAAATCATAACTAATTATAAAAAAATTCAAAAAATACAAACTTAGGCTCACTTTAAAGATATTTCAGAGTAAAATCTTGGAAAATTATTATTAATTGATTTTGAATAGTGAATTTAGCTTAATTAAGGTTTTATCAAAAATCTAATTAGTTTAATTACACCTTAGTTAAGCACTCAATGAATCTCAAATTTTCTGTGGATGTTTAGGGGATGACCTCTGCATCCCCTAATTTTCTGGAATTTTATTAATTGCTTAATTAGGGAAATAATTTGATTAATCCCTAATCACTCTCTTAATATAATTAATCATAATTAATGAATGAATAGTAACTTGATTAATCATTTAAATATAATTATCTCTGTTGAACAGTAAGATGACTTAGGGGATGTGGTTGGGATACTTTTCCTAATTCATTTCATAAATTTTCTTTACCTTTAAAAATAAATTAATTAATGGTTGATGGAATGATTAATTGATTAATTAAGTGATTAATCTTTAAAATAAGTAAATCAAAATCTAATTGAATGTTTAAATGATTTAGGGATTAGGACTGGGGACTTGCCCTTGATCCTTTCCCAAGTAATTTCATTCATTCAAATTAACCAAAGTGTTTAATCAATTAATAAAGGCTTAATGAAATTAAAATAAGAATCAATTCATCCACACATAAGCAACCTTTTGATTTTGGTAGCTCCTTAATTGTTCAATAAGGTGAGAGATAATGAAATTATGGTTGGCTCATGTGTGTGAAAATCATAAAAGTAATTAAGTGAGATCCCTTAAGCTTAATTAACTATTAATCATAAGCAATTGCATTAGGCCCCTTTCATTTCTTAGAGCATTGCAAATTTACTTTTCATGTAGTTGCATAACATATTGGCTTATTATTAATTAGTTATTTAACTTAAGGTGATATAGGTAAGGGTTAATTAATTAATTTAATTCATACCTTAACTTAATAAAAATATAAAATCAACTTAAATATTCTTCATTAAACCAAATTAATTCACACATTGGGAATTTGGTTAGGATTAACAAACTACTTTCATATTTCCTAAATCAAGTCAAACTCAAAGTTAAAAATATCTTTAAAAAATTGTGGTTTATTTTAAATAACCTTATTTAATGTGATTGTCCTTCGTAATTAATTAGGATGAATGAAATCATGTGCTTGCATTCCTTTATTTCTTTCCAAATCATGCTAAATATTGCTTGCCATATAAAGTTATGCATTCATTTCTTTTAAAATTAATTAAATGAAATATTTTCTTTTATGTCAAATTGCATGTATTGACTTGAATTAAAAATATGAATGGCTATTATCACTATTAAATCAAAAACTATTTTCAAAAGCCTATAAATAAATTATTATAGTTGAAGTAATGTTAATTACAAATATCTATAAACTTGCATGTGATAACAGGATAAGATATGCAATATGAAGTTCTCTTTCCTTATCCTGCATGGATTCACATAGGATTTACGAGTGTATCATTTATTTAAAAAGAACACAACATTTGCCTAAATCTATTCCTATGCATTTCCATATTAAGACTTAAGAATAATTTCATATCACATATGTAAATCACATAATCAAATCAAACATAATTTCTTGCATGATTCCCTATTCATGTGGTTCTTTTTGTACATTCACATGTATTTAAAAAAGTCATATATTAGTCTAGACATCTCGGGGCTATGAGATTTTAAGTAGCTCTAAGTAGGTCTTGTACCTTACGCTCCTAATGTAGAAAAAAAATGATGCCATGCTCACTTAAAATTCTTATACATATGCATGTATGATGTGGCTAGTGAATAAAGAATCATAAATCAAATAAATAAAGAATAACCTTTTGCATGGATTTTTTTTATCCTTATAGTCATTCATACATTCACATGTATCTAAGAAAAGTGGTATATTAGTCTGGACATCCTGATGCTATGAGGATTTAAGTATCCCTAAGTAGGTCTTATACCTTACGCCCCTGGTGTAGAAAATAATGGCACCGTACTCACTTAAAACTTTTATACATATGAATGTGTATTTAGCTAATGGATGAAAATCCTTATTTTCTATATAATAAAGACATGCATTCATAATTTAATCCAAAAAAAATGAAATATTTAAATTCCAAATACACTTCTTTGCATTCATCATCAAAGTGTGCTAAGATTTACATTGCATGTATAGGTATGCTTAGGATTATTCATATGCATGATATACATGATGGAAATAAATGAATGAATGTCTATTATGTGATAGTTATCCATTTCAATTAATCTTAAGATGGTTTTCTTAGTTAATAGGGTTATTTAGAATGAACCTAAACTTAGGATTAATTAAAACACACAATAAACCATTCACTAAAGGAAATTCATTAATTAACTTACCTTAGAAATGGCTTAATGTAGGGATAAAAGAGAGACTCCCTCTCTTTCTTCTCTGTATAAAACTTAGTTGCTAAGTGTAGGCTATACAAAATAAAAGAAAACACTAAGTAAATTGTTCAAATAAATTAATTCACTTAGAGAGAAATCAACCCTTTATAAATTAAATCCCTCACACTTAGTAAATCATAACTCTAAAGCCTAATTAGGACATATAACACAAGCCTTAACACATGCATATTATATTAAGTCACCATTTCGAGATTTATGTTAGGACGGTGCATGGTTTGATGAATGTTTGATTTTGTGATATATTATTTTAGACTAGATGTTAGGGTGTATGTATAGTTTAGATGTTAGGCGATATTAGCCTAATCATATTTTTTTTGTAGAGTTTGTGCTTAACTTATAAAAAAATATATATTTTATTTGCTTAGTTATAGCCAAGTAGAATAGGTGGACTTGTTTACCCATGTGTAAGTCCAAATTATTTATATATTACAGGTTGCTTGGTGTGTTTAGCTAACATTTATTTTGTAGGTGTAGCTAGATTTATTTTCTTTTTTTAATGTAATTTTGCATTTGGATTAGGATAAGTGTTATGGGAGGATTATGATGAGCATTGCTTATAAGATCAAGTCTTATATACCATGTGATGCCTTTGAAGCAAGCAACATCCCAATCATGCCAAAAAAAGAAAGAAATGGAGAAAAATCAAAAATGAAGAAATGAAAGATGAAGAGTGAAGAACGGAGGATTAAGAAAGAAGACCCCCATAACACTTATCATTTCATAATTATAATTATTCTTTCATTATACCAAGATGTATAAGGGTAGAGCTTGGCTACCCACATTTCTTTTCATGTTGTATGGCTGTACTCGACCACATCGGCCTCTTATTTCTTTTGTGATGGCTTTATAGAATGATTTGAAGTTCAATTTAGCTTGTGCATTATAAATAGCATGGCTTTTCATAATTTTTTTATGATTGGTGATTGCTTTGTGGCCTAGATGTGATTAAGCTCTTAGGATGAAAAATAAATTTTCTACCCCACTAACAACTCATAACTAAAATTTTAAAATAACTCATAACCTCAAATAAAAGCCTAGGCATAAAACTAAGATAATAAAGTATTTATCAACCCCTTAGCTGGATGATTGTATGTTAAACACCATACATACCATATTCTTCCACTCTTATTAAGAGAATGCTTCCATGTGTGATAGAGAATAAAGGTTTAACTTGTAAGAGCCTTTGATGGAAAGACACCTCTTTCTCTTTTAATTTGGTTGATAATCAATTTCTCATGCATTTAGGAATATAAAATCTTATAGATAGTGTCAAAATAAAGAGTCCAAAAATCAAATAAAACTTGACAAAATTTGCATTAGATTTAAGTTATTATTCATGTCCTTCATGATTTAGTCTGTTAGGGAGTGGGTTTAAGGACTTAGTTTCTCTTCTAAATAAATAATAGCTTACCCATTTTGCAAAGCATATAACTTGCCTACATGGATTTAAAGCATAGGAGGAGTTAGCTGGCTGCCACTCCAAGCGGTAATAAGTCCAGTAGTCGGGTGATTTACTCTCTCTTGTGGAGGTAAACCATATACCCACTTTCATCTTAGATTTAGGTCATGTTTTGGCTCTTGCCAAAGCTCCCTTGATTTAGGATCTGAGATTATTATTTTCCTTTATGGGTTACAAGCATAAATCCTCACCTCTTAGACATTTCTATAATATTGTATTGTGGAATTATAAGTCCTAGATTTCTAATAAAATTTCAACTCAAATAAATAAATCTCTACAATTTTAAATACATAAAGCCCAACCATAGAATAGATTGGAGTGCTCACTAGGCCTCCTCATATCATGAGCACTCCCCATACATCTCTTTTGGTTTCGATAATAATTCTCCCCTTTTGATCTCTCCCACTTGATTTTCTAAAATACAACAAATCCTTTGATAGTCCTATCTTTGAATTCTTTGGAGACAACAATCGCCTACTTTAAACAAGAGTATTCTTAAGGAACTCACCTTCCTTAGGTTGTAATTAACTATGGAGACTTTCCTCCATAGGGAACTAAATAAACTCAATTTAAATAAACTTTACTTTACTTTTTCATGTAAAGTAGGGGAAAAATCTCTGGTATATTCGAAGACCCATCATGCCTTAGGAGTCCTTATTAGGTGATTAGGTCCATTATAGGGTAGTGACTTTTATCTCTCGAGATATTACACTATTCCTTAATATCATACCCGATCACTCTAATAAGTACATCCTTGAATCTGCGTGGTTTCCTCTCATATATACACACAAAACACATAACCAAAAAAAAAATAAACACCACAGATTTTTTTGGGGACTCCACTGGGGATGGTTCCTCTCTCCATCTCTAGTAGACGATTGTTATCTCCAAGCATCGATAGTAGACTTGCATTTTATATGTGCCCAAGAGTATCTTACCTTCCATTGACAGTTAGCTTATTTCATTCTTAAGCAAAGTTAGCCAACATCCTTTAGATTTTAGGACCTTACTCTGTGTAGGTCTTGAAACCATTATTGAGTTTCCAAATAGGTGATAATAGAATTTATCAATGAAAAGGGAGATAATAAAAATTTAGAACCTCCTCACCACTAACTTGGTGAGGCAAGGTTCATCACAAAATGACACTTTCCAAAAGCACCTTTCGTGAAACTCGCAAAATCACAAAGTCAAAACCCCTCCATTTAACAATCCCTATGATTGCTACATGGAGGTTCTTTTCAAAAGCACATTCTTAAAAAATAACCATGCCCATTCAACATACTCAAAATTATTGAATGAGGAATCCATTTTTCAAATAAATTGAAACTTCATCTAACAAATTTATGTTGGAGTTGAAGCTTCCCTCTTTGCAAGAGAAAATCATGCCATGTTTGATTTCCACTTAATATATCCAAACTTATTAAGTGACAATCTCTATTTGAATAAAACATAAAATTTGAATTTCACTTAATAATTTCAATTTTTAAGTGGGGATATCATTTCAAAACATAAATTTTACCTTCACTTAACATATTCAATGGGGTCTCATTTTCAAAATATGAATTTGACTTTCATTTAACAATTTCAATTTGTTAGGTGAGGGTTTTATTTTCAAAACATAAATTTGATCTCCACTTAACAATTTCAATTTGTTAAGTGGGGGTCTCATTTTCAAAACATAAAATTTGACTTTCACTTAACAATTTCAATTTGTTAAGTGAGGGTCTTATTTTCAAAACATAAATTTGACCTCACTTAACATATTCAATTTATTAAGTGAGGGTCTCATTTTCAAAACATGAATTTGACTTTCACTTAAAAATTTCAATTTGTTAAGTGGGTCTCATTTTTAAAATATAAATTTGACTTTCACAATTCATTAAGTAGGGTCTCATTTTAAAATCATTTCAATTTCAATTAAGGGTCTCATTTTCAAAACACACATTTAGGCTTTCACTTAGCATATCCAATATTGCTAAGTAAGAGTCTCATTTTTAAAGCATATATCTGGTTCTATTTAAACACATCAAATTTGTTAAGTAAGACTCACATAATTATGATGTATTGGATTCCCACTTAACATACTAAATTTGTTAAGTGAGAATCCCATTCTCAAGTCATATCATACTTTGTTTTTGACTTAACACACTAAAGAGTTAAGTGGGCATTCCATTTTCATAAAAAAAAAAAAACATATCAAACACATTTAGGCTTTCACTTCACATACCAGATTTGTTAAGTGAGGGTCTCTTTTCAACACACATTTTGATCTCTACTTAACATACCAAATTTGTTAAGTAAGGATCTAATTTTTATGTCAACCACACTTGAGCTTTCACTTAGCATATCAAATTTGTTAAGTGAGAGTCTCATTTTTAAAGAAAGACAAATATATCTCAAACACATTTGAGACTTTCACTTAACATTCCAAATTTGTTAAGTGGACTCCCATCTTCAAAGAAAAGCAAATCTATCTCATAATCACACTTGGCTTTCACTTAACATACCAAATTTATTAAGTAAGAGTCCCATCTTCAAGCACAAATCAAACACGTGTGGCCTCTACTTAACATGCCAAATTTGTTAAGGAGCCCCATTTTTCAAATCAAAATATCACACAATCAAATCCTCACAAGAAAAAAATATTTTAAACACAAAATCACAACCTCTTCTTAGCATACCCAAATTTGCTAAGTAGAGGTTCCTTCAAACAACACATATTTTCAAACAAGAAACATAAAATACAAACAATATCCAAAAAGAAAGAAATCTCTCCTCAAAATTTTGAACTCCACCCAACCTACCTAAATTGGTTGAGTATGAGTTCTAAACTGAAAAATCAAATGATAAAAGACTCTCCTCCAAACATCCAAATCCCTCCAATGAACCCTACTTAACATGTTTGAATTATTGAGTGTGGGTTTTAAACTCCAAGCTTCTGTTACTTTCTTGGAACAAATATCAAGAAGAAAATCTGTTACAAGTTACATTTCAACATATGCAGAATCAAGAAGTGTAGTTTTACAATACACATGGCCTCTCAAAAGTTTGTTTTCACCTTTCCATTTGAGATAGATTTGGCTTGGGATCAGGCCAGCCTCCCTAGACTGACTCCACCCATCTAGTGTTCTTTGGCCAAGGATTTGAGGGAACATGAAACCCTTACCCTTTGTTAGGATGAGGTGGTGGGTAGAAAGTCATCATCGCACAATAGTATCCTTTCTTGAAGAGGAAGGTGAGTTCCCGAGTTAGTCCGGTTCCACTCAGTTAGTTGCTCCCACATCCACTCGGGTGCGTGCTAGCACCTCCTTGTTGTCCCCTCTAAGGGGAAGGCTTTCTTGATTTCAGAGATAGCCTCCCCTACCTTTGAGGTAGGATCTAGCTCTCACACCACCTTGCTCACACACGCACACAACAAACAATAGACAAGATCTGCATGCAGTGTGCAACCTAGAGAGATGCATCCCACATTGAGGAGGTTCTCCTGAGGTTTCTCCATAAGCAACAGTTCCATCTCGGCATCAAATAGAGAGGAAGACTACTAGAAGATAGCTGCATTGCCTCCACCTCCTACATATCATGAGGTTTCAATAAGGGATAGGAGGAAGTCCTATGTTGGTCTACGGATGATATCACGCCAAGTAGGAAAAGCACATGAATTTTTAGAGTTCGACACATTATTTGACTTGAGTTAGATCATCCTCAGAAGTGTTATCAGGCACATTGGAAGTCATAGAGGTCAGTCACAGAGAAGGGAGTGATAGAGGTTTTCCAAGCAGTCGACGGCCTCTGCTTTAGTTTATTTCCTCGATCATCAGGCACAAAATATAGTATCCAATTTGAAGAAAGCCCCTTGGTGAGCAAGGATCCTTCATCTACTCCACCATGTTGAGGAGAGTTCCCAAACCCTACTTTAGTCTTGGTGAAGAAGGAGTGGTGATCCCGCAACATCGTGGTCACACCACCACCACCACCACCATCAGAGCCAGTGATAGTGACAGCTGTAGAGGGAGAAGGGAACACTTTTGCAGTCCCCATGGCAGTTGATCTCCCTAGGGACACTACTCCACTCATGAGCAGTCACAAGCATATCTCTTCTAGCAAGTGTGACCCTCCTAGATTCAACACTCCAATGATAGGCAATGTTAGGCACATCTCGTGAGCATAGCCTCTCTATCGGTCAGTAGCGCATATTTATAATGGCACGGTTGGACTGCTCCATAGATGATATTTTAGCACATTACTTTGTAGATAAGAGAGAACTTCTAGGAAGTGATTGGTCAGATTATGAGGAGGGAAAGTCAGCTTTGATCGAGATGAGGATGATTTTCTTGAGAGTTCGGCTGAAGTTCACATAGTCGATACTAGGAGTTTGCTTTAGAGATCAACACAATCAAGAAGGTATTGTAGTTGAAGAGGATGACACAGTCTACTCAACTCAACACTACCTCCACCAGCTTATGCAGAGGGATGATCATATTGACCAATTAGAAAAGAAGATTGAAAAGTTAATGAGTGGTATGGCATTACATTCAACGGTTTCCATAACTTCTCCCATGGCCAAAGCGAGTTGGCACACTTTTGATCATCCTAGAAGCATTCCTGCAGAGGGAGATAGTGGTAGCTTGCATAGGAAGGTGGTGGATAGCACATCCATACATAAAAAGGCATTAAACACATGGTGGAGAAATAGGTGAGGGATGCATTGGCATAAGCCCGAGGTAGCTCATCTTCAGGTAGACCCTAGGAATTTGATGGTGTCCAATTTGTGCCTCCATCCTTCAAAATTTTGATGGAACCCCGGTAGCACATAGCATATTGAGGACGATGTTGCAATGCCGGTGGCAAATGCACTCTTCATTAGTAGCTTGATAGGCATCACATTTGATTAGTATACTGAACTACCCAATGGTTTAATGAAGATATTTGCTGAGTTGGAGTAGCTCTTTATTCAAAGATTTGTTGGAGCTCAGTAATGGGTAATTGTGGGAGATCTCATTTTAGGTCAACAACACCCCGATGAGTCCTTTATTGATTAAATTCTTGGATGATGTAATTTAAGTATGAAATGTAAAACATAGCTGTCTGAACATCATGCCATTGAAATTCTACTCAAGATAATTCATGGCCTGATCGCCTTCATGCTTAAAGGGTTCACCATTAAGACATTTAAAAAATTAATTAATAAGGCGGCTAGTCTACAAGGAGAGGTCAAATAGTTACCTTTCCCAGATCAATTAAGCCGACCAGGAATTTGAGAAAAAAGCCAAGGGGAAGTCATAGTGGTTGATAAGAGCGACAGGGTTCGGTCAGACACCTCGAGCTCAGCTCTCTACCACCTCCTTTGCCACCTCATCATCATATATACCTCAGTTGCCATAAAGGCCTCCACCATCTCCTGCTCACCAGTATCCCCATCCACAGCATCAGCAATAGTATTTCTATCCACCACCGGGTTGCTATCACTTACCTACTATTATCGACAAATTGAATAAACCTTATTCATTCAAGAGGGAGGTGGTCAGGAAGATCTTTAAGAACCTCTTAAAGAAACCCATTTTGTTACGAGCTAGGATGCTAGGAGGAAGAGTCATGATCCAAACTATTTCCTACCACCACATGCTATGACATGTCTTAAGATTGCTTTACCTTTAAGGCGCAGCATAGCTACAAGCTCTAGTTCTAGGGTAATCCTTGGGGATACACGTGATCTTCTCAAGACATAGGAAAGTTGGGATATCTTCCTATCCTGAACCTCTAAGAAAATCATTTCTAAAATAAAAAAAGTTACCCTTGAATGTGCCTGAAGTAGCTCAAACCTCCAGCTCTAAGGAAGGTTTGCAAGTTGCCAAGGATAACTTGAGGGTGGTAGAAGCCCAACAGCAGCAGTGACATCTTTCACTTTCTCTGGATAGCACATTAATTACCAACACTCATAGTTCCTTGATTCCTTCAGCGGTTCTTCTTCTAGCGTCATCGGTGGAGGGGTGCCAAATCCCTCACTCCTCTTACTTTACTTGATTTTTTACTTTGTTCCTTCATCCAAATCTAAGAAATCAATGAAGAAGATTGATTACGCTTTCTCTACTTTTGATGATCTTGATGATTTCATTCCTATAGAAAGCTCTCAAGTACTAATAATTATAACAATTGATCCACTCCTTTTTTTATTTTGAAATGGATTACCCATTCCTAAATCATCTAGGTTTGCCCATTGAGATTGATTTAGAATCATCTAACTCTGATGATCCTATAGGAGAAGCTGTAGGTGAACTTGATGAGCAGGTAGACCTTTTTATTAAACCATCTCATGAAGTCACTGAAGTCAATTTTAGTAGTGACAAAGTTCTACCTCCTAGGATAGCACCTCAAGATAATGGTAAACAAGTCATTGGTTCTAGCATCAAGAAGCACCTCTAGAGGATGCTCCACTTATGGATATGCTTGTGGAAGATCAATCGAGAGTTGACTATAATGTCCTTGCTCACCTAAGAAAGTTGCCAGCTAAACTAAGCATATATGATGCCCTTATCTTATCTAAAGAGATGAGGGAGTCATTGATCAAAGCCCTTCTTGATCCGAATATGGCTTTGGTGAGGCATTCAAGAGAACTTCGTGGAGTTACATTCAAAGACCTTCTTTTGGGGACAAGGATAACCGTCCCCTCTACATCATAATGGATATGGGCAGATTCAGACTCTATAGGGTGTTAGTTGATCCAGATGCATCAGTGAACATTATGAGTCTAAAAACCCTTACCTACTAAAGGATCGACATCTCTGAACTCCGAAAAGATTAGATGATGTTGAGAGGATTCAATGAGCAAGGCGAGAGGGGCTTTAGGCTCTATAGTGTTACATTGAGATAGATGGAGAAGATAAGTTCTACATTGATATATCTTTCACTGCTTTGCTCGGTAGGCCTTGGATACATGAAAATAACATGATTCTATCTTCTTTACATTAGTGCATCAAATTCAGAAGAGGTGGAATTTAGTATTGTGTCAAAGGAGACTTGAAGCCAGTCTCAGTTAGAGAGGTTGAGATTTATGAAGATGCAATATTTTCCTCCAAATCAAAAAGTCTATTCTCGTGAACTTGGTGAAAGTTCAAAATCAGAAGAAAAATAAACAAAAGAAAAATAAATTGAAAAAAAGGAAAAGAAAAAAGAAAAAGGAAATACAAGTGAACGAGAATCAGACACCGAGGAAGAGGTAGAGCCATATGTTAAATACAACCCATAGTTTGTTCCTCCATATGAACACATGGGTAGGGTGACTCGACCTTTGCCAGGTAGAGGAAGAGGCAATTCCAGAGGCAGTTCTAGAGGTGGAAGACCTCCTTGCTAGTGGCTAACCAGTAGGAGCTATGTTCCAACATGCAGGAGTACCCCCACTATCCACATAGACTTTGAGTTTAGTTCGGAGGATGAGTATCATGTGATTAGCACGCCGACCAACCCCTCTTAGTGGGTCCCTTTGGAGGTGATGTTAGAGCCAGATAATGATGAAGATCAGGCCTCCAAGTAAAGCATGAATATATCCAAATCATCATTATGTAGACCAGACACACATCAATTATGAACTTTAGCTCTAACCTTACTTTCTTCCCTGAAAGTTGAAGGTTTGGTAGTTAAGGAGGCCCCCAAGGTATCCACATATGTCAGGCTGAAGAGGTTTTTGCAGGGAGCATCATCCTAAAGTCAGGAAGCCGATGTAGAACTTGAGGATGAATCATAAAAAGATTTAATACAACTACCTTTTGATTAGTATTCACCATGTGTTATTAACTTTGCAAAGAAGGGATTAATCCTGCATACTTGGTCTAAACACAGGTTAGACTACTTTAAAAAACTATGGGACAACTAAAGCAGATATTTACAATCAAGATCAGGACTAGGATTTGGCACAATGGGTCCCGTCAATGATGATAACCATTGTCTAGTCATCACCACTCATTTGGGGTCTGTCAGGTTCTTCTCAAATCATGCTAACTCTGTTGAGGAGGCATGTTTAGAAACTTTAGATGACCTAAATGAGTTTGAAGTCAAGGATGCACCAGTAGAGTTTGAAGAAGAAATCATATCAACCATTGATGAACTCAAAGAAATTAACTTGGGAACAAATGAAGATCCACACCCAACATACATCAGTTCCTTATTAAATGTAGAAAAAACCAATGACTTAGTTAGGCTATTAGCTGTGTTCAAGGACTGCTTCATATGAGCTTATGAAGAAATGCCTGGTTTATCTCCTTACGCAATAGTCCATAAATTTGCAATAGTTCCTAATGCTCTATCAAGTAGCTCCTGCGCATTAGAAATTGAACAACGGTCACTTACAAGAAACGATGATGGCTTTATCGGGGAAGAAAAATATCCCACGGTTAGCTGTCATCTTAGTTAAGAAAAAGAATGACCAAATTTGCATATGCATCGATTTTAGGTATCTAAATAAGGCATATCCTAAGGATGAATTTCCACTTCCTATACCAAAATTGATGGTGGACATTCCTCATCTTATGTAGTATTCTCTTTTATGGATGGGTCATCTGGCTACACCCAAATCAAGATGGCCCATGAGGATGAAAGAAACATTGCTTTTTGAACTCCGATCAAAATCTATTGTTATAAGGTCATGCCTTTCGACCTTAAAAATGCCAGTGCTACATACCAGTGGGCCATGACTCATATTTTCAATGAACTCATTCATCATCAAGTTGAATGCTATGTTGATGATCTAGTAGTCAAAAGCAAAGAAAAGGAAGACCATCTCTTCGACTTGAGAGTAGTTTTTGAATGGTTAAGATAATTTAACCTCAAAATGAATCCCCCTAAAGTGTGTATTCAGAGTAGCTTCAAGAAAATTCCATGGGTTTGATGCCCGACATTGGGGAATAGAGATTGACCCAGAGAAGATCAAGACTCTCTTAGAAATGCCACCCCCTAAAAGTCTAACTCAACTTAGATCATTTCAAGGGTGGTTAGCATATCTAAGATGCATCATATCCAACTTATCAATAAGATTCTAACCATTCTCAGCACTTATCAAAAAGGATGCTAAATTCAAGTGGGATGACAAGTGAGAGCATGCCTTTGAAGATATTATGCACTACCCGATGACGCCACTAGTTCTAGCAACCCCTATCTTGGGCAAACCATTGATCCTCTACATTGTTGTATTAGATGACTCCCTTGGTGCTTTGTTGGCTCAAACTAATGATGAAGAGAAAGAAAATGCTCTCTACTATATCAGTCATCATCTGATCTTTGTTGAGGCAAACTACCCACTTATCGAAAAGCACTGCCTAGCTTTAATCTTTGCATCCCAAAATCTATGACATTACATGCTTTCTCAAAAGGTGAATCTGATCTCTAGAATCAATTCACTGCAATATCTCATGACATGACCAACATTATCTGGATGATTGGCATGATGGTCCATGATCTTGTTGTAGTTTGACATCACATTCTCTACATGTGAAAGATATGCTAGCGATTTCTTAGCGGCACACCCACTTCTCGATTCTTGCTTAATGATGACCTCCCCAATGAACAAATCATGAACTTGGGGACACTAGCATTCCGTTAGGAGATGTATTTTGATGGTGCAGTTTCCTCTTAAAAAGGAGAAGAACTATGATCTACTCATCCAGGGAAGGCAGGGGTAGGAATAGTTCTCCTAATTCCAGACTGCGATGTGATGAGATTCTCATATCATTTGTCCAATCCATGTACCAACAATGAAGCTAAATAAGGCTCTGATTATCGGTCTGGAGTTAGTCATTACACTATGCATCTAGAGCTTCAACATCTTTGGGGATTCTCAACTCTTCATCAACCAAATCACCCGGTCCTACAAAGTTCTAAAGCCTAAGCTCCATCACTACCATAAGTTCACCATGGAATTGTTGGCTAAAATTCCAAAGGTCACTATCTACAAGATTCCTTGAGGAGATAATGCTATAGCAGATGCATTGGCCAAGATCATCAAGGAGTTGGCATGCCCAGAAGGTGAGTCAATTCCAATAAGGGTTGAAAATAGACAAGTTGTATCCCTTGTTGATGCTAAACACGTCAAAAGACTCTCTCTTGAAGAGGAGGTTGCCATTGCCTAAAAGGATGATGAGTCATATTGGAGGCAACCATTCATGGATTACCTAAATATAGGCAAACTACCTTAAGAGAACTTATTAGCCCATCAGGTGAAACATAGAGCTCTCTCCTATGGTCTCATGGATGGCATCCTGTACTGACAGTCTTTCGATCATATGTGGTTATGTTGTATGGACAAACATGAAGCCTGTAGGATCAAGACTGAGGTACACTCAAGTTTATATGGAGCGCATATTGACCTTCGATGATTACAGATTGCATGGATGTAGCTAGGAGATGCCACCAATGTTAGGTGTACGGTGTGGTCCTACATCAACCACCCAATATTCTACATCCTACATTGGCCTCGTGGCCATTTGAGTGTTAGGAGATTGACATAGTGGGTCCGATCGATCCTCCTTCTTTCAAGGATCACCGGTTCATTATAGCTGCCACATACTACTTTTCTAAGTGGGCAGAGGCAATCCCACTTAGAGAGGTCATAGCTCAGCATGTGCTCCAATTTTTTAGGAACCATATCATATATAGATTCGGAGTGCCTCGATGAATTATATCTAATAATGGTATTGTATTCAAGAGCACCAAGATCAATAGCTTTGCTCAAAGACACAACATAGATTGGAGATATTGTACCATCTACTATACAAGGGAAAACGGTCTAGCAGAAGCATTCAACAAAACTCTAATCTAAATATTGAAGAAGACACTTGATGACAACAAGCGATAGTGGCATGAGTAGTTGGTTGAAGCTTTGTGGGCCTACCATACCACATACAGAATTCCAACTTAATCTACCCCATTCTCCTTAGTGTATGGGTTCAAAGCTATTCTACCACTAGAAGTCCAACTCCCATCACAAAGGATAGCTGTGGGTAGTAAGATTACTATGCAGTAGAATGATAAGCTACTATTAGAAGAACTCGGAGGTTTAGAGGAGAGATGCGTCAGGGCATGCCATCACCTCCAATTTTACAAAGCTAAAATAATTCAAACTCATAAGAAGTTGGTCCGTCCTAGAGCTTTTCAATTGGAGAGCTTATTTTTGTTCTAAGGAGACTAATTATTGCCCATTTAAAGATGGGAGGACAGTTTGAACCCACTTGGGAAGGCCCTTTTGCATAGAAAAGATCTACCAAGAAAGATCTTATCAACTCATAAACTGTAAGGGAGAGCACCCTATGCTTCCAATCAATGGGCTATGCCTAAATAAATATTATTTATAAATATTTTTTGAAAATAATCAACAATAAAACTTCTTTTCATATCAAATTCCACCTCTTATGTGTTAGAAACATATTTTGCTTGTGAATCTGCCACGACGTGTTTAGGGTAGGTGTAAGAGAACCTGAGAGGCATCCTATCCCTCCACGACACAAACACAAACTATATTTGATCCTCCGGTGCTACTAGGTTAGGTGTAAAAGAACCCAAGAAGCATCCTATCTTGATTATTACAACTAAGTTAGGTATAAGAGAACCTAAGCAACATCCTTTCTTGGTGGAGTAACATTCTTACATGTTTAGGATAGGTGTAAGAGAACCCAAGCGATATCCTATTCCTTCATTTGCAATACAAAAAAATGCATATCTTTTGTCTTGGGCTATTCTGATGTGGGAGCAAGCCCTCTATGGCACTCACTCATTAGCTGCTCTAGGTCGAGCTGATATATTACCTTGCTAGTATGTCACCCCAATGGTCATTTTTCTAGCAGATGTGAGCCCCCGCGCTTTCTCTTGACTTGACCATTGCAAACCAACGAGCGCCTTGTCAGTTTAGTAGGTCTTGCTACGCAGCCAATAAGCTACCCCGTGTTGACTTCATTTAAGAAGATGTAAGCCTACATGCTTTCTTCTTGAACTAGCCATCATACATTAACTAGGTTGAGTATATTTGAGGTTTAGGGTAAGTCCCCTAGAGGCTCCTTTCCTTTTGACTACTTTTAGCTTGGGTTTAGTCCTTATAGGACTCCACTTAAGGTCTTAGTAGCCCCTGAGCCTAGATAGACTATCCCGATCAGTTATTTTAGAGATGTAAGTCTATCATGCCTTCTAGGCGATTATCGTAAATGAGGCACCTTAGGTTGGTTGGTTATCGTCATGCTGATGATGACCCCCCGGTGGATACACCACTCTTGGAAGATGGGAGTCTCTGCTCTTTCTCCTTGAAATGGCCACCAAATACCTACAGTCTTTCTTTTACAAGGTTTTGGATGATGCCCCCAGTGGCACCTGCCCTGTGGGCACTCTATTTGGATCACGTACATAGTGACCCCATTTAGATACTACCCTAGTTACTCTTGGATTGGACAGTCCCCCTTTCCTAGTAGCCACCCTTGTGGTTGGAGAATTTGTTCGACAGATATGTAGATTCTCCCTTGGTACAGTAAGTCTGAGATAGGACTAGGCTAAAATAATCTCCTTCTCAGTGTGGTCCCTCATAAACCAATAGGGTCCATGCAAACATAAAATAAACAAAATATATCTTCGCTTGTGGATTAGGAATTCAAGCCCCCCAGTGACCCCTTTTCCAAGCAGTCATCCTATCTTTAGGGCAGTGTTAATAAAACTCCCTATAAGAATTGCCTAGCTACTTTGAGTTGAGATAAGTCCCTGGGTTAGCACTCTCTCAGTAGTCACCCTTAGGTCGGGTTCAACTTATTGTGCCACCAATGAGTCTCCCCGACGATCTTCTTTGCTTTGAAATATATAATTCTATTATGTATTCTTTCCAGCACGACCATTGTAAACCAACGACTAGCCTTAGGTTGGGTCCGATTTGTTGTGCAAGCGATCAATCAGCCCAGTGGTTCTTTATTTAGAAAGATGTGAGTCCCCGCACTTTCTTCCTAACTTGACCATTGCACACCCAAAAATACCCCTTTGGTTGGTTAGTTCTACCCATGATCGATAGACTATCCCTTTGGATTTGTAAATCTAAGACATGTCTAGGCTGATATTAGCCCATTCTTAGTGGATCCATCAAATTGAAATAATTGAAATTAAAATAATTGCAAATCAATCAAATGACATCATCTTGACTACTTCCGAGTTGATATAAGTCCCCCAGAGGCATTCATTCAGTAGTTGCCCTAGGTCGGGTTTGATTTATTGTGTCCAACAGATCTCCCCAATAGTTATCTCTTGCTTTTGGAGATTTAAGTCTACTATGATTTCTCCCTAGCACAACCATTGTACATCAAAGGGCAACCTCTTAGGTCAGATGGTTCTACCATGTGGTGGACTACCCTTTATTGGTAAATTGAGAGAGGCTCATATAACCCCTTCTCGGTGCTCCATCAATGGTCCATCTTGAAATCCTAAACTTAAACAAATAATCAATCAATTTCTCCACAGTGGAGTGAATTAAACCCGATTCAAACTTGCATTCCCCAACGAGTGCACCCTTAAAAGAAATCTTATAAAATCCTTATCCTTATTGGATAACCTAAACCTGCTTCCCTAGTGGAAGGTTTATGCATCCTGGCGGTTATACATCCCAATCTATGATACTCACCCAAATCATCTTACATTTAAATCTAAACCTCTTATCAGTGGTGAAACACCTCTAGTGGAAGGTTCACATATTTGATCTCTTGGTGGATCTTAGATAGATCATTTTTATTAGTGTTACATCCTTTGGATGTCTTGATCAATGTCGTGCTGCCTTATCAATCACACCACACCTATTGGGCACCCTTTATTAACCTCACTTTTGGAGTGAGCTCTCAACTTTCTCATCATAGATCTGGGACTCTTATAAAAACTAAGAGTTCTTTTGTCTTAAGAAACTGATTAGGTGAACACTTAACATAACCTAGAGATTTAGAAGAGTTAGCCATAAGGATAGGTTGTGCCTTAGGGATTTAGGAAGACTTGCCTACCGGTTGACCTCATTTCTAGAATGAGCTCTCAACCCCTCCATCTTAGACATGGGACTTCTCTTAGACTTTAAGAGTTCCTTAGTCTTAAGACACATCTAGTGATTAGGTGGACACTCAAACCTAGCCCTAGAGACTTAGAATAGTTAGCCATAGAAATAGGTCATGACTTAGGGGTGTTAGGAAATTTGCCTACCCTTAGCTTGAACCATTCCTCACTTTCCTTCTTTCAAGTCAAACTCCAAATCAATCTTATTTGATTTTCTCCAAACTCAAATCAACTCCATATGATTGAAACCCATAATTAAAATTCATCAAAAATTCTTAAGTCCAAATTTTGCCTAAGTCCTTAAGCCTCCCTTAAGGACTTAACCAAAATCATGATCAACACCAATTCAAATCTTTAAGATATGCTCATAATTCATTTATATTTCTATTTATATTCATATATATATATATATATATATATATATATATATATATATATATATAAATATATATTCAAATCAATCAAACTAAACTCAAAATTCCAATTCAATTCATGAAAATTTCGTGAGTCCCTTAATTTTCCATTAATGGACTTAGCCTAAACCTTGATCAAATCAATTCAAACTCATGAGCTTTTCTCAAAAATCATTTATATTCTAATTTATATTCACATATATAAATGAAATATAAATATAAATTAATCAAATCAAATGCAAAAAATTAAATTCCCAATTTGAAATTTTCCTAAGTCCTTTAATTTTCTATTAAAGGATTTATCCAAAACCTTAATCAAACTAATTCAGATTATGGGATTTTCTCAAAAATCATTTATATTCTCATTTATATTCACATATATAAATGAAATATAAATATAAATCTATTGAATCAAACCCTCAAATTAAATTCTTAATTTAAAATCTCCTTAAGACATTAATTTTCCATTAATGAACTTAGCCTAAATCTCGATCAAATCATCTTAAAGTCATGGGATTTTCTCATAATTCTTTTATATTCTCATTTATATTCACATATATAAATAAAATACAAATATAAATCAATCAAACCAAATTCAAAAATTCAAATCCCTACTCCAAAATTTTTCTATGTCCTTTAAATCCTTCTTAATGGACTTAGCCTAAATCATGATTAAACTACTTCAAACCCTTGAAATTTTCTCATGATCCAGTTATATTCTTATTTATATTCACATATATAAATGAAATATAAATTTAAACAATCAAAACCTATTCCAAAAATCAAACTCAAATCAACTCAAAAGCCAATCTAAGCCTTTCAAGCCAAAATCTTGAACTTAGCCAAATCAATTTCAAATCAAACCAAACTCTTGATTTTCTCTTATGGTTCAATCAACCTTACAATCATGAGGTCATATATAAATCCAAACTTCAATCAAACAATCAAAACCTAGTTCAAAAATCAAACCCAAAACCCCTTCAGATTCTTCCTTTGAATATGAAATTGTCAAATGGATCAAAACCCATTTAACTTCAAACCACTTATAAATGGATTTATATTTCATTCATAAGTCCATATACAAGATCAACCAACTTCAAATCAAGCTTTGACCAAGCCATTTGATCAACTTAGGCTCAGTTGACCCAAAGTGACCTAAAATATCCTTATGAGCCAAATTTTAATCCTAACCAAATTGGATTGAACCAAACTCATATATCCCTCTCATCATGATCAAAAATCATGATGGGATGATCAATCAATCAAATTGGGTCAAACCAAGTCAAACCTACCAAGTCAACACTTAGCCAAAATGAAACCTACATAGCCAAATTCCACCATAGGCCAAATTGATTGAAACCATTGATCTAAGTTCACTCATGACCTATGTTTGAACTTCCAAGGTAACATTTAACCTAATGATTCCACTTAATCCAAGTTGATCCAATTTGACCTAAAAAGTCAAAATGTGCCAAAACTTGATCTAAGCCGAATTGATTGAAACCAATAGGTCAAGTCCATTCCAAATCACTTGTGAAACTTGACCAAGACCTTAATTGGCCAACTAGACCTAACCTAGCCTAATTAACCTTAGTCCCAACATGACCTAAAGGGGTCATGTTGAGCCAAAATTGAACTTAATAAAATTGATTGGAAAGAAAGATACCAATCACTCCATGACTAACCTAACCTAAACTACCTTGACTCCTCAAATAGGTCAAATGGGTCAAATAGGTCAACTTGACTCATTTGACCTAAATGAAGTCATATGAGACAAATCCAAAACTATACCAAATTGAATCAAACCAAAGCAACCAAAACATTTAAAATGGTCATCTGAACTTGACCCAACCCTTAGTTTGACCCAATTTGACTAATTGGTCAACTTGACCCAAGTTGACCCATTTTAACCTAAATGAGTCAACATGAGCCAAATCCTATAAAATGAATTCCAAATCTCATGAAACTTGGCCAAACTTAGTTTCTTCACATACCCAACATATCCAAAGTAAAAAATTAGCAAAATGACCATTCTACCCCTAGGCCATAAAATAAATTTTGGCTTAATCTATGGGTTAATTTGGCCATACCCTATTCACATTCACTTGAGGTTTTCCTAAAAGTTCAAGGGGACCTAGTGAAGAGTGGTGCACCCAACTCAATGGGTTTGGGTCAGCCCATTTGATCCCTAGACCAAACTCAACCCCATGGGTCAAAATGCAAATTCAAAATCCCTCTCCCACTCAAATTCAAGCACATGGGAGGTTGGCAATCCACTCCTTATCTCAAACCGACCATGTGCACACTCAAAATAGCCAAAACAAACTCCCCAATATGATCAATTGGATCAAAATGGCAAGTAGATTGACAGCCGTCTGATCCTTCAAGGGGGAGATATAATCCCCCTAAACAAACTCAAATGATGCATTCCTCAATTCGATTGAGTACTAGAGAGACTTAGGAGCCATCAGAGAGTGATCCCTAGCCTCCTAGAACTCTTGCCATTTCTCCATTTCTTGGTTTTTAAATAGTAAAATAGAGCTCAATCCATTTTTGAACTTCCTCTTCACTCAATTTCCATCCAATTGCCCTTGCATACTTCATCAAGTAGCTAAGTCTAGTGCACCCAAGCTTCCTTTGGAGTTCCCACAGCAAGGAAAAGCTGAATTGAATCATGATCACAAGCTAGCTAAGGAGGAGTTGGTCTATACACCAATCCACTCAACCTTAGGTGCTCATACTCTCAACACGCTTATCTCCAAAAGCTTGTCCAAATAATGAAAGGTGATCACCTCCGGTGAGGTATGTAATTTTTCGACCATTAAACTCAATGTGGTGTGGAGCTTTGTGATATTTAATCCCATGGATTTTTGACCGTTGGATTTATCGCTCTTTAGCTTTAGATGGTATGGGTTGAATTTGGTTTGAATCTGAGCTAGATCAAGCTTAGATCTTCCCCTTGATCATGGACGGTCTCTATTGATCAAGAGGAAGAACTTAGATCTCGACCATCCATCCACATTTTGGATGGACGGAATTTTAGAAATTCCTTTTTTAAAACTATGGGAGATCTCGCATCCACCTTTGATCTTAGATCAAATCGCGTCCGACCGTTTTGGATTTGACAACAAGTAATCCCTCACCATGACGCGTGTAAAGCGTCTTCCATCCAAGCGTCGTATGAGCCGGGATTAGTTAAATGCCTTAATTTCTAATTAAAGGATCCTCTAAAATTCATAACTCCCTCTAGAAAATTCAAAAAAAGTGAAATAAAATCTTATGGAAAGATAATTCAACCTCAAATATTTTAAAATTAATTTTAATAGATTTTGAATTATATTTTTCTCTGAATTTAGGTTCTGTTAGAAACCTCATTTTGCAAATTACTTTTTAATTAAGCCTCTAATTAATCCCAAACTTCTTGGGTATGATTTAGGGGATGACTTCTGCCTCCTCTAATTTTCTTGGGATTTATTGAATGCTTGATTAGAAGAATTGCATGTGGATTTCTTAATTACCCTCTTTATGTAATTAAGGATAATTAATGCATGATTAATTATTTTTATCTATGATTAGGGTTGATTAAGATCAGATCCAATAAGTAGGAGGTTTATAGAATAAATTTGAGGCATTTCCTCTAAGCTATTAATCTAATTATCCCTTAATTAATTTCTAAAAATTATAAAAAATTTCAGAACTTAATTAATCTACTTTGGGTAGATGGTAAGGTGTTTAATAGCCTAAGTTCAATTAAGGAAATCAAAACCCCTTAGCTTAATTAACTTTTAATTGTGAACCAAATTGCATTAAGCCTCTTTCTTATTAGGTGCATTGCAAATTTAAATTCTTTGTGGGTTTTATGTCATCTTATTGGCTCATAATTATCTAGTTAATTATTCTAAGGTGGTGTACATAAGGGTTAATTAAGTTACTTAATTCATACCTTAACCTAATTAACGCATAAAAATAGATCTAATTATCTAAAAATTAAATAAAAATATCAAACACATGTGGGAATGGGTTAGGAAAAACAAACTCATCTCACCTTTTCAAAATTAAATCAAACTCCAAAATAAACACAAATCACTTTGAATTCACTTAGGATTTAAATGAAGTGAGTTTGTTTACATGCTTTCATTGATTTGAATCTTTCCCCAACATGTTAAATTTGCATGTCATGTGGTTTCATGCATTCATATTTTTCAAATTCAATTTTTAAAATGAAACTGTTTACTTTATATCAAATTTTCATGTGTTGGCTAAAGTAGAAATATTAATGGCTATTATCACTACTAAATCCAAATAATTTCAAAACATATAAATCAAATACCAAATCTGAAAGTATGCTACTTATATTTTAATTATGAGTTTGCATGTGATAGAATATAAATGTATGCTTAGCATAGGTTTCCTTTCTTTCTTATGTTGGTATAATTTTGAATAGGAATTTGGTGAGGTGTATGGTTCATTTCAAAAGAACCTAACACTCACCTAATTACATATCCTATTCATCTCTATGCTACCACTTAAGAAGGGTTACCTATACTAGCATACATAAATTGCATAAATAAAAAAAAGAATCCATTAATACAACTTTTGCATTCTCCTTTTCTACTTCATTTCTTTTATACACATGCTTGTATTTAAGGAAAGTGGTATATTAGTTTAGACAACCACGGGATTGTGAGGCTTTAAGTAGTCCTAAGTAGGTCTTGTGCCTTACACCTCTGGCTAACAATGGCACTGTACTCACTTATGCCTTTCTTACTTTCATGTGTGTATGTGAAAATTTGGATAAGAAAATCCCTTTCTACTTAAGAAAAATCATGCATATTTAATTTGTAAATTTCCTTAAATAGATTTCTTAGCATGCATCATAAAGTGTGTTAAATAATCTCATTTGTATGTATAGATAGGCTTATGGTCCATCCATATGCATGTTATATATGTTGGGAAAGAAATGAGGTAATGTGAGTTATGTGAATTTTGATTCATTTTACTTAATCTTGAAATGCATTTCTTTTTGAATAGGTTTGTTTAGAGTTTATCTAAACTTAGGATTAATTAAAATATTTAATCAAAACATTCACTTAAACAAAACTAAAATGTGAATCTACCTTAGAAATTACTTAGGTTAGGGAAGGAAAGAGAAGTTCTCTTCTCTTTCCCTCTCTTCATGACTTAGTAATTAATTATAGGATCCACTTAAACCAAATCAAAATATGAAATAAAATCAACCTAAAATAATTAAATAACTTAAATGAATCCCTCCTCTAAGTTGAACACGTTCTTCACACTTAGAAAATTTGAATCTAAAGTCATAGCTAAGCATACCACACAAACCTTCAAAACACACACATTAGCCTAAGTCACCACTTCTAACTTTAGATTTGGTCGGTGCATGGTTTGGTGTTTATTTTATTTTATGATATATGTTTTAGACTAGATGTTAGGGTGTATGCTAATAGGATGAATGACAGGATGTCCTTAGTCTAACTATTCTTTTATATAAGAAATTGTGCTTAAGGGGCGCTATCATAAATAAAAATATAAATTCTTTTGCTTGCAGGTGCTTTATACCCCTAAGCATAATCCAATAGCCCAGGTGAACTTAGTCACCCATTTGTGGGGTGATAAGTCCAATATACATGCTTGGGGTTCGTGTGGTTTGTTTTAGCTAACCTTTGTTTTGCAGGTGTTAGTTAGATTTTCACTTTTTCTTTTTATGTAAATTTATGCAATTAGGATTTTGGAATAATTATTATGGTGATTAGGATGAGCATTGGTCATCAGATCCTATCTTATGCACCATGTGAAGCCTTGGAGCATCTACCTTTTGACCATCCAAAAGAAGGAACCAAAGAAGAAAAGAAGAAAAGAAGAAAAGAAGAAAGAAGAAATAAAGCTTGAAGACCCCCATAACAATGAATTCCTTGCTTAATTATAATTTAATTCATTTGTAATCCAGGTTGTATAAGGGTAGAGCTCGGCTACCCACATTTGATATTTTTGACTTTGTGCGGTGGTGCCCGACCACAATGACCTTTTATTCTTTATGCGATTAGCTTTATAAATTGGTTGACGATTTGTTTAGCTTGTGCATTAAGTGGCATGATTTTCCTAGTTTCTTCCTTGCTTTATGTATGCTGGATGTGGATTAGGCTCTTTGGGAAAAATAAATCTTACAACTTAACAACTCAAATTAAAATAAAGAACTCATAACCTCACCTAAAGCTTAGATTTAAAATCAAGATAAAAGAATTAGCAACCCCTTATGGATGAGTATTTCTTTATAATATCATGCACAACAACATCTTATTTCACTCTTGATTGGAGGACTTCCATCTTTTTCGGAGAAACTTGGCTTGATCTTTGAGAGCCATGGTGGAAACTCACCTCCTCCCTTCTCGTTGATTTTGGCCAATAACCTTCTTTCTCATGCATTAGTCATATGAATCCAATTAGCCCGAGTCAAAATAATTGTTCAAAATAAAATTAAAAAAAATGAAATTTAAATTGCATTAGATTTAGGTCATTTAAATCATGTCCCTTTACATGATCTAGTCTCTTTAGGGAGTGAGTTTAAGGACTTAGTCTCTTTCTAAATGAATA
Source organism: Cymbidium sinense (assembly GCA_021442155.1). Taxonomy (NCBI): domain Eukaryota; kingdom Viridiplantae; phylum Streptophyta; class Magnoliopsida; order Asparagales; family Orchidaceae; genus Cymbidium; species Cymbidium sinense. The sequence goes on from CM038215.1 coordinate 142,889,368, forward strand.
ACAACCTAGCTATCTTGCATAAGCATATTGACTTGCCTACATGTATTTAAAATCATAAGAGGAGTTAGTTGGCAGCCACCCCTAGGTGATTGTAAGTCCAAGCTATCGGGTGGTTTTTCCTCTCTTGTGGAGGCAAATCAATTACCCATTTTTTTTGCCTTAGATTTAGGTTGTGCTTTCGGCCCTCGCCAAAACTCCGTAGATTTAGGTTCTGAGGTTGCTTCTCCCCTTTGCGAGCCATAAGCATAGTTCCTCACCTCTTAGGCATCTCCTTAATCTTGTGTTAAGAAATCTTAAGTCCTAAAATTCTAATGAAAAATGCAACTCAAAATAAATTAAATCAATTTCAAAAATATAAAATCCAACTATAGGTTAGTTTAAGATGCTCGCTAGGGTTCCTAGCATTGTGGGAATCTCCTACTTATCTTTCATTTTGGTTTCGGTAATAACTCCCTCCCTTTGATCAATCCCATTTGATCTTCAGGAATAAACCAATCGATTGATAGTCCTTTCTTATTGAAAACTTCAAAGATAATGATCATTTATCTTAATAGAGAGTTTTCACTCATTCCCAAGTAATTAACTATGGGGGCTTGCTGTAGGAACAACAAACCCATTAAAATAAACCCCACTTTACTTTTCCATGTAAAGTAGGGAAGAATCTGGTACATATGTAGACTATCATCATGGAGTCCTTATAAGGTGATTAGGTCTATTAAAGTAGTGACTTCTATCTTTCAAGATAGTACACTATTTCCTTGATGGCTCTGATCACCAATGTGGATCTTCACGGCATCCTAAAAGGTGAATTTAATCGTCTCCTTTTTCTTTTCTCACCATAGATTTGAAAGGCGACTCCTATAGGAATTTTTCTCCACACTACCCTATAGCCCAAACCCAATCATTACTTCCCTCTTTCAAACCCAAACCTCAAATTCAAATTCAAACCCCAAAAATCAAATCTAACTATCTAATGATTGAAATCCATACTAAATTCAAACTCCAAGTCCCTTCCTAAGCTCTATGATTTTATCTTATGGACTTAGCTTTAACCAAATCCAAATCAACCCCAATCCAATTGATTTTCTCAATTATCAAAATCAATATCATATCAAATTCCAAATCATAAATCAATTCCAAACTCCAAATTATTGAAACCCATGAATAAGTCCAAATTCTAAAATCTCTCCCTGAGCCATATGAATCACCTTCATGTGCTTAGCCAAAACTCTTTCAAACCAACTCAAACTTGGTTGATTTATTTATAAATCAATCATTCCTTCATTTATATTCGTAAATATAAATGAAATCAAAATTCAAACCATTCAAATCAAATCAAAATAAATCAAACCAATTCAAAATCCAAGTTAGCCTCTTTTGGCCTATATCCCTTAATTTGGTCAAACTTGCTTCCAAATCATTCCAAACTCAAGTGATTTTCTCATAACCCATTTATATCTTCATTTATAAATGAAATATAAATTCAAATGATCCAAACCAAATCCAAATCAAATCAAATTCTCAATTTTAGCCCTTTTGGCCAAACTTTTGAACTTGGCTAAATGACTTCTAAATCAACTCAAAACTCATGGATCCCTTCATGATTCAATTATTTCTTCAATCATCGAGCCAAATATAAATATAAACCACCATTATTAAGCCAAATCCAAGTCAACCCAAATCAAGCCCAAATTGACCCTTTGGACTTGAAATTGTCATATGAACCGAAACCCATTTGGCTCCAAACCAATTACAATTGAATTTATTTTTTAATCCTAAGCTCATATGTAGGTTCAACCAAACTTGAATCAGACCTTGATCAAGCCAATTGACCCATTTAGGTTCACTTGACCCAAAGTGACCTAAAGGACCTTTTTGAGCAAAGTTCTAATACAACCTAAATTGGATTGAACTAAACCAATCTAAATCTTAATCATGATCAACAATCATCATGGGGTGATCAACCACCTTGAATTGGGTCAAACCAAGTCAAACTTAGCCTTTGATCAAGTCAACATTTAGCCCAAATGAAACCCAAACTAGCCAAAATCTATCATATGCCAATTTGAATGAAACCATTGACTCAAACCCATTCATAATCAATGATTGAACATGACCAAACCATCAATTGAGCCAAACCAAGCCTAACTGGCTACTTGACCTAAGTTGACCCAAATTGGCCTAAAAAGCCAAATGGGTCAAATCATGAATTGATTGCAATGGCTCAAGTTTATCCCAAATCACTTATTGAACTTGACCAAAGCCATGATTGAGCCCAAGTTGAGCAATTGGTCAACTTGACCCACCTAGACCAAATTGACCTAAAAGGTCAAATTGACCAAAATTCAAACTAATTTCAAATTAAACCAAATCAAAGCCTACAATCATTTTCAATCAATCACTTGAACTTGACTCAACACCTAACCCAACTTAATTTGATCAAATTGGTCAAATTGGTCAACTTGACTAATTTGACCTTTTTGAACCCAAATGATTCAAATCCAAACCTAGGCTAAACCAATCCAAATTAATTGAACCAAAATATCCAAAATCATCATATGAACCTAACCCAAGCCTTGGTTTGACCAAATTTGACCAATTGCTTAACCCAACCCAACCTAGCCCAAATGGAACCCATTTGACCAATCCGAGCGAAACCACTTAAATCCAACTCAGGGAATCTTGTGGGCTAACCTAACTCAGCTTAAACTCACCCTAGGTCAACCTAATACCTCCTCAAAAAGCCAAGTGGGCTCCACCAAGGGGATTAGCCATCAACCATATGATTTAAACTTCAAAACCAATGGATCCAAGCCAAGGTCAACTATCCTATCCCCATGACAGCCCCTTAGCACTCCATGGAACTTTCTCTTGACCCCACCTAGCACATCTAGCCAACCTAACCCACCTTAGGTCAGCCAAGGACCTTTTGGAGGTGAGTTGACTCACCTCCAACCCAAATCGAGCACCCATTGGATTAAAGCCTTTGCATCCTTGCACAATGGATCCATGGCAGCATCCCATCACTCCTCCCATCCCTGGTGTGCCACCTTGACTTGATGGAGACAAGCTCGACGAAAAGCTAGTGTAAATCATACGCACACTACCGTCCATCCATCATTGGAAATTGAGGAGGTATACCCCCTCAATTCGAGTGAAAATCATAGACACTTTCATCGCGAGCCTTTCTAAGCCATTTTTAAAACCCCACATAGTGATTTCAAGCCTCCCCGAACGCTCCAAAATCTGGATTTCCCATTCCCATGAAAAGTTCAAATAGGGGAGGGCAATCTCGATCCATACTTCCTTGTTTAATAATCAAACCCAAATTCTTCTTAGCCACACCATCACCATACCCTATCAAAGCCAACCGAACTAATTCCCAAGCTTCCAAGCCACAGGAGAAGTGAGTTCGATCGGAGCCGAGCCCCTCGCATGCTTGGATTAGTCAACCAAGCCTTCCACACCAAATCAAGCATGGACTTCTTCAATAGGGCCTCGCCTCAACTAGGTGAAGCTACCTTCGGCGTTGCACTGCCGAACATTAGCTCGGGTGAGGTAATTTCACAAATTGAGCCTTATATGAAAACGTGGGTTGGTCTTTTGTAAAGTAAATTCAAATTTCATTGATTCTTTATCGTTGAATGTGTGTGTCTCCCTTCCCCGAAGTTGTGGGAAAAATTTGGTGGCAATCCGAGCTCGGGTGAGCTCAGGTTCAACGAGGGAAGACAGACATCATATGTCTTTCATCGCTCGTGAATGGGATAGATCATGAGTCGTCCATCCCGCATGATTAGGATGAATGACTCTAATCAAATCTCATGGTAGAGCCTTTGATTCCTTTCCTAAACTGCAAATTGAATCGTGGCCATTCGATCTTAGATCAGATGGTTCACAGTGAAAGCGCATATGTCGTCAGCTGAGTCAATGCATGAATGTGACTACTTAAATAGCCAATCCCATCACACCACGTGGAAAGCACGCCGCATCAGCCGCCACATGGCCCGACGGGATTAAGGCTTTAATTAGGGCTAATTAATTAATTTTTAATTATGAAACTTTCTAAAATCATAATTAATTGTAAAAAAAATCCAAAAAATACAAACTTAAGCTCATTTTGAAGATATTGCAAATTAGAATCTAGAAAAAATATTATTAATTAGTTTTGACCAATGATTTTGTCTTAATTAATGTTTTATCAAAAATATAATTAGCTTAATTATGCCTTAATTAAGCATTCAATTAATCACAAATTCTTTGTGGATGTTCAGAGGGATGACCTCTGCCTCCCCTATTTTTCTTGGATTTTATTGATTGGTTAATTAGAAAAATTACTTAATTAAGCCCTAATCACTCTCTTAATCCAATTAATTATAATTAATGAATGAAAAATAACTTGATTAATCATTTAAACATAATTATCTCTGTTGAATAGTAAGATGACTTAGGGGATGTGGTTGGGGATACTTTTCCTAATTCATTTCCTAAGTTTTTTTACCTTTAAAAATCAAACTAATTAATGGTCAATGGAATGATTAATTAATTAATTAGGTGATTAATCTTCAAAATAAGGAAATCAAAATCTAATTGAATGTTTAAATTATTTTGGGATTAGGATTGGGGCCTTGCCCTTGATCCTTTCCCCTAAGTCAATTTCATCATTCAAATTAAAACATAACCAAAGTGTTTGATCAATTAAATAAAAGTATAATAAAATTATAATTAAGAATCAATTCATCCACACATAATCAACCTTTAATTGATTTTGGGTAGCTCCTTGGGTGTTCAATAACCCAAGGTGAGAGATAATGAAATTATGGTTGGCTCATATATGTGAGAAAATCAAAAAAGTAATTAAGTGAGATCCCTTAAGCTTAATTAACTATTAATCATAAGCCAATTGCATTAGGCCCCTTTTATTTCATAAGAGCATTGCAAATTTACTTTTCTTGTGGTTGCATATCATATTGACTTATTATTAATTAGTTAATTAACTTAAAGTGATATAGATAAGGGTTAAATAATTCATTTAATTCATACCTTAACTTAATCAAAACATGAAATTGACTTTAATATTCTTCATTAAACCAAATTAATTCACACATGGGGAATTGGGTTAGGATTAACAAACCTCTTTCATATTTCCTAAATCAAATCAAACTCAAAGTTAAAAATATCTTTAAAGAATTTTGGTTTATTTTAAGTAGCCTTATTTAATGTGATTGTCCTTAGGAATTAATTGGGATGAATGAAATCATGTGCTTACATTCCTTTATTTCTTTCCAAATCATGCTAAATATTGCTTGCCAAATGAAGTCATGCATTCATTTCTTTTAAAATTAATTAAATAAAATATTTTCTTTATGTCAAAGTGCATGTGTTGACTTGAATTGAAAATATGAATAACTATTATCACTATTAAATCAAAAACTATTTTTAAAAGCCTATAAACAATTATTATAAATGAAGTGATGTTAATTACAAATATCTATAAGATTGCATGTGATAATAATATAAGATATGCAATATGAAGTTCTCTTTCCTTATCCTACATGGATTCACATAGGATTCGAAAGTGTATAGTTCATTTTAAAATAACACAACATTTGCCTAAATCTATTACTATGCATCTTCATGTTTAGACTTAAGATTGATTTCATATCACATATGTAAATCATATAATCAAATCAAACATAATTTCTTGCATGATTCTCTATTCATGTGGTTCTTTTTGTACATTCATATGTATTTGAAAAAAGTGATATATTCATCTGGACATCTCGGGGTTGCGAGGCTTCAAGTAGCCCTAAGTAGGTCTTGTACTTTATGCCCCTGGTGTAGAAAATAATGGTGTCGTATTCAATTAAAACTCTTATACATATGCATGTATGTTGTGGTCAGTGAATAAATAATCATAAATCAAATAAATCAAGCATAACCTTTTGCATGAATTTTCCTATCCTTATAGTCATCCATACATTTACATGTATCTAAGAAAAATGGTATATTAGTCGGACATCCTGGGGCTACGAGGCTTTAAGCAGCCCTAAGTAGGTCTTGTATCTTATGCCCCTGGTGTAGAAAATAATAGTGCCATACTCACTTAAAAATTTTATACATGTGAATGTGTATTTAGCTAATGGATAAAAAACCCCTCTTTTCTATATAATAAAGACATGAATTCATAATTTAATCTTAAAAAAAATAAGATATTTAAATTCCAAGTACACTTCTCTACATTCATCATTAAAGTGTGATGATATTTACATTGCATGTATATGTATGCTTAGGATTATTCATATGCACGATATACATGATGGAAAGAAATGAATGAATGTGTGTTATGTGATAGTAATCCATTTCAATTAATCTTAAGATGCTTTTCTTGTTGAATAGGGTTATTAAGAATGAGTTTAAACTTAGGGTTAATTAAAACACATAATAAACCATTCACTAAAGGAAATTCATTAATTAACTTACCTTAGAAATTGCTTAAGATAGGAATAAAAGAGAGACTCCCTCTCTTTCTTCTATTTATAACACTTAGTTGCTAAGTGTAGGCTATATAAAATAAAATAAAATATTATTAACTAAAATCTTCAAATTAATTAAATCACTTAAAGAGAAATCAACCCTTTATAAGTTAAATCCCTCACACTTAACAAATCATAACTCTAAACCCTAGTTAGGACATACCACACAAGCCTTAACATATGCACATTAGATTAAGTCACCATTTCTAGCTTTATGTTAAGACGGTGCATGGTTTGGTGTATATTTGGTTTTGTGATGTATTATTTTAGACTGAATGTTAGGGTGTATGTGCGCAGTCTAGATGTTAGGCCGATATTAGCCTAATCATATTTCTGTAGGGGGTCGTGCTTAAGGGGCTGCTACAATAAAAATATAAATATTTTTTACTGTGCAGGTTGCTTAGCCCTAAACATAGCCCAAGTTAGGATATGTGGGCTTGGTTACCCATGTGTGAGGTGTTAAGTCCAAATTATTTATATAACTGCTTGTGTTGTATGGTGTGTTTAACTAACATTTATTTGTAGGTGTAGCTAGATTTATTTTTCTTTTTTTAATATAATTTTGCATTAGGATTAGGATAAGTGTTATGTGGGGATTAGAATGAGCATTGGTTATAAGATCAAGTCTTATATACCATGTGATGCCTTTGAAGCAAGCAACATCCCAATCAAGCCAAAAAGAAGAAAGAAATGGAGCAAAATCAAAAATGAAGAAATGAAAAATGAAGAGTGAAGAATGGAGGATGAATAATGAAGACCCCCATAAAATGTATCATTTCATAATTATAATTATTCTTCATTATTCCAAGATGTATAAGGATAGAGCTCGGCTACCCACATTTCTTTTTGGGTTGTACAGTGATACCCGATCGCATCGACCTCTTATTCTTTTATGATAACTTTATAGAATTATTTGATGTTCTATTTATCTTGTGCATTATAAATAGCATATCTTTTCATAGTTTCTTTATGATTGATGATTTTTGTTGGCTTGGATGCGATTAGGCTCTTAGGATGAAAAATAAATTTTAAAATAACTCATAACCTCATATAAAAGCCTATGCATAAAATTGAGATAACAAAATATTTAGCAACCCCTTAGCTGGATGATTGTACGTTAAATACCATACATGTCATATTCTTCTACTCTTATTAAGAGAGGGTTTCCATCTGTGCTAGAGAATAAAGGCTTAATCTATAAGAGCCTTTGTTGGAAATACACCTCTTTCTCTTTTGATTTGGCCCATAATCAATTTCTCATGCATTTAGGCATACAAAATCCTATAGCCTGTGTCAAAATAAAGAGTTCAAAAATCAAATAAAACTTAACAAAATTTGCATTAGATTTAAGTTATTATTCATGTCCTTCATGATCTAGTCTCTTAGGGAGTGAGTTTAAAGACTTAGTTTCTGTTCTAAATAAATAACAACTTAACCATCTTTCAAAGCATATGACTTGCCTACATGGATTTAAAGCATAAGAGGAGTTAGCTAGCTGCCACTCCAGACAGTAATAAGTTCAATATTGAGGTGATTTTCTCTCTCTTATGGACGTATATCATAAACCCACTTTTTCCTTAGATTTAGGTCATATTTTGGCTCTTGCCAAAGCTCTCTAGATTTGGGATCTGAGGTTGTTGTTTTCCTTTGCAGGCTACAAGCATAAATCCTCACCTCTTAGGCATTTTCACAATCTTGTATTATGGAATTATAAGTCCAAGATTTCTAATAAAATTTCAACTCAAACAAATAAATCTCCTCAATTTCAAATACATAAAGCCCAATCATAGTATAGATTGGAGTGCTCACTAAGCCTCCTAGTATCATGAACACCCCTACTCATCTTCTTTAGTTTTGATACTAACTCTCTCCTTTTGATCTCCCCACTTGATTTTCTAAAATACAACCAATCCTTTGATAGTCCTATCTTTGAATTCTTTGGAGACAATAATCGCCTACTTTAATCAAAAGTATTATTAAGGAATTCACCTTCCTTAGGTTGTAATTAACTATAGAGGCTTACCTCCATAGGAAACTTAACGAACCCAGTTTAAATAAATAATGCTTTACTTTTCTATGTAAAGTAGGGGGAAAATCTCTTATATATTCGAAGACCCACTGTGCCTTAGGAGTCCTTATTAGGTGATTAGGTCTATTATAGGGTAGTGACTTCTATCTCTCAAGATTATACATTATTAATGTCATCATAATAATACTTCTATGTGGTGTCCCCTCACATATACACACAAAACACAACCAAAAAAATAAACATCACAGATTTTTTTGGAAACTCCACTGGGAATGGTTCCTCTCTCCATCTCTAGTAGATGATTGTTATTTCCAAGCATCGATAGTGGATTTGCATTTTATGTGAGCCCGAGACTATCTTACCTTCCGTTGGCACTTAGCTTATTTCATTCTTAAGAAAAGTTAGCCAACATCCTTTAGGTTTTAGGACCTCACTTCGTGTAGGTCTTGAAGCCCCTATTGGGTTCCCCAATAGGTGAGAACAAAATTTATCTACGAAAGGGGAGATAAAATAAATTTACAACCTCCTCACCACTAACTTGGTGAGGCAAGGTTCATCATAAAATTTAAAGAAAATAATTTCTTTCACAAAATGATACTTTCCAAAAGCACCTTTCACGAAACTCACAAAATCACAAAATCAAAACCCCTCCATTTAATAATTTCTATGATTGCAACATGGAGGTTCTTTTCAAAAGCACATTCTTAAAAAATAACCATGCCCATTCAACATACTCGAAATTATTGAATGAGGAATCCATTTTTCAAATAACTTAAAACTTCATCTAACAAATTTCACATATGTTGGAGTTGAAGCTTCCCTCTTTGCAAGAGCAAATCATGCCATGTTTGATTCCCACTTAACATATCCAAACTTGTTAAGTGAGAATCTCTATTTGAGTCAAACATAAAATTTGACCTTCACTTAACAATTTCAATTTGTTAAGTGGGGGTCTCATTTCCAAACATAAATTTGACCTTCATTAACATAATCAATTTGTTAAGTGGGGGGTCTCATTTCCAAAACATGAATTTGACTTTCACTTAATAATTTCAATTTTTTAGGTGAGGGTTTTATTTTCAAAATATAAATTTGACCTCCACTTAACAATTTCAATTTGTTAAGCGAGAGTCTCATTTTCAAAACATAAAATTTGACTTTCACTTAACAATTTGTGATCTTATGAAACATAATTTGACCTTCACTTAACATATTCAATTTGTTAAGTGGGGGTCTCATTTTCAAAACATGAATTTGACTTTCACTTAACAATTTCAATTTGTTAAGTGGGGGTCTCATTTTTAAAACATAAATTTGACTTTCACTTAACAATTTCAATTCGTTAAGTGGGAGTCTCATTTCAAAAATAATAATAATAATAATAATAATAATAATAATAATAAAATTTGACTTTCTCTTAACATATTCAATTTGTTAAGTAAGGGTCTCATTTTCAAAACAGACATTTAGGCTTTCACTTAGCATATCCAATATTTCTAAGTAAGGGTCTCATTTTTAAAGCATGTATCTGGTTCTACTTAAACACATCAAATTTGTTAAGTAAGAATCACATAATTATGCCATATTGGATTCCCACTTAACATAACAAAATTTGTTAAGTGAGAATCCCATTCTCAAGTCATATCATTCTTTGATTTCCACTTAACACACCAAATTGTTAATCCATCAAAAAAAACAAAAAAAAAACATATGAAACAAATTTAGGCTTTCACTTAACATACCAAATTGTTAAGTGGGGGTCTCTTTTCAACACACATTTTGATCTTACTTAACCTTACAAATTTGTTATGTAAGAATCCAATTTTCATGACAACCACACTTGAGCTTTCACTTAACAAACCAAATTTGTTAAGTGAGAATCTCATTTTCAAAGAAAAACAAATATATCTCAAACACATTGGGACTTTCACTTAACATACCAAATTTGTTAAGTGTGACTCCCATCTTCAGAGAAAAGCAAATCTATCTCACAATCACACTTGGCTTTCACTTAACATACCAAATTTGTTAAGTGAGAGTCACATCTTCAAGCACAAATTAAAAATGTGTGGCCTCTATTTAACATACAAAATTTGTTAAAGAGCCCCATTTTTCAAATCAAAATATCACACAATCAAATCCTCACAAGAAAAAATATTTCAAACACACAATCACAACCTCTTCTTAGCATACCCAAATTTGCTAAGTATAGGTTCCTTTAAATAATACATATTTTCAAATAGGAAACATAAAATACAAATAATCTCCAAAAAGAAAGAAATGTCTCCTCAAAATTTTGAAACCCACCCAACCTACATAAATTGGTTGTGTATGGGTTCTAAAATCAAAAATCAAATGGCAAAAGACTCTCCTCCAAACAACCAAACAATGAATGCCACTTAACATGTTTGAATTGTTGAGCATGGGTTCAAAACTCCAAGCTTCTGTTACTTTTTTGGAACAAATATCAAGATAGAAATCTGATACAAGTAACATTTCAACATATGCAGACATACAGCTCATATTAGTCAGTGTAGTTTTTACTGTCAATACACATGGCCTCTTAGAAGATTATTTTCACCTTTTTGTTTGGGATGGATTTGGCTTTGGATCAGACCAGCCACCCTCAGAATGACTCCACCCATTTAGTGTTCTTTGGCCAAGGATTTGAGGGAGCCCGCATTACCTATGAGGGGGCGACCCTCACTACTATTAGACGAGATGAAGTGGCTGGACAGAAGCCAATCAACCACATCGACATGCCTTCTGACATTGAGTATCCTTCATTGAAAAGGAAGGTGATCAAGGTTCCACCAGTTAGTCTAGTTCCCACTCAGTCAGTTGCTCCCATAGATGCTCGAGTAAGTGCTATCACCTCCTCACTGGTCCCCTCTAAGGGGAAGGCTATCGATTTGATAACTATACCTTGAGGTAGATCTAACTCTCTGCTTGCCTTACCACGGCACCATAAATAGCGCATAGTAGGCAAGATCAAGTGGCACCACGAGCGTGCCACCTAAGAGATAGATGTCACATCCCACATTGTAGAGGAGGGTTCTCCTTATGAGGTTTCTCCATTTCTGACTAGCAATAAGTTCCACCCCTCTCAGCATCAGACAAAGAGGAAGACTATTAGAGGATAGCTGCATTACCTCCACCTCCTACATACCATGAAGTTTCAGCTAGGGACAAGAGGAAGCCCTATGCTGATCTATGTATGGTATTACACCAGGTAGGCAGAGCACACAAACATTTAGAGTGCACATTATTTAACTTGAGGTTGATCATCCCCAGGAGCGTTACCAGGCACATTCACAGTGATAGAGCATCGAGAGGCCGGTAGCTTCGGGGAGCAGGAGGCGATAGAGCTTTGTCGTAGTTGACGATGCTCTTGATTTCCCCTGTCATCGGGCCACCAGGGCCGATGGGATCGATAACATTGTGTTGACGGGTACCACAAGTTGTAGGGGAAATGCCTCGACGAGGGTAGAGCTAGTGTTGTCTCCACCACACTGATCTAATCCTTGCCCACCATCACTAGTTCAGGTTCCGCCATTTATCGTTCCTACAAAGGCATAGAAGACAGTATCTGGGGAGAAGAAAGCCCATTGGTGATCAGGCTATGGCCAAAGGATCCCACTTCATCTACTCCACTGATTAAGGTGAGGGCGAGTTACCCTACTTGACCTCCTACTTCAATCTTAGTGAAGAAGGAGTGGCAACCCGACAACATCATGGTCGCACCACCACCACCACCACCATCAGAGCCAGTGACAGTGATAGCTGTAGAGGGAGACGAGATAGTTCTATAATACCCATGGTAGTGGATCTCCCTAGGGACACTACTCCACCCATGAGTAGTCATGAGCATATCTCTTCCAGCAAGTGTGACTCTCCCAGAGCTAGCACTCTAGTGACATGCAGTGTTAGGTGCATCTCTGTTAGTGAGCATAGCCCCTCTACCGGTCAGGATCCTATGGTTGATACTAGGAGTTCCCTTCAGAGAGATAAACACAGTCAGGAAGGTATTGTAGTTGAAGAGGATGACACTGTCCATTCAACTCAGCACCTTCTCCACTATCTTAGGTAGAGGAATGATCATATTGACCAAATGGGGAAGAAGATTGAAGAGTTGATGGAAGTGGTGTCAGTATTGTAGAATTCAACTTCAGTTTCACAGCCTTCTTCCATAATAGCCGATAGAGCAGAGTTGGTACACACGTTAGGTCATCCTAGATGCATTCCTATAGAGGGAAATAGTGGAAGCTTGCATAAGAAGGTTGTGGATAGCACCACCATGCATGAAAAAGACATTAAACACATGATGGAGCAACAGGGGAGGGATGCATTGGCGTAAGGGTGATCTTGTTGTAGCTCAATAATACCCCAGTGAGTCCCTTATTGATTACATTCTTAGATGACATAATTTAAGTATGAAATGTGAACCACAGCTGTCTGAATAACATGCCATTGAAATTCTACTCAAGAATATTCATGGCCTGATCGCCATCATGCTTAAATGGTTCACCATTAAGATGTTTGATAAATTAATCAACAAGGAGGCTAGTTTACAAGGAGAGGTCAAATAGTTACCTTTCTTATATCGATTAAGCCCAAATCCAAGGAATTTAAGAAAATGCGGCGGTCTGCGGTTGATAAGGAAGCATTTGTGGTTGGTCAGACCCTCGAGCTCAGTAGCCTCCTCTACCACCTTCTTTGCCACCACCTCGGCCATCATATCGACCATCTCATTTTCCACAATGGCCTCCACCACTGCCTGCTCAGCAGTATCCCCATCCACAGCATCATCAGCAGTATTCTTATCCACCGCGAGGTAGCTCACACTTTCCTACTCTTACCGATAAATTGAATAAACCTTATTCATTCAAGAGTGAGATAGTCATGAAGATCTTTAAGAACCACTTAAAGAAGATTGATTTTTAGTTACCAGAGCCTAGTAGGTCATATCTTAGAAGATTGCTTTACCTTTAAGGGGCAGGCATGGCCGAAGTGGTGCCATTGTCAACCCTAAGGAATACCTATTAGAACAACCCTCTAGTTCTATTTGAGCAATCCATGGAGATACATGTGATCTTCTCAAGATAGAGGAAGGTTGGGATATCTCCCTATCTCTAACCTCTAAGAAAATTATTTCTAAAATAAAAAGGTTACCCTTGCAGGTGCCTCAAGCAGCTTGAACCTCTAGCTCTAAGGAAGGTTTCCAAGTTGATAAGGACAACTTGAGAGAGGCAGAAGCCCAGCAGCAGCAGCAATAGCTTCCACTTGCTCAGGATAGCACATTAGCACAACCACTAACCAAGTCCAACACTCCTTCTATAGTTTCAGCTATAGTTCCTTCAACTAGTTCTTCTTCTAGCAGTCTTACTATATTAGCAGAGGGGTGTGCCAAATCCCTCACTCCGCTTACTTTACTTGATTATTACTTTGTAACTTCATCCAAATCTAAGAAAATAAAGAAGAAGAAGACTAATTCTGCTTACATTCTCTCTACTTTTGATGATCTTGATGATTTCATTCCTATAGAAAGCTCTCCAATTACTAATAATTATAACAATTTTGATCCATTATCGTTCTGATTTTGAAATTAATTACCCATTCCTAAATCATCTAGGTTCGCCCATTGAGATTGATTTAGAGTCATCTGACTCTGATGATCCTATAGGAGAAGTTGTAAGTGAACCTGATGAGCAGGTAGAACTTTCCATTAAATCATCTTATAAAGTCAAGTCAACCCTTGGTAGCGAGTTACCTCTAGGGTAGCACCTCAGGATAAGGGTAAACAAGTCATTGGTTCTAGTGATGAAGAAGCCCCTCCATAGGATGCTCCACCTATGGATATGCTTATGGAGGACCAATCGATAGTTGACTACAATGTCCTCACTCACTTATGAAAGTTGCCAGCTAAGCTAAGCATATATGATGCCCTTGTCTTATCTAAAGAGATGAGAGAGTTATTGATCAAAGTACTTCTTGATCTAAAATATGCTTAGCTCAACTGACTACTATTGGAGAAGAGGCATATTTTTCAAGAAAAACCCGTGGAGTTACATTCACCAATGAAGACTTTTTTTTGGGGACAATGGAGCACAACCGTCCCCTCTACATCACAGTGGATGTGGGCAGATTCAGACTCTCGAGGGTGTTAGTTGATCCCGGTGCATCAGTGAACATTATGAGTCTAAAAACCCTTGCCTACTTGAGGATCGACATCTATAAACTCTGAGGAGATCAGATGATATTGAGAGGATTAAATGAGCAAGGAGAGAGGGCTTTAGGCTCCATAGTGTTTCCATTGGGGATAGATGACTGAATGCCAAAAGCCAAGTTCTACATAATTGATTCAGATACATCTTTCAATGCTTTGATTGGTAGGCCCTGGATGCATGGAAACAACACAGTTCCATCCTCTTTATATCAGGTCATCAAATTTAGAAGAGGTGGAATTGATTATTGTGTCAAAGGAGACTTGAAGCCATTCTCAGTTAGAGAGGTTGAGATTTATGAAGATACAACCTACTATCTTCCTCCAAATCAAAAAGTCTATTCTTGTGAACTTGGTAAAAGTTCAAAATCAAAATAAAAAAAGAAACAAAATAAAAATAAATTGAAAAAGAAAAAAAGAAAATAAGAAAGAAAAAGAAAAAAAATACAAGTGAATGAGAATCAAACACCGAGGAAGAGGTAGAGCCAGATGTTAGATACGGCTCACAGTTTATTCCTCCATATGAACACATGGGTAGAATGACTTGGCCTACACTAGGTAGAGGAAGAGGCAAATCTAGAGGCAATTCTAGAGGTGGATGACCTCCTTGCTGGTGGCCAGCCGGTAGGAGCTATGTTCCATCTCCTAGGATTACCCCCACTATCCACATAGACTTAGAGTTTAGTTCGGAGGATGAGTCTCATGTGATTAGCATGCTGACCAACCCCTCTCAGTGGGTCCCTTTGGAGGTGATGTTTGAGCCAGATAGTGATGAAGATATGGCCTCCAAGCAAAGCATGAATGTATCCAAATCATCATTATGTAGAATAGTCAGATAACAGTTGGGAAATTTAGCTCTAACCTTACTTTCTTCTTAGAAAGTTGAAGGTTTGGTAGTTAAGGAGGTCCCCAAGTCATCCACAGATGTCAAGCCGAAGAGGTTTTTGTTGGGAGCATCATCCTTAACTCAGGAAGCCGATGTAGAACTTGAGGATGATTTATATAAAGATTTAATACAACTACTTTTTAATTGGTATTCACCTTGTATTGTTAACTTAGCAAAGAAGGATTAATCAAGCATACTTGGTTTAAACATATGTCGGAGTACTTTGAAAAACTATAGGACAACCAAAGTAGATATTCTCAATCAAGATCAGGATTAGGATTCGACATAGTGGGTCCCATCGACAACGATAATCATTGCTTAGTCATCACCACTCATTTGGGGTCTGACAGGTTCTTCTCAAATCAAGCTAACTCTTATGAGGAGGTGTGTTTAGAAACTTCAGATGACCCAAATGAGCCCAAAGTTAGGGATGCACCACCAGAGTTTGAAGAAGAAATCAAATCAATCATTGATGAACTCAAAGAAATCAACTTGAGAATAAAAGAAGATCCACACCCGACGTACATCAGTTCCTTGTTGAATGAAGAAGAAATAATGACTTAGTTAGGCTATTAGCTGAGTTTAAGGACTACTTCACATGGAGTTATGAAGAAATGCTTAGTTTATCTCCTGATGTAGCAGTCCATAAACTAGCAATAGATCCTAATACTAACCCTATCAAGCAAGCTCGTAGATGCATGCGATTAGAAATTGAACAACATGTAACTTCTAAAATTAAGAAACATATCGATGATGGCTTTATCATGGAAGAAAAATATCCCACCTGGTTAGCCAGTGTTATCCCAGTTAAGAAAATGAATGGCCAAATTTGCATATGCATTGATTTTAGGGATCTGAATAAGGCATGCCCTAAGGATGAATTTTCACTTCCTATACTAGAATTGATGGTGGACATTATCTCATCTCATGCAGTATTCTCCTTTATGGATGGGTATTCTGGCTACAACTAAACCAAGATGGCCCCTGAAATGAAAGAAACACTACTTTTCAATCCCTGATCGAAATCTATTGTTATAAGGTCATGCCTTTCAGTCTTAAAAATGTTGGTGCTGCATACTAGCGGGCCATGACTCAGATTTTCAATGAACTCATTTATCATCAAGTTGATTGCTATGTTGATGATCTAGTAGTCAAAAGTAAAGAAAAGAAAGACCATTTCTTTGATTTGAAAGTAGTTTTGGAATGATTAAGATAATTTAACCTCAAAATGAATCCCCTGATGTGTGCATTTGGTGTAGCTTTAGGGAAATCCCTTGGGTTTGCTGTCCGACATTGGGGAATAGAGATTGACCCAGAGAAGAAGAAGGCTATCTTAGAAATGCCACCCCCTAAAAGTTTAACTCAACTCAGATCATTTCAAGGGTGGTTAGCGTATCTAAGATACTTCATATCCAACTTATCAGGAAGATGCTAACCATTCTCAGTACTTGTAAAAAAGGATGCTAAATTTAAGTAGGATGACAAGTGCTAGCATGCCTTTGAATACATCAAGCACTACTTGATGACACCGCCAATTCTAGCAAACCCCTATCCCAGGAAAACCATTGATCCTATACACCGCTACATTAGATGACTCTCTTGTCACTTTGTTGGCTCAAACCAACAGTGAAGGAAAATAAAATGCTCTCCACTATCTCAGTCATCATCTAATCCCTGTTGAGGCAAACTTCCCAACTATCAAAAAGCACTGCCTAGCTTTAATCTTTACATCCTAAAAGTTATAACATTACATGGTTTCTCACAAGGTGAATATGATCTTTAGAATCAATCCACTATAATATCTCATGACACTACCAAAGTTATCTGGATGGTTGACACGATGTTCCATGATCTTATCATAGTTTTACATCATATTCATACCCCTCTGTACTCTAAAAGGACATGCACTAGCGAATTTCTTAACAACACACCCACTTCCTGCTGATTCTCTGCTTAGTGATGACCTCCCTGATAAATAAATCATGAACTTAGGGGACACTAACAATCATCAATGGGAGATGTATTTTGATGGTGCAGCTTTCTCTCAAAAAAGAGAAGAACCACGATCTACTCTTCCAGGGAATCCAGGGGTAGGAATAGTTCTCCTAACTCTGGACCTTGATGTGATGAGATTCTGATTGCCAGTATGGAGTTTGTCATTTCACTATGCATCCAGAGCATCAACATCTTTAGAAATTCCCAGCTCTTCATCAATCAAATTGCTGGGTCCTACAAAGTTCTAAAGCCTAAGCTCCATCATTACCACAAGTACACCATAGAGTTGTTGGCTCAAATCCCAGAGGTCACTATCTATAAGATTCCTTGAGGAGATAATGCTACAACAAATGCATTGGCCAAGCTCGCTAAGGAGTTGTCATGCCCAGAAGAGGAGTCCATTTCAATAAGGGTTCAAAATAGATAAGTCTTATCCCTTGTTGATGTTGAACTCATCGAGACACTCTCTCTTGAAGGGGAGGTTGTTGTTGTTGAAAAGGATGATGAGTCAGATTTGAGGCAAGCATTCATGGATTACCTAAACATAAACAAACTACCTCAAAAGAAGTCATTAGCCCATCAGGTGAAATAGAGAGCACTCTCCTATGCTCTCGTGGATGGCACCCTTTTGATCATATGTGGTTACATTGTTTAGACAAATATGAAACTCGTAGGATCATGACTAAGGTACACTCAGGTTTATGCAGAGTGCATCAATTCGATCTGAAGATGAAATCCAAGAGCAAAAGATTAGGATACTACTGGCCTCCGATGATTACAGACTGCATGGATATAGCTAGGAGATGCCACCAATGTTAGGTGCACGGTGTGGCTTTGTGGCCATTTGAGCGTTGGAGCACTAACATAGTAGATCTAATCAATCCTCCTTCTTCCAAGGGTCACAGATTCATTCTAGCTACCACTGACTACTTTTCCAGTGAGGCAATCAGTAGAGGTCACAACTTCGGCATGTGCTCAGCTTTTAGGAACCATAAAGCATAGGAGATATTCCACCATCCTATCGAGCAAATGGTCGAAGCATTCAAAAAAACTCTCATCCAAATATTGAAGAAGACACTCAACGATAACAAGTGATAGTGGCATGAGAAGTTGGTTCAAGCTTTGTGAACCTGCCGCACCATATATAGAACTCTAACTCAATCAACCCCATTCTCCTTAGTGTACGGGTCCGAAGCTGTTCTACCACTAGAAGTCCAACTCCCATCACTAAGGATAGCTGTGGGTAGCAAGATTACTATGGAGCAGAACACCAAGCTGCGGTTAGAAGAACTCAAAGGTTTGGAGGAGAGATTCCATAGGGCATGCCAACACCTCGAGTTATACAAAGATAACATGATTCAAGCTCACAATAAGTTAGTCTGTCCTAGAGCTTTTCAAGTAGGAGAGCTTGTATTAGTTCTAAGAAGACCAATTATTACCTGTCGAAAGATGGGAGGTGAGTTTGAACCCACTTGTGAGGGCCCTTTCGCCATTGAAAAGGCTTACCAAGGAGGATATTATCAACTCATAAACTATAAGGGAGAGCGCCCTATGCTTCCAATCAATAGGCTCAACCAAAAAAAATATTATCCATAAATCTTGTTTAAAAATAATCATCAATAAAACTTCTTTTTAAATGAAATTCCACCTCTTATGTGTTAGAAACATCTTTTGCTTGTGAATCTGCCACGATGTATTTAGGGTAGGTGTGAGAGAACCCAAGCGGCATCCTATCCCTCTACAACACAAACACAAACTATATTCGATCATCCAGTGCTACTAGGTTAGGTGTAAGAGAACCCAAGAGGCATCTTATCTCGACTAGTACAACTAAGTTAAGTGTAAGAGAACCCAAACGACATCCTTTCTTGGTGGAGTAATGTTATTTCTTATTTAGGGTAGGTATACGAGAACCTAAGCGACATCCTATTCCTTCCTTCACAACACTAACAAACACATATCTTTTATCTCAGGATATTTTGATGTGGGAGCAAGTCCCCTATGGCACTCACTTATTAGCTGCTCTAGGTTGGGCTGATATATTACCTTTCTAGTATGTCACCCCAGTGGTCATTTGTTTAGCAGATGTGAGCCCCTGCACTTTCTTCTTGAATTGACCATTGTAAACCAATGAGCGCCTTATTAATTTGGTAGGTCTTTCTCGGGTAATCTATCCTGTGTTGACTTTATTTAAGAAGATGTAAGCCTACATGCTTTCTTCTTGAACTAGCCATCATACACAAACTAGGTAGAGTATATTTGAAATTTAGGATAAGTCCTCCAGAGGCTCCTTTCCTCTTGACTAGTTTGAGCTTGGGTTTAGTCCTTACACAGGACTCCTCGCTTAGTAGTTGCCCTAAGTCAGATAGCCCCTGTCAAGCCAAAGACAGACTTTCCCTATCGAGAGATGTAAGTCTACGTGCCTACTTTTTATACTGATTATCACAAACTAACCATCAACTTAGGTTCATCAGTTATCGCCATGCTGATGGTGACCCACCCAGTGAATACACCACTCTTAGCATATGTGAGTCATCATGCTTTCTCCTTGAGTTGGCCACCAAATACCTATAGGGTTTCTTTTACAGAGTTTTAGATAATGCCCCTAGTGGCACCTCCCATGTGGACACTCTATTTAGATCTCATCCTTAGTGACCCCATTTAGACACTACCTCGGTTACTCTTGGACTGGATAGTTCCCCTTTCCTAGTAGCCACCCCTATGGTTGGAGAATTTGTTCAACGGATATGTAGATTCTCCCTTAGTTCAGTAAGTCTGAGATAGGACTAGACTGATATAAGTACCTTCTCAATGTGGTCCATCACAAACCAATAGGGTCCACACAAATATAAAATAAACAAAATATATCTTCACTAGTGGATTAGGAATTCAAGCCCCTAGTGGCCCATTTCCCAAGCAGGCATCCTATCTTTAGGGCAGTGCCAGGAAAACTTCTTATAGGAATTGCCTGACTACTTTGAGTTGAGATAAGTCCCTGACACTCTCTAGTAATTAGTTGGGTTCAACTTGTTGTATCACCAACAAGTCACCCCAACATCTCTTTTAAAAGATATAAGTCATTATGCATTCTTTCCATGACCATTTAATGATGGGCACAGGTTGGTCCAATTTGTTTACAATATCGATCACCGGCAGTTCCTTATTTAGGAAGATGTGAGTCCTCGCGCTTTCTTCATAACTTAACCATTGGACACTAAAAGGCACCCCTTTAGTTGACTAGTTCTACCCCAGGACTGGTAGACTATCCCTTTGGATTTGTAAATCTAAACTGTCTATTTTTATTATTAGTGGATCCATTTAGATGGGATCCATCAAATTAAAATAATTGAAATTAAAATAAATACAATTCAATCAAATGATATCATCTTGACTACTTCTGAGTTGATATAAGTCCCCCAGAGGCATTCATTTAGTAGTTGCCCAAGGTCAGGTTTGATTTGTTGTGTTCAATAGATCACCCCAACGATTGTCTTTTGCTTTGGAAAATGTAAGTCTACTATACTTTCTCCCTAGCATAGTCATTGTACACCGAAGGGCAACCCCTTAGGTCAGATAGTTCTACCATGTGGCTGGTGGACTACCCCTTTAAATGAGATACCTGCATGGCCCCTGTTCCATTAATACAGTATCTTGAAATCCAAAACTTAAACAAATAATAAATCAATTTCTCTCTAGTGGGGTCAATTAAACCCAATTTAAACTTGCATTCCCCAGTGAGTGCAGCCTCAAAAGAAATCTTATTAAATCTTTATCCCTATTGGATAACCTAAACCTGCTTCCTTAGTAGAAGGTTCATGCATATATCCCTAGCAGGTTATATATCCTAATCCCCAGTGGATACCCTACCCAAATCATACCTTACATTCAAATTCAAACCTCTTATCCCTAGTGGATAACTTAAATCTGCTTCCCTAGTGGAAGGTTCACATGTTTGATCCCTTGGTGGATCCCTTCTTCCTCCCTTATGCCCTTAGTATGAGTTGAGTTACATTGCACTAAGATCTTGATTCTTTCTACATCTTAGGTTTAGGAGTAAATCATTTATATTAGTGTTTGTGATCCTTCAGACATTGTTGATCATCTCGATCAACACCACTACATGCGGTGTGCCTTGTCAGTCAAACCACATCTATTGGGTGCCCTTTGTTGATCTCACTTTTAGAGTGAGCTCTCAACTTCCTCATCATAGATTTTAGACCCTGTGGTGTTTATTTTTAAGAAGTTGATGTTATTATTATTATGTGTGTATTTATATGAGGAGACACCAGGCAAATTCACAGATGTACTCATTAGGGTGATCGGGTATGACATTAAGGAATAGTGTACTATCTCGAGAGATAGAAGTCACTACCCTATAATAGACCTAATCTCCTAATGAGGACTCCTAAGGCACGATGAGTCTTTGAATGTACCAGAGATCTTTCCTTTACTTTACATGGAAAAGTAAAGTAGGGTAAGCCAGGTTTGTTAAGTTCCATATAAGGCGAGCTCCCATAGTTAATTACATCCTAAGGAATGGGGTTCCTTAGGTATACTCTCGAATAAGGTAAATGATCATTGTCTCTAAAGATTTCAAAGATAAGACTATCGATAAATTTATTATTTTAGAAAATCAAGTGGGATTGATCAAAAGGAGAGAATTATTATTGAAACCAAAGGAAGATGAGTGGGGGATGCTCATGAAGCTAGGAAACCTAGCGAGCATCCCAAACTATCCTATGGTTGGGCTTTATATTTTTGAAATGGAGGAGAATTATATGTTTGAATTGAATTTTTTTTAGAAATCTAGGGCTTATAATTCCACAACATAAGATTATAGAAATGCCAAGAGGTGATTGCTTATAGCATGAGGAAACAATAACCTCAGATCCTAAATCAAGGGAACTTTTGGCAAACACTAAATCTAAGGCAAAAAATGAGTATATGGTTTACCTTCATAAGAGTGAGTAATCCACCTAACTGTTGGACTTACAATCAGTTGGAGTGGCCGCCAACTAACTCCTCCTACGATATTAAATACATGTCGACAAGCCTTATGCTTTACAAGATGGGTAGGCTGTTGTTTATTTAGAAAAGAAACTAAATCCTTAAACATACTCTTTAAGAGACTAGATCATGAAGGGTATGAATAAATGACTTAATCTAATGCAAATTTTGTCAAGTTTTATTTTTATTTTTGGACATTTTTATTAGACACGTGCTATAGGATTTCATATGCATAATGTATGTGAAAATAGTTATGGGCCGCAATAAAAAAGAATGAGGTTTGTTTCTAGCATGGCTCTCAAAGGTCAAGACATTTTCTCTGGCAAAGGTGGAAGCCCTCTATTAGTAAGAGTGAGACAATATAATTTTTGCATGATATGAGACACACAACATCCAGTTAAAGGGTTGCTAAATCTTTTATTATCTTGGTTTATACCCTAGGCTTTTGCTGAGGTTATGAATTATTTAATTTAATTTTGAGTTGATTAATTGGATGGAAAATGTATTTTTCCCTAAGAGCCTAATCACATCAAGGCCATTCAACAGTCATCAAAAAATTAAGAAATTAGGAAAATCATGCCATCCTAATTGTGCAATCATAAACATAACATTAATCAATTTATAAAATTAGCCAAGAATAAAGGATGAAGTGTACCACCATTATAACCCAAAAGAAATATGGGTCAGAGCTCTACTATTATCTGATCATTACAAATGAATAATTACAATTAGAAGGAATTCATGTTATGGGGGTCTTCATTCTTCATTCTTTATTCTTCATTTCTTCTTTCTTCCTTTTAGTTTGATTGGAATATGGTTGCTCCAAAGACATCCCATGGTACATAAGACTTGGTCTCATGACCAATGTTCATCCTAATCCCCCATAACATTCATTCCAAATCTTAATTAAAAAATTTACATAAAAATGGGAAAGATAAATCTAACTAAACCTACAAAATAAAGATTCGCTAAACATACCACACAACCTAAGCAGTTATATGAATAACTTGGACTTAGCACCCCACACATGGGTAACCAAGTTGACCTGTCCTAATTTGGGTTATGCTTAGGGGTATAAATAACCTGCATAGTAAAATAATTTATATTTTTATTACAGCATTCCTTAAGCATGACCCCTTACAGAAAAAAAAGATTAGGCTAATATATTTAACATCCAGACTACTCATCAACATTGATAAAATAATACATCACAAAATAAACATTCATCAGACCATGCACTGCCCAAACCTAAAGCTTGAAATGGTGACTTAGTCTAATGTGTGTGTCATTTAAGGCTTATGTGGCATGTCTTAGCTAGATTTTAAGGTTGAAATTTTTTAAGTGTGAAAGATTCAATTTAGGTGATGGTTTCATTTTAAATGATTTAGTTGATTTGTTAATTTTAGTTGGTGATTTGATTTGGTTTGAATGAACCTACACTTAGTGGCTAAATATTATGAAAAGGAGAGAGGAGAGGAGAGCTCTCTTTCATCCCTACCTTAAAAACATTTCTAAGGTAGATTGATTAAAGAATTTCCTTTAGTGAATATTTTATTATGTATTTTAATTAACCTTAAGTTTAGATTTGCTCTAAATAACACTATTTAATTTAAAAAGCACCTTAAGATTAGTTAGGGTGGATTACTATCACATGACACACACACCCATTTATTTCTTTCCACCATGTATACCATGCATATGAATAATCCTAAGCATACATATACATGCAATGCAAATTTTAGCACACTGTGATGATGAATGCTAAGAGATATGATTTGAAAATTTAGATATTCCATTGATGAATGTATTTATGATGTAGAAAAGGGGGATTTTTCATCCATTAACCAAATGCATATCCACATGTGTAAAAGTCATAAGTGAGTATGATGCCATTATTTTCTACATAAGGGGCGTAAGGTATAAAACCTACTTTGGGCTACTTAAAGCCTAGTAGCCCCGGGATGTCTAGACTGATATACCACTTTTCTTAGATACATGTAAATATAAAAAAAGAATTAAATGGATAAAGAATCATGCAAAAGATTATGTTTGATTTGATTGTATAATTTACATGTGTAATATGAAGATCCTTCTTAAGTGATAACACAAAAATGCATAGTAATAGATTTAAGCAAGTGTCGTGTTCTTTTCAAATGAACTATACACTTGCAATTCCTATGTAAATCCATGTTAAGATAAGAAAAGAGAACTTCAAAATACACATCTTATGCTATAATCACATGCAAGCTTATAAATATTTATAAGTCCATCTCTCCTCTTTCAATTTGAGCTCACAAGCTTGGATTGAGATCAAAATGATCCCACACCTTCGGAAGGAGGGGGGATGCACATCTAACGGTCAAGATTTTATGGGGTGATAATTTCCTTCGAGGACCAACTGAATTTTCCTATGGCTACGGTTTCAATCAATTACATTATCGAAGGCTATCACCGGTGCTTCCAATGGAGGAGGTAGCTTCATCTAGTAGAGATGAAGCCCTGTTGAAGGAATCCAACCTTGGTTTGAAGTAATTTGCTCGGTTGACCAAGCTCCCCTTCAATGGTGATCATCTTTGATCAAAATGGTACTTTCTGTTGCTTGGAGACTTGGAAAATGTTTTAATTAAGTTCATTAAGGTCAAAGGATGGTGTATGCAAGGTTAATTTGATTTTTGTTGAAAATTGAGTGAATTGGACTTTGAGCTCACCTCCCATATTTCAGCTTTGAGTAAAACCGAGAGTGGAAAATAAGGGAGCTCAGGAATGGCATTAAAAAACTTGGGGAGGCTTCGATTCAACCTCTCTAGCTCTGAGGAAATGATTCATTCTTGTTTGAGTGGGAATGAGGGGTAGTATATCTCCCCTTCATTGGATCGGACGGTTAGAGACTATTTAGCCATTTTCTATCAATGGCTTAGATTAGAGGCATGGTTTGAGTGCAAAACACCCTACATGGGTCATTTTGGGTAGTGGAGTGAAGGAGAATGGATGCCCATGTGCTAGGTGAGTGCATTTGGAGTTCCAAGTGTTCAAATGCCATTGGAGAGGTTAGTTTGGCCTTGCCTTGGGTCATGGCCGACCTAGGCTCATTGGGTCATGTTCATTACCCTCCTTGGTGCCCACGTGGACCACTAGAAGGATGCCAATTTTATTTATAATTGTGACTACAAATGATGGAATAAGTGATCTATAAAGAAATCACTTAGCTTTGGGTTGATTTAAAGGGTTTGGCTAAGTTTATGGATGTGATTCATAAAGCTTGGAAGATTTTGGATTTGAATTCAATCATGGGTTTCAATCATTTGATTTGAAATTGATCCATGATTTAGATTTTGGAATTTGGATTTGAATTTGGAATTGAATTTGAGGTTTGGTTTGAAAGAAGGAAGCAAGGATTGGGTTCAAGCTATAGGGTAGGCAAGTCCTCCTAATACCCCTAAGGCATAACCTATTCTTATGGTTAACTCTTCTAAGTCTCTAAGGTTAGGTTAAGTGTTCATCTAATCACTAGAAGTGTCTTAAGACTAAGAAACTCTCAGTGTCTAGAAGACTCCTATGTCTAAAGTGGAGAAGTTGAGAGCTTACTCTAAAAGTGGGGTTAATAAAGGGTGCCCAATAGGTGTTGTGTGACTGACAAGGCATACTGCACGTATTGGTGTTGACCAAGATGATCAACAACGTTCAAATGATCACAAGTACTAATATAAATGATCTACTATTAAACTTGAGGTGTAGAAAGAATCAAGATCTTAGTGCAATGTGACTCTACTTATGTCTAAAACATAAGAGAGCGAAGGAGGAATCCATTAGGGATTGAGTATGTGAGCCTTCCACTAGGGGAAGAGGCTCAAGTTATCCACTGAGGATAAAAGGTTATGAAATTCACTGAGGGATTAGAATTTGGAATCCATTGGGGATAAAGGATGTGAACCTTCCCTAGGGGAACAGGTTTGGGTTGGATTGAATTGACTCCATTAGGGAGATTGGAAAGGCTTACATCTCATTGAGGAGAAGCTGATTGATTTGATTATTTTATTTGGCTCCACTAGGGAAGAGGGTTGGTTTTATTTAAGATTTTAAAATTTGAATTTTAAGATAGACCCTGTTGATTTGCGATGGATCGCACTAAGTAGGGGCCATGTTGGCCTTGGCCTACTTCAGATTTACCAATCCAAAGGGGTAGTCTACCAACCACATAGCAAGACTATCCAACCGGAGGGTTGCCTTTCAATGTGGCCTTAGGAAGAAAGTATAGTAGACTTATATCTTCCAAAGTGGGGATCGGGTTGGGATGATCTTGGCAAACAGATGAAACCCAACAGCATCTTGAGTGAATGCCTCTGGGGGACTTAAATCAGCTCAAAGATAGTCAAAATTAATTTCATTTTAATTATATTTGGTGGATTCTATTGGTTTGTGATGGACTACACTGAGTAGGGGCCATGCCAGGCTTGACCTACTTCAGATTTACCAATCCAAAGGGAGTAGTTTTTCGGCCGAGGGGAGAACTATCCAACCAAAGGGATTCCTTTTGGTTTGGACTGGTCAATTTAGGGAAGAAAGCACGAGGACTCACATCTTTCTTGAATAAAAAGACCATTGGGACATGTCAACCTGACCTAGGGTTTCCTGTCAGTTTGTGATAATCATGCTAGAAAGAATCGTAGTAGACTTACATCTTCCAAAGTGAAAATAACTGTCAGGGAAACCTATTTGTGGAAAAATAGATTGAACCCGACCTAAGAGTAGCTATGGAGAGAGTGCCGACTCAGGGACTTATCTCAACTCAAGTGTAGTCATGCAATTCCTATAGGTAGTTTTGCTAGCACTGCCTTAAAAATAAGATGCTTACTTGGGAAAGGGGCCACTGGGGACTTGAATTCCTAAACCATAAGTGAATAAATTTGTTTGTTTTGTTTATTTGTTTATCATGGACCTTGTTAGTTTGTAAGGGATCATACCAAGAAAGAGCTTATATCAGCCTAGACCTATCTCAGATTTATTGGTCCAAGGGAGAATCTGTGCATCTACTGAATAAATTCTCCAACCTCATGGGTGATTACTAGGAAAGGGGGATCATCCAATCCAAAAGTAACCTAGGTAGTGTCTAAATGGGATTATTAAGGATGTAATCCAAGTAGAGTGCCCGCAGGTTAGGTGCCATTAAGAGCTTTATCCAAAAACCCTGAAAAGATAATGTCTATAGGTATTTGGTGGCCAACTCAAGGAGAAAGTGAGGGGACTCATATCTGCCAAGAATGGTGTATCTACCAGGTGGGTTATTGTCAGCATAGAGAACATCAACCAACCTAAAGTGTATGTCAGTTTGTGATAATCAGCCTAGGAAGAAGGCATCAGGAACTCACATCCTCCTACAGTGAAACTGATTGTTGGGATAGCCTATCTTCGGTTCGACAAGTGCTATTCGACCTAGGGCGACTACTAAGTGAATGTCATTAGGGGACTTATATCAACTCAAAAATAGTAGAGAGAAAAGGAGCCACTAGGGAGCTTATCCTAAACCTCAAATATACTCAACCTAGTCAGTGCATGATGGTTAGTTCAAGAAGAAAGTGTGTAGGCTTACATCCTCTTAAACAAAGTCAACATGAGGTAGCTTACTAGCATACCAAACTAAAAAGGTGCTCATCGATTTATAATAGTCAAGCCAGGCAAAAAGTGAGGGGACTCACATCTGCCTAATAAGT
Organism: Cymbidium sinense; assembly: GCA_021442155.1. NCBI lineage: Eukaryota > Viridiplantae > Streptophyta > Magnoliopsida > Asparagales > Orchidaceae > Cymbidium > Cymbidium sinense. Next base: position 142,917,749 of record CM038215.1, read on the forward strand.
GACCATTGGAGTGACACACTAGCGTGGTAGCATGTCAGCACGACCTAGAGCAGCTAATGAGTGAGTTCCATAGGGGCTTGCTCCCACATCAAAAATAGCCCGAGATAAAAGATATGTGTTTGTGTTTATGTTAAAGGAGGACAGGATGCCACTTGGGTTCTCTTACACCTATCCTAAAACATGCTTAAAAGTTGATAAAATGGTGCCACGAATAGCAGTTATGATCCCACCAAGAAATGATGTCGCTTGGGTTCTCTTACACTTAACTTAGCCATGCTAGTTGAAATAGGATGCCTCTTGGGTTCTCTTAGACCTACTCTAGTAACACTGGAGGAATTGTGTTTAATTTGTGTTCAAGTTGTGAAAGAAGGATACGATGCCTCTTGGGTTCTCTAACACCTACCTAAAACACGTTGTGGTAGATTTGCAAACAAGCAAACAATGCTTCAAATGAGGAGAATATTTTGATGAATTGGAATGGAATTTTTGAAGATAATTATTTTTAAACATGATTTTATGGATAGTATTTCTTCAAATAGAGCCCATTGATTGGAAGTATCAGGTGTTCCCCTTTATAATTAATAAGTTGATAAGATCCACCTTGATAGGCTTTCTCTATGATAAAAGGGCCTTCCCAAGGGGTTCAAACTTGCCTCCCATCTTTTGACGGGCAACAATTGGTCTCCTTATAACTAAAATAAGCTCTCCTTCTTGAAAAGTTCTAGGGCGGACCAACTTGTTGTGAGCTTGAATCATCTTGGCTTTATATAACTCAAAGTCCTAGCATGCCCGTATACGTCTCTCCTCAAAATCTTTGAGCTCTTCTAACCGCAACTTGGTGCTCTGCTCTATAGTGATTTTACTACCCATTGCTATCCTTAGTGTTGGGACCTAAACTTCTAATGGTAGAATGGCTTCAGACCCATATATTAAGGAGAATGAGATATATTGGGTTAGAGTTCTGTATGTGGTGTGGTATGCCCACAAAGCTTCAACTAGCTACTCATGCCACTATCGCTTGTTGTCATCGAGTGTCTTCTTTAGTATTTGGATGAGAGTTTTATTGAATGCTTCTACTAGGCCATTCACCCTGGGATAGTTGATAGTGGAGTATCTCCAATCTATATTATGTCTCCTGGCGAAGCTGTTGATCTTGGTGTTTTTAAATACAGTATCATTATCGGATATAATTCATTGAGGCACCCCAAACTTATATACGATATAGTTCCTGAAGAACTAGAGCACATGCTGAGTTGTGACCTCTCTAAGTGGGATTGCCTCCGCGCACTTAGAAAAGTAGTTGGTGGCAGCTAGGATGAACCGATGACCCTTCGAAGAAGGAGGACCAATTAGACCCACTATGTCAGTACCCCAACACTCAAATAGCCATGAGACCAAAGTAGGGTGTAGAATGCTAGGTGGTTGGTGCAATACCACACTATGTACTTGACATTGGGGGCATCTCCTAGCTACATCCATGTAGTCTGTAATCATCGTGGGTCAGTAATATCCTAGTCTTTTGATCTTGGCTTTCATCTTCAAACTAGATTGATGCGCTCTACATAGACCTGAATGTTCCTCGATCATGATCTTATGAGCTTTGTGTTTATCTAAACAACGTAACCACATTTAATCAAAAGACCATCGGTATAAGGTGTCATCCATGAGAGCATAGGAGAGGGCTCTCTACTTCATTTGATGGGCTTGTAATTTCTCTTGAGGTAGTTTGCCTGTGTTTAAGTAATCTATAAATGGTTGCCTCCAATCCAACTTCTCATCTTTATTGGCAACGAAAACCTCCCCTCCAAGAGAGAGTTTCTCGACGAGCTTATCATCAACAAGGGATAAAACTTGTCTATTTTGGACCCTTTTTGGAATGGACTCATCTTTCGGACATGCCAAATCTTTGGAGAGCTTGGCCAAAGCATCTGCTATTGCGTTCTCTCCTTGAGGGACCTTGTAGATGATGACCTTAGAGATTTGGGCCAACAACTTCATGGTGTACTCATGGTAGTGACGAAGCTTAAGTTTTAGAACCTTATAGGACCCAGCAATCTCGTTGATGACTAGCTACGAATCCCCATAGATGTTGATGCTTTTGACACACACTGTAAAAGCTAACTCCAAATCAGTAATCAAAGTCTCATACTCAACTTCGTTGTTGGTGCTTGGAATGGAGAGATAGTATGACAATCTCATCACATCACAGTCTGGAGTTAAAAGGATGATTCCTATCTCTATCTTTCTTGAAAGAGTAGATCGTGGTTCTTTTACTTTTTGAAAAGAAGTCGCACCATCAAAACATATCTCCCAGCGATAAATGCTAGTGTCCCCTAAGTTCATAATTTGTTCATCGGGGAGGTCATCACTAAGCAGGGAATCAACAGGAAGTGGCTGTGTTGTTAGAAAATCTGTCAATGCTTGCCCTTTCACTGCATGGAGGGGTATGAATGTAATGTCAAACTATGAGAGAATCATGGACCAATGTGCCAACCGTCCAGATAATGTCAGTTGTGTTATGAGATACTGTAGTGGATTGATTCTTGAAATCAAGTTTACCTTATGAGAGAGCATATAGTGTCGTAGCTTTTAGGATGCGAAGATGAGAGATAGGAAATGTTTTTATATAGGTGGGTAGTTTGCTTTAGTAGGGATCAGATGACGGCTGGTAGAGAGCATTCTCCTTCCCTTCATCATTAGTTTGGGCCAACAAAGGACCAATGGAGTCATCCAATACGGTGGTGTAAAGGATAAGTGGCTTGCCTAGGATAAGGGCTACTAGAACTAGCAGCTTCACCAAATAATATTTGATGTCTTCAAATTCATGCTGACACTTGTCATCCCACTTGAACTTAGTGTCCTTTTGGCAAGTGCTGAAAATGGCTTGCATCTCCCCGATAGATTGGAGATAAAGAACCATAGATATGCCAATCGCCCTTGGAATGATCTGAGTTGAGTTAAACTTTTAGGGGGTGGCATTTCTAAGATAGCTTTGATCTTTTCTTGGTCTATCTCTATTCCCTGGTGCCAGACAACAAACCCATGGAACTTCCCTGAAGCTATTCCGAATGCATGCTTTAGGGGATTCATTTTGAGGTTAAATTATCTTAACCATTCAAAAACTACTATCAAGTCAAAGAGATGGTCTTCTTTTTCTTTGTTTTTGACTATTAGATCATCAACATAGCATTTAACTTGATGATGAATGAGTTCATTGAAGATCTGAGTCTTGGCCTGCTAATATGTAGCACCAAAATTTTTAAGGCCGAAAGGCATGACTTTATAACAGTAGATTCCAATCAGGGTTTGAAAAGTAGTGTTTCTTTCATCCTCGGGGGAAATCTTGATTTGGTTTTAGCCAGATGACCCATCCATAAAAGAGAAAACTACATGAGATGAGGTGATGTCCACCATTAACTCTGGTATAGGAAGTGGAAATTCATCCTCAGGACATGCCTTATTTAAGTCCCTGAAATCGACACATATGCAAAATTTGGCCATTCTTTTTGTTAACTGGCACGACACTGACTAACTAGGTAGGGTATTTTTTTTCCCTGATGAAACCAGCATCGATTAATTTCTTGACTTCAGAAATGACCTATTGTTCGATTTCTAATCGCATGCGCCTAGGAGCTTGCTTAATAGGGCTAGCATTAGGGTCTATTGCTAGTTTATGGATTGCTACATTAGGAGATAATCTGGGCATCTCTTTATAGCTCTATGCAAAGTAGTCCTTAAACTCAGTCAATAGCATAACTAAGTCATTGATTTCTTCATCATTCAATAGAGAACTGATGTATGTGGGGCATGGATCTTTTTCTATCATAAGGTTGATTTTATTGAGCTTGTCGATGGTTGAATTGATTTCTTCTTCAAATTCTAGAGGTGCATCTTTGATTTGAAGATCATCAGAATCATCTGAAGTTTCTAAACACACATCCTCATAAGAGTTAGTGTAGTTTGAGAAGATCCTATCAGACTCTAGATGATTGGTGATAACTAAGCAATATTCATCATCGTCAACTAGACCCACTATACCGAATCCTAGTCCTGGTCTTGATTGTGCATGCCTACCTTTTTTTGTCCCACAACTTCTCAAAATATTCTGACCTATGCATGGACCATGTGTAAGGAATCAAACCTTTCTTTATAAGATTATGAACACAAAGTGAGTACAATCAAAAGATAATTCCATTAAATCTTTATATGAATTATCCTCAAGTTCTATATCAGCTTCTAGACTTGAGGATGATGATCCCAATAGGAATCTCTTTGGCTTGATACCAATGGAAGATCTAAGAGCTTCCTTAACTATCAAACTCTCAAATTTTTGAGAAGAAAGTTGGGTTAGAGCTAAGGTTCCCAACTACTACCTAACGATTTTACATAATCCCGATTCAAATACATTCATGCTTTGCTTGGAGACCTGATCTTCATCATTGTTTAGCTCGAGTGTCACCTCCAATGAAACCCACTGAAAGGGGTTGGCTGGTGTGCTAATCGCATGAGACTCATCATCTGAGCTAGATTCCAAGTCTATGTGAATAGCAGGAGTACTCCTGTGAACTAAAACATAGCCCATGTTGCCTGGCTACCGACTAGGGGTCTTCCTCCTCTAGAACTACCTCTGTATCTACCTCTGCCTCTGCATGGTGAAGGTTGAACCATCCTACTCATATGTTCATATGGTGGAACAAACTGTGGGTGGAATGTAACATTCGGCTCTACCTCTTTTTTAATGCCACTTTCTCGCTCAAATGTACTTTTTTTCTTTTTCTTTTTCTTTTGTATTCAAATTTTGTCCAAGTTCATGAGAATAGACATTTTAATTTTAAGGAAGATAGTAGGTCGCATCCTCATATATCTCGACCTCTCTAACTGAGAATGGTTTTTCATCTCCTTTGATATAGTATTCGATTCCATCTCTTCGAAACTTGACGCACTTATGAAGAGAAGATGGAACCATCTTGTTCTGGTGTATCCAAGGCTTATTAAGCAAAACACTGAACGATATATTCAAATAAATTATATAGAACTTGGCTTCAGTCTGCTAGTCGCCTATTTCCAAATGTAACACTATGGAGGCTAAAGCCCTCTCACCTTGTTCATTGAATCCTCTCAACATCATCTGATCTACTCGGAGCTTAGAGATGTCAAAACTCATATAGGAAAGGGTTTTCAGGCTCATAATGTTCACTAATGCACTTGGATCAACCAACACCCTAGAAAGTATGAATCTGCCCATATCCACTGTAAAAGTAGAGGAGACGGTTGTGCTCCATATCCCCTAGAAGAAGGTCTTTGTTGGTGAATGTGACTCCGTGGACTTCTCTTGAATAATGTGCCTTCTCTCCAATAGCAAATTGTTGAGCTAAGCATATTTCTGGATCAAGAAGGGCCTTAATTAATGATTCCCCATCTCTTTGGATAAGACATGGGCTTATGTATGCTTAGTTTAGCTGGCAACTTTCTTAGGTGAGCGAGGATATTATAATCAACTCTAGGCTGATCCTCCATAAGCTTATCCATGGGTGGAGCATCTTATGGAGGGGATTCTTGATCGCTGGAACCAATGAATTGCTTACCCTTATCCTGAGGTGCTTCCCTAGGAGGTAGAACTTTGCCACTATGAAGGTTGACTTCAGTGACTTCATGAGATGGTATAGTGGAAAGTTCTACTTGCTAATCAGGTTCACCTATAGCATTTCCTATATGACCCTCAGAATTAGATGATTCCAAGTCTGTCTTAAGAGGTGAACCTGTATTATTCAGAGAAGGAAAGTCTATCTTTGAATCAGAAAGAGGATGATCAGAGCTGTTATAACTATTAAAACTTGAAGAGTTTTTTAAAGGAGTAGAATCAGATAACACATAAGAAGTGGCACAGATGTAATTCAAACTAGCTTTATTCCTCGATATCTTAAATTTAAAAGGAGGTATATAGTAGAAATCTAGTAAAGTAAGTAGTGTGAGGGATTTGATGCCCTCATCCATCGATATAAGATGTCTACTAGAAGAGGAATTAGCTGAAGTAGGAAAGCCAGCTGAAGTAGTAGCTGCAAAGGTGGAATGGAGGCTAGACTCGATCGATGGTTGCACTACTTGGCTATCCTGGGCAGGTATGGGTTGCTGCTACTGAGCTCCCACTTTCCATTAGTTATCTTTAGCAACTTGCAAACCTTCCTTGATGTTGGAGGTTTGAGCTCTTCAGGCACCTATAAGAAAAGTTTTTTGATTTTAGAAATAATCTTTTTAGAGGTTCAAGATAAATAGATATCCCAACTTTCTTTTATTTTGAGAGGATCACATATATCCCCAAGAATTACCCTAATAGAATTGGATGGTTATTCTTCTAGATATTCATTAGGGATAATTATAGCGCTCGACTTGTAGCTATGCTCAAGTCAGACCTTAAATGTAAAATAATCCTCCAAAATATGGCATATCATGCGGTGGTAGGGGCAAAAGTTAGGATCTTTACTCCTGCCAACTTCCTCCGACTTTCTAGGCTCGGGTAACTGAAAATTAGGTTTCTTTAAGAGGCTCTTAAAGATTTTCTTGACTATCTTCCTCTCAAATGAATAAGTTTTGTTTAATTTATCCAAAAGAGTTGGTGGATGATAGCTACCTGAGGGTGGGTATGTATACCACTGCTTAGAGTATGGCTGAGGAAGAGGTGGCGAAGGCCATGGAGGCTGTTGTGGTGGCTGATAAGATGGCTGAGGTGGTGGTAAAGGAGGTGAAAGTGAAGGCTATGAAGCTTGAGGTCTCTCATACTAATCCCTGGCCAGTTACTTCTCCTTTTCCAATACTGCTACTACCCCTGGCTTCTTTGGCTTTAATGATTGATCTTGAAATGGCAACTGTTTGGCCTTTCCTTGTAGGCTAGCTGCCTTATTGATTAACTTCTCAAATGTCGTAATGGTGAAACCTTTAAACATGAAGGCGAGTAGGTCATGAATATTCTTTAATAGAGTTTCAATAGCATGATGTTCAGACAATTGTGGTTCGCATTTCATGCTTAAATTATACCCTAAGAATGTAATCAATGAGGCACTCACCAGGATGTTGTTGAGCCACAACAAGATCACCCACATTTATCAATTATTGAGCTCCAGCAAATCTCTTAACAAAGAGTTGCACCAACTCAGTGAAAGTCTTCATTGAATCATTGGGGAGTTCAGCGTAGCAATCAAAAGCTGTGCCCACTAGATTGCTGACAAAGAGATGAAACAATAATGCATCGTTGCCACCAATATTGCAATAGCTGGCCCTGAAGTGTGCTATATGTTAGCGAGGGTTCCCACTGCCATTAAAACTTTTGAAAGAAGGCAAAAAACCCTTAAGATACTGGATAACATCGAATTCCTCTGGGTAGGGTCTACCTTTCGGAACCAATGAACCACCTTGAGCTTTCGCCAGTGCTTCCTTCACTTGTTGTTCAACCAAGAGTTTGATATCTTTTTTTGTATGGAGGTACAGTCCACTACCTTCCTATACAAGCTAGTCCTCCCGCTTCTATTGAGGTGAACTCTTGGGTTGATCCAGACATGCAATAACTCAGTGACCAGTTCCAATGTACTATTGGAGCTTGATTCTGAAGTGCTAGACCTACTGCTAGGAAATCTTCAAGTCTCTTTCCCATCTTATCAATCTGTTCATCTTTTTGTTTGAGTTATTGAAGGAGGTGTTGGGTCAAATAGGCTACATCATCCTGTTCGGCTGCAACACCTTCCGAACTCTGGTGATCCCGAAGGAGAGAACCTCTAGTATTAACCATATGTACCTCTGCTGAGTCTTCTAACAAATCATTTTCATTGGGATCAAAGATAACTTTCTCCTCTTCAAGGTCAGGCCAATCATACCCTAGGATTTCTTTATTTTTAATAAAATACCTTGCTAAGATATCATCCAAAGAGTAGTCAAACTGTGTATGCAGAAATGCTCATGGCTGATAGGTAGTGGGATCATGCTCATCAATAGAGATACTTCTGACCTCCTCTGCTACTGGAGTGCTAATCCTGTGAGGTCTATGCTCACTAGAAGACACATGCTCATGACTATCAACTGCTATGGGTGGAGTGCTACCTTTGGGGGGATCTATTGCCATGGGGATAATAGAACTGTCCCCTTCCCCTTCTGATGCTACTATATATATGATCGGTTGAGGTGATGGTGGTAAAGGTATAACTATGATGCTGCGAGGTCGCCACTCCCTCTTTACCACAATCAAGTGGGAGGTAAAGGGAGAGCTCACCTCGCCAGGGTAGATGAGGTGGGATCCCCATGGCTAGATGGATCACAGGGCTTTCTCCCCCACGATGCTTCTCATGGTTTTGGGTGGAACTATATAATATGGAACCTGAACTGGCAATAGCAAATGTGGAGTGGAGTGGTGTGGTGGAGACAACACTGACTGCCTCTGTATGGGGGCTCCCCTCCTATGATGGGTGGTACCAGTCAATAGAATACTATCAGTGTGACCGACATGGGTAACTCCTGATAGGGAAATCTACGAGGGCAGAGGCTGCTGACTGCCTAGCATATCTTATTCTCTCTTTGCTAGTAATATGAACTGATACACGGCCTCTCTGGCCCTCTCCTGATGAATCTGCTCATCTATGCTGCAAGGAATAACTGATCATAAATCAAACTGGGTGCTAGACTCTGACCATCCATAAGCCCTGCCAATATGGTGTAAAACTATCTTGAGGCCAGCATATGACCTCCTCCTATCTTTGACAAGTGTCTCATAATGAATCAGAGTTGGGGGTGATACTACAATCCTCCTAACATCTTCCTCTCCTTCAAAACTAGAAAGGGGGTGGAACATATTCTGAGTAAGCATAGGAGAAACTACCCTGGGTGACCCCTTTTCTGCAATGTGAGATACTGCCTCCATCTCCTTGGCAATGCGCACATAGTGCCGCTTGATCTTGCAGCTCATATTACAGCACTGAGTTCATCTAGGTGGAGCAGTACGGGAGCTAGACCCTATATCAAATGTAGGAGAGACTATCCCTAAAGCCAGGGTAGCCTTCCCCTTAGAGGAAGCCAGTGAGTGGGTACTAGCCCACACTGGGGTAGTGATGGGAACAACTTACTACATGGGCATGACAACTGTAGCTGCTACTGGAACCTCTACCACATTCCTCTTCAGTGAAGGAAATTCAGAATCTGAGGGCATCTCAATATGGATGACTGGCTTCTGCCCAACCACCACATTCCTACTAACAGTGGTGAGGGTTGCCCCCTCACAAGTAATCTTGGCTCCCTCAAATCCTCAACCAAAATGTATCAAGTGAGCAAAATTAATTTGGGGGAGGCTAGCTCGATCCAAGGCCAAATCCATCCCAAAGGGGAAGGTGAACACATACTTCTAGGAATCCCATTTGTGTATGTCGAGAAAAGGCGAAGTTGAAACTACACCAGAACTCTGTAATTATTGAACAAACTTAAATCAGATTTTCTACCTTGGCATTCTGCTGACTTTTTAAATTTGATTAAGAGTTTAAACCCACACTCAACAATTTGAATATGTTAAGTGGGGATTATTGAATTTAGGAGAGATTTTGAATAAATTAGAGGAGAGATTTTGAGTTCATTTGAGTTTAGACTCCACATTCAACAAATTTGTGTATGTCGAATAGGTTCAAATATTTTGGAGAGACTTTTGATACATTTTCATATATTGACCCTTTATTTAACAAATTTAAGTATGTTAAATAAAGGGTCAATTGATTTTTTATTTTAGATTTGATTTTGGGATTACTCATTTAGTAAATTTGGGTATGCTAAATGAGATGTTTGAAAACAATTTTTTTTTTTGCTTGTTTGCCCATGATGTATATCATGTGTGAATTTAGAAATAAAATCTTTACTTAGCAAATTTGTGTATGCTAAATTAAGTCCAAATATATTTATTTTTTGTTTTGAATTTTGAAAATGGAATCTTTACTATACCAAATTTGTATATGCTAAATAAAAAAAATCCAAATGTTTTTTATTTCTGTGTTTTGATTTTGAAAATGGGATCTTTACTTTAGCAAATTTGTCTATGCTAAATAAAAAAATCCAAATGTGTTTGACTTTTATCTTTTGATTTTGAAAATGGGATCTTTACTTAGAAAATTTGGGTATGCTAAATAAATTCTAAATTTATTTTGAAAAGGGGAGTTTCTATTTAACAAATATGGTGTGTTAAACAAAATCCAATTTATTTTCAATTTTCTCCTTGAAAAATGAAACTCTCATTTGACAAATTTGGTTATGTCAAATGGAATTCCAATGTATTTTGATTTTCATGATTTTTTCAAAGGAGATTTCCATTTAACAAATTTAGGTATGTAAAATGGAACTCAATCATATTTTATTTTTCAATGATGAAATTTTTGTGTGTGATTATTGCTTTTTGAAAAGAAGAAATTCCAACTTAACACATGTGGAATGTGTTAAGTGGAGTTTCAAATGGTGGGATTTTGTTTGAAAATGAAACCTCCATTCAATAAATTTGGATATATTGAATGAAGACACTCATTTAAATTTGGGCCTTTTTTTGAAAGAGAGAAACCCCAACTCTAATATATATGGAATATATTGGGTAGAGTTTCAATTTTATGATATGATTTTATTTGGAAATGAGATTTTCATTCAATAAATTTGGGTATATTGAATGAGGATTCTAATTTTCAAATATGTGCTATTGAAAAGGAAGAAACTCCAACTTCAACATATGTGAGGTATATTGAATGGAGATTCAATTTTTTATGACATGATTTTATTTGAAAGTGAAATTTTCATTCAATAAATTTGGGTATATTGAATGAGGATGTTCATTTTCAAATATGTGCTTTTTTAAAGATGGTTGTGATTTTGGTTTTGAAAAGAACTTACATGTAATAATCCTGAGGATTGTTAGATGGGGTTGAATTATATGTTTTTTATGAAATTTTTTGTGCAAGTATTTTATTATGAGAACTTTGGGAAAGTGCTTTTGAAAAGTGATATTTTTATAAAGGATTTATTTTTCTTATTTGTAGAATGAACCTTACTTTACCATAGAAATGGTAAGGAGGTTCAACAAGGTTTTTAGTCATCTCTTTTGGTTAAATTTTATTTTCACCCATTGGGGGACCTAACAGGGGTTTTAAGACCTACATGGAGTGAGGTCCTAAAATCTAAAGGATGTTGGCTAGCTTAGCTTAAGAATGAAATGAGCTAAGTGCCAACGGAAAAAGAAGGATAGTCTCAAATTTATATAAAATATAAATTCACTATCGATACTTGGAGACAATGATTATTTACCAAAGATGGAGAGAGGAACCATCCCCAGCGAAGTCGCCAGAAAAATCTGTGGTGTTTATTTTTAGGAAGTTGATGTTATTATTATGTGTGTGTTTATGTGAGGGGACACCACACATATCTGTAGATGTACTCATTAGGGTGATCAGGTATGACATTAAGGAAAAATATACTATCTCAAGATATAGAAGTCACTACCATATAATGGATCTAATCACCTAATGAGGACTCCTAAGGCATGATGGGTCTTCAAATGTACTAGAGATCTTTCCCATACTTTATATGGAAAAGTAAAGTAGGGTTTGCTTTAAGCTGGGTTTATTAATTTCCCTATGGAGGCAAGCCCATATAGTTAATTAAATCCTAAGGAATGAGGTTCCTTAGTAATACTATCGATTAAGGTAAATGATCATTATCTCCAAAGATTTTAAAGATAGGATTATCAATAAATTGGTTATTTTTAGAAAATCAAGTGGGATCGATCAAAAAGAGAGAGTTATTATTGAAACCAAAGGGAAATGAATAAGGGATGCTCACGATGCTAGAAAACCTAGCGAGCATCCCAAACTATCCTATGGTTGGGCTTTATATTTTTGAAATGGAGGAGAATTATATGTTTGAATTGATTTTTTTTAGAAATCTAGGGCTTATAATTCCAGAACACAAGATTATAGAAATGCCTAAGAGGTGAGGATTTATGCTTGTAGCCCATAAAGAGAAACAATAACCTCAGATCCTAAATCTAGGGAACTTTGGCGAGGTCAAAAGCATGACCTAAATCTAAGGAAAAAATGGGTATATGGTTTACCTTCATAAGAGAGAGTAATCCACCTAACTGTTGGACTTACAATCACTTGGAGTGGCTGTCAACTAACTCCTCCTATGATATTAAATACATATCGACAAGTCTTATGTTTTACAAGATGGCTAGTCTGTTGTTTATTTAGAAAAGAAACTAAATTCTTAAACATACTCCTTAAGAGACTAGATCATGAAGGACATGAATAAATGACTTAATCTAATGCAAATTTTGTCAAGTTTTATTTTGATTTTTTGACATTTTTATTTGACACAAGCTATGGGATTTTATATGCCTATGCATGAGAAAATAGTTATGGGCCACAATTAGAAAGAAGGAGGTGTGTTTCTACTATGGCTCTCAAAGGTCAAGCCATTTTCTCTAGCAAAGGTGGAAGCCCTCCATTAGCAAGAGTGAGATAATATGATTTATGTATGATATGAGACATACAACATCTAGCTAAGGGGTTGCTAAATATTTTATTATCTTGGATTATATCCTAGGCTTTAGGTGAGGTTATGAATTATTTAATTTAATTTTAAGTTGATTAATTGGATAGAAAAATTATTTTTCTTTGAGAGCCTAATTGCATCCAGGTCATTCAATAATCATCAAACAATTAAGAAATTAGAAAAATCATGTCATCCTAATTACACAATCATAAGCAGAACATCAATCAATTTATAAAATTAGAACTAAAAAATAAGAGGTCGATGTGGTGGTACCACCATACAACTTGAAAAGAAATGTAGATAGCCGAGCTCTACCCTTATATAGCCCAGATTACAAATGAATAATAATAATTAAAAGGAATTCATGTTATCGGGGTCTTCATTTTCCATTCTTTATTCTTCATTTCTTCATTTTTGATTTGCTTCTTTTCCTTCTTTATTTTGGCTTGATTAGAATATGGTTGCTCTAAAGACATCACATGGTACATAAGACTTGGTCTCATGACCAATGTTCATCTGAATCCTCCATAATATTCATTTCCAAATCTTAATTACAAAATTTACATCAAAATAGGAAAGATAAATCTAACTAAACTTGCAAAATAAAGATTAGCTAAACATACCACACATCCCAAGCACTTATATGAATAATTTGGACTTACCACCCCACACATGGGTAACCAAATCGACCTGCCCTAATTTAGGTTATGCTTAGTGGTATAAGGAACCTGCAAAATAAAAGTATTTATATTTTTATTACAACACCCCTTAAGCATGACCCCCTGTAGAAAGCATGATTAGGCTAATATCGGCCTAACATCCACACTATGCACATGCACTTTAACATCCAGTCTAAAACAAGGCATCACAAAATAAACATTCAACAAACCATGCACCGTCATAACCTAAAGCTAGAAATGATGACTTAGTCTAATGTGTGTGCCATTTAAGACTTTTCTTAGCTAGGTTTTAAGGTTAAAATTTTTTAAGTGTGAAAGATTCAATTTAGGTGATGGTTTCATTTTAAATGATTTAGTTGATTTATCAATTTTAGTTGGTGATTTGATTTGATTTGAATGAACCTACACTTAGTGACTAAATGTTATGAAGAGAAGAGAAGAGAGGAGAGCTTTCTTTCATACCTACCTTAAAATATTTCTAAGGTAGATTGATTAATGAATTTCCTTTAGTGAATATTTTATTATGTGTTTTAATTAACCTTAAGTTTAGATTTACTCTAAATAGCCCTATTTAAGAAGAAAGGCACCTCAGAATTAGTTAGGGTGGATTACTACCACATGACACATACCCATTTATTTCTTTCCACCATGTATACCATGCATATGAATAATCCTAAGCATACATATACATGCAATTCAAATTTTAGCATACTTTGATGATGAATGCTAAGAGATATGATTTAAAAATTTGGATATTCCATTGATGCATATCTTTATTAAGTAGAAAAGGGTGATTTCTTATCCATTAACTAAATGCACATCCACATGTATAAAAGTCATAAGTGAGTACGACGCCATTATTTTCTACACCAAGGGCATAAGGTATAAGACCTACTTAGGGCTACTTAAAGCCTCGCAGCCCTGAGATGTCCAAACTGATATACCACTTTTCTTAAATACATGTAAATGTATAAAAAGAACCAAAAGAATAAATAATCATGAAAAATATTATGTTTGATTTGGTTGTATAATTTACATGTGTAATATGAAGATCCTTCTTAAGTCATAACATAGAAATGCATAGGAATATATTTAAGCAAGTGTTGTGTTCTTTTCAAATGAACTATATACTTGCAAATCCAATGTAGATCCATGCTAAGAGAAGAAAATAGAACATAAAAATACACATCTTATGCTATAATCACATGCAAGCTTATAAATATTTATAAGTAGCATCACTTTATTCATAATATTTTATTTATAGGTTTTAAAAAATAATTTTTGGTTTAATAGTGATAATAGCCACTCATATTTTTAACTTTAGCCAACACATGCAATTTGACATAAAAGGAAACATTTTATTTAATTATTTTTTTTAAAGAAATGAATGTATGATTTCATATGGCAAACAATATTTAGCATGATTGGAAAGAAATAAAGGGATGTAAGCACATGACTTCATTCATTCTAATTAACTCATAAGGACAATAATATAAAATAGGATTATTTAAAATGAATCAAAATTCTTTAAGGAGATTTTTAATCTTGAATTTGATTTTGACTTAGGAAATATGAGAAGGGTTTGCTAATCCTAATCCATTTCCCCCAAGTGTTAACTGGTTTAGTTTAATTTTAGAATAATTAGGTTGATTTTATATTTTATTTAGGTTAAGGTATGAATTAAATGGATTGATTATCCCTTACATATATCGCCTTAAGTTAATTAACCAATTAATAATAAGCCAATATGATATGCAACCACATGAAAAGTAAATTTACAATGCTCCTAAGAAATGAAAGGGGGCCTAATGCAATTGGCTTATGATTAATAGTTAATTGAACTTAAAGAATCTCACCTAATTACTCTAATGATTTTCTCACACATGTGATCCAATCATAATTTCATTATCTCTTTTGGTTTGTTTAATACCTAAGGAACTACCCAAGACCAATTAAGGGTTGTTTAAGTTGGGTGAATTTATTTTTAATTTTGATTTCATTAGACCATTAAAGAAATGATTAAATGCTTTAGTTATGCTTTGACTTAAATGATAAAATTAACTTAGGAGAAAGGATCAAATGCAAGGCCTCAATCCTAATCCATAAATCATTCAATCATTCCGTTAGGTTTTGATTCCCTCATTTTGAAGATCTGGTCACTTGATTAATCAACTAATCATTCTAATAACCCATTAATTAATTTGATTTTTTAAGGTAAAGGATAATTAATAAATAAATTAAGAAAAATACCCCCAATCATATTCCCTAGGTGACCTTACTGTTTAACAAGGATAATCATGTTCAAGTGATTAATTAAGGTATTGCTCATCCCTTAATTATAATTAATTTGATTAAGAAGGTGATTAGGACTTACTCAAATGATTTTCTTAATTAAGCAATCAATAAAATCCCAAAAAATAGGGGAAGCAAAGGTCATTTCCTAAACATCTATAAAAAATTTGAGATTAATTGAGTGCTTAATTAAAGTATAATTTGGCTAATTAAATTTTTGATAAAACCCTAATTAGATCAAAGTTATTGTTCAAAATCAATTTATTATAATTTTCCTAGATTCTCCTTTGAAATATCTTCTAAATGAGCCTGAGTTTGCATTTGTTGGATTTTTCTATAATTAGTTATGATTTTAGGAAGTTTTGCCATTAAAATCAGATTAATTAAGCCTAATTAAACCCCTAATCCGACGAGCATGTGGCGACTGACGACTGATGCGGCGTGCTTTCCATGTGGCATGATGGGATAGGTTATTTAAGTTATCACATCCATCGACTAAGTAAGCTAGCGACGGACGCGTCTTCTCTGCGGGTCATCCAATCTAAGATCAAACGATCGAGATCAATCTCGCGATTTAGGAATGAATCAGAGGGGATCTAACATGATCTGATCACAGCCGTCTGTTCCAATCAAGTGAAATGGATGGCGTATGATCCTTCTCCTTCATGAGCGATGAAAGATGAACATTGTTCATCTCTCATCATTCAATTTGAGCTCACCTGATCTCGGATTGGGATCAAAATGATCCCACACCTTCGGAAGGAGGTGGGATGCAAATCCAACGGTCAAGATTTTATAGGATGATAATTATCTTCAAAAAAGATCAGCTCAATTTTCCTATGGCTATGATTTCAAGCAATTACCTAGCTAGAGGCTATCACTGGTGCTTCCAACAGAGGAGGTAGATTCGTCTAGTAGAGACGAAGCATTGTTGAAGGAATCCAGCCTTTTTGCTCGGTTGACTAAGCTCCCCTTCAATGATAATCAGCTTTGATTGAAATGGTACTTTCCGTGGCTTGGAGACTTGTGAAATAATTCAATTGAGCTCGATGAGATCCAAGGATGGTGTATGCAAGGTTAATTTGGTTTATGTTGAGAATTGAGTTAATTGGAATTTGAGCTCACCTCCCCTATTTCGGCTTTGAGTAAAATCAAGAGTGGGAAATGGGGGAGCTTGGGAATGGCTTGGAAAAACTTGGGGAGGCTTCGATTCAACCTCTCTAGCTTTGAGGAAATGATTTATTCTCATTTTAGTGGGAATGAGGGGGAGTATATCTCCCCCTCCTTGGATCTGGGAGGCAATTTTGATCAATGGCTTGGAAAAAAAAACACCCCACATGGGTCAATTGGAGTAGTGGAGTGAAAGAGAGTGGATGCCCATATTCTAGGTGAGTGCATTTAGTGTTCCAAGTGTTCAAATGCCATTAGAGAGGTCTATTTGGCCTTGCCTTATGTCATGGCCGACCCAAGCTCATTGGGTCATGTTCACCACCCTCCTTGGTGCCCATGTGGACCATTAGAAGGATGCCAATTTCATTTATAGTTGTGACTACAAATGATGGAATAAGTGATTTATAAAGAAATCACTTAGCTTTGGGTTGATTTAAAGAGTTTGGCTAAGCTTATGGATGTGATTCTTAAAGCCTAGGAAGATTTTAGCCTTGAATTCAATCAAAGTTTTCAATTATTTGATTTAGAATTGATCCATGATTTAGATTTTGGAATTTGGATTTAAATTTGGATTTGAAATTTAGGTTTGGTTTGAAAGAAGGAAGTAAGGATTGGGTTCGAGCTATAGGGTAGGCAAGTCCTCCTAATACTCCTAAGGCATAACCAATTCATATGTCTAACTCTTCTAAGTCTCTAGGACTAGGTTAAGTGTTCACCTAATCACTAGAACTGTCTTAAGACTAAGGAACTCTTTGATTTTTCACTCAATTTGGGTTTTATTAGAAATGTAATTAGGCTAATCACTTCTTAATTATTTCAGCAATTAATTCCAAACTTCCAGAGATTGATTAATGGGATGACCTCTACCTTCCATGATTTTCTTGGAATTTATTGTTGGATTAATTAGGGGAATTGTTTATTTCATCCTTAATCTCCCTCTTAACTAAATAAATAATTAATTAACATGGTAAACCATGATAAATTCATTAATTAAGCTTGCTAATCATCAAGAAATAGTGAATGGACTTAAGGAATGACATTAGGGTTTCTTTTCCAATCTTTTCCCCTAAGTTTATTTCATTTGGATAAACACTTGATTAATTTGCAAATTAACTAATGGCTTAATCAATTCATTAAATAATATCAAACTCAAACCCAAATCATTTCAGAACTTAATCATTCAATTCTTGGGTAGATTCTTAAGTGTTCAATAACCTAAGAGAACTCCAAAGAAAATTATAATCAAACTACATGTGTAGGATAGTTATGAAAGTACTTAATTAAATCCTTTAGTTTAATTAATCAATAATTGTGAGCCAATTGCATTAGGCCTCTTCATTTCTTAGGTGCATTGTTGATTTAAATTCTATATGGTTGCATATCATATGTTGACTCATAATTACTTGGATAATTATGCTAAAGTGGTATAGGTAAGGGATAATTAATTGATTTAATTCATACCTTAACATAAACAAAGCATAAAATCAACCTAATTATTCTAAAATTAAACTAAACCAATTCACACATGGGCAAAATGTGTTAGGATCAGCATACCCTTTTCATATTTCCTAAGTCAAATCAAATTCAAAAAATAAATAATAAAAATCTCCTTAAAGAATTTTGATTCATTTTAAATAATCTTATTTATATGATTGTCCTTAGAAATTAATTAGGGTGAATGAAGTCATGTGCTTGCATCCCTTTATTTCTTTCCAAGCATGTTAAATATTATTTGCCATATGAAATCATGCATTCATTTCTTTTGAAAAATCAATTAAATGAAATGTTTCCTTTTATGTCAAATTGCATGTTTTGGCTAAAGTTAAGAATATGACTAGCTATTATCACTATTAAACTAAAAATTATTTTCAAAACCTATAAATCAAAGATTATGAATGAAGTGATGCTACTTATAAGTACTTATCTTGCATGATTATATAGCATAAGATGTGTATTATGAAGTTCTTTCTTCTTCTCTTAACATGGATTTACATAGGACTTGCAAAGTGTATAGTTCATTTGAAAAGAACACGACACTTGGTTAAATCTATTTCTATGCATTTCTATGTTATGACTTAAGAAGGATCTTCTCATTTACACATGTAAATTATACAACCAAATCAAACATAATCTTTTACATGATTCTTCATTTATTTATTTCTTTTTTTTACATTTACATGTATTTAAGAAAAGTGGTATATTAGTCTGAACATCCCAGGGCTGTGAGGCTTTAAGTAGCCCTAAGTAGGTCTTGTACCTTACTCTCCTAGTGTAGAAAATAATGGCGTTGTACTCACTTATACCTTTTATACATGGGAATGTGCATAGATGAAAAATCCCTCTTTTCTACATAACAAAGACATGCATAAATGGAATATCCAAATTTTTAAATCATATCTCTTAGCATTTATCATTAAAGTGTGCTAAAATTTGCATTACATGTGTAGGTATGTTTAGGATTATTCATATGCATGGTATACATGGTGGAAAGAAATAAATGGGTGTGTGTCATGTGGTAGTAATCCACCCTAACTAATCCTAAGATGCCTTTCTTATTGAATAGGACTATTTAGAGCAAATATAAACTTAGGGTTAATTAAAAATGTAATAAAATATTCACTAAAAAAATCATTAATGAAGCTACCTTAAAAATTACTTAAGGTATGGATGAAAGAGAAGTTCTTTTCTCTTTTTTTTCTCTGCACAACATTTAGTAACTAAGTGTAGGTTCATTCAAACCAAATCAAACCACCAACTAAAATTGATAAATCAACTAAATCACTTAAACTAAAACCACCATCTAAATTGAATCTTTCACACTTAGAAAATTTCAACCTTAAAACCTAGCTAAAACATGTCACACAAGCCTTAAATGACAAACACATTAGGCTAAGTCACAATTTCTAGCTCTATGATAGGGCAGTGCATGGTTTGATGTCTGATTTTATTTTGTGATGTATTATTTTAGACTGGATGTTAGGGTGCATGTGCGTAGTCTGGATGTTAGGCCGATTTTAGCCTAATCATGCTTTCTATAGGGGGTTGTGCTTAAGGGGTGTTGTAATAAAAACATAAAAATACTTTTATTGTGCAGGTTGCTTATACCCCCTAAGCATAACTCGAATTAGGACAAGTGGACTTGGTTACCCATGTGTGGGGTGCTAAGTCCAATTTATTCATATAACTGCTTGGGTTGTATGATATGTTTAGCTAATCTCTATTTTGCAGGTTTAGTAGATATATCTTTCCCATTTTGACATAAATTTTGCAATTAAGATTTGGAATGAATGTTATGGGGTATTAGGATAAACATTTATTATAAGATCATGTCTTATATACCATGTGAAGCCTTGGAGAAAACTACATCCCAAATTAAACCCAAAGAAAGAAAGAAGTGAAGAAAGAAAGAAATGAAGAAATGAAGAGATGAAGAAATGAAGAATGATGAATGAAGACCCCCATAACATGAATTCCTTTTAATTGTAATTATTCATTTATAATCCAGGTTCTAGAAGGGTAGAGCTCGACTACCCATATTTATTTTTGAATTGTACGGTGGTACCTGACCGCACCGACCTCTTATTCTTTTTTGCTAATTTTGTAAATAGATTGATGTTATATTTATGATTGTGCAATTAGGATGGCATGATTTTCCTAATTTCTTAATTGCTTGATGGTTGTTGAATGGCTTGGATGCGATTAGGCTCTTAGGAAAAATAAAGTTTCTATCCAATTAATCAACTCAAAATTAAATTAAATAATTCATAACCTCACTTAAAGCTTAGGACATAAATCAAGATAATAAAAGATTTAGCAACCCCTTAGCTAGATGTTGTATGTCTCACATCATGCATAAATCATATTGTCTCACTCTTGCTAATGGAGAGCTTCCACCTTTGCCAGAGAAAATAGCTTGACCTTTGAGAGCCGTGGTGGAAAGACACCTCCTTCTTTCTGATTTTGGCCCATAACTAATTTCTCATGCATTAGGCATATGAAATCCCATAACCTGTGTTAAATAAAAATGTCCAAAAATCAAAATAAAACTTAACAAATTTTGCATTATATTTAAATCATTATTCATGCCCTTCATGATCTAGTCTCTTAGGGAGTGTGTTTAAAGACTTAGTCTCCTTTCTAAATAAACAATAACTTAGCCATCTTGCAAAGCATAAGCCTTGCCTACATGTATTTAAAATCATAGGAGGAGTTAGTTGGTGACCACCCCAGGCAGTTGTAAGTCCAACAATCGTGTGGTTTATTGTCTCTTGTGGAGGTAAACCATATACCCATTTTTGCCTTAGATTTAGGTCATGCTTTGGCCCTCATCAAAACTCCCTAGATTTAGGATCCGAGATAAGCATAACTCACCTCTTAGGCATTTCAAGATCTTGTTATCTAATCATAAGCCTAGAATTATAATAAAATTCAACTCAAACATATAATTCTCCTCGATTTCAAAATATAAAGCCCTTTTGGATAGATGCTCACTAAGATTCCTAGTATCATGAGCATCCCCTACTCATCTCTCTTTGGTTTCAAAAATAACTCCCTCCTTTTGATCAGCCCCACTTGATTTTCCAAAAATAACCAATTTGTTGATAGTACTATCTTTAAAATCTTTGGAGACAATAGTCATTTACCTTAATCGAGAGTATTCTTAAAGAATCTCATTTCTTAGGATGTAATTAGCTATGGAGGCTTGCCACCATAAAGAACTTAGCGAACCCAGTTTAAATAAACTCTGCTTTACTTTTTCATGTAAAGTAGGGGAAAGATCTCTGGTACATTCGAAGACCCATTGTTCTTAGAAGTCCTTATTAGGTGATTAGGTTCATTGTAGGATGATGACTTATGTCTCTCGAGATAGTACATCAGTCCTCAATGTCACACCCGATCTCCTAAAAGAGTACATCTTCGAATCTACGTGGTGTCCCAACAACATTTTTCAACCAACAAAAATAAAACATCATAAGGACCTTTTTGAGCTAAATTATAATACAACACAAATTAGATTGAACTAAGCCCATCCAAGCCTCACATTGAGATCAAAAATCATTCTAGAATGATCAATTACTCAAATTGGGTCAAACCAAGTCAAACCTAGCCTTTGAACAAGTCAACACTTAGCCTAAATGAAACCTAAACAAGTTAAAATCTACCATGTGCCAAATTAATTGAAACCATTGACCCAAACCCACTCATAATCAATGATTGAACATGATCAAGCCATCAATTGAACCAAACCAAGCCTAACTAACCACTTGACCTAATTGACCCAAATTAACCTAAAAAGCCAAAATGAGTCAAAGCTTGATCTAAGTCAAATTGATTGCAACCAATTGGTCATATTCAATCTAAATTGATTGTTGAACTTGACCAAGGCTTCAATTGAACAATTAGACCCAACCTAGCCCAATTGACCATGAACCCAACTTGACCTAAAAAGTCAAATTAACTTGAAATCAAACCAAATTAAAATTGATTGAAACCAAATCTTTCAATACATTTCAAATGATCAACCAAGCTTAAACCAACCCATGACCTAACCAAATTGGGTCAAATGGGTCAAATTTATGAACTTGACCCATTTGAATTAAATGAACCAAAATGAACCAAAACAAAATCTAAATTAAATTAAACCAAACCAATGATACCCATAGGCTCCAAATGATCATTTGAACTTGACCTAACCCATGGTTTGACCCAATTTGACCAATTGGTCAACCTAACTCAATTCGACCCAACTTGACCTAAATAGGTCAAATTGAGCCAATTCAAATCAAATGAACTCCGAATCACTTGAAATTTAGCACAACCCATTTTTGAATCATTTCAAATCTGGCCAAATCAAACTCATAGCCAAATTACCACTTTGCCCTTAGGTCAAAGGGTATCATATGACCAAATTCACTTGGAATTTGGTCATTTGTTTCTCAAGGCCACTTAACATCATTTTATTGGTCCACATGGGCACTAAGGAAGGTGGTGAACATGACACAATGAGCTTGGATCAGCCATGACCCAAGCCAAGGCTAAACTAACCTCCCCAATCACATTTGAACACTTGGATCACAGAATACACTCACCACTCATGTGGGCATCCACTCTCCCTCACTCCACTACCCAAAATGACCCATGTGGGATGTTTTGCATCTCAAACCTTGCCTCCAATCCAAGCCATTGAGCCAAAATGGCAAAATAGCCTCTCACCATTCGATCCAAGGAGGGGGAGATATACACCCTCTCATTCTCACTCAAACCACAGGCAATCAATTCCTCAGAGTTAGAGAGGTTGAATAGAAGCCTCCCAAGCTTTTCCAAGCCATTCCCAAGCTCCCTCATTTCCCATTTTCGATTTTGCTCAAAGCCAAAATAGGGCAGGTGAACTACACATCAAACTCATTCAATTCTCAACCAAAATTAAATTAACCTTGCACACACCATCCTTGGACTAAGGCAAGCTCAATCGAATCATTTCCTAAATCTCCAAACCATGGGAAGTACCACTTCGATCAAGGCCGATCACCATTGAGAGAAGCTTGGTTAACCAAGTAATCCACTTTAAATCAAGACCAGATTCCTTCAACAGGGCTTTATCTCTACTAGACGAAGCTACCTCCTCCATTGAAAGCACGGGTGATAGCCTTCGGCGAGGTATGTCATTGAAACCGTAGCTATAGGAAATTTTGCATGATTCTTTGTGAAGAAAATTGTCAAGTCATGTGATCTCCACCGTTAGATGCATTGTTTATGCTTCTTCGAAGGTGTGGGATGAATTTACGCTCCATTTGATCTCGAGTGAGCTCGGATCGAGGGATGATCGATGGACGACATCTGTCTCTCACCGCTCAGGAGGAGATAGATCACACACCATCGATTCCATGTGATTGGAATGGACGACTGTGATCAGATCATGCTAGATCCACTGTGATTCTAAGCTTAAACTGTAAGATTAATCTCGACAGTCTAATCTTAGATCAGACGGCCCGTAGAGAAAGCGCGACCACCTCCAGCTAACCCAATCGACGGATATGACAACTTAAATAACCTATCCCATCGTGCCACATGGAAAGCGCGCTGCATCAGCCGCCATTGACCCGATGGGATTAGGGCTTTAATTAGGCTTAATTAATTCAATTTTAATTATGAAACTTCTAAATTCATAACTAATTGCAGAAGAATCCAACAAATATAAATAAATACTCATTTTAAAGATAATTCAAAGGAGAATAATATAAAATTAAAATTAATTAATTTTGAATAGTAATTTTCACTCAATTTTAGTTTTATTAAAAGTATAATTAAGCTAATTACTCCCTAATTACTCTAGCAATTAATTCCAAATTTCTTGAGATTTATTAGTGGGATGACCTCTGCCTCCCATGATTTTCTTGGAATTTATTACTTGATTAATTAGGTAAATTGATTATCTCATTCTTAATCACTCTCTTAATTAATTAAATGATTAATTAACATGTTAAATAGTGATAAATTCATTAATTAAACTTGCTAATCATTATGAATTAGGGAATGGACATCAGGAATGAGATGTAGACATCTTTTTTAATCTTTCTCCTAAGTTTATTTCATTTGGATAAACATTTAATCAATTGTAATTATTAATGGCTTAATCACTTCATTAAATAGTTTATTTAATCAAATTCAAAACCAAATCATTCTAGAATGTCAACCACCTCCCTTTTTCTCTCTGTCAAACCCTAAACCTTGGTGCTCTGGCAAAATTCATTTCTCTGGTGGAGGCGCATCTCCTTTGCCTTCTACTGTGGAAATTTTGGTTGGTTCTCCTTTTATCCAGCTTTGTTGGTTCTCCTTTTTAGCAGCTTTGTTGGTTCTCAGCTTCTCCTATCATGTGCTATTGCTGATCATGGCTTTGGTCTCTACTTACCCGTGGGGAATCCTGACATTTCGGCTATTCCCGTGAAATCTTCTGACTCCTTAAGGGTCTCTGGCTTAATACCTTCGTTGGCTTCTAAATCCTTCAAGGATGTTCTTGCTGGTAAGGCCAACTACACTGGTGAGTCTCTCAACCTTACCTCTACCTCTTTCTGGGTTGTTCCTACAATAATTTATTTTGATTCGATTATAGAAAGGCTTGCAAAACTTTTTGAATTCACGTTAGTGGTAAATTTGCTTTGTGCCGTCCTACTATGGAGAATATTCGATCATTTTTTCATAGCTTGAAACTTTCTGGCATTTTCACTATCGGTTTGATCGATTCACGACATGTCTTGATTCAGCTTTCAATATATTTAGATTATTCTAGGGTTTTCTCTCGATGCTCGGATTTTTTTTCAATTGTTAGATGCGATTGTTGAAATGGATGCCTCATTTTGATATTAAGGAGGAATCTCCTATAGTCCAGTATGGATCTCTCTACCCAATATGCATGTTCATTTCATTAATCATGAGTTTCTTTTTGATGTGAGTGTGATGTTCAGTCATCCTCTTCAAGTTGATTAAGCGACTGCTTCTAATTCCAGGCCCTCTGTTGTTCGGATCCTAGTCGAGTTGGATATAACCAAAAAAATTTTCTAAAGAAATTTTCCTAGGATTAGAGAGATATGGATATTTGCAAAAAGTGGATTTTGAAAATTTTCCTATTTTTTGTTCCCATTGAAAAATTCACAGTCATGGGTTTTTGAATTATTTTGTGGTTCATCCTCACCTTAAAAAATCCAAATATGTGCACATTAATCTGGTTCCCAATCTCAAGGTGCCTTCAGTTAACCCTCAAAAAGTTGTTCTTATGGATAATTCAATACCTGAAGTTGAGGCTCTTTGCATTGATCCTAACATTGCTCCTTCAAACAAGCCTGTGGCTATTCAGTCTGATCAGGTTATGTTTGTCACTCTTGTGCATAAGGATGCTTTACCTTCTAATGAACCTATACATTTGCATCACATTGATATTGGTATTAATATGGACAATAATATGTTTTCAAAACTTGTGGATGATGATCAGATTTCAAATGATTTCATTCTTATTTCTTTGCCCCCTTTAATAAAAGAACATGGGCTCCCTCATGAGGGTCCGATTGGTGAGATTACTAAGGATAAAGGTTCTAATCTTGATTTGGGCACTGAGAATTTAAACGGTTCTAATCTTACTCCTGCTTCTTCATCTAATGTTGCACTAATTTCAAACTTGATTATGCAAAATAATAATGAATTGGAAGAAGGTGAAGTGCCCTATAATGAAGGTTTAAAGATGCAACCTTATCCCAAGGATATCCCTGACAATTTATATCTAATGGTGATGTTGTGGATATGACTAATAAATTTCAAATGGTTTTTAGAAAGAAAAATAAAACTTCTAAATCTAAATTTTCTAACTTTGCCAGAGTTACTAGATTCGGCTCTTCTACCCAAAAATAAATGGTTTCTTTCTTAATTTGGAATGTGTGAGGGATTACTACCCTCTCTATTAGAAATAGAATTAGAAATTTAGTTCATTCTCATAACATTTCTTTTTTGGCTATATTAGAACCTTTAATCCTTCCTTCTAATATTTCTTCTGTTGCTAGAATGATTGGTTTTGGTAATTTCTTTGCTAATTCGAGCAAAAAAAATTTGGATTTTTTGGAATAATCCTTTTATTTTGCAAGTTTTGGATGATTTTTCCCAGGTTGTGAATGTTAATATTACTCTTGATAATTTATTTTGTTTTGGTTCATTTGTTTATGCTGCTTGTAATAGATACGGTAGGCGGTCTCTTTGGGGTGATCTTATTGATTTTTCTTCTTCTGTTAATGCTCCTTGGTTTGTGGGCGGGGATTTTAAAATTATGTCCTCTTCCTTTGAACGGGTTAGAATTAATGCTCCGAATTTATTTTCAATGGAAGATTTTAATAACATGATCTTTGATTGTCATTTTACTAATATTGGCTTTAGTGTGTCTCAGTTTACTTGGAATAACTATAGACTTTGACAAAGGCTTGATTTATTCTTTTTAACCATTTCTGGATTAATCTTTTTCCTAATACTTCTATGGAGCACTTAAGCAGAACCCTATCGGACCATTCTCCCTTACTTATCTCTGTGAATTTAAATATTACTAAACCCTCCTCTTCTATTCACTTTCATTTTTAAAATATGTGGCTCATGGATGAGATATTCTCTGATGTTGTTGCTAGTAATTGGGGTGAACCTCTCCATCCTGATGATTCTATTTTTGGGATGAGGAGATTGTGGTTCAAATTAAAAAGACTCAAACAATGCATTGTTTTAAAAACCTTTTTGTCAATATCAAAGCTATGGAGAATGAGGTTATAGTTTTGGAAGATGCTTTTGTTAATGACCTATTGACCTCATTTATAGAATGAGCTCTCAACATCTCCATTTTAGACACATGACTCCTCATAGACACTAAGAGTATCTTAGTCTTAAGACACTTCTAGTGATTAGGTGAATACTCAACCTAACCCTAGAGACTTACAAGAGTTAGCCATAGGAATAGGTCATGCCTTAGGGGTGTTAGGAAAATTTGCCTATCCTATAGCTTGAACCAAATCATCACTTCCTTCCTTCAAGTCAAATTTCAAAATTCTGATCAATTTCAAACTCAAATCAATTTCAACCTAATTGATTTTCTCAAATCCAAATCAACCTCAAATCCAAACCAACTTCAAACTCAAATCAATTCCAACCTAATTGATTTTCTCAAATCTAAATCAAATTCAAATCACTCCAAATGCAAAAGATTTTCTCATAACCCATTTATATTCTCATTTATATTCACAAATATAAATGAAATATAAATTCAAATTAACAAAACTAAATTCAAAAGTCAAACCCAAATATAACCAAAATCCAACCTATACCCTTTCAAGTCAAATTCTTGAACTTAGCCAAATCAACATCAAATCAATCCAAACCCTTGGATTTCCTTCATGATTCAAGCAATCCTACAATCACAAACTAAATTCAATCATAAACTTCAATCATCAAACCAAAACTCAAACCCAAATCAAACCCACATTCATCCTTTGAACTTGAAATTGTCAAATGAATCAAAACCCATTTCACTCCAAATCACTTACAAATGGATTTATATTTCAATCATAAGTTCATATGTGAGCTCAACCAAACTTGAATCAAGCCTTCATCAAGTCAATTAACCCACTTAGGCTCACTTGAACCAAAGTGACCTAAAACACCTTTTGAGCCAAATTCTAATCCTACCCAAATTATATTGAACTAAGCACATCTAAGCCTCACATTATGAGCAATAATCATCATAAGATGATCAATCACTCAAATTGGGTCAAACCAAGTCGAACCTAGCCTTTGACCAAGTCAACATTTGACCCAAATGAAACCTAAACTAGCCAAAATCCACCATAGGCCAAATTGATTGAAACCATTGATCAAAATCAGTTTATGATCAATGTTTGAACTTAACCAAGTCATCATTTGAGCCTAGCCTAATTGGCCACTTGACCCAAGTTGACCCAACTTGACCTAAAAAGTCAAAATGGGTCACATCTTGATCTAAGCCAAATCAATTATAACCAATGGATCAAGTTCATTCTAATTCACTTGTTGAACTTGACCAAAGCCTCAATTGACCAACTAGACCCAACCTAGCCCAATTGACCATGAACCCAACTTGACCTAAAAGGTCAAATCAAGCCAAAATTAAACCAAACCAAAATTGATTGAAACCAAAGCTTACAAAATATTTCAAATGACCAACCAAACCTAAACCAACCCATGACCTAATCCATTTGGGTCAAATGGGTCAAATGGGTTAAGTGAACTCAAATGAACCAAAACCTAATACAAATAAAAAATAAATCAAATTGAACTAAACCTATGATACCAAAATATTTCAAATGGTCGTATGAACTTGACCCAACCTTTGGTTTGGCCCAATTTGACCAATTGGTCAACTTGACCCAAGTTGACCCATTATGACCTAAATGGATCAACATGAGCCAAATGATATCAAATCAACTCCAAATTCTTTCAAATTTGTCCCCAACCCAATTTCAAACTATTCCAAATCTGCCCAAATTGAAATCAAAGTCAAATGACCATTTTACCCCTAGGTCAAAGGGTAACCTATGGCCAATTCCACTTGGAATTTGGTCAAATCCTTATCATGGCCACTTGGCACCCTCTTAGTGGACAAAATGGACACTAATGAGTGTGGTGCACATGCCCCAATAGGTTTGGGTCAGCCAAACCCAACCCAAGGCCAAAATCGACCACCCAATGGAAAATTCTCCATATACAATCTATCACATCCTCATTTAACACATGGGAAACTCCTCCATTACACCCCCCTATCGAATCACATGGCACCCCTAACTGCCTAACAAACCCATTTCATGTGATCAATTTGATCAAAATGACATGTGAGCTCACGACCGTCTGATCCAAGTAGGGGTAGATATACTCCCCATAATTTAATTCCAATTCACATCACTTGTTGTCAATTGAGCTTTAGGAACTCAGACGAAGCATTGCCAAGCTCTCCCAAGGCCTCCCAAGCTCAATTGAATTCTCCATTTCTTGGTTTGCCTAAGTCAAAAATAGGGGAGGCTAAGGAGATTTCCAACTTAGCTAATTCTCCATAGAAGTTCAATTCCTCTTGCAAGCACCCTCAAAGGAACCAATCGAGCTCACCCAAATCAAATCCCAAGCCATCAAGCCACGGGAAGGAGGAGTTTGACCAAAATCACAAGCCTTTGAAGCTCATTTTGGCCAATAGAAAGATCCACTCCATCTCAAGCCTTCAAACCTTGAACAGGGCTTCATCTCCACTAGAGGAAGCTACCTTAACATTTGGAGCATCGATGATAGCCTCAGGCGAGGTATGCTTCAAAAATGAGCTTAAGGAGAATTTTCTTTGGTCCTTTGTGAAGGGAAGTTCAATCCCAATCGAATTTGATTGTTGGATGTCTTTATTCTTACTTCTTGATGGTGTGAGTTGAATCCCTACCCAATTCGAGTTCAAGTGAGCTTGGATCAAGCCATGGAGAATAGATGGCCTCCATCTCTCACAGGAAAGGGCAGGGATGAATCATGGATTGTCCATCTCGAATGTTTTGGATGGACGGTCCTGATTAATCTGATTAGATCCTATGATTAATTCCTTTAGAAACTGCGGGCTTGATCTCGACCATCTAATCTTTGATCAGACGGTCCAAGAGAAAGCGTGTAGCACTGCCGGCTAATGTGGCATAGGATGTGACAACTTAAATAACCAATCCCATCGCATCACGTGGAAAGCGAGCGTCATGTCAGTGGTCCACGTGGTTCCAATGGGATAAGCTAATTAATTAGGCTTCTTAATTACTTAATAATCACTGAAACTTCAAATATTTATAATTAAATGTAGAAAAATCAAAAAAATATAAATGAGGGCTCATTTTAAAGATTTCTAATAGATTTTGAATAGTGAATTTTCCTTAATTAAGGTTTATTTAAAATCTTAATAACCCTAATTACTCCCTAATTATTTTATTAATTAATTCCAAACTCGTGCATATTTTGAGGGATGACCTCTCATCTTGAATTTATTTATTAATGAGTTAATTAGGGAAATTAATTAATAAATCTCTAATCACTCTCTTAAAGTAATTAAGGATAATTAAGCATGTGAATAGTGGTTTAATCACTTAATTAAGATAAATAAACATTATTTAAGTGATTATAAGGTTTATGGAGTAATTTTGGAATATTTTTCTTACGCTATTCCCTAAACCCCCTTCCTTCCTTAATCGAAACCTAATTAAGGGTTAATCCACTAATAATATTTTAATTAGATTTATCAAATTTTCAAAATCATCTGAACTTAATCAATCCTTTGCTGGGTAGATTCTTAGATGTTCAAAAGCTTAGGGAAATCATTTCCAACTCACATGTGTGGGAAGATTATGAAAGTATTTAATTAAACCCCTTAGTTTAATTAATCATTAATTGTGATTGCATTAGGCCCCTTTCTTTCTTAGGAGCATTGCTGATTTAAATTCAATATGGTTGCATATCATATGTTGGCTCACAATTGTTTGACTAATTATGTTAAGGTGGTGTAGGTAAGCGGTAATTAATGAACTTAATGTACACCTTAACCTAAGAAAAACATAAAATCAATCTAATGGTTCTAAACATTAAACTAAAACAACATACACATATGGGAGATGGGTTAGACCAACAAACCTTTTCACATCTCTTAAAATCAAATCAAACTCAAAATTAAAAAAAAAATCTTTAAACAACTTTGATTCACTTTAAATGATCTTATTCCATAGGATTGTCTTTGTCTATTAATTAGAGTGAATGAAATTACATGCTTACATCAATTTATCTCTTTCCAAGTATGTTAAATGTTGTATGTCATATGAAATCACACATTCATACTTTTTAAAAAATCAAATTAAATTGAAATGTTTCCTTTATGTCAAATTGTATGTTTTGGCTAAAGTAAGAATATGAATGGCTATTGTCACTATTAAATCCAAAATTATTTTCAAAATCTATAAATCAAAGATTATAAATGAAAGATGAGCTACTTATAATTACTTATAAGCTTGCATGTGAGTACAACTTAAGATGTGCATTATGTGACTTTTCCTTCTCTTCTCTTTTAACATAGTTTTGAGTAGGATTTGAAAAGTGTATAGTTCATTTGAAAAGAACACAACACTTGCTTGAATCTATCCTTATTCATTCCTATGTTATCACTTAAGAAGGATCTTCACATTTACACATGTAAATTGCATAACCAAATCAAACAAAAAAAATCTTTTGCATGACTCTTTTTCCATTCATTTCTTTTTGTACATGCACATGTATTTAAGAAAAGTGGTATATTAATCTGGACATACCAGAGTTGCGAGGCTTTAAGTAGCCTTAAGAAGGTCTTATACCTTATACCCTTGGTGTAAAAAATAATGGCGTCGTACTCACTTATGTCTTTCATACAAGTAAATGTGCATTTGATTAATGGATAAAAGAATCCCTCTTTTCTACTTAACAAAATCATGCATCATAAAACATCCAAATTTTCTTAAGCAACATCCCTTAGCATTCATCATCAAGGTGTGCTAACATTTCCATTTGCATGTATAGATATTCTTAGGATTCATCCATATGCAAGATACACATGTTGGAAAGAAATAAAGTGTTATGTGTTTTATGATAGTAATTCACTTTAATTAATCCTAAAATGCCTTTCTTATTGAATTGGTTTATTTAATGCAAATCTAAACTTAAGATTAATTAAAACATATAATAAAATATTCACTAAATAAAAATCATTAATGAATCTACCTTAGAAATTACTTAAGGTAGGTAGAAAAGAGAAGTTCTCTTCTCTTTTCCTCTCTTTACAACACTTAGTAATTAAGTGTAGGTTCATTCAAACCAAATAAAATCATCAAGTAAAATTAACCAAATCAACTAAATCTCTTAAATAAAATCACCCTCTAAGTTGAACTTTTCACACTTAGAAAATTCTAACCTCAAAGGCTAGTTAAGACATCCCACACAAGCCTTAAATGACACACACATTAGGCTAAGTCATAATTTCTAGTCATATGTTAGGGCGGTGCATAGTTTGATGCCTGATTTTATTTTATGAAGTAATATTTTAGTCTGGATGTTAAGGTGTATGTGCGTCTATTGAATGATAGGGCGATCTTAGTTTAACCATTGTCTTTTGCAGGGGATTGTGCTTAAAGGGTGCAATAATAAAAATATAAATGTTTTTGATGTGTAGGTTGTTTATACCCCTAAGCATAATCCAAAAATAGGCTAGGTGGACTTAGTTGCCCATGTGTGGGATGCTAAGTCCAATTTATTCATATACATGCTTGGGACTGTGTGGTTTGTTTAGCAAATCTCTATTTTGCAAGTTTTAGTTAGATTTACTTTTCCCATTTTTATGTAAATTTTGCAATTAGGATTTGGAATGAATGTTATGAGGGATTAGGATGAACATTAGTCATAAGACTGTCTTATGCACTATGTGAAGCCATTGGAGCAACCACATTCCAACCAACCAAAAGAAGAAAGAAGAAAGAAGAAAGAAAAGAAGAAAAGAAGAAAAGAAGAAAATGAAGAAATGAAGAGTGAAGCCCTCATAATAAGAATTCCTTCTTTATTATAATTAATTCATTTGTAATTCAGGTTGTATAAGGGTAGAGCTTGGCTACCCAATTTTTTTTTAGGTTTGTGTGGTGGAGCCCAACCACAAAGGCCTTTTATTCTTTTGCGCTAACTTTATAAATTATTTGATATTTGTTTAGCTTGTGCATTAAGATGGCATATTTTCCTAGTTTCTTTATTGATTGATGAATGGCCTTAATGCGATTAGGCTCTTAGAAAAAAATAAATTTTCTATCCAACTAATCAACTCAAAATTAAAAATTAATAATTCATAACCTCACCTAAAGGCTCAGTTATAAATCAAGATAAAAGATTTAGCAACCCTTTAGCTGGATGTTGTATGTTTTCACTTCATGTATAAAAAGTATCTTGCTTCACTCTTGTTATGGAGGGCTTCTACCTTTGCTAGGGAACTTGGCTTGACCTTTGAGAACCATGGTGGAAATACACCTCCTTCTTACTATTTTGGCCCATAATCTAATTTATCATGCATTAGGCATATGAATCTCATAGCCTGTATCAAATCAATTATCTAAAAATAAAAATATAATATAATAAAATTTTGCATTAGATTTAAGTCATTAATCATACCCTACACGATCTAGTCTCTTAGGGAGTGTGTTTAAGAACTTAGTCTCTTTCTAAATAAATAATAGCTTAGCTATCTTGCAAAAGCATAAGGCTTACCTACATGTATTTAAAATCGTAGGAGTTAGTTGAGCGCCACCCCGAGGTAGTTGTATGTCCAATAGTCGGGTGGTTTATCCTTTTTTATGGATGTAAGCCAAATACCCATTTTTTTCTTATATTTAGGTCGAGCCTTGGCTCTCACTAAAGCTCCCTAGATTTAGGTTCAGAGGTTGCTACTTCCCTTTGCTGGCTAAAAGCATAAATTCTCACCTCTTAGGCATTTCCATGATCATGTATTATGAAATTATAAGTCCTAAATTTCTAATAAAAATTCAACTCAAACAAATAAATGACTTCAATTTCAAAAATATAAAGCCCAACCATAGGATAGTTTGGGATGCTTACTAGGCTTCCTAGTATCATAAGAATCCCCTACTTATCTTCCTTTAGTTTTGATAATAACTTCCTCCTCTTGATCAATCACACATGATCTTTTAAAAATAAACTAATTGATTGAGAGTCCTATCTTTGAAATCTTTGGGGACAATGATCATTTACCTTAATCGAGAGTATTCTTAAGGAATCATATTCCTTAGGATATAATTAACTATGGGGGCTTACCTCCATAGGAAACTTAATGAACTCGATTTTAAAAAAAAACCCTACTTTACTTTTCCATGTAAAGTAGGAGAAGAATCTCTGGTACATCTGAAGACCCATAGTCCTTAGGAGTTTTTATTAAAGTGATTAGGTCTATTGTAGGATGGTGACCTCTGTCTCTTGAGATATTACATCATTCCTCAATGTCATACCCAATCACCCTTATAAGAACATCTGTGAATCTACGTGGTGTCCAACACAAGAAAGTTGTTGTTTTTGTTCTTCATTCATTTTCCT
The DNA here is from genome assembly GCA_021442155.1 of Cymbidium sinense. Classification (NCBI taxonomy): domain Eukaryota; kingdom Viridiplantae; phylum Streptophyta; class Magnoliopsida; order Asparagales; family Orchidaceae; genus Cymbidium; species Cymbidium sinense. Next base: position 142,952,110 of record CM038215.1, read on the forward strand.
CAAAAGATAGATGAAGGATAAAAATTTCACCACATGACCCTTCTAAAATTCATTTGTTGGCTCAGGCTAAAAATTGGTTAACATGTTATGAAGACATGGAAGGGACCTATTGGCGACAAAAAGCCTCTATGAAATGGATTTCTGATGGTGATCATAATACTATATATTTTCATGCTATGGTTAAAAAGAAAAATGTTTTAAATCATATTCATAAAATTAAAACTAATGATAGTGTTTGGTGTTTGAATAGCAAGGAGCTTACTGATTCTGCTATCTCTTTTTTTAAAGAGCTTCTCAATAAAAATGTTGCTTATGATGATATTTCTTGGCCTGAAATTATCCCTAATCTCATTTCTGATGAAGATAACAAGAAGCTTTCTTCCTTACCTTTAGAATCTGAAATTGATGAAATTTTGTAAAGTATGAATACTGACTTTGTGGCTGGCCCTGATGGTTACACTACTCTCTTTTTCCAAAAATGTTAGTGTATCATTAAAGAGGACTTGGTTGAAGATGTTCTTGATTTCTTTAAGGGTGTTACTCTCCCCAAATACTTTGCTAGCACCTCCATTATTTTAATTCCTGAAAAAGACAATCTTAAAATTTGGAGTGATTTTAGACCGATTAGCCTTTGCACTTTTTTTAAAAAACTTATCTCTAAAATTTTGGCTAAAAGGTTGGGTATTCTACTACCTAAAATTATCTCCCCCAATCAAACTGGGTTTATTAAAGGGAGATCCATCTCTGAAAATGTTCTTTTAGCCCAAGAGTTAATACATGATTTAAATGCCAAAATTCGCAGTGAAAATCTATTTTTTAAGCTTGACATTTCCAAAGCTTATGATAATATTGGTTAGATTTTCCTTTATCAAACCTTAGCTTTATTTGGATTCTCTAATTAATTTATTGCTTTAGTTAATAATGGGATTGAGAATTCTTATTTTTCATTGCTTCTCAATGGTGAAGTTCATGGGTTCTTCTCTTCCTCACATGGTCTCAAGCAAGGGGACCCTCTCTCTCCTAGCCTTTTCATTATTACTATGGAATATCTTTCTAGATGTCTTGAGTAGATATTTAGTAATATGCCTAACATGTATTTCAGAACCTGTGGTGGGTTACCCATTTCTCACCTCAGTTTTATTGATGATTTCATTATATTCTGCAATGGTTCTACTCTTTTTATTAAAAAATTGTGTAAGTTCTTAACTCTCTTTGGTAAGGAAAGTGGCTTGAATATTAATCCTAAAAAAAGTTATTTTATTACTAGCTCTTTTATTTCCATGCCTAGGATCAATGTTATTAAGAATATTATGGGGGTTTCACTTCAAATTCTCCCTATTAAGTATTTGGGGACTCCTTTATATCGAGGAACTAAAAGATCTTCCTTATTTGATGAAGTAATTCAAAAATAAATAAGAAAATCTCCTCTTGGGAGTTTCATTTACTTTCCTTTGGTGCTAGAGTTATCTTGATCAAGAGTACTCTTTGCTCTTTACCTATGTATCTCTTGTCTACTATTGTTCCTACCCAATCCATTATTAAAAGAATTAATAGACTATTTATTAAATTTTTTTGGGGTTCTAACTCTTCTTCAAAAAGGTTACATTGGGCTAGTTAGTACAACTGTTATGGTACTTATAATGAAGGTGGCTTTGGTTGCAAAACATTAAAGGATTCTATTAATTATTTTTCTTATAAATTAAGGTGAAATTTTAGAAATAATCAATGTTACTGGTCTAAGTTTATGCATGCTAAATATTGTCAGGGCAAACATCCCCTCATTTGTGCTTTCAAATATGGTGATTCTCTTGGGTGGAGAAGACTTTATAGTATAAAATGGCATGCTGAGAACCTTATTTCTTGGGGGTGTCAAGTCTGGTTTCTCTTTCTTTTGGCAAGATAATTGGCTGGGGTCAAGTTCTATTGACTCCTTGCTTAATATACATTCCACTGTGATGCTTAAGATTAATCAGTTAATCTCTCATAATAAATGGGATGTGGTTTAATTAAATACCATTGTTCCTAAGGTGATAGTTGACAAAATCCTTAACATTTGCCCTTTCCCTATTGAACCCGACCAAATTCTCTTTAAAACTCCTCTTCTAGAGATTTTGTTTTTAAGGATATTTGGCATTCCATCATATTTAAACTTCAAGAGTCCTTGGTTTTTACTAAAATCTGGAATTATTCTATTCCCACTTCATTCTTGGTTTTAACTTAGCACATTCTGAAGCATTATATTCCTATAGATACCACTCTTCTGAAAAAAAGGTTTCATCTCCCCTCTAAATGCTATTGTTGCCATCACATTGAAATAGTGGATCGTGTTTTTGTGAATGGCCCTATTGCTGCTAGAGTGTGTAATTGGTATGATAATATTTTTATCTCTCTCCATTTTAATGGTTCTTTTTCTATTTTGCAACTTCTTGAAGCTTACTTTTCTTATACTTCTAAGGGTCATGTTAAAATTGTTTTAGCTACTACCATTCTTTAGTATATTTGGATGGAGAGAAATGATGCTAAGAATCATAGTATTCCTATGAACTATCATTGTATTATTGCTAGAACAAAATATAAAATTATGTCTCTTTTCAAAGCTAATCTGCTTACTTAGAATAGTTTTAAAGTGTAAGTCAATGGCTTTCATTTTTGGGATTAGCCTTCCCTCCTGTAATCTCTCTCCTATCTAGAAGATTATATACTGGATTAAACCTAATTGTCAATTCATTAAGGTCAACATTGATGGCTCAGTATCTAATGGTTATTATGGATGTGGCGAGATTTTGAGAGATTATAGTGGGAAGGTTATCTTTGCATTTACTTCCCCTTTAGAGCCTTGTTCAGTGTTATTTGTTGAGCTTATTAGTTTTTATCATGGTATCTCTATTTGTTTATAACTTGGTTTTCATAAGATCTGGTTTGAATTTGATGCCCTCCTCCTTTTACACTTACTTAATCCTCATTCTCATGGTAACGCTGAAATGTTTTACGTACTTAATCACACTAGGAGGCTTCCTGCTAAATTAGAGTTTCAAATTTCTCATATCTATAGGGAAGCCAATTCCTGTGCTGACTTTCTTGCCAATTTGGGAGCCAAGTCTTCTTCTATGCAAATGTTTTCTCAAGATGGCATCCCTTTCCTTTTAAAAGTTTTGGTGAATCTTGATAAAATGGGCTTTCCTTATGTTAGAAGCTTTTAATCTTCTCTCCTCATGTTTGGCATACCACTTATTAGTTCGACTGATTATTTTATTTTACCTTGTGGTGGTTTGGTCTTTATTTCTTCCTTCTCCTCATCCATTTTCTTTTTTTTGGTTGGTTTCTTCCCTTTCTTTGGAAGGTTTGCGGCTAGTTTTTGATTTTTTTTCCCCATTTTTCCTTCATTCTAGTTTGCTTTCTCTCCCATTTGGTAGTGGTTTTGGCTGCAGGTGGTGTGATTGGACCTCTCTGCAGCTTTCTTTTTATGCTCAGCATTCTCGATTTGGTTTTTTCCTGTGGATCCCTAGATTTGGGTCTTTCACTTTTCTGGGTGCTGCTCTTGTTGCTTGTGTCCTTCTTGCTATGGTAGGTTGGTTTGTCATCTTATTGTTGGTTATTTGGGTTTATTTTTCTTGTTCTTTTTGGTTGTTCTTTCTCTCTTGAGTCTTTTTCTTCCCTATTGTTCCTGCCATTCTGTGTGTTGTTTAGCATTTGGCCATCTGGGTTGGGTTTTGCTTTTTGGATTGTGGCTGTTGGCAGCAGTGGTGTTGTGGTTTTGGTTCCTACAGCTTTGAGGACTTTTGTGCCCTTTTGGGCTCATTGTTCTATGCCTCTGGTTATGGTTTAGAGAATTATTTTTTTGTATTGGTTGAGTGGTGTTTTGGCTGCTTCCCTTTCTTCTTTTCTAGTTTTTACCTGCTGGAATTATTGATTCTCGATTGTGGCTGATTCTTTACCCTTTCCTGGTTTGTTGGATGCCTTACCTTTTATCATCCTTGATGTTAGTCTTATTGTTAAGCTGGATAATATTTGGTGGCTTTGGTGGTGCTCCATATGGCCTAATACTATAATGATGGGGCTCCTCCTTATCTATTATACTAAGCTTAATATCTATAACTGCTTAGTTCTTTATGGCTATATTTGCTGGTTGAAGTATTATGCAGGTTTCTGTGATGATCATCTTTGGATAAGGTGCTATAATAGGTATGCTAGCAATAATGGCCATGTGTGTCCCACTTCCTCTTTTGGCTGGTAGTGTTATATGTAATTGTAACCCTTCACTCAAAGTCTGGATGCTTACCTTTGGTGCTACTCCTTAAAACATTTATAACTAAGCCGGAGCCTTTTCTTCATTCTTTGTCTTCTATTTGCTCTTATTTTCTATACTGATTTAATTGTCTCATTATCTGTACTAATCCCTTTTATAGCTTCTTGCATATCTCTGGTTTAGGATGGGAGACTTTTGCTGCTAGATTGGGCTGGTTTCATAAGATCTACAGTGCAGGGAGACTTTTCACTGAGTATGCTAGTTACAAAAGGAGCAGAGGAAGATTTTTGATGATTTCAAGGAATTGTTTTTATGGATCTTTGTTTCCTTTTTTATTAGCTTTTTATTATTATCGATTGTATTAGCTAGGGGGCTTATCTCCTTAGGACTTTCTGTAGCTCTTTGAGATTTAGCTTAGAGATTTTCCCCCTCTAAAGACATTGTACCTTTTTTATGATAATAAAATTTTCCTATTTCCCTAAAAAAATCATTCCAGAACTTAATCATTCAATTCTTGGGTAGATTCTTAAGTGTTCAATAATCTAAGAGAACTCCAAAGGAAATTATAATCAAACTACATGTGTAGGATGGTTATGAAAGTACTTAATTAAATCCTTTAGCTTAATTAATCAATAATTATGAGCCAATTGCATTAGGTCCTTTTCATTTCTTAGGTGCATTATTGATTTAATTTTCATGTGCTTGCATATCATATGTTAGCCCATAATTACTTGGACAATTATGTTAAAGTTGTATAGGTAAGGCGTAATTAATGGATTTAATTCATACCTTAAGCTAATCAAAATATAAAATCAACATAATTGTCATAAATTAAATAAAATTAATTCACACATGGGGGAATGGGTTATGACTAACAAATTCTTCTAATAGTTTCTAAATCAAATCAAATTCAGAGATAAAAATCTCTTTAAATAATTTTGATTCATTTTAAATGATCTTATTATATATGATTGTCCTTAGGAGTTAATTAGGGTGAATGAAGTTATGTACTTACATCCTTTTATTTATTTTCAATCATGCTAAATATTGTTCGCCATATGAAATCATGCATTCATTTCTTTTAAAAATTAATTACATAAAAATATTTTCTTTTATGTCAAACTGTATGTATTGGCTAAATTAAGAATATGAGTGGCTATTATCACTATTAAAATCAAAATTTATTTTCAAAACTTATAAATAAAAGATTATGAATGAAGTGATGCTAGTTATAAATATTTATAGGCTTGCATGTTATTATAGCATAAGATGTATATTATGAAGTTTTCTTTCCTTCTCTTAATATGGATTTACATAGGATTTGAAAGTGTATAGTTCATTTGAAAAGAACACAACACTTGTTTAAATATATTCCTATGCATTTCTATGTTATGACTTAAGAAGGATCTTCATATTATACATGTAAATTATACAATCAAATCAAACATAATCTTTGTATGATTCCTTACCTATTTTGGTTCTTATTGTGCATCTACATGTACTTAAGAAAAGTGGTATATCGCCCGGATATCTGATGGCTTTAAGTAGCCCAAGTCAGACCTTACACTGGTAAAAATAATGGTGTTGTACTCACTTATAACTTTTATACATGTGGATGTATATTTAGTTAATGGATGATAAATCCATCTTTTCTATTTAATAAAGACATGCATCAATGATCCAATTAACACATGAAATATCCAAATTTTAAAATCACATCTCTTTGCATTCGTCATCAAAGTGTGCTAAAATTTGCATTACATGTATAGGTATGCTTAGGATTATTCATATGCATGGTATACATGGTGGAAAAAATGAATAGTTGTGTGTTATGTGATAGTAATTCACCCTAAGTAATCCTAAGATGCATTTCTTATTGAATAGGACTATTTAAAGAGAACCCAAACTTAGAACCAATTAAAACATATAATAAACAATTCATTAAAAGAAATTCATTAATCGATCAACCTTAGAAATGTTTTAAGATAGGGATGAAAGAGAGCTCTCTTCTCTTTTCTTCTCTTCATAACATCTAGTCACTAAGTGTATGCTCATTTAAACTAAGTCAAGTCACCAACAAAAACTGACAAGTCAACTAAATCACTTGAAATGAAACCACCATCTAAATTGAATCTTTCACACTTAAAAAATTTCAACCTTAAAGCTTAGCTAAGTCATGCCACACAAGACTTAAAATGACACACACATTAGACTAAGTCACCATTTCTAGCTTCAGGTTAGGGCGGTGCATGATTTGATGAATTTTTTTTATTTTGTGATGTATTATTTTAGACTTGATGTTAGGGTGTATGTGCGTAAACTAGATGATAGAGCGATCTTAGCCTAATCATGTTTTTTACAGGGGGTTGTGCTTAAGGGGCACTATAATAAAAATACAAATATTTTTTGTTGTGCAGGTTGCTTATACCCCTAAGCATAATTTAAATTAGGATATGTGAACTTGGTTACTCATGTGTGGGGTGCTAAGTTCAACTTATTCATATAACTGCTTGGGTTGTGTGGTATGTTTAGCTAACCTTTATTTTGCAGGTTTAGTTGGATTTACCTTTCTCATTTTGATGTAAATTTTATAATTAAGATTTTGAATGAATGTTATGGGGGATTAGGATAAATATTGATTATAAGACCAAGTCTTATGTACCATGTGAAGCCTTGGAGCAACCAAATTCCAATCAAGCCAAAAGGAAGAAAGAAAAGAAGCAAATCAAAATGAAAGAATGGAGAATGAAGACTTCCATAACATGAACTCCTTCTATTTGTAATTATTCATTTATAATCCAGGTTGTATAATTAGACTATATATTTTTTTTTCTTATACTGCCAACGACCTCTTATTCTTTTATGCTAATTTTATAAATTGATCGATACTATGTTTATGATTGTGCAATTAGGATGGCATGATTTTTTTTCTAGTTTCTTAATTGTTTGATGGTTGTTGAATGTCCTGGATGTGATTAGGCTCTTAGAAAAAAATAAATTTTCTATCTAATTAATCAACTTAAAATTAAATTAAATAATTCATAATCTCACTCAAAGCCTAGGGCATAAATCAAGATAATAAAATATTTAGCAACCCCTTAACTAGATGTTGTATGTCTCACATCATACATAAATCATATTGTCTCACTCTTACTAATGGAAGGCTTCCACCTTTGAGAGCCATTGTGGAAACACACCTTATTCTTTCTGATTTTAGCCCATAACCAATTTCTCATACATTAGGTATATGAAATCCCATAACATGTGTCAAATAAAAATGTCCAAAAATCAAAATAAAACTTGACAAAATTTGCATTAGATTTAAGTCATTATTCATGCTCTTCATGATCTAGTCTCTTAGGGAGTGTGTTTAAGGACCTAATTTCTTTTTTAAATAAGCAATAGCCTAGCCATCTTACAAATCATAAGACTTGCCTACATGTATTTAAAATCATAGGAGGAGTTAGTTGGCCACCGGCAAATAAGTTCAATAATGGATATCTCTCATAGAGGTAAACCATATAACCATTTTTTGCCTTCGATTTAGGTCATGCTTTGGCCTTCATCGAAGCTCTCTAGATTTAGGATCTTAGGTTGTTATTTTCCTTTGCGGGCTACAAGTATAAATCCTCACCTCTCAGGTATTTCTATAACCTGGTGTTGTGGAATTGTAAGCCCTAGATTTCTAATAAAAATTCAACTCAAACATATAATTCTCCTCCATTTCAAAAATATAAAGCCCAAGTAAAGGATAGTCTGGGTTTCTCAGTAGGTTTCCTAGTATCGTGTGTATCCTCTACTTATCTCCCTTTGGTTTCGATAATAACTCTCTCCTTTTGATCAATCCCACTTGATTTTCTAAAAATAATCAATTTTGTTGATAGTCTTATCTTTGAAATATTTGGAGACAATGATCATTTACCTTAATGGAGAGTATTCTTATGGAATCTCATTCTTTAGGATGTAATTAACTATGGGGGCTTGCCTCCATAGGGAACTTAATGAACCTGGCTTAAAATAAACCCTACTTTACTTGTCCATGTAAAGTAAGAGAAAGATCTCTGATACATTCAAAGAGCCATCATACCTTAGGAGTCCTCATTTAAGCGATTAGGTCCATTATAGGATAATGACTTCTATCTCTTAAGATAATACATTATTCCTTAATGTCATACCTGATCAACCTAATGAGTACACCTGCGGATCTACGTGGTGTCCCCTCACATAAACACACCTAATAACAACATCACAATCACAACACAAAAATAAACACCACAAATTTTTTTAGCGACTTCGCTTGGGATGGTTCCTCTCTCCATCTTTGGTAAATGATCGTTGTCTCCAAGTATCAATAGTGGATTTGTATTTCAAATAAATTTGAGACTATCCTTCTTTTCTGTTGGCATTTAATTCATTTCATTCTTAAGCTAAGCTGGCCAACATCCTTTAGGTTTTAGGACCTCACTCCATGTAGATCTTAAAACCCCTATTGGGTCTCCCAATGGGTGAAAATAAAATTTAACCAAAAGAAATGACTAAAAACCTTATTAAACCTCCTTACCATCTCTATGGTAAGGTAAGGTTCATTCCACAAATGAAATAAAAAAAAATCCTTTATAAAAATACACTTTTCAAAAGCACTTTTCCAAAGTTCACATAATAGAATACTTGCACAAAACTTTTAACAAAATATATAACTCATTCTTATTTAATAATCCTCAGGATTGTTACATATAGGTTCTTTTCAAAATCAAAATAAAAATCATCTTTCAAAAATCATATATTTTAAAATGAACATCCTCATTCAATATACCCAAATTTATTGAATGAAGATTTCACTTCCAAATAAAATCATGTCATAAAAATTAAAACTCCATTCAATATATCTCACATATGTTGAAGTTGGAGTTTCTTCCTTTTCAAAAAGCACATATTTAAAAAAAATGAGAATCCTCATTCAATATGCCCAAATTTATTGAATGAAGATCTCATTTCCAAATAAAATTATATCATAAAATTGAAACTCTACCCAATATATTTCATATATATTAGAGTTGGTGTTTCTCTCTTTCAAAAAAAAAACACAAATTTAAAATGAGCGTCTGCATTCAATATATCCAAATTTGTTGAATGGAGATTTCATTTTTAAACAAAATCACACCATTTGAAACTCCACTTAACACATTCCACATGTGTTAAGTTGGAATTTTCTTCGTTCAAAAAGCAATAATCACACACAAAAATTTCATCTTTGAAAAATAAAATATGATTGACTTCCATTTTACATACTTAAATTTGTTAAATGGAAATCAACTTTGCAAAAAGAAATAATCACACAAAAAAATTTCATCCTTGAAAAATAATATATGATTGACATCCATTTTACATACCTAAATTTGTTAAATGTAAATCTCCTTTGCAAAAATCATGAAAATCAAAATACATTGGAATTCCATTTAACATAACCCAAAATTTTCAAATAAGAGTTTCATTTTTCAAGGAGAAAATTGAAAATAATTTGGATTCTATTTAACACACCATATTTGTTAAATAGAACCCCCTTTTCAAAATAAATTTGGACTTATTTAGCATATACAAATTTGCTAAGTAAAGATCCCATTTTCAAATCAAAATAAAAATCAAACACATTTGAATTTCATTTAGCAAAAACAAATTTGCTAAGTAAAGATCCCACTTTCAAATCAAACCAAAAAATCAAGCACATTTAGACTTTATTTAGCATACACAAATTTGCTAAGTAAAGATCTCATTTTCAAGATCAAAATAAAAATTAAATTTGGGCTTTATTTAGCATACACAAATTTGCTAAGTAAGAAATTCCATTTCTAAATTCACACATGATATACATCATGGACAAACAAGCAAAAAAAAGAAAATTATTTTCAAACATCTCATTTAGCATACCCAAATTTTCTAAATGAGTAATCCCAAACAAAATCAATTGACCCTCTATTTAACATAATCAAATTTGTTAAATAAAAGGTCCCCAAACATAAAATCAAATTCAAATATGAAACAATGGAAGCATCAAAAGTCTCTTCAAAATATTTGAACGCATTTCAACAAACACAAATTTGTTGAAGGTGGATTCTATAAGCTCAAATGAACTCAAAATCTCTCCTCCAAGTTATTCAAAATCTCTCCTAAATTAAATGAGCCCCACTTAACATATTTAAATTATTGAGTGTGGGTTCAAACTCTAAATAAAATTTAAAAGTCAGCAAAATACCAAGGCAAAAAATCTGATATGAGTTTATTTTCAATAATTACAGAGTTCCAGTTCAGTTTCAACTCAGTCTAGTCAGCTTTTCTCAGTACAGTACAATGCAGATGGATTCATATAAGTATATCTTCACCATCCCCTTCAGGATAGATTTGGCCTTGGATCGGGCCAGCCTCCCTGTAGTGTTTATTTTTGGGGTGTGGGACACCACGCAGATCTTAGGGGGTACTTATTGTGTGACATGACATTAGAATGATGTATCTTGAAAGCTAAAATCACCACCCTATAATGGACCTAATCACCTAATAGGACTCCTAAGACATGTCAATATACCAAAGATCTTTCCCACTTTACATGAAAAGTAAAGTAGGATTTATTTTAAGTCGAGTTCGTTAAGTTTCCTATGGCAAGCCATAGTTAATTATATCCTAATGAGAATTCTTAAGAATACTCGATTAAAGTTGATAATTAGGGTCTCCAAAGATTTCAAGGTTAAGACTATCAAAGGATTGGCTATTTTAGAAAATCAAATGGGATAGATCAAGGAGAAGACTTATTTTTGGAATCCAAAGGGAGAAAGTAGGAAATGCTCATGATACTAGGAAGCCTAGTGAGCATTCCAATCTATCCTATAGTTGGGCTTTATATTTTTGAAATTGAAGAGAGTTGATTATTTGAGTTGACATTTTATTATATTTCTATGGCTTATAATTCCATAATATAAGATTGTGGAAATGCCTAAGAGGTGAGGATTCATGCTTGTAGCCCAAAGGAAACAACTACCTCAGATTCCTAAACTAAGGAGCCTTGGTACAAAAATGAATGTACAACCTAAATCTAAGGCAAAAATGTGTATATGATTTACCTCCACAAGAGAGAATAAACCACCCGACTGTTGGACTTATTACCTGAGTGCCTAACTCCTCCCACGCTTTAAATCCATGTAGGCAAGTCTTATGATTTGCAAGATGGCTGGTTATTCATTTAAAAGAAAACTAAGTCCTGACTCACCCCAAGAGAGCATGAGTTGTATGAATTCATGACTTAATCTATACAAATTTTATCAAATTTATTTGATTCTTTTAGACTTTTTGTTTTGACACAGGCTATGGGATTTTGTATGCCTAAATGCATGAGAATTTGATTATAGGCCAAATCAAGAGAGAAAGGGGTGTTTTCCACCAAAGGCTCTCATAAGTTAAGCCTTGATCCTCTGGAAAGTATGGAAGCCCCTTCTTAACAAGAGTGAAAGAATATGACATGCATGATATTATACATTCATCCATCCAGCCAAGGAGTTACTAAAAATTTTATTATCTTGATTTAATTCTTAGGCTTTTATGTGAGGTTATGAGTTGTTTAAAAATTTTAGTTATGAGTTGTTAATTGGGGTAGAAAAATTAATTTTTATCCTAAGAACCTACCGCATCCAGGCCACACATTCAAGCATTAATCATAAATAAACTATGAAAAGCATGTTGTTCTAATGCGCAATCTAAACACAACATCAAACAATTTTATAGACTACCGTAAAAGAATAAAAGGCCATCGTTCCTCACAGACACCTAAAAGAGAAAAGAAAATATGGGTAGCCGAGCTCTACCCTTATACAACCCGGATTACAAAAATAATATATATGCTATAGGCGGTCTTCTTTTCTTCATTTCTTCATTCTCTTTCTTTTGATTTGATTTTCTCCAAAGGCATCACAGGGCACCCTAGGGACTAAGCCTTACATCGCCATCATCATAATCCCCCATAGACTAATCCCAATTCCTAATGCAAAATTACATCAAAAATAGGAAAAGTAAATCTAGCTACACCGCAAAATAAATGTTAGCTAAACACACCATACAACCCAAGGTTATATGATAATTTGGACTTAAGACTCCATGGGTAACCAAACCCACCTGTCCTAACATGGGTTACACTTAGGGGCTAAGCAACCTGCATAGCAAAAGCATTTATATTTTTCTATTATAGCGGCCCATTTAAGCACAACCCCCTGCAGAAAATATGATTAAGCTAATAACAGCCTAACATCTAGTCTACGAAACATAAACCCTAACATCCAGTCTAAAATATTACATCATAAACTAAAACACAACATCATACATACAATGCCCTAACTTAGCACTAAGTAGTGACTTAGTATTCTAATGTGCTTAAGCCATGTAAAGACTTTACTTCTTTAGTTTAAGTTTCAATTTGAAGCTTGAATTTAAATTTTACCTTTGAGTGATTTCAATCTAAATGATTTAATGATTTGATTTTCATTTTTTTTTCTTCAATTTTATTTAGTTGAAATGATATTTAGCTTCTCAAGAATGAAGAGTAGGATGAATTCCATCTGTAAACAGGACTCACCCTATTCTACATCCTAATTCCTAAGGAATCTAACTAAAGTCCTTAAGTATCTTGATTAGCCCATTTGAATTTGTGTAATTCATTTGATTTAGAATTTAGAATTTGAGTTTATTTAAATATTTGATTAATTGATTTTTTGGATTAGATGTTTTAGTTTAATTGCATCTTGATAATTCAATATCCTTAATGTCTAATGGAGTTTAAGTTTGTTTAAGTTCATGTATTTTGGTTGATTAATTTTAGATTAGGTTTTTTGATTTAATTGAATCTTGATAATTCAATATCCTTTTAAATATTTAATTCTTTTCTTTGATCATGGTTATCTAATTTAACTTTATGTTTATTTAATTCTATTGTGGTTCATTTATTTATAGTTTGATCGGATTAGATTAATTAAGATTTTATTCTAATTGGGTCTGATTCTTTGTAATTAGGATTTTATTTTTAATCACATCCATTTGTCATGTTCATCAAAGTTTGGTTTGCATTTTGATTTCATATATTGGATAGTTAATTAGTTTATCTTATTTAAGCAGATTGAATGAGATTTGATTTGATTACATATTAAATTGATGAGAGTCTTTCTTAATTTAGTTTAATTTGACTTTATTTTGGTTATTTATTTGAGTTTTATTTTTATTTTTATTTTTATTTTTTTTGATATTGTTAGAAATTAAGAGTAATTGGATATGATTTAATAACTTTAAAGTTTATATTTAATTTTATGTTTATTTGATTTGATTATGATATTTGCTCATAATTTTACTTGACTTAGTGGTTTAATTATATTTTAATCATTTTTTTATATTAAGTTTTACTTAGATTTTATGATAGTTTAATTTGCACTTTTTTTATTTTGTTTCATTACTTTATTTTTTTATTTTAATTTTTAAAGATTGATTAATTCTTTTTTTTGAATTTAATTCTAAATGAAATATTTAGATTAATCGTGATCATTTGATCAAAATCAAATGACATGAATTATGGCTTAAATGAAATCGATCACTACACATTCAACCTAATCAAAATAATTCACTAAATACATAAAATAAATCGCTTTTCCTTTATGCCTAAACTCTTGGAAGGAATTAAAAAGCAACGCTGGGGTTTCTAACGGCGCCGTGTTCAACACATCAAACATGAGATTCCTAAGGCTTCTTAAGTGTTTAAGAATTATACCTCATCGGAGCTAATGTCCGGTGGATTCTGACCAAGAGGTGGCTTCGTTTAGAGGAAATGAAGTTCTGTTGAGGTGCTTGTTGGGCGCCTCCTCGTCAAATGTTCCATAAACTCACTCACGACTGCTGATGTACTAATTCGATGGTTTCTTTGCAGATCAAGCAAGATTTGGTGCGATGCCATTGCGCCTTTGTAAGCTCTCAATATCCTTCTCGGCTGATTGCGAAAGTTCTTGAATGGATGCCTTGCACACCTGGGATGTTGCTGCTTGAACTTCCGCCATGAACTCCACATATGAACCCTTTAGTGCTTTTGAAATTTCATCAATCTTATCAGATATATTCTTATATTCTCTTTCTGCTTCCTCGATTAGTTGCATGTAAGCTTGTGTCTGAATCTTAAACCTCTTGGAGGTCCTACTGTGAGATGCATCGATCTCCTTAAGAATGTCGGTGTAGCACACATCAACTGGCCGCTTCAAATATTCAAGGTTGGAAAAGTCCATATCTCTCAGATCGGCAGTTGTCGGTAGCAATTTCGCCAGAGTGCACAGAGATCGGAGGACCGAAGGCGGAGACGGACCTTTCTTCTTGCTGGAAGTGGCAGAAATGAAGAAGTTGAATTCGTAAGCTTTGCGGGATCTGGCCTCTGGCGAAGGCGAGGGGAGAGGAGAGAGAAGAGATTTCTCCTTTGAGAGCGACTTCACTGACAAGGTTCTCTTCTTCATCTTGAGAGCCAGGGATATCCATTGTCGAGAGTCGACTGAATCTAGCAAGTTCCTAGACAGGGATTCATATAAGGATCGCAAGTCGAAGAGCAGCCTCCATCTTCGACGCCACCGATCGACTCCACTCACGGATGTTGCCGGACTCTTCCAGCTGGGAACGAAAGTACTCACTGTGTTTCCATGTAAAAAGATAAGGCAATTTTTTTAAAATAGGTACGGTTAAAACCGAAATTAGCTAATTGAGTATTGATAAAAAAAAATTTAAGAATACAAATGCCTACCATCGCGACGGCTAACCGGAGACGTGCATACACGAGAGATAGCCGCCATCCGATCGCGGGCGGGAACCGCCCACTAATGGGCAATCGTCGCCGACATTTTAGGCCGATCACGCTAGCTTTTTCCTCGATTTCTTCGAACTCCGCTCTCCCAGAGAACGCCGACCAAGTCCGACCGCACCGAGCACCGCCCTCCTCTCGCATTCGCTTCGGCCAGATCTCACCTCAGATTGCTTTTTTTCCACCGCTTTCACACGACTTCTTCTAGGTATTTTTACTATCACTGATCTCGTTCGCACTAAGTCGAGAACATGTTAAAGATTTCAACATATAGCATAAGTTTAAGTTCCACATTCATGCCATTGTTTGGGAGTTGATATTATTCTTATTTTATAATGCTTACGAACACAAATATCAAATATGCTTCTTTGTCTCTACCATTTTGAAATGTCATTTTCTACATTTGATTTCTTATTTCTTTTGCATTTCAGTTTTGTTAGGTGATGTTGCATAGGTATAACCTTGAAACTTTTATGATACAAGAAACTTATTCTACTAAAATTATCCTACTAAAATTATCCTACTAAAGTTTCTAGTATAATATAAAACTATGATAAAAGAAAAACTGCTTTAAAAGAAAATAGTAATGGTGTTATGAATGATATTATTGGTGTTTTTAATGTTGTTCCTAATTTTTCGAATGGTGTCCTCAATGTAATGTAAGTTGTTGTAGTGAAATTATTGTTGAAGTATTTTGAGAGTAATCAAGTTTCAGCTACTATTATTTGTATTATTCCTGAAAATTTGGGATGATTTTTTTGTTTTAGTTTCAGATTATAAGGAGATTCGTGTTGAAAATCTAGAAAATGGTTCTATTATTTTTCCTAATAAAATATTTAAAAGAAAATCTTGTTATATCTTCTTTGAATTTGGGCAAGCATGATTGTATGGAGCTTCTTGATAATGTGCAGCAAAGTGTTTTTTTTGCTTAATAAATTAGTTTCTACCCTTCTTTAACTATTATTTTGGATGGTACTTAGTGATAATTGCTTAATAGACAAAGAGGATTTGTCTTCTTATCAAATGGGATCTTCTCCTAAATCTCGTTAATAATGATGAGAAAACTTTTGATGATGAATCAATGGATAATGAGACCGCTTTTCAAACTATTTTTTGTGAAAATGAAAATTATAGTTTTAAAATTATCCTACCAAATCTACGTAGTAATCCTTTTTAACTAAGTAGTTCATTTTATTAATAATTTATTTGTAATTTATAAGATTGTTGATACTTCTCATGTAGTCAATTATTCTTCAAAAAAAGCACTTGTCTATGTGGATTTCCCACTCATTATCTTAAGATTAATTTCCGCTTTTATTTAGTCTTGATCCATTATTTATCATAATTTGATGTAGCTAATTGTAAACAATAATCTTCTACTTTTGACGATAATGCGAGGAACACCGCCATAGACGTCGGCGACACGAGTTCGCTAGTGGAGGCCGCCCACCATTGGAGCGTGCACCTTCGAGGTTCATCCTAGTATTGCCTCACGTAAGGCGATCGAGCCGCCACCCCGACATCGTAAGTGAATTTGTTATTTGCGTAATGTGTTACGCTTACCTTTTATTTGGGACACTAACTTACATTTTTCTTTTCGTGAGCACCGCATTGGGCCGCATCACATTTGCGAGTGGCCCATTACATGCACGAGATTCATCCGGCGCTGGGACTGGCTCGCGATCGCGAGTCGCTCATCCTACCGGATCATCGCTACCGCCTTTGGTTGAGAGATGGTCTCCACGCATCAATACCTTCCACCTCGCCGTAGTGAGATGACCGTGACGCCCGTGACGGGCGATGATTCTAGGTCTACGGATTGATGGACCACCTATCATCGCCCGACAGGATTGGCGGGGGAAGAGATGGGACACTTGGCCCGATTGCCGCGATGATTTGTGACAGACACCCATTACCGACGGATGTATCATGACCCGCCTATCCAATATCGTATACATTCAGATGGGCTGTGCACATGCATGTACATGCATGCCACCGTGGTGTGGACTTTCTCTACGAGTCATATGATAGCCGAAATACGTGACTTCTTCTCACACGCCCGCTTATATTTTATTTCGACGGTCGCTTTATTGCCCGATACGCTCGTTCGTAGGTCCACCTACGCATTTACCACTCTTGAGAGGATCTGATGATTTTAGCATGATGTCTATAGTGGAGCGCCTTGGCTCATCTATATGAGAGTTGCACGAGTCGACAGACCCACCGTGGCCAACATGGTCGGTTGCCTACACCTACTTCAGATTTGGGCTTGGGAGCATATTCATGTAGTAGACTTTACATGTCCCATATCCCGCAGAGTTACTGGTCCGAGCTGGTATGACGTATTGTTAACTACAATTTCAAATTATGCGCCTTATAATGTGATGTTTAAACTGCTCAGGTGCGTGGAATGACAAGCATAGCGCAACAAATTTTAGCGAATGTTGCGGTTCTGAGAATGACTAGATGGCGGACACGGTTGAATCGCATTTAACATTGCCTTAATACTATTATTTACATTATGTTTTAACATACTTTTATCATACGTGTAGGTGATCGGAGCGTCTGATGAAGCGAGCAAATCTCATTTATGCTCAGCTCGACATATAGTTGCAAGTCCCTCTTATCGGAAGAGGGTTGAGTGGTATTACCGAGACAGTCTTTGCGCCGGTTTGGCCTTACTCCAGGTAGATGTAGCCCGGTTGACCTAGTTTCAAAAGGGTCGATGGGTAAAAGCGGTCTGCGGGTTGAGTACCACCAGTCACACATAGCTTTTGGGAAGTGGGATTGCCTCGTCGATGGGTTAGATGGTGTGGCAAATCTGCTCTCGTCAATACATCGTTGGTTGGATCATGGCTTCTTTGTACTTATTGGCGAGATAGATCCACATACATACTGTTAAGCACCGGTGGGCGTCTTTATGTAAGTTATGATATATAGGAAATATTCAATATTTTTAAAGTGATAATTTAACATTCCTTTTTTTTAGCGGACCATATCAGCTGAGACATATTTATATTTTGGGTCATCGATGATCACCTACGGATGTCGATGATCTGGTGATATCAGAACCTTGATCGGCGTGTACATATAAAGACATATTACGGATGTGCACAGAGGGTGTGTCGCCAGCATGGCGGGCCGGTCCATTCCGTGATCCTCCTTCCCGTGCGAAAGTTCCTTCGCATTACCGATCCAGCCATTCTCGTGATCCGGGGCCGTACATATCGGTAAATGCGACTCGCGACCACATATTCACATCACGGGATGATATGCGATGCGGGATGTTGTTCTAGAGGGCCAGATCACTACGATCGTCCATCTCGCGCGACCGGTACACACAGAGTGGTGCAATCTCAACCGGAGGAAGGCGGTTGTCTCACGGGGTAGGCTTAGGAAAGTGTCTCATCTACATTTGCCTTTCGATTCATTACAACATAGTCATGTACATGTTAACCTTGATTATGACATAATAAATGTTTATAAGTTTTGTTTCTAAATTTTTTTTATGTACATAGCGTTAATGTATTTACTTAAAATACTCATCGTTGGTCAATTATGATATGCTTTTGATTTATTAGCTATTTAAGTCAACAATCCAAATAAGTCAATTATAAATATTTCTTTAATATCTTACGGGCATATAGGAATAGCCCAAAGATTAAAGTATTGCGACTATTATTAAAGTCCTTTGTTGATATTCTTCCAAAAGATTGTTTCAGAATAGTACCCCATGAGGTATGAAGAAGAAAGATGGCAAAATAGAAAATGTTTAACCAAAAGTCTAAACTTTAACTTGCGTGTTTAATTATGCCAAGAAATTGAGATAATCGCTCAAAGAAAGTTTTTTTAAGATTACACCTCAAAGATATCAATAAAATGAAACGACTTTTTTACCCTCCTTGTAGTTATGGATCGGCCATTATACGCAATGAAGTCGAGCGGTCGCTGGTGACGGCAGCTTCGATCGATGCGGCAGTTCTTAGCCAATCATGATACTTCTTATCGAAAATCGGTCGTTTGACCTTCGGGCTGCAGAAAACATCATCTCTTTGAGTATTCATCAATGAACCAGGGTGCATTTGTGCTTAAGAGTTGTTTGGATAATGATTTAAGTATATAAGAACAAAATAGTTAGTATTTTGTATCATATCAAATTCTTTTCATACAACATTTTAGAAGCCTTAGCATATTCCATCCTATCGAAGTTGGCACATTTAATTCCCAATTTGAGCACATAAACATACACTAATAACCCAATTCATTTCACAAATGGACAATAAACAAATGTTCATTATGTCGTAGTTGCAGTTAACTTGTACATGACTATGAAGTTGGTTATCAAACCAAAAAAATAAAATGTATGACATTGTCCTAAAACCAACACCATATTACTTTGTCCTCAGTGCATCTTGCCCGACATATGTCGCCGACGTCAGCATGCGCGGTGGCCTCTCTCATCGCATTGACGAAGAATCTCAAATAAATTAGTGTCAATATTGTAAAATCTTGAAAGGGAAAAACAAGCATTGTCCATTGGAAAATATACCGTCGACATCAATGTTATGGGGCGATGACTGTAGTGACCGGATATTTTGCATATGCTACAAGTTACGCTGAACGCGTTTTCATCCATTGTGTTTACGAATCTATTCGTGCGTGGTCGGCGACCTTCTACGAAAGTTAGGTGCTGCAGCGTGGAATTCATGCTCTTCAGATAGATGGCCAATCGGTCGATCGGTAGAGTATGAAATTCATTTATGTATGTGAGCTTATACAGCTGCAGAGTGTAGTACTCCTGTGACACGCACGTGAGATGGTTTAACCGTCGAAATCCCAATGCGACAATGACATGTGGGCATGGACAATGATATATGATTGTTACCACATTACAAACATAGGCCATTATCTAGTAAATCAACTCGAATGATCTGGACACGTCAAAACACGCATCTCATGTGGGTTTATATTCACAGGTTCAGGGAAATGCCTAGCCTCTCTTTCAGTACGTTGTATTAGTGTGGAGAACCTCTGGGTATAAATAGACAAGTTGACTTCCTCTTGATGAGTAGCAGTGGATAATCGTTTCATGAACAAAGCTACTAAGTTGTAATAGATAGCAGTGATTAAACCCCTAAAGCGTGCTTTTGACAGTTAAAACACTCGATGCATTTGTTGTCATTGTAGCGCGTACCATACCACAAGGGACCATTTTCTGAGTCGCTTCTACAAGCCAATTATGCGCTTCTTCTTTCACATTTTAATGTCAAGCATTAAATTGTTGACGAATATCATCGGTGTTACCGCCATGTACATCTTTTGGCATAGAAACTCTACATCAAATTCCGGTCTGCGTCGACTTTTTTTAAAATTCTCACGCAAATAGCGCAAAATGCTATCGGCCGAGGAAAAATCTCTTTGCATCCATGATAGACGGTGTGTTTATCCGATATTATGCATAAATCGCGTCTTGACACCACGGGTAACATATCATGCGGCAACAAAACCACAACCACGCGAATCAACATTTTCGATTCCACAAAAGCTAAAGGAAACAACCCATTATTGTATTGATGACTGGCGGTTAATAATGTGCCACGATACTTGCCCAACAGAAATGTACCGTCTAAGCTTAAAACAGGTCTGCAACAACTCCATCCAAGTATTGAAGGTCCGAAAGCCCAAAAGTCTCAAAATGTTGCGTCTTGGTAGGCAATTCAGTAGCTAGCGTAAAGTAGTAAAGCGATTGCATATAAAGGCGAGTCCTGGACTCTTCCATTCTAGAATATTGCTTTTATTGCCTTTCGCCTTGCATCCCATGCTTTCGTATATGAAACTTTAACATTAAATTTTGACTCCATCCTACCTATAATCTCTCAGGTTTCAAATCAATCTGCCGATCACGGGTTTGATGTAGTATGCTATGAAACACGAACTACAGTCGATGGCCGGATGAACTTATTCGTGACATCTATGATTTTCACCAACTTTTGATATTCTCCAAGCACCCCTAATCGTCTGGCGATCTTCTGATATAGCAATTCTGGCCTTGTATTTATCGTCTTTGCCGCACGTAGTGTAGTTCTTACGGTTAGAAGCTGAATTATACATTATTCTATGGACCCGATAGAATTGCAAACTCCGTTTACTGCAAAACATACCGAATGTCATTTGGAATTTCAATTTCATCATTTAGGGGATTTTCGTCGGATGGTAGTAAACACTCGTTGTCCCATTGCGTAGTTTTACACATCCGGACATACTCGTTTGTGGACAACATTTGACTCTCACTGTCAACATTGCAAAATGAGTGATTTCTCAGCAGAGTATGACTGTATATTCTCGTGCGGTGGCTTCTAACGACAATCATCATCACTAATACCGCCTTTCGGACTATTTGGCCCACTCATAGTCGATACTGTCTCCAATCGCACTCTCGCACATACGGTTCATCCGAAGCAGATCATCGCCACATAACTTAAAGTTCACCAATTATCATATTAATTGTTACAAGTTTAATCGATAAATTATGACAATAAACTACACGGGAATAAACTCGAGGCTGCGTTGTATCCCGGATGTTCTTGTGTGATGAAATCCTGCGTGTCTAGCGGTATATTCTCGACCTTACTAGGATCAACGATGTGGATGCAATATTAACATCTTCCACCATACACCATCCTCGGCGGGAAGCTTCAAGTGTAACTTCAAACGTCATCGTCGAGATGACGCTATAAATCCGCTACTCCGGATAACACATTAGAGTGAGTTACTCGGATCGATGTGCAAGCTTCTGTAATTCGTTGCTTCAATAAGGTAAGGTCTTTGTGGCGAACCTTAATTAGACGATTCGACCTCCCACATAATTGCTCATCGATACTCGGTTAAGCCTCCATAGAAAAGTATTAGAAACAAATTCTATTCATCTTGCACTAAAGTTGACTTAACTACATTAAATGAGAGAGGGAAAGTTAAACGTCATCAAAGCGAATCTGGAAAAATAAAAGTTCTATTTAAACGGTGGAAAAAAAGCATGCGCGGTGAGACCTCTGGCGCGAGAAGTTCGGAGGGGCGGTGTGGTGGACCGGTGGCGTTCTGGCGGAGAGCGGAGTTGAGGAAGAAATCGAGGAAAACCGAGGCTGGCGATCGCGTCGGCCCTAAAACGTCAGCGATGGTCGCCCAATTAGTGGGCGGTTTATGCAAGATCGCCCGGTGCGGCATCTGAAGCCGATTGATGCGGGCGGCTCTACTCGCATGCGCGCCACGTCGTCTTCGGCGTGGTGTCGTCGCCCGATAATTAGCTATTCTCTTAAATTTTTTTTATCAATACTCAATTAGCTAATTTCGGTTTTAACCGTACCTATTTTAAAAAAATTGCCAAAAGATAATGGAATAGATGGTTTCTGGCAGTCGTCGCAGCTACCATGTACGACTCTAGCTGCAGCAGCAACCGTTGGAGTGTTGTCTCAGGGAAGAATGCGAGAAGGACTTGGCTGGGTTTGGCAAGCTTCGACCAGTGGATGGGAATCGGATGAGATCTAGAAATCTCATGCGTGATGTGCAGACCGGAGAGGGTGCTTGACTTTTTGCTTCAAGGGAGAACCTAGCCAAAAAAGACACTGCGACGATATCATATGGCTTGATGGAGGGAGATCGGCATAGTTTGCATGCAGCTGGTTGTTCGAATAAGGATAAGAGAAGCTTAGGAGGAAGTGGAAAAAGGGGCTGCAGCCACAATAAAGGAGAAAAAGCTCCGCTTTCCTTTCCGTCTTGTTCCCGTCCAGTTCATGGGAATGAAAAAAAAAAAAAGTTATTTTTAAAATAGGCTTAGTGTTAATCCTAATTATATGTTTAGACACGAAAAATTTTTTTTTTAGAAATATAGGTCTAGTCGTCCGCTGACGACGACTAGCTACGTGGCTCACGTCAACGGAAGGTTTTTTTTTTTTTTCTTTCCGCTACGGTGAGGAGAGAGAGAGAGAGAAAGAGAGAAAAAGGGTGGCGCGTTTTTTTTTTTTTTTTTCGGGTAAGAGAGAATGAGTTTTATTAAATTTTTAATTAATATAATAATTTAAAATATATAATTTAAAAATATTTTTTATAAAATATTTAATAATTAAATATTTATATATTTAGTTATTAAATTATTTATTTATATATATATAATTAAATATATAATTTAAAAATATTTTTAATTATATATATAAATTTAGAAATTTATTTAATATTTTTTTATTAATTAATGTAATTATTTAAATATATAATTTTTATTAATTTTTGTTAATATATAATTTAAAAATATTTAAAATATATAAATAAATAATTTTTAATAAATAAATTATATAAATATTTTATAAATTATATAAATAAAGTAATTATATTTATAATTTTATTTAGTTATTTATATATTTAAATTATATAAATATTTAGTTATTTAATATATTTATAAAATATTTAGTTATTTATATATATATTTATTTATTTTATATTTATATTTTATATTTTTTTATATTTTGTTATTATTATTATTATAGACTTATATAAATAAATAAATAAATAAATAAATATATATATATATATATATATATATATATATATATATATAATTAAAATATTTTATAAAAATTATTTTTAAATTATATAAATAATTTAAAAATATTTAAAATATATAAATAAATAATTAAAATATAAATAAATAATTAATTAATTAAAATATATATAAATAAATAATTTAAAAATATTTAAAATATATAAATAAATAATTTAAAAATATTTAAAAATATATAAATAAAAGTTATTTTTAAATATATATATATATAAATAATTATTTTTAAATTATATATTTTAAATATTTTAAATTATTTATATAACTTAAAAATATTTATATAATTTAAATATATGAATAACTAAATAAATTTATAAATATATATAATTTTTCATTTATAAAATTTATAAAATATTTATATAATTTATTGACTTTATATAATAAATAAATAAAATATAAATAACTAAATATTTTATAAATATATAAATATCTAAGTATTTTTTATTTATTTATTTAACTAATTCTATATTTTAAATAAATAAATATTTTTAAATAAATAAATAACTAATTAAATATATATATATATATATATATGTATATATATATATATATATATATATATGTATATATATATATATATATATATATATATATATATATATATATATATTTATATATATATATATATATATATGTTTATATATATATTTATTTATTTATTTATATAAGTCTATAATAATAATAATACAAAAAATATAAAAATATAAAATATATATAATAAATATATATATAAATAACTAAATATTTTATAAATATATTAAATAACTAAATATTTATATAATTTAAATATATAAATAACTAAATAATTATAAATATAATTACTTTATTTATATAATTTATAAAATATTTATATAATTTATTTATTTATTTATTAAAAATTATTTATTTATATATTTTAAATATTTTAAATTATATATTAACAAAATTAATAAAAATTATATATTTAAATAATTACATTAATTAATAAAAAAATATTAAATAAATTTCTAAATTTATATATATAATTAAAAATATTTTTAAATTATATATTTAATTATATATATATATATATAAATAAATTAATTAATAACTAAATATATAAATATTTAATTATTAAATATTTTATAAAAAATATTTTTAAATTATATATTTTAAATTATTATATTAATTAAAAATTAATAAAACTCATTCTCTCTTGCGAAAGAAAAAAAAACTCTCCTCTTTCTCTCTCTCTCTCTCTCTCTACCGTAGCGGAAAGAAAAAAATAAAAATCCTTCCGCCAGGACTGCTCGACGTGGAGCATTGGCAGTCGTCCGTCAGACAGTAGCTATATTTAAAAAAAAAATTTTTTTGTGCCTAAACATATAATTAAGATTAACACTAAGCCTATTTTAAAAATAATCCCAAAAAAAAAAGGGAGAGGTTGCCGGGCGAGAGCGAGAGAGAGAGAGATATGATAGATCCGGCCAGAGAGAGAGATGATAGTTTTGTTTTATCTACCTCCCCAACCACTCTCACATTTCCCCTTTATTTATTTATTTATTTTTTTTTTTCTTTTTGCATTCCTTTATTTTGTGTTATCATGATCACGTGGAGTAGGTATTTTAATAAAAAAATTTCATTCATTTCTTTTTGCATTTCCTTTTTTTTATTTTTTTTTAACTTGGTGAAAGTTGATTTTTATTTATGATTTTTATTTTTATTTTTACATAATTTTAATGACTTTAGTAAATAATTGAATGAAATTTTATAAGTTATATGCATAAGATAATATTAATCATGATTAATAATTATTGATTATAACATAGATTCATAATTTAATAAATTAATTATTTTGATTTAAGTTTGACCAAAATTTATTTGATATTTAGAATTGGTTTAATTTCTCTCTCTCTCTTTTTTGTAGTTTATTTTAAATTTCAATGGATTATCGGTATATTAAAATTTTGTTTGTTTGTTATTATTTATTATATATATATATTAGTGAATTAATATTCAAATCATGATTTGATTTAATTTAGGCTTAAATTTGACTAAAATTGCATTTGATTCAAATAATTTATTAAAATTGTGAATAATCTTTTGAGCAAATTTGAATTTTAATTTTTTAGGTATTATAACTTGAGTTAAATTATCATGATTTATTAGCATCGATCAATGAATTAATTTTAATTTTAATTTGATTTTGAATGATTTACTTGATGGTTTTGATTGTGATTTTAAAGAGCTTGGAATGATGATTAAAGGGATTGATTTTGAAAGTGCATCTAGATTAGGTTTGTATAGGATGGGTGATTTCCTTAAGCCAAGATATCCTAATCTTATGATTAACTTTTAAGTCTGGAAGTTAAGTGTTCATCTAGATGTGTCTTAAACTAAAGCTAGAAAGTCTTGCTACACATTGCACACACATTAGAATCTTAAGTATTCTAGTCTTAAGTTAGGCGTTGTATATGTATGATGTTATTTATTTTTGATGTAATATTAATTTGGATGTTAGTGTATGTTTAGTAGAATGGATGT
Source organism: Cymbidium sinense (assembly GCA_021442155.1). NCBI lineage: Eukaryota > Viridiplantae > Streptophyta > Magnoliopsida > Asparagales > Orchidaceae > Cymbidium > Cymbidium sinense. The sequence goes on from CM038215.1 coordinate 142,978,318, forward strand.
TAGGCGTTATTAGCTAATCATTTTTAGGTTGTGCTTAAAGGTTATAATAAAAAAATATAAATGCTTTTCTTTGTGCAGTTGTAACCCAAGTGTAACCCATATTAGAGACGGATGGGCTTAATTTGTAATAAGTCAAATTAAATATCCTCTCTTACTTGGGTTGTATGGTGTTTAACATTTATTTTGCGTGTATAGATTTACTTTTCTTATTTTGATATAATTTTGCATTAGGAACTAGTATTAGTCTTTGGGGATTAGGATGGCGTGGCAGAAGGCAGTCCAGGGTGCCTGTGATGCCTTTGAAGTAAATCAAATCAAAAGAAAGAGAATGAAAAATGAAGAAAAGAAGACCCCATAGCATATATATTATTTTTTGTCCGGTTGTATAAGGGTAGAGCTTCTACCCATCTTTTCTTTCTCTTTTAGGGGTGTCAGTGAACCCAGACTGGCCTTTTATTCTTTTACGGCAGTCTATAAAATTATTTGATGTTGTGTTTAGATTACGCATTAGAACAACATGCTTTTCATAGTTTATTTATGATTGATGCTTGAATATGTGGCCTGGATGCGGTAGGTTCTTAGGATAAAAATTAATTTTTCTATCCCAATTAACAACTCATAACTAAGATTTTAAAACAACTCATAACCTAAAAAAGCGAATTAAATCAAGATAATAAAATTTTTAGTAACCCCTCGGTGGATGGATGAATGTATAATATCATTGTCATATTCTTTCACTCTTGTTAAGAGCTTCCATCCTGCAGGAGAATCAAGCTTAACATGAGCCTTTGGTGGAAAACACCCTTTCTCTTGATTTGAACTATAATCAAATTTCATGCATGTAGGCATACAAAATCCCATAGCACAGTGTCAAAATAAAAGTCCAAAAGAATCAAATAAATTTGATAAAATTTGCATTAGATTAAGTCATGGATCCATACTCATGATCAGTCTCTCTTGGGAGTAAGTCTGGACTAGTTTCCTTTCTAAATGAAACTTTCTTGTAAATCATAAGACTTGTCTACATGAATTTAAAGCGTGGGAGGAGTCGGTATTTGTGAGTGTATAAGTCTAGCTCATGGTTTATTCTCTCTTATGGAGGTAAATATATACCCATTTTTGCCTTAGATTTAGGTTGTGCCTTCATTTTGTACCAAGGCTCCTTAGTTTAGAATCAGGTAGATTTTTTTAATTTCTATAAATCCTCCTCTTAGATTTCCACAATCTTATGTTGGAATTATAACTAGATCTAATAAAATGTCAACTCAAATAATCAACTCTCTTCAATTTCAAAATATAAAAAGCCTAAGTAGAGATGGAATATGCTTCTCCAGTATTATGAGCATTTCTACTTTCTCCCTGGATTCCAAAATAAGTTTTCTCCTTGATCTATCCCATTTGATTTTCTAAAATAGATCCTTTGATAGTCTTAACCTTGAAATCTTTGGAGATCCTAATTATCTACTTTTTCGAGAGTATTCTTAATCTATTCCTTAGGATGTAATTGTATGGGCACCATGTAGAGAACTTAACAAACTTCGGCTTAAAATAAACCCTACTTTACTTTTCCATGTAAAGTAGGGAAAGATCTGGTATATTAAGACCCATCATGCCTTAGAGTCCTTTAGGTGATTAGTCCATTATAGGGTGGTGATTTATCTTTTGAGATAGACATCATTCCGTCATGTCTGCTCAATAAGACTAAGATCTGTGTGGTGTCCCCCAAAATAAACACACACCTGATTTTTTTAAGCATCATTTGGGAGGTTGGTTTTGAATTTGTTTGTTATGGACCTTTCATGTGCGATGGAATACTAAGAAGAAGAGGGGCCTTGGCCTCTTAGATTTATAAGTCTAAAGGGATAGTCTACTTGCCATAAGGTAGGACTATCTAACCTAAGGGGTTGCCTTTTGGTGTGCAACGACCATGCTAGGAAGAAAGCGTAGTAGACTTATACCTTCCAAAGCAAGAAAAAGCCGCTGGAGTGATCTATTGGACGAGCAACACATCGACACTAGGTGACTCTTGAGTGAGCAGAGTCTTACCCTCAACTCAGTGTCGATGATTAATGATTTGATAAGTGTCTGCATAAAATTGGATTATCTAACCCCAAGGTTGCCTTTAGATTCGACTCAAGGAAGAAAGTAGACTTACATCTTCCAAAGTAGGGGTCAACCGTTGATTGATCTGACAATGGTGTCAATCGACTAGGATGACTATTTGAGTGAATCTCTACTCTGTCATCGAATATGAATTACTTTAATTTTAGATGAACCAGGTTTCGATGAATCTAAGAAAGTAATATAGCTTAACTAGGTTTACAAATCCAAAGGGATAGTCTGCGTTAGTAGAACTAACCAACCTAAGGTGCCTTTTGCAATGATCAGTTAGGAAGAAAGCAGGACTCACATCTTCTAAATAAGAATCCTGGGGTGATCGGTAGCTTGGGCAACTTGGGCGACTGGGCCCGTCGGTTTACAACGATCGTCTTTGGAAAAGAATCATAATTGACTTATATCTTTCAAAGCAAAGATGACCACCGGTAACTCGTTGGTGGCACAACAAGTTGAACCCGACTGGATACAAGTGAGTCTTGACGGATTTATCTCTAAGGTAGGACAATTCCCATGGGAGTTTTTTGACAACGCCCAAAATAGGGGAGCTTGTGAAAGGGGCCATTGGGGGCTTGAATTCCTAATCCACAACCAAATATTTTGTTTATTTATTTAATTTATTTTATCATGGACCCTATTAGTTTGTGAGGGATCGAGAAGGAGCTTATATCGCTCTATCTCAAATTTGAACCAAGGAGAATCAGCATCCACTAAACAAATTCTCCAACCACAGTGGTGGCTACTAGGAAAGGGGGACTGTCCAATCCAAAAGCAACTCGGGTAGTATCTAAATGGGGTCTCAAAGGATGTGATCCAAATAGAATGCCTGCAAGGGAAGGGGCCACAAAAGGGCTTCGATCCAACACCCTGAAAAAAATGACATGTCTAGTCATATATCACATAGTCCAACTCATGGAGAAATGTGGACTTACATCTTCCAAGAGTGGTGTACGGGTGATCACTTGTCACATAGAGAACATCAACCAACCTATGGTGCCCGGTTTCAATCGTCTAGAAAGTAAGCATGTAGGCTTACATCTCTCTAAAGCCTGTGGGATGATCGTCTCGATAGGTGCCATCCGACCTAGAAGCTCTTGAGAATGCCACTTGGGGCTTATATCGACTCAAACGTAGTCAAGAGAAAAGGAGCCTCTAGGGACTTACCCTAAACCTTAAATATATTCGACCTAGTTAGGTCACGATGATTAGTTCAAGAAGAAAGCACGGGGACTTTCATCTTCTCAAACAGAATCAACAATGAGGTAGCTTACTGGCTAGGCAGCGAAGACTACAAAACTAACAAGGCGCTCGTTGATTTGCAATGGTCAAATTAGGAAGAAAGCGTGGGGACTCACATCCTCCAACAAATGACCACTGGGGTGATCAGTTGCTTTGGGCAACGTCGAACCTAACTGGAGCATGAGTGAGTGCCAGGGCTTGCTCCCACATCAAAGTAGCCCGAGAGAAAGATATGTATGTTTGCATTTGATATGAAGGAATAGGATGCCACTGGGGACTCTTACACCTAAACCTCAGGGAAACTCGACCTAGTTAGAGTATGGTATCTAGTTCAAGAAGAAAGCGTTGGGACTCACATCTTCTTAAACAAAGCCAACACAAGGTAGTTCACTGACAGGGAAGTGAAGACTACCAAACTGATAAGGCGCTTGTCAGTTTGCAATGATCAAATAAGGAAGAAAGCTCAGGGACTCACATCCTCCAACAAATGACTATTGGGGTGATCAGTTACTTTGGGCAACAAATCAAACCCGACCTAGAGCAGCTAATTAGTGAGTGCCACAGGGGCTTGCTCCCACATCAAAGTAGCCCGAGAGAAAGATATGTATGTTTGTGTTTGATATGAAGGAATAGGATGTCATTGGGGACTCTTACACCTAAATCTCGGGGAAACTCGACCTAGTCAGAGTATGGTGGCTAGTCCAAAAAGAAAGCGTTGAGACTCACATCTTCTTAAACAAAGCCAACACAAGGTAGTTCATGTGAGGCGGTGAAGACTATAAAACACGGTTTGCAATGGTCAAATTAGGAAGAAAGCACGGGGACTTACATCCTTCAACAAATGACCACTGGGGTGATCGGTTGCTTTGGACAACAAATCAAACCCAACCTAGAGCAGCTAATGAGTGAGTGCCACAGGGGGCTTGCTGTCACATCAAAATAGCCCGAGAGAAAGATATGTGTGTTTGAAGGAATGTTTAGATTGATGAGGAATTTTGAAGGGTGATAGTAGATTGATTTTTTTTGTTTTTGTTTTTGTTTTTTTTTCTTTTGAATTTAGACTTAATCAATGTAGATTTGAAAACATAACTTCATTAAGGAATTGACTTTGATTTTTAAAAAAAAAAATTTTTGAAATTTCTTTAGGTATGTGAAAATGAAACAAGAACAACTAGGAGTAGTGTTCTTTCTCCAAAATCCTTGGGACCCAGTCAAAGTAATTGATCATCCTTAGTGAAGGAAATTCACCAAGGCTTCTCAAATATTATGCTCTAATTTGTATTTGAATTCTCATTCCAATTACTTGAATTATTCTCCAAATTTAAATCTTGATTTTGAGTGTAATGGATTTTGAAGTAATGTTTGTTGACATACTAATACAAACATTCTCTTACCATAGTGGTTTAAACTACTTTTCATCCTTCGAAGCACCAAAGTAGGCCTTTTAATAATCAAAAATAAAATCTTGATTTGGAGAGTTTTGAGATAGACTAACTTTGAAAGAGTTTAAACCATCTATATTCAACATTAATTGAGGTCTCTCTTCCTTCTTCTCTTTTTTTTTTTTTGCAAGACCTTCAATCTTTTTAATCGATGCATAGAGTTTTGAAATTTGATTATTGATGATAAATTTTAACAAGAAGAGTTGTACCCTAAATGGAGATAGCCTTAAACTAGAGGCCTAAGGCGACTGGAGGGGCCAATAATGGAGGTGCCATGAAATATAACCTTATGCTTTTGAATGAGTATTGAAACTTATCATCCTTCAGAACTTGATCTACTTTCTTTGTCAAAGTAGTGAATAATTGACACCTACCAAAACAAAAAAGAGAGATTAAGTATCTTAGACACGACAACCTTCCTTGAAATGATTTTAATTGTGTTGAAACCCTCCTTATTTATTTAGGTAAAGCAGTCTATAATGGGCGCTTTATAATGCTCTTAGGTAAAGCAGTCTTTAAACCACAAAAGTAACCTAACCAAGACATTGGAATTTTCCTTCTAACTTATCATATACGAATGTTGGGAGGGTGGGTGGACTCCCTTCATGTTTTGAAGTTTTTTTTTTAGGGAGTTCATTCTCTACTTGAAAATCTTCAAAATTGCTTGAGTAAAGTAGGTAGACTAGGTTTTATTACCTCATTTGAAGATCTATCTACAAGCATTGAATACTCTTTTGAGCTTGAAGAAAGAAAAATGAAGTGGAAATTTGAAAGCTCATAATGTGTTTTTTTTTTGTAGAGGTTAGGAGCAACTCTTAACTTCCAATCCTATAATAATATCATGAGATAGTTGAATTTTAGTCAATGTGCTCGCATACCTACTAAGTTTCTAGTCATATCATACACAAATACTCCTTTTAGAAATTTTTTTTTTTTTGCAATCTAACTTGTGAGATTTGTCAAAATTTGACTCAAAATTTATCTCATGTATTATTTTCTCTCTTTTTTTTTGAATTTATACCTCATACACATGATTTATTCTTTGGATTCTAAATCAATGTGTATTATTGATACCTTACTTTTTCTCTTTTTCTTCTTCTCATTCTCCTCTTCTTCTTCTTTTTTTTTTTTGAATTTACACCTCATACATATGATTTATTTTTTTGGATTTTAAATCAATATGTATTATTGGTGTTTTACGTTTTTCTCTTTTTCTCATTCTCCTTTTGAGTCTTTGTCTATGTTGTGTTCTCTCGAGGAGATTGCTTGTCTTTTTTTCTCATAGGATATTCTATGTTGAATATGACTTGAGGAGGTTGCCACTAACTGAGCAAGGAAGAATCAAATACTTTTCTATCTCTTCAGAGAATGTGAGAGTGCACTTATTACTTAGCTTAGTGGGCAACCTTCCAAGATAGTCTAAGACATTGAGATTAACCTTTAGAACAGTTTGATGCCCTTATTTTGTATTGTGAGGTGTATCTTAAGAAGGATTTAGAATTTGATTATTTCCAATGACTAGTTTGCTTCTTCCTATGGTATTGATAAAAGTGGTAGGACCCTGCCACTGTAATAATTGACTTATGTGATATCTTCTGAAAGAGAGGTAGAATTGATGTCTACCTACTCTCTCTCTCTCTCTCTCTCTCTCTCTCTCTTTTTCTTTTTCTTTTCCTTTTTTTTTCCTTTTTTTCTTTTTTTTATTTTTTTTTTTTGTCCCTTTGAAATTTGATGATTACTCTTTTATCGATAGTGACACCATGAAAGCATAGAATGGGGCATTTTACCAGTTGGAATCATTAAAAGCATAAAGTCATCAATTGCTATTTTATGGATTCTGATCGATATTTTGAGAGTTGTCTTCTTTGGAAATTAGATTCAAGTCATTTTAGTCATACTTATCTGAATAAATAAGACATACTCAAAATCCATGTCAATTTCATTCTTGGCCCCGAAGGAATTTTATGGCCTTTCTCCTTTAGGGTGAAAATCCACATCTTGGTTTTAAGTTGAATTTCATCATAAAAGCTTTTATGATTCATAACTTTATGACCGATAATAATGAATATTGCATTATCATAAGTCATCTTAAGGTTTTCAAGCTCTATGTCAAATTTGATTTAGATATTCTTGATAAATCTAAAGAATTTGAACCCACACTCATCATATTTGAATATGATAAAGGGGTTCAAATAATTAGATCTTAATTTGGAGAAATTCTGAAGAGAATTTCTTTGGAACCTCACTTGTCAAATGTTGATATATGTAGGTTGAGTCTTTGGGACTTAAGAAATTTTGGAATTTTACTTTGATGGTAGGTTCAAAAATTTAGGAATTTTTTTTCTTTGGCGTTGTTTGATTTTGATTTTGAAAGAGAACTATTATTTAATAAATTTGAGTATGTTAAATGAATTTGGTTAATTTTGTTTTTTTTAAAAAAAAGATATATAGTTTTGATGTTTATTTTTGAAGAAAAGGTTTATTGATTTGATTTTGATTTTGATTTTGAAAAATGAACCTTCACTTAACAAAATTGAGTATGCTAAGTGGGGTTCAATTAATTTTATTTTGAAAGAGATTTAAAAGTTTTTTTTGGAGAAATGATATTTTTTCTTTGTTTAATTTTGATTTTAAAGAGATAATCTCCCTTTAACAAATTGGATTATGTTAAATGGGGTTCATATGATTTTTATTTTGAAAAGACTTTTGAAAATTTTTGTAAAAGGTGTTATTATTATTATTATTATTATTATTTTTGCTTTAGATTTTATTGGAATTTTGTTAAGCATGGGATGAACCTTGCTTCACAAAGCTAGTGGTAAGAGATTCAAAATTTTATATTTGATTATTTTTTCTATTTTTAGTTAATTTACTTCTACCTATTAGGGGACCCAATAGGGATTTTAAGACCTACAGAGAGTGTGGTCCTAAAACCTAGAGGATGTTGGCTAACTTTGCTTAAGGATGAAATAAGCTAAGTGCCAACGAAAAGAATGATAGTCTCGGGCCTATATAAAATTTAAGTCCACTATCGTTGCTTGGAGACAATAATTGTCTACTAAAGATGGAGAGAGGAACTCTCCCGAGCGGAGTCACCAGAAAAATCTGTGGTATTTATTTTTGGGGTGTGGGACACCACGTAGATCTTAGGGGGTACTTATTGAAGTGATCGGATACGACATTAAGGAATGATGTACTATCTCGAAGATAAATGATCACCTATAATGGACTAATCACTAATAAGGACTCAAGGCATGATGGGTTTTGAATATACCGGAGATCTTTCCCTACTTTACATGGAAAAGTAAAGTAGGTTTATTTTAAGCAGGGTTCGTTAAGTTCCTATGGCAAGCCCCATAGTTAATTACATCCCAAGAATGAAATTCCAGAATACTCTCGATTAAAGTAAATAATTAGAGTCTCCAAAGATTTCAAGTTAAGACTATCAAAGGATTGGCTATTTTAGAAAATCAAATGGGATAGATCAAGGAGAAGACTTATTTTGGAATCCAAAGGGAGAAAGTAGGAAATGCTCATGATACTAGGAAGCAGTGAGCATTCCAATATATAGTTGGGCTTTATATTTTTGAAATTGAAGAGAGTTGATTTGAGTTGACATTTTATTAGATTGCTAGGGCTTATAATTCCACAACATAAGATTGTGAAAAAGCCTAAGAGGTGAGGATTTATGCTTGTAGCCCAAAGGAAACAGCTATCTTGAATTCCTAAACTAAGGAGCCTTGGTACAAAATGAAGGCATAACCTAAATCTAAGGCGAAAATGGGTATATGGTTTATCTCCACAAGAGAGAATAAATCAATTTGGACTTATTATCTAGTGGCGGCTAACTCCTCACGCTTTAAATCCAAGTAGGCAAGTCTTATGATTACAAGATGGCTAGGCGTTCATTTAGAAAGGAAACTAAGTCCTCAGACTCACTCCCTAAGAGACTAGAGCATGAGTGGTATGAATCCATGACTTAATCTAATGCAAATTTTATCAAATTTATTTGATTCTTTTGGACTTTTTGTTTTGACTTAGGCTATGGGATTTTGTATGCTTAAATGCATGAGAATTTGATTATAGGTCAAATCAAGAGAGAAAGGGTGTTTTCCACCAAAGGCTCTCTTAAGCCTTGATTCTCTGAGGATGGAAACCCCTTCTTAACAAGAGTGAAAGAATATGATGCATGATATTATACATTCATCCCTCCTAAGGGGTTACTAAAATTTTATTATCTTGATTTAATTCTTAGGCTTTTATGTGAGGTTATGAGTTGTCTTTTAAATTTTAGTTATGAGTTGTTAATTGGGGTAGAAAAATTAATTTTATCCAAGAGCATCTACATTCAAGCATCATTCATAAATAAACTATGAAAGCATGTTGTTCTAATGCACAATCTAAACACAACATCAAATAATTTTATAGACCATAAAAGAATAAAAGGCCAGTCTGGTCGGGTTCCACCTCAAAAGAAAAGAAAAGATAAGAAGCTCTACCCATATGCAACCAATTACAAAATAATATATATCTATGTGTCTTCTTTTCTTCATTTCTTCATTCTCTTTCTTTTGATTTGATTTAAAGGCATCACAGGTGGACTAAACTTAGCCCGCTCATCCTAATCTTCCATATTAATCCTAATTCCTAATGCAAAATTACATCAAAATAGAAAAGTAAATCTAGTTTGCGCAAAAAATGTTAGCTAAACACACCATACAACCCAAGCAATTATATGAATAATTTGGACTTAGCACCCACATGGGTAACCAAACCCATATCCTAACATTACACTTAAGCTAAGCAACACATAAAAGTATTTATATTTTTTTTTATTATATAGCGACCTTTAAATGACAAAAAAATTAGGCTAATAACCCAACATCCAGGTCATGAAACATACACCTAACATTTAGTCTAAAATATTACATCACAAAATAAAATACAACATCAATACAACGCCCTAACTTAGCACTATAAGTAGTGACTTAGTATTCTAATGTGTGTGCTTAAGGCTTGTGTAGCAAGACTTTACTAGGCTTCTTTAGTTTAAGTTCCAATTTGAAGTTTGAATTTAAATTTTACCTTTGGGTGATTTCAATATAAATGATTTAATGATTTTCTTTCATTTTATTTCGGTTTTATTTGGTTGAAATGATATTTAGGTTCTCAAGAATGAAGAGTAGGATGAATTCCATGTATGGACTCACCCTATTCTACATCCTAATTCAAGAATCTAACTAAAGTCCTTAAGTATCTTGATTAGCCCATTTGAATTTGTGTAATTCATTTTGATTTATTTGATTTGATTTAGAATTTGAGTTTATTTAAGTATTTGATTAATTGATTTTTTGGATTAGATATTTTAGTTTAATTGCATCTTGATAATTCAATATCCTTAATGTCTAATGGAGTTTAAGTTTGTTTAAGTTCATGTGTTTTTGGTTGATTAATTTTATATTAGGTGTTTTGATTTAATTGAATCTTAATAATTCAATATCCTTTTAAATATTTAATTCTTTTCTTTGATCATGGTTATGTGATTTAACTTTATGTTTATTTAATTCGATTGTGGTTCATTTATTTGTAGTTTGATTGGATTAGATTAATTAAGATTTTATTTTTGATTCTAATTGGGTTTGATTCTTTGTAATTGGGATTTTATTTTTAATCACATCCATTTGTCATGTTCATCAAAGTTTGGTTTGCATTTTGATTTCATATATTGGATACTTAATTAGTTTAATTTATTTAAGTAGGTTGAATGAGATTTGATTTGATTCTATATTAAATTGAGAATCTTTCTTGATTTAACTTAATTTGATTCAATTTGATTTAATTAGCTTTATTGATGGGTTTGCTTAGGTTCAATGTGATTATGTGATTTATTTAATTAATAAGTGTATTTATATTATAAATGTTTGTTTAATTTTTTTAATTTAGTTTCATATTTGTTTAGACAAATGATGTAATTAATGACTTAATAGTTTAGGTTTAATTTATGTTTTGATTAATATTTAATTGCATTTTGATTAATTAAGTTTAATGTAATTAATTTGATTAACTTAATTAGTTTGTCTAAGAGGTATGATTAAATTAAATAAAGATTTGTTTAACTTTTAATTTGATTTCATGTTTATTTGAGTTAATGATGTAATTGATGAATTAATGATTAAAGTTTAAATTAGGGTTTGATTATCATTTAATTGCATTTTATGTTTGATTAAGCTTAAGTTTAATATGATTAATGTAATTTACTTAATTAATTTATTTAATAGGTGTGATTAAATTAATTAGTAGATTAATTAAGTATTTAATTTGAATTAACTTTAACCTGATTTATAAAGTTAAATTTGGTTTATTAAGATAATGGATTAATTTATTAAGTTTGTATTAATTAGATGTTTGATTAATTAAGTTTGATTAAGGGTCAATTAAAATTATTAGATTAATTAAAGGTTTGTTTGATTAGGGATTAATGACTTTAATTTAGGTTTTTTAAGTTTTGATTAGTGTTTAATTGCATCTTAATTATGTTTGATTAAGTTTGGTTTCATATGATTAATTTATGTGATCATTAAATTTAATTATGGGTTTGATTTAAGCTTAATTTTAGAGTTAGCTTTAATGTGACTTATTTAAATTAATTTGATTAATTAAGATGATGGATTAATTTATTAAATTTTCATTAATTAAATATTTGACTAATTGAGTTTGATTATTTATGATTAGGGTTTTACTTGATTTGATTTATTTATTGTATTTATTTGGTTTCATTAACATATTCAATTTAATTATTAGGTTGAAATATTCAATGGTTATTTAATTATCTCATTCCAGATGGATGATTTTTAATCATAGGTTAATTAAGTTTGCTTTAAATTTATTTAGTTTAATTCAATTAGTATCAAATTATTAAAGTTTTCTAAGTTTGTTGGATTTTGAGTTTGATTTAAGATTTAATCATTTAATTGAGTTTTATTAACTTAAATAGATTTAATCATATTTAATTTAATCTCCTTTAAAGATGATATTTTTCTGATTTAAAGTTTGATTAATGATTTAGTGAATGCTATTCAATTTATGATTTTTGACTTAATATTTGAGTTATTTTTAAATTACATTTTAATTAACTTTTTAATTGTTTAAACTCAAATCTTAAGTGTTTATTTGGGTTTCTTAAGATTGAGGAAGATCAAATCATTTTTCTTAAGTCACGGATGATTGAAGTGATTTAGGTCATCTTGAAGATTTTTGTAAATTTCTGAATTTTTATTTAATTTATTTTATTAAAATTGATAATCTTAATTTAAAATTTTAATTTCTCCCGATCTAGAAGTTTTTTTAACATGAAATTTTTATTGTAGGTGTATTTTAACATTAATTTCAATATCTGAAAATATCAACTTAATCTGACTTATATTTTTGGTTTAATTAATGAAATATAGTTTTCAATAAAACCTAAATTACGCTCACAATACTCAGTAAATTTTGAGTATTTTGGTTTTGTTAGATTCCTCTAAGATAGACAAATCCAACGAGCCCTTGTTTGCAATTTTTGGTTAGGTATTTTATTTTCTATGAATTTTGGAATTTTCAGATGATTTGAATTATTATTATTATTTTTTTATGAAATATATATATACGCGTGGTTTGGGCGGAAAGATGACCGCCTTTCTGAAGTCAGATCATAGATCGGATGGTCGAATCATCGAGATCCAGATGATCGCGCGCGATAGCGCGATTTGGCCGTCCGTCGCGAACCACATGTCGGTTGGATCATTTTCGATCTGGCTTCGGATCGCTTGCTCGGCTCGAGATCGCGATCGGATGATCTAGATTGCATCCGTGATCGAAGGCGGTCAGCCGATCCACCGCGATCTGTCGATCCAGGCTGCGGGATCGACGGTGGTGTGGAGCCGGCGATGAAAGTATTTTAGGTATTTTGAAAAAATGAAAGTTTCTAAGCCAAAAGTTGTCCAAATGGACCCGTTTTCATGCTGATTCACATCAAAAAAATTCTATTTTCTATTTGGGATGATTTAAAATAAAAGTGCTAGATTTTCTAAAGGAAATTCCTAGAATCGCGGGAAATTTTATACAAAATATGCAAAATCTAAGGGCTACGGTTTGATGAAAGTTACCTCATGGGGATGATTTCATGGCGGTGAAGATCAAGGAGATCCACATGTGTGTGAAGCTTAGTAATTTTTAGCTCTTGCTTCTCTTAGAACACCTCCTTCTCCGATGTTTATACCTCATAAGAGCAAATTTTGTATTATTTGAGCTCAAATGGCAAGCTAAATGGGGGGATGGGTTCCTTTGCTTTGGTGAGTTTTGAGGCTGAATAGTGGTGGGAGAGAGAGCTCAAGCCTCATCTCCCCCTCTTTTTATAATGGATGAAAATACAAATTTTTTTGAGTTATTTTGGCTCCAAATTGAATGTCATCTTGTTGGGGTGATTAAAATGATCTAGATTGATTGAGGACTTTGGATTTTACTCCAAAGTCCTCTCTTATATGATCAGATTTGTTTAATGAAATATTGGGATGTGATGGGGGTTAAGTGCATGTGATGGGGTAAATGAGTTGGGAATCTATGTGGGGAGGATTCATGAGAGATTTAAAATGGGTTGGGTTTGTTTTGGGCTAATCCCAAATGGGTTTGATCAGCCCAATGGGTTTTAGCTTGGTTTCAAGATTTGGATTTGGGTCATATGGGTCATTTTGGGCCATTTGACCAAAAATTAATAAATATGGTTATGGGTTGATCCATGTTCAATTGATTAATTGAAGATGAATGTGGTCTTTGGTTTGAATTAATTTGGATTTAATTTTGATTTAGTCCAAATTGACCCTTTTGGCCAATTTGGGCTAGGTTAAGTCAAGTTGACCCAATTAGGATCGATTGATCAAATTGGGTTTAATTATGGCTTTGGTTAAGTTCAGTAATTAATTTGGAATGAACTTGAGCCATTAGTTGTAATCAATTTGGGTTAGATCATGATTTGACCCGATTTGGTTATTTAGGCCAATTTGGGTCAATTTGGATCAAATGGCCAATTGGGCTTGGTTTGGTCCAATTGATTGCAATTGATCACCCTAGAGCGATCAACAATCATGGTGTAAGATTTTGGTGAGCTTGGTTCAATCCAATTTGGGTTGGATTAGAAGTTGGCTCAAATGGGATCTTTAGGTCACTTTAGGTGGACTAAGTGGTCAATTAGTTTAGTTTTGGTTTGATTCAATTTATATGAACTTATATATGAGCCCTGGGTGAAATATAAGTTCAAGCAATCAATTTAGAGTTTAAGGCATTTTGGCTCATTTGAAATTTTCAAGTCAAAATGGCTAAGTTAGTTTGACTTGGGTTCGATTTGATTTGATGGTTATAGGTTTCATTTATATTTGGGTAGATAATTGAAAGAATGATTGATTCAAGAAAATTCATTATTTTGACTTGATCGATAGAATTTGGCTAAGTCCAAAGAATTAGCTTAAAGGGTTTAGATTGAGTTTGGATTTGATTTTCGATATAGTTTTGGTCATTTGAATTTAGATTTCATTTATATTTGAGAATATAAATGAAGGAATAATTGATTTATAAAAAGATCAATTGAGTTTGATTTGATTTAAGGAAAGTTTTGGCTAAGCTTATGAATATGGTTCATATGGCTTGGAAGGTTTAGGGTTTGGATTTGATTTTGGTTTCAATCATTTGGAGTCAAATTTTAAAATTAGATTTAGAATTTGAATTTGAATTTGAGATTAGATTTGAGAATTGAGTCTAAGTTTTATTTGAGAAAGTGTATCTAGATTAGGTTTAGGCTATAGGATAGGTAATTTCCTTAAACCCTAAGGCATAGCCTAATCTTATAATTAACACTTCTAAGTCTCTAGGCTTAGGTTAGGTGTTCACCTAACCACTAGATGTGTCTTATGACTAAAGAAATCTTAATTTCTAAAAGAGTCCTAAGTCTAAGAAAAAGAGGTTAAGAGCTCACTCCAAAAGTGAGGTCAACAAAAGGACCCCAATAGGTATGATGTGACAAGCTGCAGCTATTGGCGTTGACAAATGATCAACAACATCTGAAGATTGCAACAAATACAGTGATCTATACTGGGCAGAAGGTAGATAGAATCATGATCTTGAATGCACTCTCTTTATGCGAGGGCATAAGAGAGCAATAAAATCCACAGATTGAGCATGAACCTTCCTAGAAGCAGTTCAAGTTATCCCTCTGGGATATGGATGAGTTTGATTATGAATATGATTTATTTGGGTGTGTATTGCTAGATAAGAATTTAATTAGATTTCTTTGATTTGTTTGATCGGACTCCACTAGGAGGTTGGTTTAATTTATTACCAGGAGAAGGGTTCTAGATTGAGGGCATATCATGGGGATGTACACTCGATTGAATTTGTTTGATTTAGATATAAACTATGCTAGAGAATTTAATTTGATTTTTGGAGTTTGTTTGAGATGTTTAATTTGACTCCACTGGGGAGGTTGGTTTTAAATTTATTTTTTTATGGACCCTATTGGTGTGCGATGGACTATACTAAGAAGAAGCCATAAAGGCCTTGGCCTATCTTAGATTTATAAGTCTAAAGGGGTAGTCTACTTTCCATAAGGTAGGACTATCCAACCTAGGGTTTTTTGGGTGTCTGATACTATGCTAGAAGGATAGTGGACTTACATCTTCAAGAAAGCAAAAGGCTGTGGTGATCATTGGGAGCAACACATGACCCTTCCAAGAAGCTGAGTGAGCATCCGGGGTCTTACCTCAACTCAAGAGTAGTCGATGATTAATTTGATTTAATTTAATTTTTTGTGTTATATTGTGGACCTTCTGCGATGGACCCACGAAAAGAACTATGTGGCCTTGACCTATCTCATTTACAAGTCCAAAGGGTAGTCTACCAACCACATGGTAGGACTATCCGACTGGTTGCCTTTCGATGTTAGGTGTACTAGAAAGCGTAGCGGACTTACATCTTCCAAAGTAGGGATCAACTTGGGTGATCTATTGATAGCCAGATCAATCAATTGACTATTTGAGAATGTCATGTGGACTCATATGACTCAAGAATAGTCAAAATTACTTTAATTTTAGATGGACCCTGGTTGCGATGAATCTAAGAATATGTCGACTACTATCTTAAGTTTACAAATCCAAAGGGATAGTCTACCGTTAGGTAAAACTAACAAAGGGGTGCCTTTCGGTTTGCAATGGTCAAGTTAGGAAGAGATTCACATCTTCTTAAACAAGAATCCCCAGGGGTGATTCACACAATCGCGACCTGGGGAGGCCCTTGGTTTCAGCGATCGTCTTTGGAAAGAATGCATAGTCTTATATCTTTCAAAGCAAGGCCGCCGGGAGAACTCGTTGGTGGAACAACAAGTTGAACCCGTCTAGGTGACTGAGTGAGTCTTGACACAGGATTTATCTCAACTCAGTAGTCAAGCAATTCTATGGTGGTTTTGTTGACCGCTAAAGATAGGATAGCTTGGGAAAGGGGCCCGGGGGCTTGAATTCTAGTCCACAAGCAAATATTTTATTTGTTTGTTTAATTTGTTTTATCGTGGAACCTCTTAGTTTGAGGATCAAGCGAGAAGCTTATATCTAGACATATCTGATTCTTGAACCAAGGAGAATTTACGCGTCAATAAATTCTCCAACCATGGGTGGCTACCGAGGAAGGTGTCCAATCAAAAGTAACATAAGTTCTCCTTCCTTCATCGTTGGTTTGAAACAAGCAGAAGGGAGTCATCTAATGCAAGTATATAATATAGTGACACGCGGGATAGGGCTGAGGTGTCATCAGATATTG
Source organism: Cymbidium sinense (assembly GCA_021442155.1). Taxonomy (NCBI): domain Eukaryota; kingdom Viridiplantae; phylum Streptophyta; class Magnoliopsida; order Asparagales; family Orchidaceae; genus Cymbidium; species Cymbidium sinense. The sequence continues at coordinate 142,994,949 of CM038215.1, forward strand.
CTTGATGTCTTCGAAAGCATGCTAGCACTTGTCATCCCATTTGAACTTGGCATCCTTTTTGATAAGTGCTGAGAATGGTTGGCATCTTCTTGATAAGTTGAAAATGAAGCATCTTAGATACGCCAACCACCCTTGGAATGACCTGAGTTATGTTAGGCTTTTAGGGGATGACATTTCTAATATCGCTTTGATCTTTTCCAGATCGATTTCAATTCCCCGGTGTCGGACAACAAACCCAAGAAATTTTTCTGAAGCTACTCTGAATGCACACTTCAGGGGGTTTATTTTGAGGTTGTATTGTTTTAACCATTCGAAAACTACTCTCAAGTCAAAGAGATGGTCTTCCTTTTCTATGCTTTTGACAACGAGATCATCGACGTAGCATTCAACTTGATGATGAATGAGTTCATCGAAGATTTGAGTCATGTGGTATGTAGACATTTTAAGGCGAAAGGCATGACCATATAACAATATATTCTCGAGGTTGAAAGGTGTTTCTTTCATCCTCTGGGCCATCTTAATTTGATTGTAGCCGGATGACCCATAAGGAGAATCGCATGAGATGAGGCAATAACCATTAATTACGGTATAAGTGGAAATTCATCCTTAGGACATGCTTTATTTAGATCTCTAAAATCAACGCATATTTGGCCATTCTTTTCTTAACTGGATGATACTAGCCAACGGGTAGGATATTTTTCTTCCCTAATAAAGCCCGATCATCTTTTTTAATCTCAAAAGTGACTGTTGTTCAATGTCTAATCATGCGTAGGAACTTTATTTGATAAGTTAGCATTAGGTTCTATTACTAGTTTATGGGCTATGTCGAGATAAATGCATCTCTTCATAACTCCATGCAAGCAATCCTTAAACTCAATCAATAGTTTCACTAAATCATTGGTTTCTTTTCATTCAATAAGCGATATATGTTGGTCGTGGATCTTCTTCAGTTCCTAGGTTGATTTCTTTGAGCTCATCGATAGTTGATCTGATCTCCTCTTTGAACTCTGGCGGTGCATCTTTGACTTCAAAGTCATTTGGATCATCTAAAGTTTCTAAGCACACCTCCTCATATGAGTTAGCATGATTTGAAAAGAACCTCAGATTCCAAATGATTGGTGATGACTAGCGGTAATCATCATCAGGACTATAAATCCTCCGGTCTTGATTGTGAATATGCGCATTTGTTGTCCCATAACCTTTCAAAGTAATCCGACTGTTTTTACCAAGCATGTGGAATTAATCATTTCTTTGCTAAATTAAGAACACAAGGTGAATACCAATCAAAAGGTAATTCTATTAAATCTTTATATGAATCATCCTCAAGTTCTACATCAGCTTCTTGATTTGAGGATGATGCTCCAAGAAAGAACTTTTGCACCTTTACGTTTGTGGAAGACTTAGGGGCTTCCTTATCTACCAAACCCTCAACTTTTTGTGAGAAAAGTGGGGTTAGAGCTAAAGTTCTCAATTGATGCTTCACTGTTTCATAGATAGACTCGGATACACTTATGCTTTGCTTAGGAGCCTGATATTCATCGTTGTCTGGCTCAACTGTCAATTGCATGGGGACATGATGTTTGGAAGTTCTAGCTAGTGTACTAATCATATATGACTCATCATCTGAACTAGATTCTAAGTCTATATAGATAGTAGGTGTAGTCCTGGTAGCAGAGACATAACTCTTATTGGATGGCCAATAAGGAGATCTTCCATCTCTAGGTATGTCTCTGGATTTTATCTCTCCTCTGGTGGAGGTGAGTCATCTACCCATATGTTGAATGGAGTAATGGTGTGGGTGGAATATAATGTTAGGCTCTACTTTCTCCTCCAAGTATTTCTCTCCCTTTTATTTTCTTTCTCATTTCTTTTTTTCTTTTCTTTTTCTTTTTTCTTTTCTTTTCTTTTCTTTTTTTTTTTCTTTTCTTTTCTTTTTATTTTGAACTTTCACCAAGTTCACAAGAAGACTTGTTGATTTTGAGGAGATAGTAGGTGGTCTTGGTATATTTTGACCTCATGAATTGTGAATGCTTAAGATCTCCTTTGATGGTATTCAATCCCCTCTCATGAACTTCATGCAATGTAGAGGATGGAACCACATTGTTCTCATGTATCCACAGTCTCCCAAGTAAAGCATTGAAAGATGTATAATTATAATATGAAACTTGGTAGTCTTCCAATCATCCACTTGTGGCAATACTATAGAGCCTAAAGCTCTCCTTGTTCATTGAATCCTCTCAACATCATCCTCTCTTTTGAAAGTTTGGAGATGTCAATCTTTAAGTAGCGAGGGTTTTAGACTCATAATATTCAAGATGCACCAGTCAACAAGAACTCGGATATCTGTATCTTCCAACATCCCTGTAATGTAAAGAGGCGGTTGTGTTTGGTATTCTTAGAAGCAAGTCTTCATCGAATGTAACTCTAGAGTGTTCTTCGACAGCCTCCTCTTGGCGGTGGTAAGCATATCTCGGATCAAGGAGGCCTTGATTAGAATTCCCTCATCTCTTTGGATAAGATGAGGTATATACTTAACTTGGCGCTTTCTAAAATGTGCTAGGACGTTGTAGTCAACCTTGGCTTGATCCTCCACAAGCATATCCATAGGTGGAGCATCTTGTGGAGATGTTATCTGCTCTTTAGAACCAATGATTTGCTTACCCTTATCCTGAGGTGCCACACTAGGAGGTAGAACTTTGTCATTACGAAGTTTAACTTTAGTGACCTCTTGGAATGATGAATTTGTAGGAAGTTATATCTTCTCACAGTGTACATGACTTCTCCTATGGGATCATGGATGACTCCAAATCAATCTCAATGGTGAACCGAATGATTAGAATGGAAAATCCATTTCTAAATCAAAGGTAGGGAACTAGAATTTCATTATTTTGTAGACTTGAAGAGTTTTGAGGAATAAAATCTAGAGTATGAGAGTGGACAAGATGTAAGTGAAAGCTTTCTTCATTGATTTCTTCTTAGATGGAGGTACATGATAGAAATCTAATAAAGTGGCGAAGGGGTATAGTGCTGTGTGATATAACTCTTATTGGCAGGAGCTAGTGGAGGAAAAGTAGTAGCTGCATGGATGGAGTGTTGGGCTGGGTGGTTGTCTTCTTCTATCCAGGGCAGTAAGGTAGGATCTGCTGCTTTTGGGCGACACCTTCTTCAAGTTGTCTTTGGCAACTTGCAAACCTTCCTGGTGTTGGAGGTTTGAGTTACTTGACACTGTAAAAGCTTCTTGATCTTAGAGACCACTTTTTTTAGAGGTTGGATAAGGCAATATCAACCTTCTTTATCTTAAGAGGATCATAAGTATCCCAAGAATTACTCGATAGAATTAGAGGGTTGTTCTATAGTATTCCTTGGATACACTCGACTTGTAGCTTCAAAGTCTTAAAGGTGACACAATCTCAGACATGATATGCGATGGTAGAGGCGATAGTAGGATCATCACTCTTGCCCACATCTTACCTCTTGGGCTCGGGTAGCGAAAATTAAGTTTCTTTAAGAGATTCTTAAATATCTTCTTACCTCCTCTTGAATGAATATGGCTTATTCAATTTATCGATAGGTGGGTAATAAGCGGTTGATATGAATCTGTTCTTGAGTATATTGTGGAGGTGGCGGGTGGGTGGCAGCTGTGGTCGATATATCTGGGGTGGTGGTAGAGGAGGTGGCAATGATGGAGGTGCATGAGGTCTCATATTGAGCTCTGGCTGCTTCCCTCTGTCTCGACCTTCTACTAGCTTCTTCTCGAATGCTTTCTGCGGCTTGGGCTTAAATGATTGGTCTTGAAAAGGTAACTGTTTGGCTTCCCCTTGTAGGCTAGCTGCCTTGTTGATTAACTTCTCAAAGGTTTTGATCGTAAATCCCTTGAGCATGAAAGCAATAGGCCATGAATATTCTTGAGAAGAATTTTTATAGCATCTTTGTTGGATACATGGTTCACATTTCCCGGTTTCACGAGAATATAATCAACAAGGGACTCATTTGGATTTTGTTGGGCCACAGGTCACCCATTACGCTTTGGGCTCAAATACCTCTTGATGAAGAGGTGTCCTCCAACTCGACAAAGTATTCTTGAACCATTGGGTAGTTATACCAATCAAATGTGATATGTCAAATTCTTGAAGAAGAGAGAATAAAGTGCATCATCCTGACATTCGACATCAAATACAGAAATGCTATGTCTTGAGGTTCCCCATCAAAATTTTGAAGGAAGGAGGCACAAAACCCTTAGGATATTGGACACCATCAAATTCCTCAGGGTAGGGTCTACCCTTTGGAACAGATGAGCCACCTGAGCTTGTGCCAATCACTTCACTTCTTTTAAGCTTAATATCTTTTTTCTTGCATGGAGGTCTGTCCACCATCTTCCATACATGATGCCACTATCACGGTGGAGATGTACTCTTGGCGATCAAAATGCAACAACCAGGTGGTGCCTCTAAGAGGGGTAGTCTTGATGGAGCTTGGCCTTGAGTGCTAGCTCTAAATCTTCAACTCTTTTCTCCATCTTCTCATCTCTCACTTCTGGAATAAGGTGTTGGGTTGAATGAGGTTTGTGTCTTCTTCCTCACTATAACACCCTCTTAGTGATCACAAGGAGGAACCCTAATGTCGACCATATGGACTTCTGTGAGTCCTCCAAGAGATCATCCCCATCCGGATCAAAGCGACCTAGCATCTCTTCATGAGAATCATCCATAGAGTTCCTCTTTCGACAAAATCTTGAGCAATCTCATCGAAAGTTGTCAGGGGAAACACTCACTTTCTTGACGGTTGAGCTACTCCTTAGCAATACATACATTGACCCTTTGTCTACTATCTAAGAGGCTTATGCGATAGGTATATGTTGATCCTTTGTCCCTTCCGGAAGGATCTACTACCATGGACACTACACATATCTCATCCTTCCCCGCGATCTCTGCGGTGGAGCGCGAGCTGTGGGTGATGGTGACTCACCACGGTGGCCGGGTCACCATTCTTCTCGTGGTGGGGAGGTGAATAGAGCTTCGACCTCACATCAACGGGTGGGGTAGATGGAGTGGGAATGCGGCCAGGTTTTGAGTCATCCACGGCGATTCTCTCACTGCGGCCATCAATGTGGAAGGGATAGAGGGATAGATGGCATTGTCCATGCGTAGATCCTTCCACGATGTCAGCCAGGTGCGATATAACCGATAACCTAGAACCTCAAGACAGTCGACAAGTGCCGATATTTGAATGGGTATACCTCAACTGATTGGCGTGGTGTGTTTCCCTGGCACTGACGCTCTTCGCGAGATGACTTCATCTTGGCGAGGAACTCCTGATGATTCTGATGGCAGAGGATCTTAGGTGATTTTGAGTCAGAGATGATCTCTTGGAAGGGTGAATCCATATGTCACTGCTTGGGGTTCCCTCACCCAGAGATAGCATAGAGGTGTTGTAGTGAGAAAAAAGCACCATTCAACCCAACACCTTGTCGTGCGAGAGAGATGATAATATTGAGGAAGATGGCAAGATTTGAAGAGAAGACGATTTAGCACTTCAAGGCCAAGCTCATCGACTCCACTACTCCACCAGAAATGGTGTGTATTTTGGATGGGCAAGAGTACATCTCCTAAGGAGGATAACAACATGCAAAATTGATGACACCTCCATGCAAGAAAAGATATTAAGCGATTAATGGGCCGACAAGAAGGACAACACAACCAGATGGCTATCACATTCCAGAAGGAACCCTGAAATTTGATGGTATCCATATCCTGTTTCGTGCCTCCTTCCTTCAAAATTTTGAGTCAACCCTGGCACATAGCACATTTGGCTGAATCTTTAATCTTGACAGGCGATACACTTATTTAATCTCTTTCGCTTAGTTTGACATGACATGCATTTAGATTGCTTAGAACTACCCAATGGTTCGATGAACACGATGAGCACCTCTTCATCAAGAGGTTTCTTTGAGCCCAAAGAAAAGGTAACTGTATTGACCTCTTAGGCTTTATTAACTGTCCCTTGTTGATTATTCCCTATTCGGTGGCGAGCTGAGTATGTGTGAACCACTATCCCAATAGCATGCTATAAAATTTTTCTCAAGAATTCTATTACGATTTTCGTGAATACCATCAAGCTGAAGTTGATAAACAAGAAAAAATGAGCCTGGAGCCAAATTTTAAAGATCAAATATTAAGCAAGGTGAGGGGAATAGTGAATTATGTAGATGGGAGGGAAGCGACCCTCAATATCAAACACCTCCTTACACCTTCACCTCTCATATATCGACCACCCTATACGTGCCACTCGCCATAATATACCACAGAACTTCATATCAACCGCTAGTAATTACCCACCTACTCTTGTCGATAAATTGATGTATATTCATTCAAGGAGGAAGAGTTGGAAAATCTTTTAGAACTTTTGGTTGCTTGAGGTAGAGTTTGAGGCAAGAGGTGATGATCCAAGTCCGTGTGATGAGTCTAATCTGAGGAGTTTAGGGACTTGGCTTGTATACAAGTCGTGAGTCATTATTATATCCCCAAGGAATACTTTGTTAAATAACCCCTGGGTTCATCGGTAATTCGATACTACGATCCCTCTTAAATAAGAAGGTTGGATATTATCGACACCTAAAAAAGTGGTATTAAGATGAAGCTTTCTTTGCAGTGTCAAGTAACTCAAACCTCAACACCAAGGAAGGTTTACAAGTTGCCAAAGAAAAAATCAAGCGACGCAGCGGAACCTTGCTTGCTGGATAGCTAGACCACCATCCGAAGCACTCATCCATTGCTACTACTTTTTTCTCCACTGGCTCCTCTTCTTGAGCGTTGTTCGGGACAAGGCACTATACCCTTTCCTCGCTTACATAGTATTCTATCGTGGCCTCCATCTAAGAAAATATGAAAAGCTTTCTACATCTTGTCCACTCATACTCTGATTTTATTCCTCTCTTATTGACTACACCAAAATAATGATGACTCTGGCCTCTATCATTCCACCTTTTGATTGAAATGGATTTTCCATTCCTAATCATTCTGTTCACCCATTGAGATTGATTTGGAGTCATCTCGACTGATGATCCCATAGAGAAGTCAGTACACTGAGAAGGTAGAACTTCCTACAAATTCATCATTCCAAGAGGTCAAGTTAACCTTCAGTGGCAAAGTTCTACCTCCTGTGGTGGCACCTCGTGATAAGGGTAAGCAAATCATTGGTTCTAAAGAAGAGCAAGATTCTCCACAAGATGCTCCACCCATGGATATGTTTGTGAGGATCAAGCCAAGGTTGACTACAACTCCAAGACATCTTAGAAAGTCGCCAAAGTTAAGTATATATGACCCTCATCTTATCCAAAGAGATGAGGGAATCTCTAATCAAGGCCCTCCTTGATCCGGAGATATGCTTAGCCCAACGCATCAAGAGGAGGCTTGCTCGAGACACTCTAGAGTTACATTCTGATGAAGACTTTTCTGGAACAACCAAGCACAACCGCCTCTTTACATTACAAGGATGTTGGAAGATACTGTGATATCCGTAGTTCTTGTTGACTGGTGCATCTATGAATATTATGAGTCTAAAACCCTCGCTACTTAAAGATTGACATCTCCAAACTTTCAAAAGAGAGGATGATGTTGAGAGGATTCAATGAACAAGAGGCTTTAGGCTCTATAGGTTGCTATTATGATTGAAGACTACCGCCAAGTTTCATATTATAGACTCGCATACATCTTTCAATGCTTTACTTGGGAGACCGTGGATACATGAGAACAATGTGGTTCCATCCTCTCTACATCTGCATGAAGTTCATGAGAGGTGGGATTGAATATCGATCAAAGGAGATCTTAAGCCATTCACAGCTCATGAGGTAATATACAAAGATGCAACCTACTATCTCCCTCAAAATCAACAAGTCTATTCTCGTGAACTTGGTGAAAGTTCAAAAATAAAAGAAAAGAAAAAGAAAAAGAAAAAGAAAAAGAAAAGAAAAGAAAAAAGGAAATGAGAAAGAAAAATAAAAGGGAGAGAAAAGACTTGAGGAGAAAGTCCATTATATTCCCACAGCTCCATCCAAAAACATATGGGTAGATGATGACCTCCACCACAGGAAGATCCGAGACATGCCAGAGATGGAAGACCTCCTTATTGGCCATCCAATAAGAGTTATGTCCCTACTACCGTGACTACACCTACTATATATACTGTAATCTAGTAGATGATGAGTCATATATGACAGACACTAACTAGCACAGATGTCCCCATGCAAGGACAAATGACATTGATGAAGATCACTGCCCTAAGCAAAGCATAAGTGTATCCGAAGTCATATGTGAAACAAGAAGAATCAATTGAGAACTTTAGTCTAACCCCACTTTCTCACAAAAGTCGAAGTCTAAAGCATAGTCTCTGTCTTCCTCAAGACAAAATCATAAAAGAGCGTAATTCTTTGAGCATCATCCGGGTTCAATTTAGCAAAGAGGATTAATTCCACAATCCACGCTGACTTGAAAGGTTAACAAATGCAACTTCACAATCAAGATGGACGCGATTCTATAGTGACAATCAAATTGATGATGATCGCTAATCATCACCAAATTTCAATCTGGATAGGTTCTTTTCAAATCATGCTAACTCATATGAGGAGGTGCTTAGAAACTGGGATGATCCAAATGACTTTGAAGTCAAAGATGCACCGTGAGTTCAAGAGGAGATCGATCAACTATCGATGAGCTCAAAGAAATCAACCTAGAATTGAAGAAGATCCACCACCAACATATATCCTTCTATTGAATGAAAAAGAAACCAATGATTTAGTGAAACTATTGATTGAGTTTAAGGATTGCTTTAGGAGTTATGAAGAGATAGAGATCTCATCACCATAAACCAGCAATAAAAAAAACCTAATGCTAACTGAATCAAACAGTTCCTAGATGCATTATATCAGAATGTGTCACTTTTGAAATTAAGAAACCGATCGATGCCGCTTTATTAGGGAAGAAAATATCCTACCGGTTGGTTGTCGTCATCCCGCTAAGAAAAAAGAATGGCCAAATTCGCATATGCGTTGATTTTAGGGATCTAAATAAAGCATGTCCTAAGGATGAATTTCCACTTCCTATACTGTAATTAATGGTGGACATTCACCTCATCTCATGCAAGATTCTCCTTAGATGGGTCATCCGCTATAATCAAATTAAGATATTTATAGGATGAAAGAAACACTACCTTCAACCCCGATCGAATATATTGTTATAAGTCATGCCTTTCTACTTTAAAATGCTGCGTTACATACCAAGCATGACTAATCTAAGAACTCGTCATTCCAAGGAGGGTGTATCTAAGATGCTTCATTTCCAACTTATCGTGAAGATGCAAACCATTCTCGACTTATCAAAAGGATGCCAAGTTCAAATGGGATGATAAGTGATGCTTTCAAGACATACATCAATATCCACCTAGTCCTATCTAGTAGCCGCCGGGCTCATATTATATATCACGCATTATAATGACTTTGGGGCTTTGTCAAACCAAACAATGGGAAGGAGAACTCTCTATTATCTCCGCCGTAATCTCTCCGAGGCAAACTATCCATCTATTGAAAAGCACAGCTTTAATCTTTGCATCCCAAAAGCCTACATACATGCTTTCATAAGGTGAACTTGATCTCAGAGTCAATCCACTATAATATCTCACACAATCGACCTTATCGACGTTGGCATGTTGGTCCATGATTTTGTCTCGCTTGATATAACATTCACACCTCCGTGGTCATAAAAGGACAAGCACTTATGGATTTCTTAGCAAAGACATCCACTCCGATTCTTAACAATGATGATCTCCCCAATGAACAAATCATGAACTTACGGGATACTAGTGCTCACCATTGGGAGATGTACTTTGATGGTGCAACTTCCTCTCAAAGAGGAGGAGAACCACAACTTACTATCCTAGGGAAGGTGGATAGTTCTCCTCCCCACTGATGTGATGAGATTCTCATATCATTTGTCCAATCCATGCACAAATAATGAGGCCAAATATGAGGCTCGATTATCTCCGAGTTAGTCATTACACTATGCGCCCGTGAGTATCAACATCTTTGGGGATTCAGTCATCAACCAAATCACGGGTCCTACAAAGTTCTAAAGCCTAAGCTCCATCATTACCACAAGTACACTATGGAGTTATTGGCCCAAATCCCAAAGGTTACCATCTACAAGATTCCTCGAGGAGAGAACGCAATAATAGACGCATTAGCCAAGCTTGCCAAAGAGTTGGCATGTCCAGAAGATGAGTCCATTCCAATAAGGGTCTAAAATAGACAAGTCTTATCCCTTGATGAACTTGAGAGATTTTCTCTTAAAGGGGAGGTTGTCATTACCAATAAGGACGAGGAGCCAAATTGGAGGCAACCATTCATAGATTATTTAAATGTAGGGAAACTACCTCAAGAGAAATCACTGGCACACTAGGTGAAGCAGAGAGTCATTTCCTATACTCTTGTTGGTGGCACCTTGTACCGAAAATCTTTCGATCATATGTGGTTACATCCGAACAAACATAAAGCTAGAATCAGGATCAGGTACACTGTATTATGTGGGGCACATCAATCCGTCCAAGGTGAAAGCCAAGATCAAGAGACAGATACTACCGCCTTTGATGATCAGACGCATGGATGTAGCTGAGATGCCATCAATGTGTACACTGTGGTCCTACATCAACCTCCTAACTTCTACATCCTACATTCATGGCCATTCGAGTGTTGGGGTACATTGTGGGTCTAATCGATCCTCCTTCCAAGGGTCATCGATTCATTCTCCTAACACTACTTTTCCAAATGGCAGAACAATCACCAGAGAGAGGTCAGCCTCAACATGTGCTCCAATTTTTTTTAGAACCATATCGATATATAGTTCTGGGGTGCCTCATGAATTATATCCGATAATGGTACCGCATTCAAGAGCACTAAAATCAATAGCTTGCTCAAGACACATCATAGATTGAAGATATTCTACCATCTACTATCCAAGAGCAAATGGGTTAGCAGAAGCCTTCAACAAAACCCTCATTCAAATACTGAAGAAGACACTAGATGACAACAAATGACGATGGCATGAACAGTTAGTTGAAGCTTTATGGGCCTACCGTACCACATATAGAACTCCCACACAATCTACTCCTTTCTCCTTAGTGTATGGTCCGGCTCGCCATTGAAAGTCCAACTCCCATCACAAGATACATGGATAAAGAAATCACAATGGAACAAATGCCAAGTTACTTGGAAGAGCTCAAGGTTTGAGGAGATATGCCTACAAGCATGCCAAAATCATACAAGCCAAGATGATTCAAGCTCACAACAAGTTGGTCCGGCCCCAGAGCTTTTCAAGTAGGAGAGCTTATTTTAGTTCTAAGGAGATCAATACTCATCGAAGATAGAGGAAAGTTTGAACCCACTTGGGAAGGCCCTTATGCCATAGAGAAGGCCTACCAAGGAGGGTCTTACCAACTCATAAATTGTAAAGGATAATGCTTGATGCTTCAAATCAATGGGCTCTACTTAAAGAAATATTATCCATAAACCTTGTTTGAAAATAATTATCAATAAAATCTCTTTTCATCTCAAATTTTATTTCTTCTGTGTTAGAAATATCTTTTGCTTGTGAATTCACCATGGTATATTTAGGGTCCCCCAATGGCATCCTATCCCTTCATATCAAACACAAAACACACATATCTTTGTCTCGGGCTATTTTGATGTGGGTGCAAGCCCTATGTGGCACTCACTCATTAGCTGCTCGAGGTCAGGTTTGATTTATTGTCCAAAGCAACCGATCACCAGTGGTCATTTGTTGGAGGATGTGAGTCCCCACACTTTCTTCCTAATTTGACCATTGCAAATCGACGAGCGCCTTATCAGTTTGGTAATCTTCACTACCCTGTTAGTGAACTACCTTATGTTGGCTTTGTTTAAGAATATGTGAGTCCCAGCGCTTTCTTCTTGAACTAGCCATCATACTCTAACTAGGTCAAGTTTCCCCAAGGTTTAGGTGTAAGAATCCTTAATGGCATCCTATTCCTTCATATCAAACACAAACATACATATCTTTCTCTCGGGCTACTTTGATGTGGGAGCAAACCCCTTGTGGCACTCACTCATTAGCTGCTCTAGGTCGGGTTCAATTTGTTGCCCAAAGCAACTGATCACCCCAATAGTCATTTATTGAAAGATGTGAGTCCCCTCACTTTCTTCCTAATTTGACCATTGCAAACCGACGAGCGCCTTGTTAGTTTGGTAGGCTTCACTGCCCTGCTAGTGAACTACCTTGTGTTAGCTTTGTTTAAGAAGATGAGAGTTCCAGCACTTTCTTCTTGAACTAGCCACCATACTCTGACTAGGTTGAGTTTCCTTGAGGTTTAGGTGTAAGAGTCCCCTGGCATCCTATTCCTTCATATCAAACACAAACAAACATATATCTTTTGGCTACACCGATGTGGGAGCAAGCCCCTCATGGCACTCACTCAGTTTCAATTTGTTGTCCAAAGCAACCGATCACCCCAGTGGTCATTTGTTGGAGGATGTGAGTCCCGCTTTCTTCCTAATTTGACCATTGCAAACCGACGAGATGAGCCTTCAGAGCTAGCCAGTTTACCTCATGGTTGATCCGCTTGAGAAGATGTGAGTCCCTATGCTTTCTAGAACTAATCATCATGACCTAACTAGGTCAATATATTTGAGGTTTAGGTAAGTCCCCAGGCTCCTTTCTTCTTGACTACGCTTGAGTTGATATAAGCCCCATGATGGTACGCACTCAGATATCATCCAAAAATATTTCATGTGTAAGCATGCTTTCTTTCTAGACTAATTTGCAAACCAATGGGCACCATAGGTTGATGTTCATGACTCACTTGTGGGTACATGTAAGTCCGGCTTGCTCCATGAGTTGTCCACCGAATACTTATGTGATATATGACTAGCCATGTCATTTTCTACAGGGTGTTAGATTGAAGCCCCATTGCGGCCCCTTCCTCTCATGGGCATTCTATTTGGATCACATCCTTTGAGACCCCATTTAGACACTACCCGAGTTACTTTTGGATTGGATCCCCTTCCCGGTAGCAACCCCGTGGTTGGAGAATGTTTAGCGGATGCGAGATTCTCCCTTAATTCAAGAACTGAGATAGGTCTAGTCGATATAAGCTCCTTCTTTTGATCCCTCAAAACTAGGGTCCACGATAAAACAAATTAAACAAAGAAATAAAATATTTGCTTGTGGATTAGAATTCAAGCCGGTGGCTCCTTTCCCTGCAGACATCCTATCTTAGGCGCTGTTAGCAAAACTCCCAATAGAATTGCGACTACTGAGTTGAGATAAATCCTGTGCACTCCCGTAGTCAGGTTCAACTTGTTGTGCCACCAACGAAGTTACCCACGGCCGCCTTTGCTTTGAAAGATATAAGTCTATTACGCATTCTTTCCGAGACGCTAAACCGACGGGCCACCCTAGGTCACGATTTATTGCACCATCACCCCAAATAATTCTTGTTTAAGAAGATGTGAGTCCTCGTGCTTTCTTCCTAACTTGACCATTACAAACCGAAAGGAACCCTTAGGTTGGTTAGTTCTACCTAACTACCGGTAGACTATCCCTTTGATTTGTAAACCTAAGATAGCCTACGATATTAGCTCCTTCTTAGTAGATTCATCGCAAACCCAAACAAGGTCCATCTAAAATTAAAGTAATACTATTCTTGAGTCGATATGAGTCCACGCTGATTCGCCAAATAGTCGCCTGGATTGATCGATCAGGCCATCAGATCACCCCAAATTGATCCCTACTTTGGAAGATGTAAGTCTTTCCTTCTACGCCGCACACCGAAAAAAACCCCATAATGGTCCTACCTTGTGGTTGGTAGACTACCCTTTGGACTTATAAACAGAGATAGGGTCGACATAGCTCCTTCTCGGTCCATCGCATGTGGTCCACAATATAACACACAAAATTAATTTAAATCAAATTAAATCAAATTAATCATCAGGACTACTCTTGAGTTGAGTAAGACCCCCAGTGGTGCTCACTTCACCTTAGGAAGGGTTCGTATGCTCGCTCCCTAGATCACCCCAAATGCTTTTCCTTGCTTTGGAAGATATAAGTCTACTATGCTTTCTTCCCAAGATACAGACACCAAAAGGCAACCCTTAGTTGGATAGTCCTACCTTATGGCGTAGACTACCCTTTAGACTTATAAATCTAAGACAGTCCAAGGCCCCGTGGCTCCTTCTTAGTGTAGTCCATCGCAAACCGACAGGGTCCATAACAAAATAAATTTGAAACCAACCTCCCCAGGGAGTCAAATTAAACATATCAAACAAACCAAGTTTCTCTCCAGCGAGGCGCAAATCAAATTGGCCTCCCTAGTGAAACCTAATTCTAAATCAAACAAATTTCACCGAGTGTACATCCCTAGCGGATATGCCCTTAATCTAGAACCCTTCTCCCCAATGGAGCCATAATAAATTAAGCCAACCTCGGACTCAAATAAATCAAAGAAATCCAATTAAATTCTTATCCCTAGCAGATATACCCCCAAATAAATCATATTCACAATAAAACTCAGATCTATATCCCCAGCAGATAACTTGAACCTGTTCCCCTAGAGGAAGGTTCATGTACTCAATCCCTAGTGGATTCTTCTCTTTCCCCATGCCCTTGGCATAAAGAGCTACATTGTACTAAGATCGATCTATATCTACCTTCGGAGTGAGACCACTTACATGTTTGTTGTAACCTTCAATGTTGTTGATCTTTTTCCAACGCCACGCGTGCCTGTGCACATCACACCTATCGGGGATCCTTTTGTTGACCTTACTTTGAGTGAGCTCTTAACATCCTCTTAGACTTAGGAATCTTGACACTAAGATTTTCTTAGTCATAAGACACATCTAGTGATTAGGTGAACACCTAACCTAAGCCTAGAGACTTAGAAGTGTTAATCATAAGATTAGGCTATGCCTTAGGGCTTAAGGAAATTACTTATCCTATAGCATAAACTCAATCTAGATACACTTTCTCAAATCAAACCCAGACTCAATTCTCAAATCAAATCTCAAATTCAAATTCAAATTCAAATTCCAAATCTAATTCCAAAATTTGACTCCAAATGATTGAAACCCAAAATCAAATTCAAATCCTAAAACCCATTTCTAAGCCATATGAACCATATTCATAAGTTAGCCAAATCTTTCTTAAATCAAATCAAACTCAATTGATCTCTTCATAAATCATTATTCCTTCATTTATATTCACAAATATAAATGAAATCCAAATTCAAATGACCAAAACCATATTGAAAATCAAATTCAAAATCAATTTAAACCCTTTAAGCCACCTTCTTCTAAATTCTATCCATATGTCAAAACCAACTAATTTTCTCGAATCAATCATTTATTCAATTATCTACCCAAATATAAATGAAATCTACAATCATCAAATCAAATCAAAACTAAACCAATTGACCCACTTAGGTGCACTTGACCTAAAGTGACCTAAAGGACCTATTTGAGCCAACTTCTAATCCAACCCAAATTAGATTGAACCAAGCTCACCAAAATCTTCCACCATGATTTTTGATCACCCTAGGATGATCAATAGCAATCAATTGGGCCAAACCAAGCCCAATTGGCCATTTGATCCAAATTGACCCAAATTGGCCTAAAGAACCAAATCGGGTCAAATCATGATCTAACCCAAATTGATTATAACCAATGGCTCAATCTCATTCCAGATTGATTATAGAACTTGACCAAAGCAATAATTAAACTCAATTTGATCAATCGAGCCTAACTTGATCAACCTAGCCCAAATTGGCCTAAAGGGTCAATTTAGCCTAAATCAAATTAAATCCAAATTCAAAACAAAGATCACATTCATGCTAATTGAACATGAATCAACTCATTTCCTAAGCTAATTCAAATTTGGTCAATGAATTTAACCCAAAATGACTCATATGACCCAAATTGCTAAACCTCAAAACCAAGCCAAAACCCATATCAAACCCAACCCAAAACCAATTTAGGGTCAGCCCAAATAAACTCAACCCATTTAAATCCCTCATAAATCCTCCCACATGCATTCCACCCAACTTCATTTAACTCCCATCACATGCACTTAACCTTAACCATCAAATGGCCCCAATATTTCAATTAAACAAATCTCATCATATGACAGCAAGAGAGGACTTTGGAGCAAAAATCCAAAGTCCTCAATCAATCTAGATCTAGCCCTAACCACCCCAACAAGATGGCATTCAATTTGGAGCCAAAATAATTCAAAAAAAATTGTATTTTCATCCATTATAAAAGGAGGGGGAGATGAGACTTGAGCTCTCTTGCTCCCATCATCACTTAGCCCCCCAAATCTCTCCAAAGCCAAAAGTAACCCATCCCCCACTCCGTTTAGCCACTTTGAGCTCAAATAATACAATAATTTGCTCTTCCAAGGACAAACATCTGAGGCATTAGAGAAGCAGGGCCAAAGATTACTCAATCTTCCTCACACAGAGCTCTCTGATCTTCACCGCCACCAAAATCATCCGGTGAGGTAACTTTCAAAACCGTAGTCCTTGGATTTTATATTTTGTATCAAATTTCCATGATTCTAGGAATTTCCTTTAGAAAATCCAAAGACTTTTATTTTAAATCATCCCAAATAGGAAATATAATTTTTTTGGTGTGAATCTGTGAAGGGTCCATTTGGACAAGTTTTGGCTTAAAAAACTTTTATTTTTTTCAAAATACCCCAAAAACATCGTCGCCTGTTTCAGCCACCGGCCCGATCCGCAGTCATAGATCGGAGCCGGATCGCGCGATGATCCGCCTTCAAATCACGCGGATGCCGATCACGCCCATCGCGATCGACGGCATGATCGCGTTCGAAGCCGAGCCCATTCGAAGCCAGATTCGAAATGATGACCGTCAATCACATGGGCTACAACGGATCGCCGACGCGCCCATCGCGATCCTCGATCACGCTGATCCGACGACCGTTCGATCTATGATCTGACGGCAGAAAAGGCGCTGGTCGCTTTTCCCGCCAAACAATGCATATATATTTAATAAAAAATAATAATAATTCAAATCATCTGAAAATTCAAAAATTCATAGAAAATAAAATACTTAACCAAAAATTGCAAAACAAGGGCGCGTTGGATTCGTCTATCAGATAGGAATCCAACAAAACCAAAATCCTCAAAATTTACTGAGTATTGTGAGCATAATTTAGGTTTTAGTGAAAACTATATTTCATTAATTAAGCCAAAAATATAAGTTAGATTAAGTTGACATTTTCAGATATTAAAATTAATGTTAAAATACACGTACAATAAAAATTTCAAGTTAAAAGAACTTTTGGATTGGGAAAAAATAAATTTTTAAATTCAGATTATCAATTTTAATAAAATAAATTAAATAAAAATTAAATTTACAAAAAATCTTCAAGATGACCTAAATCACTTCAATTGACATCCGGACTCTTAAGAAAATGATTTGATCTTCAATCTTAAGAAACTCAAACAAACACTTAAGATTAGAGTTTAAACAATTAAAAGTTAAAAAAATATAATCTAAAATAACTCAAATATTAAATCAAAAATTAGAAATTGAATAGCATTCATTAAATCATTAATCAAACTTTAAATCAAAAAAATATCATCTTTAAAGGAGAATAAATTAAATATGATTAAATCTATTTAAGTTAATAAAACTCAATTAAATGATTAAATCTTAAATCAAACTCAAAATCTAACAAACTTAGAAAACTTTAATAATTTGATACTAATCGAATTAAAATAAATAAAATTAAAGCAAACTTAATTAACCTATAATCAAATCACATCCATTTGGAATGAGATAATTATATAACCATTGAATATTTCAACCTAATAACTAAATTGAACATGTTAATGAAATTAAACAAATATAATAAATAAATCAAATCAAGTAAAACCCTAATCATAAATAATCAAACTCAATTAGTCAAACATTTAATTAATGAAAATTTAATAAATTTATCCATCATCTTAGTTAATCAAGTTAATTTAAATAAGTTACATTAAAGCTAACTCTAAGATTAAGCTTAAATCAAACCCCTAAATTAATAATCACACCCTCGTAAACTAATTAATTAATTAAATTAATCATATTAAAGCTAAACTTAATCAAATATAATTAAGATGCAATTAAACATCAATCAAACATAAATTAAATCTAAATTATTAAGTCATTGATCTTTAATTAAAACAAACCTTTAATCTAATCAAACTTAATTAAAACATTTAATTAATGAAAATTTAATGAATTAATCCATCATCTTAATTAATCAAATTAATTTAAATAAGTTACATTAAAGCTAACTCTAAAATTAAGCTTAAATCAAACCCATAATTAAATAATCACACACCTTAAATAAATTAATTAAGTTAATTAAATTAATCATATGAAACCTAAACTTAATCAAACATAATTAAGATGCAATTAAACACTAATCAAAACTTAAATTAAACCTAAATCATTAAGTCATTAATCTCTAATCAAACAAACCTTTAATTAATCTAATAATTTTAATTGACCCTTAATCAAACTTAATTAATCAAATATTTAATTAATGCAAACTTAATAAATTAATCCATTATCTTAATAAACCAAATTTAACTTTATAAATTAGATTAAAGTTAATTCAAATTAAATACTTAATTAATCTACTAATTAATTTAATCACACCTATTAAATAAATTAATTAGGTAAATTACATTAATCATATTAAACTTAAGCTTAATCAAACATAAAAATGCAATTAAATGATAATCAAACCCTAATTTAAACTTCAATCATTAATTTATCAATTACATCATTAACTCAAATAAACATGAAATCAAATTAAAAGTTAAGCAAATCTTTATTTAATCTAATCATACCTCTTAAACAAACTAATTAAGTTAACCAAATTAATTACATTAAACTTAATTAATCAAAATGCAACTAAATATTAATCAAAACATAAATTAAACCTAAACCATTAAGTCATCAATTACATCATTTGTCTAAACAAATATGAAACTAAATTAAAAGAATTAAACAAACATTTATAATTAACATAAATATACTTATTAATTAAACAAATCACATAATCACATTGAACCTAAGCAAACCCATAGACCAATAAAGTTAATTAAATCAAGTTGAATCAAATTAATTTAAATCAAGAAAGATTCTCATCAATTTAATATAGAATCAAATCAAATCTCAAATAAAATAAACTAATTAACTATCCAATATATGAAATCAAAATGCAAAACAAACTTTAATGAACATGACAAATGGATGTGATTAAAAATAAAATCCCAATTGCAAAGAATCAAGCCCAATTAAAATCAAAATAAAATCATAATTAATCTAATCTGATCAAACTACAAATAAATGAACCATAATCGAATTAAATAAACATAAAGTTAAGTCACATAACCATGATCAAAGAAAAGAACTAAATATTTAAAAGGATATTGAATTATCAAGATGAAATTAAATCAAAACACCTAATATAAAATTAATCAACCAAAAATACATGAACTTAAACAAACGTAAACTCCATTAGACATTAAGGATATTGAATTATCAAGATGCAATTAAACTAAAACATCTAATCCAAAAAATCAATTAATCAAATACTTAAATAAACTCAAATTCTAAATTCTAAATCGAATCAAATAAATCGAACCAAATGAAGTTTAATTTTTAAGGACTCACCCTATTCTACATCCTAATTTCTAAGGAATCTAACTAAAGTCCTTAAGTTTCTTGATTAGTCCATTTGAATTTGTGTAATTCATTTGATTTAGAATTTAGAATTTGAGTTTATTTAAATATTTGATTAATTGATTTTTTGGATTAGATGTTTTAGTTTAATCTTGATAATTCAATATCCTTAATGTCTAGAGTTTAAATTTGTTTAAGTTCATATATTTTGATTAATTTTAGATTAGGTGTTTTGATTTAATTGAATCTTGATAATTCAATATCCTTTTAAATATTTAATTCTTTCTTTGATCATATCCGATTTAACTTTATGTTTATTTAATTGATGGTCATTTATTTGTAGTTTGATATTAATTAAGATTTTATTCTAATTGGGTTTGATTCTTTGTAATTGGGATTTTATTTTTAATCACATCCATTTGTCATGTTCATCAAAGTTTGGTTTGCATTTTGATTTCATATATTGGATAATTAATTAGTTTATCTTATTTAAGTAGATTGAATGAGATTTGATTACATATTAAATTGATGAGAGTCTTTCTTAATTTAGTTTAATTTGACTTTATTTTGGTTATTTATTTGAGTTTTATTTTTATTTTATTTTATTATTTTTTTATATTGTTTGAAATTAAGAGTAATTGGATATGATTTAATAACTTTAAAGTTTATATTTAATTTTATGTTTATGTGATTTGATTATGATATTTTCTCATAATTTTACTTGATTTATTGATTTAATTATATTTTAATCATTTTTTTATATTAAGTTTTACTTAGATTTTATGATAATTTAATTTGCACTTTTTTTATTTTGTTTCATTACTTTATTTTTTATTTTAATTTTTTAAAGATTGATTATTTTTTTTAATTTAATTCTAAATAAAATATTTAGATTAATCGTGATCATTTGATCAAAAATCAAATGACTCACGAGTTAATCGTGGCTTAATAGGTGAATCAGATCACTGCGCATTCAACCTAATCAAAATAATTTATTTCAAACACATAAAATAAATTATTTTGCTTTCTCTAAACTCTCAAGGAATTAAAAGGTAAAGTGCCAAAAGGTTGGTTTTAAGGCGCGTCTCAACACATCAAACATGAGATTCCTAAGGCTTCCTAATTGTTTAAGAATTGTACCTCACCGGAGCTAATGTCCGGTGGATTCCGACCAAGAGATGGCTTCGTTTAGAGGAAACGAAGTCCTGTTGAGGTGCTTGTTGGGCGCCTCCTAGTCAAATGTTCCATAAGCTCACTCACGACCGCTGATGTACTAATTCGATGGTTTCTTTGCAGATCAAGCAGGATTTGGTGCGATGCCATTGCGCCTCTGTAAGCTCTCAATATCCTTCTCGGCTGATTGCGAAAGCTCTTGAATGGATGCCTTGCACACCCGGGATGTTGCTGCTTGAACTTCCGCCATGAACTCCACATATGAACCCTTTAGTGCTTTTGAAATTTCATCAATCTTATCAGATATATTCTTATATTCTCTTTCTGCTTCCTCGATTAGTTGCATGCAAGCTTGTGTCTGAATCTTAAACCTCTTGGAGGTCCTACTGTGAGATGCAATGATCTCCTTAAGAATGTCGGTGTAGCACACATCAACTCGCCGCTTCAAACATTCGAGGTTGGAAAAGGCCATATCTCTCAGATCGGCAGTTGTCGGCAGCAGTTTCGCCGGAGTGCACAGAGATCGGAGGACCGAAGGCGGAGACAGACCTTTCTTCTTGCTGGAAGTGGCGGAAACGAAGAAGTTGAATTCGTAAGCTTTGCTGGATCTGGCCTCTGGCGACGGCGAGGGGAGAGGAGAGAGAAGAGATTTCTCAGAGCGACTTCACTGACAAGGTTCTCTTCTTCATCTTGAGAGCGAGGGATATCCATTGTCGAGAGTCGACTGAATCTAGCAAGTTCCTTGACGGGGATTTGTATAAGGATCGCAAGTCGAAGAGCAGCCTCCATCTCTGACGCCACCGATCGAATCCACTCACGGATGTTGCCGGACTCTTCCAGCTGGGAACGGAAGTACTCACTGTGTTTCCATGTAAAACGATAATGGAATAGATGGTTCCTGGCAGCCGTCGCAGCTGCCATGTGCGACTCTAGCTGCAGCGGCAACCGCTGGAGTGTTGTCTCGGGGAAGAGTGCGAGAAGGACTTGGCTGGGTTCGGCAAGCTTCGACCAGTGGATGGGAATCGGATGAGATCTAGAAATCTCATGAGTGATGTGTAGAGCGGAGAGCGTGCTTGACTTTTTGCTTCAAGGGAGAACCCAGCCAAAAAGACGCTGCGACGATATCATAATGGCTTGATGGAGAGAGAGAGAGAGAGAGAGAGAGATAAATATGATAGATCCAGCGAGGGAGAGAGAGAGAGAGAGAGAGAGAGAGAAATATGATAGATCCAGCGAGCGAGCGAGCGAGCGAGAGATATGATATTTTTGTTCTATCTACCTCTTCAACCACTCTCACGTTTTCCTTTTATTTATTTATTTTTTCTTTTTGTATTTCTTTATTTTGTGTTATCATGGTCAAGTGGAGTAGGTATTTTAATAAAAAAAATTTCATTCATTTCTTTTTGCATTTTCTTTTTTTTATTCATTTTTTTAACTAGGTGAAAGTTGATTTTTATTTATGATTTTAATTTTTTTTTACATAATTTTAATGACTTTAGTAAATAATTGAATGAAATTTTATAAGTTATATGCATAAGATAATTTTAATTATGATTAATAATTATTAATTATAACATAGATTCATAATTTGATAAATTAATTATTTTGATTTAAGTTTGTTGCGTGCTGGAAAACCAGCAAGGTAGAGAAAAAATTTACGCTGCTTTCTATTGACAATTCAGCATACATAGCGTTATTAAAGAACGAACAGGAGACACCTGCACTTTAATGGAAAACCTCAAAAGAGGGGAAAACCACGGCCTAAAGAAAAGATTCCACTATGTATCCTTTCAGAGTACAAAATCTTCCGATAACGGATTACAATACTTGAGAAAGGGACAATCAGAACAACGACCGGTTTATAATAGTCGAGAGCTTTTCCTGAAATTAACGACATTAAGGGCAAGTGCAAGGGATCTTCTGGATCTTCAAGCTTTAGAGCTTTCTTCCTCCTCACTTCACTTTTCCTCTTCTTCCTGATCGACTCTTCCTTCTTCCTCCTTCTTCACTTGTTCTTGCTTCCTTCTTCTTCTTCTCGTTATTGACTTGTTTCAGCCTTTCCTCCTTCTTCACTTGTTGACTTCTTCTTCTTCCTTGCTTCGTCCTTGTTCTTCTTTCACTTGCTTTCCTTCCTTCTTCACTTCGCTTTCACCTCCTTCACTTGGCTCTTCTTAGCTTCCCATGTGAGGAGTGAGGCCTATTTATAGATGGGAGGAGATATAAACTGTAAGGCCCAGACCACTCCCTCGACGGACGAATGACTCCTTCGATCATTTGATGTATTTTGAGCATTTGGATGCCCAAAATCAATTATGAGATCTTAGGCTCATTAGATCCGGCCACGCCGATTTGACTATAAACACTCCACATTTGAGAGCTTTTTTGGGATTTAATTGATGTCCTAAGATTCTAATGATATTTTAAGTGCTTGATCTCGATTTGTTTTTCAAATCACTTTCAACATCAAGTTGACGTGGTATTTTGAGAGCTATCATTGCTACTATTTTTGGATGACATTAGCTTAATCATCCAAAAATATATGTGTCAAATGTTCAAAAATAACGAATTGGAAGTTTTGCGTTCGACGCCACCGTTACCGGCTGCACATAAGGCTAGAGAGCTGCTGGGCCTACATGAGAAGATGCTGCCATGGGGCGCTACATGGCCATCGCCGGGACGGTGTCCACGGCGGGTCATTGATTATGGCTGGATCGCGGGGCTTCACAGGTCACATGGGTTGGGGATTATACGCCATGTCAAGGCCATTCAGATCCATCTCTGGGTAGCCATTCCTGGGAACCATCATTATTCCGCGATAATCTATCGGATCAGGCCATCCGGTGAATAACCGGTCGAACGGCTAGGTCTGTTGCCCACAGGCTGTCATACAACACACACACATGGCATATGTATGCTACGCTCACTAATGTCAAGGCTAATGCAAGAAGAAATTGTAATTTGAGCCGCTTTGAACCGCTTTTTTGAGGGTTTTACCCTTTTGCCCCTATAAATTATAAATACCCAGATGAGAGGGAGAGGCACACATTTTCCTTCTCCCTTTCTCGAGTGAGGGTTCTTGAGGTGATCAAGAGGCGATCGTGGAGGCGATGGCGCCCAGACGTCAGGACTCCGGCTTACCTACATCGTCGGCCCGGATCGCCCTGGGTTAGAGGCGATCAAGGCCCATCGAGAGTTCAGCTTCCCAGCCTCACCGTCTCGGGTCCCGATCGTCTGCTGGAGGGTTGGCCAGGCGGCCCACGAGCACGTCGTGGAGGCTTCCGCCTCGCCCGGCGACCGCCCGGCTGACTGCCCCTGCTGGAGGCCAAGGCCCACGCAGATGTCTGGGTTCCCGACCTCCGGCTTCGGCTCGGATCGCTCACGGATTGCTGGCAGGAGGCGGCCCAGAGGCTGGGTTCCAGCTTTCCCACGGCGCATCGTCCGTCGGATTGCCCAAGGGAGGCCGTCACTCAGATGGCCAGGAGTTCCGCTTTCCCTCGCCCCTGATCGGCCCCTTGGATCGCCCTGGGTTAGAGGGGCGATAGGCCCACAGATGCGGGACGAGCTTCCCCGTCCCGGCGATCGTCCCTGGATCGTCTGCTAGTCGGGGTTGCCCACGGGAGCTGGTTCCGGCTTTCCTGCCCCGTCTCATGTCCCGTGTTGATCCCGGAGGTTAGGCTACCCACCTGCATGAGGTTCCCAGCTTCCTGGCCACGCCCGGCTTGGTCCCCGATCACTGGGTTGGGAGGGAAGGCCCACACGGACGTCAGAGTCTCCGCTTGGCCGCCTCGGCGATCGCCCTTTGATCACTGTTGGGAGGTTAAGGCCCACTTACTACTTTTCTTAGAAACTTTGGAAAGGCTCAATAGTTGAAAATTGCCAAGACGGCGAGCAGACGCTTAAGAACCATTGTCCCTCATAACTCAAAAAAGTTTATCGATCGTAGGAAAAAATTTTACTCCAAACTGCGTATGGAGAGTCAAAAAAAAGACGCTCAAGTGATCGAGATGGTCGAAGAAAACCATAGTATGTAGGGACGATATGCCCTCTCATCACATCGATAGTTTAATGGTGCAGAAATTTTTCTTCCCAATGAGTTGGTGGCTATCAGGTCAAAAAAGTCCGATCGAGCTCCTCCTCGCTGTACTTTTACTATTTCCGAGATGACTCTTCGCGGGATCACAGGATTCCCTCTCCCGAGTGATTAAGATTTTCAAAAAATGTGCGCTTTGATGCAATTTTCGCTTCGAGCTTTAATGGTCATTATTGGTTTGACAACCTTCTTCGTGGAGCATGGGGTTACTTTGAACATGAATACTTGTGCCAATGTGATTCATGTGACGCTCAAGGACGCTGCTTTATCGAAGCTATAAAGAACTGGATAGAATTTTCAAGACGGATCCGCCCAAAACTTGGTCTACCGGATTTTTTTTTATGGTGAGGGGCCTTCGAGATGGGGAAGATTGAATGATCTTCCTGGACCGTATATCGGAGGATGATATTCTAGCAACTCTTAATATTCCGATGTGGGAAGCTTGCAACATGAGTTGCATTACATCAAGAAATATAGTTGAAGATAGGATGTTTAAGGTTGGTCTTTCCATCCAAAGGTCTCATGCTCTTCCGCTGAAGAGAAAGGGTGTAGAGTTTTCTCATACCTCAGGTTCAGCGGCATCTCGAATCACTAATCAGAAGAATGTTCCATCTTTACTGAAAAGAGGAGACTCGCGCGTAAATGGTGTCGAGCATCGCGGAGATGACGCTCACCAACATCGAGAGTCGCTTCACTCATGATGGGGAGTTCGCTACACGAAATAAATTCCGAGGAGGTATTAAATCACATATGTAATCGACGCCAACGCGTATGAATTGCGCTATTTTTCCTTCCTCATTCTATTCTTCCTTATGTAACATTGGTGTTGATGATGATTTTTTTTTTTCGTGTAACTCCGTTAGACCGATGGCTCATTTGGGTGTCGCCTTTAGATGAATGGAATAATGAATTTGTGAAGATAAAATATCCGCGAGTAGTATGAGCGAAGGATGAATGCTAAAGCTAAAGAAGTGGTGACCTTGAGGGTCGGGCTTGACCGAGTGTAGACCTGGCGAATATGTCGACTTCTCTTTCTCTCCGGTCGAGGTGGAGCGCTGATGAGTCGATTGAGAGAGCAGAGACTCGCATAAAGAGAAGAGGATCGTGGCACTGGTGATAAGAAAGCATTACAAGATCATCTTTCAAAAGGAGCATAAAATGTCGAAGCAAGCAAGCGAGATCGCTTCGCAAGGGAAGACTTCAAGAATTCCCCGCTTATCGTGCTATTGAAGACTTTATCCGTGAGGCTCGTAACCATATCTTTGATGTTGAAGTGAAGGACTTGAGCACGTGTTTAGAGGAGGGCTTCATCCAGGGTTCCCGAAGGAATTGCGCGGTACATCGCAAAGACCGGGCCAAAATTGAGGATATATCTCCCGCCAAGCATCCAAGATCCTTCACCGTGATTCGTAAGATGAAGAGTTGAGTGGGCTCCGTGGAGTGTCTCCTAGTGATGATGATATCGATATGTAGCATCGACAGTGGATGTCATTCTTCATCGCCGTTCTATGTAATGTCATTATCGTATCGTGATCTTAATTCTTTCTTATATCATCATATTAATGTCCAATGATAATATACCCTTTATTTTTTTTATTTTTTTTTTTTTTTATTTTCACCCTTCGGGATAATTGGTCAAAATATTATTTGACGCTACAAATATGGGTGAGTTGGATCCACCGAGGATTTTGACCCATCCGAGGTTGTTTGTCGAGTGATACCATGACATTAACATGTGTGAGTGGGTACAAAGTTTTGACCTTTCCTAGTTATTGGTCGAATATTATTCGCCGACGCTAACCCGTTTGTCGAAGGCCGGACAGGGAAGTCCACCAAGGACCTTTTGACCTTTCCGAAGTCGAAGTTTTGCTCGATGACATTAACCCGTATGGAAGAGGCCGCTGAAGTCCACCAAGGACCTTTTGACCTTCCGGTTAGTCGAAGGATGACGCAACCCGTATGGAAGAGGTCGCGGAAGTCCACCAAGGACGCTTTGACCTATCCGGTTAGTCGAAGCCATGACGCAACCCGATGGAAGAGGTCGCGGAAGCCCACCAAGGACGCTTTGACCTATCCGGTTGTTAGTCAAAGTTTTACTCAATGACGTTAACCCGTGATGGAAGAGGTCGACCGACCCGAGAAGTCGACGGCGACCGGCGCCGATGGTGATGACCTACGACAATGGTGATGACCTTAAGATTGCGCTGATGGTCACGGCAGCGGACGGCGACGGTAGTACGCGATGACCGCTACAAGGGTTCTACCGACGGGGTGGTCAATGAGTCGACGGGCCGACTTATAAGCAATAATGTAACGAAGAGGTCCGATCAAGTCCCCTAGGATTGATCATGTCCCAATTGAGATGTAACATGAGTTGTATATTTCTCAAGTGGGAGGAAAAGTAAAGAAAAAGCAAATCTTGTTAGAACAAAGCTGTGAATTCACTAGTTCAATGATATAATCATAAGACACAGGTACGGGCTTTAAGAGAAAATGACAACAACAAGCTTTAATCCTAGTAGGTGGGGTTGATTATACAAGGATGAAATGACGACGAGATAAAAGTCATAATAATTATGCGATAGAGTTGATAATATTTTGAAGATTCTTAGTATTCCAAGTTGAGGTAGAGTTTTTCCTTACGGATCCTTGAGCTTGAGCGTTCAGCTGACCATAGCTATGACCACACGGACCATCCCGAGAGGTGAGAGTTTATTGCGAGCCTTTGCACTGGGGCGGGGACCAAGTCAAAACGGATATGGGACGAGGTTTCACTCTTGTTGAAGTGGCGAGCGTTGGTGATAGGAAGCGGTCCAAGTAGGGCCATATCCCAAGTTTTGAGTAGGTCTAGTGTGGGAGTTTTTCTTCATTACTTCCATGATCAAAGCGGACTCTTGGACTTGGAACCCGATATCCACTTGATCTACGTACCAAAACACAAGTTATACGGTGTCTCACCGTTTGGGGTGCGTGGCATGGTAGGCCCAAGAACATTGGGAGCTCATCAACCCATTGCCCCCCCAACCTTCTCAGGCGTGTTTTTTTTGAGTATGGTCCTGTGGTAACTTCGGTTTGCCCATTAGTTTGAGGATGTGCGTATCACGGCGGTGAATGTGAAGATCTTTGCAAAAGGGCGTAAAGACTTTTCCGAGAATTGAGTTCCATTGTCGGTGATGATCTTTGCGGGAAGACCGAATCGACATATTATATTTTTCGGACAAATTGTTTGGTATTTGCCTCTGATTTTAGCGAGTGGTTGACTCTACCCATTTTGTGAAGTAATTCGGCTAGAATGATAAATTTTCATTGCCGTCTTGTGGAAAAGGTCCCATGATATCAATCCCCAGCAAAGGGCCATGGGCTTTGAATGGATGAGAGTTACGCATGCGGCATGTGAGGGAGGTTAGAATGCAATTGACAACTTGCATTTCTTTGTGAATTCCAAGGCGTCTTGTTTCATTGTAGGCCAATAAAACCCTTGCCTCATGATTTTAAGGGCCAATGCTCTTTCCTCAGTGTTCCCCACATATTCACGGTGAACCTCTTTTAGCAGCGTGTCGACTTGGTGGAAGGCATTTGAGATATGGACGAAAGCTTCGCTTGTATAGTTCACCTCAATAATAGCAAAGTTTGAAGCTTGTCTTGAGGCAGTTGAAGTTGGATCTTCGTGAAGGGTCCCTTCTTGTAGAAAAGATAGGATGGTTTATCCGAGCGTTCCTTTTCTCATCAATAGTTTGAATTATCCATGGCCCTTGGATACTAGGAAAATGTATTTCTTCAACATGCTTTCTCTTAAATAGATCTCCAGTGGTAGAGGTAGCAAGCTTAGAAGCGTCGGCCAGTATTCTTCTCTATGTGGATGATTTGATGTGTCTTGAAATGAGTAAGAAGAGATTTTACCAAGTGGAGATATTGCACCTTGAGGATTATGAGTATTAAAATCTCCTCCAACTTGGGAGGCGACAAGGCGGAGTCGGGTCTGAATTACTAAGTTTTGGGCTTACGGTCGATGGCGAGTCTCAACCTATGATGAGCCAGCCATGTTATTAGTGCAGAATTTTAAGCAAGTACTACTATTTTCTTTGGGGAAACAAGTAGGATTCCACGACACTAGTACTTCGAAGCTCCATCAACGTAGAGAGTCCATCGAGGAGATGAAAGACAATGAATAGCTCTAGAGTTGGGTTGGTGCATAAAGTCCAGTATTTGAGACTTTATGGCGGTAGAAGTAGAAAATTTATATCAAATTCTCCCAGTTCTGACCATTTGATCAATCTTCCGGATGCTTACGGTTTTTAAGATGGCCCTTAATGGTAAATCGATTACGCCGATGGTGTGAGCTTGAAAGTATGGGCCAATTTTGAGAAAATTAAAGAGCCACTTTATCTGCAAATGGATAACGACTTTCTATATCAGAGAGAATTTTACTGATGTAATAAATTGGTTGTTGTGCCCCATCTTCTTCTCGCACTAAAACTGAGCTTATTGCATGGGAAGAAACCGCAAGATATAAGTATAACGTTTCTCCTTGAATAGGTTTGGATAGCAGGGGCGGAGATGCTAGATATTTTTAGTTGCTCAAAAGCATCGACATTCATCGGTCCATTGAAAATTATTATTTTTAGCTCCCTTCAATATTTTAAAGAATGGCAAGTATTTGTCCCCGAGCAGTAGGAAGCGGGATAATCGACAATTCGACCATTCAACGTTGAGCGTCTTTGATATTCTTGAATCATATCTTGGAGAGCTTTGATTTTTCGGGGTTAGCCTCCCACGGTGAGTTACCATAAATCAGAAATTTTCCGTAACCCCACACATTTGGGTTAAGTCGTATGTTATAGCGTCGAAGGAGGTCAAAGCATGCTTCTAAGTCAAATATGTTGTGACTTTTCTAAGCTTTTCACTAACATGTCATCCATACACCTCCATTGTGTGGTAGGTCTTTAAAACCTTATTCATGAGGCGTTGATAGGTAGCACCGATTTTTAATCAAATGGCATGACTTGGTAACAATATAAACCTTTATATGTTTGAAAGCGTAGCCTCTTCATCATTGGGTTCATCTTTATTTGATTGTACCGAATAAGCATCAAAAGCGAGCATTTGATGTCCGGATGTAGCGTCCACCAATTGATTCGAGGAAGAGGAAAACTATCCTTTGGCGGGCCTTATTAAGATCGTATAATCAACACACATCCTCCATGTTCCATTTGTTTTTTAACCATGACAACATTTGCTAGCCATGTGGTAATGCACTTCTCATTATGAATCATGAGCTTGTTAACTTCTTGCTTGAAGGCGATCGGTGCAAAACTCCTTCTTTTGGATGATTGGTTTGAGCGTTGGATTAATTTTGAGGAGTGCGTGATTACATTGGGGCGAGCATATCTGTCGGACTCCAAGCAAATATGTCTTGATTCTGTAAGAAATTTATGTACTTTTCCTTTGTTCTTACGAGTAAAGATCCCACTTGCTTGTAATGGTTGGTCATCGATAATGCTATGAGTAAATCTTCTACGGAAGCTTTTTGAGGTACTCTTTCATCTCGAAAGTTAAGATCTTGATCTTTGAAGGTGATGGAAGGCGGTTGAGCTTGTGCGAGATAACATGATTGAGCTGTTGATTTCCACAAACCACCCCAACTCCAGGGGTAGGAAATTTTATCTTGATGAGGCAAGTGATAGCAGAAAATTGATTGGAGGGGCCTCCAAGATTGCATTATATCACGATCGACTTCCATGAATGGTGTATTAAATGAGTCACTTGTGAATTCTCCAGGGGTAAGGAAGAGTGATTGTCCCTTCGCTTGGGTGATTATCAAACCCATATAGTGGTCCAGCTGCTGGTTGGAGCTTTTTCTAGCTAGGCCCATGTTAAGAAAAGTTGAGTAAAATAAGACATGACTCCCATTATCGATCAAAATTCTTTTAGTTATAAGGATCCGATCCTACGATGACAAGTGGATCTTGATGAGGATATGGACTCCTTAAGTCAGTCATTGAAAGTGATGGAATGATCAATCAGACTTCTTCAACTCGGTTCTTTGGAGGCGTGCGAGAACTTGATTATGTAGTATCGATCCTCTGCGATTGTTTGATTTCTCCAATTATTTGATGATTATTTGGTTGTTTTGTGATGTTTGTCACTGGTTGCCCCCAAAGCGAGGTGTGTTTGTTTGGTGGTTGATTCTTCATAAACGGCGTAGGTATCCTTGTTGAATGAGTCTCGATTTCTTCCTTGAGTTGTATACATGCTTGATAGTATGTCCACGGCCGATGAAAATGACAATATTGCTCCGATTTCACGAATTGGTTTCAATGGATGCGGCCACTTGATATGTTCTTCATTCGAATAGCCATCGAGGTTAACGAGATGTGTTCGGTGTGTATGTCTTTTACGAGGTTCACGTTGTTGATATGGGGGTCGTGGAGGAGATCATGACTACTTGTCGCTTCTTTTGATGGGCACGGTCCACATTTCAGGTGTTTTGCGTTTTCCATATTGTTCAAATTGTTTGCGATGAGCATTAATATCTGGAGATTTTTTCTAAGCAAATTGAA
Source organism: Cymbidium sinense (assembly GCA_021442155.1). NCBI lineage: Eukaryota > Viridiplantae > Streptophyta > Magnoliopsida > Asparagales > Orchidaceae > Cymbidium > Cymbidium sinense. Next base: position 143,026,555 of record CM038215.1, read on the forward strand.
TGGCGGGCCGTGTCCCATTAATGACGAATAGAAAAGGCCACAGGCGAGTCCTCAAAACTCCTCTTAATAGTTATTAGGTATTTGGCGAGCTTCTAAGAGAACCTCACGGAAGTATTCTTTGAGTGATTCACCCTGGATTACGAATCTGGGAAGATGGGAGGAATCTTTAATGATTCTCGATTTGCAATGAACCACAAAGAACGGCGAGTTCGTTAAAGGTATGGATGGATCCCCTTGGAAGAGAATAGAACCAAGTCGAGCTTGCCCTTTGAGGTAACAGGAAAGACGACAAAGCGGTGTGTCGAGCTCGTTGGATATGCATGATAGTCTGTAATGGTGATGTGTTCATTGGTGGTTGCCCCATCATAGGAATCAATGCTGGAAGCTTGAAACCTACTGGATGTGAAGAATGGCTTGGTAAGGTGAGGACTCCTCATAACCGCGGTGTGGGTGAAGATGATTTCTATCTTGAAGGTGAAATTCATCTTGTATTAAGCGTCGTACTTCTGCGCGAATGTCATGATGTGCGGGATTAATGAGATGAGCATGTGTGAAGCTATCAACAACGATTGGTGGATTAGTAGCGGTTGGTACCGATGGATGGATGAGTGGAACTAGCGGTGTCGAGGAGATCGGCGTTACGGTCTCCATGCGGAGGAACTCCATGTCGGGAGGATTAGCGTTTTGACCTCTCAGAACGATCGATCTTGGGGGAATATGTTTGCGTAGTAGCTTGTAATCCTTGCAAAATGGATCATTTTATTTTGAGACTCCTCCATTCGACGGACACGATCTTCCAAAGAGATTCCCGTTCCGCCCTCAACTTGGCGTCCTTGGTTCAGGGATGGGTTTTGAGAATGACGGGAGTTGGAGCGGGAAGCTCCGTTGTGACGAGGGTTGTGCCTATTGGCCATAACGTGGATGTTCACGGGAATTGTGGTTGAAGAGTTTTTCTTCCCACGAGCGGTAAGCATGCGTCTTTGAAAACCGGTTGCGGTAGAGTAAAATTTATGCCTTAGCCTTGTTGATTAATTAAACACACAGGTTATTAAAGAAACGAACATGAGACACAATTTTAAGCGTGGAAAACCTCGAAAAGAGGGAAAAAACGGCTAACCAAAAAAGATTCCACTATGTATCCTTTTGAGTACAAAATCTTCCAGATGCGGGATTACAGTACTTGAAAGGGAGACATAACAACGATCGGTTATAATAGTTCGATGTTGGAGATCTTTGGGTAACCGGTGGAAATCTGGGGTATAATTAGCGATGGTGCGGGTGGTGCGATCTTGCTCGGGGATCTTCAAGCTTTAGAGCTTTCTCTTCCTCCTCACACTTTTCCTCTTCCCTTCTTTCTTCCCTTCCCTTCCTTGACTTCTTCTTCTTCACTTGGACTCTTCTTCCTTCCGTTATTGTTCTTCACTTGCTTCTTCCTCCTTCTTCACTTGCTTGGACTCTTCTTCTTCTTGGGTCCTTGTTCTTCACTTGCTTGACTTCCTTCTTCACTTGCTTGACTCTCTTGGCTCCCCTTCACTTGCAGCTTCCCATGTGAGGTGAGGCTGTTATAGATGGGAGGAGAGGTATTAGTAAACTCATTAAGGCGTCCACTCCTCGGATGACTCGAATGACTCCTTGATCATTTGATGTATTTTGAGCATTTGGATGCCCAAATGAAATTTATGAGATCTTAGGCTCATTAGATCCAGGCTGTCGAGGCTTCGATTTGACTATAAACACTCCATTTGAGAGCTTTTTTTGGGATTTAATTGATGTCAGAAGATTAATGATATTTTAAGTCTTGATCTCGATTTGTTTACTCAAAATCATATCACTTTTCAGATTTGTCTTTTGGTGGTATTTTGAGAGCCATATCAAAGTTTAACCAAAATTTATTTGATATTTAGAATTGGTTTAATTTCTCTCTCTCTCTTTTTTGTAGTTTATTTTAAATTTCAATGGATTATCCGTATATTAAAATTTTGTTGTTTGTTATTATTATTATTATTATTATTATTGTTTATATATATATATATATATATATATATATATATATATATATATATATATATATATATATATATATATATATATATATATATATATATATATATATATATATATATATATATATATATATATATATATTAGTGAATTAATATTCAAATGATTTGATTTAATTTAAGCTTAAATTTGACTAAAATTGTATTTGATTCAAATAATTTATTAAAATTGTGAATAATCTTTTGAGCAAATTTTAATTTTAATTTTAGGTATAACTTTGGTTAAATTATCTCATGATTTATTAGCATCGATCGATGAATTAATTTTAATTTTAATTTGATTTTGAATGATTTACTTGATGGTTTTGATTGTGATTTTAGCTAGAGCTTGGAATGATGATTAAAAAATTGATTGATTTTGATAAAGTGCATCTAGATTAGGTTTAGGTTATAGGATAGGTGATTTCCTTAAGCCTTAAGGCATATCCTAATCTTATGATTAACCATTCTAAGTCTAGCAGGTTAAGTGTTATTTGTCAGATGTGTTTTTATAGAAAATCTTATGTATGCAGATTCATCTAAGAGAGGAGGGTAAGGCTTCCAAAGTGAGTAAATAAAAGCGAAAGAATAATTGGAACTTTTTCTCCTTTGTTGGAAGATACAGGATGTGGGTTTAAGTCTTCTTCCAATTATAAGTTTATTATAGAGAGAGTCAAATAATTTGATTCAGATAACCTCTTAACCTCCTCTTCTTAGACTTAGGACTCTTCAGCATCCTAGATATGTCTTAATAATGAACATCTATACAAGAAAGGTTGTCTAATTAGAGAATAAATGACAAAATCACTTATCTTGCTAAAGCATCTCAAAAATCAATCAATCCTCATTCCAAAACTTCACAATCAAACCATCAAAAATCATTAAAATATAATTAATGCTCGTGAATAATTTCATTATAATCTAAAAAATTAAAATTCAAATTTTAATAAAGATTATTTTGTTAATAAATTTTGATCATCATAAATCAATTTAAATATTAATTCACTAATATATATAACAAATATATATGTAATATATATATATATATATATAATATATATATATATATATATATATATTTATATATATATAACAAACAAAAAAAATTTTATCATATGAAATTTAAAAGAGAGAAACCAATTCTAAATATCAAATAAATTTTGGTCAAACTTAAATCAAAATAATTAATTTTTAAATTATATCATGATCAATTTCATAATTAAAATTATCTTATGCATATAACTTATAAAATTTCATTCAATTATTTACTAAAGTCATTAAAATTATGTAAAAAAAATTTTAAAAATCATAATAATAAATACAAATCTACTTTCACCAAGTAAAAAAAATGAATAAAAAAAAAGAAATGCAAAAAGAAATGAATGAAATTTTTTTATTAAAATACCTACTCCACGTGATCATGATAACACAAAATAAAGAAATGCAAAAGAAAAAATAAATAAACAAATAAAGGAAACGTGAGAGTGGTTGGGGAGGTAGATAAAGCAAACTATCATCTCTCTCTCTCTCTCTCTCTCTCTCTCTCTCTCTCTCTCTCTCTTTTATTGGATCTATCATCTCTCTCTCTCTCTCTCTCTCTCTCTCTCTCTCTCTCTCTTGAGAACCTCTCCCATTTCATTCATATGGGAGAAAATAATGCAGTCCGCGTAGCTTTACGTCGGACTCAATCCACGACGCGTGTCGGTTTTCCGTTTTAGCGATTAGCGGGCGAGATAAGACGTAATACATTTCTCGGCGGCCGTCGATATTAGCGAGCGTATTACATTGCACTTCCAGAATATAGCGTCGTTGGAATCGCGGGAGGAATTTAAAAGAAATATATAGATTTAGGGTTTAGGGTTAGTTTTTCCAAAATAGCTGAAGAGAAATAAAAAATTTTCTTTTAACAAATAAAGATGGAAACGTTGATGAAATAACAACCATTTTAGGCGAGGATGTATTAAATAGAAATTCATCGGTATGCTTCCGTCATTTTCTGGTTTGTTAGTGATGTATTAAATACAACAGATCATTTTGACCTTTTTTTAATTTTTTGTCAATTCCTTATGATTATGTTTAGGGCATTCCAAAGGAATCATTTGATGGCAGTTTGGGTGATTTTTGGGTGGTATTTTGCATCTGTACTCTATGTACCTCTTTGGAGGGTACAGACTATTTTTGACAATTTTTTTACAATTTTTCTTGCCAATTTCTTATGATTATATTTAGGGAATTCCAAAGGAAGTATTTGGAGGCAATTTGGGTGGTTTTGGGTGGGTATTTTGCATCTCGTGTACTCTTTGGAGATGGTCATTTTGACAATTTTTTATTTTCTTTCTTATGATTATGTTTAGGGAATTCAAGGAAGCATTTGATGACAATTTGGATGATTTTGGGTAGTATGCGTTTCTCTATCTTTGGAGAATTGAGATCATTTTGACCTTTTGTAGTTTTTTTTCAATTCCTTATGATTATGTTTAGGGCATTAAAGGAATCATTTGATGGCGGTTTGGTGATTTGGGTGGTATTTTTACGTACTTACCTCTTTGGAGATCATTTTGACCTACAATTTTGTATTCCTTATGATTATGTTTGGCATTTAAAGGAAGCATTTGGAAGCGGTTGGGTGGTTTGGGTGGGTATTTTGTATCACTCTATGCTTTGGAGAATTTGATTATTTTTTTTCCGGTTTATTTTTACTCCATGATTATATTTAGGGCATTGCAAAGGAAGCATTTGGAGTTTTGATGGATTGGTGGTATTTTTTGCATCTTCTGGACTCACACCCTTTTTACAATTTTTTCAGTTTATTTTGCTTCCTTATGTTTAGGGCATTGAAGAGCATTTGAAGATTGTTTGGATGGATTTTGGGTGGTATTTTGCATCTCTGTGTACCTCTTTGGAGGTATAAATTTTGACCTTTTTTTTCAGGTTTATTTTGCCAACTCCTTATGTTTAGGGCATTGCAAAGCATTTGGAGATTGTTTGGATGGACGGGTGATATTTTTCATATACTTGTACCTCTTTGGAGTACGAATTTTAATTTTTTTAGTTTATTTTGTCAACTTCTTATGATTATGTTTAGGCTGAAGGAAGCATTTGGAGATTGTTTGGATGGATTTTGGGTGGTATTTTGCATCATCACTCCTCTTTGGAGAATTCTACCATTTTGACCTTTTTTCCAATTTATTTTGCCAACTCTTGATTATGTTTAGGGCATTATAATGGAAGCATTTGATGGCGGTTTGGGTGGTTTAGGTGGTATTTTGCATCGTACTATCTTTGGAAGGTGAGACCATTTTGATTTTTTTTAGTTTATTTTGTCTTATTATGATTATATTTAGCATTAAAGCATTTGGAGATTGTTTGGATGGATTTTGGGTGGTATTTTGTATTTATGTATGCTCTTTGGAGAATGCATTTTTTACCTTTTTCCATTTATTTTGCCAACTCCTTGATTATATTTAGGGCATTATAATGGAAGCATTTGATGGCGGTTTGGGTGATTCTGGGTGGTATTTTATGTACTCTGTGTACCTCTTTGGATAATGAGATTTTGACTTTTTAGGTTTATTTTGCCTTCTTATGATTATGTTTAGGGCATTCCAAAGGAAGCATTTGGAGGTTTGGATGGATTGGTGGTATTTTACATCTACTGTGTACCTCTTTGGAGGTCTGACCATTTTTTGATTTTTTTCAATTTATTTTGCAACTTCTTATGATATGTTTAGAGCAAGGAAGCATTTGATGGTTTGGGTGATTTGGGGTTTAGTGCATCTCGTATGTACCTCTTTGGAATTACATCATTTTGCTTTTTTTTTTATTTTTGTCAATTCCTTATGATTATGTTTAGGGCATTTCAAAGCATTTGATAAATTTAGGTGATTTGGTGATATTTATATTTGTATCTACCTCTTTGGAGGTACAGATTTTGACCTTTTTTGTAGTTTTTTTTGTCAATTCCCATGATTATGTTTAGGGCATTCAAAAGAAGCATTTGGAGGCGTTGGTGGTTTTGGGTGGGTATTTTGCATTATGTGTGTACCTCTTTGGAGAATTGAGATCATTTTAATGATTTTTTTAGGTTTATTTTTTCTCATGATTATGTTTAGGGCATTACAAAGGAAGCATTTGGAGATTGTTTGGATAGATTTTGGGTGATATTTTGCATCTGCTCTATGTCTCTTTGGAACCATTTTGATAATTTTTCAGTTTATTTTGTAACTTCTTATATTATATTTAGGGCATTGTAAAGGAAGCATTTGGAGATTGTTTGGATGGATTTTGGGTAGTATTTTTGTGTATCTATGTCTCTTTGGAGGTACTTGACCTTTTTTTCCAATTTTTTTTGCCAATTTTTTATGATTATGTTTAGGGAATTATAATGAAAGTATTTCGAGGAAGTTTGGATATTTTGCATCATATTTTGTATTTTTTGTGATTTGGAGGTAAATCTGATTATGAAATTTGGAGCTCCTTACAATTCAAAATGAAAGCGGGCGTATCTGTATCTTGTGACTATCAAATTAAACTGTGTTTGGAAGGACCATACTAGTTATTGGCCAAACTGAAATTGAAATCAAAAGATTTTATGTGCAAAATTTGAGAAGAATTCGCTAAATAACAACAAAATTTGAAAGTTGATACAAAGCTATTTGTGCCATGATTAGATTCTCTGATTTGGAGGAGAATTGGATTAAAAACATCTGAGAAATAATAATCTTCTTTGGCGAACACACCTTCTTCTTCAGATCTGGCATTAGCGGTAGTGTTGAAAAGAAGCAGAGATTTGGTATTAAAGCTGATTATTATCTAGCGAGGAAGTTGCGATGTAGAATATCAGTTCACAAAGAGATGCTTTCAATTTTATTGAGAGAAAAGATCGAGGATTGTGAATGGTGGATAATGCATTAATCTGATTGTTTAAGGAAAAGCGGCGGATGGGATGTTTGCATGGGATGTCAAGTTGATGAGTCGGATTACTGTAAGTTTTTTTTAATGGAATATGCAGGATAGAATATGATTGTTTGGGAATGTGATAATTTTGTCTAGCTCGACTTAATAAATATAATCTCGTTTGTGCTCTTGTTGGAGTGAATCATCACGGAAAATGTATTTGAGTAGCCTTTTTTGTCGAAGAGACAATTGAGTCATTCTGGCTATTTAAAATATTTCTTGGTTGATGAATGAGCGGACATCTATAACAATATTCATCGAGATCGTATGGCGAAATTATATTACAATACTCATCATAGGTTGTGCATAATATTTCGAAAGCTCCTTAAGGTTCATTGCTTTAATAGTAATAAGATAGTCTGAGGCTATTTTATAAATGCAGAGTAAGTGTATCGAGAGGAAGAGTTTAAAGCTTGATTCATGACTAGAAGAAGGCAATTTGTGATGCATCATTTGCGAGCTTTATAAGATTAGATCCAAGTGGTCCTATTCGTTCAAGAGGATTCTGCGTGAGCATCTTGTCAACATCGTAGTGAGTCCACGAACAATGTGTGGAATATCTAAATAAGTTATCCTTGTTTCTTGGGGTTGGAAAAGGTTATGGAGACATGGCATGAATGAACATGATGAAGAAGTAGGTCATCGATTGTTCATTGTTAAGAGTCAATTAAAATAAGCTATTATGTTTTACAAGAAAGGTTTACACTATGTTTGAAGATGAATTTTTTGCATGGTTGGGCTATCGGTAAATAAGTCGGATGATCCATGGAATTTGGTGAAAACTTAGAGAATAAAATGCATCAAAACATGGGCTGCATTTGATATGCTACAAAGTAACTTGTACTTGGAAAAATTTAAAATGATGGGATTACTTTTGTATGAGTTCTTAGTGAAGATGTTGTATTCGGACAAATATCTTCTCAGCGATAATTACGAGCAAGAGGGATATTTACATTGATAGTGCATCAAGAATTAAGATGTGGCAATGAGATGATCTTATTCATACGTAAATTCGATATCATCAAATAAGCGTCGAGTAGGGATAAGAGAGCTAAGTATATGCTTGGATCCCAGAAAAACTATATATGATGTCGATCATAATAAGTGAATTCTCCTCCATCCACAGTTAAGAAGAAGAAGTCAACCATGATAAGAGAAAAGACATCTTAAAATATCCACTTAAACGCGTCAAAGGGTGTTTTCCAACTGCTTAAGGGATATTGGGAGAATCGAAAGCCAAGAGTAATTTTCTACTTGTATTATTTTTTTGTATTTTAAATATTCTTAATCTTAATCACTAATTTGGGGTTTGGCATCGTCATGTGGTGGTGGCACGAACTTCTCCTAATTGATTCCATGGGCTTCCCTCTTGAAGTATCACTCATGATGGAAGCTCTGGTAGCCTGAGCTTGTTTACCTCTCGTTTGGTGCGTAGCCTCCCGTGGGTACCTCCAGAAGCTCCCATGGTATGAAGAGTTTCCACAGCAGATAGAACCTCCCTGCATTTGGGGTGGTAGGGCATTGCTTTAGAACATCCTTGATGCGAACATAAATCAGCCCATTATCTGTTATTGTTGTATGGAAGACGATCTCTCTCGGGTCCTTCAAACCAGCAAATATCCTTTCCTTAAAGTTTCTTGTGGGGTGAATGAGGCGTAGAAAACAGAGGAGAATATCGAGGAGAGATATAAGGAGAGTCGGGTTTTATTGGACTTAAAATGGGACTATCGAACTCCATGTGTGGGTGTTGGGCGGACGAAGGAGCCAGTTCGTCTTCCAATAAGTCCTCGAATGAAAGTACTGGTAAGCGGATAAAATTTTGAAGACATCCATAAATAAATATATTCTTATATGAGATTGATATTATATGTCACACGGCGTCCCACCGGTGAAAGCATTTTTTGGAAACTTATTTTGGCATCCGATACATTGACTTTGCAGCGGGTTCAGATGTTTATGATATATGTGCTCTGCTCTGATGAATATTTTAAGCATGATAAACTTGATATTATATTTGGTAATGGAGATATAAAACATCTGTAGAAGAGTAATGAAAGCCTCAATGCGTATTACAGTGCGAATCTTTGATAACATCAATTAGAAAAGTCCAAAATGGCATGATTATACTCGGCAATCTATATATTCGTAAGTAATTAATTCGATTACACCTATAATTGATATACAAAAATAGATTTGAGAAAGCGTATATCTATTATGCTGTCTGCACAAATCTGATTCTATTTGATTCTTATAGTTGGCAAAATAATCATAAGAAGTTGGCAAAATAAATTGAAAAAAAATTGTCAAAATGGTGCACTCAAAAGATGTATGTCTGATGCAAAATCTCAATCCATCAAACAATCTCAAATGCTTCTGATACCAAACATAATCATAAGAAGTTGGCAAAATAAAAAAAAAAAAGCGTCAAATATTCTCCAAATTGTATCTGATGTAAAATCAACCATGATCAAATGCTTCCTTTGTAATGCAACATTATCGAAGTTGGCAAAATAAAGCGAAAAAAAAAGCGTCAAATTATGCAGCTCAAAGAGGTGCATGATGAGATGTAAAATAACCCAAATTCATCCAAAATCTCAAATGCTTCCTTTGCGATGCATGTCATGAAGTTGACAAAATAAATTGAAAAAAATGAAAAATTTTAAAGAAATGCAGTAATCTAATCCGTCATAAATAATCTCAAATCTTTGCTGCCTAAACATAATCATAAGTTGGCAAAATCAATTGAAAAAAAATGTCAAAAATGGTATGTACCCTCAAAAGGTATCTGATCTGATCTAAATAACCATCCAATCGCATGAATGCTTCCTTTGTAATGCATAATCGAAGAGTTGGCAAAAAAAAAAAAGTCAAAATGATTATGCCTCAAAGTAGAGTACAAATGCACTACACCACCATCTCAAATGCTTCCTGATTCATGCTAATCATAAGAAGTTGGAAAAATAAGCGAAAAAAACTATCAAAAATAGTTTGTACCCTCGAAAGAGATCTGATCAAAAATCCAATCCATAACCAATCTCAAATGCTTTGCAATGCATGTCAAAAAAAGTTAATAAAATGGAAAAAAAGCACGTAAAATGGTGCTATAAAGAGTACTCAGTCTGAATGTAAATCTGGAAATCGCTCTTTTAAATCTTTATAGAAGGAGTTGCAAAAAGCGAGAAAAAGAAAATAGTGCATACTGCATCTGAAGTCTGGAATCAAAATCACAGATCAATCAAAACTCAAATGCTTCCTCTGATAACAACATAATCATAAGTTGACAAAAAAACTAGAAAAAAAGGTCAAAATAGTTACTCAAGTGTGATCTGGCTGAAATAACCTCACCCAAACTTCCTCAAATGCTTCCATTATAATGCCCAAATCATAAATCATTAAAAAGAACTAGAAAAAAATTTTAAAAGATGTACCTTCAAAGAGGCACCTGAGTAATCTGAAATATCACGAATCCATCAAACAATCTCAAATCTTTTTTGCATGCAAATATAATCGAGTTGGCAAAATAAAGCGGAAAAATTGTCAAAAATGTGCCTCTCAAAGAATTGATCTGGATGAAATCACCCAAGCTAATGATCTTCCTTTGTAATGCCCATAATCGACTTGAGAATTGAGATGGCTGGTTACTGCAGATTTGTATGTATATCGTTTTCTTATCAAATCTATTTTTTGTATATATGCATTCTGAGGTGGCATCAATTGATTCTGTAGATGATATAGATAGATTCTTTAAAACAGGCGATTTCATTTGGGACTCTAGTTTGTTGATGTTATTGCATCAAGGTGAACCAAGTATGGTTACATGAGTAAACTCTTCGATGGTATATTTCTCTTCTTGTGAAATATAATGTCTTGAAGTTCTTGTTTAAAATATATTCATTGTATATATAGTGACATAAGCATCATCATTATCATCAACCAAATCCGTATGCGATGGGCTAAAATAGAGTTTCAAAAAATGCTTTCTTGGTTTGGGAGGGCCTTAGTGACATATAATATCACTTAGTTCATATTAGAATGTATTTATTTATGTTGTATGTCTTCAAAATTTTTATCGTTTACCACAGTGCCTTTCATTGGACTTATTGGAAGATGAGAAGCGGCTCCTTGATCGGTGTCCACTTGACAATCACATGTGAGCTCGATAGTAGTCCCATTTTAAGTCCAATTCTAGCCCCACTTGACTCTCCTTATGTCTCTCCCTTATTCTCCCGTCAGGTGTTTTAACATACGCTGCCCCCAGCACTTTGCGGTGGAGGATATTCTGAGGTTTGAAGGACTGAGAGACAATATCATCTTTCCATACAACAATCTGGAGGTTGGATGGGAGGATTTCTGTTCTTCTTAGGATGTTAGCAGTCCTACCACCAATCGGGGGGGTTCATCAGGGGTCACACTCTTGGGAGGCTACAGGGAGCTTCCGTGGAGGGTACAGGGAGGCTGCGTGTCTGACCCAGGAGGTTGAGAAGCTCTTGTGGGCACCAGGAGCTTCCATTCTGAGTTGGATACTTGATAGACACGTGGAATTGGCCGTAGGAGAAGTTCTTGTGGACACCACACATGTGATGCTCAAACCAGAATTGGCATTGAAGGGTTTGAAGATTACGACAATATTTAAAATACCAAAATAATATAGTAGAAAATTACTCTTGGCTTTCTTGGATCTCTCCCATATCCCATGGGGTACTGAGCGTTTCTTGGATCTTTTAAGATGTCTTTTCCTTATCTCGTGGTTGACTTCTTCTTCTTGCTTTGTCGGATGGAGGAGAATTCACTTATTATAAGTCGACATCATCATATAGTTTTTAGGGATCCAAGCATATAGTCCTGACTCTCTTATTGCCTGTGCGGCTTATTTGATGTGCATATCGACTTATGTGGTTCAGAAAAATAATGCGAAGCATTTCCATCGTCTTTGTCTCTTAATTTTCTGTATGCGTATCAATATAAATATCCTCTTTGCTCGGTAGACCATCGCGAGAAGATACTTGTGCGGAATGCACAACATCTTCATGACTAAGAACTTCGATACAATGGGCCAAAGTAATCCCATCATTTCAAATTTTTTGTAAGTACAAGTTACTTTAGGGTAGTCTAAATGTCAATGCAGTCATGTTTTGGATGCATTTTTATTCTCTAAGTTTCTCACCAAATACTTTATGGTCGTCATCGACTTAGTTCTTAGATAAACCTCCAACTCCATGCAAAATTCCTCTTCAAACATAGTGTAAACCTTTCTTGTATAAAACATAGCGACTTGTTTTAGAATTGGGTGGTCTTAACAAACAATCGATGGTACAAGTCTTCATCATGTTCATTCGCCGTGTCTCCATAACCTTTTCCAAAAGCAAAACGTGAGCGAACTTGTTGGTTTAGATATTCCATGACATACATTGTTAGGTGGACTCACGTTCGTTGACAAGATGCCCATGCAGAATGTGTCCTTCTTGCGAATCGTGGACCACTTGGATCTCTTATAAAGCTCAGACAAGCATGATCATGTAAATTGCCTTCTAGCATGGCGGACCAACTCTTTAAACTCTTCCTCACGAGTCACACTTACTCATGCATTTATAAAATAGCCTTGCTTATCTTATTACTTATTAAAGCAATGAACCTTGGAAGGAGCTTTCTTTGAAATATGCCATTGGCCTGACCATGATGAGTATCACAATACAATTTCAATAGCTCTCGTCCATAGCGATCTTGATCGGTGAATATAGTTATAGGATATACGTCATTCAATCAGAAGAAATGTTTGGAATAGCGGAGAATGACTCAATTGTCTCTTCGATAAAAGGCTACTCAAATAATATATTTTGCAGTGATGATTCACTCCAAGAGGCACAAGCGAGATTATATTTATTGTCGATAAATCAAAATTATCACATCCCCAAAATAATCATATTCTATCAAGACATGCCATTACTAAAAAAAAAAAAACAAAGCGTCATCAACTTGCATCATACAAACATCCCATTTGCTTGTCTTTCCTTAAACAATTTGTATTAATGCATTCACATTTCGCAATCCTCGATCTTTTCTCTTTGAATAAAATTGAAAGCATCTCTTTTTTGTGAACCGATATTCTCTTTCGCACAGTTAGATAGGCGAATGCATCGGTTGCTCTAATACCGACTCTGTCATTGTCTTCAACACGGACGCCTTCTCATGCTAATGCATCGTGATCACGAGAAGATGTAGGTCGGGAGCTCAAAGAATGATTATGACTTTCTGTATATTTTTTAATCGTCCAATTACCCTCCAAATCAACAGAGAATCTAATCATGGCTGGACAACCGGTTCTTGTATCAACTTTAGAATTTTGTTAAAATTTATTTAGGCGACTTCTTGACCGATTTTGCACATAGAAAATCTTTTGATTTCAATTTCTTTGAGTTTGGCCAATAACTAGTATGGTCCTTGCAGCTAAAACATTTGATGTGCATAGTCCGGTCATACATGCTCTCTTTCGTCGAGCAGTGGTGAGTTTCCCAAATTTGGGTCATTATGCATTTACGGCCAAATACAAAATATGTTAAATATAGATGCAAAATATCAAACTTCCAATGCTTTTATAATTAAAATAATCATAAGAAATTGGCAAAAAAGCGGAAAAAAAGGTCAAATGGTGTGTACCCTCAAAGTACGAGTATAGATCAAATCTGAAAATCATCAAATAATCCAAATGCTTCCTGATCAAACATAATCATAAGAAGTTGGCAAAATAAAGCTGGAAAAAACTATCAAAATGGGTGTACCCTCAAAGAGAACAGTCTGATATAAAATCCAGAATCCATCCAAATAATCTCCAAATGCTTCCTTTGGATACAACATAATCATAAGAGTTGGCAAAATAAAGCGAAAAAATTGTCAAAAATGATGTACCCTCAAAGGAGGTCTGAGGATGCAATACATCACCCAAAACCTCCTCAAATGCTTCCTTTGGAATGCCCTAAACATAATCATATAAAGATTGACAAAAAACTACAAAAGTCAAAAATGATCATCCTCAGAGGAATGCAGTCTAATCAAAATACCAGAAATCCTAAATGATTCCTTTGGAATGCCTAAACATAATCATAAGGAATTGGAAAAAAAAGGTCAAAATGATCTATACCTCAAAATCTGAGATCTAAATCCCGACCCAATTATCATCAAATGCTTCTTTTGCAATACTAAATATATTCATAAGGTTCAAAATAAACTAAAAAAAGCGTCAAAATGTGCGTACCTCCAAAGTACAGTCTGATAAATACCACCATCCATCTAAATAATCTCCAAATGCTTCCTTTAGAATGCTAAACATAATCATAGAAGTTAATAAAATAAACCGGAAAAAAAGCGTCAAAAATGGTCTACCATCCAAATAGGTACCGAATTACATCTGAAATACCACCCAGCTCCGCCATCAAATGCTTCCATTATAATGCCTAAATATAATCAAGGAGTTGGCAAAATAAATGGGAAAAAAGGTCAAAATGGTGCACCCAAAGTACCGAGTCTGAGATGCAAAATACCACCTAAAATCCATCCAAACAATCTTCAAATGCTTCCTTTGGAATGCCCTAAACATAATCATAAGAAGTTGGCAAAATAAACTGGAAAAAAACTGTCAAAAATGGTCTGTACCCTCCAAAGAGGTATCTGATAATAAAATACCGTGAAACCACCCAAGCGCCATCAAATGCTTCCATTATAATGCCCTAAACATCATGTCAAGGAGTTGGCAAAATAAATTGAGAAAAAAAAGATCAAAATGGTACTGCTCCGAGGTATACAGTCTGAATCAAATCACCCAAAATCTATCACAATCTCAAATGCTTCCTTTAGAATGCCCTAAACATAATCATAAAGTTGGCAAAATAAATGGAAAAAAGCGTCAAAATAATTTGTACCCTCAATACCAGTACAAATGCAAAATACCACCCAATCCATCCAAACAATCTCCAAATGCTTCCTTTGCAATGCCTAAACATAATCGTAAGGAGTTAAAAAATAACTGGGAAAAATGGTCAAAATGTGCGTACCCTCAATACCTGATCTGAATCAAAATACAACCCAAAATCCATCCAACAATCTCCAAATGCTTCCTTTGATGAACATAATCATAAAAGTTGGCAATAAAGCGGAAAAAAAGCATCAAAATGGTGTGTACCCTCAAAGAGGTACACGTCTGATCTAAAATACCACATCCATCCACAATCTCCAATACTTCTTTGCAATGCCCAAATATAATCGGATGGGTTGGCAAAATAAACCTGGAAAAATTGTCAAAATAATCTACCCTCAAAGAGGTACACAGTCTGGCAAAATACCACCCAAAATCACCCAAGCGCCTCAAATGCTTCCCTTTGGAATCATAAACATAATCATAAGGAATTGACAAAAAAGCGCAAGATCAAAATGATCTGCCTCCAGGATGCAGTCTGAATCTAATCTGTGAAATCACCCCGGCTGTAAATGAATGATTCCTTTGGAATGCCCAAACATAATCATAAGGAATTGACAAAAAAAACTATAAAAGGTCAAAATGATCGTACCTCCAAAGAATGCAGATGATCTGAAATACCCACCCAAAATCAGCCATCAAATCTTCCTTTGGAATACCCAACATAATCATAAGAGTTGGCAAGAAAATTGAAAAAATTGTCAAAATGATCTGTTCTCAAAGTGCTGATCAGAATTATCTGAAAACCACCCAAACTGCCTCCAAATACTTACTTTGGAATTCCCTAAATATAATCATAAGAAATTGACAAGAAAAACTGTAAAAAAATTATCAAAAATAAGCAAGAGAGCAGTCTGATGCAAAAATACCGAAACTACCCAAACTACCATCAAATGATTCCTTTGGAATGCACAAACATAATCATAAGGAATTGACAAAAAAATTGCAAAAAAAAAGGTCAAAATGATCTTTTGTATTTAATACATCATAACAAACCATAGAAAAAATGCAGAAGCATTAGATGAATTTCTATTTAATACATCCTCTAAAATGGTTGTTATTTCATGCGTTCTCCATCTTTATGGTTCTTTTGTTAAAAAAAAAATGAGATTTTATTTCTCTTAGCTCATTTTGCACGAAAAAACTAACCCTAAACCTAAATATATATTTTTTTAAATTCCTCCGCACATTCCAACGATGCTTACGCGGTCGGACGAGAAATATATTCTGGCCGTCCGTTAATATACATCGGCGTTTACGGTAGGGTCTGAGAAATGTCTTTTCTGATTGTCCTTATCTTCTTTCGTTAATGCTAAAATGGGAAAAAACCGGACGCGTCGTCCATGTTAGTCGTAAAGCTACGTCGCTCGACGTAATATTTTCTGAACATGGCGGTAAGAAAGTGGAGCTTTTCTCCTTTCGTGGCCATGACCCTTTTCCACTTCCTCTAGCTTCTCTTATCCTTATTGAACCGTGCATGCTGGATCACCACTCGTGGTGGTGAGTCTCTTCTCGAAGATGCAAATGGAGATTTTTAGACGAGCATATGATATTCTCTCTTTTCCCACTCTTGGAAGAGATAGATGTCTTGTTGGAGAAATATGTATCTCCCTTCATCGTTCTTATTCTGGCTCTGGCAGCTTGGGGTCGATCTGTGACCTCGCCATCTGGGAAAGCTTACAAGAATGGGTTAAGCGATTATTAGCGGTCATCCTACCTCATCTTCCTTCACATGAAGCAGTCTTTTACTCCAATTCACCACTTCACTTGCCGATCTCCCTCTTCCTCCAGTGAGTTTATTTTCCCTCTTGAACTCAGAAATAGCGACCCTTCACATGAATGGGGACTTATACTCCATGGCGAGCACTTCTGGCTTTATCTCCCTCTTAGTCTGGCCAGTTGTGATGACTCTATTTTTTCACGAAGGCGAGACTCCATCGACCCATGGTCAATGCACATCTCGCATCCTCAACTACACTCTTCGACCCACATGTGGAGAACTCCCCAGAGTGTTCTCTGTCTCATTCACCCCAGCACCTGAGTTCTTCAGGATTTGCTTGACTACTCCACCTTGACCTTCCATTCTCCATCTCCACTCTATATTTTTGCCCCCTTTAGAGTGCACCATCGGGATCTAAGCCAAGCCTGCTCTTGTGGGTTGCATGGTGCCAATCACTACTTCCCAAGTCAGAGAAAAGGTTGCCTACTTTGAAATATCGGATCCTTGCCTTGTGGTGGATACAACTAACTGACACTTTTGCATCCCTTACGGTGATCCAACTCCCAACAGCGACCACTTTGAGTTTCCATGATGAAATCCTTACCAACCCTTTAATTAATTCTTATTCTCACTTTCCCTTGTCCCAAGAGTTTTAGGAGTTGGGGAAGACCACTCTCATCCCTCCTCAAGTTCTAAAATATGGAGTTCTATCAAATTTGATGAATAGTAATGGTGCTCGATCATTGGAGTGTTTGGCTAGGAGGCATCCAACAAGCATTTCAACAGGGTTTCGTTTCTTCTAAACGAAGCCACCTCTTGGTCAAAATCCACTGTACATTAGCTCTGGTGAGGTATGATTCTTAAACACTTAGGAAGCCTTAGGAATCTCATGTTTGATGTGTAGAATCTGACGTTAGAACCAACCTTTAGAGCATTACTTTACCTTTTAATTCTTGCGTTTAGGCCAAAAGCAAAATGATTTATTTTATGTGTTTGAAATGAATTATTTTGATTGGGTTGAATGTAGTGATCGATTTCACCTATTAAGCGATTAACACGAGTCGGATTTTGATCAAATGATCAGGATTAATCTAATATTTTATTTAGAATTAAATTAAAAAAAAAAGAATTAATCAATCTTTAGAATTTCAAACAAAAAAAGGTAATAAAACAAAATAAAAAAAGTGCAAATTAAATTAGATTAATCGTCTTGATTTCTAATATTAGGAGAACTATTCGAAGTACTTGCCATAACGGTTCTACTCTAGTCGTTTAGGAATAGTTATCCTAATCCGAGCATGATGGCTTATTCAATTTATCGAGTTCGCTGGGTACATCTTAAGGCATATTTATGTCACATTGATGGCATCTATTTGGTTGATGACTAACTGAGAATATCATCACCTAATAAGGACTCCTAAGGCATGATGAGTCTTCGAATATACCAAATATCTTTCCCCTACTTTACATGGAAAAGTAAAGGAGGGTTTATTTTAAGCTGGGTTCGTTAAGTTCCCTATGGAGGCAAGCCCATATAGTTAATTACATCCTAAGAAATGAGAATTCCTTAAGAATACTCTTGATTAAAGTTGATAATTAGGGTCTCCAAAGATTTCAAGGTTAAGACTATCAAAGGATTGGCTATTTTAGGAAATCATATGGGATAGATCAAGGAGAAGACTTATTTTGGAATCAAAGGAGAAAGTAAGAAATACTCGTGATCTTAGGAAGCTGGTGAGCATTCCAATATTTCTATGGTTGGGCTTTATATTTTGAAATTGAGAGAGATTATTTGAGTTGACATTTTAATAGATTCTTGGGGCATATAATTACAACATAAGATTGTGAAAATCCAGAGGTGAGGATTTATGCTTGTAGAGCGGCACCTGATTCTAAACTAAGGAGCCTTGGTACAAAAATGAAGGCATAATCTAAATCTAAGGCAAAATGAGTATATGGTTTACCTGATGAGAGAATAAACCAGATTCTTTGGACTTATTACCAGGTGGCACGATAACTCCTCTGCGCTTTAAATCCATGTAGGCAAGTCTTTGCAAGATGGCTAGCCTTTGTTCATTTAGAAGGAAACTAGGTCCTTAGACTCACTCCCCAGAGACTAGAGATTGAGTGGGATGAATCCATGACTTAATCTAATGCAAATTTTATCAAATTTATTTGATTCTTTTGGACTTTTGTTTGACACGTATGGTATTTTGTATCTTAAAATCATGATTTGATTATAGGCCAAATCAAGAGAAAGGGGTGTTTTCCACCAAAGGCTCTCATGGGTTAAGCCATTCTCTGAGGATGGAAGACCCTCTTAACAAGAGTGAAAGAATATGACAGGCATGATATTATACATCCATCCATCCAACTAAGGGGTTACTAAAAAATTTATTATCTTGATTTAATTCTTGGGCTTTTATGTGAGGTTATGAGTTATCTAAAAAATTTAGTTATGAGTTTTTAATTGAGGTAAAAAAATTAATTTTATCCAGAGCTCGCATCGCCACACATTCAAGCATCAATCATAAATAAACATGAAAAGCATGATGTTCTGTCTAATCTAAACACAACATCAAATAATTTTATAGACTACCGTAAAAGAATAAAAGGCCAGTGCGGTCGGGTTCTGCTGTACACACCGAAAAGAGAAAAGAAAATATGGGTAGCCGAGCTCTACCCTTATATAACCAAGATTACAAAAATAATATATATGATATGGGGGTTCTTCTTTTCTTCATTTTTTCATTTCTTTATTCTCTTTCTTTTGATTTGATTTATTCAAAATCTGAGGGCACCACTAGCAGCCTTTACTCATCATAAATAGCATTAATCCTAATTCCTAATGCAAAATTACATCAAAAATAGGAAAAAGTAAATCTAGCTATACGAAATAAATATTAAATAACCAAACCAGCGGTTATATGAATAATTTAGACTTAGCACCCACACATGGGTAACAAAATCCTAACATGGGTTACACTTAGGGGCTAAACAACCCACAACAAAAGCATTTATATTTTTTTATTATAAGCCCCTTTAAGCAACCCATATGATATGATTAGGCTAATAGCCCTTAACATCTAGTCTACAACATACATAACATCAGGTCTAAATATTACATCACAAAATAAAACACATCATACATACAACGCCCTAACTTAGCACTAGAAGTAGTGACTTTGTATTCTAATGTGTGTGCTTAAGGGTTGTGTAACAAGACTTTACTAGGCTTTTTTAGTTTAAGTTCCAATTTGAAGTTTGAATTTAAATTTTACCTTTCGGTGATTTCAATCTAAATGATTTAATGATTTGATTTTCATTTTATTTGATTTTATTTGGTTGAAATGATATTTAGGTTCTCAAGAATGAAGAGTATGATGAATTATCGTAGGCAGGACTCACCTATTCTACATCCCCAATTCCAGGAATCTAACTAAAGTCCTTAAGTATCTTGATTAGTCCATTTGAATTTGTGTAATTCATTTGATTTAGAATTTAGAATTTGAGTTTATTTAAATATTTGATTAATTGATTTTTTAGATGTTTTAGTTTAATTGCATCTTGATAATTCAATATCCTTAATGTGTGGAGTTTAAATTTGTTTAAGTTCATGTATTTTGGTTGATTAATTTTAGATTAGGTGTTTTGATTTAATTGAATCTTGATAATTTAATATCCTTTTAAATATTTAATTCTTTTTCTTTGATCATGGTTATCGATTTAACTTTATGTTTATTTAATTGATTGTGGTTCATTTATTTGTAGTTTTGATCATTAGATTATAAGATTTTATTCTAATTGGGTTTGATTCTTTTGGATTTTATTTTTAATCACATCCATTTTGTCATGTTATCAAAGTTTGGTTTGCATTTCGATTTCATATATTGGATAGTTAATTAGTTTATCTTATTTAAGTAGATTGAATGAGATTTGATTTGATTATATATTAAATTGATGAGAGTCTTTCTTAATTTAGTTTAATTTGACTTTATTTTGGTTATTTATTTGAGTTTTATTTTTATTTTATTTTATTATTTTTTTTTATATTGTTTGAAATTAAGAGTAATTGGATATGGTTTAATAACTTTAAAGTTTATATTTAATTTTATGTTTATTTGATTTGATTATGATATTTTCTCATAATTTTACTTGACTTATTGGTTTAATTATATTTTAATCATTTTTTATATTAAGTTTTACTTAGATTTTATGATAATTTAATTTGCACTGTTTTTATTTTGTTTCATTACTTTATTTTTTATTTTAATTTTTTAAAGATTGATTTTTTTTTTTGAATTTAATTCTAAATGAAATATTTAGATTAATCGTGATCATTTGATCAAAAAATCAAATGACTCCTTGAGGATCGCGATAAACTAATAGGTGAAATCGGATCACTACTATTCCTAATCAAAATAATTCATTTCAAACACATAAAATAAATTATTTTCTTTTCGCTAAACTCTCGTAGAAGGAATTAAAAGGTAAAGTCGCAGAACAAAGTTGGTTCTTACGGCTCATTACACATCAAATATGAGATTCTAAGAACTTTCAGTGTTTAGAATTATCATCTAATGTCCGTGGATTACCAAGAGGTGGCTTTATTTATAGGAAACAAAATCCTGTTGAGGTACTTGTTGAGCGCCTCCTCGTCAAATGTTCCATAAGCTCACTCGCGACCGCTGATGTACTAATTCGATGGTTTCTTTGCAGATCAATATCCTTCTCGGCTGATTGCGAAAGCTCTTGAATGGATGCCTTGCACACCCGGGATGTTGCTGCTTGAACTTCCGCCATGAACTCCACAAATGAACCCTTTAGTGCTTTTGAAATTTCATCAATCTTATCAGATATATTCTTATATTCTCTTTCCGCTTCCTCAATTAGTTGCAAGCTTGTGTCTGAATCTTAAACCTCTTGGAGGTCCTACTGTGAGATGCATCGATCTCCTTAAGAATGTCGGTGTAGCACAGATCAACTCGCCGCTTCAAACATTCGAGGTTGGAAAAGGCCATATCTCTCAGATCGGCAGTTGTCGGCAGCAGTTTCGCCGGAGTGCACAGAGATCGGAGGACCGAAGGCGAAAACAGACCTTTCTTCTTGCTGGAAGTGGCGGAAACGAAGAAGTTGAATTCGTAAGCTTTGCTAGATCTGGCCTCTGGCGATGCCGAGGGGAGAGGATAGAGAAGAGATTTCTCCTTTGAGAGCGACTTCACTGACAAGGTTCTCTTCTTCATCTTGAGAGCGAGGGATATCCATTGTCGAGAGTCGACTGGATCTAGCAAGTTCCTAGACGGGGATTCGTATAAGGATCGCAAGTCGAAGAGCAGCCTCCATCTACGACGCCACCGATCGAATCCACTCACGGATGTTGTCGGACTCTTCCAGCTGGGAACGGAAGTACTCACTGTGTTTCCATGTAAAAAGATAATGGAATAAATGGTTCCTGGCAGCCGTCGTAGCTGCCATGTACGACTCTAGCTGCAGCGGCAACCGCTGGAGTGTTGTCTCGGGGAAGAGTGTGAGAAGGACTTGGCTGGGTTCGGCAAGCTTCGACCAGTAGATGGGAATCGGATGAGATCTAGAAATCTCATGCGTGATGTGTAGAGCGGAGAGGGTGCTTGACTTTTTGCTTCAAGGGAGAACCCAGCCAAAAAAGACGCTGCGACGATATCATAATGGCTTGATGGAGGGAGATCGGCATAGTTTGCATGCATCTGGTTGTTCGAATAAGGATAAGAGAAGCTTAGGAGGAAGTGGAAAAGGGGCTAAGGAGAAAAAGCTCTGCTTTCCTTTCCGTCTTGTTGGGGTTCTGCCGTGAGGTAGAGAGTGAGATATGATAGATCCAGCGAGAGAGAGAGAGAGAGAGAGAGAGATGATAGTTTTGTTTTATCTATCTCCCCAATCACTCTCACGTTTCCCCTTTATTTATTTTTTTTTTCTTTTTGCATTTCTTTATTTTGTGTTATCATGATCACGTGGAGTGGGTATCTTAATAAAAAAATTTCATTCATTTTTTTTTGCATTTCCTTTTTTTTTTTATTCATTTTTTTTTAACTTGTTGAAAGTTGATTTTTATTTATGATTTTAAAAATTTTTTTACATAATTTTTAATGACTT
The DNA here is from genome assembly GCA_021442155.1 of Cymbidium sinense. Classification (NCBI taxonomy): domain Eukaryota; kingdom Viridiplantae; phylum Streptophyta; class Magnoliopsida; order Asparagales; family Orchidaceae; genus Cymbidium; species Cymbidium sinense. The sequence goes on from CM038215.1 coordinate 143,049,362, forward strand.
TAGTAAATAATTAAATGAAATTTTATAAGTTATAGGCATAAGATAATTTTAATTATTATTAATAATTATTGATTATAACATAGATTCATAATTTAATAAATTAATTATTTTGATTTAAGTTTGACCAAAATTTATTTGATATTTAGAATTGGTTTAATTTCTCTCTCTCTTTTTGTAGTTTATTTTAAATTTCAATGGATTATCCGTATATTAAAATTTTGTTTGTTTGTTATTATTTATTATATATATATATATATATATATTAGTGAATTAATATTCAAATCATGATTTGATTTAATTTAGGCTTAAATTTGACTAAAATTGTATTTGATTCAAATAATTTATTAAAATTGTGAATAATCTTTTGAGCAAATTTTTTAATTTTAATTTTAGGTATTATAACTTGAGTTAAATTATCTCATGATTTATTAGCATCGATCAATGAATTAATTTTAATTTTAATTTGATTTTGAATGATTTACTTAATGGTTTTGATTGTGATTTTAGCTAGAGCTTGGAATGATGATTAAAAGATTGATTGGTTTTGAGAAAGTGCATCTAGATTAGGTTTAGGCTATAGGATAGGTGATTTCCTTAAGCCACAAGGCATATCTAATCTTATGATTAACACAAGTCTCACAGGCTTAGGTTAAGTGTTCACCTAATCACTAGATGTGTCTTTATGGTAAATCTTAGTGTCTGCAGAAGAGTCCTAAGTCTAAGAAGGTTAAGAGCTCACTCCAAAAGTGAGGTCAACAAGGACCCCAATAGGTGGTGTGGTGACAAGGCGCCTTGCCGTATTGGCGTTGGCCGAAATGATCAACAACATCCGAAGATTGCAACAAGCGGTGGCGGTGATCTATACTGGGCAGAAGGTAGATGAATCCGCGATCTTGGTGCAATCACGACTCTCTTTGCCAAGGCATAAGAGAAACAGAAGGAATCCACTAGGATTTACATGAACCCTTTTGGGAAAGCAGTTATATCCAGAGGATATGGATTTGAGTTTGATTATGAATATGATTTATTTTGGTGTGTATCTGTTGGGGATAAGAATTTAATTGGATTTTTTTGATTTGTTTGATCAAACTCCACTAGGGAGGTTGGTTTAATTTGTTATGGCTCCACTAGGGAGAAGGGTTCTAGATTGAGGGCATATCCGCTGGGGATATACACTTGATTGAATTTGTTTGATTTAGATCTAAACTCTACTAGAGAGGCTAATTTGATTCACGCCTCATTGGAGAGAAATTTGGTTTGTTTGAGATGTTTAATTTGACTCCACTGGGGAGGTTGGTTTCGAATTTATTTTGTTATGGACCTGCCGGTATGATGGACTATACTAAGAAGAGCCACAGGGGCCTGTCTTGGATTTATAAGTCTAAAGGGGTAGTACTTGCCATAAGGTAGGACTATCCAAAGTTGCCTTTTGGTGTGCAGCCATGCTTGGAAGAAAGCGTAGTAGACTTATACCTTCCAAAAAGGAAAAGCTGGGGTGATCTATTGACGACACATCGACCCTACTAGATCTTGAGTGGCGGCGAGGGTCTTACCTCAACTCAAGTAGTTCATGATTAATTTGATTTGATTTAATTTAATTTTGTGTTATATTATGGACCCTATCGGCTGGAGAGAAGGAGCTATATCGCCCTTGACTATCTCGGTTACAAGTCCAAAGGGTAGTCTACCAACCACAAGGTAGACTATCCACTAACGGTTACTTGTGCAACGCTTGGAGAAAGCGTAGTAGACTTACATCTTCCAAAGTAGGGATCACCGTTGGGGTGATCTGATGGCACACATTGATCAACTAGGGGTGACTATTTGGCGAATTCCACGTGGACTCATATCGACTCAAGAATAGTAATTATTTTAATTTTAGATGGACCGCGGTTTGCGATGAATTACTAAGAAAGCTAATATTTGACTATCTTAGGTTTACAAATCCAAAGGGATAGTCTAGTTAGGTAGAACCAACCTAAGGGTGCCTTCGATTTGCAATGGTCAAGTTAGAAAAGCAGGACTCACATCTGCTAAACAAGAATCCACCGGGTGATGGTCGCTTAAACAAATCGGACGACCAGATTTGCTTGTGTTTAGCGTGATCATCATCACCATCGTCGACGCCATCATCATAAAGCTTAAATGAATGATTTGGCCTTTGTTATAATTTAAGTTATGTATTATTGCTTTATATTTTGTATATGTCTTGAGTTTATATGAATTATTCTTATATGTGGCCCATGAGTCATTATTATTGGGCTTTTATATTTTGTATATGTCTTGAGCTTATATGTATTGGGCTATTCTTATGTCATGAGTCATTATAGGTATGGAATAAGTGGTAGGTTTGATAATGGTGGTAGGTTTGATAGTAGGTGGTGGTAGGTTTGATAATGGTGGTAGGTGTAGTTATGATGGTGTTAGGTTTGAGTTTGGAGTTAGGTTTGAGTATTCTTAACTCTCCTTTCATTCCTATAAATAGGAGACTCTTATAATGCTTTGTACTTGAATTTGGAATGAAAGTTATCTTCTTAAATTTCTTTTACTATTCTTTTGTGTGCTTTCCTCTTGGTGACGACTACTTGAGTGTGTGAGTTCACAACCCTGAGAAGGACTTCTAAGGAAGGGCGATCTCCACAACTGGTTGTTTGTAGAGGTCGACTTCAACTTATCCCGCACTGGTTATTTTAAATCATTGCAGTTAGATCGTTCATAACTTTTCGCTTATTTCTTTGCACTTATAAGATTGATCTCTGTAGTTGACATAACTTTAACTAAGATCTTTTCAACTTCACTAAATTTATAATATTGTGAATGTGCTCAATAGTAGTGTGCATTTATCATTATTCTTGTGAGGATTTAAGAATTATCGGTAATAAACATCATATCATAAAAGCACCCGTGTCTACATTATATTTGGTATCGAGCAAGTATGTTTCTTTGGGAACATCTTGTTTAGTATTGAATTTTATTTTTGCATTAGAGTAATCTTGCAATTCCTTGTTAAAAAAAAGCATACAAAATTTTTTTATTAGAGCATTTACTTACTTTTAATCGTGTCTTTGATTTCATTACATTGCATTTAAAAAAATAAAAAAAATTTAATTAAGTATTTGTTTATATTAATATTTTTAAAAGAATATCATCATGTCAACTCGTAGTGGTCATAGATATCAAGATCAATCCTTAGATGAAAACATGATTCTTATGAATTTTTAGAAAAAATAGAAAAACTTACCCTTATGCACCAACAAACCTTTAATGAATTCCAAAAGATTTGAAGCCAAAAGTTGGTAGGCTTACAACACATTCAAACTAACCCAATCCTGAACACCAACTTGAAGAGAGAGAAGGTCATCATGTTGATCCCATTTCTTCCTCTCCACCTCATCGACATTCTCCTATTAGACCCGTTATGAACAACTTTATTGAATATCCAGTTTGATGAGGTACTTCCTCACCCACCTCATCGAATAGGAAGACAATTAACGAGATGAAGGTTATGCTCATCGAACTCCTTATGAACATTATCCTCGACATTAAGAGCCATTACCTAATTTTGTTGCCCCGTGCACTTAGAGAACCCGATGATGATGTTATTCGTAGGGTTAAAATTGATCCACCTTTTGATGGATCTTGATCCTAAAATTTTCTTAGATTGGTTAGTAGACATGGACCAATATTTTGATTGGATGCCCATGTTAGAAGAAAGACAAGTTCGTTTGCACATGAAACTAACTAGTCATGTTAAGACTTATTGGGTTAATCTCACGAAAATATCAGATTAGGACAACCACCTATTGCTTGGGATGAAATGAAAGAAATTTTAAAGCAAAAATATGTACCATTAAATTTTCATGATCAACTTATGGATGAAATGACTAAAACAAGGATCTTTAAGCGTTGTTGAGTATATGACACGGTTTGATGAATTGATGACTGTTGTTAGAGGATCACCGCACAATCTCTAGATTTAGATTACTCGATATTAATGAAATGATAACTCGAGAAATTTATTCTCTTGAGGATGCATTTGGTGGCTCAAATTGAACAATATCTTAATTCACAACCTTATGCGATTCACAACTTCATCTACAAATAACTCTCAATCGCGTGTTAACCCTCTACTTTAGTTCTAAAGGACCCAGGAAACAAAGGAAAAGCTTTAGTGGGAACATCCCTAAGACTTAGCATTACTTGTTTTACATGTGGTAAAATTGGTCACTATGCAAGTACTTGTCCTCGAAACTTACACTTAGATTATGAAAATGAGGATCAACAAAATGAAAATAATGATAATCAAATTGCGGTTGACCCTTGTGAAGAAGCTAGTGATGCGAAGATGCATTAGATGAGTCTCATATAATTTGTTATGCATTGTGTTAGCAACCCCACTAATAATGATTGGAGGCACACATTTTTCCACACTTATTTTAAGAGTGGTGAAAAGGCGTAAGTTAATCATTGATAGTGGAAGTTGCATGAATGTTATTTACCTCTCTTTAGCTGATGAAGCTCACCCTAGAGACCCACCCCCATAAGGTTGCTTGGGTAGATAAGACCTCATCTCTATATCTCAACGCGTTGTCTTGCCATTCAATTAGGAGAATATAGTGATAAAATTTGTGTGATGTTCTTAGATGGATATTGCTCATATACTTTTAGGTAGACCTTGGCTTTTGATATGGATGTCACAAATTATGGGCATCTAATACATATGCTTTTAGTTTTCAAGGTAAGAGAATTGTCCTAAAGCCAGTTAACTTCAACCCCAAAATTCTTCTCCACCCATCGAAAAGAAATCCTACATATTATTAATAAACGTCAATTTCAACAAGAGATTAATGGGAATATCATTTTTGCATTAGTTGTCCTAACCTCAAAATCAACCTTGTGTTAAATCATTCTCATCTCATATGCGTGAACTTTTATTGGAATATCAAGATATTTGTCAAGAACTTCCAGTGAGCTTCCCCATTAAGAAGTATCCAACATGCCATAGAGCTAATTCGGATCATCACTCCCAAATTTGCCACATTATCATATGAACCCAAATGAACATACAGAAAACAATAAGTTGATGATTTATTATCAAAAGGGTTTATTAGGAAAGTTTATCTTATGCACGCTCTTCAAAGAAAGATGGTAGTTGGTATGTATTGTGATGTCATCTTAAATAAAATCACTATTAAGTATAGGTTTCCCATACCTGACTTGATGACATGTTAGATATGATGGTGGATCAATATTTCTAAAATTGATCTTAGAAGTGAATATCATCAAATTCAGTATGAGAGAAGGTGATGAATGGAAAACATTCAAGACAAAAGATGGTTTGTATGAATGGCTAGTAATGCCTTTTGGATTGATAATGCTCCAAGTACATTTATCGAGTGATGACTCATATCATTCATTGGAAAATTTTTTATGTACTTTGATGATATTTTAATTTTAATCAAACTAAGCGATCATGAGAAACATTTCACAAGTCTTTGAAGTGCTTGAAGAAAGACTATATGTTCACTTAAAAAAATGCTCATTTATGGCGTCTTCGATAATCTTCTTAGGATTCATTATTTCTTGTGATGGCATCTCTGATCCGAAAAATTAGAATTCAAGAGTGGCCTACAATTCATGGTGTGTAGTTTTCTGGGTTAGCAACATTTTATCGAAGGTTTATTTGGATTTACTATTATGGCCCAGAACTCAATGTCTAAAAAAAGGAGACTTTGTTTGGACAAAGCATTCTTGATGCATTCTCTAAAATTAAAGAACTTTTAACAAGTCCAAATATTACAAATGCCAAATTTTAACAAAGTATTTGAGGTATCATGTGATGCTTCCGAGTTGGTATTGGAGGTGTTCTTAAACAAGAAGGTCATCCTATTGCTTTCTTTAGTGAAAAATTAAATGAAGCGTCAACGATATTCCACATATGATCGTGAACGTATCTCATCCAAACTTTACGTTATTGGCGATATTATCTTCTTTCACGAGAATTTATACTTTATTCTGATCACGAAGCGCTTAAATATCTAAACACTCAAAAGAAACTTAGTTCTCGTCATGCAAAATGGGTTCAATTTCTTCAAGAATATACATTTATTCTTAAACATAAATCTGGTGTCGAGAACAAAGTTTTAGATGCCTTAAGTAGAATATGTATATTATTAAATACCATGAGTGTGAAGGTTCTGGATTGAAAGGTTAAAGATGATTATCCTAATTGTAAAGATTTTCAACAAATTTTTGAATCTTTGAAATTTGATGTTTCAATTAATAGTCCGATTATCAAATGAGATGGCTATCTCTTTCTAAACAACTATGTATCATTCATCACAAATTTTCTTGTTGAGGAAATTCATTCGAGGTGTATTCATTTTGGTCTGATAAGACAATATATATGAGGATGGTTCTTTTGGCCTAGTCTTAAGAAAGATGTTGCTCATTAATTGCCCAATATCATTCTTGCCAAGTAGCAAAAGTGGAAAACAAAATTATGGCTATACACACCACTCCCAATCCCCACAAACCTTGGGAAGATCTTAGTATGGACTTCATCTTAGGATTAACTCGATAACTTTGACTCTATTCTAGTAGTTGTTGTGATTCTATAAAATGGCACACTTCATTCCATGTTATAAGACATCGGCCTCATATACAATTTTCTTTCGTGAGATAGTTAAACACATGGACTACCTAAGACAATTGTCTCGATGATGTAAGGTTTATGAGCTATTTTTGGAAAACTTTATGGAAAAAGCTTGGCACAAAACTCTTATTTTCTGACACCACCCTCAAACGATGGACAAACTGAAGTTGTTAATAAGCTTAGAAATTTACTTAGTGTCTAGTGGATCATACTACTAGTTGGGACCTAGTTCTTCCTACTGAGTTTGCTTATAACGTTCAATTAATAGGTCAACCGGTATGAGTCCTTTTCATATGTGGTTATGATCCAAGAAAACCAATTGATCTTGTTGAATTGCGTAACATATAGGTCTAGTGCATTTGCATCTTCATTTGCACAAAGCATGCATGATTTACATCGTGAAATTCAACAAAATTTACTGTTATGATAAATATAAAGCTAATGTTGATGCACATAGGCGATATGTAAAATTTAATGAGGAGATTTGGTTCTTGTTAAAGTTCGAGATTTCCAACCTGGAACTCTTAAGAAATTAACTCTCAAGAGATCGTCCTTATAAAGTTGTAAGGAAGATAAATGATAATGCTTATGAAATAGATCTTCCAATGAATCGAATTTCTCCAATATTTAATGTATCAGTTAACGCGTTGTACCATGGGCAAGCCATGGATGATATTCCCTCGCAAATAAAATCGACATGGTTCATACTTCATCATCGACTCTATACCATCTCGCCACTTAAGATCACATCGTCGGATCAAATTTTAGAAGACATTATCATCATCGATGGAGGCACTCAAAGGTTTCTCGTTCGTTGGAAAGGTCTTTCTCCACTTGAAGATTCATGGCATTTGATGAGTTACATCAACTGACTCACAATTATTACAAGAGTACTTGATTTTCATTCTCCGGAGGAGAATCCTTTAAAGAGTCTTGCGTCAGGCATCATCGTCACCATCATCGGCATCATCATAAAGCTTAAATGAATGATTTGGCCTTTGTTATAATTTAAGTTATGTATTTTGGGCTTTTATATTTTGTATATGTCTTGAGTTTATATGTATTGGGCTATTCTTATGTCATGGCCCATGAGTCATTATTATTGGGCTTTTATATTTTGTATATGTCTTGAGCTTATATGTATTGGGATATTCTTATGTCATGGCCCATGAGTCATTGTAGTAAAAATGAAATGAGTGGTAGGTTTGATAATGGTGGTAGGTTTGATAGTAGGTGGTGGTAGGTTTGATAATGGTGGTAGGTGTAGTTATGATGGTGTTAGGTTTGAGTTTGGAGTTAGGTTTGAGTATTCTTAACTCTCCTTTCATTCCTATAAATAGGAGACTCTTGTAATACTTTGTACTTGAATTTGGAATGAAAGTTATCTTCTTAAATTTCTTTTACTATTCTTTTGTGTGCTTTTCCTCATGAGTGACGACCTTGAGTGTGTGAGTTCACAACCCTTAGATAAGGACTTAAGGAAGGGATCTCCACAATGACTTTGTAGAGGAATTACTGACTTATCGCTTCGGTTATTTTAAATCATTCAGTTAGATCGTCATAACTTTTCTTATTTCTTTGCACTTATAAGATTGGATCTCAGTGTAGTTGACATAACTTTAACTAAGATCTTTTCAACTTCACTAAATTTATAATATTGTGAATGTGCTCATAGTATGCATTTATCATTATTCTTTATGAGAATTTAAATTATCGATGTAATAAACATCATATCATAAAAGCACCGTGTCCATCATGAAACGCGTCTTTGGAAAGAATGCGTAATAGACTTATATCTTTCAAAGCAAAGATGACCACCAGGGTAACTCGTTGGTGGCACAACAAGTTGAACCCGACCTAAGGGCGACTACGGAGTGAGTACCGACTCATGGATTTATCTCAACTCACGTAGCCAGGCAATTCCTATAGGGAGTTTTGCTGACACTGCCCTAAAAATAGGATGCCTGCTTGGGAAAGGGGCCATTGGGGGCTTGAATTCCTAATCCACAAGCAAATATTTTGTTTTTTTGTTTAATTTATTTTATCGTGGACCAAGTTTGAGGATCAAAGCGAGAAGGTAGACCTATCTGATTCTTGAACCAAGGAGAATCTGCATCCGTGAACAAATTCTCCAACCACGGTGGCTACCGGAAAGGGGGACCAATCCAAAAGTAACCTGGGTAGTGTCTAAATGGGGTCTCAAAGAACGTGATCTAAATAGAATGCCCTCAGGGGAAGGGGCCACAAAAGGGCTTCGATCCAACACCCTGAAAAATGACATGGCTAGTCATATATCACATAGGTATTCGGTGGCCAACTCATGGAGAAAGCGCGGGGACTTACATCTTCCAAGAGTGGTGTACCCACCGGGTGAGTCGCTGTCAGCATAGCGAACATCAACCAACCTATGGTGCCCATCGATTTGCAATAATCAGTCTAAAAAGAAAGCGTGTAGGCTTACATCTCCCTAAAGGGCGGCTATTGGGATAGTCGTCTTCTCGACAGTGCCATCGACATAGAACTAAGTGAATGTCGGGGCTTATATCGACTCAAACGTAGTCAAGAGGAAAGGAGCCTCTGGGGGACTTACCCTAAATCTCAAATATATTAGACCTAGTTAGGTCATGATGATTAGTTCAAGAAGAAAGCACATGGACTCACATCTTCTCAAATAGGATCAACCATGAGGTAGCTTACTGGCTAGGCAGCGAAGACTACAAAACTAACAAGGTGCTCATCGGTTTGCAATGGTCAAATTAGGAAGAAAGCGCAGGGACTCACATCTGAGGTGATCAGTTACTTTGGGCAACAAATCAAACTCGACCTAGAGCAGCTGATGAGTGAGTGCCACAGGGGGCTTGCTCCCACATCAAAGTAGCTCGAGGGAAAGATATGTATGTTTGTGTTTGATATGAAGGAATAGGATGCCACTAGGGACTCTTACACCTAAATCTCGGGGAAACTCGACCTAGTCAGGGTATGGTGGCTAGTTCAAGAAGAAAGCTTTGGGACTCACATCTTCTTAAATAAAGCCTACACAAGGTAGTTCACTGACAGGGCAATGAAGACTACCAAACTGATAAGGCACTCGTCGGTTTGCAATGGTCAAATTAGGAAGAAAATGCGGAGACTCACATCCTCCAATAAATGGCTATTGGGGTGATCAGTTGCTTTGGGCAACAAATTAAACCCGACCTAGAGCAGCTAATGAATGAGTGCCACAGGGGGCTTGCTCCCACATCAAAGTAGCCCGAGAGAAAGATATGTATGTTTGTGTTTGATATGAAGGAATAGGATGCCACTGGGGACTCTTACACCTAAACCTTGGGGAAACTTGACCTAGTCAGAGTATGGTGGCTAGTCCAAGAAGAAAGTGTTGGGACTCACATCTTCTTAAACAAATCCAACATAAGGTAGTTCACTGACAGGGCAGTGAATACTACCAAACTGATAAGCTGCTCGTCGGTTTGCAATGGTCAAATTAGGAAGAAAGTGCGGGGACTCACATCCTCCAACAAATGACCACTAGGGTGATCGGTTGCTTTGGACAACAAATCGAACCCGACCTAGAGCAGCTAATGAGTGAGTGCCATAGGGGGCTTGCTCTCACATCAAAATAGCCCGAGAGAAAGATATGTGTTTGAAGGAATGTTTAGATTGATGAGGAATTTTGAAGGGTGATAGTAGATTGAATTTATTTTTTTTGATTTTTTTTATTTTTGTTTTTGTTTTTTTTTTGTTTTTTGTTTTTTTTGAATTTGAACTTAATCAATGTAGATTTGAAAACATAACTTCATTAAGGAATTGACTTTGATTTTTTTTATTTTTATTTTTTGAAATTTCTTTAGGTATGTGAAAATGAAACAAGAACAACTAAGAGTAGTGTTCTTTCTCCAAAATCCTTAGGACCCGGTCAAAGTAATTGATCATCCTTAGTAAAGGAAATTCACCAAGGCTTCTCAAATATTATGCTATAATTTGTATTTGAATGAAAGAAAATTCTCATTCCAATTACTTGAATTATTCTCCAAATTTAAATTTTGATTTTGAGTGTAATGGATTTTGAAGTAATGTTTGTTGACATAGAAATACAAACACTCTCTTATCATAGTGGTTTAAACTACTTTTTATCCCTCAAAGCACCAAAGTAGGCCTTTTAATAATTAAAAACAAAATCTTGATTTGGAGAGTTTTGAGATAGACTAACTTTGAAAGAGTTTAAACCATCTATATTCAACATTAATTGAGGTCTCTCTTCCTTCTTCTCTTTTTTTTTTTGCAAGACCTTCAATCTTTTTAATCGATGCATAGAGTTTTGAACTTTATTATTGATGATAAATTTTAACAAGAAGAGTTGTACCCTAAATGGAGATAGCCTTAAACTAGTGGCCTAAGGCGAATGGAGGGGCCAATAATGGAGGTGTCATGAAATATAACCTTATGCTTTTGAATGAGTATTGAAACTTATCATCCTTCAGAACTTGATCTACTTTCTTTGTCAAAGTAGTGACTGATTGACACCTACCAAAACAAAAAAGTGAGATTAAGTATCTTAGACATGACAACCTTCCTTGAAATGATTTTAATTGTGTTGAAGCCCTCCTTATTTATTTATTTATTTATTTATTTCTTTTCTCTTTTTTCTCTCTCTTTTTTTTTTAAGGATGCATCTCTAATATCACTCTAATCTATTTTAGATCAATTTTGTTATCCCATGATGCTTTACTACAAGCCCTAGAAACTTCCCTAAAGCCATCTTCATTGTATACTTTGGGATTCATCTTTAGGTTGTAGTATCATAATTCGAAGACAACTACCGGATCATAAAGATGGTCTTCCTTTTCTTTGCTTTAGACTACGAGATCATCAACGTAGCATTCGACTTGGTGATGAATGAGTTCATTGAAGATTCAAGTTATAGCCCGCTGGTATGTGACGCCAGCAATTTTAAGGCTGAAAGGCTTGACCTTATAGCAGTAAATTCTGATGGAAAATGCAAACAACCTCTCATCCTCCGGCATCATTTGACCCATATTTGAATGAGGAGACTACATGCAAGGAGGCTATGTTCTCTATTAAATTTGATATAGGTAATGTGAATTCATCTTCAAGACATGCCTATCTTAGATCTTCAAAATTGACATATGTGTGGATTTGAATGTTCTTCTTTTTGACTGGGAATAATATTGGGAAATCATGGTAGTATCTTTCTTCTTCAATAAGGTTAACTTCAAACTTTGATCCTCTTCTTCGCATCAAAAGTTTCTAAAAATAGGAATAGCAATAGGTTCAATTTTGAGTTTATAGACTGCTATCATTGGAGATGTATTGGGCACTTTATAATGGTCTTAGGTAAAGCAGTCTTTAAACTATGAAAGTAACCTAACCAAGTCGTTGGAATTTTCCTTCTAACTTATCATATACGAATGTTGGGAGGGTGGGTGGACTCCCTTCATGTTTTGAAGTTTTTTTTTTTTTTTCAGGGAGTTCATTCTCTACTTGAAAATCTTCAAAATTGTTTGAGTAAAGTAGGTAGACTAGGCAAAAGATAATTTTATTACCTCATTTGAAGATCTATCTACAAGCATTAAATCCTCTTTCGAGCTTGAAGAAAGAAAAATGAAGTGGAAATTTGAAAGCTCATAATGTGTGTGTGTGTGTGTGTGTGTGTGTTTTTTTTTTTTTTTTTTTTTGTAGAGGCTAGGGAACTTTTAACTTCCAATCCTATAATAATATCATGAGATAGTAGAATTGTAGTCAATGTGCTCGCATACCTACTAAGTTTCTAGTCATATCATACACGAATCCTCCTTTTAGAACTCTTTTTTTTTTGCAATCTAACTCTAGAGATTTGTCAAAATTTATCTCATGTATTATTTTCTCTTTTTTTTTTTGAATTTACACCTCATACACATGATTTTTTCTTTGGATTCTAAATCAATGTGTATTATTGATGCCTTACTTTTTATCTTTCTCTTCTTCTCGTTCTCCTCTTTTTTTTTTTAATTTACACCTCATACATATGATTTATTTTTTGGATTTTAAATCAATATGTATTATTGGTGTTTTACTTTTTCTCTTTTTATTCTTCTCATTCTCCTTTTTTTAATTTACACCTTGTACATATGATTTTTTTTTTTTTTGGATTTTAAATCAATATGTATTATTGGTGTTTTACTTTTTTCTCCTTTTCTCATTCTCCTTTTTTTTGAATTTACACCTCGTACATATGATTGATTTATTTATTTATTTTAAATCAATATGTATTATTGGTGCTTTTTTTTTTGAGTCTTTGTCTATATTGTGTTCTCTCGATGAGATTGCTTGTCTTTCTTTTTCATAGGATATTCTATGTTGAATATGACTTGAGGAGGTTGCCACTAACTGAGCAAGGAAGAATCAAATACTTTTCTATCTCTTTAGAGAATATGAGAGTGCACTTATTACTTAGCTTAGTGGGCAACCTTCCAAGATAGTCTAGGACGTTAAGATTAACCTTGAGAACAGTTTGATGCCCTTATTTTGGATTGTGAGGTGTATCTTAAGAAGGATTTAGAATTTGATTATTTCCAAAGACTGGTTTGCTTTTTCCTATGGTGTTGATCAAAGTGGTAGGACCCTGCCACTGTAATAATTGACTTCTATGATATCTTCTGAAAGAGAGGTAGAATTGATGTCTACCCACTCTACTCTCTCTCTCTCTCTCTCTCTCTCTCTCTCTCTCTCTCTCTCTCTCTTTTCTTTTTTTTCTTTTTTTTCAAAGTTTGTCCCATTAGACCTTTGAAATTTGATGATTCTAACTCTTTATCGATATAGTGACACCATGAAAGCATAGAATGGGGCATTTCTACCCAGTTGGAATCATTAAAGCATAAAGTCCATCAGCACTGCTATTTTATGGATTACGATCGATATTTTGAGAGTTGTCTTCTTTTGGGAATTAGGATTCAAGTCATTTGAGTCATACTTATCTGGAATAAATAAGACATACTCAAAATCCTTATCAATTTCATTCTTGGCCCCTGAAGGAATCTTTATGGCCTTTCTCCTTCAGGGTGAAAATCTATGTCTTGGTTTTAAGTTGAATTTCATCATAAAAGTTTTTATGATTCATAACTTTGTGATCGATAATAATGAATATTGTGTTATCATAAGTCATCTTAAGGTTTTCAATCTCTATGTCAAATTTGATTCAGATATTCTTGATAAATCTAAAGAATTTGAACCCACACTCATCAAATTTGAATATGATAAAGGGGTTCAAATAATTAGATCTCAATTTGGAGAGATTAAGAGAATTTCTTTGGAACCTCACTTGTCAAATGTTGATATGACTGTAGGTTCAGAGCTCTTTGATTGGGACTTAAGAAATTTTGGAACTTTACTTTCCAAATGATGGTAGGTTCAAAAATTTAGGAATTTTTTTTTTGGCATTGTCTAATTTTGATTTTGAAAGAGAACTATTATTTAACAAATTTGAGTATGTTGAATTTGGTTAACTTTTTTAAATATATAAATATATATATATAGTTTTGATGTTTATTTTTGAAGAAAAGGTTTAATTGATTTGATTTTAATTTTGAAAATTGATCCTTCACTTAACAAATTTGAGTATGTTAAGTGAAAATCAAATGATTTTTTATTTTTTATTTTTATTTTTTATTTTTATTTATTTATTTATTTTTTTTGAAGATGAAACTCTCACTTAATAAATTTGGTATGTTAAGTAAATGTCAAATGTGATTGTGATTTTGAAAATGAAATTCTCACTTAACAAATTTGGTATGTTAAGTGAAAGTCAAATGTGTTTATGATTTTTTTTTTTAAGATGAAACTCTCACTTAACAAATTTAGTATGTTAAGTAAATGTCAAATGTGATTGTGATTTTGAAAATGAAACTCTCACAAAATAAATTTGGTATGTTAAGTGAAAGTCAAATGTGTTTATGATTTTTTTTTTTTTGAAGATGAAACTCTCACTTAACAAATTTAGTATGTTAAGTGAAAGTCAAATGTGTTTATGATTTTTTTTTTGAAAGAAAATGAACTTATTTAATTGACTTAGGTATGTTAAATGGAGTTCACTTTGTACTTATGATTTTCAAAAAGGGAGTTCTCATTCGATATACTTGGGCATGTCAAATGAGCTCCCAATGTGTTTTGAAGTTCAAGACTTTGGCATGAAGGAATTCAATCAGATAAATGCAAATAGAATTCAATTTGTTCTACCTTCTCCAAAGGGGAACTCCCATTTGACAAATTTGGTTATGTCGGGTTCAAATAAGTCTTGACTTCTCTTTTGTGTGTGTATGGTTTATTGCTTTTCAAAAAAAGGGAAAAATTTAACTCTAGCACATGTGAAGTATGCTAAGTGGAGTTTCAATTTTTTATATCATGGTTTTATTTGAAAATAGAATCTCCATCCAACGAATTTGAGTGTGTGGGACGGGGATAGCCATTTCCAAAGAAAATGTGTTTTTGAGAATTAAAAATTGTTGATTTTGATTTAAATTTTTGTTTTATTTTTTATTTAAAGGAACCTCCTTGTAACAATCATCGGATTTGTTAAACGAGGTTTGGTTATATGTGTTTTGTAAAAATTTCTTATGAACTTTTGTGTACAGCCCTTATTATGTGGATTTTGAAAAAGTGCTTTTGGAAAGACATGTTATTTTGTAGAAGAGTTTTATTCTCTTATTATTCATGGGATTAATCTTGCCTCACCATCAGAATGGTGAAGAGATCATTTAATTTTGGTCATCTCCTCTGTTTGATTAATTTAATTTTCACCTATTAGGGGAACCCAATAGGGATTTTAAGACCTACATGGAGTGAGGTCCTAAAACCTAAAGGGTGTTGGCGAGCTTTGCTTAAGGTTGACATAAGCTAAGTGCCAACAGAAAGAATGATAGTCTCGGGCCTATATAAAACATAAGTCTACTATCAATGCTTGGAGATAATAATTGTCTACTAAAGATGGAGAGAGGAACCCTCCCTGGTCGCCTAAAAAATCAGGTGTTTATTTTTGGGGTGTGGACACCACAGATCTTAGGGGTACTTATTAAAGTGATCAAGATTAAGGAATGATGTACTATCTGAAGATAGAAATCATCACCCTATAATGGACTAATCACCTAATAAGGACTCCTAAGGTATGATGGGTCTTGAATATACCGAGATCTTTCTCCACTTTACATGGAAAAGTAAAGTAGGGTTTATTTTAAGCGGGTTGTTAAGTTCCCTATGGAGGCAAGCCCCATAGTTAATTACATCCAAGAAATGAGAATTTCTTAAGAATACTGATTAAAGTAGACAATTAGGGTCTCCAAAGATTTCAAGGTTAAGACTATCAAAGGATTGGCTATTTTAGAAAATCAAATGGGATTGATCAAGAGAAGACTTATTTTGGAATCCAAAGGAGAAAGTAAGAAATGCTCATGATACTAGAAAAGTGAGCATTCCAATCTACTATAGTTAGGCTTTATATTTTGGCTGAATAGATTTGATTATTTGAGTTGACATTTTATTAGATTCTTGGGGCTTATAATTCCACAACATAAGATTGTGGAAATGCCTAGAGATGAGGATTTATACTTGTAGCCCAAAGGAAACAAACCTCGATTCTAAACTAAGGAGCCTTGGTACAAAAATGAAGGCACAACCCAAAAGGTGAAAATGGGTATATGGTTTACCTCCAGAGAATAAACCACCTGTTGGACTTATTACCGGGTGGTGGCGCCTAACTCCTCCACGCTTTAAATCCATGTAGGCAAGTCTTATGATTTGCAAGATGGCTAGAAGTTGTTCATTTAGAAAACTAGGTCCTTAGACTCACTCCCAGAGACTAGAGCATGAGTGGTATGAATCCATGACTTAATCTAATGCAAATTTTATCAAATTTATTTGATTCTTTTGGACTTTTTATTTTGGCACATGCTATGGGATTTTGTATGCCTAAATGCATGAGAATTTAATTATAGGCCAAATCAAGAGAGAAAGGGGTGTTTTCCACCAAAGGCTCTCATAGGTTAAGCCTTGATTCTCTGGCAAGAATGGAAGCACTCTCTTAACAAGAGTGAAAGAATAAGACATGCATGATATTATACATTCATCCATCCAAATAAGGGTTACTAAAATTTTATTATCTTGATTTAATTCTTGGCTTTTATGTGAGGTTATGAGTTGTTTAAAAATTTAGTTATGAGTTTTAATTGGGGTAGAAAAATTAATTTTATCCAAGAGCTTAGCATCCAGCCACACATTCAAGCATCAATCATAAATAACCTATGAAAAGCATGATGTTCTAATAATCTAAACACAACATCAAACAATTTTATAGACTCAGTAAAAGAATAAAAGGGGTCTTGTGGTTCGTACACGAAAAGAGAAAAGAAAATATGGGTAGCCGAGCTCTACCCTTATATAACCCGGATTACAAAAATAATATATATGCTATGGGGGGTCTTCTTTTCTTCATTTCTTCATTTCTTCATTTCTTCATTCTCTTTCTTTTGATTTGATTTGTTCCAAAGGCATCACAGGGCACCCTAGGGACTAAGCCTTCCGCTCATCCTAATCCCCCATAGCATTAATCCTAATTCCTAATGCAAAATTATATCAAAAATAGAAAAGTAAATCTAGTACACAAAACAAATGTTAGCTAAACACACCATACAACCAATATGAATAATTTAGACTTAGCACCCAGTAAAAACTCACCTAACATGGGTTACACTTAGGGGCTAAGCAACCTGCACAGCAAATGCATTTATATTTTTTTATTATAGCCGCCCTTTTAAGCATAACCCTTGTAGAAAATATGATTAGGCTAATAACGACTAACATCCACGTCTTACATACACATCCAAATCTAAATATTACATCACAAAATAAAACACAACATCATACATACGCCTAACACTAGAAGTGACTTAGTATTCTAATGTGTGTGCTTAAGGCTTGTGTAACAAGACTTTACTAGGCTTTTTTAGTTTAAGTTCCAATTTGAAGTTTGAATTAAAATTTTACCTTTGGGTGATTTCAATCTAAATGATTTAATGATTTGATTTTCATTTTTATTTCGCTTTATTTGGTTGAAATGATATTTAGGTTCTCAATAATGAAGAGTAGGATGAATTTCATCCGTAGGCAGGACTATTCTACATCCCCAATTCCTAAGGAATCTAACTAAAGTCCTTAAGTATCTTGATTAGCCCATTTGAATTTGTGTAATTCATTTGATTTAGAATTTAAAATTTGAGTTTATTTAAGTATTTGATTAATTGATTTTTTGGATTAGATGTTTTAGTTTAATTGCATCTTGATAATTCAATATTCTTAATGTCTAATGGAGTTTAAGTTTGTTTAAGTTCATGCGTTTTTTGGTTGATTAATTTTATATTAGGTGTTTTAATTTAATTTCATCTTGATAATTCAATATCCATTTAAATATTTAATTCTTTTCTTTGATCATGGTTATGTCATTTAACTTTATGTTTATTTAATTCGATTATGGTTCATTTATTTGTAGTTTGATGATTAATTATGATTTTATTTTGATTGGTGGGTTTGATTCTTTGTAAGGGATTTTATTTTTAATCACATTCATTTGTCATGTTCATCAAAGTTTGGTTTGCATTTTAATTTCATATATTGGATAGTTAATTAATTTATCTTATTTAAGTAGATTGAATGAGATTTGATTTAATTACATATTAAATTGATGAGAGTCTTTCTTAATTTAGTTTAATTTGACTTTATTTTGGTTATTTATTTGAGTTTTATTTTTATTTTATTTTATTTTATTTTTTTATATTGTTTGAAATTAAGAGTAATTGGATATGATTTAATAACTTTAAAGTTTATATTTAATTTTATGTTTATTTGATTTGATTATGATATTTTCTCATAATTTTACTTGACTTATTGGTTTAATTATATTTTAATCATTTTTTTATATTAAGTTTTACTTAGATTTTATGATAATTTAATTTGCACTTTTTTTTATTTTGTTTCATTGCTTTATTTTTTATTTTAATTTTTTAAAGATTGATTAATTCTTTTTTTGAATTTAATTCTAAGCGAAATATTTAGATTAATCATGATCATTTGATAAAAAATCAAATGACTCGCGAGTTAATCGTAAGCTTTGATGAAATCGGTCACTACGATTCAACCTAATCAAAATAATTCATTTCAAACACATAAAATAAATCGTTTGCTTTGCGTCTAAACTCTGCCAAAGGAATTAAAAGGTAAGTGCCTGCAAGGTTAACTACGCGTGTTCAATTCAAACATTTAAGTCTTTAAGTGTTTGAATTATCCCACTGAATGTCGGATTATTAGATCAAGAGGTGGCTTCGTTTAGAGGAAACGAAATCCCGTTGAGGTGCTTGTTGGGCGCCTCCTCGTCAAATGTTCCATAAGCTCACTCACGACCGCTGATGTACTAATTCGATGGTTTCTTTGCAGATCAAGCAGGATTTGGTGCGATGCCATTGCGCCTTTGTAAGCTCTCAATATCCTTCTCGGCTGATTGCGAAAGCTCTTGAATGGATGCCTTGCACACCCGGGATGTTGCTGCTTGAACTTCCGCCATGAACTCCACATATGAACCCTTTAGTGCTTTTGAAATTTCATCAATCTTATCAGATATATTCTTATATTCTCTTTCCGCTACCTCAATTAGTTGCATGCAAGCTTGTGTCTGAATCTTAAACCTCTTGGAGGTCCTACTGTGAGATGCATCGATCTCCTTAAGAATGTCGGTGTAGCACACATCAACTCGCCGCTTCAAACATTCGAGGTTGGAAAAGGCCATATCTCTCAGATCGGCAGTTGTCAGCAGCAGTTTCGCCGGAGTGCACAGAGATCGGAGGACCGAAGGCCAAGACAGACCTTTCTTCTTGCTGGAAGTGGCGGAAACGAAGAAGTTGAATTCGTAAGATTTGCTGGATCTGGCCTCTGGCGACGCCGAGGAGAGAGGGGAGAGGGGAGAGGAGAGAGAAGAGATTTCTCCTTTGAGAGCGACTTCACTGACAAGGTTCTCTTCTTCATCTTGAGAGCGAGGGATATCCATTGTCGAGAGTCGACTGGATCTAGCAAGTTTCTAGACGGGGATTCGTATAAGGATCGCAAGTCGAAGAGCAGCCTCCATCTCCGACGCCACCGATCGAATCCACTCACGGATGTTGTCGGACTCTTCCAGCTGGGAACGGAAGTACTCACTGTGTTTCCATGTAAAAAGATAATGGAATAGATGGTTCCTGGCAGCCGTCGCAGCTGCCATCTATGACTCTAGCTGCAGTGGCAACCGCTGGAGTGTTGTCTCGGGGAAGAGTGCGAGAAGAACTTGGCTGGGTTCGGAAAGCTCCGTCCAGTGGATGGGAACCGGACGGGATCTAGAAATCTCATGCGTGATGTGTAGAACGGAGAGGGTGCTTGACTTTTTGCTTCAAGGGAGAACCCAGCCAAAAAAGACATTGCGACGATATCATAATGGCTTGATGGAGGGAGATCGGCATAGTTTGCATGCATCTGGTTGTTCGAATAAGGATAAGAGAAGCTTAGGAGGAAGTGGAAAAGGGGCTGCG
This sequence comes from Cymbidium sinense, assembly GCA_021442155.1. Classification (NCBI taxonomy): domain Eukaryota; kingdom Viridiplantae; phylum Streptophyta; class Magnoliopsida; order Asparagales; family Orchidaceae; genus Cymbidium; species Cymbidium sinense. The sequence goes on from CM038215.1 coordinate 143,069,609, forward strand.
GCCACAACAAAGGAGAAAAAGCTCCGCTTTCCTTTCCGTCTTGTTCCCGTCCAGTTCATGGGAATGAAAAAAAAAAGGGGGAGAGGTTCTGCCGGACGAGAGCGAGAGGGAGAGAGTGAGATATGATAGAGAGAGAGAGAGAGAGAGATGATTGTTTTGTTTTATCTACCTCCCCAATCACTCTCACGTTTGCCCTTTATTTATTTATTTTTTTTCTTTTTGCATTTCTTTATTTTGTGTTATCATGATCACGTAGAGTAGGTATTTTAATAAAAAAATTTCATTAATTTCTTTTTGCATTTCCTTTTTTTTATTCATTTTTTTTAACTCGGTGAAAGTTGATTTTTATTTATGATTTTAAATTTTTTTTTTTAGATAATTTTAATGACTTTAGTAAATAATTGAATGAAATTTTATAAGTTATAGACATAAGATAATTTTAATTATTATTAATAATTATTGACTATAACATAGATTCATAATTTAATAAATTAATTATTTTGATTTAAGTTTGACCAAAATTTATTTGATATTTAGAATTGATTTAATTTCTCTCTCTCTTTTTTGAAGTTTATTTTAAATTTTAATGGATTATCTGTATATTAAAATTTTGTTTGTTTGTTATTATTTATTATATATATATTAGTGAATTAATATTCAAATCATGATTTGATTTAATTTAGGCTTAAATTTGACTAAAACTGCATTTGATTCAAATAATTTATTAAAATTATGAATAATCTTTTGAGCAAATTTGAATTTTAGGTATTATAACTTGAGTTAAATTATCTCATGATTTATTAGCATCTCAATGATGATTTAATTTTAATTTTAATTTGATTTTGAATGATTTACTTGATGGTTTTGATTGTGATTTTAGCTGAGCTTGGAATGATGATTAAAGGATTGATTGATTTTGAGAAAGTGCATCTAGATTAGGTTTAAATAGGATGGGTGATTTCCTTAAGCCCTAAGGCATATCCTAATCTTATGATTAACCCTTCTAAGTCTCTAGGCACAGGTTAAGTGTTCACCTAATCACTAGATGTGTCTTATGACTAAAGAAATCCTGAGTCTAAGAAGAGGAGGTTAAGAGCTCACTCCAAAAGTGAGGTCAACACTCCCCCCAAACTGATTTTGCTCCCATGATATTGGGCGAGGATTCGAGGGAGCCAAGATTACTTGTGAGGGGGCAACCCTCTCCACTGTCAGCAAGAATGTGGTGGCTGGGTAGAAGCCAAACATCCATATTGAGATGCCTCGTATTCTAAGTTTCTCTCACTGAAGAGGAAGGCGGTAGAGGTTCCCGCAGTAGCTACAGTTCTAGTGCTCATGCAGTTAGTTATTCCCATCACTTCCCCAGTGCAGGCTAGTACCCACCCATTGGCTTCCTCTAAAGGGAAGGCTACCCTAGCTTCAGGGATAGTCTCTCCTCCCTTTGAGAAAGGGTCTAGCTCATGTATTGCTCCACCTGAACTCAATGTGATAGGAGCCACGATCAAGCGACCCATGTGTGCATTGAGATGGAGTATCTCACATTGTAGAAGAGCGGTCACCCAAGGTAGTTTCTCCTTTGCTTACTCAGAATAAGTTCCACCCCCTTTCCAATTCTGAAGGAGAGGAAGATGTTAGGAGGATTGCAGTATCACCCCCACCTCCAGAACATTATGAGACACCTGTTAGAGATAGGAGGAGGTCATATGCTAGCCCCATAATAATTTTACACCATGTTGGCAGGGCTTATGGACGGTCAAAGTCTAGTGCCTAGTTTGATTTACGATCAGATATTCCTCGCAGTGTAGGCAAGCAGATCTGCCAGGAGAGGCCCAGAGAGGCCCAGTTCACATTACTAGCAGAGAGATGTGAAGATATGATAGGCAGTCAGTAGCCTCCGCCCTCATAGATTTTCTTGATCGGCGTGCTACCCGTGTTGGTCACACTAATAGTATTATGTTGACTGGTACCACCCATCATGGGAAGAGAGCTCCTCTGAGGTAGTGGTGTCTCCACCACCTCCACTCCACATCTATGCCGCCTTTAGGTTCCATCTTCTACAGTTCCACCCAAAGCCATGAGAGGAGCATTAGAGGAGAAGAAAGCCCCAATAGTGATCCGGCTATGGCCAAGGGATCCCGCTCCATCTACCCTACCGTGGAGATGAGGGCGAGTTCTCCTACTCAACCTCCTACTTTAGTTATGGTGAAGAGGGAGTGGAGACCTCGTAGCATCATAGTCGTACCATCACCACCATCACCTCAACCTATCATGGATATAGCAGTGATAGAAGGAGAAGGGAACAGTTCTATTATCCCCATGGCGATAGATCCCCCCAGGGGTAGCAGTCCACCCATAACAGTTAACAGTCATGAGCACGTGTCTTTCAGTGAGCGTAGCCCTCACAGGGTTAGCTCTTCAGTAATAGGGGAGGTCAGGTGTATCTCCATTCATGAGCATGATCCCACCACCGGTCAACCGCGAGCATTTGTGCCTGCACAATTAGACCGCTCCTTGGATGATATCTTAGCACAATATTTTACTAAAAAGAAAGAAATCCTAGGGTATGACTAGCCTGACCTCAAAGAGCAGAAGGCTAGCTTTGATCCCAACGAAGATGATTTGTTGGAAGACTCAGCAGAGGTATGTATGATTGATACTAGTGGTTCTCTCCTTCGAGATCACCAGAGTTCAAAAGGTGTTGTAGTCGAATAGGATGATACAACTTATTCGACCCAACACCTCCTTCAACAACTCAAATAGAAAGATGAGCATATTGATAAAATGGGAAAGAGACTTAAAGATTTGCTAGAAGCAATTCTAGCACTTCAAAATTAAGCTCCAGTAGTACATCCTACCATTATGGAGATTGGTCAACCTGAGTTATTACATGTCCTGGATCAACCCAAGAGTTTGCCTCCAATAGAGCAGGGCGGTACTATCTTGTATAGGAATGTAGTGGACAGTACCTCCATACAAGAAAAATATATCAAACTCTTGGTTGAACAATAAGTGAAGGAAGCGCTGTCACAAGCCCGAGGTGGTTCATCAGTTCCAAAGGGTAGACTCTACCCAGAGGAACTCGATGTTATCCAATATCCTAAGGGTTTTATGCCTCCTTTATTCAAAAGTTATGATGGCAGCGAAAACCCTCACCAACATATAGCACACTTTAGGGCCAGCTATTGCAACGCTGGTGGCAGTGATGCATTATTGTTTCATCTCTTTGTCAGTAATGTAGCAGACATAGCTTTAATTGGTACGTTGAACTCCCTAATAATTCAGTGACGACTTTTGCTGAGTTGGAGCAACTCTTTGTTCAGAGGTTTGCAAGAGCTCAACAAAGGGTAACTATGGGCGATCTCGTTGTAGCTCAACAACACCCCGGTGAGTCCCTTAATGATTATATTCTTAGATGGCGCAATTCAAGCATGAAATGCAAACCATAGCTATTTGAACAGCATACTATTAAAATTCTATTAAAGAATATTCATGGCCCGGTCGCTTTCATGCTTAAAGGTTTCACCATTAAGACATTTAAGAAGTTAATCAACAAGGTAGCTAGCCTACAAGGAGAGGTCAAACAATTATCTTTTCAAGATCAGTCATTAAAGCAAAAGCCACAGAATGCCTACGAAAAGAAGTCAGGGGCAGTAGTAGCATTTGATAAGGGGAAGCAACCGGCTAAAGATCAGTATGAGAAATCTCGAGCTCAACAGCCTTTGCTTCCACCTCCTTTACCACCACCTCGGCCATCTTATCGGCCACCACAGCAACCTCCATAGCCTTCGCTGCCTCCTCCTCAGCCATACTCTTAATAGCGGTGCATACCCGCCACAGGTAGCTATCATCCACATACTCTTTTGGATAAATTAAATAAAACTTATTCATTTAAGAGTGAGGTAGTCAGGAAAATCTTTAAGAACCTCTTAAAGAAACTTTATTTTCAGCTACCCGAGCCTAAAATGTCAGAGAAAGTCGGCATGAGCAATGATCCTAACTTTTGCCCCTACCACTGCATGCTTGACCACATTTTGGAGGATTGCTTTACATTTAAGGACTGGCTTGAGCATAGCTATAAGTCAGGCGCTATAGTTATCCCTAAGGAATACATAGTAGAACAATCATCTAGTTCTATTGGGGTAATTCTTGGGGATACATGTGATCATCTCAAAATAAAAGAAGGTTGGGATATCTCTTTATCCCGCAAAAACTTTTCTTACAGGTGCCTGAGGTAGCTCGAACCTCTAACATCAAAGAAGGTTCGTAAGTTGCCAAAGATAACTTGGGAAAAGTGGGAGCTCAGCAGTAGTAGCAGCGGCCTATACTTGCCTGGAATAGCCAAGTAGTGCAACCACTGACCGAGTCTAGCCTCCATTCCACCGTTGCAGCTACTACTTTAGCTGGCATTCCTACTTCAGATAGTTCTTCTTCTAGTAGACATCTTATATTAGTGGATGACGGCATCAAATCCCTCACTCCGCTCACTTAACTAGATTTTTACTATGTACCTCCTTTTAAATCTAAGAAATCAAGGAATAAAGCTTGTTTGAATAACATCTGTGCCACTTATGATGTGTTCTATGATTCTACTCCTTTAGAAAACTCTTCATGTATTAATAATTATAACAACTCTGATCATCCTCTTTCTGATTCAGAGATGAATTTCCTTCTCTGAATAATATGGATTCACCTCTTGAGATAGACTTGGAATTATCTGATTCCGAGGATCCTATAGGAGAAACTATAGGTGAACCTGTGTTGACCTCATTTTTAGGATGAGCTCTCAACCCCTCCCTCTTAGGCTTAGGACTTCTCTTAGACTTTAAGGGTTCCTTAATCTTAAGACACATCTAGTGATTAGGTGGACACTCAACCTAACCATAGAATACTTAGAAGAGTTAGCCATAGGAATAGGTCATGCCTTAGGGGTGTTAGGAAAATTTACTACCCTTAGCTTAAACCATTCCTCACTTTCCTTCTTTCAAGTCAAACTCAAAATCAATTCTATTTGATTTTCTCCAAACTCAAATCAATTCCATGATTCAATTCCATGATTGAACTCCATGATTGAAATCTATGATAGAAATCCATGATTGAAATCTATGATTGAAACCCATGATCAAAATCCATCAAAAATTCTTATGTCCAAAATTTGCCTAACTCCCTAAGCCTCCCTTAAGGACTTAACCAAAATTATGATATAAACCTATTCGAATCTTTAATATTTTCTCATAATCAGTTTATATTCTCATTTATATTCACATATATAAATGAAATATAAATTTAAAACCATCAAATCATATTCAAAATTCTAAATCAATTCATGAAATTTTTCTTAAATCCTTTAAATTCCCTTTAATGGATTTAACCTAAATCTTGATCAAACCTATTCAAACCCATTCAAACCCTTGGGATTTTCTCAAAACTTATTTATATTCTCATTTATATTCTCATATATAAATGAAATATAAACATAAATCAATCAAATCAAAGGCAAAAATTAAATTCCAATTTAAATTTCCTTTAAATCCTTTAAATTCCCTTTAATGGATTTAACCTAAATATTGATCAAATAATTTCAAACTCATGGGATTTTCTCAAAACTTATTTATATTCTCATTTATATTCTCATATATAAATATATAAATCAATTAAATTCTCAATTAAAAATTTCCTTAAATCCTATAAATTTCTTTTAATGGATTTAACCTAAACCATGATCAAATCACTTCAAATCCTTGAAATTTTTGCATGATACATTTATATTCTCATTTATATTGACATATATAAATGAAATATAAATTCAAACAATTAAAACCAATTCCAAAAATCAAACTCAAATCAACTCAAAATCCAACCTAAGCCTTTCAAGTCAAAATCTTGAACTTAGCCAAATCATTTTTGAATCAAGACAAAATTGAACTTAACCCAAATTAATTGGAAACAAAGATATCAATCCACTCAATATGATTAACAAAACCTAAACCTACCCTTGACCTACCTCAAATAGGTCAAATGGGTCAAATAGGTCAACTTGACCCATTTGACCTAAATGAAGTCATATGAGCCATTTTTAAAATTATACCAAATTGAACCAAACCAAAGCCACTGAAATATTTCAAATTGTCATATGAACTTGACCCAACCCTTGGTTTGATTCAATTTGACCAATTGGTCAACTTGACCCAAGATGACCCATTTTGACCTAAATGGGTCAACATGAGCCAAACCCTATCAAATGAATTCCAAATCCAATGAAACTTAGCCAAACATAGTTTCTCCAAATACCCAACATATCTAAGTGGAAAAATAGTAAAATGATCCCTCTAGGCCATAGAACAAATTTGGCTTAACCATGGGTAATTTGGTCATACCCTCTTCATAATCACTTGAGGCTTTCCTAAAAGCTCAAGGGGACCTACCCCTCATACACCAGCCATTATGGTAAGGCCGAGCTCTCCTGCTTGACCTTCTGCCCTAGTGGTGGTGCGGAAGGAGTGGCGACCCCGAAGCATCGTGATTGTTCCTTCACCAACTCCTCCCAAATAGCCAGATGTAGAGATGGTGACAGTTATCATAGATATTCCAGATGGCAGTTCAGTTGCAGCAGTGGTAAAGGATCATCCTAGGATTGCTACCCCTATTATAGCCAGTAGCAGTCAAGAGTATCATTCTTCTAGTGAGTACAGTCCACACAGGATTGACTCCCCAGTGACAGGCGAGGTCCGGTGCCTCTCAGTGCATGATAGTGATCACATCGGCCAGCCTAAAATGTTTGTACCTGTCGAGTTAGATCATTCCTTAGATGAGATAGTTACACACTATGTTATGGAGAAGAAGGAGATCTTGGGGTATGCCTGGTCCGACGAAGAGAGAGTCAGCTTTGATCTCAACGAAGATGACTTGATGGGGTAGCTGAAGTATGCATGGTCAACACTAGAGGATCTCTTCTTAGGGAGCAACAAGCCATGGAAGGTAATGAGGTTAATCAAGAAAATATTGTAGAATCAGCCCAACACCTCTGACTTCAGTTAAAGTAGAAGGATGAGCAGATTGATGGGATGGCACATCAGTTACAGGACTTGTTAGTGGCAGTGCTAGTGCTTCAGAAACAAGCCCCTCCGGTTCATCCTATTACAGTTGATGTCAGTCAGCCTAAGCTAGTGCATGTCTTAGACCCAATTAAGACTCTACCTCCCATTGAGCAAGGTAGCACTAGCCTATATATGAAGGTAGTGGAAACTACCACCATACAAGAAAAAGATATAAAATCTACGGTTGAGCAATAGGTGAAGGAAGCTTTAGCTCAAGCTTGGGGAGGATCATCAGTTCCAAAGGGTAGACCCTTACCCAGAGAAATTTGATGCTATCTAGTATCCCAAGGGTTTCGTGCCTCCTTCCTTCAAAAGCTTTGATAGCAGTGGGAATCCAAGGCAACACATAGTTCACTTTAAGGCTAGTTATTGCAACACAGGTGGCAGCGATGCTTTACTCTTTAGACTCTTTGTCAGTAGCCTACCGGATATTTCTTTTGATTGGTATGCTAAACTACCTAACAGTTCAGTAAAGATATTTGATGAGTTAGAGCAACTCTTCATCAAGAGATTTCAACAAAGGGATACTGTAGGTGATCTCGTTGTAGCACAACAGCACTCCGGTGAGTCACTTATTGATTATATTCTTCGATGGAATAACCTGAGTATGAAGTGTGAACCATAGCTATCTAAACAGCATGCCTTTGAGCTTCTCTTAAAGAATATTCATGGCCCGGTCGCCTTCATGCTTAAGGGCTTCACTATCAAGACACTTGAGAAGCTAATCAACAAGGCAGCTAGTCTACAAGGATAGGCCAAATAGTTGTCTTTCCAAGATCAGTTACCAAAGAAAAAATCCCAAAAGGTCTATAAGAAAAAACTTAGAATAATAACAGCAGTTGATAAGAGGAAGCAGCCAGCTAGAGATCAGTCTGAGAGACCACAACCTCATTAGCCTCCACCTCCTTTGCCACCACTGAGGCAACCATACCGACCTCCACCGTAGCCTCGATGACCAGCATAGCCACCGCCTCAGCCTTACCACCACCAGCACTGGCATGCATATCCGCCACCAGGTAGCTATGGTCCACCTACTCTTTTAGATAAGTTAAATAAACCTTATTCTTTTAAGAGGGAGATAATCAAGAAAATCTTTTTTAGCTACCCGAGCCTTGGAGATTGGAGGAAGTAGGCAAAAGTCATGATCCAAACTTTTGTCCTTACCACCGTATACTAGGCCACATTTTGGAGGATTTCTTCACATTCAAGGACTGGCTTGAACACAGTTTCTAGATCGGTGTTGTAGTTATCCTAAAGGAATACCTTGTGGAACAACCTTCCAGTTCCATCAGGGTAATCCTTAGGGATATAAGTGATCCTACCAAACCCAAAGAAGGTTGGAACATTTCCTTGCCTAAAACCTCTAAGAAAATAATTTAGAAGATCAAGAAGCTTTCCTTACAGGTGCCTAAGTTAGCTCAAACCTCCAACACCAAAGAAGGTTTGCAAGTTGCCAATGACAAATCTAGGAAAGTGGGAGCTCAGCAGCAGCAGCAGCAGCATGTGTCAGCCCAGGATAGCCCTTTAGCACAGCCACTAGCTGTGTCTGACCTCTAGCCTTCAATTGCAGCTTTCACACTGGCAACTTCTTTTATTTCAGCTAGCTCTTCTATTTCTTCTACTAGTAGAACTCTTGTATCAGCAGATAAGGGCATCAAATCCCTTACTCCACTCACTCTACTTGACTTCTACTTTGTACCTCCAAATAATTCCAAGAAATTGAAGAATAAAGCTAGTTTCAATTACATCTGTGTCGAGTTGTCTTCTTCTATTCTTAACGATAACTCTTCAAGTCTAATTAACTATAACAATTTTGATCTTCCTCTTTCTAATTTAGAGTTAGAATTTCCAACTCTGAATACTACGGGTTCACCTCTTGAGATAGACTTGGAATCATCCGATTCTGAGAGTCTCATAGGAGAAGCTGTAGGTGAGCTTGAAGTGCAGGTAGAACCTTCTACCACCTTGCCTCAAGAGATCACTGAATTCAACCTCCATAGTGGCAAGGTTCTGCCTCCTAGGGTAGCACCTCAAGATAGAGGAAACAAGTCATTGGTACTGATGATTGAGAAGCCCTTCCATAGAATGCTCCACCCTTAGAAATGCATGTGGAAGATCAGTTAAAAGGGGACTACAACATCCTTTCTCATCTAAGAAAGTTATCATCTAAGCTAAGCATATATGATGTCCTTATCTTATCCAAAAGAGATGAGGGAGTCACTAATCAAGGCTCTCCTTGATTTTGAAATATGCTTAGCTCAGCTAACCGCTATAGGTGAGAAAGCACACGATGCAAAAGAAGCCCAAGGGATCACCTTCACAGATGATGACCTTCTTCTGGGGGACTTGGAGCACAACCATCCCCTCTACATCATAGTCAACATGGATAGGTTCAGACTTGCTAGAGTTCTCATGGATTCAGGTACATCGATGAACATTATGAGTCTAAAGACCCTTGCCTATTTTAATATCGATGTCTCTACAATCTGAGGAGATAGAATGATGTTGAGAGGATTCAATGATCAAGGTGAGCGGGCTTTAGGTGACTTTTGATCCAGTCAGAGATGGAGATCAGGCCTCCAAGCAAAGCAAAGTGTTCGAATCTGGTTTATGCAAAACTATTTGACAGCAATTGGGAACCTTAGCTCTTACCTCACTTACATCTCAGAAAGTTAAAGGTTTAGTAGTTAAGGAAATCCCTAAGTCTTCCAATGACATGAAGCAGAAGAGGTTCTTTTTGGGTTCATCATCCTCAAGTCCGGAGCTTGATGTGAGGAAGATACTTTAAAGAATTAATGGAATTACCTTTTGACTTTTACTCACCTTGTGTTCAAAATCTTATACAGAAAGGTTTAGTTCCTTGCACATGGTCTAAGCATAGGTCAGAAAACTTTAAAAAGCTATGGAACAATACAGGCAGGGAAGCACAATCAAGAATAGGATTAGGACTCGATATAGTGGGTTCGGTCGATAATGAAGATTATTGCCTAGTTGTTACCAACTATTTGGAGTCTAATAGGTTCTTCTCACACATACCCAACTCTTATGAGAATGTGTGTTTAGAAACTCCAAATGATCCAGATGATCTCCAAGTTAAAGAGGCACCACCAAAATTTGAAGAAGTAATTCATTCAATAATCAACAAACTTAAAGAAATCAACCTTAGGATAGAAGAAAATCCTCGCCTGACATATATTAGCTTGTTGCTAAATGAAGAAGAAGCCAATGGCTTAGTTAGTCTATTTACTAAGTTTAAAGACTGCTTCATATGGAGTTATAAAGAAATGCCTAGATTATCTCCTGATGTAGCAGTCCACAAGCTAGCAATAGACCCTAAAATTACCTCTATTAAGCAAGCTCTTAGAAATATGCGATTAGAAATTGAATAATAGGTTATTTCTGAAGTTAAGAAATTGATTGATGCTGGTTTCATCAGGGAAGAAAAATATCATAGCTGGTTAGCTAGTGTCATCCCAGTTAAAAAGAAGAATGGCCAAATTTACATTTGCATCAATTTTAGGGACTTAAATAAGGCATGCCCTAAGGATGAGTTTCCTCTTCCTATACCATAGTTAATGGTGGACATTGCCTCATCTCATGCAGTCCTCCCTTTCATGGATGGGTCATCTGGCTATAACCAAATCAAGATGTCTCCTGAAGATGAAAGAAACACTACTTTTCGAACCCCGATCAAAAATCTTCTATTATAGGTTCATGCCTTTCAGCCTTAAAAATGATGGTACTACATACCAATGTGCCATGACTCAGATATTCAACGAACTCATCCATCTTCAAGTTGAGTGCTACGTTGATCATCTAGTAGTCAAAAGCAGAAAAAAGAAAGACCATCTCTTTAACTTAAGAGTAGTTTTCGAACGGTTAAGGCAATATAACCTCAAAATGAATCCCCTGAAGTGTGCATTAGAAGTAGCTTCGGAGAAATTTCTTGGGTTTATTGTTCGATGCTGGGAAATAGAAATAGATCCTAAAAAGATTAAAGCTATCTTAGAAATGCCACCCGTTAAGAGTTTAACTCAACTCAGATCCTTTCAAGGATGGCTAGCATATCTAAGACACTTTATCTTAAACCTATCATAGAGATGCAAGCCATTCTCATCATTTATCAAAAAGGACACCAAGTTCAAGTGGGATGACAAGTGTCAGCATGCTTTCAAAGACATCAAAGAGTACTTGGTGAAGCCGCTAGTTCTAGCAGCCCCTATCCCAGGCAGGTCACTCATCCTCTACACTGTTGCATTAGATGACTCTCTCAGTGCTCTGTTGGCCCAAGCCAATGACGAGGGGAAGGAAAATGTTCTCTATTACCTCAGTCGTCGTCTGATCCCTGGTGAAGCAAACTCTCCACCTATTGAGAAACATTGCCTAGCTTTGATCTTTGCTTCCTAAAAGCTACGACATTACATGCTTTCTCATAAAATGAATTTGACCTTCAGAATGAATTCATTACAGTATCTCATCACATGGCCAATTCTATCTGAATGTTTGGCTCATTGGTCCATGATTCCCTCACAGTTTGATATCACATTTATACCCCTCCATGCGATAAAAGGACAGGCACTAGCGGATTTCTTAGCAGCACACCCACTTCCTGCTGACTCTTTGCTTAGTGATGATCTCCCCGATGAATAAATCATGAACTTAGGAGAGGCCAGCAACCACCGATAAGAGATGTATTTTGATGGTGTTGCTTCTTTTCTTAAAGGTGAAGCACCACGATCTACTCTTCCAGAAAAGGCAAGGGTAGGAATAGTCCTTCTAACTTCAAACCGTGATGTGATGAGATTCTCATACTATCTATCCAACCTTTGCAATAATAAGGAAGCTGAGTATGAGGCTTTGATTATCGATCTGAAGTTATTCATCACTATCAGCATCAAAGGCATCAACATCTTTGGGGATTCTCAGTTGGTTATCAACCAGATTGTTGGTTCCTACCAAGTCCTCAAACCTAAGCTTTGCCATTACTGCGAGTATACCATGAAGCTATTGGCCCAGATTCCCAAAGTTACTATCTACAAGGTTCCTCGAGCAGAGAACGCAGTAGAAGATGCCTTGGCAAAACTTGCCAAAGAGTTAGCATGTCCGGAAGATGAGTTCATTTCAATAAGAGTCCAAAGTAGACAAGTCCTATCTCTTATCGATGCTGAACTCATCGAGAGACTTTCTCTTGAAGGGGAGGTTATCATTGCCAAAATGGACAAGAAGCTGGATTGGAGGCAACCATTTAGAGATTACTTGAACACCGGTAAATTACCTCAAGAGAACTCACAAGTCCAACAAGTGAAATAGAGAGCTCTCTCCTATGCTCTTGTTGATGGCACCTTGTATCGACGGTCTTTTGACCAAATGTGGTTACTTTGTTTAAATAAATATGAAGCCTGTGGTATTATAATCAATATACACTCAAGTCTATGTGGAGCACATCAATCTGATCTGAAGATGAAGATGAAGATCAAAAGACTTGGATACTACTGGCCTTCTATGATCACAGATTGCATGGACGTAGATAGAAGATGCTATCAATATAGGTACACAGTGTGGTCCTCCACCAACCACCCAACATTCTATACTCTACTTTGGCTTCATGACCATTTGAGTGTTGGGGTGCTGACATTATAGGTCTAATCGATCCTCCTTCTTCCAAGGGGCATAAATTCATCTTAGCTGCTACGAACTACTTTTCCAAGTGGGTGAAAGCCATCCCACTCAGAGAGGTCACAGCTCACCATGTGCTTCAATTTTTTAGAAACCATATTATATATAAGTTCGGGGTGCCTCGACAAATTATATCTGATAATGGTACTGCATTCAAAAGCATAAATATCAACAGCTTTGCCAGAAGACACGATATAGATTAGAGATACTCCACCATCTATTACCCCAGAGCTAATGGTTTAGTAGAAGCATTCAACAAAACTCTCATCCAGATACTAAAGAAAACTCTTGATGATAATAAATGATAGTGAAACGAGCAGTTAGTTGAAGCCTTGTGGGCCTACCACACCACATACCGCACTCCAACTCAGTCTACCCTGTTTTCATTAGTGTATGGGTCCGAGGCCATTTTTTTCTTAGAAGTTCAACTCACATCACTAAGGATAGCATTGGGTAATAAGATCACTACAGAGCAGAATACAAAGTTATGGTTAGAAGAGCTCGAAGGTTTGGAGGAGAGTCGCCTATGGGCATGCCAAAATCTCGAGTTGTACAAGCCCATAATGATTCAAGCTCACAACAAGCTCATCCACCTTAGGTCTTTTCAAGTAGGAGAACTTGTGTTAGTCCTCAGGAGACCAATTATTCCTCGTCAAAAGATGAGAGGTAAGTTTGAACTCACTTGGGAAGGCCCCTATGCCATAAAGAAAGCCTACCAAGGAGGATCTTATCAGCTTATTGATTATAAAGGGGAACACCCGATGCTTCCAACTAATGGGCTCTACCTAAATAAATATTACCCATGAAATAAATCATGTTTGAAAACAACCATTAATAAAAAAGAATAAAAATCTGATTCCATTTATTAAATCTTCTCTTCTTTCGAAGTGTTGTTTGCTTATCTTGCGAATCCATCATGATGTGTTTAGGGTAGGTGTAAGAGTCCCCCGGTCGCATCATATCCCTCTTTCCACAACACAAACATAATTTCTCGACACTATTAAAATAGGTGTAAGAGAACTGGAGAGGCATCCTGCTTCGATTAGCATAACTAAGATAGGTATGAGAGAACCCAAGCGGCATCCTTTCTTAGTGGGAATCCTTGTTGCCATCTGTGGCATCATTTCATAATTCCCTAGTATTTTTTAAGATAGGTGTAAGAGTCCCCTAGAGGCATCCTATTCCTTTTAGCACATGCACAACAACAAATATAATTATGTGCCTTGAGCTACTTTGATGTGGGAGCAAGCCCCCTGTGGCACTCACTCATTAGCTCCTCTAGGTCGGGTCTACATGCAACCTAATTAGTATGTCACCCTAGTGGTCATTTGTTGGAGGATGTGAGTCCCTGAGCTTTCTTCCTAACTTGATCATTTCAAACCAATGAGCACCTTAATAGTATGGTAGTCTTCACTGCCTCGCCAATAAGCTATCTCATGTTGAATTTGTCTAAGAAGATGTAAGTCCTCGTGCTTTCTTCTTGAACTAGCCATCATGATCTAACTAAGTCAAGTAAATTTGAGGCTTAGGATAAGTCCCCTAGAGGCTCCTTTCCTCTTGACTACTTTTGAGCTGATATAAGTCCCCTAGTGGCATTCACTCAGTAGTCACCCTAGGTTGGATAACACCTATCGAGCCGAAGATAGGCTATCCCAGCAGTCAATTCTGCTATATGATGATGTGAGTCCTTGAGCTTTCTTCCTAGACTGATTGTTGAAAATCGATGGGCACCTTAGGTTGGTTGATGTTCGCTATGCTGATAGCGACTCACCTAGTGGATACTCCACTCTTGGCAGATATGAGTCCCCGTGCTTTCTCCTTGAGTTAGACATCGAATACCTATTGGATATATGACTAACCATGTCATCTTCTCTAGGGTGTTAGATTAAGCACTTACCAGCCCCATCCCCTGCAAGCATTCGATTTGGATCAATTCCCTTATGAGCCCATTTAGACACTACCCAGATTACTTTTGGATTATACAGTTTCCCTTTCCTAGTAGCCATCCCTATGGTTAGAGAATTTATTCAGCGGATGCGTAGATTCTCTCTTAGTTCAGTAAATCTGAGATAGGTCTAGGCTGATAGAAGCTCCTTCTCAGTTTGATCCCTCGTAAACTAATAGGGTCCACGATCAAACAAACTAAAATAAATAACAAACAAACAAAAATTAATTCGCTTGTGGATTAAGAATTCAAGCCCCCAAAGCGCCCCTTTCCCAAGCAGGCATCCTATCTTTAGGGTCGAGAACTCCCATAGGAATTGCTTGACCACTGAGTTGAGATAAATCCTGCCTCACTCAGAATTTTAGGTCGGATTTAATCTATTTTGCCACAAGCAGGTTACTACGGCAATCATTGCACTTTAGAAGATGTAAGACTATGATGCATTATTTCTAGCATGATTATCCCAAATCGATGGGCGTCCCTAGGTCAGGTTCGATTCATTGCCAAGGCAACCGATCACCCCAGTGGTCTTTTCTAGTAGAAGATGTAAGTCCTTGAGCTTTCTTTCCTTCGATTGATCATTGCAAATCGAAAGGCACTCCTTTGGTTGGATAGTTCTCCCATCGGCCGGGAAGCTACTCCTTTTGTTTCAATAAATCTGAGGTAGGTTTATGCTTCCATGAGCTCCTACTCAGTGTGATCCATCACAAACCAACGAAACCCATCAAAACAAATTTAAAATGAAAATTAAGTTTGACTATTCTTGAGTTGATTTAAATCCCCCAGTGGCATTCACTTAATAGTCAGCCCTAGGTCAAGTTTGATTTATTATCCAAAGCAATTAATCACCCCAATGGTTCCTTGCTTTTAGAAGATGTGAGTCCCCGTGCTTTCTTCTTAGGACTTGACCATTGTATACCAAAAGGCAGATCCCCTTTGGTTGGATAATTCTACCTTGTGATTGGTAGACTACTTCCTTTGGATTGGTAAATATGAGTTAGGTCTAGGCCTCCAAGGCCCCTACTCAGTGCAGTTCATCGCAAACTAATGGAATCCATCATAATCAAAATAAACAAATTTAAAAGAATGAAATCAATTTTGACTATCTTTGAGTTGATCTAAGTCCCCCAGCAGCATTCACTCAATAGTCAGCCCTAGGTTGGGTTCAATATGTTGTCTTATCAATAGATTACCCCAGCAACTAGTCTCTACTTTAGGGGATGTAAGTCTACAATGCTTTCTTCCTAGTACAGCAGCTGCATACCGAAAGGCATCCCTTTGGTTGGTTAGTCCTACTATGTGCTTAGTAGACTAGCCCTTTGGATTGGTAAATTTGAGTTACGTCTTAGCCTCCATGGCAACTATTCAGTACAACTCATTGCAAACCAATAGGATTTACCTCAAAATTCAAACCCAACAAAAATTGAAATAAATTCAACCCTCTTCCCTAGTGGAACAAATCAAATCTTTTTCTCCTTAGTGAGATTCAAATCAAATCAAACCTTTCATCCCCATGTGGATGACTTGAACCTTCTTCCCTGGTGGAAGTTCACACTCTATACCTTAATGGATTTCTTCCCTCTCTCTTATGTCTTGGACATAAGTAGAGCCACATTGCACTAAGCTCTAGATTCTTTCTTTTCCTTGGGTTAAGGATAGATTATTTCTATTAGTGCTTATGATCTCTCAATGTTGTTGATCATTTTGATCCAATATGTGTATGCTTCTGACCACACCACACCATTGTTGACCTCATTTTTAGGATGAGCTCTCAACCCCTCCCTATTAGGCTTAGGACTTCTCTTAGACTTTAAGAGTTTCTTAGTCTTAAGACACATCTATTGATTAGGTGGACACTCAACCTATCCCTAGAAGATTTAGAAGAGTTAGCCATAGGAATAGGTCATGCCTTAGGGGTGTTAGAAAAATTTCCTACCCTTAGCCTAAACTCCCTCTCAAACTCAAATTCAAGCACATGGGGGACATTGGAAAACCACTCCTTGGCTCAAACCGACCATGTGCACACTCCTAACTGATCAAATAGCCCTCAGTCTATGATCAATTGGTTCAAAATGGTATGTCCATTATTGGTCATCCGATCCTTTAAGGGGGTGATATACTCCCCCTAATTCACTTTTATTTTCACTCACCTAAGTTCGATTGAAGGAGAAGAAGCTAGAGAAGCCATTGGAGATTGATCCTAAGCCTCCTAGAGCTCTTCCCATTTTCCTTTTCTCTAGTTTTGAACAGTAAAAATAAGGGAGGAGAGTGAAATTCCAACTTCTTCTACATTCCATTTTGAATCCAATTGCTCTTGCACACTCCATCAGAGGGTGAAGTCGAGCTTGCCTAAGCTCTCTCTGAAGTTCTAAAGGCAAGGGGAGACCTAGCTTGATCAAAGCCGAAGCTCAAGCAAGGAGGAGTTGGTCCATACATTGATCTACTCAACCTCAAGTGCTCATATTCTCAGCAAGGCTTCGTCTCAACCAGATGAAGTTTCTCTAAGGGAATCGAGTGCCGATGATCACCTCCAGCTAGGTATGGAATTTTCCAACCATTAAACTCAATGTGGTCTGGAGCTTTGTGAAAGAAATTTTCATCCCATTGATTTTTGACCGTTGGATTTGTTGCTCTCTGTCTTTAGATAGTATGGGTTGAATTTGGTTTGATTCTATGCTAGATCGAGCTTGGATCTTCCCCTTGATCATGGATGGTCTCTGTTGATCAAGGGGAAGAACTTGGATGATCTCAGTCGTCCATCCACGCATTTTGGATCATCTCATTGATTTTTGACCTTATTAGAAAGTGTATTTTGCTAATTACTTTTACATTAGGCCTTTGATTAATCCCAAATTTCTTGGGTAAGTTTTAGGGGATTATTTTTTCCTCCCCTAATTTTCTTGGGATTTATTGAAGGCTTGATTAGAAGAATTGCATATGATTTTCTTAATTGCCCTCCTTATGTAATTAAGCATAATTAGGGTATGATTAGTAATTTTAACCTATGATTAGGCGATTAAGGATCCAGAAGTAGAGGTTTATGGAATACTTTTGGGGCATTTCCCAAGTTATTCCCTAAACCCCTTTTCTCTCCTTAATCTCTTAATTAAGGGTTAATTCATTAATTATCCCCTTAATCAATTTCTAAAAATTCTAAAAAGTTCCAGAACTTAATTAATCTACTTAGGGTAGATGCTTAGGTGTATAATAGCCTAAGTTCAATTAAGGAAATAAAAACCCAATTCATATGTGTGAAAGGGTGTTTTGAAATTACTTAGCTTAATTAACTTTTAATTGTGAGCCAAATTGCATTAGGCCTTTTCATTATTAGGTGCATCGTAAATTTAAATTTCTTTGTGGGTTTTATGTCATCTCATTGGCTCATAATTATGTACATAATTCTTCTAAGGTGGTGTAGGTAAGGGTTAATTAAGCTACTTAACTCATACCTTAACCTAATCATTGTATAAAAATGGATCAAATTACCTAAAAATTAACAAAAATATTAAACACATGTTGAAATTGGTTAGAAATCTCACCTTTTCAAAATTAAATTAAATTTCAAACTAAGCAAAAATTACTTTGAAATTCACTTTGATTTATTCTAAATTTTCTTATTTTATAGGAATATTTTTAGGATTTAAGTGAAGTGAGTTTGTTTACATACTTTCATTACTTTGGATATTTCCCCAACATGTTAAGTTGTATGCCATGTGATTTCATGCATTCATAATTTCATTTCTCAAATTTTAAAATGAAGTTATTTACTTTATGTCAAATTTGCATGTGTTGGCTAAAGTAGAAATATGAGCGACTATTATCACTACTAAATTCAAATTATTTTCAAAACATATAAATCCAATACCAAATTTAAAAGTATGCTACTTATATTTTAATTATAGACTTGCATGTGATTGATTATAAAGTCATGCTTAGTATAGGTTTCCTTTCTTTCTTATGTTAGCATAGTTTTGAATAGGAGTTTGTAAGATGTAGGGTTCATTTGAAAAGAACCCAACATTTACTTAATTCTATACCCTATTCATCTATATTCTATCACCTAAGAAGGGTTGCCTATACTTTCATTCATAAATTGCATAAATAAAAATGAATCCATTAAACAACTTTTGCATTTTCCTTTTCTATTTCATTTCTTCTATATACATGTTTGTATTTAAGGAAAGTGGAATATTAGTCTGGACAACCCTGAGATTGCGAGGCTTTAAGTAGCCCTAAGTAGGTCTTATACCTTACACCTCTGGTTCACAATGGCACTATACTCACTTATGCATTTCTTACTTTCATGTATATATGTGAAAATTTAGATAAGGATAACTCTTTCTACTTAAGAAAAATCATCCATATTCAACTTCTAAATTTCCTTAAATTGATTACTTGGCATTCAACATAAAGTGTGTTAAATACTCTCATTTTCATGTATAGATATGCTCAGGGTCCATCCATATGCATGTTATATATGTTGGGAAAGAAATGAAGTAATGTGTGTTATGTGAATTTTGATTCATTTTATTTAATCTTAAAATTCCTTTCTTTTTGAATAGGTTTGTTTAGAGTTTATCTAAACTTAGGATTGATTAAAAGATTTAATCAAAACATTCACCTAAATGAAACTAAAATGTGAATCTACTTTAGAAAATTACTTAGGTTAGGGAAGGAAAGAGAAGTTCTCTTCTCTTTCCCTCTCTTCATAACTTAGTAATTAATTATAGGATCTACTTAAACCAAATGAAAATATGAAATAAAATCAACCTAAAGTAATTAAACAACTTAAATGAAACCCTCCAATAAGTTGAACATGTTCTTCGCACTTAGAAAATTTAAACCTAAAGCCATAGCTAAGCATACCACACACGCTTTCAAAGCACACACATTAGCCTAAGTCACCACTTCTAGCCTTAGGTTAGGTCGGTGCATGGTTTGATGTTTGTTTTGTTTTGTGATATATGTTTTAGACTGGATGTTAGGGTGTATGCTCATATAATGAATGGTAGGACGTTCTTAGTCTAACTATTCTTTTCTGTAGGGGATTGTACTTAAGAGTCGCTATCATAAAAAAAAATATAAATGCTTTTGCTTGCAGGTGCTTTATACCCCTAAGCATAATGCATATGCCAGGTGGACTTAGTCACCCATGTGTGGGGTGATAAGTCCAATATACATGCTTGGATTTGTGTGATTTGTTTTAGCTAACCTTTATTTTGCATGTGTTAGTTAGATTTCCACTTTTCCTTTTCATGTAAAAATTTGTATAATTAGGATTTTGGAATAATTGTTATGGGGATTATGATGAGCATTAGTCATAAGATCCTTTCATATGTATCATGTGAAGCCTTGGAGCATCTACCATCCAACTATCTAAAATAAGGAACCAAAGAAAGAAAAAAGAAAAGAAGAAGAAAAGAAGAAAAGAAGAAAGAAGAATAAAGCTTGAAGACCTCCATAGCAATGAATTCCTTGCTTAATTGTAATTTAATTCACTTGTAATGCTAGTTGTATAAGGGTAGAGCTAGGCTACCCACATTTGATATTTTCGGTGGTGCCCGGCCATAACAGCCATTTATTCATTTTACAATTAGCTTTATAAATTAATTGATGATTTGTTTAGTTTTTGCATTAAGTGGCATGATTTTTCTAGTTTCTTCCTTACTTTATGTATGGCCTGGATGTGGATTAGGCTCTTTAGTGAAAAATAAATCTTCTACCCAACTTAAGAACTCAAATTATAGATAAATAACTCATGACATCACTTAAAAGCTTAGGTTTAAAATCAAAATAAAAGAATTAGCAACCCCTTCGTTGGATGAGCATTCCTTTTGTAATATCATGCATAAATGCATCTTTATTCACTCTTGGTTGGAAGGCTTCCACCTTTGCCAGAGAAACTCGGCTTGACCTTTGAGAGCCGTGGTGGAAATTCACCTCCTCCCTTCTTGCTGATTTTGGGCAATAACCTTTTTTCTCATGCATTAGTCATAAAAATCCTTTTTTCCTGAGTCAAATTAATTATCTAAAATAAAAATAAAAATAATGAAATTTAAAATTGCATTAGATTTAGGTCATTTGAAGCATGTCCCTTTACATGATCTAGTCTCTTTAGGGAGTGAGTTTAAGGACTTAGTCTCTTTCTAAATAATAATAGCCTAGCTATCTTGCATAAGCGTAAATACTTGCCTATACGTATTTAAAATCATAAGAGAAGTTAGTTGGCAATCATCTTTAGGCGGTTGTAAGTCTAAGTTGTTTGGTGGTTTGTCCTCTCTTGTGAAGGCAAACCAAATTACCCATTTTCACATTAGATTTAGGTTATGCTTCTGGCCCTCGTCGAAGCTCCCTAGATTTAGGTTATGAGGTTGCTTCTCCCCTTTGTGGGTCATAAACATAATTCCTCACCTCTTAGGTATTTCCTTAATATTGTGTTAAGGAATCTTAAGTCCTAAATTTCTAATGAAATCTACAACTCAAATGAACTAAATTAATTTTTAAAATGTAAAGCCCAACTATAGAATAGTTTGAGATGCTCCCTAGGTTTCCTAGCATCGTGATAATCTCCTACTTATCTTCCACATTTTCTTTGATAATAACTCTCTCTTTTGATCAATCCCATTTGACCCTCAAAAATAAATCAATCGATTGATAGTCCTTCGTATTAAAATCTTTAGAGACAATAATCATTTACCTTAATCGAGAGTTTTTTTAAGGGATCCCTTCCCTTAGGATGTAATTAACTATGGGGGCTTGCCCCTGTAGGGAACTTAACGAACCCGATTTAAAATAAACTCGGCTTTACTTTTCCATATAAAATAGGGGAAGAATCCATGGTACATGTGCAGACCCATCATCCTTAGGAGTCCTTATTGAGGTAATTAGGTCCATTAAAAGGTAGCAACTTCTGTCTTTTGAGATAGTACACTCTTCCTTGATGACGTAGCTGATCACCTAAATAAGTACATCTATGGATCTATGTGGCATCCTAAAAAGATAAATTTTTATAATGTCTTGCCTTTTCTTTCTCCCCACAGATTTAAAGGTGACTCCCTATAAAAATTTTAAACCAACAACCTAATAAGCAGGTAGAACTTTCCATTAAACCATCTCATGAAGTCACCGAAGTCAACCTTTATAGTGGCAAAGTTCTACCTCCTAGGGTAGCACTTCAAGATAAGGGAAAGCGAGTCATTGGTTCTAATGATCAAGAAACCCCTCCACAGGATGCTCCACCCATGGATATGCTTGTGGAGGATCAGCCCAGAGTTGACTACAATGTAATTGCTCACCTAAGAAAGTTGCCAACTAAACTAAGCATATGTGATTCCCTTGTCTTATCCAAAGAGATGAGGGAATCATTAATCAGGGCCCTTCTTGATCCAGAAATATGCTAAGCTCAGCTGACCACTATTGGAGAGTAGGCACATTATTCAAGAGAAGTCTAGGGAGTCACATTCATTGATGAAGACCATCTTCTAGAGGACATGGAGCACAATCGTCCCCTCTATATCATAGTGGATATGGATAGATTCAGACTTTCTAGAGTGTTGGTTGATCTAGGTGCATCAGTGAACATTATGAACCTGAAAACCCTTACCTATTTGAGGATTGACATCTCTAAACTCTGAGGAAATCAGATGATGTTGAGAGGATTCAATGAACATGGCAAGAGGGCTTTAGGTTCCATAGTATTACCTTTATAAATAGGCGACTAGAAGACTAAAGCCAAGTTATATATAATTGATTCGAATACATCATTCACTACTTTGCTTGGTAGGCCTTGGATACACCAAAATAAGATGGTTCTATTCTCCCTTCATCAGTGCATCAAGTTTTGAAAAGATGGAATCAAATACTGTGTTAAAGAAGATGAAAAGTCATTCTCAGTTAGAGAGGTTGAGATATATGAGGACACCACCTATTATCTTTCTCAAAAGAGAAACACTTATTCTCGCAAACTTGGCTAAAGTTCAAATACAAAAGAAAAAGAAAAAGAAAAAAAAAGAAAAAGAAAAAGAAAAGAAGAAAGAAAGTACAAGGGAGCCAAAAAGGGACACCAAGGAAGAGGTAGAGCCGCATGTTACATTCGATCCATAGTTTATTCCACCATACGGACATATGGGTAGGATGACTCAACCTCCACTAGGTAGAGGCAAAGGTAGATACAGAGGCAGTTCCAGAGGTGAATGATCCCCTGGTTGGCGGCCAGCCAACAGAGGCCATGTTCTAGTTCACATGAGTACTCATGCTATTCACATAAACTTAGAATCTAGCTTGGAGGATGAGTCTCATGTGATTAGCACACCAGCCAACCCCTCTCAGCAGGTTTCATTGGAAGTGACACTCAAGCCAGACAGTGATGAAGACCAGGCCTCCAAGCAAAGCATAAATGTATTTGAATTAGGATTATCTAAAACCATTAGGCAGCAGTTGGGAACTTTAGCTCTAACCCGACTTTCTTCTTAAAAAGTTGAGGATTTGGCAGTTAAGGAAGACTCTAGATCATCTATGGATGTCAAGCCAAAGAGATTCCTATTGGGATCATCATCCTCCAGTCAAGAAGCAGATGTAGAACTTAAGGATACCTCATGTAAAGATTTAATGGAATTACCTTTTTATTGGTACTTGCCATATATTCATAATCTTATAAAGAAAAGTTTAATTCCTTACACATGGTCCAGGCACAGGTCGAAGTATTTCAAGAAGTTGTGGAACAACAAAGGCAAAAATGCATAATCAAGATAAGGACTAGGATTTTATACAGTGGGTACAGTCGACGATGATGATTACTACTTAGTTGTCACCAATCATCTAGAGTCTGATAGGATCTTCTCAAATCACACTAACTCTTATGAGGAGGTGTGTTTAGAAACTTCAGATGATTCAGATGGTCTTCAAATCAAAGATGCACCTCCAGAATTTGAAGAAGGAATCAACTCAACCATCGACAAGCTCAAAGAAATCAACTGACAAGAAGATCCACCACATACTTCTCTTGAATGAAGAAGAAACCAATGACTTAGTTAGGCTTTTGATTGAGTTTAAGGACAACTTTTCAAGGATCTATGAAGAGATGCCCGGATTATCTCCTGACATAGTAATCCACAAACTGGCAATAGATCCTAACACTAACCCTATCAAGCAAGCTCCTAGACGCATGCGATTAGAAATTGAACAATAGGTCTTTTTTGAAGTCAAGAAACTGATCGATGTTGGTTTTATCAGGGAAGAAAAATATCTTGCCTGATTATCCAGTGTCATCCCAATTAAGAAGAAGAATGGCCAAATTTGCATATGCGTCGATTTCAGGGACTTAAATAAGGCATGTCCTAAGGATGAATTTCTACTTCTTATACTAGAATTAATGGTGGACATCGCCTCATCTCATGCAATATTCTCCTTTATGGATGGGTAATCTAGCTACAACCAAATCAAGATAGCCCCAAGGCCGAAGAAAGAAAATTGCTGATTGTAATCTATTATAAGGTCATTTTTCGGCCTTAAAATGTGCTACATACCAAGAGCCATGACTCGAATCTTCAATGAACTCATTCATCATCAAGTTGAATGCTATGTTGATGATCTAGTAGTCAAAATCAAAGAAAAGGAAGACCATCTCTTTGACTTGAGAGTACTTTTCAAATGATTAAGATAATTTAAGCTCAAAAAGAACCCCTTGAAGTGTGCATTCGGAGTGGCTTCAAGGAAGTTCCTTGGGTTTGTTATCCGAAATCAAAGAATAGAGGTAGACCAAGAAAAAAAATCAAAAGCTATCTTGAAAATGTCACTGCCTAAAAGTCCAACTCAACTCAGATCATTTCAAGAGCGGTTGGCATATCTAAGGCGCTTTATCTCCAATCTATCTTGGAGATGAAAGCCATTTTCAGCACTTATCAAAAAGGATGCTAATTTCAAGTGGGATGATAAGTGCCAGTATACTTTTGAAAATAACAAATAATATTTGGTGAAGCCGCCAGTTCTAGCAAGCCCTACCTCGGGTAAGCCACTTATCCTCTACACTGCTGCATTTGATGACTCCCTTAGCACTTTATTGGCCTAAACCAATGCGATGAAGAGGAAGAGAACCTCCCTTACCGTTATCCGATCCCGCTAAGCAAACTACCTACCTATTGAGAAACATTGCCTAGCTTTAATCTTTGTATCCCAAAAACTACAACACTAAATGCTCTCTCATAAGGTAAATTTGATTTCAAGAATCAATCCACTACAGTATCTCATGATAAGGTCGACATTATCTGGAGGGTTAGCACGTTGGTCCATGATTCTTTAACAGTTTGACATTACAGTCGTACCCCTATGTGCATTGAAAGGATAAGCAATAATAGATTTTCTAGTAGCACACCCACTTCCTGCTGATTCCCAGCTTAATAATGACCTCCCCGATTAACAAATCATGAACTTATGGGACACTAGCATTCATCGCTGGGAGATGTATTTTGATGGTGCAGCTTCCTTTCAAAAAGGAGAAGAACCACGATTTACTCTTCCAAGAAATGCAGGGGCAGGAATCATCCTTTTAACTCCAGACCATGATGTGATGAGATTATCATGCTATCTCTCCAATCCATACACTAATAATGAAGTCGAGTATGAGGCTCTGATTGTCAATCTGGAGTTAGCTATTACAATGTGTGTCAAAAGTATCAACATTTAAGGGCATTCGTGGCTAGTCATCAACCAGATTATTGTGTCCTATAAGGTTCTAAAACCTAAGCTTCGTCACTACTATGAGTACACCATGAAGCTATTGGCCCAAATCCCTGAGGTCACCATCTACAAGGTCCCTTGAGGAGAGAATGCAGTAGCAGATGCTTTGGACAAGCTTTCCAAGGAGTTGGCATGTCCAGAAGATGATTCCATTCCAATAGGGGTCCAAAATAGACAAGTCTTATCCCTTATTAATGTTGAACTCATCGAGAGATTCTCTCTTGAAGGAGAGGTTGTCATTGCCAAAAAAGATGAGGAGCTAAATTGGAGGCAATCATTCATAGAATACTTGAGCACAGACAAACTATCTCAAGAGAAATCATAAGCCCATCAAATGAAGTATAGAGCTCTCTCCTATGCTCTCGTGGATGGCACCTTGTACCGATGGTCTTTTGATCAAATGTGGTTACGTTATTTAGACCAACATGAAACATGTAAGATCATGACCGAGGACATTCAGGTCTATGCAGAGCGGATCAATCCGGTCTGAAGATGAAAGCCAAGATCAAGAGGCTTTGATACTATTGGTCTTTGATGATTACAGACTGCATGTATGTAGCTAGGAGATGCCACCAATGTCAAGTACATAGTGTGGTCTTGCACCAACCACCCAACATTCTACAACCTACATTGACCTCATGGCCATTTGAGTGTTGGGGTACTAACATAGTGGGTCTAATTGATCCTCCTTCTTCTAAGGGTCATCAGTTCATCCTAGCTGCCACCGATTACTTTTCTAAGTGGGCGGAGGTAATCCCATTTAAAGAGGTCACAGCTCAGCATGTGCACCAGTTCTTCAGGAAACATATCATATATAGGTTCAAGGTGCTTCGATGAATTATATCTAATAATGGTACTGCATTCAAAAACACTAAGATCAACAGCTTTACCAGGAGAAATAGTATAGATTGGAGATACTCCACTATCTACTATCCCATGGCAAATGGCCTAGCAGAAGCATTCAACAAAACTCTTATCTAGATATTAAAGAAGACACTCTATGACAATAAGTGATAGTGGCATGAACAATTAGTTGAAGCGTTGTGGGTATACTTCACCATATACATAACTCCAACCCAATCTACCATGTTCTCCTTAGTGTATGGGTCCGAAGCCTTTCTACCCTTACAAGTTCAGCTCCCATCACTAAGGATAGTAATGGGTAGTAAAATCACTACAAAGCAGAATGTCAGGTTGTGGTTAGAAGAGCTCGAAGATTTTGAAGACAGATGCCTAAGGGAATGTCAGAACCTCGAGTTATACAAAGCTAAGATGATTCAAGCTCACAACAAGCTGGTCCGCCCTAGAGCTTTTCAAGTAGGAGAGCTTATTTTAGTTCTAAGGAGACCAATTGTTGCCAGTCAAAAGATGGGAGCAAGTTTAACCCACTTGGGAAGGCCCTTGTGTCATAGAGAAGGCCTAACAAGGAGGATCTTACCAACTTATTAATTGTAAAGGGGAATACCTGATGCTTTCAATTAATGGGCTATATTTGAAGAAATACTACCCATAAAATCATGTTTAAAAATAATTATCTTCAAAATTATATTCTAATTCACCAAGATATTCTCTTCATTCGAAGCATTGTTTGTTTGTTTGCAAATTTTTCATGACGTGTTTAGGGTAGGTGTAAGAGAACCCGAGAGGCATCCTATCATTCTTTCATAACACGAACACAAATTAAATACAATTTCTCAGTGCTACTAGAGTAGGTGTGAGAAAACCCAAGAGGCATCTTATTTTTACTAGCACGGCTAAGTTAGGGGTAAGAGAACCCAAGCGGCATCTTTTCTTGGTGAGATCACAATTGCCATTCGTGGCACCATTTCATCAACTTTTAAGCATATTTTAGGATAGGTGTAAGAGAACCCAAGTGACATCTTGTCCTCCTTTAACACAAACACAAACACATATCTTTTATCTCAAGCTATTTTTGATGTGTAAGCAAGCCCCCTGTGACACTCACTCATTAGCTGCTTTAGGTCGGGCTGACATACTATCTTGCCAATGTGTTGCCCCAGTGGTTATTTGTTTGGCAGATGTGAGTCCTCACATTTTATTCCTAACTTGACCATTGCAAACCAACGAGTGTCTTGTTAGTTTGGTAGGCCTCACTACGCAGCCAGTAAGCTACCTCATGTTGACTTTATTTAAGAGGATGTAAGCCTACACACTTTCTTCTTGAACTAGCCATCATGCACTGACTAGGTGGAGTTTGAGGTTAAGGATAAGTCCCCCAGCAGCTCTTTTCCTCTCTACTACTTTTGAGTTGATATAAGTCCCCTAGTGGCATTCACTCAATAGTCACCCTAGGTCGGATAGCACTTATCGAGCTGAAGACAGACTATCCCGACAATCAGTTCTACTATAGGAGGATATGAGTCCCCGATGATTTCTTCCTAAGTTGATTATCGCAAACCAACGGGCACCTTAGGTTGGTTGATGTTCGCTATGCTGACAATAACTCAGCCGGTGGATACACTACTCTTGGTAGATATGAGTCTCCGTGCTTTCTCCTTGAGTTGGCCACCGAATACCTATATACATTACCTTCTTTAGGGTTTAGGATAAATCCCTTAGTGACCCCTCCTCTACAGGCACTCTACTTGGATATCATCCTTTGCAATCCCATTTAGATACTACCCAGGCTACTCTTAGATTGGACAGTCCCCCTTTCTAAGTATCCACCCTTGTGGTTGGAGAATTTGTTCAGCGGATACACAGATTCTCCCTTGGACTAGTAAATCTGAGATAGGTCTAGGCTAATATAAGCTCCTTCTTAGTGTGATCCTTCACAAACCAATAGGGTCTGTGATAAACAAACAAATTTATTCTCTTGTGGATTAGGAATTCAAGCCCCCAACGGCCCCTTTCCCAAGCAGGCATCCTATCTTTAGGGCACTGTCAGCAAAACTCTTTATAGGAATTGCTTAACTACACTTGAGTTGAGATAAGTCCCCGGGTAAGCACTCTCTTGGTAGTCGCCCTTAGATTGGGTTCATTCTATTTTGCCACAAACAAGTTGCCCCAGCAGTCATTTCACTCTAAAATATGTAAGTATATTATGCATTCTTTCTAGCATGACTGTCGCAAATCGATGGGTAGCCCTAGGTCGGGTTTACATGTTACCTTGCTAATATGTCTCCCCAGTGGTTTTTTATAGTGGAAGATGTGAGTCTCTGTGCTTTCTTCCCTGAATTGGCCACTGCAAATTGAAAGGCACCCCTTTGGTTGGATAGTTCTCCCTTCGGTCGAGAAACTATCCATTGGATTGGTAAATCTGAAGTAGGCCAAGGCAGACATGACCCTGCTCAGTGCAATCCATTGCAAATCAATGGGATCCATCAAATATAATTAAAATGAGATTAATTTTAACTATATTTGAGCTGATTTAAGTCTCCCCAGTGGCATTCACTTGGTAGTCAGCCTAAGGTAGGTTCAATTTGTTGTTTCATCAACAGGTTATCCTAGCGACTGATCCCTACTTTGAAGGATGTAATTCTGCTATGCTTTCTTCCTAGTATAACCGCTGCACACTGAAAGATAACTCCTTTGGTTGGATAGTCCTATTATGTCATTAGTAGACTACCCTTTTGGATTGATGAATCTAAAGTAGGCTAAGGCCAACATGGCCTCAGTGCGGTCCATCACAAACTGACAGGGTCCATCTCAAAATTCAAATTTTAAAATCTGAAATAAAACCAACCCTTCTCTCTAGTGGAGCCAAATTAAACATTCAAATCAATCAGTTTCTCCTCAATGAGATGCAAATCTTTCCAACCTCCCCAGTGGAGTCAATTCAATCCAACTCGAACATGATCCCCTAGTGGAAGGTTCACACTTTTATCCCTGGTAGATTCAAAGTTCTAATCCCTAGCGGATTTCACAACCTCTTATCCCCAATGGTTAACTTGAACCTTTTCCCCTAATGGAAGGCTCACATACTCAATCCCTAGTGGATTCCTCCTTCACTCTCTTATGTTTTTGACATAAGTAGAGTCACATCGCACTAAGATCTTGATTCCTTCTACACATTGGGTTTAGGAGTAGACCCATTTTGTTAGTGCTTGCGATTGTTCGGACATTGTTGATAATCTCAGTCAACACCAATACGTGCGGTATGTCTTGTCAGTCACACCACACCTATTGGGCACCCTTTGTTGACCTCACTTTTGGTGTGAGCTCTCAACTTCTCTATTATAGACATAGGACTCCTCTAGACACTAAGAGTTCTTTAGTCTTAAGACACTTCTAGTTATTAGGTGAACACTCAACCTAACCCTAGAGACTTAGAAGATTTTATCATAGGATTTGGCTATGCATTTGGGATCTAAGGCAACCCCTTACCCTATAGCTCAAAACCAACCCATGTACACTCCTTCAAACTAATCCAAATCAAATCTCAAATCAATTCTAACTCAATTGATTTTCTCAAATCTCAAATCAATTTCAATTCAATTGATTTTCTCAAATCTCAAATCAATCCCAACTCAATTGAGTTTCTCAAATCCAAAATCAATTCTAAATTCAATTCCAAACCTATGATCAATTCCAAATCCAAAACCTTCTTAAGCCTTATGAATCACATCCATAAGCTTAGCCAAACCCTTCAAATCAACCCAAAGCCAAGTGATTTCTTTATAAATCACTTATTCCATCATTTGTATTCATAATTATAAATGAAATTGGCATCCAAATCATCCAAATCAAATGAATATAAATCAAACCAAATCAAAACCCTTTTCCAAACTTTTTGACCTACCTTAGCCAAATTCACAATCAAATCACTCCTAATTCACATGATTCTTTCATGGAACATTTATATTCTTATTTATATTCACAAATATAAATAAAATATAAATTCAAATGGCCAAAATCAAATTAATATAAATTCAAAACTCAAATCCAAATCCAATTTATACCCTTCCAAACCAAATCCTTGAACTTAGCCAAATCATTCTCAAATCAATCCTAACACTTCGATTTTCTCTTCAAATAAGCACTCCTTCAATCACATGCCCAAATATAAACATAAACTACCATCACCAAGCCAAAACAAAACAAACCCAAGTCAAACCCATATTCATCCTTTTGACTTGAAATTATCAAATGAACCAAAACTCATTTAACTCCTATCCACTTGCAATTAGATTTATATTTCAATCATAAATCTATATGTGAGCTCAACCAAACTTGAATCAACTCTTGATCAAGCCAATTGACCAATTTAGACTTAGTTGACCCAAAGTGACCTAAGGACCTTTTTGAGCTAAATTTTAATCCAACCTAAATTGGATTGAACTAAGCCCATCCAAGCCTCACATTGTGATCAAAAATCATCCTAGAATGATTAATTACTCAAATTGGGTCAAACCAAGTCAAACCTAGCCTTTGATAAAGTCAACACTTAGCCTAAATGAAACCCAAACAAGCCAAAATCCATCATATGCCAAATTGATTGAACTATTGACCCAATGTGACTCATAATCAATAATTGAACATGATCAAGCCATCAATTGAACTAAAGCAAGCCTAATTGGCCACTTGGCCTAAATTGACCCAAATTGATATAAAAAGCCAAAATAGGTCAAATCTTGTTCTAAGCCAAATTGATTACAACCAATGGGTCAAATTCATTTTAAATTGATTATTGAACTTGACCAAAGCTTCAATTGACTGATTAGACCCAACCTAATCCAATTGACCATGAACCCAACTTGCCCTAAAAAGTCAAATCAACTTGAAGTCAAACCAAATCAAAATTGATTAAAACTAAAGTTTGAAATACATTTCAAATGATCAACCAAGTCTAAACCAACCCATGACCTAACCCAATTAGGTCAAATGGGTCAAATTGGTCAACTTGACCCATTTGACCTAATGAACCTAAATGAACCAAAATCAAATCTAAACCAAATTGAACCAAACCAATGATACCCATAGGTTCCAAATAATCATTTGAACTTGACCTAACCCTTGGTTTGGCCTAATTTGACTAATTGGTCAATCTAACCCATTTTGACCTGACTTGACCTAATTGGGTCAAATTGAGCCAATTCAAATCAAATGAACTCCAAATCACTTAAAATTTGGCCCAACCCATTTTTGAATCACTTCAAATCTGTCCAAATCAAACTCATAGCCAAATGACCACTTTGCCCTTAGGTCAAAGGGTATCCTATGACCAAATTCACTTGAAATTTGGTAATGTTTTTCTCAAGGTCACTTGGCATCATTCTATTGGTCCACATGGGCACCAAGGAAGGTGGTAAACATGACCCAATGAGCTTGGGTCAGCCATGACCCAAGGCAAGGCCAAATTGACCTCCCCAATCACATTTGAACACTTGGATCACCAAATACACTCACCACTCACATGGGCATCCACTCTCCCTCACTCCACTACCCAAAATGACCCATGTGGGATGTTTTGCAGCTCAAATTGTGCCTCCAATCCAAGCCATTGAGCCAAAATGACAAAATAGCCTCTCACCATCTAATCTAAGGAGGGGGAGGTATACCCCCTCTCATTCTCACTCAAACCACAGACAATCAATTCCTCAAATCTAGAGAGGTTGAATTAAAGGCTTCCCAAACTTTTCCAAGCCATTCCCGAGCTCCCTCATTTCCCATTTTCAATTTTACTCAAAGCCAAAATAGGGGAGGTGAACTCCACATCCAACTCATTTAATTCTCAACCAAAATCAAATTAAACTTGCACACACCATCCTTGGACTAAGGCAAGCTCAATCGAATCATTTCCCAAGTCTCCAAGCCACTAAAAGCACCACTGATCAAGGTCGATCACCATTGAAGATGACCTTGGTCAACCCAGCAAACCACTTTAAATCAAGACTGAATTCCTTCAACAAGGCTTCGTCTCTACTATACAAAGCTACCTCATTCATTGGAAGTGTCGGTGATAGCCTCTAGCGAGGTATGCCATTGAAACCATAGCTATAGGAAATTTTGTTTGGTCCTTTGTGAAGGAAATTGTCAAGTCATGTGATCTTCACTATCAGATGCATTGCTTGTGATTCCCCAAAGGTATTGTATGAATTTGCACTCCATTCGAGCTCGGATGAGCTCAGATCGAGTGACGATCGACAGACGACATCCATCTCTCACTGATGGGGAGGAGACAGATCACACACCATCTATTTCTCATGATTGAAACAGACGGCTGTGATCAGATCATGCTAGATCCACTATGATTATAAGCCTAAATCGCAAGATTAATTTCGATCGTCCGATCTTATTGAACGGCCCGTAGAGAAAGTGCGTCCGCTGCCAGCTGACTTAGTCGATGGATGTGACAACTTAAATAACCTATCTCATCACACCACGGGGAAAGCGCGCCGCGTCAGCCACCACATGGCCCAACGGGATTAGGGGTTAATTATGCTTAATTAATCAAATTTTAATGATGAAACTTCTAAAATTCATAACTATTTGTAGAAGAATCCCAAAAATACAAATAAACACTGATTTTAAATATAATTCAGAGGAGAATAATATAAAATTAAAATCAATTAATTTTGAACTATAATTTTCACTCAATTTAGGATTTATTGAAAATATAATAAAGCTAATTACTCCCTAATTACTTTAGAAATTAATTCCATATTTTTTGAGATTGATTAGTGGGATGACCTCTGCCTCCCATAATTTTCTTGAAATTTATTACTTGATTAATTAGGAGAATTACTTGTCTCATTCTTAATCACTCTCTTGATTAATTAAATGATTACTTAACATGTTAAATAGTGATAAATTCATTAATTAAACTTGCTAATCATTATGAAATAGTGAATGGACATGGGGAATGAGATGAGGACCTCTTTTCTAATCTTTCCCTTAGTTCATTTCATTTGAATAGACACTTAATCAATTTGTAATTAATTAATGGCTTAATCACTTCATTAAATAGTTTAATTAATCAAATTCAAAACCAAATCATTCCAGAACTGAAGCATTCAATTCTTGGGTAGATTCATAGGTGTTCAATAACCTAAGAGAACTCCAAAGAAAATTATAATCAAACTACATGTGTAAGATGGTTATGCAAGTACTTAATTAAATCTTTTAGCTTAATTAATCAATAATTGTGAGCCAATTGCATTAGGCCCCCTTCATTTCTTAGGTGCATTATTGATTTAATTTCCATGTGATTTCATATCATATGTTGGCTCATAATTACTTGGATAATTATGTTAAAGTGGAATATGTAAGGGGTAATTAATGGATTTAATTCATACCTTAACCTAATCAAAATATAAAATCAACCTAATTATCCTAAATTAAACTAAATCAATTCACACATGTGGGAATGGGTTAGGACTAGCAAACTCTTCTCATATTTTTTAAATCAAATCAAATTCAAAGATAAAAATCTCTTTAACGAATTTTGATTCATTTTATATGATTTTATTCTATATGATTATCCTTAGGAGTTAATTAGGGTGAATAAAGTTATGTACTTACATCCTTTTATTTCTTTCCAATCATGCTAAATATTATTTGCCATATGAAATCATGCATTCATTTCTTTAAAAACTAATTAAATAAAAATATTTCCTTTTATGTCAAACTGCATGTGTTGGCTAAAATTAAGAATATGAGTGGCTATTATCACTATTAAAACCAAATATTATTTTAAAAATCTATAAATCAAAGATTCTGAATGAAGTGATGCTAATTATAAATATTTATATGCTTGCATGTGATTATAGCATAAGATGTGTATTATGAAGTATTCTTTCCTTCTCTTAATATGGATTTACATAGGATTTTCAAGTGTATAGTTCATTTGAAAAGAACACAACACTTGTTTAAATCTATTCCTATGCATTTCTGTGTTATGACTTAAGAAGGATCTTCATATTATACATGTAAATTATACAACCAAATCAAACATAATCTTTTGCATGATTCCTTATCCATTTTGGTTCTTATTGTACATCTACATATATTTAAAAAAATCAGTCTAGACATTCCGTGGCTGTGAGGCTTTAAGTTGCCCTAAGTAGGTCTTGTACCTTACGCCCCTGGTATAGAAAATAATGGCATCGTACTCACTTATAAATTTTATACATATGGATGTGTATTTAGTTAATGGATGAGAAATTCCTCTTTTATACATAATAAAGACATGCATCAATGATCCAATTAACACATGCAATATCCAAATTTTCAAATCACATCTCTTTTCATTCATCATCAAAGTGTGCTAAGATTTGTATTACATGTATAGGTATGCTTAGGATTATTCATATGCATGGTATACATGGTGAAAAGAAATGAATGGTTGTGTGTTATGTGATATTAATTCACCCTAAGTAATCCTAAGATGCCTTTCTTATTGAATAGGACTATTTAAAGAGAACCCAAACTTAAGACCAATTAAAACACATAATAAACCATTTGCTAAAAGAAATTCATTAATCAATCTACCTTAGAAATATTTTAAGGTAGGAATGAAAGAGAGCCTCTTCTCTTTTCTTCTCTTCATAACATCTAGTCACTAAATGTAAGTTCATTTAAACTAAATCAAGTCACCAACTAAAATTGACAAGTCAACTAAATCACTTGAAATGAAATCACCATCTAAATTTAATCTTTCGCACTTAGAAAATTCTAGCCTTAAAGCCTAGCTAAGACATGCCATACAAGCCTTAACATGACACACACATTAGACCGAGTCACTATTTATAACTTTAGGTTAGGGCGGTGCATAGTTTGATGAATGTTTTATTTTATGATGTATTATTTTAGACTGGATGCTAGGGTGTATGTGCATAGACTGGATGATAGGGAAATCTTAGCCTAATCATGTTTTTCGTAGGGGGTTGTACTTAAGGGAGATTGCAATAAAAATATAAATGTTTTTTGTTGTGCATGATGCTTACACCCCTAAACATAACCAAAATTAGGATAGGTGGACTTGGTTACCCATATGTGGGGCGCTAAGTCCAACTTATTCATATAACTGCTTAGGTTGTATGGTATGTTTAGCTAACATTTATTTTGCGGGTTTAATTAGATTTACCTTTCCCATTTTGATGTAAATTTTGTAATTAAGATTTCGAATGAATGTTATGGGGGATTATGATGAACATTGGTTATAAGACCAAGTCTTATGTACCATGTGAAGCCTTAGAGCAACCAAATTCCAATCAAGCCAAAAAGGAAGAAAGAAAAGAAGTAAATCAAAATGAAAGAATGAAGAATGAAGACTCCCATAGCATGAATTTCTTTTAATTATAATTATTCATTTGTAATCCAGGTTGTATAAGGGTAGAGCTCGGCTACCCACATTTCTTTACGGGTTGTACGGCGGTACCCGACCGCACCGACCTCTTATTCTTTTGCGCTAATTTCATAAATTGATTGATGTTATGTTTATGATTATGCGATTAAGATGGCATAATTTTTCCTAGTTTCTTAATTATTTTATGGTTGTTTAATGGCCTCGATGCGATTAGGCTCTTAGGAAAAAAAATTTCTATCCAATTAATCAACTCAAAATTAAATTAAATAATTCATAATCTCACTTAAAGCCTAGGGGATAAATCAAGATATAAAAGATTTAACAACCCCTTAGCTAGATGTTGTATGTCTCATATCAAGCATAAATCATATTGTCTCACTCTTGCTAATGGAGGGTTTCCACCTTTGCCAAAGAAAATGGCTTGATCTTTGAGAGCCATGGTGGAAACATGCCTCCTTCTTTCTGATTTTGGCCTATAACTAATTTCTCATACATTAGGTATATGAAATCTCATAGCCTGTGTCAAATAAAAATGTCCAAAAATCAAAACAAACTTGATAAAATTTGCATTAGACTAGCCCTTTAAAGTGGAAACACACCTCCTTTTTTAAGTCATTATTCATGCCCTTCATGATCTAGTCTATTAAGGAGTGTGTTTTATAGACTTAGTTTCTTTTCTAAATAAGCAACAGTCTAGCCATCTTGCAAAGCATAAGACTTACCTACATGTATTTAAAATCATAGGAGGAGTTAGTTGGAGACCACTCCAGGCACTTATAAGTCTAATAGTCGAGTGGATTACTCTCTCTTATGGAGGTAAATCATATATCCATTTTTTGCCTTAGATTTAGGTCATGCTTTGGCCTTCTCCAAAGTACCCTAGATTTAGGATCTGAGGTTGCTATTTTTCTTTGCGGGCTACAAGCATAAATTCTCACCTCTTAGGCATTTCTATAATCTTGTGTTGTGGAATTATAAGCCATCGATTTCTAATAAAAATTTAACTCAAACATAGAATTCTCCTCCATTTCAAATATATAAAGCCCAACCATAGGATAGTCTAGGATGCTCACTAGGTTTTCTAGTATCGTGAGCATCCTCTACTCATCTCCCTTTGGTTTTGATAATAACTCTCTCCTTTTGATCAATCCCACTTGATTTTATAAAAATAACCTATTTTATTGATAGTCATATCTTTAAAATCTTTGGAGACAATGATCATTTACCTTAATCAAGAGTATTCTTAAAAAATCTCATTCTTTTGGATGTAATTAACTATGGGGGCTTGCCTCCATAGGGAACTTAATGAATTCGGCTTAAAATAAACTCTACTTTACTTTTTTATGTAAAGTAGGAGAAAGATCTCTGATTCATTCGAAGACCCATCATGTCTGAGGAGTCCTCATTTTAAGTGATTAGGTCCATTATAGGATAATGACTTCTATCTCTCGAGATAGTACATTATTCCAATGTATGATCATAATTCTCTGGATCACTGTGGTGTCCCCTCACATAAACACACACCTAATAATAACATCACAATCACAACACAAAAATAAACACCACAGAGTCCTTATTAGGTGATTAGGTCTATTATAGCATAATGACTTCTATCTCTCAATATAGTACACTATTCTTTAATGTCATACCCAATCACCCTCATAAGTACATCCTCGGATCTGCGTGGTATCCCCTCACATATACACACAAAACACATATCCAAAAAGTAAACACCACACTCACATATGTGAGGAAACCATAAAAGTAGTTAAGTGAGATCCTTTAAGACTAATTAACTATTAATCATGAGCCAATTGCATTAGGCCCATTTCATTTCTTAGGAGCATTGCAAATTTACTTTTCATGTGGTTGGATATCATATTGGCTTATTATTAATTAGTTAATTAACTTAAAGTGATATAGGTAAGGGTTAATTAATTCACTTAACTCATACATTAACCTAATTAAAATATAAAACCAACCTAAATATTCTTCATTAAACCAAATTAATTCACACACGAGGAATTGGATTAGGATTAACAAACCTCTTTCATATTTTCTAAATCAAATCAAACTAAAAGTTAAAAATGTATTTAAAGAATTTTGGTTTATTTTAAATAGTCTTATTTAATATGATTGTCCTTAGGAATTAATTGGGATGAATGAGATCATGTGCTTATATTCCTTTATTTCTTTCTAACCATGTTAAATATTACTTACCATGTGAAATCATTCATTCATTTCTTTTAAAATTAATTAAATGAAATGATTTCTTCTATGTCAAATTGCATGTGTTGACTTAAATTAAAAATAGGTGTGGCTATTATTACTATTAAATCAAAAGCTATTTTCAAAAGCCCATAAATCAATTATAATATATGAAGTGATGTTAATTATGAGTATCTATAAGTTTATATTTATTGATAATTTAAGATATGTAATATAAAGTTCTCTTTCCTTACCTTACATGGATTTACATGGAATTTATTAATGTATAGTTCATTTGAAAAGAATACAACATTTGTCTAGATTTATTCCTATATATCCCCATGTTACAACTTAAGAAGAAAATTTCATATCACATATGTAAATCATATAATCAAATCAAATATCACTTCTTGTATGACTTCTCATTCTTTTGGTTCTTTTTGTACATTCACATATATCTAAGAAAAGTGGTATATTAGTCTGGACACCCTAGGGTTGCGAGACTTTAAGTAGCCCTAAGTAGGTCTTGTACCTTATGCCCCTGGTGTAGAACAATGACACCATACTCACTTAAAACTCTTATACATATGTATGTATGATGTGACCAATGAATGAGAATCATGATCAAATAAATCAAATACAACTTTTGCATGGGTTTTTCCTATCCTTGTAGTTGTTTATACATCTATATGTATTTGAGAAAAGTGGTATATTATTCTTGACACCCCAAGGCTACGAGGCTTTAAGTAGCCCTAAGTAGGTCTTGTACCTTACGCCCTTGGTGTAGAATAATAGTGTCATACTCACTTAAAAATTTTATACATGGGATGTGTACTTAGCTAATTGATGAAAAATCTCTCTTTTCTATTAAAAAGACATATATTCATAATTTAATCAAATGAAATATTTAAATTCCAAACACATTTCTTTACATTCATCATTTAAGTGTGCTAAAACATATATTGTATGTATATGTATGCTTAGGATTTAATCATATGCATGATGTACATGATGGAAAGCAATGAATGAATATGTGTTATATGATAGTAATTCATTCTAATTAATCTTAAGATGTCTTTCTTATTGAATAAGATCATTTAGAGTGAACCTAAACTTAGGGTTAATCAAAACATGTAATAAGTCATTCACTAAAGAGAATTTATTAATCAACTTTAGAAGTGACTTAAGGTAGGGATGAAAGAGGGATCTCCTCTCTTTCTTCTCTTTATAACACTTAGTTATTTTATGTAGGTCAAATGAAATAAAAGAAAATATTAAGTAAAATCTTTAAATCAATTAAATCACTTAAAGAGAAATCACCCATTTATAAATTAAATCCTTCACACTTAGCAAAAGTACAACTCTAAAGCCTAGTTGGGACATACCACACAAGTCTTAATGCACACACTTTAGACTAAGTTATCACTTCTAGCTTTATGTTAGGGCAGTGTATGCTTTGATGTATGCTTATTTTGTAATATATTATTATAGCTTGGATGTTACGGTGTATGTGCGTAGTCTGGATGTTAGGCTATTATTAGCCTAATCATATTTTCTATAGGGAGTCGTATTTAAGAGGTCATTGTAATAAAAATATAAATGCTTTTGCTATGTAGGATGCTTATACCCCTAGGAATAGCCCAAGTTGGGACACGTGGGCTTGGTTATCCATGTGTCGAGTGCTATGTCTAAATTATTTATATAACTGCTTTAGTTGTATGATGTATTTAGCTAACATTTATTTTGTAGCTGTAGCTAGATTTACTTTCCTTCTTTTAATATAATTTTGCATTAGGATTAGGATAAGTATTATGGGGGATTAGGATGAGCATTGGTTATAAGACCAAGTCCTATGTACCATGTGATGCCTTTGGAGTAAGCACATTCAAATCAAGACAAAAAGAAGAAAGAAATGGAGCAAATCA
The DNA here is from genome assembly GCA_021442155.1 of Cymbidium sinense. NCBI lineage: Eukaryota > Viridiplantae > Streptophyta > Magnoliopsida > Asparagales > Orchidaceae > Cymbidium > Cymbidium sinense. The sequence goes on from CM038215.1 coordinate 143,109,458, forward strand.
AATTAAGAAATGAAAGAAGAAAGAAGTAAAGAAGAAAGAATGAAGAATGAAGACCCCCCCCCCATAACATTCATCATTTATAATTGTAATTATTCTTTCATGATGCTGGAATGTATAAGGGTAGAGCTCGGCTACCCACATTTCTTCAGAATGTATAAGGGTAGAGCTCGGTTACCAACATTTCTTTTTGAGTTGTTCGGTGGTACTCGACCGCATCGGCCTCTTATTCTTTTGCTATAGCTTTATAAAATTGTTTGATATTTTGTTTAACTTGTGCATTAGAAAAATCCTGTCTCTTCATAGTTTATTTATGATTGGTGATTATTGTATGGCCTAGATGCGATTAGGCTCCTATGATAAAAATTAATTTTTCTACCCAAACTAATAACTCATAACTAAATCTCTAAAATAACTCATAACCTCATGTTAAAGCCTAGACATTAAATTAAGATAATGAAATTTATAGCAATCCCTTAGCTAGATGTTGTATATTTAATATCATGCCTATTCATCTTATTTCACTCATGTTAAGAGAGGACTTCCATCTTTGCTAGATAGAAATGGGCTTAATCTTTAAGAGCCTATGATGAAAGAATACCTCTTTCTCTTTTGATTTTGCCCATAATTAATTTCTCATGCATTTAGGTATATAAAATTCTATAGCCCGTATCAAAATAAAGAGTCCCAAATTAAATACATTTTGATAAGAATTCACATTAATCTAAGTCATTATTCATACCCCTCATGCTCTAGTCCCTCAGGGAGTGGGTTTAAGGACTTAGTTTCTTTTTCAAATAAATAACAGTCTAACCATCTTGCAAAGTATATGACTTGACCATATTATTTTAAAACATAGGAGGAGTTAGCTGGCTATCACTCTAGGCAGTTATAAGTCCAGTAGTCGGGTGGTTTACCCTCTCTTGTGGAGATGAACCATATACCTACTTTCGCCTTAGATTTAGGTCATGCTTTGGCCCTCGCCGAAGCTCCATAGATTTAAAATTTGAGGTTGTCATTTTTTCATTGGGCTACAGGCATAAATCCTCACCTCTTAAGCACCCTGACAATCTTGTATTGTTAGAGTATAAATCATAGCTCTTTAATAAAATTTCAACTCAAATATATAATTTCTCCTCAATTTCAAACATATAAAGCCCAATCATAGGATAAATTAGAATGCTCACTAGGCTTCCTAGTATCATGAGCATTCCCTACTCATCTCCTTTGGCTTCGATAATAAATCTCTCTTTTCGATCTATCCCATTTGATCATCCAAATATAACCAATTTATTGATAGTCCTATCTTTGAATTCTTTAGAGACAATAATTATCTACTTTAATCGAGAGTATTTCTAAGGAACTCACCTTCCTTAGGATGTAATTAACTATGGAGGCTTACCCCCATAAGAAATTTTATAACCTGATTTAAATAAACCCTACTTTATTCATTCATGTAAAGTAGAGAAAAAATCTCTAGTATAGTCGAAGACCCATCATGCCTTAGGAGTCCTTATTAGGTGATTAGGTCCATCGTAGGATAGTGACTTCTATCTTTTGAGATAATACATTATTCCTTGATGTCATACCCGATCACCTCAATAAGTACATCCTCAGATCTGCGTGGTGTCCCCCTCACATATACACACAACACACATATAAAAAAACACCACATGCACCTTATTCAAGTTAAGAATAACTAAGTTTTTTGGCCCATCTAAAATTAAACTCAATTGACCAAAGCAATGTTTGGTACAATTTAGTTTAGTTAGAAAATAATTTGATCGGTTCTATTTTTTTCAATTTTATAATTGAAATTGATTGATTTTGTTTATCATGAATCAAATCATATAAGCTAATTAAATCCACACTATTGGTCATAGCTTGTAAATTTATTTTGGATTTGATTTTTATGAGTCAATTTTGTTAAAATTAAGTATTTTTGGACTTGAAGTTTTGATGTTAAAAAATAAGATTATAAGATTCCATCGTATCAACATGAGTTACAACACAAAAATCATATTTCTAATGCTATAAATTTTACTTATTTTGACTTAATTCGAGTATTAAACAAAATTTAATTATATATATATATATATATATATATATATATATATATGAAATAATATTCACATTGTGATGTTTCCAACAACATCAAAATTTTGCTAACTTATGCATGAATGATTGCCAAATCAATCGAACCCTTCTAAATTATAGTTATAATTGACCAATTATCTTTTTAAACTCCCCTCATCTTGAGTTATCACCAAGTTCCTTTAGATTTTAAAGCAAGATTCTATATTTTATGTCATTATCTATTAACTATCTAACTTTATAAAGTATTTATGGCGTGCATATGTGATTGCTTTTATGAGTCATTTATAGTGTGAGATTGCTCATAAAAATGAGAATATTCCATAAAAAAATTGTGGCATTTTATCATAATTTTCGATAACCCAACATTCTTCTTAAAAACTTCCTTAACAATTTAAATTGTTATGACTCCTAAGAACTTTTTATTTTGTGACTTATTTATGGTATTCAATTGCTTTTAATGAAAGGTTCATTTTGATATTGAGATTATATCCCATCATAAATATTTTCTTATGGTGGTGAAATGAAGCTATGAATAGTTTAAGAATTATTCTTGCTTATTCAACTATTAAACGTTTAATATAACAACTTTTTTGAATTGATGGCTTATAGAGCTTCAAAATGGTACTCGCCACTCACTAATTCAAACCTTTTACATTAGGCAATCATCATTGGACTATAGTTGAGCTACTATAACTTGTTCATAACTTATTGCTAAGGTTAGTCGTATTTGAGGTATGTGATTATATCAACCTATAGGCTTGAACATCCTATGACTTTCAAGATTTAAAGATGACTTGATTTGGGTCATTTGATGTAGCTTTAATTTATTATGATAAGGCCAAAATGTCTCTTAAATTTTCAAAAATAGACTATATCTCTATATACTATAAAGATAGTTTTTAGAGAGTTCTCTCATGTTATAGATAATTTTGATGTCTTTATTCTAATTTCATATGCTAACTAATCATCTATAATTTTATACTTGTCCATGCCCTTCCATTAGGCTTCTTATTTTAAGATCGTGATGATTACTTCTAATCATCTAATATCTATCAAATGTTTTCTATTTGACAAAGTTTTTTGATGTCATTACCAAGTGATGTTAATAACTCGATATTGATTGACATCAGATGATTAATATTGGTTTACTATCATTCAACATTTACATTTAACCTCGACATTGTTGATCTCCCACACCACCATTTAAGAATGTTCTTATAGTTTATGTTTTTATAATTATGAAAATGATTATTCTATAATAATCTCACTTGAACAAATAGAATCATTCAACTAAGTTAAGTGATATGATATTTCCTTGCATCATCTGATGTAAAGACTTCATGTCATTTATGAATTGCTTTCATTAACCTAATTATATGCTAGATTTTTTTTGTAAAATGTTAAGTTACTTAATTATTAATTAATTAAAGTATTATATATTTTTTGTTAAATAGAATATACTTATTTAAATTCGAACCGAGTCAATCGAATCCGTTCGATCCACCTATTTCGATCCGACATATCTGATCAGATCGTTCTCACCTATTTGGAGGAAATGGCCAAGCTGTGACACTCAAGGGGTGTTTGGTAACATATTAGATTTAATTCAAGTAGGATTTAGTAAATTCTGAGCTTTAAATCGTGAGAATGCTTGATAATAGATTAGTTAAATCGTGAGGAGTTGTTTGGTAAATTATGTGAGGATTTAAGTGTGTTAGGATTTAAAAAAGATTTTTTTTTAAGAAAATATGAAAAAACTCGCTGTCATGTTGTAATTAAGTTTAAGAAATATTTAAGTAATAATTATCCCCATGATACTCAGCCTATATTAAATCTTGAATTATGTTTGGCATGTAATAGTTAAATCGTGTTAAATTTTGAGGAGTTATTTGACAAAGTATTTTAGGATTTAAATCTGTTAACTCACGTAATAATTTAAAATAATTAACTATCAAATTTATAATAATTATATTTATTAAATTATAATTAACTTGGAATAACATGTCAATTAATCATTAGTAGTATTAAATTAAATTAGTTAAAATTAACTTAAATTATTTTAAAAATAAGTTTAACTATTATATTAGTTAAAATTAATTAACTATCAAACTATAATTACATTTAATAAATTATAATTAATTTTTAACTATAGTAGTATGCAATTAAAATTAATTACTAAATCCATTAATTAATTAATTATTAGAATTAATATTGATATTAACTTAAAGTGATATGTATTAATATTAACTAATAATTAGTTAAAATCAATTAACTATTAAATTATAATTGGAAGATTAACATACATACCACACAAATTTTATGTATTTACACATCTAATACCTAAAGTTAGATATTTACTTATCTAATACTTTCCTATACTTTAAAAGGTGTATTTCACTTTTTAAAAGTGAGTGATGATGGTATTTTTGATGTGATATTGAAGATTGGGGTGTTATATATTAAATATAAAAATATATAAGAATTGTATGATAAGTATGTAAATCCCCCCATTATAATTGTATATGTATACTACATCCCTACATCTTTCCCTCTTTGCGCACTTCAGTTTTTGTAAATCCACCTTCCTATAGGATGTATCGAGATTGAACAGAAAGAGAACTTTACCTTGAATCTCAATCTTCTAAACTAGTATTTTCTTTGATTTGAGATTTAGGATAGGAAGAAAGAATAATGTTAACAAGACATCCCAGCCAAGCTTTCATGTAGAAAGGAGTCCCTCTCAAGTGAAAGTTTTGTTCATACGATTGAATTGCGTACTCAATCGGATTCCTCAGAAACTACTTTTTTTTTTTGCTCGAATTGAGGCACAAGACTTGGCTTCTAGTTTTTGACTTGAAAAAAAAAATTGAATTATGAAAAAATTTGACGTAGTCTCTGAATTTCTTAGATCTTATAAAAGAAGACATTCTTTGTCAATGTTAGGCCTAGTAGACCAGACAATGATCTTCTGACTAAGAAACCAACGTTTCAAGAATCATATGGGGCATCACCAACATGAGGACCCTGGGCACCTCATATTGTCATTTCGCCATTGCTCATTCAGTGGGTGCCACACAGTCTTATGCATCAACGCCATATTTCTAAGCATCTCAAGTGATTAGGAGGGGACAGGATTTGAACCTGTAGTCTTCAGGTCATGAACTTGATGAGTTGACCAATTCCTCTACCCTGCTTGCGCTGACACCAGTTTAGTTACCTTCTGAGTTCAACCATACCATATTTGGTTGAATTATGTCCTGACTTAGTGAAACACATCTCGCTCAGTCATTCTGTAGTTTGACTACCCATTGTAGTCAAACACCTATAGCTTTGATATACACTTGTATTCAAACCTTTCATTTTCCAAGTAGATAGCCTCTAATTGTCCTGCATACTTTAGTTTTGAAAGAATTGATTCAAACCAAAATGCATATCTTGGAATGTTGACGGAAGATAAGAAATACTCCGATTTTCTTTATCTTGATAGTTGCACTCGACTTCCGTTATCTACGCTATTGTACATTAGGTGCTTCGCTCTGAGATAATAGGTATCGTTGACAATTTTTTGCTTTACTAGCGGCGTTCAAACCTTTCCTTTTGCCTGCGGCCCCAGTGCATGCTGGAACACGATCACGTACAAAAGTTCTGCCCTTCGACTCGGTTGGAACCTCTCAACTGCTCCTTCTAGGTGGTCCCTATCATGGGAATTCTAATCATGATTCATTCACTAATGCCCAATTCTTTCTGTTTATTAATAAAACCAGTATTTGATTGAAGGATGTATTTCTTGCTGAACAAAAAGAAATTTTAATTCTTTTCATTAGAATATCATTCTAAGGGACGAGATCAATTTGGAAGTACTTTTTCTTATTATAACAAATATAATTTTCTTGGTTGAATTGAGGACTCTCCAACCTCAAGTTTCTCTTTACATTGTATTTACCTAGGGTCCAAGGAGAACAAGAAAATTGAACTACTCATTACCTTACATTTCTTTGTGGCCACAGAGGAGCCGTATGAAGCTTAGGTTTCATGTATGGTTTTGGAATAGCGATGGGAGAAATGATGTTATCATCGACTATAATTATCTAACAGTGAAAGTACAATTGATATAATTGAGGCACAGTTTAAATACGATTCTGGGGGATGGAATATGTGGCGTCAGCCCATAGGGTTTCTAGTTTTTCTAATATTTTCTCTAGTAAATTGTGAGAAATTACCTTTTGATTTACCAGAAGCAGAGGAGGAATTAGTAGCAGGTTATCAAACTGAATATTCAGGTATAAAATACGAGTTCTTTTATCCATGGCCTACCAATCAATGCATTGTCAGAGGTGTCTAAATCTATGATGTGAAACTTTTCTTACCCTGGATCACCAAGTAGAGGAGGGTGATAGACCCGAGTGCCTTCTCACCCTATTCATTGAACCCTCTGAGCATGAGTTTATCATAGCTCAGCTTGTCCGTATTAAGCGGGCTTAAGTCTTTACATTCATAATGTGAATTGAAGCCCCAGGATCTACCAGGATACGGTTCCATTTTGTATAGTTTACAGTCACTAACACATACATAGGATGATTGTGGTCTGATGTGCCTAGCAATAGATCTTCATCGGAGAAGGTTACTCTAGGAATCTCCTCCCTCTAATGGAAAAAGAAAATTTGATGAGGGGCACCTCGAACTTCTATTGAGAACTTCTGCCGTCGGATATGAAACAAATTGCATAGAGAAAGTCTTGTATTATATCTTATGATCAGAAGGAAACTACACTTCTATGGGATATTGATGTTCGAATTCTCCTTGATCTATAGTGCAAAAAGTGTGTATTGCGCATCAAGAAGCCAAGGGCAGCTTGCTATATTATTCAAGCAGGTATCCTGTTCGACGTCAGAACTAATATCAAAACTTGAAGATCACCCTCCCTTTGACTTTGAAGAGAAAGTGCTTTCTATATATCTATGCAACTAGTTCTTTCACTTGCTTCAAAATTGATCCCTCAAAATTGACTATTAGACTCGAAACCTTGCTTATGCTTCTCTCTCTTACTTGCATCATCACCTCCTCTCTCTCTTGCTTCTAGCTTTGGGTGCTTCGCTTCTGAGAGAAAGAGTGTATATAAGATAAGAAATGCTAGTGTTCTCTCTCTGCACAAGCAGATTTGACTCGCTGGTGTCAATTAGGCGGTATGTTTTGGCAGGGCGAATAGAGTCCTGCTAATGAGCATAGCGCCGAAGCGTATTAAGGTTGCCTAAAAGGAGACCCTGCTTCTTTACTTAGAGTCAAACCAAAGATTTTCACGAACGGCGAGTGGAAAGTACTTGGGTAAGGGTAGTAGTCCCCACCGAGGGGCTTGGTTCTGGATGCATATGCCTCCCTGGAAAGAAAGAAGATATGCCTGTGGAGAGCTGGGGTTGGTACTGAAGCCCATTCGTAGTGCGTCTTTCTAGGCTGTTGAGCTTACTATATCAGAGTAATTACGTCCATAGGGTTCCCATTGTGGAGAAAATATTATATGTGGAGTCTGGATGTATCCGGACTCCAATCAAATTTAGACACATGACTTCAAATAAACTTTTATGCTATTTTGAATAAAATTTAAAAATAATTGTCCGGTGCATGTAATATTTTCACCCAGTTGCACTTAGAAGCCGGGATTTACTAAAGCCCGATAAAGCGTTTGGCAGAATTTAAGAGATTTAAGGGCTTAAATTCGGAATAAATCCGTTACCAAACACCCCCTCACTATCAATGGCTACCCGCGCGGTCTCTTCCCCTGTCAAGCGCGACGACACTGTCTCTCCTCTTTTCACCAGTGACTTGGCCGGCGGTAGCGACGATGACGGCCATCGCCCTTTCTCCCGCGGCCGAGATCGGAATCGCGATCGGGATCACGACCGCGACAAAGAACCTCATCGCTCTTTCCTCCTCCGCCTCCCCCATTCTATCCGCGCTTCCCTCGCGCTCGACGACCCTAGGGTTTACTCTCTTCTCTCCTCCCACCGAGTTCACCTCGCTTTGCTTGCTTTGGTTCTTCTTCTCGGGCTTGTGTTCTTCCCCTTCCTATGGACCCGCCTGGTGAGCTTGCTTTCCTTCTATTTCGTCGGTGATCATTGTTTTATGGATCTTTATTTTTGGTCAATTCCACCAATTGGATTGACTAGTTTGGAATTTCTGAGTGGTCAGAACTTGTCTGATAGCTAGTTAATAACTAGGTCTCTAATGATGATTGATCTAGTTATATCGAAATCTGTTATTGTCCCTTTGTTTCTCATGGGAAAAGTTGCTGATGTTTTATGTAGAATGCGCCTTACTTGTGCGTTAAAGAAGGAATCACTCTTCACTGCCCCAAGGTGAGTTCGTTGGCAGGAGCATCTATCTGTTTAGTTTTTGTAGCATTTCACTTATAACACTTGGTATTCTTAAATTTCTATGCCTTAATGGGTTGTTTGATTCTTCTTTTTTTTTCATGGAATGTTGCTAAGGTATTTGTATTTTGATTTTTAAGCAGGTGAGAGAGCCTCCATCACTTTGGGAGAATCCACACTCTTCTACTACTTCATGGAAGGCTTGTGCTGAGCGAAGTGTGAAGCCTATTTCAGGCAAGTTTTTGAGCTTCAACTGGACTACTGCCTTGGTTGTTGTTTTAAGAGGCTTATGCAACAGAAAGCCATCAAGCTGGCTATCCTGACAAAGTGTAATAAGTTGGTCTATTCTTCTTCTCATGCTAATTCCAATACCTTTTAGAAATTAGATAAAGCAAGAAAATCTAGGTTAAAGAAAAAGCCAAGGGAAAATTTATACAGTGAAGGTTATTTATGATCCGATCCTGTTCCAAGTAGGGAGGCCTGCTTGAAATCCATTGACTTGCTGCCAAGCTTGACTTCTTTTTCATGATTCCTTTTACCATGGTTACGAGTTTGTCATTAGCGCAGGCTTTATATGTTCTTCAAGCTGATTAATTAAATAGTTCCCCCAACAGTATATTAGGTTTAGCTTTTACAAAATAATATTGACTTGTCAGAATAGCATTGGGAATCAGTTTTAATTATTCTAGTTTCAATAAATCTTTTTTTTCCCTTACCTATAACCGATTTAGGATTGCTATCCCCAATTACTTCTAAAGTCTTTTCATATTTTTCTTGCGTGTGGTCTCATTGATTCTTTCTCTTATTTCCAGTGTATATACCCAAGTTGTCCTTATGCAACTTACTGATATCATTCCATTCTATGTTATAGTCATGTTTTACTCCCTCCTAGTTTTATATATGGTATACATCCAAATTCTAGATCACACATCATTCTCTGATATAAAAGTTGGTCTAGAATACAATACCGCAATACTTCTAATTGTTTCCTGTATTATAATATCTTCTTTTATCTTTTATTTCTCTTGTTTTCCTTTGTGTTGTATGGCCAATTTTGGTTGTATTAGTTTTATTTGTTCAAGCTGCGTCATGTAAATTGTTGCTGTTAATGACATATTACAAGCATTTTTGGTAATCTTGCGTTTCTTTGCAGATATTCCTCCAGAAAATGAAACTAATGGTTATATATTCATTCATGCGGAGGGTGGTCTGAACCAACAACGCATAGCTGTAAGCGGTTATTTTTTTTAAACATCTCTGGTTATTTTTGTATCTTTAGTTGTTATTTTCATATCAGATTTCATCACCCATATCTTTACTGTTGTTTGTGCTTTGCACGGGGATAAATATTTTCAGCAGTTTTACCTTCTGTTTTTTTCCCCAATAAAGTCAGACTCCTTTTTTTCTACATGCTTAATAGTCTTTAATGAAGAAATTAATAGTAGCACATGCAGCATTCCAGATTATACTGATGGCTTTTTTCTTTCCCATTCAACATTATGGAGAGCGATGATGTTCTATATTTGATTTTTAATAACTTGAATGAGAGCTTGGATTGCGGAATAACTCTTGTAGAATATAAAAAAGATAAGAAAGTAGAAAAGGGAAAAATGAGTAAAGGGATTCAATGTTGGAAGAAAATGGTCTCAGAGGGAGTGGGAGGATGATCTACTACTTTATATAAATCTCAAATTCAAAATCACAATTTTCATTATCAACTACAGTATAGGCATTGTCTGCATATTGAATTTTGTCAATTTCTGTGTGAATTTACGTTCATACATGAGATAAACATTTCTCTTCTTAGGTGGATAATTGCTATTGTCCTCCTAATTTCATTTTATTTTTGGTATTTATGGCATTGTAAAATTTGCAAACTCAAAATCATACTTGTTATGATCTAAGACATAAATTTACATGTGGATCGAATTTCTTCATTTTTTGTGATGACTAATTTACATACATAAATGAGATGAACTTTTCTTCTTTTAGGTGGAGAATGAATATTCTTTTCTAAATTTTGTTTTATTTTTTGGCATTTTATTCTTTCTATAATTTCAAAAGAAAACTATATTGTTAATTATGATTTGGAACATAAGAATTACATGTGGATTTATTTCATTAACTTTTGTGAAGACTTAATAAATTTATCAAGCATATAAAAATACAAGGATGATTGAACGACACTGAAGAATTTTCAAAAGTCTTATTTTATCAATGTATTCCCTAACATAATCCATTCAACACCTACAAGATGTCTGCAACTACCTATGCATTTAATTCTAAAGCTATTTGAAAGTTGTAATAATCTTTTCATATAATTGGAGTCATCTAGTATGAAAATATTGATGCATTTGATTGATGATCAGACAACCCTAACATTTATTAAAATCATGTATGCCTTTAGTTTTGATGATGTCCCTTCACACATTTTATGTCATTCATCCATCATTTTGAAGATTTGAAATTTAACATAAAATTGAACTTTTAAATGAGATTCAGTGTATGTATGTCTGTCTATCAATGCGTGTGTGTAGGAACCAAGAGGTGCCATCATATCATTGTTGTCAAGTGCTATAATTTGTCGGATGTGGATGATCTTAATGTTCATCAAAACAGGCTTATGACATAGCTTGATCATGTCAACATGGGCAAGTGTCTCATACAGTAGAATGACTTTCATAGTAGTGACAGTGCAATATTAGCCTGTATTTCTAATAGAGCAGGTTGTAGTAAAAGCTTATAAGGGGACATCTTATGTATCCATCTCAAGATGACGTAAAACAATATCGCTTAATATGTGCAACTTAGGCTCAACGAGTAGTGGAGATTTTAGGAACTTTAAATCTAGATGTTATAATATATGTCATACTATTGTGCATGATCAATTATTTTATCAAGAAATATATGATAGTTCGATGGTGGCAATAGTGGTAGAAGGAGGTCAATTTGTGTAATGGTGATCAAGCGGAATGAGTAGGAAAGACTGTAGGAGGCTGGGCATCCCCCTTGTATGTCTATTTTAAATTATATTATTTGGCAACAACAATAAGGGAGTTCAGTTCAAGTTCATTATTAGGCTTCGTCAAATTTTCATGCTTTTGCTTGATAGCTTGGCTAGACTTGGGCTTGGATACTCAATTAACTTCAAGCTTGAGTAGTATATCGAACTCATGCTCAACATAACTAATGATCATTATTGTTATCAACATGTGGATGTAATTAATGAAATAAGTAGAACTTAGGGAATTGGATGATAATATTGATTTTGTGGAGTTTTTGTCCTTCAATGGAGTTACTTGGAAAAGATGGTATTTAGTATACTAGGGCTTGAATATGGGAGAAATTTATGGAGTAAAATTAGAAAGGAAGATTGGATGATGAGGGTGTGTTAGGTGAGAGAATCATTGGGATGGTAGGGAATTCAATTAAGATTTTAGCACATGCAAATAATTAGGAATTCATCGGAATAAATATTTTTTATAGGTTTTGGACTCTTCATGTCCTATTTTCATGGTGATAGAGATTAAACATTGCAAAATCAATATTTGAATTTCTTTCTGGCCATGAGATAGAGAGATATATTAGAGGTTAAAGAGAGGGGTTTGGTGAGAGAGAGAGAGAGAGAGAGAGAGAGAGAGAGGGAGAGGGGAGAGAATCAAGACGAGGGAGTATTATTATACTTTGCTGCAAATTGTTTATGATATTCATCAATGTATCTTTTGACATACAAGCATCCTTTATTTTCTAGGAGAATTTTAACGTCCAAGAAAATATCAATAATCAATGCAAAGAAAAATATCAGTAAAAAGAAATATAGTTGGATCTTTCATGTAAGACAAGTTTTTTATGGAGGGCTATAAATAGGCTAAGCTGGGCTAAGTGCAACATTCTTTTAAGTTTGTTCATTTATTTTTCCATCAAACTCGAGCCATGGTTGAACATGACATGAGTGTTTTAAATTTTTATTTTAAAACTTGCTTAGTAGTCTTCTTACTGAGTTTGAACTATTATTGAGCTTTAATTATTGCTTACTAACTATCTGCAAGATGTTAAAGATTTAAATAAGTCTTAAAATTAAGAATAAATGTATCCATCATATTTATTAAAAATCATAGTAATTCACTCAACATTATTTCTAATATTTATCAATAATTAAATTTTATTTGTAACATAGCCATATGGTATTTGTTTAATATTTTTACTAAGGAATACAACAACAACAACAAGCCTTAATCCTACTAAGTGGGGTTGGCTACATGAATCCTTCGTCTCCATTGTGTCCTATTATGTGTCAAATCTCATTTAATTCTAGTATACTAAGATCATTTTTTATACATCTTAACCAAGTCTTTTATATTACACAATAGGTCAGATGCATTCCTCCACTTCAACCATCCAACTTGAATTCTACTAATAACATCTCCATCTATTTCACCATCATTTTGAACAATAGAACCTAAATGCAATCGCCACTCTTATTAATGACTTGTTCACCCAATGTCACAACACTACCACTAACTTCTACAACTAAAATTACACTCCATATATTAGGTTTATATCAACTTAAGCGAAAACCTTTAGACTCTAAAGTTGACCTCCATAATTCAAGTTTTTCTTGGACTCTCTCCTCTTATCAACAAGAAGAATGTCATCGAAAAAACATACACCAAGGTACATCTTCTAAATGCCTAAGTAAGAATGTCCATAACTAAAGTAAAAAAGATAAGGGCTTAAAGCGATCCTTGATGTAATCCAACCGAAATAAGAAAATATTTTGTCAATCCTTCTTTTGTTTGGACACAATGCCTCTAGTATACATATCCTTAATGACTTGAATATATAACCAATATTAACTCATTTCGTTCTAGAACTCTCCAAAGAACATCTCTTGAAACTTTATCATAAGCTTTCTCAAATCAATAAATATCATATGTAGATCCTCCTTATTTTCTCTATACTTCTCCATCAAACCTCTTAACAATCAGTAAAGCATCCATAGTATCTACGGCATGAAACCAAAGACAGGAGAGAAACTTTTGTATCACATCGTAACCTATGCTCAATTACTCTCTCCCATAATTTTAATATATGACACATTAACTTAATTCCTCTATAATTTGCACACTCTTGTGCATCACCTTCATTCTTAAATATAGGAACTAACAAACTCTTTCTCCACTCATCTTGCATCTTTTTAGTCTTTAAAATAACATTAAAAAGATTTGTAAGCTAAGAAATTCCTTGATCTCCTAAATATTTTCACACTTCTATTGGATTATTATCAGGTCCTACTGTTTTTTCACATTTCATTTTCTTTAAAACTTCTCTAACTTCATATTTACTAATACGACAATAAAAATGAAATTCTCTATTTTTGTTTAGGGTATTAAGGTTGGTAAAATCAATCGTACTTTCAAATCCTTCATTAAAAAGTTTATCAAAATATCTCATCCATCTATTTTCAATATTCTTTTCTAAGAAAAGCACTTTATTATTTTCATCCTTAATACACATCACTTGAACTATATCTTTACTTCTCCTATCTCTTTGGTTGGCTAACTTATACATACATCTTTCACCTTCTTTGGTATCTAATCTATCAGTATAAATCACTAAAATTTAAATTAGATCATATATCGCTTAGAATCTCTACGCCACTTTATATCTTTCACAATTCTCCGAGTTTTACATCTAAACCAAGTTTTATAATAACGCTTATTTCTTATCTTTTATCACACTCGACTCCACCAAACATTCTTATTAAAAGAGTTTTTCCTTTTGATTCGCAGATCTTTAAGAATTTGCTTAATTTCACTTCTACTTTTTCACATAACATTACTTCCATGAACATCTTAAATTCTAATCTCTTTGCTCTTAAAATATTTTATTTGTGTTCTTTTAAGTGTCCCCATCTAATTCTGGACAATAATTTGGTTTATTTTTCTCTTACAATCTTTCATCTTAAAATTTAAAACTAACAATCGATGTTGAGATTTAGATTTTCACTTGAAATGACCTTACAATCTTTACAATCTAAACGATCTATTTTTCTTATCGAAAAATAATCAATCTGTTTTCTTAGATCCATTTTTATAAGTAATAATATGTCTCTTTTCTTAAATAAAGATAACTACAAAATCATAAAAAGAAAATCTAATATAAACCTTCTTCATTCACCCAAATTCATAACCATCATGAATACTTTTAAAATCTTCTACCACTTTACCAACACGTCACTTAAATCTCCTACAATAAATACTTTTCTTCAAGAGTATCTTTTGTATTAATCCTCTAATTCATTCCAAAATTTTTCTTTTCCAAACCTTCGGGAGCATAAACACTTATAACATTGATAATCTTAAGATAACAATAATCTTCAAAGTTTATAATTCTATCTCCACATCTATTAATATTTATAACATTATCCTTCAAACTTTTATCTATAATCACACCTACACTATTTCTTAATTTCTACGAATACCAAAGTTTAAAACCTAAACTATCAATCTCCTCTTCTCCCCAACCCATTTAGTTTCTTGAACACATAAAATATTTATCTTTCTATGAACCATAATATCTATTAATTCAATTAATTTACGTAAGAGTACCTATATTCCAAGATCCTAACCTAATTCTAGTTTCTGACTAACTTCTTTGCGCATCCGCCCATATAATGTGGAACCTTGCTTATTTAACACTGCACCGATGCACGGCCAAGACATTTTTTACTATATGTATACAACGCTCACTTCTGGACGCAGATAACACAATGATTTAAAGGATTCATGTCATGATTATTTCGATAAGTTTTATGCTGGCTGTCGACTACCTATCGCAACCCTCCACTTTTCACATCCAGACTTGGGACTGGAAAATGTAGTGTTTGATAATAAGCTATAATTTTATTAGCATTACTAAGGAATGTTAATAAAAAAATAAAATTTGTTTTTTATTTAATTCTTTGTTATCTGTTTGATAATATAAGTAAAATTTGTACTGCACATAATATAAGAAGATTGATAGAAATATAATATAAGTAATCAAAAGCAATTTAATTAACATTAAAATTTTATTTTATTTTGTCTTGCTAGTTGTTAAACAACAAACAAGTATGTTTATAGATTTAAATGAACTAATGGATCAAAGTTTAAAGTTGTTCATTTATATGACGAGATTTAAATTTTTTATTCAAGTGAAATGAAAATAAACAAGTTGCATAAGTGAGTATTTAGCTATATATTCAATATATTGGTCTGATTACAACCCTGTTTTTCAACCCTATTTATTTGAAAGAATCTTGTAGATAATATATTTTTTGATTTCATCAATATTCATTGTTAATCAAAATGTGGCATGATGACATTGATTTTGATGTTTAGTTGGATGGTTGAGCCTTGCATAACTCTCTCTCTCTCTCTCTCTAATATCTGCTATCTCTTTCTTTCTCTTTATATCTCCATCCTGTTAGCCCTACTAAAGGATATAAGTCAACAATCACCCTTGTCTCTTTATTTCCAAGTTTAACTATAAGAGATAACATTATAACAGTCTTAGGATGCTCTGTTGATGAAATCTATCAGTGGAACCAAATGATATTGACCAAGAAAAAAGGATCAAAATGATGATTTTGGAAATTGGAAGGATCAAATTTTTTGATAACAAATATAAAACCCAGAATATTTTTAACTGCTTTTTTACACACGCCTTACAGTTTGATTATTGATCGTTCTTGAATTTGATTTGAGTTTCTATAATTTAATGTTATTGCAGATATGTAATGCTGTTGCGGTGGCGAAGATAATGAATGCAACTCTTATTCTTCCTGTGTTGAAACAAGATCAGATATGGAAGGATCAAACGTGAGGTCTTCTCTTTCCTATGATGATAATTTTATACTTATTTGATGTCCATAATATTCATGCATGATATAGGGGCAATAGTTGCTTGACCATTAGAATAGTCAATCCTACCTAGTGAATCGGTTCTAGAAGAACTTGATTAGTTTATTTTTTTACTGATAATCAGTATTCAAACTGCTTTTATGTTTATGTTTACTTGCAATTTTTTATACTTGTATGTTATGATCCCATTTCTGGAATATTTGGATCTGTTGATGACTATTTAGTCAATTGAGTTCACTTAAAGGATTGTGAAACAAAAAACTCTTTGTTGGATAGAATTCTTAGGCCCAAATGAATTTGAATCCTTCAAGTATGAGTCACAATGCTAACTATGCTGGTTACGTATACCACATATTAGGCAGTCATCATCTGTTTGAGTTGTAAGGACAGTCCTTGACACAGAGGAAATTGTTCCTATAGAATTGTAATATCTTTTTGGCAATTGGCATCTACTGTTTTTTGCTACTATGAGGTGAAGAGAAGAATATTTAATGTTTAGTTAATTATCAGTAGTTCTTATTGCTCTGGAAAAGCTGTCACTAAATTTTTTGTAATGTTTAGTCTGGTGCTTGGCAATCACAGTGGTTGGATCTGTATTTTTACGTGAATTTGTTGGATGTTTGCACTTTGCTTGAATTTGTTGGATGTTTGCACTTTTGTAACTCTGATCCCCTGCATGCTTTTTTGTATTGTTAGTGCGCAGAACTTGTAAGAGCACTACAAGCACTTGTCACATAGGTTTTGGCAAGATATTTACTTTAATTATGGGTTAATTTTGATGTGCACTAGGTGACAAAATTACTTGTGCTACTGTTAATTAGTATTGCCATTGAAAAAAAAAATTAAACTGAGAAACCAAACCATGCATGTACATAGTTTTTATTTATTTATTTAAGTGCATTTACTTCCATTTTCCCATTGAGGATGAGCTAAATAGAATAACTTGCATAGCAAACCTGCATTACTGTCAGGATATGGACAAAATTCTAGCTGGACATCTGGTTAAACGTTGAAATGGACTCATGATGGCAAGCAGTGGTATGATATGGCACGAGATTTCATTAACTACATAGGGAGCTACTGAAATTATTGACAACCATTGAACTCCATTAGCTTGATAGTATTTTTAAATGTCATTCGGTCTTACTTTTGTTTATAGATGGTTATGGCATTTAAATTAAACAGAAGAAACATTTGTCTGGTTAGCTTTCTGTTAAAGAAAGCGTCATCATGATCCTTAACCTTTTCAGAATTATTTGGATGTTACTTTATGAATCCATCTTATCCACTCTTTATTCATTTTTATTGAGCGCTACAGGTGCTATTAATTCCAATATGTATAATTCTTTTTGCACCACCTCAAACCATGTTAAAATTTGTGTTCCCCTTTTACTTATTAGTAATTTGATTTCAATTTCTGTCTGTCGGCATTTTTTCTTTTATTGTCCACCAAAATCGCCCAACTCTGTTTCCATTAGGCTATATCTAATATGTGCCACTTTCACCTTCTTTTTAATATAGTCATTTCCACTTTATAATGTTTAGTTTTACCATACTTCTTTCTTAAAATTCTCAGTTCTATAAGATGCAACATGGATGTCAGCTGCCTTTATTTTTGTTTGCTCAATACTTTGATCAGTATAACTTAATTGATTTAATTGCACCTTAAAGAAACCAATAAGTTTCTATATCTCTTGTTATCACATGTACTTATGCATTCCATATTAACTTCCAATTTCGTCTCATTATGTCTTATATCCCAGTCAATGTATAGTAGATCCATCTAAACCTATAGCACTGGTGCATCGTTATATATATATATATATATATTGCGATAATGATAACTATCAATTTTCTTCTCTTAAAATTATTTATTACATAATTTTTAATTTTTCAACTAATTCCAAGTCAGATAAAATTTTTATTATTTGTTCTAATATCTCATTTTTGAACATCTACCTTATTAAAATTAAATCATTTGTAAAATAATATAAGTACTTTGCTTTGAGTATCTTTGTAGGCTTGTTTATAACCTATAAAAAATACATACGTAGTCTTGATCCTTGATTTAAATCTTCTATATGATTATAAACTTATTAATATCTCCATAGTTCTATTGTAAGTTATCATTCAGGGTGAATACATTTGAGTGTTGCTCTGATATCAGTTTGAAGGAGATGATAAATACCCTAATACTAATTCATGTAGAAAAGCTTGATTATTGATAGTTGTATGCTTTCTGATGCAAATATGGAAACAACACTTTCCATCTCCGACTGCTGTCATTTCCATTCTATGGTTATAGTGTTGCAGCTCAATATGGGAAGCCATTGATTGCTACATTCCTGAAGTTATGTATAGTAATGCTAATTGCTATAGTTTTGGAATTACTGCCTCTTGGTTTTCTTTTAATACATATATTCATTTGAAAACTATGAAATCCAAGACTGATTTGCTGTGCTTGAGTGTCAAAAGAATTACTTGTAGTTTTTGACTGGATTTAAAAGAGTTTCTTATATAAGGATCATTGAATATTGAGCATCAAAATAGAGTTCAACTTTCCTCAATTCTTGTGTGTGTGCATGTGTATTCTTTGAGTGCTTCGTGATGGCTGATTCTGGGGGTAAGCCTTTTTGTATGGTATGAGTTTTGGAGCTTCTTTTTTGGTTGATTTCTATCTTTATCTTTTATGTTAATTTGTTTAGTGAGTGGTGTGTGTGCGTGATGCAAGATTGTGGAAATCGGACCAGATAAGGAACTAGGAGAGATTCAAAGTTCAACGGCTTGACTAGGGTTAAGTTAAATTATATAATAAATATTAAAATTATTAAAGTATATCATAATATAAATATATAATATAAATAAATAAAAAATATATATAAGTAATATTTTTAATAATTATAAATTTTAAAATCTATTTAAAATTTATTATGATATAATTAATATTGAAAATGTTGTATGTAGCGAACTACAAATGTCTTAAATGTTTAAAATGATAAGTTTAGTTGCCTTTTTTTATTGACATTAATGTGAGAATGTTGAAATATTTGTCCGATCATTTGTTCTCATCTCGGTACTCTGAACTTTTGGGTCAGGTCGAAGAGTTATTTAGCTGCATTAGTCAAGATACGTGTGTTTTGAAATGCAAAGTAATGTAGTGTATTTTGATTTCTTAAAGTATTATTTGTTGCAAAATAAATACATGAAATTTATTTTTTCAAAATTTGTTTAAATGTAAAATTTAGTACTCTATTGAAGCACATTCGTAAATATCATGTTCACATGCATTGCAAATGTGGCTTAACAATATACTGTTAGTGGAAAAGTTAGGGGAAATATAGGAGAAGAGGAAATTCACTACTTTGAAATCTTAATAACTATGTCATAAATTAAAATAGGAAATTTTTTTTATTATCAGTAAAATTCATTTAAAGATTCTTTCATACTTCACTATTATTGAAGTTCTTTCAAGCATAAAATTGTGTTGACTCTCCCATATTAGTTTGAATTTTGTGAGCCTTTGCTCTGTTACTTTCTCTTATAATGTTATTTTATGAGTCATAATTTTGATTACTTTATAATTATGTCAACCTTGCATATGTCTTTTGTTCTTAAAAGCAAAATTGTTTTGGGCGGATCTCAAAAATTAAACTTCAACCTTATTGGGATTAAGTTGAGTGAGCAACAAAAATGATTCTTTTTCATGCCAAATTACAACAATATTCAAGATAATTTTAAGGTAGTTTTTATTAACTCTCAAAAAATTTCAAATCCCAATAGGTATTTCATCTATATTTAAATGTCTATTTGGGGTGGTTATAACTTTTTGTAAAAGTGATTGAAAAACTATTGTGGAAAAAATAGCTTTCTTGAAAATTGTTGTGGGAATGATAGATTTTTATTTTTTTTGGAAAAAGTAAAAAAAATGACTTTTTTTTAACTATCAGACACCAATAGGTCTAATTGTAAAAACCAAGTCTCCATCGTAAAATTTTTGAAAAGCAACATGAAAACAATCGCTAAACAAAGTTATTGTAGTGGTCTCAAAAGCAAAATAGTGAGAAAGCTACTTTGAGCAGATCTTAAGGCTTCATTATGAATTTATTTCAAAGCTTGCCTTATTTCAATTTTTAATATCAATTTTTAATAACTTCTATAAGTTTTTTTTTTCTTTTTTTAAAATTCTTTTCTTTTACTATCATTCAAAAATTTCTTTAAATAATATTTTTTATCTTCCTCCCACATTTTCATCTTTAACTAATATTTTATTATCATTATGTTTGATGCATTTGATGTAACTCTATTAATCTTAAGATTTTATTTCTCTTGCCTTAACTATGTTTTATATATCTTTTATTCTTTTTATTTAGTACATAGCTGGCCTTCGGCTTATTTAACTATCTTCCTTTAATAACTAAGTTTTTTTTATGTGTTATGTCTAGAAAGTATTTGTTTATTGTTCTTCAAAAACACATTACTTTTTCTTAATAACTTTTATTTTTAGAA
Source organism: Cymbidium sinense (assembly GCA_021442155.1). Classification (NCBI taxonomy): domain Eukaryota; kingdom Viridiplantae; phylum Streptophyta; class Magnoliopsida; order Asparagales; family Orchidaceae; genus Cymbidium; species Cymbidium sinense. Next base: position 143,130,327 of record CM038215.1, read on the forward strand.
CTTAAGTTTTTTCATAGCTATTATATAGCTCAATAGCATTTGTTTGAATCCACACTTTTTTTTTCAAAAATATTAGCTTTTTTATAAGTATTATACATCAAGTAGAATTTGTTTGTTGTTATTTAAAAGCACATTCTTTTCCTTGGTATTTTCTACATCCTAATTCTTACCATCTATCTTCTACTTATTCTTGATTTTTTTTGATAGACATGTTTTTCAAACTTTTATGACACTTGTTTATCTCAGCACAAATTTTAGTTTAGTTTTAAATTTTTGATGTTTCTCTTTACAGTTGTCTTGGGAGTTAGAAGATTATTATGAGTCATTCATAATAGAAGGCATGGAATATGCATGGAGATATAGATGTGAGAAAGAGTATTTGGTGGTTACAAGAAAAATGTCAGAATTTTATTGAATATTTGAGTAATTCTCAATTAAATACTCTACATGACTGTAATAGGGCTGAATACATATCTAAAATGGATTAAGATTATTAATGAAGAAGATAATATCTTTATTTAATTTATGAAGCATGTGTAAAAAATATTTAAAATTAAATGGATATATCAGACTCATAGTTGATTAGAATAAAGTAAAAAAGAGCACAAAATAAATTCATGACTAAAACTAAAGGAATTTGCACTATATCGCTTCCCTGTGGCTATAAAAACTCTACTATGAAGAGTTGCAATGTTTCTGGAGGAAGAACTAGTGGCCTTCAATTATATGGTAGAGCTAACAAAATCCATCCTGATGAAGTGAGATGAATGGAAAATCCACCCTGAAAGGGAGGTGATGAATGAAAATTCATCTCAAGAAAGAAGATATGAAGGGGAGGAACATTGCCCCATCCACAATATCTCCCCTTTGTAAATATTTTCTTAGTAACCTAATGTCATCACTATGATAATTTTATGAGCGATTATTTACTTGTGTTTTGTTCTATTGTTACAGCTTGATTTATCTTTTCCACCTGGTTTTAACATTTCGAAGATTATACTTATTACTTGTTTTTAATTGTTTGCAGGAAACTTGAAGACATATTTGACGTAGATCATTTCATTGAATATCTTAAGGATGATGTGCGTATTGTACGTGATATTCCTGACTGGTTTACCGACAAAGCAGAGTTGTTTACAAGTATAAGGTCTTTGCCTGAGCATGTTAGTTTGTGTGTGTGTATATATATATATATCTCTATATCTATATATATTTATATTTGTTTTTAAATTTTTTTGGGTTTTCCTAAGAATGGTGAGCACGATTAGGCATATTTCAAGTAGAAGTTGTTTTTAAAACCTTCGGCTTCTATCGCTGTGAGAAACACTTGGTTGTCTGGCGTTTCTGTTATTTGTAGTACAATTGGCTGTCATCGAATTGGATGAGTAATGCACTTAACCGTTGTTTCTTTTTTCCTTTTTAACTGATTCTGGTATGTTTTTCTGAACAAAGTTCTGATCATAAGGTTTTTCTCTTGACTAGTTCATAATTGGGGTTTTGGACTGTTATCTGGTGTTATTTGACCACTTGGTTATTTCTTGCACCAAGTGAGGACTTGTTCGACACTGAACCTGATACTTGTAAAGGTTATGATCTCACAATTAAATAGCATGTTAATAGTACCATGGGGCCTTCCGTTGTTTTTTCCATTCTCCATTGTTTTCTTAACTAGATCTCTCAATGTTGCAGAGTGATCTTTTTACCTTGAGGCCTTATTGTTCAGTTCTTGCACTGATTCTTAATATTTACTGAAGTTTCCACATTTTATTTGACTCATATCTTGTTGAAGGCTTTGTTAAAACACAATCTTATTGATTAAATTGCTATCATGGCTCTTTTGTCTCTGTAATTGAAGCTGTTCAGTTTGCGTTTTGATTCAATATTGTTAAGGAAGATTTGCATGCATACCACACAATTCTTATGCATTTACATATCTAATACCTAAAATTAGATATTTACTCATATAATATTTTCTTATGCTTAAAAAGGTGCATTTAACTTTTAAAAGTGAGTGATGATGGTACTTTTGATGTGATACTGAAGTTTGGGATGTTATTTATGTAAAAATTAAAATTTAGGTATTAGATATATAAATACATAAGAAGTATGTAGTATGTATGTAAATCCCCCTATTGTTAATTGCTACACTTCGTGGATAGAAATATAAGTGTTGAGTTGAAGTTGTTTTTGTAGGCGTACGGTGAAAAACATCCCAAAGTATGCTTCGGCAGATTTTTATATAGACAATGTACTTCCACGGATTAAGGAGAAGAAAATTATGGCTCTCAAGCCCTTCGTCGATAGGCTGGGGTAAGTCCAGCATCAGCTTATTTATACTTTTTTTGTCTGGTTAAGCAGATTTTGATGTGTGATGAACATGCAGATCTCTTGACTACAATAATTGTTAAACATAATTTTTTTTTTTTTTTTTTTTGAATTACAGTCCTCCGAGCATTTTTCCTATTTCAGTTGGATTACATCAAGGATCAACATTAAGCCCTTTTATCTTTTTTTAATTCTAGTTATTAGCCTTAATACCTAAGATTTACAAGAAAGCAACTTTAGAGTCTAAAGGTTTTCGTTCTTGAATATATGGAGTGTAATTTTAGTTGTAGAAATTTTAGTGGTAGTGACTTTGGAGATCAAGTCATTAATAAGAGTATTGGATATTTAGGCTCTATTGTTCAAAATGATGGTGAAATAGATGGAGATATTATTAGTAGAATTCAAGTTGGATGGTTGAAGTGGAGGAATGCATCGGCCTATTATGTGATAAAAAGTTCTTAAACTTAAAAATTTTATAAGATGGTGGTAAGACCAATGACTTATTGTAATGTTGGCCAATAAAAGAGAAACATAAGAGTAAGTTGTGTACGAGAGATGAGGATGCTCGTGGATGAGTGGCTTTACCCTTAGAGATAGAATGCAAAATGAGTATGTTCGGGAAAAAGTTGGAGTAGCTCAGGATGAGATAAGACAGGAGAGTCGCTTAGATGCCACATAAAGCGTCCCGTCAATGACTGACAGAGAGTAGATGCACTAGATTTTCCTTATGTTAAGAAAGGTAGAGGTAGACCTAAAAGACTTGGTTAAGATGTATAAAAAATGATCTTAGTATTCGAATTAAATGAGAATTGACATAATAGGACACAATGGAGACGAAGGATTCATGTAGCCGACCCCACCTAGTGGGATTAAGGCTTGTTGTTGTTGTTGTTGTTGTACAGTCCTCCGAGCATTTAACATCTTTCTTTAGAATATTGTGATAAGAAGCCTTATTTCACTCAAGGATTAATCAAAATCCTTTGCAATGCGAATTTTCAGGTATGATAATGTCCCTCCTGAAATAAACAGGCTTAGATGCCGCGTCAATTACCATGCATTGAAATTTTTACCTGAGATTGAAGAAATGGCTGATCTTCTAGCTGTGAGGATGAGAAATCGAACTGGAAGTCCAAACCCTTACATGTAACCAATGGTTAACTTTTTCTTTTAAATTTTTTTCTGAGCTTATTTGGTCAGATTGTCATTTTCATCAAAATGTTTAGTTTATATTCTTGTCTTTTCCCTGCAGGGCACTTCATCTGAGATTTGAGAAGGGAATGGTCGGTCTATCATTTTGTGATTTTGTTGGAACAAGGGAGGAAAAGGCCATGATGGCAGCATACAGGCAGAAGGAATGGCCGAGGAGATACAAGGTATTTTGAGAGTTTCCAGTAGTATATTCTATAATAAAATAAGGGAACCTTCTGGGAGGCTGATGTATGGTGCTGTTCTGATTTCTGCTTGCAGAATGGGTCTCACCTTTGGCAGCTTGCACTGCAGAAAAGAAAGGAAGGGCGCTGCCCTCTCGAACCTGGTGAAGTAGCTGTTATTCTACGGGCCATGGGATACCCTAAAGAAACACAGATTTATGTTGCATCTGGTCAAGTGTATGGTGGGCAGAACCGTATGGCTCCTCTAAGGAATATGTTCCCAAATTTGGTAAATTCTTCTACTTCTGATGTACAGCTCATATCCGAGATATCTATCTAGTTGTTTTTTCATTTATTATTTCATTGTCTTTCAAAAGTTGTCCGGTAGCTTAAAGATCAAGTTCCTAGTCGCAACCCCGCCTGTTTTTCCAATGATATTCAATTTTGATTTATTTTTTTGTTAAATTTCAATCGAATGATAGATAATTGTCGATAGTGGAACATAAGTTTTGTGGTGCATAAGGTGTGGTCATTAACCCATGATAGTAATCTTCAAGTCATACTACTACTTCAGATAAAGATTGTACATGGCTTGCTAATCCATGAAAGCTGCTGTTGTTACTAGCAGTTCATTTGTAAAGTTAGCCAACAAATCAGATCCTGTTAACAAGAATGTTGTGATATCCCATGGTTCTGTATGATATGATGCTATGAGACCATGAATCATGCGGTAGCAGCATATCGGCACTTCTACTAAGTTGAAAAATTAGTTCAATACTTGTATGTTTATCCCATCTCTCGGTTACAGGTCACCAAGGAGGAACTAGCCAGCACAGATGAGCTCAGTGGCTTCAGGAAGCATGTGACCAGCTTGGCTGCCCTTGATTTTTTGGTGTGCCTGAAGTCGGATGTGTTCGTCATGACCCATGGAGGCAACTTCGCAAAGCTGATCATAGGCGCTCGGAGGTACATGGGGCACCGGCTCAAGTCCATAAAGCCGGACAAGGGGCTCATGTCGAAATCCTTTGGCGATCCTTACATGGGCTGGGCGTCCTTCGTCGAGGACGTGGTCATCACGCACCAGACTCGGACCGGTCTTCCCGAAGAGACCTTCCCTAACTATGATATATGGGAGAATCCTTTGACACCATGCATGTGTAGAGCTTGATTCCTGGTGCTTCTAATGGTACATTTCTGCTCTGTACATCCTAAATTCATCTAATTTGCTGATGCTCTTTAAGCCTAGCTTCTCTTATGTTTATTTTTTAATGATATTTTTTTACTCTCTCCTTCTCCATTTTCTTCCTGTTCTAATTTTGTTGTAGCCTTTTGCTCTTTGAAAGAATTGTTCTAATGATATGATATATATATATATATATATATATATATATATATATGTTGCGGCTAGAAAACCAGTGAGATGAAAGTTCGCCTTGTTGTGTCCAACACACACGGTAATTAAAGAAATAACAAGAGACACTGCAATTTTTAGCGGAAAACCTCGAAAAGAGGGAAAACCACGGCTAAAGCTTCCACTATGTATCTGTTTGAGTACAAAATCTTCACGATGCGATTACAATTGCATATGAGAGGAATAAACGCAGAACAATGATCGTTGTAATTATTGATGGTGGAGATCTTGGGTAACTCGGGAATGTGGTACAATTAGTGACTACAATGGCGATGGTTGATGGCACGGGAGTGCAATCTGCTTGCGATCTTGCTTGGAGAATCTTCAAGCTTGAGCTCTCTCTTCCTCCTCACTGGGCTTTTCCTCTTCTTCCTCGGACTCTTCCTTTTCTTCCTTGCTTGGACTCTTCCTCTTCTTCCTTGTCGGCTCTTCCTCTTCTTCCTGCTTGGACTCTTCCTCTTCCTTGCAGCGATTGACGGCGAAGGATCACGGCCCGGTGGTGACGGCCGTCGGCGGTGGCTCCTTCTTCACTTGTTTCAGCCTCTCTTCACTTGGCTTCCACTTCACTTGGCCTCCCCTTCATGTGAGGAATGAAGGCATTTATAGATGGGAGGAGGGTATTCTTGTAAATTCATGTAAAGCTCACCTCCTTGATCGGACGGCTCAGGATGAATCCTTCAATCATTTGATGTATTTTGAGCATTTGGATGCCCAAATGAAGTCGAATTATGAGATCTTAGGCTCGTTAGATCCGGCTCGTCGAGACGCTTCGGTTTATTGACTATAAATACCCATATTTGAGCTGTTTGGGATTTAATTGATGTCCCAAAGATTCCAATGATATTTTAAGTCTTGATCTCGATCGGTTTGACTCAAAATCATATCGCTTTCGACATCAAGATTTGTGCTTTGACTAGTCATATTTTGAGAGTTATATCGCTTCTCTATTTTTTATGACATTAGCTTAATCATCCAAAATATACGTCAAATGCCGAAAATAACGAATTCTTCAACGAACGCGGCCATGAATCATATATTTGAGAGAATAAACCATCATAAAAATACAAAATTATGATTATGGAATAAGATGTGTAGTTGGCAAGATTTTGAGGTTATGGAGCTATTTGGATACTCACGAAGTTTTCAGCTGCGTTGGCGCGATGCCTGCGGGAAGTCGATCATTATTTCATCTTGTATGACGACTAAGCCCAACAAGATCAAAACCACCATCGAGGTGGAGCATTTCAAGCTTTTAAAGAGCAAGAATGAAGATTCATCAAACTTGATTCGTCGAACGGGGCAACTCTTAATCTCAAAAGATAAACAAGTCAGCAACACCAACGAAAAGGCAAAGATCAATGGTCAACTCTGGCTACAAGCTCATGCAAATATTCAACCTCTTCCATACGGGTTAACGTCATCGAGTAAACACTTTGACAAACAACCCAGGATAGGTCAAAACGTCCTTGGTGGACTTCCTGCGATCTCTTCCATACGGGTTAATGTCATCGAGCAAAAGCTCTGACAAACAACCCAGGAAAGGTCAAAAAAAAAAAAAAAAAAAAAACTTTGTACCCACTCCGCACAGGTTAATGTCATCGGATAACACTCTGACAAACAACCTCGGATGGGTCAAAAATCCTCATCGTCGCCGGTCACCACCGTCGACTACCATCGTCGGTCACTGCCGCCGACCATCGCCGGCAATCTTCGCCGGTCATCACCATTGTCGCCGGTCATCCGCGCCGACTACCGACGTCGTCATTCGTCGCCGTTGCCGCGAAACCACCCCGTCGGCCGCCACTTGTGGTCATCGCGCCCGTCGCCGGTCACTGCCGCCGACCATCGCCGGTCACTGCCGCCGACCATCGCCGGCAATCTCCGCCGGTCACCACCATCATCGTCGGTCATCGCCAGCTACCGCGTCGGTCCGCCATCGCGTCGCGGTGGACTTCTGCGATCTCTTCCATGCGGGTTAATGTCGTCGAGCAAAAGCTCGACAAACGAGGAAAGGTCAAAGCGTCGCGGTGGACTTCTGCGATTTCTTCCGATGCGGTTAATGTCGTTGAGCAAAAGCTCGACAAACAGCAGGAAAGGTCAAAACGTCCTTGGTGGACTTCCTGCGATCTCTTCCATACGGGTTAATGTCATCGAGCAAAAGCTCTGACAAACAACCCAGGAAAGGTTGATGTCATCGGATAACACTCTGACAAATAACCTCGGATGGGTCAAAAATCCTCATCGTCGCCGGTCACCGGAACCATCGTCGGTCCTCTGGCAAAGCCATGCGGCAATCTTCCCGGTCATCATCACCATTGTCGCCGGTCATCGCGCACGTCGGCGTCGATCGCCCGTCGTCTCGTCGCCCGATTCGCTGCCACCACCCCTGCCGGCGACCGCCCGCCGGTCACCGTACTTCTGCCGTCGCCCTTCCGTACTTATCGTCGGCAATCTTGCGGTCATCCTTATTGTCGCGGTCATCATTGGCGCCGGTCGCGCCGCAAACCATCGCGTCAATCTTCATCGCCATTATGGCCGGTCATCGGCCGATAATCGGCGCCGATCGCCCGTCGACTACCCAGCGGATTCAATTTGACCTCTTAATGCGGGTTAGCGTCGGTAAAACTTCGACTTAACAAGGGATAGTCAACGTCCATAGTGGACTTCCGCAGGTTGTCGTCGTAAAACCAACGGCGGGAAAGGTCAAAGGTCCCCGTGGACTTCCTCTTCCAATGCGTAAACGGGCAGCTTCGACAACGGGAAGGTCAAAAGGTCTTTGGGACTTCCGGCCTCTTCCATCTGAGGTTAGCGTCGGCGAATAATATTGACCGATAATAACTGGAAAGGTCAAAACTTTGTACCCACTACGCGGTTAATGTCGCCGGGTATCACCGACAAAACAACCTCGGATAGGCTTTGTACTCCGCGGGTTAACGTCGTAACACTCGACAAACAACCTGGATAGGTCAAAGATCTCCGTCGGTAATTCGTCATGGACCACCCGTCGGCCGCCCAACTTGCGATGCGGTCGCGCGCTACCGTCGCGTCTTGCCAGACCATGCCGTCAATCTCCGTGGTCATCCCGATTCGCGAGCACCGTGCTTCATGCGTTAGGTGCATTGTCGACGACCACCCGTCGTATGACGCCCTGGCCGGTCACTGGCCGTAGCCTACCGTCGCGGTCGCGCCTCTACTCGAATCCGTCGCCGCTATGGCAAATCTTAATCGTCACATTGTCGCCGATCATCGCAGCCATTCGCGTCGATGCCGTCAGCGTCGCGGTGGACTTCTGCGATCTCTTCCATCGGGTTAATGCAAAGCTTCGACAAACCGCGGGGAAAGGTCGCGTCCTTGGTGGACTTCTGCGATCTCTTCCATGCGGGTTAACATCGTGGTAAAAACTTCGACTAACTTCGGGAAAGGTCGAAGGTCCTGGAACTTCATGGCTCTTATGCGGGTTAATGTCATCGAGCAAAAACTTCGACAAACCTTCGGAAAGGTCAAAGGTCTGGTGGACTTCAGTGGCCTCTTCCATCTGGCGCCGGCGAATAATATTAAGGCCAATAATAACGAAGGAAAATCAAAACTTTACACTGCGCCTTTCATGCAGGGCGTCGTGTAACACTCGACAAATATAACCTGGACGGGTCAAAATCGCCAGTTCAATTCGGACCTCTTCCATCGAGTTAACGTCGCCGGGTCACCACGACAAACAACCGCCGGGACGGGTCAAAGATCGCCGTGATTCAATTGACCCCTTCCATCTGAGTTAACGCGTCGTGAGTCACACTCGACAAACAACCCGGATAGGTTAAAGATCCCCGTCGGCCGCCAACCGTCGCCAATTCGCCTGCCGACTACCCGTCGGCCAAACAGCGGTCGCGCCTCAATCCGGACGGTCAGGCGTGGCCGTAAGCCGGAACCACGGCGTATCTGGTGGGCCGATCGCCTCTAACGAACGATCGGCGGGGCGATGCGCCGGACGGCGAAGCCGGAACCACGACATCGTGGGCCTTGGCCGCCTCCCAACGAGCGTCGGCGGGGCGATGCCGGGGTAGGAAAGCGGGGCCGGCGTCACCGTGGCAGCCAGCCTCGGCGGGGCCGGTCGGCAGGCGATAGCCGGGAACCACGGCGTATCTGATGGGCCTTGATCGCCTCTGCGGACGGTCGGCGTGGCCGTAGCCGGAACCACGGCGCTGCAGGTGAGTCTTGATCGCTCTCGGACGGTCAGGCGTGGCCGTCGCCGGGCTCCGGCGTATCGAGGGACGGTGAGCGGGCCGTGGCCGGAACCATAGCGTATCACGTGAGCCTTGATCGCCTCTCAACGGGTCCGGCGTGGCCGTCGCCGGAACCATGGCGTGCAGGTGGGCGCGATCACCTCTAACGGAGACGGTCCGGCGTGGCCGTGCCGGAACCACGGCGTGTACCGTGGACGCCAATCACCTCTCAACGGCGGTCCGGCGTGGCGGCCGAGTACAGCGTATGCGCAGAGCCGATCGCCGCTAACGGACGGTCCAGGCGTGGCCGTGCGCCGGAACCAGCGGTATATGCCGTGGGCCTTGATCACCTCCCAACGGACGGTCCGGCGTGGCGATAGCCGGAATCCGGCGTGTCTGGGTGAGCCTTGATCACCTCTAACGAGGCGGTCGGCGTGGCCGATAAGCGGAACCAGCGTATCTGCCGTGGGCCTTGATCGCCGCCCCAGACGGTCCGGCGATGGCCGATAAGCGGAACCCACGCGTATGCACCGTGGAGCCTTGATCACCTCTGGCCGGTCCGGCGTGGCCGATGGCGGGGAACTCCACGGCGGTATGCAGTGGGCCTTAATCGCCGCGACGGACGGCGATGTAAAACCTGAATACGGCGTGCTGCATGAACCTTGATCGCCTCCCCACGGACCGGTCAGGCGTGGTGTGCGGAACTCTGACGGTATGCAGATGGGCCTTGATCATACTCATGAGCGCTCTTGATCGCCTCGGGGGACCCTCCTCAGAGGAAAGGGAGGGAAAGGTGTACCTCTCCTCTCATCCGCAGGGTGTATTTATAACCTCCCAAAGCGATAAAACCCTCAAAAGCGGCTCAACGGCTCCGCTCAAGTTCTCGGCCAGACCGTGAATGCGTAGCCAGTATGGCCAGCACTATGAACACCTTCAGCAGACGCGTATGGCTGAAGGGTGACTCGACACGATTCGCCGGGAGATGTCTGCGTAGCGACGGTATCTGCTGACCCGGCTCAGCGACCCCGTCAGCGATCGGTCCGATCCGGGCCGTCAGCATGACCGTCCGAGCGACAGGACAGCGACCCACGTCAGCGACCCGGCAAACGCGATCCGACCGATCCGAACAACCCGACCCGGAACTGCTGACGAATTGACCCGTGAGCAACGCAACAGCGCGCAGCGACCCGACGCATGACCCGGCGATGTTCAGCAGCCCATGCTGTAGCGCCATGGCGCCAAACGGCGCCTTGAACCCATAGCGCCGCATAACGTGCCGACAGCAAGCGCCCGAGTCCGCAGAAAACTTACGTGAGTATCCAAATAATAACTCATCAAAATCTCAACTCTCTTATTCCATAATCATAATTTTGTATTTTTATGATGGTTTATTCTCTCAAAATATATGATTCATGGGCATACGTTCGTTGAAGAATTAGTTATTTTTGAGCATTTGATGTATATTTTTGGATGATTAAGCTAATGTCATCCAAAAATAAAAAAGCAGCGATATATCTCAAAATATGAAAACAAATCTTGATGTCAGCGATATGATTTTGAGTCAAAACCGTCGAGATCACTTAAAATATCATTGGAATCTTTGGGACATCAATTAAATCCCAAAAGCGACTCTCAAATATGGGTATTTATAGTCAAATCGAAGGCGTCTCGGCAGGATCTAGAGATCTCATTCGACTTCATTTGGGCATCCAAATGCTCAAAATACATCAAATGATTGAAGGATTCATCCCGAGTCAGGAGGGGAGTAGTACAGCTTTACATGAATTCTGAATCTCCTCCATCTCTAAATAGACCTTCATTCCTCACATGAAGGGGAAAGTGAAGTGGAAGCAGTGAAGAGGCTGAAACAAGTGAAGAAGAGGAGCAGCCGGCCGGTCGTCAACCAACCGGCCATGTGATCCTTCCCGATCAATCTGCCCGCAAGGAAGAAGAGGAAGAGTCAGCAAGGAGGAAGAAGAGGAAGAGCGAAGAAGGAAAAGTGAGGAAGAAAAGGAAGAGTCAGGAAGAAGAGGAAAAGCAGTGAGGAGGAAGAGAGAGCTCGAAGCGATCCTCCAAGATCACACCCCAGCAGATTACTCATCGGCCATCAACCATCACATCGCCACTTTGTCGTCACTAATTGTCTCGCATTTATTCCCGCGTCTCCAGTCATTAATTACCCTCGTTGTTCTGCGGTTGTTATATTTCTCATATGCAATTAATCATGTTATCGGGAAGATTTTGTACTCATATACATAGTGGAAAGCTTTTTGCGGATGGTTTCCTCTTTTAGGGTTTTCGCGTTAAAAGTGCAGGTGTCTGCTTGTCTTTAATTCTTTGTGTTTTCTTCACAACAAAAGCGTAAACTTTCACTCTACCGCGATTGATTTTCTAGCACGCAACAATATATATAACCTGAACACTAAACCCTAGTTAGAATAACTTGGTATGCTGTTTAATGCAGTATTTTTTTAAAAAAATTTTTTGACTTTGTTTTATAGTTTACCAAGGGAAGCAAACCGGTGTAGGCTTGTCCATTTTTTGGTGTAAAAATTACATTTGCTTGATGGTAGTAACGTCACTGGTCGTTGAATGTGACAGAACTTAGCAGACAAGACAATCATTTAGGAACTAATCTCTATAATTTGCTACTTTTTATAAGAGTTTATTTTAATTTATCAGCAGAAAAATATCACCCTCAATATGATTTCAATGCACGCTTTTAAAAATTGGTTTAAATCAATCCTCGATTATGAATTCTTAACTGTAAATAGTGCCAATTTTATATAGTTTCCATTATTCAGTAAATGTAGATAATGATATTTTAAGATAATTAACCATTTAAAGGGGCATTCATATATATATATTATATAATTCTTATATATTTATATATCTAATATCTAAATTTTAATATATATAATATTCAATTTTTTAATATAATATCAAAATATTTTTTTATTAATTTTTTTAAAATGAAATGTATCTTTTTAAGTATAGAAAATATGTTATATTTATAAATATCAAAGGGTTATGAATAACGACTAGACAGAACTGATGATTATTATATTGGCTTAAGGGTTATTAATGCTTCTAGACCACCAACATATATGTTTTAATATTATGGACACAAAAACATTAAACTGTTATAATTAATAAATTGTTTCCCATATTAAAAAAAAAAAGGTTTTGAATTTATCAAAATTTCTCTTACAAGCAATGAAAATTACTGTTGATTTTACCATAAAATCAGGCTATTGTCCTTTGATGAGGAGATGCCAACTCACTTCTTTGCTTCTTGCTTGGTGACCTATAAATAATATGCGCCAATTAGACTTATAAACTTGTATTGTTAGCTATTAGGCTTTTGAAAAGTTTTCATCCACTTCTAAGCCTCTAGAGCATAGTCCATCTACCACTAAATTACACTTGTCATCCAACATTCAAGGATAAAAGCTCTCCCATGTCACTTGTAGATGATTGTAACTTCTCTTTTGGAGAGAGGATACATTTCTTGTATTCCCTAAACTATAAATATGAATAGCCTAAGACCTAGAAGAAGAGATCATGCCATTTGTTCATAATAAACTCATGTGAATGACAGAATGAGGATTCCTTTCTTTCTTACTCTTCATCATTTGTCCATTTGGTCTGGCTAGCTAGGTAAAATCCATGTGTTTGTATGTTTTTTTGTTTTCTTATTTTTAGAGATGTTGATTCATCTTTCTCACTTGAGATTCTTAGTTACACTCTTAAGCCAATTTTCTCCTAAGAAAGTAGCTTGAGCTGATGGTATATATATATATATGATGCTACTTTACTACGATAAATGTGATATATGGTCATATATATATATATATATATATATATTCAACTTACATTCGAAGCCCTCTTTTCCTAATTTGTGATATTTAGTAGATGAAATCCACATTTTACTTGCTTGAGGTTATAAAAGACCTTTTTTTTTATTCTGTCATAGCAAAATATTACTCTCTCAAATTCTCATTGCTTGGTTGAATTACTTTGAATAAGGGTATTAAGAATATTAATATGTTCATGAAAATATTAAAAATATAATTTTTAACCACCCTTTCACTTTCAAAATTTTCATAAAATGTCTTCTAATAGACAACAACTTTGTATTGAGACTTACATTCATTAATCATAGAATACACAGCTAATTCTTTTGTGCGAAGAAATGATTTGCTAAATTTGATAAGGATTTTTTATTCTTATTTATAGCATTTAGTGTGAGAGAGATGACGAGATTTTTTTATAATATTTTAAATAATTATTTTTGTACTTCATCTATGAAGGAATTGTTAAATGATTTTCTCTCTAATTAGCACATCCAATTTTGAATCACCATTAAACTTAACTTATTTAATCTCCTAAATCAAATTCTAATATTGGATAAATTTAATATAATATTACACTATTCTCTTATCCACAATCCTCATTTTATCTTTTATTTATTTATTGACATTTGGACTATTTTTTTTTTATAATTTGCTTATTCATATTTTATCTTTTTGTTTATTTGTAATTTATGATAATAATTTAATTGCGTTTATTTGTAGTATATTATGTATAGCCACGTGGGCTTACAATAGTTGGCCCTTAAGGCCCAATCCTTATTTAAAAATCCCGACTGCGACTTTGTCCGCAGTGAGGTGGCGAACGGCCTCAAGCTCATGAGCAGCTCATCGACACGTACCCCTTCCCAGTCGTCTCTCTCTCTCTCTCTCTCTCTCTCTCTCTCTTGTGTAAGCTCTAAGCTCATCATAAGAGCCAACCCTAATTGGCTAAGCCAATTCCATCAATGGCGTCTCTCTACTCCGAAGAAACGATGAAGAATATGAAAATGTCCGCCGGCTGCTGGCTGAGAGAGCGCAGGGTGCGAGAGCTCGTGCGAGACCAGCGCCGCCTCGTTGAGGTGCCGTACAATGCAACGATATCCTCCACCGTCAATACACTCGTCGCTAACAATATCGTGGCCGTGCCGGTTGCCGCGTCGCCGGGGCGCTACATCGGCGCCGGGGGTTCGATGATTCTAGAATCTGATCCGGCGACCGGCGACGTCAGGAAGCATTACATCGGCATCATCACAATGCTGGACGTTCTCGTTCACATCGCCGGCGGCGATCCCGTCGGAGCCGACGATGAGGTTGATTTCGAGAGTAAGATGGCGTTGCAGGTGTCTTCTGTCATTGGGCACACTCTCGAGGGACTTTCCCTGTGGACTCTCAATCCGAACACAAGGTTTTTCATATAATCTTTGTTGAATTATTTCTTAATGGATAATCAAAATTATTTATTGCAATTTGAAGTTCATTCCAATTGTGTTAGCTCAATTAATAATCTAAAAAGCATCAATAATGCATTTAAGGGTAGCACAAAATCATTGTTACCAAAGTTACTATACTATAGAATGAATCCAAAATAATGCTATATGTGACGTTGCTAAAAGCATTTATTATAAAACATTTGACTCTGTATTTTGATAATATTTTTTATATTATGTTACACTTTTAAAGTGGATCACTTAGAACATTTCAAAACTTTATATAAATATCAAGGAATGCACATTTCTATAATTTAAGTAATTTTCTTAGCTACGTGGTCTCATTTGAAAGTTTTGGAGGCTTGATCCAAAATAAAGTTAAGTCAATTACTACGGCCTGTCATCTCTTAGCTCTCTTAGCTCAGTTGGTAGCGCGTGATCAGCGGATCAGTTGAATCCTCTCCAGGCGGCGCATACTAGATGGGGAAAAAGCCGATATATGAGTGATGAATGTGGCTAGCCAATATTAATGTGACGATATATACCATGAAAATGGGTGGAGTGTTGATGAATCTTGCAAAAAAATAATAATAATAATTACTAAGAATTTGTGGCATTGGCGGTGAGTGTGTTTGATAAGCTGCATCTTAATAGTATTTCAGTTGCGTCATGAGAAATTTATAGATTTTTTAATCTGATTTAACCATCTGTGATGATGATAACAAAAACTGTAATTTAATTTTTGTAAAATAAAAAAAAAATTGTATTCCTAAGCTGCTCGTTTGCAGCGTTCTAGATTGCATGGAAACGTTCAGCAAAGGAGTGCACTGGGCGCTGGTTCCATTAGAGAACCAAGCAGAGAGTGATGTTACAGTGGAGCTTATCAAGGCTTCACCTGGCTACAGAATGCTCACGCAAATGGATTTCTTGAGTTTCCTGCGAGCAAATTTGAATGAAATGAAGGACATTATGATACACAGTGTTGGGGAATTGGAGTTAGTCAATGAGAATGTTTTTGGTGTGACCAAACATACAAAGGTCATAGATGCCATCAGATCAATGAGGAGTTATTCTCTAGGCGTCATTCCTGTTGTTGCTGCAGATGCTTCTGATGATTCAGGGGAAGCCATATTTCAAGATGTAAGAGATCTTTTCTTATAAATAAATGAGTTTGAGTATCATTCAAAGTAATATTAACTGACTGACTTCTGCCTGCACAATATTGAAGGGGAGAGGAAAGAGACTCATCGACACATTCTCGTCAACCGATCTACAATCGTGCTCGATTGCTCGACTCCAGTCGATGTTAAATGTCAGTGTTACAGAGTTCAAAGAAAGGGTTTCAGAGCTCACAGCTGCAACTGCAGGAACTGTAGAAAGAGAAAGTCGGAGGTTCATCAGCTGCCATTATGAGACCACACTTGCAGAAGTGATCATGGAGGCGGATTCAGCTCATGTTCATCGAGTTTGGGTTGTGGACAAGGAAGGGCTTCTGAAAGGTTTTGTTTCTCTCACTGACATACTGGGAGCCATAAGGAACAAGGCACTGAGTACAGAAAATGAGCTACAAGATGTGGCTACTACTTGAATCTCTCATGGTAATTGAGCTGTTTTCTAAGCTGTTTTCAGAAACTGTAATACAGCCTTAGTTCATTTGTGTCATTCCTTGCAGAACTTGAAGACAGGAAGATGAATCGAGTCAAGCTGTGTAGTTAGTTCTTGAATGAATAAGAGCACTCTGTTTTTTTTTTTTTTTTTGAAAAGAAAGCTCATCTGAGACTTCTGCTGTTTGATGATGAACACCGGAGGGAAGTGAATGAAGTGAGAGAAAATCTGAAGTGTTTACTTGTTTTCCATTTGTTTTTGCTTTCATTTGGTGTGATTCCATGTTTTCTTCCAAGATAATTAGATTTTCGCTGTGTTACATGTTCTTCATGTTCAATTCGCTTGTTTAGATTTTTTTTTTTTAATAACGAAATTTAGCCTGTATTTTACATATCTAATTAATCAAACGAGAATTAAAATAAGTTCAAAAAAAAGTTTGAAAATTGAATTGAAGGTCCTTTCTAAGAAAAAAAAAATCTCTATATGAGAGTCTGACCTCTTGTTTTTTCAGTCATTCGTGTGCAGAAAGCTACTTTAGGTCAGAAACAATTCACTAAAATGGAACAAAATATACAATTAAATACAACTTAAAAGAATATGGCTAACAAAACTGCATTTCCCAACTCATTTGTAGTGGCATTTCCCAACTCATTTGTAGTGGATTTCACACATCTTTTTCCTTTGAAGGATAATGAAAGATCTCACCTTGGAAACATTTCAGTGAAAGTAAGAGGACTAGAGGTGAACCGAGGAATCGAAATCGGAGATGTGGATGCATTGGATTTCAGTTCTTGGATGAGTCCAGGCCTTGTGAGTTCCTTCTCATTGAGTTTTACAGGTTTGCTCAGCATTTGTAAGACTTGAGGCATGGAAGGTCTTCTTCCAGCTGCAGCTTGGGTGCAGAACAGAGCGACTTTGATGTATCTGAGGACATCTTCTTGAGGGTAATCTCCAAGAACTGGATCAATTAACGCTGTTAGATTTTTTTCTTCATATAGCTCCCATGTCTGCAAATACACATTATGCTTAATCAAAAATCAGAAGAGGACTTGGAACTATGAACATATGTGAATCCAAAGAATTGTCCTTGTGTTCTATTATACCCTATCAAGGAAGGAGTCAATGCAAGCCACGTGGCAATTCAAGGGTTCTCATGATTTAAAGAAAATAAATAAAAAAGGGAACCCACATGAAATTATAAATTTTTGATATTTATCAAACTAGCCAAACAAATTGTTAGGGTAAGCTAATAATAATGATGATGTTGGTGATGAACAATTTGTATAAACAAAAGCACAAACAGAAGTTTATATCAAGCAATAAATAATAAGGTAATAAATGACTTACCCATTCCAGCAGAAGCTTATCACAATCATAGAAATAAGGCTTGGAACTGCTCTTTCCACTCACAATCTCAAGTATAAGCACCCCAAAGCTATATATGTCAGCCTTCTTGGTTAATTGCCCTTGCATTGCGTACTCAGGAGCCAAATAACCACTGCAAAAGTTAGCTTTTTGATTAGAGAATCAATTATACATTTTTATGTTAGTTTCTCTAATCATTTGAATTAAATAATTTTGTTGTCTGGTACACTTACTTCTACACAAAAAGGTACATTTGAATGTAAAATATCCCCTATTTTAAGATCTTTATGAGCTATTGATGTGTCATAGTTGTGAAAGGAAAGTGCTATTAGAATATGATGTTTATTAGGGAATCACTATATTTGGTGGGTATATATCATCTGCAATAGACAATGAATATAAATAATGCCTGATAATAGAGTGCATATCACATAGACAAAAATAAAAATTCAAATTCTTAAAGAACAGTGAAGGAAAAATAGCATCAGTAGCACTCATTTTCAGAGAAATTAAACTTTGTAAGACCAGAACAATATTTTGAAGGTATCTGAAGTGATGATCGCTTACGTTGTTCCGGCGACTCGTGTGACAATATGACTAACATTATCTGGAAACAGCTTGGCCAGACCAAAGTCACCAATTTTAGGGAGAAAGTTTTTATCAAGAAGAATGTTGCTAGCTTTAATGTCTCTGTGGACGATTTGTAGCCCAGCTCCTTCATGAAGATAAGTAAGACCTTCAGCAATTCCAATGCAAATTGCTGCTCTCATGTTCCAATTCAATTTATATTTCTCACTATTCAAACCTGCAAGTTGACATGAATGATTAACTTTCATAAGACACCATACCAAATTTATGTATTTCTTAGCATACATTGTCACATTAATTATAAGTGAAAACTCACTGTTTCATTTACCTAACAATGCATGATCAAGGCTTTTATTTTCCACATACTCGTATACCAAAATTCGATTCATGTCTTGCACGCAACAACCGATTAATCGAACTAGATTTGGATGATTGACATTGTGATCACATCGATCTCGGTCAAAAATTCATTCACCCCTTGCTTTGATTGTGCTGATAGGACCTTCACAGCTATTGCTGTACCATTTCTAATAACTCCCTGGTATATATGAGAATGAAGTAGGTTAAATAGTCCTGCTAACTGCCTAAGAAAGCAAGAGATTCAATAATCAATTATGCTCCACCCAAACTATATATATATATACCTTGTAAACACTTCCAAAACCCCCACGGCCTATTTTATTGCTCAAGCAGAAGTTATTTGTTGCCAACTTCAGTTCATTGTGAGAGAAAAGCCTTAGCTTCTTTTCAGTTGAAAATTCTGAAAAAAAAAAAAAACTTGATAAGAGAAAGCATACTGCATAAAACTAATAGGCCAAGTCATAAGCATGGAACAAAACAAAATCGTGTTTTTCTTTTATTCAAAACATAAAAATTTAAGAATGAAAAGTAAATAATCAAGAAAAATAGACCATCAATTTCAACATTTCTAACAATATGCAATAGTAAATTTAACGTGAAATTCAAATGAAAACCAGCAATTTATGTGGAAAAGACCCTCACAAAAGGCCTATTAATAAGAAGACTCATCATTTCCAATACAATCAAATTTGCAAATTATGATCTCAAAACTGTGCTAATCATTCTATTCAAACTAAAACTACTTTGTATTCGAAGATAAATTATTACGTGCAGAGTCCAGACGTAACTTATACATTTGGACTCCAATAACATAGGGTGTACACTCAATTAATCACACTGATTGGCGAAGTGATGTGTAATTGATGTGTATTAATATGTATATAGATGTCGTTTATTACCGTGTAGTTAATATTACATCAATACACAATACTTTATATCAATACATATTAGGTAGCGTACATGACGTTATTGTTATTGCAGAGAGCTACATCCAGACTCCGCATGTAATAATCTCTCATTTTTGAAACTTTATGTAAGGCAAGTCAAAGAAACTAACCAAATATTCATTGCTTACCAGCAAATAATTCACGAGGCTTTTTCCTAGCACCAAAGCAGCAGGACTTGAAAATCATATTAAACTCCTTTTAGTATTAATAACCTTCAAGAATTTTGCAAAGGAAGATCCAATGATTGCCTGCAATCGAAGTAGATGGAAAATGATCAATTACCCAATGAAAGTTAGCATTGCAGTATACACAAAGGAGTCAATCATCGCCTAAATTTCAAGCTTAAAAGGTAAAAAAATAAAAATAAAAAAAATAACAAAATCAAAGAATTTTATGAAAGATTTTCTTTAAGAAACCCTAATCTTACGAACAAATTGCAAGAGCAAGTATGCCATCTAAAATAAATAAAAAGGAAATTGTAATGTCGGATTGGATTGATGATGGTTGAACATAAATCATTTAAAAGGCCTTTTCAAGAACTTTGAGGAAATTGAATTATAACATTATATTTCAAACCCATGTGGTTTCGATAATCAACAGAAATCTCCATTTTTCCAAACTAAACAGAGCTGTAAATCGACAAATCAAAATGCTTAATCTTATACCAAAAGCCTATCAGAAGTCTGAGATTTTGGGGGAAAATGTAAGATATTGGAATCAATAAGAACAAAGACGGGCAGCAGAGCTTAGAGTTATAACCTAAACCCCTTATAGAAAAATCAGAAGGTGAAGCAGAACGAGTCGTCTTGTCACTGCACCGCTCCATATCCTTAATCTCCTTATAAGCTAAGGATCCATTAGCTTCCAAGAAAAGGATTTAGGAAATGCCAAGAGAAAAACACAAAGATAACAGTGGAGAAGTCCGCTTCCCTTCGGCCTCACACACACACACACACACACACACACAGGGAGATAGAGCATTTTGATATTTTAATTTTCTATTTTACTTAGAAAATGAAATAAATATTAAATTAAATTATTTTGATAAAATTTATATTAGAATATTTAAAATTATTATATTTTTTAAAATTAATATAATATAATTTTTATAAATAAAAATTAGAATAATTTATATATATATCATATAATTTTTATTTATTTATATATATAATATTTAAATTTTAAATTTTATATATATATAACATATTAATCTTTAATATCATATCAAAATATTATTATCATTTATTTTTTAAAATTAAAATTCTATTTAAGTATAAAAATTATTAAATAAATAAATATTTAATTTTAAATATGTTCTGTAATGATTTTTTTTTTTTAATTTCTTTCTCTTAAGACATTGTCAAAATTGTTACAATATATTATATTATTTATATTTTTTATAATTAATTTTGTCCTGTTTAGTGTTTACCACTTCAGTGATTTCCGTGTGGACGATTGAAATCATTAGAGCTGTATAAAAATAAAAATAAAAATGATTAAAAGAAAGAAATATGACCAAAAAATAATTTAATAATTAATAGATATGAATCAATTATATTTTCATATATAAATAATTATATAGTATTTGTATCACATTTATTTTAAAATAAATTAAAGATTTTAAAAATTGATCATGATCACCTGATTTTTTTTCATATTATAATTAAAGTTGAGGATAATTTAATTTTCTGAAAAATTAATTTGTTTGCTCTAAATATTTTATAAAGTAAATTTACTTTTCATAAAATAAATGTGATCATATTAATCAAATTTAGAAAGATAGGGTGATGTTAAAATCATTCATCTATCTATATATATATATATATATATAGGGCTTGAAAGGAGAAAATGGGAAATGTGACATTATTTTCGAGGCTTTTATCTCTATCTTTATATGAATGGATCAACCCAACCAAAACAAACCAATTGAATAATCAGTTTGATGTGATGCAAATCATCTTAGCTCTCATATTTTAATAAAAAATATCTTAAGTTTAAAACTTTATATATATATATAATATGCGTACAAGCTTATAATTAAATTCACTCAAATATTTCCAAAAGTTAACCAGCTTTAAATTAAAGTGATAGAACTTATCACGCGATTGATTTATTCATTCCATCATTTCAAAACATAATGCCTAATTAAAAATAACTGACATTATGCTTCTTAAGGCAATGTTAAAGATGATAGTACCTCTCCCATGACAGAGAAATTATTTTGTGCAGAGTTTAGATGATTCAGATTGTTTTGTATATGCTTTGTATATAATTGAATATATAACAATATACATATACACAATATGTATATAATAATTTAGACAGTTCGTGCACTTGCATGCTTATGAGAAGGTCATATTGAATGTCCTCTCCATAGGAACAAACTAAGAAGAAAAGGGGCACACTCATTTTCCTTAAAAGCCATCTATATCTCCCAAAGGAGCTTACATTCATTCAATTTAAATCACCATAATAAAATTACAAAGAAGAAGAAGAAGTTATTATTATATTCTAAAATGATCTAAACAAATATTTGACCAAAAAAATGGCCTCTTCCAATTTTTGATTTTATTCAAACCTCTAAAGCAATAATTACCATCACAGTTTATATATATATATATATATATATATATATATATATATATATATATATATATATATATTATTATGTCACATCGCTGGCCGGCAAGTGCTAGGGGGCTAAGGGCTTTCAAGACAAAAATGAGTTTTAAAATTTTATTTTATACTAATAAAATATTTATGAATTATTGATGTCACTAACTTATAATTAGAAATATAAATGAGTCAAGCTGACTCAAGAACTGGACTGAGCTCAACTCAATAAATAGCACTTGAGTCAAACTCAAGACAACCTCAACTCGACTCATTTGTTTATTATTTTTTCAAATATCTTAATTTTTAAACAATATTATCATAATGATTATTTAAATTAAATTTATTTTCTCTCTTTCATATTCAATGAGCTAAATCAACTCAAACTCTTAGAAGAAAGCTTGAGCTTGAGATTGAACTTGATAAATTAATCAAGCTCAAACCAAGGATGATTTGAGCTCTATTTTACACCTCTACATATAATTATCATTATTAGACATTATTAACTTAACTTCTTAAATAAGCCATTGTAATAAAATTTGTGATAATTTAAAAATAGTTACATAAATTGATCATTAAGAATAAATGTAGTACAGACACACAAATAGATTATCCTAAACATCTAACGCCTTCGGCGTCTGTGTGGAATCGCACCACTCGGGTGTACGTGGGGTGCACGGATGATGATCACTGATGGTGGCCCTCAATGCAAAATCTTCTCTGCGTCGGATCTTCTGTACGGGAAGATAGGTGGTTGTGACTCATATGTAGGCTGGTATATAGAAGAACCTGGATCGGCATACATAGATGGACCTGAATCAGCATAAGTAGATGGCCCGGCGCTCTAGTCATGGTGTGCGACACCCTTTGTAGGCACCGATCCGTAATGTGTGTCCCCGATATGTACACGATGCGGTCTCTGCACCTCTACTATCGACGCATCCTAGCTCGTGCTCATCCACACGGCCGAAGTATGGCTGAAAGATGTCCCGAGTCTCCAAGATGTGCTCCGCCTACATGAAAAATTAGTATGTGAAATTAGCCTCTCGCAACATATTGAATTCAAATGAATACTTATGTTAGCACTTACATAAATACGTTCCACTGATGCTCAAGCATAGTAAGTGGTAGGAGGATCTGTCGAGGCGGGTGTCTGAGCTCCGCGATCACGAACCGAGCATGTATTGGTGATAGGCGTCATCCTATCCATATCCTCATCTAAGCCCTCGACGAAGTAATCCCTCCACCTCTCCAAAGCGGTAATGTGGTAATCAACCCAGTCGACATCCACTTTACCCCGACCATTGCCCTTTTTGAAACTAGGGTCAACTAGGGCTACATCTACTCTGGGAATGAGGCCGAACTGGCGTAGCACTCGATCTGATAAATGCCACTCAACCCTCTTCGGTGAGGGACTTGTGATAACCATATATCGAGCTGAGCATGTATATGTGACGCGTGATCTACTCGGTCTCTCCCAGATCACCTGCACATATTAAAAATTATGTTAAATTAGAATATGCATTATTAGAATTATGTTAAATTAGAATATGCATTATAGATATTAGAATATACATTATAAATATCTGCAAGTCCAACCTGAGTATGCTGCAAGCCATCCATCTCATTTCTATATACTGCAATGTTCGCCATTGGCTGCTGGTGAACATACTTCTCGTTCCATCTATACACACAACATAGTTTAAACACATATATAAGCTAAAAATTTGAAAGTGCAGTTAATAAAATATACCTCAACCCAATGCTGAGACCGTCAAGATCAGTGGGATATGACACATATAGAGTCGGCCTCCCTACATGAATATGCTCCTAAGACCATATCTGAAGGAGGTGTAGGCGACCCATGTTGGCAGTGCGCTAGTCGACTCGTCACGACTCCTATGTAGGTGGGCTAGAATTGCTCCACCCATAGTCATCATACTGAATGTATCCAGGTCCTCTAGTAGTGATAGATATTATAGGTGGACCTCTGAACCTGATGTATCCGGTAGTAAGAAATAGCCAATAAGAAATAAAATGCACAGTGCGGAAAAACTCCAGTGCTCGGCATGACTCCCAGTAAAGTCCACCTCAGCCCACCATGGCATGCACTGCGTGTGTGCATCACGAATGTCGACTGTGACGTGATGGTATCATCCGCGTAGTATGGGGTGTCGTCCCAACTCATTGTCGGGCCAAGTGTCCCATCTCTTCCCCTCACCAATCATAATTGGGATGATAGGTGGCCCATCAACCGTAGTCCGGGATCATCGGCGTCGGCGTCATCTCACACTAGGTTGAAGGTGTTGGTGCGTGAGACCATCTCTCTCAAGGTAGTCGAAATGATGATCTAGCGGATGAAGCCGGCGGCTAACACACTAGGCCTACTAGCCTCATCTTGATGAATCTGGTGATGGGCACTCCTTCAACATAAGCAAGTGTGAGCGACCTCATAGTTCTGCAAAAAAAAAAAAAAGATCTCATTAACCAAAATAAAGGTAAGTGACGTAGCATAGAAACATAAATTAAATATTACTTACATGTCGGGGTGAAGCGGCTCGATGCGTCCATGTGAGAGGCTATGCTAGGATGAACCTCGGTGGTGCTCAACGGTGGCTCTCATGCGTGTCACGTGGCGTGCTCCTCGCCATCGCACTGTTGAAAAAAAAATAAAAATCGATAAAAACTTATAAATAATGAAATGGAAAATAGTAGCGTAAATTAAACAAAAACTAGAACAACTAAAGGAAAATCGAGTAACATCACATAGGTAAAATCTAAATAGCATGAACTACCATACATTGTGCACTAAAGTATCCGACGTCTTACTATTAACATTATGAGGGCGATGACTGTAGTGGCGGTATCATGGACGCATGTTCTCTTGGTGATATTTTCATCCATTGTGTTTTTGAATATGCTCGTATGAGGTTTGCCTGACCTTCTGTGAAAATTTGGTGGCTGTAATGTTATTAATCCATGCTCTGTACTGAAAGATGGCCTCAGAATAGTCAAGCAGTGTATGGAACTCATTTATGTATGTTAGCTTATACAGATGCAATGTGTGTAGTACTGTGACACACACGTGAGGTGGTTCAATTGTCTAAATCCCAGTGCAGCAACTACATGTGGGCATGACCAATGATATATGATCATTTTGTTACAATTACAATTACAAAGGCCATTATCTAGCAAATTAATTCTGAATGATCGGTTAGACCTGTCAAAAACTTGCATCTCACGTGGGTTGATGTTCACAAGTTCAGGGAAATGTCTGGCCTCCCTTTCAGTATGCTGTAACATTATGGATACTCTTTGGGTAAAATGGATCTTATGTTATTTGTTCGCGATGGCTAGTCGTTTCATGAACAAAGCTACTAAGTTATAGTAGATAGCAGTGATTAGAGCTTCATCGAAACCACGATCCGTTTAGACACCATTAAAACACTCAGATGCATTAGTCATCATTGTCTCATAACGCATACCACTATCGTGCATAAGTGACCATTTAATAGGGTCACACTCCACAAGCCATCTATGCGCTTCTTTTTTTGCATTTTTAATATTTAACATTAAACGATTGAACTGACAGATATCATCAGTATTTCCTATCATATACATCTTCTAGCATAGAAATTTAACATCACCAATCCCTAATATACGTATTACCTTTTTAAAATTTTCACGCAGATGACACAAGCAATGTTTATGAGTTGCCCATAGAAATACTTCTCTACATCCACGTAATAAACCATCATGTTTATCAGATATTATGATCATGCAGCGAGGACATAATAGGCATATCATAAGCATATCAAGAACCACAACCAAGAATCAATCGACTTGGACTCTACAACAACAAAGGATAGTGGAAACAACCTATTATTTCCATCGATTCTAATAGTAGTTAATAATGTACCACGATACTTGCTTAACAAAAAAGTACCGTCTAAGCTCGACCGGTGACTACTCGACCCATGATTGAAGGACCAAATGCCCAAAAGTCTCTAGAAATGTATGCTATAATCGTAGACGTAAAGTAAAGTACTGCAAATCGATTCCATATAAAGACTTAGAGTCCTATAAGACTCTTCCCATCTGCCAAATATTGTTTTTATTACCTTACGCCTTGCATCCCAAGCCTTCATGTATGAAATTTTTACATTGAATTTTGACTCCATTCTACCTATAATCTCCGTGATCTATCGATGCCCGATCACGTATATGAAGTAAGCTATGAATTTTGAACTACACGCTGATGACTACCGCACTTTGCATTGATACATCTATGGTTTTCACCAACTCTTGATATTCTCCAAGCACCCTCTAAGCGTCTGCTGCTGCTACAATGCAAACACCACTTACATGGTCTTGTAGGACTATCATGTTGTATGCATACAACCATGTAGTTGATGTAAGCTTGGAATTGAACATTATTTACTATGCACTACCCAACAACAAGAATTGCGACTCGTTACTTGCAAAACACATACCTTCGACAAGGTCACCTAGGATTTCAGTATCATATGTTAGGACAGTTTTGTCAGATGGACCGTCAAAGTAAATATCGTTGTTCGACACATCCGGACATACTCATTTGTGGACAACATATGACTCTCACTGTCAATATTTCAGAGTGAATGATTTTTTAGAAGATCATGACTGTCTAGATTCCTGCACGTGACTTCTACCCGAAGTGAACAAATATCATCACTAATATCCCGCCAAAGTCACTACTTGAATCACGCCATATTTGATACTCATCTTCGCTGACTTTGAGGCACATACGGTTTCTCTGAACGATAAACAACATCATCATCGCCACAAAACTCATACGTTGGACAACAAACTATCATATTAATTATTACAAGTGTAAACAGGGAAAGGTTGACAAGATATTACATGGGAATCAACTCATCAAAGCTGCGTGTCGCGAGGTGCATGTACGATGAAATCTGTATGTACGTGGTATATCTGACCTTATGTGATTACGATGTGGATGCAACATTAATATCCTCCACTTCGACATACAACACTAACATCTGACGGGAAGCTTCGTCCAGTGTAACTTTGCAAACGTCATCGTTAGATATTACAGATGCTATAAATCCATTACCCACCGGATAACGACCTGTAAGAGTGATTGTGTGATGCTCTGAATCAATGTGCAAGGTTCTCATAATCCGTCAATTTCGATAATCTGTGACACGTAACCATAATGACGATTTTACCTCCCACATAACTTGATCAATTGCTCATCGATTGTCGTCCATAGAAAAGGATCAGTGAAATAAATTCTCTATTCATTTTTGTAAAATAAACTATATAAATAATCAGAAATTTATATCAATCGACACCTTAAATAGTACTACCCTCGGCTACTTATCACCTGAACCGCAACGCCAACACAAACCTACAAATCAAATCCCAAATAAAATTCTAACCATACAACTCTAATCCCTAGCACACATACTCTATTAATTTATAAATTGATATAAATAGGGATTTACCGTGTTCATGAAAATGATGGGATGTGTGCAAAAATGGTAGAATCCACCAGAAACTTCGAACAAAATGGAGCCATGAATCCGGAAGCTAATGTTGGCTTCCAATCGAATGGGAGAGGAAGTAGTCAAAGCGGAACATGGTCAAAAAGAAATAAGGTTTCTTTCGAAAATACCCAGAGAAGGCGGCACTATGCAGGCGGTTGGAGCTACGCCGACGGCTGCCTGGAAGCTTCGAGATGGAGACGAGCATGCTCGGAGGGAGAAAAATTTAAGCTCTGAGGAGGCGAATCCATGGGGCAAATCGGAAAAGAGGGATGGAGGGCCCTAATATAGTTAGTGGGCGATTGGCCTCAATCTAACGTGGCTTAGCCACACCACGTCGGCATGAGTTAGTCGCCCACTAGAACTATACATATTTAAAATTTTTTTATCAATACTTAATTAAGTAATTAATATTCTAATGATAGTTAATTTTAAAAAATTGCCTAATACAAATTAATATTGATTCATGTAAGTAGGCATCTCAGAATGCAATGCAATAAGCGTGAGTCAATTATGAATAGGCTTGTTCTTCGTTGGAGGGTTGTAATCCATATTATTCAAGCTCTCGAGGTTATAAAAAGCTTCTTCTTCACTTCCAATGGCTTGTTCAAGAGATCTTCCACGTACCAGTAGTACTACTGGATCTTCTCTTATGCTCCTATAATTAAGCATGTATACAAAAATATATATGTAATCAATAATATATGTTGCGTGCTAGAAAACCAGTTGCGGTAGAATAAAAATTTGCGCCTTAGTTTTGTAGTAGAATCCAACACACACACAGATGTTTGAGAAATTAATAAGAAAACTCTCAAATTTTACATGAAAAGTCAAAAAAACCACGAGCCTAGCTCGAGAAATCTTCCATGTGTCTATTTGACAAAATTTCCATGATAATGGATTACAAAATCAGATAGAAGGTCGACAATGGGAATCCTGAATCACAACAACTATATACACGTCGCCAGCATGCAGGGTAGTAGATGATGGTGAAGAGCTCCGACAACGGCGTCATCGTGGTGATGACCGGCGAAGATGGCGACGATATTGGCGATGACCGACGACGATGCAGGATAGCGGTCACGATGATGAGTGATGATGGTGACGCATGACGGTATTCGGTGATGGTCGGCGGATGACCGCGATGGATCGAATTGAGGATCACGGGCGCCGGCTAAATCCGAGTTATGATGATGCTTGGAGAGTTTTCAAGATTTGTCTCTCATCTCTTTTTGCTTGGGCTCCCCTACGAAGAGGACTATTTATATATTGAGTTAGAATAAAATAAAATCCGAACCACTCCACTCCATCGACGCTCAAAATGATTCCTTTGATCATTTGATGTATTTTAAGTATTTAATGCTCAAATGTCGAATTATGAGATCTTGTTGTTAGATTCGACTCTCAAGACGCTCAATTTGTTTAAACACTCCATGTTTAGCTATTTAGGGATTTAACGATATCCCAAAGTTTCTAATGATATTTTAAGTGCTTGATCTCGACTAGTTTCAACTTAGGATCAACTTTCTTTTGACAACAAGATATGCTTCGACTAGTAGTATTTTAAGTGCCACATCAATATATATGAGTTTCTATAAGTTTAGGAGGATATATGCAATTCCAAAGGGATTTGGATTAGAGATTCACCTTTTTCTGTGAAGAGAAAGAGCAGAATTGCTGCGAGAAAGAGAGTCCTCCATGGAAAACTCATGAACAGAACCATCAAATAAGTTTTATTTTCAGTTTTTTATAAGGAGGAAATATAGATATTTGGTGAAGTAGACATAAAATGGACTCTTAATTAATATATATCATCTCATTAAGACTTATTGAAAGTGATTTGTTCCTTCCCTTCTCTCTCCTTGAGAGAGAGAGAGAGAGAGAGGTCTTGAGAATAATAAAGAGCCATTGCTTTCAACGATTGAAATCCCAGCCTACACTGGCTGATTTTGTTGAATAAATCCAATAATATAAGAGTGTTCAGAGTATTTCCATTTATTGAGGTTAGGTACATGCTTGGGTCCATTATTGTAATTGAAGTAGCAATATCCTTAATTTCCTTCTTAAGCACGATTCAAGTTAGCTTAACGTGAGCTAATTTAACCAAACACTAGGTTAGCCGAGTGAAGCGCATACCTGCCTCTAAAATAGATCTAGGTTCCATGATTTTAATCAAATCCCATGGGTTAGCTCCACCACTACTGTAATTTACCTCATTAAATTATGGGTTAATTTAAGCTAGGTCAAAAAAAAGGATAAGCCAGTTTAGTCAATTAAGTTCTGAGTCCAACCTCTTAGGCTAGGGTTCTCCTAAGTTTGATTATGGATGAAATTTTTTGTCACAAAATTAGTATCATATTGTGCGAATTATTCATCAAAATGATTAATATTTGTTAAAAAAATTTATCAATAAATTTATTAATAGAATTTTGATTTCTATATTCTTCCATATTTACTATCAAAATGTATATCAGTGATAGTGTTGAAAATTATTTTATCTTAAACTCATCCACAATAATTTCCAATGAATCTTTGGTAGACAATTTTTGTTGATGAAGGTTTTATTAATGGACACATATACATCATAAATTTAACGATCGATATGACCAAAAATTCCTCTAACAAGCACGAATCTTGACAAAAGCAAACTAATCGTCAAAATGGTGATCAAAGACTTAAAATATCATTGGAAATTTTGAGACATCGCTTAAATTCTAAAAAGCTCTCAAATATGGAGTGTAATAAATCGAAATGCCTCGACGAGCCGTTCCAACAAGCCAAAGATCTTACAATTCGACTTCATTTGAGCATTCAAATACACAAAATACATCATATGATCAAGGGAATCATCATGAGCGTCCGATGGAGAGGAGTGGTGGATTTTGCATGTATTTATGAGACGCCACCTCCAATCTATAAATACCCTCATTCCTCATAGGAGGGACCCAAGAGAGAGAGAGAGAGCTCTAAAGATCCTCCAAAACAATCGCCACTGACGGCCGCCATCGCCGGCCGCCATCACATCCTGCCATCCAATCTCGCCGATCTCCATCATGATGACTTCTACCATTCTCGATTTCTACCGCTGATTTCCTCGCTACAAGATTGTTCTCGCCCATTTTTCGTGATTTTCCTCGCCAAGATTGTTCTGATTTCGAGTATATTCCTCACCGCACATTGCCGCATTCACCATCATCGCTACTACTACATATAACCTCATCATATACGTTGTTCCTTTCTCATGCAATCGTAATCCCGACGGAAGATTTGTACTCAAAAAGATACATAGTGGAAGATTTTACTGCCAGCCCTGATTTTTCCCTTTTCGAGGTTTACGTAAAAATTCGAGTTTTCACTCTTAAATACCGGTGTGTGATTTCAAAGAAGCTAAAACTTTTACTCTACCGAACTTTTCTAGCATGCATGTGCCTCAGGGAAAAGAACCCTCAATCACAATTTCTGAAATTCATGGCCAAAGGCAAGATCATAACAACGAGCCTCCCACTCAACTCCTCCACTCTCAAACCAAGGATGCCAACCTTCCTCACTCACTTTCCTCGATAGGCGTGATCCATGAAGACAGAATCTCTTTAAAGATCGTGCGCCAATGGAAGAGTCTCAAAATGAGATGATCCGACTTTGAGGAACACAAATCCACTACCATAAAACACATCTCCCCAAGATCGATGCAGGAGGTCAAAATGCTAATCTCCCACGATGAAGTTCCTCCGCTTCAAGATCGCGTGATGATCTCCTCGACCCGCCTACTCATCATCACGTACCAACCGACCGCTAATCCACCAATTATTGCGTAGCGCACGTTTCATCTTGACTCCACTCCATGTTATAATGCGTAATTACGATGCTTAATGCAAGATGAATTTCACCTTCAAGCGTAGATTATCTTCTCCTCACGCGCTATGAGGAATCCTTAGCTAAAGCTATTCTTCAACATCCTATTCCTGGGTTTCAAGCTTCCAACATTGATTCCTATGATCAATCACATGAACACATCACCATTACGACTATCATGCATATCCAAGCTCCCGACACACTTTGTCAAGTCTTTCCACCTCAAGGGACAAGCTAGACTTGTTCTACCCTTCCAAGGGAATCCATCCATACCTTACTAACTCGCCAAGATTTTGTAGAACGCTTCATTGCAAACCGGAGGATCATTAAAGATTCCTCCCATCTCTCCGATTCAAAATGAGGGTGAATCACTTAAAGAATACTGAGATTCTCCTAAGCTCGCCAAATACAGACCAATTACTAAGAGGAGTTTTCCTTGGGGCTCCATCCCCGCCTTTCTACTCACTAATGCGAGATACGGTCGCCATATGTCTGTTCACCGTGGAAGCACAATTTAATGAGGCTATTAATGCCCATCAAAATAATTTGAACAATCCATGAAAACGTAAGAGTGCTCTAGAAACACGATCAACAATCCCATCAAGAAGCAACAAGGCGCCATGATCTCCTCCATCCTCATCAACAACGCAACAATGAGGAATACACCGTAACACATCTCGTGTTAACGCCTCTTGTTGGCTATTCAAGATGAAGAGACCATCAAGTCACATCCACCAAACCAAATTCAAAATTAGAGCAATATTATCACTTCCATCAAGTCGGACATACTACCGGTGTACAAACAACTCAAAGAAGAAATTGAGAGGCTCATTCAGAAGGATATCTACGCCAATTTGTGCAAAACCAACCAACTCAAGCAAACATAGCTCCAAGGGGCAACCGGACAATCATCATAAATAACATAATAGTCGCCAAATAGTTGGAGAAATTGAAACGACAAGGAGGGCCACTACTATCTAATCAAATCTTCATCACGCTTTGAAGAGCCGTTAAAAAATCTTGTATTAATCATCCCATCACTTTTAATAACTTAGACTTGGAAGGAGTCCAAGTTCCACATCAAGATCCTCTTATCATCAATGTGCGGGAATTGGTGACCCATGTTATGTTGTTAAGAATTTTGATTGATAAGAGTTCCATGTTTTATTTTACTCCACCTTTCTTAGCATGGGTCCGTTAAGGAAAAACTTCAACCCATAGACTATATGGGTTTGATAATCGCCTGCATGTGGAGGGGACAATCACCCTTCCCGTTGTTCTGAGAATTTTCTCAACAAGTCACTCACTCGCCAATTCATAGTGGTCAAGTCAAATTCAAAGATACTATATTTGGAAGACCCTCCAATCAATCTTCTGCCACTTTGGTACCTCATCTTAAGATAAAATTTCAAACTCCCATCGGGGTTGGAGTGGTCGTGGAAATCAACAAATACACACAATCATGTTACCAAACAAGCTCAACCACGCCTTCGACCTTCAACATCGAGAATTTTAATCTTCAAGATAAAGAAGTACCTCAGAGGGTTTTGCCTGTAAAAGACCTGCTCCCCACTTCGCTATCAGATGACCAACCGTCAAGCTATGACCAATGATCCAGAGGAAAAAATATTCCTTAAAACTTGGAACATGGAGGGTCTCTAAAAAGTGTTGTACGTAATCATTGGTGTATAAATATTGTAATCTTTAATTTATCTGCTTATCTTTCCTCTCCACCTCTTGTCCTTTGTTAACTCTCTAAAAAATGTATCTCGCCTTTTGTTAAGTTATCTTATGACAATATTGTATCACGACATTATCAAAGTAATGAGTTTATGGATTTTCTTTATAAGCTTATTTTCTTCATTTAATCCTTCCACTGAGAAATATACAACTCTATCAGATCTCAATCGCATGATCAATCCAAAGGGGACTTGACGACCTCTTCCATAGTGTAAGAAGTCAAGTAACATCGATACCTAGATAGTCAAAGGTCCTTGGTGGACATCCCAACCTCTTCCATACAGTTAACCATCGAATAACACTCACAAACAACCTCGATAGGTCAAAATTTATTCAATTTGACCTCTTCCATACAAGTTAACGCCATCGTAACACTCGACAAACAACTTGATAGGTCAAAATCCTCGATTCAACCTCTTCCATAGTGTTAATGTCATCTAACACTCGACAAACAACCTGATCAAAATCTAATTTAATGCAACCTTCCACCATACATCGTTAACGCCATCAAGTCACACTCACAAACAACCTCATAGTCAAAGAAAAATCGCACCATTGGCTGTAAATCTCACCGGCTACCACTATCATGCCATCCCGACTACTGTCGCTGCCGCTGCTGGTTACCCCGTTTGCCGCTAACCATCGAATCGGCCACCGGCTGACTTGCTGGCCATCACCAATTACTCGCCGAATTTCCTGCCACTATCGCTACTGGTTATCCGCCAACCACCATCGCAGTCACCGCCACTAATGCCGGCCACCATCATCGAAAGCATCTTTGCCAACCCCATCTTTGGTGATCGCCTCCAACCCGCTTCAACGAGGTCGCTAACACCTCTTTCGGGAAAACTGAGCCTTGCTGATGAACTACTCTTGATCGCCTCAACCGGTCCCGACGAGGTTTAACACCTCTTTCGGGAAAACTGAGCCTGCCGATAAACTACGGGTCTTGATCGCCTTCCATCCGGTCCGACGATTAGTTAACCTCTCCTTGAGCTATAATGGGTCTTGATCGCTCCATCCCTCGGTCCGACGAGGTTAGTTAACACCTCTTTCGAGGGAAAACTGAGCCTCGCTGTATGAACTACAGTCTTGATCGCCTCAACCTTTCTCTCAAGAAGAAAGAAGTGCCTTCTCCTTAGCCCTGTTTTAGTGGTTTTATAGACCTATAGGGACAAAAGGTAAAAATCAAAGAGAAATCGAAAAAATCCAAAACCAAAAAACCATAAAATACAAAATGGGTAAATGAAAAAAAACCCTCTCGACCATACAGTTATGAAGGTCATGCACCAGAGGCGCTACCACTCGCAAACGCCGCTTCACCCGCTATTCCAGCGCCACTCCACGCTGCTCGCTACGCACCTGATGACTGGCTCACGGCTTAACCCGCTCCGAACCGACAGGCTCCGCTCAAGACTGCCGACCCTCATGCTGGCGCCTATGGCGCTAGCCATGCGCCTGTGGCACGCATACTGGCTTCCGAGGCCAAGGGCGCTACATAGAGACTTGATGGTCCAGAACCCTTTTACGCGCATATCCTACACATACATGCATCCAGTACATCGTGTTACATGAAGACTGTTTCTCTCAAAATATGTGATTAATGGACGCAGATTTCATTGAAGAATTTAGAAGTATTTGACATATATTTTTTGATGATTGAGATAATATCATCCAAAATAGGCAACGATATGACCAAAATTCCTCTACCAAGACCTAATCTTGATGCCGAAAGTGCTAATCGAAATTGAAACCGGTCGAGATCAATCACTTAAAATATCATTGGAAACTTTGAGACATCAATTAAATTCCTAAAAGCTCTCAAATGGAGTGTTTATAAATCGAGCCGCCAATGAGCCATTCCAACAAGCTAAAGATCTTACAATTGACTTCATTTGAGCATTCAAATACACAAAATACATCATATGATCAAGGGAATCATCAGTCGTCATGGAGAGGAGTGGTTCGATTTTGCATGTATTTACGACTCCTCCAATCTATAAATAGCCCTCATTCCTCATATGAGGGACCAAAGAGAGGAGAGAGCTCTAAAGATCCTCCAAGCACAAGCCACTGACGCCAACCACCAGCCGCCGCCATCCGCTGCCGCCAATCTCTGCTTGCCATCATGATGACTTCTACCAGATTGTCCCTCACCGCCATTGCTCTCTCGTTTACCTGATTGTTCCGCATTTTGCTAAGATTGTTCCTCGCTCGCTGATTGTCTGCATTGCAGTAATTGTTCCCGATTTCTATCTCATCTCCGCTTCACCATCATCCGCTACTACTTGCAACCGCATAACTGATCGTTGTCACATAGTTGTTCCTTTCTCATATGCAATCTGTAATCCGATCGGAAGATTTTTGTACTCAAACATACATAGTGGAAGATTTTCTGGCCAGTGATTTTCCCTCTTTTGAGGTTTTCACATAGAGATTTGAGTTTTTTGTTCACTTTTAAATACATGTGTGTGTCTGGACTCCCAAAGAAGCTAAGGCATAAACTTTACTCTACCAAGAATGGTTTCTAACAAGTACTACTACCAATACATTTCTCTTGGTTGCTAAAGAATATTTTCTATTATAACGAGACATTATTTTTGTAGTATTGGGTTAATAGTTCAATTTTAATTTTCTTTAAATCACGTAGAGACAGTCTATTTGATTCATTAATTTAGATCAGTTCATGTTCAACTTTGTATGTTCTATTAAATTTAGTCTAATATGAGTTAATTAGATTTGTTAAGCAAAAACCTAGTTGATCACATCCCCAATGGTGTTTATATGAACTCTAGTAGTATAAATTATACTTGTTCTTTTGATTTTTTAAGTCAAACTAGATCACCTAGATAATTCTAGTTTTACTTAATTGTCAATAGCTTAGCTTTGATATAGTAGAGTTTAACAAAATATATCTAAATTTTGCTAGGATTGGCTTTGCTAAAAAGAACTTATGCTAACAATTAGATTAACAAAATTAATTTTAGTAGACATATGAGCTTAAGCTTTATTATAGTAGATTGAATCTTAGTATTAACAAAAAATGATTGGCCTAAGTCTTGCAAAACTATCTATTTTGGTTTACGACATAGTACTAGAATCTACCTAGTAAAGATTTATTTAATTGACTTTAATCCTTTGATCAAGAATTCTCCCAAAAAATCATTTAACTTTGCCAACTTGATTATAAAGTTTAATTTCTAAGTCACATAAATTTTAGATCTTCTAAAAAATTAGGTGATTAACTTGACTATGCATTTATGAAGATAAAGACATGCATAAATGTGGTTGAAGGAAAGACTCTTCTAAGACCAAATGGAGGCTAACATTCAACTTTAAAAATTCCCAGTTTTTGAATTACTCAAGGTGAGAATTGCATTCAATGAGTTCATCTATTAATGTCTGAACAATTAGGCATGTTGAGTAAAGAAAAGCAATTAGATATTTTTGTTAGCTGAGAAAGAATACCTACACCTTGAAATCCTTTTTAAAAGCTTGAAGTAATTTTTTTCTTATCCTAGCCTTTAATAAGATCTCAACGTATGTGAAATCAATAACATTGAATTTTAATACTCTCATAGAGCTCATAGGTTGCTGGATCACCATATACTACAACTTTCTTGAGAAATAGTGATCAAAGTTCAATACAATTTAATTTATAACATACACTCAAGAATAAAAAATCATTGTTACATTGCCAAATAAAAGAATAAAATGAAGTTTCTATTATATTTATTAAATTAAATAAATTCTAATAAATATTATGATAGATATAATAATTTAATTTTCTCTCAATATTATAAATTTCCATCAATCTTTTTGCTTGGGTTATTTTGGATTACACCTTTGCTAAATCATTCTAAAATTAACTGGTATAATCTTTGCTTAATAACAAACATAACTTTTTTGTTTTGAATTTTATGAATTTTGATAGATGAATATCATTTTTTTGCTACTTTTGATGAATTCAAAAAACTTAAATTAAATGTGAAATAAATGAAAATTTTGAAGATGTTTAAGCATATTTAAATTATTTTCAATTATTGAAATCATGAATATAAGAGGAATCTAATGATATATGAAAATTTTCTTGCTTGTTTAACAATGAAACTTTACATCTTGTCCATGATAGTTATGCTCTCATTTTTTATTAAGTGACAAAGAATGATTGATTTATGCATTATCTTAATAATTGTTATTGCGAGACGGTGGGACCCGTTGGTTGAGAGCCTCATTCCCAATGCAGTGACCCGTGTTCAAGCGCATGCGTGTGTGCATTTAATTACCCTCATGGGCTCACCGTCAAAAAAAAAAAACTATTTTTTGCAT
The DNA here is from genome assembly GCA_021442155.1 of Cymbidium sinense. Lineage (NCBI taxonomy): Eukaryota > Viridiplantae > Streptophyta > Magnoliopsida > Asparagales > Orchidaceae > Cymbidium > Cymbidium sinense. Next base: position 143,167,879 of record CM038215.1, read on the forward strand.
CTTGTTTTAGCTTTTCAAACACAATGAGTATTAGCTGTTATGAACTATTTTTTAATATTGTGTATGTTGCTAGAGAAAGCTTCTATAATAAACAGAGGAGTTTTGCAACCCTTGTTGACTCTGCCCACATTGCTAGTAGACAACTAACATATGTCGCCCATTTTGCTTATATCATTGGCCATGCTTTTGATATACCAAAATCACCACATAGAAGATAAGAATGAAGAATATGAGCAATTTGTTTCTAATTTGTAAAATAAAAATAAAAAAAGAACTTGTTTCAAATTTGTACAAATTTTGAATTATCTTCATTTTTAAATATTATCATTAAAGACTTTGCTTTGAATTACATATTATTTATTTTATTTATTTAATATTAAATTTTGAGTGCTATGTATTTAATTATTCTTGACTTATGTAAACAATAAGCTGATCACCCTCAAAAGTGAGGCCAATTTGGCCTTGAGCTCATGGGAAAAATATTACATGCGGAGTTCGAACGTAGCTTTGTGTCCGGATGCCAATCGGATCTCAACACGTGTCCATTAATAAAATATTATTATTTTTACTTTATAACGGTAACGACAAATAATGCTATTAATGTTAGGATGCCATTTCAGATTTCGAGCTCCTAAAAATTTTGATATTTTCATTTTTGCGCAGAAATTTTTCTCAGCTCCCTCTTCCAGCGTGCATTAGTGCGAGCATCTTACCTTCCCCCAGAGTTCTACTAAATCTCGGGCATTAAAAATTGAGGTATATTATCTTCTCTGTATAGGCGACTCCTCGAGGTATTTCTTCTTGCATTCTTGAACTTTAAAGATTTAGGTTTTTCACATTTGTTTCGACCATCGAATATGAGCACATTTGAGTTCTTTAAATGAGACTTTGGGGGTTTTTGGAGCAGTTTTCATGTGTACACTCTGTACACTCATGAGTGTACACTTTTTTTTCATAGTTTTTTTAACTGTGGGGCTTGTCATATGCTTAGTACATTCTATTGTAAGCTGTTTGGAGTTTAGTCCTCGAGAATTTGTGAGTTTTTGGAGCTATTTTGAAGTGTACACTTTGTACACTCAGGACTGTACACCTATTTTTTCATTTTTTTTAACTATGAGGTTTGCCATTTATTTTGTATATGTTATTGTAAGCTATCTGAAGATATTTTCTAGAGAATTTGATAGTTTTTGAAGCTATTTTACATGTTTACATTCTGTACACTCATGAATGTACACCCTTTTTTAATTTTTTTAATTGTGGGGCTTGCCATTTATTTTGTACATGCTATTGTAAGCCGTTTGGCGATATCTCCTAGAAAATTTGGTAGTTTTTAGAGCTATTTTTATGGGTACACTTTGTACACTCATGAGTGTACACCCTTTTTTTAATTTTTTTTCTAACTATGGGATTTGTCATATGATCTGTACATGCTATTGTAAGCTGTTTGAAGATGTTTCCTGGAGAAATTGGAAGTTTTTGGTGCTATTTTCAATGTGTATACTCTGTACACTCTTGAGTGCACACCTTTTTTTTAAAAAAATTTTCAACTGTGAGGCTTATCATATATTTAGTATATTATATTGTAAGCTGTTTGGAGTTTAGTCTTAGAGAATTTGAGAGTTTTTGAAGCTATTTTTGAAGTTTACACCCTTTTTTTTTAATATTTTTTAACTGTGTGGCTTGTCATATGTTTAATACATTCTATTATAAGCTGTTTAGAGTTAAGTCTTGAGAAATTTGACAATGTTTGAAGTTATTTTTGAAGTGTACACTCTGTACACTCATGACTGTACACCTCTTTTTTAACTTTTTTTTTTCAACTGTAGAGTTTGCCATATGTTTAGTACATTCTATTATAAGCGATTTGGAGTTTAATCTTGGGAAATTCATAGTTTTAAGCTATTTTTGATGTTTACATTCTATACATTCATGAGTGTACACTCTTTTTTTCAAATTTTTTCAACTGTGGGACATGCCATGTCTTTAGTACATTTTATTGTAAGCTGTTTGAAGATGTTTTCTAGAGAATTTGAGAGTTTTTAGAGCTATTTTTGAAGTGTACAATCATGAGTGTACAACCCTTTTTTCAAAATTTTCAAATGTGGGGCTTATCATGATCTGTGCTTGTGTATTTGAGATGTTTCTATAATTTGAGAGTTTTGAGTTATTTTTCATGTATTACACTCATGAGTGTACACCCCATTTTTCAAAATTTTCAAGCTATAGGCTTTCCATATGATTGTACATGTTATTGTAAGCTGTTTAGAGATGTTTCCTGGAGACTTTATGGGTTTTTGAGCTATTTTTCATGTGTTCATTCTGTACACTCATGAGTGTACACCCATTTTTTCAATTTTTTTTAATTGTGGGGCTTGCCATATATTTACTACATTCTATTGTAAGTTGTCTAAAGATATTTCATGGAGAATTTGAGGGTTTTTAGAGTTATTTTTCATGTGTATATTTTATACACTCATGAGTGTATACCCATTTTTTCATTTTTTTTAAATATATTTATATATTAGTACATTATATATTTGTTTGGATGTTTTCTGAGGAATTTGGAGTTTTGGAGCTATTTTTTAAAGTTTATACTTTGTACACTCATGAGTGTACACCCACTTTTTTAATTTTTTCAAACTATAGGGCTTGTCATATGATATGTACATACTATTGTAAGCTGTTTGGAGATATTTCTTAAAGAATTTGAGAATTTTTGAAGTGTACACTCTGTACAGTCATGAGTGTATACTTTTTTTTTTTAATTTTCAAACTATGAGGCTTGCCATATGATTTGTACATGCTATTTTTTTGTTTGGAGATGTTTCTAAAAAATTTGTGTGTGTGTGTGTGTGTGTGTAGTGTTAGAGCTATTTTTCATTTGTACACTCTGGGCCTTTATTCTAGAGATAATGTTCTCATTAATTCACTTTTCATTTTGAAGCTTAGAATATTTGGAAAAGGATAACTTTTGGATCTGAGCCATCGGCATTTTAAGAAGGCTACATGTGCATCAATTCATTAGAATGCATTCCATTCAATAAGATTCGACTGCAATCACTTCAATAATGTACACTCTATTTTACATGTGGGTGGTGGCGCTATTTTACACTTCAATAAGATTCGGTGCTATTTTACCTGTAATCACTTCAATAAGATTCAGCATTGTTTTACATGTGTACACTCTATTTTTTTCAAACAAAACTATTGTGGAGCTTATTAGTATAGAGTGTACACATATAAAACAATGCTAAAAACTCTCCCAAATAGCTTAGAATAGCATCTACTAAATATATAACGAGCCCCACAGTAATTTTGTTTGAAAAAATGGCGTGTAGTGTACAGATCGTACAATTCCTCTAAATAGTTTAGAATAGCATCTACTAAACATATAACGAGCCCCATAGTGGTTTAATTTGAAAAAAAGTGTGTACACTCATGAGTGTATAGAATATACACATGTAAAATAGCTACAAAAACTACCAAATACTCCCACATCTCCATAATTTATAGCATACAAATAAATGAGTTAAAAAATTGAAAAAAGGGGTGTACACTCATGAGTGTACAGAGTGTACACTTCAAAAATAGCTCTCAAAACCCCCAAATTCTCTAGGACTAAAGTCTAAATAGCTTACAATAGAATGTATTGAGCATATGACAAGCCCCACAATTAAAAAAATTAGAAAAAATGGGTGTACACTCAAATTACATATACGTAAACTCAAAACTAGAAAATTTTCCCAGAAAACATCTCCAAATAGCTTAGAATATCATTTACATATGATATAACATGGCTCACAATTGAAATTTTTTGAAAAAAAGGGTGTGCATTCTAAAGTGTACAGAGTATACATATAAAAAAATAGCTTCAAAATTCACCAAATTCCCTAGGAAATAACTCCACACTCTGTACACCATGGAGGCATTTTTAATAAATTTTGATGTAATAACCTAGACTTTATTAAGAGAAATTTTCAATGATTTAAAATGAAAATTATCAACAGTATATTAAAAAAATAAACAACATAAGTCGAATTACAACATAGTAACTATTGATTGACCCAATTTCAATCAAATTGACATTAAAAGTATATACATACAAAGAACACATGATGATTAAATGATATCACACATTATAATGGTTCCCTCTAATGATATCCATCATTAGCTTGGTCTATCCTTCTGTCAACTGACTGATTGTTGAGTTTGAGTTAAATTTCTAAATAGAAGAACATTGTATTAGTTGTTGATATCTAATAGCAGGAATGAAGTGTTATACTTGCATACCTCTAAGAAGCACTCTAGCATAACAGAAAAATGTATTGCAATGGGTGACCCTTTATGCTCTCCACCTCTCAACTTGTTCTTTCGTCTCTATAATATTAAAGATAGAATGGTTAAAAGTTTAACAATAATATTTGAAGAGCATAAATTTATAGAGATAGGTAGAAAATTAATCTTGGCTTATTTCTCTCCCAATATCCTTTAGGCCTTGCATTGTAAATACCCTTTTGCCATTTCTTAACTAGATCCTTATAGTCAGTTCCTAAATCTGTTTTAGTAGACTTCTTTTTCTTAGTTATTTTGTCAATTAGAGGTGAATTCTCATATAATATAAAATCAACATTATCAGATAGTTTCTTTAAGGAATCCAACATATACTCCACAGCTTCCTTATTATCTTGTGCTCTGATTCTTATTTAATATTCATATCGACTGATGTGATTCTGAAAAATAATCTCAGTTTGATTTTCATCAATACCTTGCACATCTTTTAAGTTCCTGTAAGCACTGTCGAAGTAGATATCCCTCTTTGCTCTAGTTGACCATCACAGAGAAGATACTTATCCAGAATGGACACAATATCTTCCTGACTTAGAACTCGGATGTAGGGGTGTGTATCCAATTTAGACGAACTATATAAAATAAATAAAATAAAAAATTTGGCTCGAACTTCAGTGGCTCGAGATTCGATTCGATCGATTCCAGATCGAGCTTGATCCGACTCGAAAGTGAAGTGAGCCAGCTCAAAATTGAAATGAGCCGGATCGAAATCCAAATGAGCTAGCTCGATTGGCTCGAAAATTGATTTCAATTTAGGGATCATAAATTTTTTGAATATGTAAATAATATAATATAAACATACAACAACTACAAGCTACACAGTTGACTTGAAAAATAAAATTTTCAATAACAAATTATAATTACACATTATAACTAAATAGTTCTTATAAATACAAATTTTATACAACTCTGACTAATGTTACACATTCAATATTTTATATTTGATCACCTAATAATAATAAAAAAGTCTATAAAATGATGTAATTGACATAATATTTAAAATAAATACAAAATAACAAAAATATTAAATTATCTTTTGTTTGTGAGACTCAGAGTCAGAGAAAATAATATCCATCTTCAAGCATTATCAATTAGCAGAAATTTGTAATTTGTATACACTTCAATAATTGTATGCTCCAATCTTAGTTGCAAAGCCATCCATTAGAGCCATAAAGATAGAGAAACAAATCTCTAACAAAGTTACAAAACCTCACAAATCAAAACATCATGTATTAATATAGGAGACTAATAAAGGCTCTTGCTATCAATGAGAGGCTTGAGAGCCAATAATGAAGCAAAAATAATTGAGTTAGCCCAAATTACAAATATAATCTCTTCTCATCATTGAGAAAATAAAAAATTCTTCATGATAACCCCACTTTAGGTATTGGTCCATGGGTTCATAACTAGAACCCAAAATGAAAACCGTGAGAAATAATGGAAATATGTGTTTAAATAGATAAGAAGAAAAATTAGTGAGAAATAGGTTTTGTGAAAGAATGTTTTCTTTTCATTTTCACCGATTTTTTTATATAAAAAAGATTCAAACATAGCTCAAATAATAAACTAACCCTTAAAAGATCAAGCAAAATAACAAAATAAATATAAATCACAAGAACTGAACAATGTTTCAAATAATATTCAACCATCAATCTGCAGTGCTATCAACATGTAAGATAAAATTATCTTGTTGCCATGTATACACGGCAATAGTTAATACAATGATATCAGGCTACAACATCAACATCTCTAAGTAGTTGCTTCTCCAAATCAACAAAAAAAAAAAAAACCAAATCACAATGAGAAAGTGCAAGAGCAACACTTAACTATATGAGTATTCTTCAGAGAGAGAAGCATCACTATGTAATTATGTAGAACATTGAGTCACGTATCCATCACCTTGTATAAAAAATAACCAAGAAACCATATAACTTGTTTTATTAAAGATACAAATAGAGAGAAGGAAATGGGGAATTTAAGAATGATTCACCTTTGTTTCATCAAAAGGCCCAAGCGGTTCTATGACTCATGGAAGGATACTCTAGAGGGACATCCATTCCACAACCATTCTCATATATTATTATATGTATATATATATATATATATATATAGAACAACAAGCCTTTATCTTACAATGTGGAGTCAAGGAACCTTTTCATAATTTTAATAGCGTAAGATTTAGTGGCAAGGTTGTGACATTCACCCTTCTATATTTTATGCTTTTACATGCATATTCACCCTATTCTTCTATATTTACAGTAAGTTAGAACATCAAATAACTTTTCTAGAAATGCAAAAAAGCTACTCAAATCAAAATGAAATAAAGCTGTGATAATTCTATTGCCTCATTTAAACAGTTTTATAGCGATGTTGCCTAACCGGTTTGCCAAAATAAAGTGATAAAGAAAAGAATGGAGAAAACCAAAATAATATAGAAAAGTAATAGATTTTGTGCCCTCAAAAAAGAGATGATTGGATAATTTTTAGGGTGACATTAAACAAATTTTTCTGATATAACAATCATCAAAACTAATTAAGAAAAATAAGACGATATAACAATCATCAAAAAATCTAACAAAGTCCAAAAGCCTTCCATAGTTCATAACCTCTTTACTTTAGACTTATTAATAAAACAATATAACATCATTCCAAGCAACAATATTATAGGACTTCAGATATAACAATTCATATTTTCAAATTCTAACACAGCATGCATCAGTAGATAAAATATAGTAAGAATGTAAGATGAAGCAATATGTTTGTAAAGCCAAACCAAAATTTCACCACAATTCAAATACATAAAAATTTAAAGACAGTATCAAGTATGCCACCCCAAATGATTAAATGGTCTCAAATTTAGATCATTGACCAAGTCATTCCACTAGAAATATAAAAAATCAATCACCAAAGCCTCCATTAGGCCATCTCAGTTTAATTTTATCATTGGACATCATACCATTAATAACATAAAATATTACATCAGAAAATATATAATAAAATGCTACATAGTCTAATAAAATGTATGTCACAGACTCTTTAACATAACCAAACTACTTATCCAATTAGGTTGTGCAAGCTTTTAGAGTCTCACAAAATATTCACTGAAAATAAAAATATGCAAAAGAAAAAATGGAGAGCATAATTGAAATGATATCACCTTATTTTCATATTTTTGATTCCGTAGATAAGCTTTCAGGTACACTTATAAGTAAGTTCTCTTTCGCAAGGATATCAAACTGAAATTACAATAGAAAAAAATGAAACTCATATTTGAATAGAAGCAAATTGTATTATAAAATAAAATAGTAAGTAAATATTACCAAAGAATCTTTTGATGATTTATATGCAGCCCGAATACAATTTTTACTATATACTAAAGCATCTAATGTTCTTGGTGAAATTAAACTTCTATAATCGCTAAATAACTAAAAGATGATTGAAGCATTATTCTTGATGGTAAAATATCTTTGGCCATCTTTGAGAGAGTGTTGTATTTCATGGCAGATATTTTCCACCATTCCAAAATATCAAATTTTGAATCTGGGCATTTCACACAAGCTTCATCTAGGTATATCTCCAAATCAGACTTTTATGGAACTAAAAGGTCAGTAGAATCTATAAAATCATACAAACTAGCCATATCATCATGTGGAGCATTACCACCTTCAGTTGTGGTTATTTCAATTTGAGAGGTGGATGCTCCAAATTTCTTTGCTGGTGCATATCAAGTATAATAAGAGTATAGCTCAAAAAGTTTTGTTTGACATTGTCCTTCTTCTCAATCACAATGTCAACATCATATATTATGGATAGTAATAATTGATGGAAATAGTTTCATTCTAGGATCTAAAATGCAATCAAAATAATATTGAACACTCTGTCCAATACTTATCAAATTTAGCTTTCATGCTACTTGCCATGTTTGAAATGAAAGAGTACTGGATAAGCATTCTCGATCCAATATTTTCTTGATTAGAACTAGATTGCGAAGCAGTCTGTTTGCAGTAGGATAGGTTGAACCTGAAAAAATTTCAGTTATTCGATGAAAAATTTGAAGCGGTTCTCTTACTTTCTCAAAGTTAACCCAATCTTCTTGAGAAGGCACCATATAATTGAGATCACAGTATAAGCATTCAGAAATACATTATAATAAAAAGCAAACTCTAACATCTTGTATGTGGAGTTCCAACGTGTAGGCACATCAATGCAAAGTGTCTTTAATGTGGATAAGCCAATCTATCTTGCAATCTCTCCAAATTTATGTAAGCGAGTTGGAGATCATTTTATAAATAAGATAGATTCTCTTATCCTTTCAATTATTCTACTGATCTCTTTCAATCCATCATACACCATTAAGTTTAAAAATATGAGCACTGAACATGAAAGAAATCCCCTATCATTAAAAATCCGGATCTTCTAGTGAACAATGCTTTCAAATTTCTAGCTGCTACGTCATTTGATGATGCATTGTCCAAAGTTATGGTACTAATTTTATTTTGTAGACCCCATTGCAACAAACTTTCAGAAATTGCCTCAGAAATCACAACCCCACTATGAGGAGGATCCAAATCAATAAAACTAATTATTCTGGACTGTAATTTCCAATCAAAACTAATGTAATGCACAGTTAGACACATATAACCAATAGTTTGATTTAATGTCCAGCAATCACTAGTAATCGAAACTCTCTCCACAACTTTCAAACTTTTTTTCAATTTGTCTTTTTCAATTTCATGCACTTTTGTACACTCTTCCTTGATGCCAAATCTTAAAATTTTATGATAATTTGGATTCATTGATTTCATCAAGATATTGAACCATAAATGTTCAACTACCATGAAGATATTCATGAACAATGATCATCTTAATATTTTTTATTCTAGAATGATCATAAGCGAGATGAACACACAAAGTAGATAGAATTAGTTTCCTCCAAATCCTCTACTGATCAAATAGTTTTGCTTCTTTCCTTTATTATCAATCTTGCTATAGTGATTTGTCTTGAAGTGTCTACTTAGGCAGTATGGTTCAATTTTTGTTTGACATAAGATTTCACACATGTTATATTTAAACTTATCGTACCACTTTTCCCTTTTCTGTTACAGTAATTTCACTAAAGTGTTGCCAAAATTCATATCATTATCTTTTACCCTTGTTCTTATCAGTATAAGCTATTTCACCCACACTCTCATTTTGAGTTGTTGCATTATCATCAATAGGATGACTTGAACAATTATTAGATTTGCTTTGAGAAGGACTTATCATTGTGTCTATTTGAAATTACATCACCAATTAAAATAAAAATCTCATGATATCAATAGATAAAGAATACACATAGGGTGAAGCTAATCATAAAGTGTAAGTCATAAATTCTAGAGATGAGGAGATAAGGCAAGGAGAGGCAATTCCGACAACAATGTATATCGACCATCTATCTAAATATGTTTCAATAAACCATATACCAAGAAAATTCCAAATCCATATCTTCCATTAGATATAGCAAAAAGAGAGCATGATAACATTAAAGACAAAGAAATCATTGTTATGGATGATCTTCATGGCAGGAAGTAACATATTACGTGAAATACTCTAGCAAATAGATTTTGATAATTCAAACACATTCTAGCAAGAGGATCTCAAAACTATAACAACCATAAAATAAAGCAATAAAGAGAGTATGGATAAAAAGAAATAAAGTGATTCTATGTAGATGATCCATATGGAGAGAAACAAATGGATAATGTAAACTAAAGTGTTTTAATATTTTATGAAAGACGATCATTGAATTTTTTTCATCTTTTGCTTTTGCTTTTTTTTGGACAAAAAAATATATTGTCTTCTAAAGATAATTTGATTAGTACCTTAATCAAAGATTCTAAATATTTTTTTCATCCACAGACCACAAGTAATAAGCTCGGATTTGAATAGCCAATAGAAGTAATCTCCTCATAATTTTACATTCTATATGAATTGCATGATTAGCAACTTGAAGATTGCAAAATATAGAAGAAATCTTTGTTCAAAATGTACTTTCTAAACATATAAAAACAAAATAACGATAAAAGATGTGAATGTGTTTCATTATCTTACACACACATAACACATTTCTCTCATATACATTTCTCCGACATTATATACATTTCTCCGACATAGCACATTAAAATAATTTCTCACGCATTACGTAGAAGTGTAGAGCGTTCAATCGAACCGGGCTAACCGCTAACATATATATATATATATATATATATATATATATATATATATATATATATATATATATATATATATATATATATATATATATATATATATCACAGCACATCAAATGCCATCTCATGCTTAACAACAAAATATAACAAAAGCAACTTAACGAAATCTCTGAACTCAAATAATTGAAGAACTGAAATCTCCGAAGTTTAGAAGAGCTCGAGTATGGAAGAATGGAAATAATTGAAAGAACCGACATCTCATAGGCTCATAGTCATAGCATGAAATACTTACATAATCAGAAAATGAAACAAGTAGGTAGTTTATTGTATACTTGAGTAATTCTAGAGCAAGAAGCAAACCGAGCATGTAGAGATCACAAGCAAACGCGTCGAAGAAGATGATAGTGACAAAGAAATACCTCAACCAATTGAGATCGAAATCAAGTCACGATCGACGAGATCGTGGCAACCGTCGGCTTTCAAAAATTAGGCATGAGCTACGATTGGAGAAGCTGAGAAGCCGAAGAATAGAAAGAAGAAGGCGAGTTGAGAGTCGGTCGAGATGTCAACTGTCATCTGTCGAGGACTCGAGCCGAGGCGACATATTAGAAGGAAATTCATCTTCCCGTTGATTCAATGATCCCTTGATCGAAGGCAATCGCATTGGTGTATAATCGGTTTTCGCGGATGGGTGGCCGACGCAATCATTTTTTGAGCCAATCAAGTGTTGCGACTGAGCCGTGTCTTGGTCAAACTCGAGTCGAAATAATTTTGAGCCAATTTTTTGGCTCGAAAGTTGGCTCGGTTGCTTTGACTCGATCTAAATTCGAGTCAATTTTTGAGTGAGCCATAATCTTCAGGCTAATTTCTCAGCCCTACTCAGATGCAATGGGCACCATCATTTCAAAGTTTCTCACCAAATACTCCATGAGATTATCATTTAACACATTTGCTACTAATCCACCGACTACAAGCAAAAATTCTTCTTTAAATATTGTATATAGATTTCTTGTGTAAAACATAGTAGCTTATTTTAATATTGTACTAGTTTTAATAGCAGGAATAATTGTTGACTCACTATACTTGAAATCTTTGTCATATTCATTTCCGTCACCATGTGTCCATAACCTTCTCCAATCCCAAAAAATAATCGATGATAGAACTTATTGGTTTAGAGATTTTATGACATACATTATTTATGGACTCACTACATTGCATTGATAAGATACCCATATAGAATGAGTCTTTGCAGAATGCGGTGGACCACTTGCATCTAATTTTATATAACTCAGACAGCCAAGCATGATCATGCAAATTGCCTTCTTCTGGCATGGTAGACCAAGCTTGTTCAACCTCTTCCTCTGAATCACATTTACTCATGCAAGTATAAAAGAGATTTTGTACTATCTTATTACTATTAAATCAATGTACATTCAAAGGAGCTTTATTAGAAATATGTCAATGACATAACCTATGGCGAGTATGGGATAGTGCAATTTTGATAGCTCTCACCATCGTGTGATCTTGATCAGTGAATATTGTAGTATGATGCCTCTCATTCATTAACTGAATAAATATTTTGAATAGCCATGTGAATGACTCAATTATCTATTTTGATAGAAAGGCTACTCCAAACAAGACATTTTCTAGTGATGATTCACTCCAATAAAAGGTGCATAGATAAGATTATATTTATTGAGTCGATAATTTGTATAAAAAATTATGACATCCTCGAATAATCATAGTCTATCCTTGACATGTCATTGCTCCAAAAAAATTGACCAAGTTATCATACTAATCAACTTGGACATCCCGTACAAACATTCCATCCTTTGCTTGCCTTTCTTTGAATAGTTGTATTAATGCATTAGCATCACCATTCGTAATCCTCGATCTTCTTTCTTTTTGGGTGTAATTGAAAGCATCTCTTTTTTGTAAACCCAATATTCTCCACACCGACAACTTCCTCACTAAGATAGCTAAATGCATCTTGTTTCTAATTCACTCTCATTGACTTCAACACATTGCTTCTCATCGGATGCCCTGTATGATCACGAGATGTAGGTCATCCGGCTTTGCCAATAAATGATTATGGCTTTCTATAAATTTTTTAACCTTCTAATTCTCATCTAAATCAATAAAAAATATAATCATGGCTGGACAACCAGTCCTCATATCTATTTTTTTAAAATTTGATTGAGCAGTTTAGATTGACACCTTTCTACAGACATGCTTTTGCACATAAATTTTTTTTTGATTTTAAATTCTTCGAGTTCACCAATAACTAGTATGATCTTCCGAATACTAAATCCAAATTGATGTGCATAATCACAGTATAGTTCATATGCCTCCTTTTCATTGTGAATAGTGGATAGTTTGCTGGTTCATGAGACATTTGCTTCATCATCTGATGATTAACCTCATTCACTGATCCAAAATATGTCAAAAAAAACTCAAATTCTCTAAAAAATGTCTCCAAAAAATTAACAATATAATCTAAACATATAACATGCCCCACACTAGAAAATAAAATTTAAAAAAAGGGTGTACACTTCAAAAATAGCTTCAAAAACTACTAAATTTTCCATGACTAAACTCCAAACAGCTTATAATAGAATGCACTAAACTTATGACAAGCCCTATAGTTGAAAAAAATTTAAAAAAGGGTCTAAACTCAAGAGTGTACACATGAAAAATAGCTCCAAACATTCTCTGGAACACCTCTAAATATCTTACAATAGCATGTACATATCATATAGCAAGCCCCACAGTTTGAAAAAATTGAAAAAGGGGTCTACACTCATGAGTGTATAGACTGTACACTTCAAAAACAACTTCAAATACTAATAAATTTCATGGGACTAAACTCCAAAACGACTGATAGAATGTATTAAATATATGACAAGCCTCACAGTTAAAAAAATTTGAAAAAAATGGTATATACTTATGAGTATACAGAGTGTACACATGAAAAATAGCTCCAAAAACTCTCAAATTCTTCAGGAAGCATCTCAAAATAGCTTATAATAATATATACATATCATATGTCAAGCCCCACAATTTGAAAAAATTGAAAAAGGTGTACACTCATGAGTGTACAAAGTATATACTTCAAAAATAGCTCCAAACCTCCAAATTCTCCATGAAATATCTCTAAACAACATACAATAGCATGTACAGATCATATGGTAAGCTCCATAGTTTGAAAAATTTGAAGAAAGGGGTATACACTCATGAGTGTATAGAGTGTACACTTCAAAAATAGCTCTAATAACTCTCAAATTTTTCAGGAAACATCTCCAAATAACTTACAATAGAATGTACTAAACACATGGCAAGCCACACAGGTGAAAAAAATTGAAAAAAAAAAGTATGTACACTCATGAGTGTATAGAGTGTACACTTCAAAAACAGCTTCAAAAATAACAAAATTCCCTAGAACTAAACTCCAAACAGCTTACAATAGAATGTACTAAACATATGAAACCCCACAGTTGAAAAAAATTTGAAAAATGGTATACACTTCTAAAATAGCTTCAAAAACTACCAAATTTTTTAGGATAAACTCTAAACAACTTACAATAGAATGTATTAAACATATGACAAGCTCCAGAGTTGAAAAAAATTGAAATAAAGTGTACACTCATGAGTGTATAGAGTGTATACTCCAAAATGGTTCCAAAATCCTAAATTCTCCATGAAATATCTCCAAATAGTTTACAATAGAATGTACTAAATACATGGCAAAACCCCACAGTTGAAAAAAATGGTGTACACTCATGAGTGTATAGAGTGCACACTTCAAAAATAGCTTCAAAACCACCAAATTCCCCTTAGGACTAAACTCAAAATAGCGTATAATAGAATGTGCTAAATATATGACAAGCCTCATAGTTGAAAAAAATTGAAAAGAAAGAGTGTACACTCAAAAAATAGCTCCAAACCCCCCAAAGTTCTTTTGCAAAGAACTCCAAACATTATTAGAAATATATATTTAAAAAAATAATTTCAAGATCGGATTTCTAATCAGATATATAAAATGATGGAGAAAATTTACCGATGCATTTATATTTAAGACATCATCCACTAAATGTCATAATATCAACTACAACTTTAAATTCTCCATCTTCACAGTTCTTCCGAAATTGATGATATTTTTTGTTTCTCTTCTCGAGCTCAGTTCATCTGAAAAAAATATTGTCATAAATTATTTATATTGCTTTAAATTTCTCCCACGCATACAAACGGCGTCCAACCACTCGCCTAAATGGTGTAATATTTTCTCCCGCTGTTTGAATGGGTCGGGTTGGGTCCGAATAATGTTAACGACATCACGATCGACATTACTGCATTATAAAGTAAAAAATAATATTTTATTAGTTGGCATGTATTAAGATTCGGTTGGGTTAGATGTAAAATTGCATACGTAATATTTTCTCAAACTCATGGGCTATTATTTCTACACGTAGTCTCACACACACATATTTATATATATAGAGACGTACACAACACAAACACAAACACAAACACAAACACGCACACACATATATATATATATATATATATATATATATATATATATATATATATATATATATATATATATATATATATATATATATTATATTAATAAAATACTCCACTCTCTCATTTATTTATGTCTAGTTTGTCTTTTCTTGGATGATTTGCTGTATGATTTATTTTTATTAAATAACACTCATTTAAGTTAAATTTATTGTATGATCTCTATCTTAATGAAACGACCGGTGATCTAATCTATATTAAATTGTAACTCTCATGCATGCATGAATGCCGTGAATGGTCGAGCAGGTAATTATCATATGGCAGCAAAGCCACGTGATCTTCTTGTGCTTGCGATCAATTTGGTCGAACCGAACCATCAGCGACAATATTGCACCTATATAAATTAATACTTTATTAATAATAATTATATATAATACGAAAGCTTTATTCTTAAATTTCTTATAACTACATATATCATTAATGTTTTACTCGTCGAAACCTTTAGAAGATTTACGTGCATCCCACGTAATTTTTATGTATTTATATATCTAACACTCAATATCTGATATTTTATTTATAACACATTTCCCTCTTTTTTTAAATGTAATAATAATGATATTTTGGATGTGAAGTTAAATATTTGAGTGATGCATATAAATATTAAAATTTAGATGTTATATATATACATACATATATATATATATATATATATATATAAAAGATTATATATATATATATATATATATATACATACATATATATATATATATATATATTATTATACATATATATATATATATAACATATATATTATTACATATATATATATATATACATATATATATATATATATACATAGCATATATATATATATATTATTTATATATATATATATATATACATATATATATATATATATATATATATATATATATATATATATATATATATATATATATATATATATATATATATATATATATAT
Organism: Cymbidium sinense; assembly: GCA_021442155.1. Lineage (NCBI taxonomy): Eukaryota > Viridiplantae > Streptophyta > Magnoliopsida > Asparagales > Orchidaceae > Cymbidium > Cymbidium sinense. Next base: position 143,183,944 of record CM038215.1, read on the forward strand.
AATATTTATTATATATTACATATAATATATATATATATACATATATATATACATATATATATGACACTAAAATCTCTACTAGTCAAGACTAATCTCACGTCAAAAGAACTGATCAATCAAAGAAACTGAGATCAGTGCTTATTATCAATCGACTCTTAAACTTGGAGTTTATAGTCAAATCAAATCGTGAGCCTGATCTAACAAGCCCAAGATCTAATAATTCGACTTCATTTGAGCATTCAAATACACAAAAATACATCAAATGATCAAAGGAATCATTTTGAGAGTCCGATGGAGTGAGTACGCATGTATTTATAAGACGCTCTCCTCCAATCTATAAATAGCCCTTCATTCTCATAGAGGAGGCCAAGCAAGAGAGAGAGAGACTCTAAAGCTTAAAATCCTCCAAGATAATCGTACCACTGATCGCCGACCACCCCAGTTACCAACCACTCGCCGGCCACCCGCCGCCACCACGATCCTCCGTATCAATCTCCGTTTGCCTCATCATGACGACTTTCATCGCCGCCGGCTATTCCTCACGTTCACCATCATGTGCTACCACTAGATCGCATAACTGAACGTGACTATATGGCTATTATTGTATGATTTTGGGATTCTCATTGTCAGCCCTTCTCATATACAATTATGTAATCCCGTTATCGAGAAAACTTGTACTCCAAAACAAATATATAGTGGAAGCTTTTACTCAAAGCCCCATAATTTTTCTCTTCGAGGTTTTTCCACGTAAAATTGAGTTTTCTTGTTCACTCTTTAAATACCTGTGTGTGCTTGGATTTCACAGAACTTTCACTCTCAGAATCGGTTTTCTAGCACGCAAGTTACGTCTGGAAAAATTGATTCCCATTATTTCATTGTATACCACCAAGTTTCCAACAAGATCAAAACCACCATCGAGGTGGAGCATTTCAAGCTTTTAAAGAGCGCAAGCGAAGAATGAAGATTCATCAAACTTCGTTCCTTCAGATTTTGTCAAAAATTAGGTGGAAACTCTTAATCTCAAAAGATTATCCAAATCAATATTCTTGATATCTAATTGATTATCAGTTAGAGAAGCAAGTCAACAATACTAATGAAAAAGACCAAGGTTAAGGAGCAACTTTGGCTACAATCACAAACGGATGTTTTGATTCGACCTCTTCCATACATGTTAACGTCATCAAGTAATACTTTGACAAATACCCTGATAATAAAAAATCCCGATTCAATTGATCTCTTCCATACGTTAATGTCATCGAAAGCAAAGACTCGACAAACAACCTCGGATAGTCAAAACTCACCTACTTCCATGTGTTAACGCCATCGAAAGCAAAGACTCGACAAACAACCTGATAGTCAAAAATTCTCGGATTCAATTACCTCTTCCATACAGTTAACGCCATCGAGCAAAGACTACAAACAACCTAGATAAAAAGGTCCTTGGACTTCCCACAACTTTTCCATACCATTAACATCGTAACACTCGACAAACAACCTCGATAGGTCAAAATCCTCGATTCAATTCAACCTCTTCCATAGTTAACGCCATCGTAACACTCGACAAACAACCTGATAGTCAAAATTCTCGGAATTCAATTCAACCTCTTCCATAAAGTTAACGCCATCAACAAAGACAAACAACCTAGATAGTCAAAATCTGGAATTTCATGCCTCTTCCACAAGTTAACGCCATCGTAACACTCGACAAACAACCTCGATCAAAATCCTCAATTCAATTCAACCTCTTCCACAGTTAACGCCATCTGCAACACAACAAACAACCTCGATAGTCAAAAATTCTCGCGGATTCAATTCAACCTCTTCCACAAGTTAACGCCATCGAGCAAAGACTCGACAAACAACCTATAGGTCAAAAGGTCCTTTGGATTTCAACTTCTTCCATCAGTTAACGCCATCGTAACACACTGACAAACAACCTCGATGTAAAAATACATAGTGATTCAATTCAACCTTTTCCATAGTTAACGCCATCGTAACACTATAAACAACCTCGATAGTCAAAATCTCGGATTAATTCAACTCTTCCATATAAAGCATCATCGGTAACACTCTCACAAACAACCTCGATAGTCAAAATCCTCCGGATCTAATTCAACCTCTTCCACAGTTAATATCATCGAAACACTCGACAAACAACCTGGATAGTCAAAGATCCTGATTTTCACTCTTCATGCATCGCCAGTAACACTCGACAAACAACCTGGATAGTCAAAATCTCGCGATTAATTCAACCTCTTTCACATGGTTAACGCTATCGTAACATTGACAAACAACGGAAGCTAAAATAACTCCTTCCGCCGGTGCCGCTATCTTGCCGCTATCATCATGCCGCCGTTTTCACGCCATCGACTATCAAGCGCCGACATCGCTGCCACTATCGCTGCATCTACGGCTGACATATCGCCGATCATTGCCTATCGCTGAATTTCGCTGATCTAATTATCATCATTGGCTATCTCGCTGGTTAATACCATATCGTTGCCGGTTTTCCACTCGCTGATACTACATTTGCTAATTATCACCATTGCCGCTACTTAATTGCCACTAATCTGGCCGCTAATTTGCCGCTGCCACTACCATCGTTGCTGATCATCTGCACTACTGACGCTGCCGCACTATCACCATTGCACGTTGGTTGCCGCTACCACTCGGCTAACCGCCATTGGTTACCGCTGGCTAATTATCACGTTATCTTAATTACTACTATCGTTGCTGGTTTATCTCTGTTTACTGACGCTGCTGCCATCGTTGACTACTGCTGCCTTGCTGATTACCACGGCTGCTACTATTGCCGGTTATCGTTATTTGCCGCATCTTTACCGCTACCACTATCGTCCCCGGTTATCCGATCTAACGTACCACTGCTGATTCTGCTGCGATTACTGCCGCTACCCCTCGGCTGCAACCATCGGCATTACCGCTGGCTGATTTATCGCTGCCGCTACCGCTATTATCGCTGGCAATCTCCGCTGGTCACCACATCGCCGCTGGTCATCTCGACGACCGGCTGCCAGCATTGGTTGCCGTTACCACGGCTACTAACCACATCACGGTTACGCACATACTGGCTGGTTCACTGGTTATTTGCCGATAATCTCCACATTACATCGCCGGTTATCTCTTAATTACTGACGCTGCCGCACTGCTGGTTTATTCGCTAATTGTTGCCGCTACCACTCGCACCCAACCACTGCTGCCATCGTTGGCCACTGCCGCTAACCATCATCGCTCCGGTTACCACTATCGCTGCCACCATCACTATCCGCCACGCACTACGCTCGCTTTATCGAGAATTACCCGTCGGCCACCACCGGGCCTTTATCGCTGAAATCGCCGGCAGAATCTCACTGGTCACATCATCACGGCCATCTCCGCTGGTTACCATCGGCCGGTCATCCACAACGATGATGCCTTTTACTGCCCATCTGCGTTTATCAATGCTCATCGTCAACCCGGCCGGTCGGTTGACGCTTCTTTCGAGGGAAAAACGAGCTGATGAACCACGGGCCTTGATCGCTCCAAACCCGGTCCGACAGACATTGACGCTTCTTTCGAGGGAAAACCGACCAGATAACTACGCCTTGATCGCCTCCTCAACCCGGCCGGTCCGACAAGGGTACACCTTTCGGAAAACGAGCACCGACGAATTACGCCTTGATCGCTTCAATGACCTCCTCTAAGAAGAAGAGGGACACTCAAGCATATAAAGAGTGTATCTTCTCCCTTGGCCCTGGGGGGTTTTTATAGACCCCTATAGAAGCAAAAAGGTAAAAACTACCAAAAACCGCAAAAACCTCAAAAACCCGCTCAAAATCACCCAAAATGGGCAAAAATGGACAAAACCATCATGCACTCGCTGGCACAAGACTGCCGCCACCACCCACGGCCGCTCAGTAGTTCATGGCCCGTTGGCCTGCACTGAACCGCTGCGACCCAGCCGGCCCGTTCAAATTGCCGTTCGCTGCTACTCAAACCCTCACCAAGACCATGGATGCCCCACCTGGCCGCTGAAGGCCGGCCTCCCATGATCGCGCACATGGGCGCCTGCAAATGCCCATAACTCCGCCTCGGAATTCTATAATTCTAAACCTTGTGCTCACAAGATACATCCATCCGGCCACTTCCGGATCATCATAATCTTGTATTTTCATGAAGATTCGTTTCTCAAAATGATGAATTTATTTAAAGAATGTGCTATTTTCAAGTATTTGATATATATTTTTGGATGATTGAAATAATCATCCAAAAATAGGAGCAACCGATATGACATTTAAAATTTACTCACAAGCACAAATCTGATGTCGAAGCAACTCATTAAAAGACTAACCGAGATCAAACGCTTATTATCAATCGACTCTTAAACATGAGTGTTTATACTAAATCGAAATCTTGACGAGCGGATCTAACAAGCCCAAGATCTCATAATTAATTTCATTTGAGCATTCAAATACACAAAATACATCAAATGATCAAGAATCATTTCAGCCGTCAATGGAGAGTGGTATGAGTTTTATGTATTTACAGATGTCACTCTTTCAATATAAATAACCTCATTCTTCATATGAGGGGAAGCCAAGCAAGAGAGAGTGAGAGCTCTAAAGCAAAAAATCCTCCAAGATAATCGATACTATTGCCGCCAAATGGTTACCAACCACCGCCGCCATCACCCATCACGCCGTGATCAATCTGGTTCTCATCATTACGACTTTCATCCGCGGCTATTTCATTATATCATTCTGCTACCACTAGCATCTACAACAACGCGATATGTTGTTGTTGTCCATTTTTGGGATTCTCATCACCCCTTTCATATACAATGTAATCTTATCGGAAAACTTGTACTTAAAACAAATATATAAGAAGCTTTTACTGTATAGTTTTTTTTTTCAGATTTTTTTTAAAATTTTAGTTTTTTTTGTTTCACTCTTTAAATACTTGTGTGTGTGTATTTCACAACAAAGATAAAGCGTAAACTTTTATTCTTATAATTGATTTTCAGCACACATATATATATATATATATATATATATATATATATATATATATATATATATATATATATATATATATGTATTGACCGTCCTATGTACGAGCTATGGTATTTCTCTTGTTTCGGCATTATAATAAATCTATTTGCAATTGAATGCTAAAAATGCTAAAAAAAAGAAGATATTTTTTGTTGCAATAATAAAGCGGCAATATTAAATTTCATAATTATAATTATATTCATAACAACTATATCAAAATAGTTGTTGGGACATCGTTTCATATGTACCATTTGACAAACGGGTAAATGATCAGAGAGGATAATTATCTTCTCTGAATTTTATAATTTTCATATGAGATAATTCTCTTTAAAAATTATTGATCTTCTGCTTTTATCTTAATATTTGTAAATTTGTCTGTCTAAAAGCAGAGACTGATTATATATATATATATATATATATATATATATATATATATATATTGACATTAAGTTACAAAATGAGCTTAGTGATACCATCATATTATTTAACCCAAATCCTTTTACAATTGAGATCTCTAATAATTGTTATTAGGTCATGCACTTAATAAAATCATTAGCACATCAAAGAAAAAAAGTGCATAAAAGAATATTTAAATCAATCTATCTTTTTAGATTTTTAAAAGCGTGAAAATGAATTTATTTTGTGATTACTTTTCATAAAAAAAATATTTGAATTGAATCTCAATATATGCCATCCCTTGTTCCATAAACCTCTTTGTACTAATCATACTTAATTTATTCATAATTAATTAATCATTAATTATCCCAATCATAGTTGACCTTTCAATATCACTTATGTTTTAGGTGAATTTTAAAAGGTCTCTTCAAATCGAATAAGAGAATTGAATTAATGTCTACGTAAAAAACACAACAAAAAAAAAAGTTTGAGAGACCTTAAAATTTTTACGTAGAACACATAAAGAGGGAAAAACTATGGGGCATAGCCCACTTAGAAATAATTTCACTATATCAGATTCTTCTACAATTATTATCCTTTCTCCAAAGTTGGAGAATGATAGCTTACAAGAATAAGTTTGACAAGTTTTGCCGGATTATAGCGGCGCTTGAGAATGGTAATGACCGGCGAAGACTATTAAAAGATGGTCGACCAAGCGTGGCTGACTGGTGACCGCGGTGGTGGTAACAGGGGGCCGGGCAATGGCGCTGGATCGGCGGTGATCTGACCATCCCGCAATAACCGGCTGGCAGGGTCGAGCAACGGCCAACATCGACCGGCGGTGGTAGCGGCGCGATATGCGGATCAACGTAGCAGATGACCGATGGTAATGAGGCGGACAAATGGCTGAGCATGGCGGGCGACGTGGTCGACGTGGCATACGGCCCCAGCGTCGCGATGGTCGGTGGTCAATAGCGGGTCGGCACCGCATAAGGTCGGTCGGTATCCTACCGCGATGGCTACGGCAGGAATGAAGGTCGTCTGGGCGGTCAAGATCTGCCGACGGCGTGATGACGGGTGATGGTCGGCAGAGGACCGGCGATGGCAGAGACGCGCGGTGGTGATGGTGGCTGGCCAGTGGCGCGTGATCGACGCGGCACGCCGGCCGGTGGTCGGCGATGATCCGATGACGGTTGGCCGGTGGCCCGATTATGCTTTGAGATTCTTCGAGTCTCAGAACTCTCTCCTCTCTTTAGCTTCAGGTCTCTCTCATGTGAAGAATGAGGGCTATTTATAGATTATAGAGTGACATTTCTATAAATATAGGTAAAATCCAAACCACTCCATCAGACGGCTCAAAATGATTCATTCGATCATCTGAAGTATTTTAAATATTTGAATGCTTAAATAAAGTCAGAATTAAGAAATCTTAGGCTTGTTAGATCCGGCTCGTCAAGACGCTCGATTTGACTATAAACACTTCATATTTATGAGCTATTTAGGGATCCGACTGATATCCCAAATTTTTTTAATTATATTTTAAGTGTTTGATCTGGGCCAGTCTCGACTCAAGATCATAGCTTTTGACATCAAGATTCATGGTTTAACTAATAGAGTTTTCAGTGACTTATCAGTTGTCATCTTATTTTTGGATGATATCATCTCTATCATCCAAAAATACATTGAAAATAATTGAAAATAACAACTTCTTTAATGTTAATGAAATTTGAGTTCATTAACCTTTATGTCAGATATAGTTTGAGAGAATAGATCTTTATGGGCACACAAGATTATGATCATGGAAGCGGGAGCAAGAGACTAGTCAAATGGGTGTGTAAGGTCATGAATGCATGGCCAAGCAAAGCGGCAGACGCGCGAAGTCGTGGCCAACTTAGTGCAGATGCACACATGCGAACATATAGACGTGCGTGTGGTCGCGTGGTAGTGCAGTCGCGGAGGTCGCATGCGAGGCTCCTGGGATGCGAAATGACCCGCCATATGGCACAGCGGGCACGCCTGAGCGCGCAGGCCACGGCGCTGTATGCGGCACTCAGCACGCAGGCGTAGTGTGCATGGGCACCACGGGGCATCAACGTTTCGTTGGATGATTTGAGGCGATCAAGACCCGTAGTTCATACGGTGATGCTCCATTTTTTTTACTAATAATTTTATCCCATCCAAGATTGTTCATCATGGTATTTACTTGATATGAATCATGCTGAAAGAAATTCATCTTGAATTTTTGATTTATCCGAGTTTGTTTATTCTAATGTTACTTGATGATGTTAACCTGTATGAAACATGTCGAAAGAAATCTGTCAAGAATTTTTGATCAATTCGAGGTTGTTTGTCAAAGTATTACTTGATGATATTAAATATGGATGGGGTGAAATCGAATCCGCTAAGGATTTTTGACCCATCCGAGGTTATTTGTCAAAATGTTACTTGATGACATTAACTTGTATGGAAGGGTTTGAACTGAATCTGCCAAGAATTTTTGACCCATCCGAGGTTATTTGTCAAAGTGTTACTTGAAGACATTAACCTGTATGGAAGGTTCCGAATCGAATCCTCTAAGAATTTTTGACTCATCTGAGATTGTTTGTCATGATGTTACTTGATGACATTAACCTATATAGAATAGGTTGAGAGAAATCTACCAAGAATTTTTGACCCATCCGAGGTTGTTTGCGCGTACTTGAGACATTACATTAATAGGTGGAAGAATCAAATCCTCTTGGGATTGATTATACTCTGACTGGAATGAGGTGATTGCCACGTATCCAATCAAAGATGAAAATTTGATTTGTATTTAGATATTATTACACTTTTGGGATCAGAATATAAGTCAAGTTGAAGACTATATGAAGAATTTTATTCTTGCTCATGAGTTTCTATGATATATTATATATTTGTAGAAAGTCTTTTCATATTGCCTTACTTATCATAAATCTAATATAAAATTTAGATGATAGAAGAAACAAGCTTTGTAATCATAATTATTTCAGAATATTGAATGTTGCAATCAAAATTTCTCCAATATTGACTTGTTTATCTTAGGACTAATAATCAAGTGGGTTGCCCCTCCCAGTCCATGATTGTTCCCCATATATTGCTCAAACTGCTTTCAATGTGCATTGATAGCCTCGTTAGCAAAAATTTGTGCTTCCACATGATGAACTAAGTCAGCATATGAGCGAATCGTATTACACATTAGTGATGAGTAGAAAGACCAAAGACAGAGTCCTTCTAGAAAAACTTCTCTTAGTAATTCAGGGTCCACCCCTGGTATCTGGCGAGTTTCTAGGGAGAATATCTGGAAGTACTACTTAAGTGATTCATCTTCATTTTGACAAATTCCTGAGAGATGAAAGGAATCTTTAATGGTCATTCAGTTCACAATGAACCGTTCTACAAAAATCTTAGCGAGTTCATCAATAGTATAGATAGATCCCATTGGAAGAGAGTGAACTAAGTGCAAGCTTGTCCCTTTAGGGTGACTGGGAAGACATGACAAAGTAGTGTGTCAGGAGCTCATTGGATATGCATAATGGTTCTATAATGGTCGATGTGTTCATATGGGTCGGTTGCCCCATCATAGGAGTTAATGCTTGGAAGCTTGAAATCTACGGGAATAGGATGTGGAAGAATTGCCTCAGCTAAACCTGAAGACTCCTGATAACCGCACGGCGAGAGGAAAGATGATTTCTATCTTTAAGGTAGAATTATTTTCGCATTAAGCATTGTAATTCCGCATGTATAATATGATGAGTAGAATTAACAGGAAAGAACGTGTCATGTCATCAACAATAATTGGTGGGTTAGCAATCGGTTGAGCCACAAGTGATTGATGAGTAAAACTAGCAGTGTCAAGGAGGTCAGAATCACGATCTAGAAGCAGAGGAACTTCCGGATGGTGATAAGGCCTCATATCTGCATTTTGATCTCATGGCTAATGATCGATCTAGGGAAAGATGTGTTTTTTCATATTAGTGGCTATCGCTTCTCATAAAAGTTAAATTATCTCATTTTGAGACTCTTCCATTCAGCGAACATGGTCTTCTAGAGAGGTTCTTGTTGCACCTTCATCGATAGGGTCATGCCTATCAGGGGGGAGTGAGGCAGAAGCTTGGCATCCTTGGTTTAAGGGTTGGTTTTGGGAGTGATGGGAGTTAGAGCAAGAGGCTCCATTGTTGTGAGTATTATGCTTGTTGGCCATAATATATGTTCATAGAGATTACGATTGTGGAGTTATCTTCCATGGACGGTGCCAAACTGTTACATCCAAGAAGATTCGGGTTGGTAGAGTAATTGAATTCGATATCTTAATATTGCACAAAAGTTCCACACACACAATAAAAAAATTTGAGAGAAAACCTAAAAAGGGAAAAATCACAGGGCCTAGCCCACTTAGAAATAATTTCACTATATCAATTTCTGTTATAATTATTATCCTTTCTCCAAAGTTGGAGAAGAATAGCTTACAAGAATAAGTTTTGTGACAAGTTTCGTTGGATTAGTGGCGAAAACCTTGCTTGAGGTGGTAGTCTGATGATCCCATAAAACTACAGAAAGATGGTCGACTATCGGCAGGACCTGGCGGCGCGTAACAGCGATGATTATGGTATGGCGATCGACGGTGATCCGGTGACCGTCCCATAGCGATGACCAGCGGTGGTGGCCGTGGCAACGACCGACGATAATGACAAGCGCGATAGCAATCAGCGGTAATTATGCAGCGGATCACGGCCATCACGCGGTGCGGGCAATAGCGGATCGATGGTGGTCGACGCGTGCGGTGGTAAGCGGTGGCGGTGGTCGCAGACGGCGGTGAATGCGTGGTAGTAGGGCGACGGCAATTCTAGCTAGTGGCGGTAGTGGTGATCGATAGGCGATGACCAACGGTAAAATGGTGGTGACCGCGATGCATGGTGGTAATGGTGATCGGCGGTAGCAGCGGCAGTGGCTGACCACAATGAGTAATGGTGACCGATGGTGGCGAGACCAGTGGTAAGCATGGTGACCGGTGAATGACCAGCCGGTAGCGATACAGCAGGCAGCCGTAATGCGGGTGATAGCGTGGTAAGGCACAATGTAATAGATATTAGTGGTCAGCGGTAAGCCGCGGCGGATAACCGGCGGAAATGGCGAAGGCCCGGTGGGGTGTCAGCCGATGGAGTGCGGGTGACGATGGTGCGATGACCGGCGGTGGTCGGCACCGGCTGGCACATGATCCGATGTGTTGGCTGATGCAGATTCTTCGAGTCTCGAACTCTCTTTTAGGGTCCCCATCATATGAAGAATGAGGGGTTATTTATAGATTATGGGAGTGACATTTTTGTAAATACAGACAAAATCCAAACAGTCGATCGGACGACTAAAAATGATTCATTCGATCATCAGATGTATTTTAAATATTTGAATATTCAAATGAAGTCAGAATTAAGAAATCTTAGGCTTGTTAGATCGGCTCGTCAAGACGCTCGATTTGACTATAAACACTTCATATTTAAAAAGCTATTTAGGAATCCGATTGTTATCCCAAAAATTTCAATTATATATTTTAAGTATTTGATGTGGGCTAGTCTCCACTCAGGATCAGATTGCTTTCGATATCAAGATTCATGCTTCAACTACTAGAGTTTTTAGTGGCATATCAATGAATAATGTGAAAACTTATTATATATAATACATATTGTTGATAAAAACCATAGAGATGAAAAGTTTATGTCTTATTGAGAAATCCAAAGACACACATATGTATTTAAAGGAACAAGAAAACCCGAGAAATTTTAACGCTGGAAAACCTGAAAAGGGAAAAACCACGGGCTAGCCCAAGCTTCCACTATGTATCCGTTTGAGTACAAAATCTTCCATAACGGATTACGTAATTGTATATGAGAAAGGAACGACTATGTAGTATGTTTAGGTGGTAACAATTGCTAGTAGATACGGAGAACAACGAGGAACGACCGACAAGGTCGTCATGATGGAGATCGCAGAGGTTGACGTTGGCGAGGATCAGCGGCCGACGGCGACGGCCGGGGTGGTAATGACCGCGAAAGTGGTGGCGGTTTGGGAGGATCTTCAAGCTTTAGGGTCTCTCCTCTCTCTCTGCTCCCTCATGAGGAATATACATTTATGGAGGAGTGCCTCTATAAATACACGCAAAACCATACCACCCCACTTCATCGACGGCTCAAAATGATCCCTTTGATCATTCGATGTATTTTAAACATTTGAATGCTCAAATAAAGTCAAAATTTTGAGATCTTGGTTAGATCCGGCTCACGACGCCGATTGATTATAAACACTCTATGTTTGAGATCTTTTTTAAGCGATATCCCAAAATTTTTAATGATATTTTAAGTTTTGATTCGCCAACTTGATTAGTTTTTTTTAACGCCAAGATTCATTAATAGAATTTTCGATATATATATATATATATATATGTATATATATATATATATATATATATATATATATATATTTATTTATATTTATTTATATATATATATATATATATATATATGTCTTATATATATATATATATATATATATATATATATATATATATATATATATATATATATATATATATATATATATATATATATATATTTATATTTATATTTATATCTCCTCTTGGCGGCTGAGTCGGCAAGACTGGTGCGATGTCTTTGCTGTTGCTTGTCGAGCAAATTAAGCTCAAAAGGATCGCAGGGATGAGGAGATCATGTGGCTGTGCTGCTGTGTGACAATTTACTCTTTTTCGTTCATTTATGCATGCATGCATGGTCGTTGGAATTTAATGTCACAAAACGGCCATACTGAAAGAAATCAAATCATAAATTGGCTAAAATTTTAAATTAAATATGTTTTAAACTATAATTAGCGAAATAGGCATTAAAAAAAATTTTAAAATTAGACACAGTCATCCATTTAACGACAGACCGGCTTAAAATACTTTTTTTAAAAAAAACCTGAATTGAGATCGAGACAGAGCCCGATCTCGTTTTTTCTCCTCCGCCGAAGCCCTTATTTGACGCCACACGCCTCACCCTTTCCCAAATCGCACCAAAGCCTCGCCACGGCGTTGCGCCACCCCCTAATCGATCGCCATTCCAGCCGGAGTATTTTGATATTCTTTTTTTTTTTTTTAAAGTGAAAAGCATGCAAATGTAATGTTGATTTTTTGTATTTTATCATGTTATTACTTAGTGTATTATGTGATTAGCTAGTGTTATAGTTTAGGCAAAGTTTGGAGTGAATTTAAGTTTTTTTGAAAGGATTTTTTAGGCATTTTTTGGAACTCCTTTTAATTTAAGTGAAAACTATTAAAATGTAGATTTTATGTTCTAACATTTGATTACTTAGTTTATCATGTGATTAGTTAATTTTATGGTTTAGGCATTTGTTGTTGGATTTGATATTTTAGGAAAATTGTAAATTTTACAAAAAAAAATTAAGAACGTGTTTTTAGATTTTGAAATGTACATTTGATATTTTAGGGAAATGTAAATTTTACAAAGAAATTTAAGTTTTAGTTTTAGGGATATGTTGTTGGATTTGGTATTTTAGGAAAAATGTAAATTTTCCAAATAAATGAGGAACATCTTTTTCAAAGAAAATGTACATTTGACACCTGATTTTTTCGAGAAAATGTTAGTTTTGTGAAGTAATATTTTATGTGTATTTATGTATAGTTTATGTGTATTTTAAGTAACTATTTTTATGTTCTAAATATTGAATATGATTGTATATTTAGGTATCGTTGTTTTGCTCATGGATGATTAAAGAATTAGTTACATCGCTTATTACAATTACTTATTAGCGTAAGTAACTTTGTTGGAGTGTAATTATATTTTTGGGTTTATGAATGTGTTGTTGGATATGTATGTTTAGGAATGTGTTTTATGTTGTGAATAAATTGATTGGCTGTTAAAAATGAAAAATAAGATTTGGGGTTTGGAATTCTATGCGGTATTCATTTTGGTTGTCTTTACTTTAATAGAAATTGAGTCCAAGTGCGATCCATACAGTTCTTATGAATCTGATTAATTTAAACAGGTGTGCTATTCAGCATTCCTATCTTCAATACATATTTTTAGATTCAAATATGAGTTCGCATAATTTGTTTAGTATTATATTACGGCCAACTCAGATTAGTTATGATTTCTTCCCTACGCATTACGGGTGGAAAAATCGTCTATACAAGTTTCACTTTGGGGTGATTTTACAAGCATAAAGAATCGAATCATGAGGACACTAAAAGTTGATTTGACATGTTTTAGAATCAATCTCATATGTAGATTTCTTGTTGCTTATTGCTACTCCATTAAATGATGATGAAGTATGTGATCATTAATGAAGTATACAACATGTAATTGTATACATCAAAATTGAGTTAAAACAACAGATGATAGAAATCATAATTTCCGGAGTTAATTTCATCCAATTGAAGCCGCCCACAACACTATACTATCACGGAACCATATCGACCGACCTCAATGAAGGTTTTCGTAGGTATGTACATCGAAGCCATTATCTAATTAATAATTTTCATTTAATCTTATACACTGCATTATAATGTGCAGCACTGATGAGAGAGATGTTACTGCATCTCCTATTTGTGTTCATCATATTGCCTTGACTTCTACTAGTATGGGTGAATACCATGATGATCATGTAATACCGTTACCGACTGAAGATGAGGGCTACAAACAATGCCTAGCGAAACGAGTTCTGACACAACTGATAGTGAAGGTGACATTGGAGAAGATCAATGTCCAGACTCTGGGAATGGTCATTTGCTAAAAGATTACTCTAACAAAATAAACAGTGCTGAGGAACACATATTCAGTATCAATGATTATATTCAAGCTTGCCAGACAACAAAGAATGGGATAAACAACTGAACTTCGATGGTCTCTCAGCAGATTCTATTTTTGTAGAAGAGAATTTCATTCTAGCAGACTTAAATGAGGGGATGTGTTTCCATGATAAAAGACACCTTAAATTTATTGTTCAGGGTTGGTCCATAACAAATAATGTGGAATATGTAACATGTGACTTTAACAAGACGAGGTTCACTGTACTTTGCATACATAACAGTCATTCCAGTAGGTCGTGCATGTGGTGTCTACATGCTCGGGCGAGCAAGAGGCTTGGTGGTGCATGGAGGATATCTAGTATGACAACCCTACACACATGTTCTCATTCGATATTGAGTACCGGACATAGGTAGTGCACCTTACAGTTTATTAGGTACTACATCCAACTTGTCATTAGATACCAGTTGGATTTGAAGCTCAGGAAAATTATTTGTCATATGGAATCAAAATTTAACATTAGGGTGTCCTATATGAAAGCTTGAGATGCACGTAGAAACATCATACAGGCTATTTTTGGCAGTTGGGAAGAGTCATATCATGGATCATCACTTTATAGCTATTGTATGTGTTTATGCCTAACACATAGTTGTATTCAGTCAAGTGAATCTGGCCATTTTTAGCATATATTTTGGTCATTTAGGCAATCTATAGTCGGTTGGCAATTTTGCAGACTAGTCCTAAGTCTTGATGATACATTTTTGTTGGAAAAGTATAGAGGAACTCTTCTTACTGCAGTTGGTATTGATGCAAATAATGACTTGTATCCTCTAGCATTTGCAATAGTTGAAGCAGAATGCAATGAGTCCTGGGCTTGATTTATTAGAACATTACAGGACTTGATTCAACTTATATGTACTCAACCTGATTTATGTATTATCTCTGATTGACATCCAGGCTTAGTACATGGATGCCACGAATTTTTTTCCTGGGCTAAGCATCGCCACTGCTTATGTCATCTTAGAGAGAATTTCAAGAAGGCATGTTTAACTTGGGAGTTTTTTATGCTGAGTTTATGTGCCAGAAGATGTACGTGGCATGTAATGCAACTAGCATTCACACTTTCACACATTACATTACAGACATCAGGAATATCAAAGCAGAGGTTGTTGAGTGGTTGCTTGCAAGAGATGTGGCAAAGTGTGGTCATTGACTCATGATGGATATCATCGTATGACACAAATGACCACTAATGCATCAGAGTGTTTCAACTGTCAAGAGGGCACGGGTTCGAGATACAAGCTCTAATTACATCAATTTATTACAATCTTATATTAATTTTCACCAAACGCCTTGAGATAGCCGATCTCAATGAGAGTGATTCGATTTGCACCGCATGTGCGGCAGCAAACGAATGCATGAAGCTAGGAGATGCCTAGAGCCCACAAGAATAAATTTAAATGAATTTCAGGTGTTTAGTATGTTCTCAATGTCATTTAAGGTTGAACTGTAAGAACATGATAGTTGTAGTTGTAAATGTAGGTAGCCCCAATTACTTCACATTCCATGTTCACATGTTATTTTTGTGTTAGGGCAACGTCATTTGAGTCATTTATAGTACGCATCGCTACTACAACTGTACCACGATGCTGAAGCTTAATTCCATGTCATTCACGCATTGATCGGCCATCATATTTGTCTGACCGTCATCCGATTGAACTAGCCACCAATATCGAAGTGAACAAGCGGACACGGATATACCAACACAATGGATGAGAATGTGCAGCGAAGTTACATAATATATGGACTATACAAAAATGCTAGGCATAACATAGCCACTTGTCCACAAAATCATCTACGCAGGACTTAGTGTGGTTGCGATAGACTATTATTTTGTCCTACTTATGTTGCTAGAAGATGTTTTATTATCTGTGTATGCAACGTGGCATTATTGTTACTCATGTATGCTTATTGTTGATGTATTTTACTCTATATTGTTGCTAGTAGGGTGTGTTTTCCTTGGTCGGTAATGCGTAGTTCTTGTGATAGTTGACTTATGTGTTTTTGCTATGGTGTTGGTAGTAGCTATACATTGTTAGCAGAATGTTTTTTTTCAGTTGTATGCCTCTGTAGATATGTATTTGTTGTACCTATGTATGTAGGACCTCGTTACTGGTGCATGAACAGTTAACTTATGTACATGCCTAGATTGTAGTTTTCTTTATATTATTGCTAGAAGTTGGCTGCTCTTCACTGGTTAATGTAAATAGTAGCTATACATTAGCAGGCTATTTTTTCAGTTGTATGCCTCTAGATATGTATTTGTTGTACCTATGTATGTAGGACCTCCATCGCGGTGCATGAACAATTTACTTATGTGTATGCCTAGATTATGTTTACTCTATTATTTTATGTTCTGCCACCTGTAATCGTTTCTAATGTTTTGTGTTTGGTGTTGACATGCACTTTTTGTTATTTGCAGGTTAAATGGCATCGAGGAAGGAGGAGAGTATCGCGAACGCCGCACAGGAGCCTCAGAGACTATGGTCTGCACCGCCAGTGTACACCCCATCATTGCCTCGTTGCATGGCAGACGCAGGGCTGCGCACCCAGATTTGGTAAGTTTTATTATTTGTCAAAGCTACCCTACACTAAATGCCTTTTTGATAAAATCCTCAATTCATATTGTGCAGGCGACAGTTCTTAAGGCAGCATCACACATATTGATGTTCAGGGAGTAGTCGGTGAACTGCCCTAGATTTATGGATGGACTACGCAATGCTGGCTTAGACCGTTTCACGAATATATCGCTTGATCACCACATGCTACGACTTTAGTTGAACAGCCGGTCACCAGACAAACACTTTTCATTTCAGAAGTTGGTGAGATGACAAGCATCAGGGATGGGCCATGATTCTAGGAGTACGGATTGACGGGCCTCCTATTATCAGACCGATAGTGATTGGGGAGGGGAGACGATGGCTATCTTGGCCTGATTATTATGATGACGGGAGACATCCAGAGCCTGATGTGAGATATCATGATCCAGTACAACCACATGTTACATCCATATTTTGTATGGGGAAGGCGAATGCACGGACCTACTTACCTTTACGTTGGTTGGGTGGACATTTTATAGGGATTCATACTTGGATCTACCGGATACTGACTTTCTGATGCACCTTAGAGCTTATATTTTGTTCACTATTGCCTTCCCGATACCGTCCGGGTACATCTACATTTACTACATCGGATGATTTGAGCTTGTTCAGCAGCTACTCCATTGGAGCGGTTGTGTTAGCACACTTGTACAGGGAGTTGAATGAGGCCACAAGGCCAATGCAAACCAACATGGTAGGATGTCTGCACCTACTTCGTTTGTGGGGGAGCATGTACATGTTTACCCACATTGAAGTACCCTTTCCTAGAGTTGGGGTTGAGCGTTAGTTGGTGGAATGAGGTTACTACGAGAGATGACACCTGCCCATGTTAGAGTGTATAAAGATGAGCTTGATGGGCTGCTACAGAGTCAGGTATGACTAAGAGGACAATTTGTTCATATGTATACCTCTATAATCCTATGTATGATATTTAATTTTTCTTTCATGTTATAGGTGATATGGGAGTCGTACGGATAACAGGTATGCATGAGAGTAGCTCCGCGCTTGTATTATTTGGCTCGCTAGGTACCTTTTTAATCAAAAAAGAATTGAGTGGTACCTCCCAAATCGTGTGCTCAAACAAGTTGGTCTGTCACCTAGAGTGGACGTGGCGCCTATAGATCCTTCATTTCAGCGAGTCGATGGTCGCAGGAAGGCTGATGTTGACTGGGTTGATTATCACCAGGTTTACATATCATAGTGGGAGGCCAGACATGATTCAATTATTGTCGTGGATGATGTTACACCTCATGTTCACCCTACCGTCGGTCGATACATGAGGTGGTATCATCCCCGGCTTCCTTGTACATGTTAGGGTTCACCATTCCTCCTACCACCACCTACTATCCTCGAGCTCCTAGAGAGAGATTGATGGTAAGCACTGAAAAACTGTATGCTAAATAAATATTTATACGTAATGAGTACTGAATTACATACTTGCTTCTATAGAGAGAACATATCTTGGACACACAAGATATTTTTCATCCTTATTTTGGGAGAGACCAGGACACTGATTTTCAGCATTCAATCAACACTTATAAGGAGTTATGCAAGGAACTATGCAAGAATATGCATATATCAGATATAAGGTATAGGGATATAGATGAAGAGAGCTTTTCCAAAGACCTTTGTCTTTTGCCACATCTTGTAGGATTTGATGTGTCCATCGCTCGATGTTGGTCCATACAGTTACCAATTTGGCACACCAGCTCCGTACTCATATCAGGAAGCCATGTTTAGTCCATTTTAGTCATGATAGGCAGCAGACCCTCTCATGTATCCTCACCCACCGATCTATATGCTGCATATGCACGGAGTGTACCCCACTATCTCCTTCCCCAGACCATCAGAGATACCGATGTTACACCCTCGGTGATCCGAGCACCATTGACCATGAAGATGAAGCGACGGCAACACCATTTGAGATCGCCTCGACCACTGCCAAGATACTCGGAGTGACGCACTTCCACCACGCAGACACCATCGTCATTAGATGTTCTCACTTGTCATCTTTAGTTGTAGATTATCTGGTAACTTGATGTACACTATTTTCTCAATATTGTATATTTTCTATGTACACTGTATATTAGGACACTGTTTTTCTATGTTATATATTTTCATTCTAAGTAATTTGCATTTTGGCCTGCGGAATATAAGAGATATCTTGTTGGTATTGAACTATCAAATTTAGAAGTTTTGGAGAAGTAGTCAAGAGCTATGAATTTGTCATGCTAACTAGATGTTTCAACTAGCAAACTTCTTAATGAGATTGCCACATATATTATTTTTTATTAATGTCTTCAACTGTCAAATTTCACATGCTAAGTAAATCCATCCACTATTGCTATTTTGAATCCACACATATCCACAAAAATTGCTGTACAACGGTCCAAAATCGCATCTCTAAGTCAACATAAAAGTTGTGGAGAATTTTGTGCTGATTCCAATGATATCAAGTTCTCTTAATTCTGACAATGAACGACTCCGATACGGCCAAAATATCATTGCACTATTCAAAGCGGCAGATTTTGAGCAATGCTAAAGCCACATAATCGCCTTTTTTGGTCAACATGAAAGTCATGAAAAATTTTATTACAATTCTAACGTTACCAAACTAGCTCAATTCTAACAACATGATGGCATCCAAAATACACTGGTCGCATTCAAAATCTACGATTTTTTCGATCAAAATCGCTACGCAGCCACAATCCTTTTTATCAACATAAAAGTCGAGGAATTTTGTGCCAATTCCAATGATACTAAGCTCACTCACAACGGACAACTCCGAGCACGCCAAAATACCGCTACGGTTGTAATTATTCAAAACCTGCAGATTTTTCGATTGACAAACGCTACACAAGGAGCCACAATCGCCTTTTTTGGTTAACATAAATGTTGTGCAGAATTTTGTGCCGATTCCAATGATACCAAGCTCTCTAAATTCCAACAACGGACGGTTCTGGTATGGCTAAAATACATGGTCGCACTTTTAAAACCATCGCGTGCATTACAAAATGCTACATACATAATCACTTTTGGTCAACATGAAAGTCATGAGAATTCGTCGATTAACGATATGCTCGCTCAATTCTCGACAAATGACGACATACAACTAAAATACGCTGATATTTTTTTAAAAAATAATTATTCGAGCGAGGCGCCGACAGGTGAGCTAATCGCCAGCTTATCATGTCTAATTTTAATTTTTTTAAATGCCTATTTCACTAATTACAGTTTAAAATGTACTTAATTTAAAAATTTAGCCTCATAAATTCAATTTATATAAGACTAAATGAGCATTAAATCATTTATAACGCCACTATATATAACATGAATATCTTATTCTTAAAAGTTTGATTAGAATACTCAGTCATGTATGAATGAACGTAAATTTGATAATTATATGTTAGAGTGCAAAAATGTAAGGATACATGAAATAAATTTATTATCACATATGAATGATCAAATGAAATTCATAAATTTTAAATTCATATGCGAGTTCATGAATATAAATTATTTTTTATTAAATATGATGAATCAATCATAAATATGTTTACTAACTTTACTAAGATCATAACAAGTTTCTATCCTTAAATTAGAAGAATGAAAATAAGATTATAAGTAACTTTCTTATGGAATTTGATGTTGTGGTCTCTCCACCAAGGACTTATTTGCTTAATCTATTGATCTTCTTCTAGATTCTCTAACTATTTATAAGTAAAAAAACTAAGACAATGAGTAAACAAAAAATAAACTTGAAAATAATAGCACTCAAGACTCATGAAAAAAAATGAAATTGAATAAAGCGATGAAGATTTGATTGCCTTAATGATAATGACATTACTAAACTCATTTAAGTCATGAAACCAAAAGTGAGAATTAAAATAAAAAATCCATCCGAAGAACTAACTAGGTTAGATCATTGATAATAATAAGATTAAAAATCTAAGCCTTATAAAAAAAAGAAAACCTCGGCCGGCCAGCTTGCGTGAGGAGTGAGTTTTATTTGGTAGTCGACAGCACAGGCCCACCGATTGAACGCCCATCAGGCTCAGGCTGTTGGCGTTATGGCAATATCAAGCTGACCATACTGTGAGCCCCTCGATAAGGCCTATTACTTCATCTCTATTCTGAAGCAGAGATGGTCTGATAGCTGTAGCAGTACTTGGACGGCGTTCTCCTACCTTTCGTCGGAACCACCAAAAGCTAGTTAACATCTTCATTATAATCTCTTCAATTAATAAATATATTATAAAATTATAATCAAAGTACTAATTTATTCTAACTTGAAGATACTCTGTACTCAACAATATGGAATAAAAACCTCAGTGATTAAGAATAATGACTGCATGTTTATATTATTGGAAAATAAATTAATAAAAAGCTATTTAGATTTAAGTGTTAAGCTTCTTTTATCATTTAAGATGTTGTGCAATGTTATTATACCATATTAGCTTTAGAGGAATAGCAAAAGCTTATGTAATATATCATCCATCAAGGCAATAACTAACATTTATGTAATCTTTTATCCTCTTTAGAGTTGCACAACTCTTTGAGTTACGGAATATCCTACTTATAGCAGAATAATACTTGTTAACACAGGCAAAAATGGCACTTGAATAACTTATCATTGCCACTATTCAATAATATCATAGTCTTGCCCCACTTAGCTCCATGAAGAACTCAAAACATAGAATTTATTTCATTAAAGCGCTGAAACAATACATTAAAAAATAATCACAAATAGCATTGCAAGCCTCCATAATTAATTATCTCTCTTACCGTAGCAAGAGTGAACTCTTGATTAAGATTAAAAATAGACATATCTTAGTGATATGTGATGGTGTCTTAGAGATGTGTGTGACACAGATGACTGCCATGTAAAATTTGTATAGCAAATAAAGAGATTGAGCTTACATCTCTTTAGAATGCTAGAATATAATTTAAATATTTGCATAACAAAAAAATACAAGTTGCTAGTACATAACATACAACAACTGAGTGGGTTTGAACTTAATGAAGGCTATGATCCTTTTTTGAAGTTTTCATGAATCATCAATGAAATAAAATTATTAATTTTTATAAGGGCACATTTAAAAGATTTTTGTGAAGATTAGATGTGATCTACATCAACCAAATGCTTATGAAAATAATAACATAATTAATCAGATTAAGCATTGTGTAATAATACTATACCAACTTGAATGAATCTTGAGTAATTTGTCTTAAGTGGCAATATTGGGAGTCCTTTAAAGAAATCCTCTTTGTAGAGCATCTTAGGATTTCCATCTTTGGAGTCCCTTTCAAGGGCACTTCTTAGAAAATCCTCTCAAGTTTTTCTCTAAGAAAATCTCCTCAAAAGAGATCAATGTCTCAAGATCCTCTAGACTATTCTAAAAAATTTCTTAGTGTCATATTTTTTTCCTATGCAAAGTACTCTTCAAAAACATTAAACCCTCATCGACATGCTTCCATCCAAGTCAAGTGAGGAAGATGTTGCTTGAGATGATAGTCTGATGATCCAACGAAAATAATTGAAAGATGGTTGAGTGGCGGTGCAAGAATGGTGAACGGCCAGGCGGTGATTCGGCGAAGGCGTGACTATGGCACACCGACGATGACTAATGGTATGATGTGGTATGGGTATGACCGGTAACGGATTCGATGATTGTCTGGCGATGACCTACGGTGGTCAGTGGTCGGGCGCAAAGGCGGACCGACATGCAAATGGCAAGCCGATGGAGATGGTGATTAATAGCTTGGGCTGAGGTGACCAGCCAGCGGTCTGGCAGGGTTGACTGAGGCTAACGAAAAAGCGGTGGCCTAAATGATTATGGCAGTGGTCAGCATGACCGGCTGGTGGTAAGCATGGTGTTTGATATCTGCGATGGTACCGCGCGACCAAGAATGGCGGTCGACGGGTGACCGCGCAGCAAAATGCGACAGCGATGACCGGTGGTGGCCGCATGTGAGGTGACGCGATGTGGATCAGCACGATAACCAAGTGGACGATGGCGTAATGGCCGAGCGGGTTGGCATGGCAATCGACGACGGATCGATGGCGACGTAGCGGGCGGTGATCGACGGTGACTGCGGTAAGCTATGGTATCTGTGGTCGCGACTAAGCATGCCCGGCGGCCAAAGCGATGATCAATACGGTCGAGGGTGAGTGATGGCCGACGGCGCAATGATGGTGGCCGGTGACCGGCGATAATGACCGGTGGTGGCCGACGGCGGTGAACGACGGGTCCGGCGATCCGATGGTCGGTATTTATGTTTGAGATTCTTGAGTCGAGCTCTCTCTCTTTAGCAGATCCTCTCATGTGAAAAATGAGGGGCTATTTATAGATTATAGGAGTCGCATCTCTATAAATACAGACAAAATCCAAACCCCCCTATCGAATGGCTTCAAAATGATTCCTTTGATTATCTGATGTATTTTAAGTATTTGAATGCTCAAATGAAGTTAGAATTAAGAGATCTTAGGCTTGTTAGATCCGACTCATTAAGACGTTCGATTTGACTATAAACACTCCATATTTATGAGCTATTTAAGGATTCGACTGATATCCCAAAGTTTTCAATTATATGTTAAGTACTTGATCATTAGTCTCACTCAAAATCGACTTGATATCAAGATTTGTGCTTCAACTAGTAGAGTTTTCAGTGACATATTAATGATGATATCTTATAATATAAACTGAATCTAATCAACAAATCATATTCAATATGGGATGCCTTTGCTCACCATAAACAAGAAGCTCTCAATTGGTCATTTAATATTGTTGAAGTGTTCAGTTCTTTTTGCATGCCTAAAATTTCATATTTTATTGTATTATATCATGTATAAAAAATCATTGCTCTCCCCTTGCATCATTAATATGCTTGTATTATTGAATCATATCATTATTATGTAATCTTTATCCACGATCATTATAAAGCTATAACTCAATACACCAAATCCTACTATAAAAGCCTCATCATCCCATCATCCAAGGGTTTTGATTTTAACTTGTATACTCATGAGAAACTGGCAGTTACCTTTCAATTGATAATCATCTCTAGGGCCTTCCAAGAATTCTCCATTGCTTTTTGCCGATACCATTTTATGTGACCTCTAAGTTTAGTAGATTCCTTAAAAAATAGTCTTTATAGAGTATACAACAACATTCTATGCCCAATTTAATTAAAATGGTTTGAGTTTGTACCATCTTTTATTTATTCTTTTTTCTATCTTTATATAAAGGGTTATACATTTTTCTTGGATGCAGTTTCTCTATTATAACTTTGTCTTTTTGCCCATCTCATCTTAGATCTCAGGAAAGCTCTTTGATCACTAGAAAGTCTCTTGACTATGATTGGCCTTTATTGGAGTTGGTAGAGAGCATTTCTTCAAAAAAGAGACCTAAGTTCAAAACACATCTCTAACCACTAACTATTAAGTTTTAACCTAGTTGCCATTAGGGCTCCACTTCCCCTCCAAAAAAGAAAGTCACTTGACTATATATACTTTACATATTAATATATTGGATGTTCTCCATTGCTTGGTTTTAAAATGGGCATCAGTATACACAAATGAAATCACTATAAATTCCCATCCTTTTTCAATCTTGTACACCTTCTTGCAATTTTTTTAGTAGTATTTTTAGACTTGCTCATAATTGGGATTCAAGACAATCAATAATACATTAAACTACATATGCTTAATTATCATAAAAGGATACTCATGATAACTATTATCTAAACATCAATTGCTCTAATATATATATATATACATATATATATATATATATATATATATATATATATATATATATATATATATATATATATATATATATATATATATATGCATATCAAGTTATCATCATCCAACATATTAAATTCAATCTCATCTTTTAACTAGAAGATTTACATCTTATTTACTTTAAATTTTTTTTTAACATTGTTTAATATGTCTAAGAAATTATGATGTTGTGCCTTTATTGAATTATTTAGAGAAATTGAATGGTCAAATCCAATCACATTTAGGGGTGATATTGATCCAATTTTGAGTTGGTATAATACCATCTCAAAATTGGACCAAATCTATATAAGATGGCTCAAAATTGACTCATGACTAGAATTGAATTGATTTCGAGCTAGCTTAGCTCTAATTAGTTTAATTTGAATCAAACAAGCTTAATTTTTTTTTAAATTTTTTTTTTAAAATTTAAAGTGTTTAATATGCATATTTAAACTTTTTTAATGCATGCATTAAAATTATTAGGGTAATCATTATGAGATTATGGAAGAAATTAAAGGTATGCATTAAAGGTTATTCTATTAAAGATAAAGTGTATAATATTGTGATGTTTATTTTTGGGATGTGGGACACCGCATATATCTTAGGGGGTACTTATTGAAGTGATCGGGTACGACATTGAGGTATGACATACTATCTCGAAAGATAGAGATCTCACCCTTCAATGGACCTAATCACATAATAAGACTCCTAAGCCATGATGGGTCTTCGAATGTTCCAGAGTTTTTTTCCCTACTTTACATGGAAAAGTAAAACAAGATTTATTTTAAGCCGAGTTCATTAAGTTCCCTATGGAGGCAAGCCTCCATAGTTAATACATCCTAAAGAATGGGAATTCCTTAAGAATACTTTCGATTAAAGTAGACAATTAGGTTCTCTAAAGATTTCAAGGCTAGATTATCAAAAAATTGGTTATGTTTAAAAAATTAAATGGGATTGTTCAAGGAGACATGGTGTTTGTTTTTGATATGTGTATGGGGGGCACCACATAGATCTGAGAGTGTACTTATTAAGGTGATCAGGTACGACATCAAGGAATGGTGCACTATCTAAGATAAAATCACCACCTTATAATGGACCAATCACCTAAGGACTCTGGCATGATGGGTCTTGAATATACTAGAGATTTTTTCCTACTTTACATGGATGAATAAAGTAGGGTTTATAATAAACCAGTTCTAAAGTTTCTATGGGCAAGCCCATAGTTAATTACATCATAAAGAAGGTGAATTCTTAGAATACAAGTATGCAATTATTCTCTCCAAAGATAGGACTATCAATAAATTGGTTATATTAGAAAAACCAATCGGAATAGATCAAAAGGAGAGACTTATTATTGAAGCCAAAGGAGATGAATAGGGAACACTCATGATACTAGAAACCTAGTGAGCATTCCAACTTATCCTATGGTTGGGCTTTATATGTTCAAAATTAAAGAGAATCATATGTTTGAGTTGAAATTTATTAGAAAGTTAAAACTTATAATCCCACAAGACAAGATTGTGAAAATGCCTAAGAGGTGAGGATTTATGCTTGTAGCCCGAGGGAAAGAACAACCTCAGATCCTAAATCTAGGGAGCTTTAACGAGGGCCAAAGCACGTCCAAAATCTAAGCGAAAATGGGTATATGGTTTACCTCCACAAGAGAGGGTAAACCACCCAGACTTATAACGCATAGTATTAGCTAACTCCTATGCTTTAAAACAATGTAGGCAAGTCATATAATTTTTGCAAGATAATTGGGTTATTATTATTTAGAAAGAAACTAAAGTCCTTAAACTCACTCCGTAAGAGACTAGAGCATGAGTGGTATGAGTAATGACTTAGTCTAATGTAAATCTTTTCAATTTTTATTTGATTTTGAACTCTTCATTTTGACAATGGCCATAAGATTTTTATATATCTAAATGCATGATGATATGAGATTATTAGCTAAATTAGAGAGAAAGAGTTATTTTCCACCATAGAGGAGACCCTCAAAGATCAAGTCTTCCCCTATCATGCAAGGATGGAAACCCTCTCTTAGCAAAAGTGAAATAATATGGATGCATGATATTATGCATACAATATTCAACTAAGGGGATGCTAAATCTTTTAATTATCTTGATTTAATGCCTAAGATTTATGTGAGGTTATGATTTATTTATAAAATTTATTTATGAGTTATAGTTGGGATAGAAAAATTAATTTTTTTTTGAAAAGCCTAATCAGATCCATGCCACACATTAAATCACCATATAAGTAAGAAACTAAGAAGAGGAATGTTATTTCTATTGCACAATTATAAACAAAACATCAAATAATTTATAAATCCAACATAAAAGAATAAAAGACTAGTGCGGTCGGGTACCGCCGTATAACCCGAAAAGAGAAAATGGGTAGCCGAGCTCTATCCTTATACAACCCAATATATGAAAGAATAATTACAAATTATACAAAGAATAAATGCTATGGGGGGATCTTCTTATCTTCATTCTTCATGTCTCCTTCATTTCTTCATTTGGATTTGCTTGCTTCAAAGCATCACGGGGGCCTCCTAGGACAAAGCCTTCTAGCCATCACTCATCCTAATCCTCCATAACACTAATTCTAATTCCCAATGCAAAATTACATAGGAAAAGTAAATCTAACTACACCTGTAAAATAAGTGTTAGCTAAACACACCATACAACCCAAGAAGTTATATGAATAATTTGGACTTAGCACCTTGCACATGGGTAACCAAGCCCACTTGACTTAATTTTGATTATGCTTAGGGATTAAATAACTAGAAAAAAAGAGAGCATTTATATTTATTTTAAGCATCCCTTAAGTACAATCTCTTATAAAATATGATTAGGCTAATCATAGCCTAACATCCGACTATGAAGCATTCACCCTAACATCCAGTTTAAAATAATACATCATAAAATAAGATATTCATCACACCATGCACCTCCCTAACATAAAGTTAAAAGTAATGACTTAATTCTAAAGTGTGTGTTAAGGCTTGTGTGGTATGCCTTAACTAAGCTTTGTTAGAAATTTCTAAGTATACAAGGGATTCAATTATAAAGGATAGTTTGACTTTAAATGACTTAATTAATTTGGAAATTTTTACTTAATATTTTCTTTTATTCCACTTGACTTATTCTTAACAACTAAGTGTTATAAAGAGAAGAAAAGAGAGGATTACCCTCTTTTATCCCTACCTTAAGCCGCATCTAAAGCATATTAATTAATCAATTCTCTTTAATGAATGATTTATTAGATATTTTAATTAATCTTAGGTTTAGGCTCACTTTAAATAATCTCATTTAATAAGAGAGGCATCTTAAGATTAATTGGAATTAATTACTATCACATAACACATATTTATTCATTTCTTTCCATCATATGTAGTATGCATATGACTAAGTCCTAAACACATCTATAAATGTAATACGTGTTGGCACACTTAAATGATGAATATGAACATGTACATTTGAAGTTTATATTTTCTTTTTGATTGAATTATTTTATCATATTAATTTAAAGCTCTATCTAGATTCTTATGCCAAAAATACATAAGAATGAAGTTAAATAGGTACGTGTCATTGTTAACTATGGAAGTGAGGTAATCAAATGACCTCCTTGGGGCTAGCTAAAGCCTCATATTTCCGGGATGTCTAGACTAAATACCATTTGCATTCAAACACATGTAAGTTTGCATACATGAATGTAAGAAAGAGAGCTTTTAATCACATGATTAATTAATTCTATCACTTAAAAAATCACAAATGCATGTATTTTAGTAAAAGAAAGAGGGGGTTTTTACTCCATAATTAAGTACACACACATGTATGAGAGACATGAGCTAGTATATGCCATTCTTAACCGGGAAGTGAGATAATCAAATGATCTCCTTATGGCTACTTAAAGCCGTATTCCTGGGGTGTCTAGACCAACTATTTGCTATTCTCAAATACATATGAATGTATACACAAATAAAGGTGAGAAAACTATGCAAAAGTTGTATTTTATTTAATGGAAAAGATTCATGTACATGGAGTAAAGTCTTATTTAAATTCTAATATTGAAAGAAAAGAACTTTACTCCATGCACTTACACTATAATAATTTGCATTTCCTAAGTATTTATAACTAGTATTTATAGCATATGTAATAACTTGTTTATAAGATTTAGAAAATAAGTTTGGATTTAATGGTGATAATAGCTACACATATATTAATTTAAATCAACACATGCAAGCTTGACATAAAGGAAATCATTTATTTTTAATTAATTTTTGAAGAAATGAATGCATGAATCAAGTGGTATACAATATTTTAATATGATTGAAAAGAAATAAAGAGACATAAGCATGTAATTTCATTCAATCCAACTAATTCCTAAGGACAATCATACCAGATAAGCTTATTTAAAATAAATTAAAGTTTCTTAATGTCACTTTTGAGTTTATTTTTAACTTGATTTAAGAGATGTGAGAAAGATTTGCTAATCCTAATACCATTCCCCATATGTGTGAGTTAATTTGATTTAATAAGAAGCAATTAGATTGATTTTATGGATTGATTAAGTTAAGCATGGATTAAACCAATTAATTAAACCCTTGCCTATGTTGCCTTAAGGTAATTGATTAAATGATTATGAGCTAATGTAATATGTAAATAAATTGAAAAGTAGATAGCAATGCTGCTATGAAATGGAAGGGGCCTAATGCAATTAGCTCATAATCATTTATTAATTAAGCTTAAAGAACTATTTTAATTACTTTCATGATTTTCTCACACATGTGAGCTAATCATAATTTCATTAAACCTCTTTAAGTTCTTGAACACCTAAAGCTCTACCCAAGATCAGTTAATTAAGGTTACATATGATTATGCTTTCTAATTTGATTAATTAAGCAATTGATTAAGGGATTAAGCTTTGATTAATTTAATTAAGGAAGATGAACTTAGGGAAATAGATTAGGAAAGAGGCCTATGCTTATCTCTTGAGTTCACCCACTATTAAGGAATGCTTAACCACATAATTAATTAATCCATTATTGTTCACATGATTGATTAAATATTAATTAGATTAAGAGAGCAATTAGAGCTTAATTAATCAATTTTCCTAATTTGGTAAGCAATAAATCCCAAGAAAATTATAGGAGGCAAAAGTCATCCTCTCAAACAATCTCAAAAATTTGGGATCAATACTTAGTGATTATAGAGTAATTAAGCTAATTAAGTTTTTAATTAAACCCTAATTAAGCTCTGTTTACTATCCAAAATCAAAATCAAAATATATTTTATTAAATCCTCCTTTGAAATTCCTTTAAAATGAGCTATTATTTATATTTTTGGATTTTCTATAATTAGTTATGAATTATTAAAAATACATTATTTAACATTAATTAAACCTAATCCCCCCCCCATCGTGGTGTGCTTTCCGTGGCACCATGGTTATTTAAGTTGTCATGTTACATCGAAGTTGATGGCGGACACGACATCGATCTCCACCATCCGATCTCAGATTGGAAGGCTCAAATCAAACCCGGCGTAATGGGGAGAAATGGGGGAGATCTAATGTGATCTAATCATACCCATCCATTCATAATCACATGGAATGGATGGCTCATGATCCTTCTTCCTACGAGCGATGAACGATGAGGCCCATCTACCATGGATCGCTCGATCCAAGCTCACCCGAGCTTGAATTCACTCTAAACTCAACCGACACATTTGCGTGAAGGATCCAATGGCTAGGATGAGCTGAAATGCAAAGGACCAACCAAAGTTTCCTATATCTATAGTTTTGAGGAATTACCTCGCTAGAGCTCAAGTCCAGCAATGAGATCCAGCGAAGGTAACCTAGTCAGAGTAACTTAGTGCTTGTAGAAACGAGGACGGTTCACTGGATCAATTTTCATCATTTTGAAGCTTGGTGGTGATTGAACTCCTTGCTCTAGTGGGTTTGGAACTCAGGGGAAGCTTCAAGTAGCCTCGATGAGGTATGTAGATGGTGTAGGAACGAGCAATTGATCTTTGGTGGCAAATTGAGGGAGCTTGGATCGAAGGTCACCTCTTCTATTATGGTTCTGCACAAGAAGAGGGAATGTCAAAGGTGGGATGCTTGGGATCACTTTAGAACTCATAAGGAAGCTTAGAATTATGTTAGGAAGCTCGCTGAAGTGAATTGATCCCAATACCGTTCGAATTGAGGGGGTATACCCCTTGATGTGCAGTTGGATGGACGGGATGGCTTCTTATTTACAGCCACCAGCCACCATCGAGCTCTGAGGGTCTCAATGGTCCACATGGCTTGATTGAGGAACTCATGGGAGGTGGCTCAAGGCCTAAGTGGGAGATATCTTTGGCTTGATCCCTTGGGTGCTTTTGTATGGGAGGTGAGTTGGCTCACCACCCCTTGGTCCATGAAGTCCTCTCTGGGAGGGCTAAAGGAAGCATCTCTCATTTGGAAGTTGAATGGCTGCCAAGGTGAAAGGAGGGTGAGCTTTGCCATATTTGGCAAAATACCACAAGGGGGAGAGGATCCATGGAGGATTTGCATTGGTCTTGGTTCCAAATGGGTTTGGGTTGATTTGGGTTGACATAAATTGAGTTTTGGTAGGGTTTGGTCAACCACCAAAGTCCCGTGGATTAATTTTATGGGTTTTTCATTTGGTCAAATGGGTGCACATAATGTTACCAATTGGTCAAATTGGCCACATTGTTAGTTCAAATGATGATTTGAAGAGTTTTAGTTCAAGTGGTTTCAATCAATTTGACCAATGTTTAATTTTGGCTCACATGGATTCATATAGGTCAAATGGGCTAAGTTGACCAATTTGATCAAATTGGGTTGGGTTAAGTGTTGGTTCATGTTCAATTAGTCAATTAAAAATGATTGTAGGCTTTTGGTTTGAATCAATTTAGATTTAATTTGGATTTTGGCCAATTTAACCCTTTAGGTCAATTTGGCTAGGTTGGGTCAAGTTGATCAATTGGTCAAATTAGGCTTAATTATGGCTTCGGTCAAGTTCAATAGTCAATTTAGAATGAACTTGAGCCATTGTTTGCAATCAATTTGGGTTAGATTATGATTTGACCCATTTTGGCTTTTAGGCTAATTTGGGTAAACTTGGGTCAAATGACCAATTAGATTTGGTTTGGCTCAATTGAGGGTCAAGTCATGTTCAAACATTGATCATGAGTTGGTTTCAATCAATTTGGTGTATGATGGGTTTTGGCTAATTTAAGTTTCATTTGGGCTAAAGGTTGACTTGGTCAAAGGACTAAGTTGACTTGGTTTGACCCAATTCAAGGTGATTGATCATCCTAGGGTGATTATTGATCATTATATGAGGCTTGGATGGGCTTGGTTCAATCCAATTTGGGTTGAATTAAAACTTGCCACTTTAAGTTAAGTGGACCTAAATGGGTTAATTGGTTTGGTTTGTTTCATTTAGTTGAAACTTACATATGAGCCTAGGATTGAAATATAAATCCAACTGCAATCAATATGGAGTCCAATAGATTTTGGCTCATTTGAAGTTTTCAAGTCAAAGGGCTAACTTGGACTTGACTTGGGTTGACTTGAGTTTGGTTTGATGATTGTAGGTTTTATTTATATTTGGCTAGATGATTGAAGGAATGGTTGATTCAAGAGAAAATCCATAAGTCCAAGAAATTGGCTTAAAGGGTATAAACTAGGTTTTGGTTTAATTTTGAATTTAGTTTTGGCTATTTGGATTTATATTTCATTTATATTTGGGGATATAAATGAAGATATAAATGATTCATGAGTAAATCACTTGAGTTTGGAGTGATTTAGAAGCAAATTTGACTATGGAGGAAGGTCAAAAGGGCTAAGGAGGAAATCAATTTAGTTTGATTCATTTTTGGTCATTGGAAGGTGGGCTTCATTTATATTTGTGAATATAAATGAGAGAATAATTGATTTAAAAAAAAACCAATTGATTTTGGGTTGATTTGGGTTAATATTTGATTAAGCTTATAGAGGTAGATCATAAAGCTTAAGAAGGGATTTGGCTTGATTTAATTTAGTTTGATTTGGTTTTGGTCATTGGAATATGGATTTCATTTATATTTGTGAATATAAATGAAGGAATAATTGATTTATAAAGACATCAATCAAGTTTGGAATAATTTGGGTGGAGATTTGGCTAAGCTTATGAGAGTGGGTCATAAGGCTTAAGAAGGAATTTTAGAACTTTGGAGTAGATTTTAGGTTTCAATTATTTAGTTTGGAATTTGGATTTAGATTTGGTAAATGATTGAGGATTGAATTGATCTTGGAGAAAGTCAATTGAATTTGGATTGATTTGAATTTGGCTTAGGCTAAGTCCACAAGATAAAATCAAAGGGCTTAGGAAGAATTTTGATTTTGGATTTGATTATGGGTTTCAATTATTTAGTTGAATTTGGAATTAGTATTTGAGTTAAATTTGTGGTTTGGTTTGATAAGGTAAGCATAGGTTGGGTTTAAGCTATAGGATAGCAAGTCTTCCTAAGTCCCTAGGGCACAACCTATTCTTGTAGCTAATTCTTCTAAGTATCAAGGCTTAGGTTAAGTGTTCACCTAATCCTTAGAAGTGTCTTAGGACTAAGAGCTCTTAGTGTCTATAAGAGTTCTACATCTATGATGAGAAAGTTGAGAACTCACTCCATAATTGAGATCAACAAAAGGACTCCCAATAGGTGTGGTGTAACTGACAAGACACATCACACGTATTAGCATTGACCGAGATAATCAATAACATCCAAAGGATCATAAGCTAATAAAAAATGATCCACCTAAACCAGAGGAAGATGGAATCACGATCAGTGAATCAACCATAGAGGGAAGAATCCAAGGGATTAGAGGAACCTTCCAAGAAGGGTTTGAGTTTGATCATATGATTTGGGGAGAAAAAAATCCGCTGGGGATTAGGATTTATAAACCGCTGAGGATGGGTGCATGAACCTTCCACTAGGGAAGCATGTTTGGATTATCCACCAGGGACAGGAATTTGATTTGGCTTGATTTGTGATTGTGTAGGCCCACTGGGGTTAAAATTCACTCTGGGGAGAAATTTGATTTGATTTAATTGGTGGGAATCACTAGGGATGATAATATTATTTGATTTGATTTGCTTGTTTATGATTTGGGGCTCCATTGGGGAGAGGATATGATTTGGTTTCGAGGGCACATTTGCAGGAGATATGAGCTCAGATCCACTAGGAATAAGGTGGATTTAATAAAATTGACCTTGTCGGTGTGTGATGGATCTTATAAGAATGGGCTATATCAGCCTTATCCTAACTCGGATTTACAAATCCAAAGGGATAGTCTACCAGCCATGAGGTAGGACATACCAACCTAAGGGTTACCTTTCGGTGTGCAATGGCCAAGTCAGGAAGAAATCTTGTAGACTTACATCTTCCTAAACAAGGAACCATTGGGGTGATCTGTTGATAGTACAACAAATCAAACCCAATCTAGGGTGACTATTGAGTGAATGCCACTGTGGACTCATATAGACTCAAAATAAGATTAATTTTATTTTAAATAGAATTAGGTGATATGGATCCATTAAGAAGGGTTAATATCTTATCTTAGATTTATAAATTCAAAGGGATAGTCTAGGGTAGAGCTAACCAACCAAAAGGGGTGCCTTTGCAATGGTATGTTAAGAAAAGAGACTTACATCTAAACAAGGAATCACTAGGGTGATCTTGATAGCAAAGACAATCCCCCTCAATGTGCAAAGATCGGCTGGAGAGACACAAACTTATATCATCCAAAGCAAGGATGACCAACATGTGGGTGGCACAAACCCAGGCTAATTGAGAGTGTCACGGGACTTATCTCAACTCAAGTAGCATTCTTAGGGAGTTTTGCTACCTCTAAAGATAAGATGCCTACTTAGGAAAAGGTACGGTTGGGGGTTTCCTCCGAATCCACAAGCAAAAATATATATTTGTTTTGTTTATATATTTATGTGGAACCTGTTGGTGTGCGAGGTATCACACTTAGAAGGAGCTTACTAGTCTATCTGACTTTGGACTGGGGAGAATCAATATCCACAAGATGACTCCAACCAGGGGTGGCTAGTAGAAAGGGGATCAATCCAAGAGTAACCCAAGTGTCTAATGGGGTCATTAAGGACGTGATCCAAATAGAGTGCCCATAGGGAGGTGCCGCTAGGGCTTTATCCAGACCTAAAAAAAATCCTATAGGTATAATGGCCAACCCGGAGAAATCTTGTAGACTTACATCTAGAGTGGTGTATCCAGATTATTTGTCGATAAATGACCAACCAACCTAAGGTGCTCGGGCGAATCAATCTAAGAAGAAGGCTTATAGACTTACATCTTGAGATGGAAATGATCATTGGGATAGTCATGGATAGATGTTATCCACTGGGTGACTACTAAGCGGGGAGTCTTGTGTAAGGACTAGAACTAGACCTGAAGTAGTAAGGAGGAAAGGAGCCACAATGGGACTTATCCTAAGCCTAAAATATACTCAACTCAGTTAGTGCAATGATGGCTAGTCCAATAAGAAATCATGTAGGCTTAAATCTTCTTAAATAAAGTCAACAAGGGGTAGCTTACCTACAATAAGGCTTACCAAACTAACAAGACACTCGTCAGTTTGCAATGGTCAAGTTAGGAAGAAATCTTGTAGACTTACATCCTCCAGACAAGGAACCACTAAGGTGACACACTAGCGAGGTAGCATGTCAGCCTGACCTAGAGAGCTAATGAGTGAGTGCACAGAAGGCTTTATTCTACATCAAAGTAACCCGAGATAAAAGATATATGATTGTGTGTAGTTTTGTTGGTATTGTGTTACTAAAGGATAGGATGCTGCTTGGGTTCCTAGCACCTACCCTAAACACATCGTGGCAAATTCACAAACAAAGATGTTTCTCAACACATGAAGGGATGGGATTTGAGATGGAAAGAAGTTTTATTGATAATTATTTCAAAAAAAAGATTTATGGATAGTATTTATTTAGGTATAGCCCATTGATTGGAAGCATTGGGGGCTCTCCCTTATAATTTATAAGTTGATAAGATCCTCCTAGGTAGGTCTTCTCTATGGAAAAGGGCCTTCCCAAGTGGGTTCATACTTTCATCCCATCTTTCGACGGACAATAATTGGCCTTCTTAGAACTAAAATAATCTCTCTTACTTGAAAATCTCTAGGACGGTGTGGTGTTTATCTTTGGTTTTGTGATGTGTGTATATGGGGGACACCACGTAGATGAGGGTGTTAGTGATTGTACAACATCAAGGAATAGTGCACCATCTCAAAAGATAGAAATCACTATCCTACGATGGACCTAATCATCTATTAATAACTCCTAAGGCATGATGGGTCTTTGAATGTACCATAGATTTTCCCCTACTTTATATGGATGAATAAAGTAGGTTTTATTTAAGTCCTATGGGGCAAGCCCCCATAGTTAATTACATCCTAAGGAAGATGAATTTTTTAGAAATACTCTCAATTAAAGTAGGAAATTATTGTCTCCAAAGAATTCAAAGATAGGACTATCAATAA
Source organism: Cymbidium sinense (assembly GCA_021442155.1). NCBI lineage: Eukaryota > Viridiplantae > Streptophyta > Magnoliopsida > Asparagales > Orchidaceae > Cymbidium > Cymbidium sinense. Next base: position 143,220,227 of record CM038215.1, read on the forward strand.
ATTGGCTAAGCTTGGAAGATCAAATGGGATAGATCGAAAGGAAAGATTTATTATCGAAGCCAAAAAGAGATGAGTAGGGGATGCTCATGTCTAAGAAACCTATTGATCATCCTAAACTATCTTATGGTTGTGCTTTATATGTTTGAAATTGAAGAGAATATATTTGAGTTGAAATTTTATTAGAAATTTAGGACTTATAATCCACAATACAAGATTATTGAAATGCCTAAGAGGTGAGGATTTATGCTTGTAGTCCCAAAGGAAAATAGCAACCTCGGATCCTAAATCTAGGGAGCTTAGTGAGGGCCAAAGCATGACCTAAATCTAAGCAAAGATGGATATATTGTTTACTCCACAAGAGAGAGTAAATTACCCGACTGCTTGAGTTATAACCACCTAGAGTGATAGCCAGCTAACTCCTCCTACGATTTAAAACCATGTGGTTAAGTCATATATTTTGCAAGATGGTTAGGATGTTATTATTTAGAAAGAAACTAAACTCCTTAAACCACTCCCTAAGAGACTAGAGCATGAGTGGTGTGAGTAATGACTTAGTATAATGCAAATCTTATCAAATTTTTATTTGATTTTGACTCTTTATTTTGACACAAGCCATAGGATTTTATATGCCTAAATGCATGTTGAAATAAGTCATGGGCCAAATCAAGAAAGAAGAGGATGAAGCCCCATTAGTAGGAGTTGCTCTCATAGGTCAAGCATTTCCATATGTGCAAGAACAAGGGCCCTCATTTTGCAAGAGTGGTAGAAGATGCATGCATGATAGCAGACATGTAATATTCAACTAAAGGGTTGTTAAATATTTTATTTATCTTGATTTAATGCCTATGCTTTATGTGACATTATGAGTTGTTTTAGAAAATTTACTTATGAGTTGTGATTGGGGTAACAAGCTTATTTTTTTAAGAGCCTAAGTGGATCCAAGCCACACATTAAATCATCATACATGAAGAAACTAGAAAAATACATGTCATTTCTATTGCACAATATAAACAAATCATCAACAAATTTATAAACTTAACATGAAAGAATATCAGGCTAGTATATGAAAGAATAACCATCATACAACCCAAAAAAGAAATGGCTAGCCGAGCTCTACCTTATACAACCTGGTATATGAAAGAATAATTACAAATTACAAAATGATAAGTGTTATGGGGGGTCTTCAAGTCTTCATGCTCCCTCCATTTTTTTCATTTGATTTGCTTCATTTGATTTGGTAGGCTTCTAGGCATCACATGGAACCCCAGGATCAAACCTTTGGCCAATGTTCATCTTTAACCCTCATAACACTTAACCAAATTCTAATGCACAATTATATTAAAAGAATGAAAAAAAAGTAAATCTAACTACACCTGTAAAATAAGTGTTAGCTAAACACACCATATAACCCAAACAGTTATATTATAAAATTTAGACTTAGCACCCTGCACATGAGTAATCAAGCCACCTATCCTAATGTAGATTATGCTTAGGGGTTAAGCAACCTCCAAAAGAGAGCATTTCTAATTATTTAAGCGCCCCTTAAGCATAATCTCCTACAAAAAATATGATTAGGATAATCACGACCTAACATCCATGAGCATATACACTAACATCCATACAACAAGTACATCACAAAATAAGCATACATCAAACCATACACCATCCTAACATAAAGCTAGAATTAGTGACTTAATTTAATGTGTGTGTTAGGGCATGTATGGTATGTCCTAACTAGGCTTTAGAGTTAAGATTTTCTAAGTATGAAGGATATTTAATTATAAAGGGTGATTTCACTTTAAATGGTTTAATTAATTTGCAAATTTTACTTAATATTTTCTTTTATTTCATTTGACCTAAATAACTAAGTATTATGAAGAGAAAGAAAGAGAGAATCACTCTCTTTTATCCCTAACTTAAGTCACATCTAAAGTAAATTAATTAAGCAATTCCCTTTAGTGAATGACTTATTACATGTTTTAATTAGTCTTAAGGTTCACTTTAAATAAACTCATTCAATAAGAAAAGCATCTTAAGATGAATTACTATCACATAACACATGTTTGTTCATCATGTATATTAAATGACTATACATGCAACTTATATCTTAGCACACTTAAATGATGAATGTGAGTAAATGTATTTGGAATTAATATTTAATTTGATTGAATACTTTTGTCATATTAATTTAAAGCTCTATCTAAATTCTTATGCAAAAGCATAAGGAAAGAACCTTAAATCACATGACTAATCAAATCAACCAATTAAACAAGGTATGAATACATGTCTTTTTAATAGAAAAAGGGGGTTTTCATTCATTAGCTAAGTACACATTCACATGTATAAAAGTTTTAAGCAAGTACATCGCCATTGTTCTACACCAAGGGAATTAGGTAGGAACCTCCTTAGGGCTACTTAAAGCTTTGCATCCTGGGATGTCCAGACTAATATACATACTATCCTTAGATACATATGGATGTATAAATAACTATAAGAATAGAAAAAACCATGTAAAAGTTGTATTTAATCTATTTGATTTATTGATGTGAATGAATTAAAATTTTATCTAAATTATAATGTCCAAATTCATAAGAATGAAATCAAGTAAGTACGTGCCATTATTTTACACCAAGAGAACAAGGTAGGAACCTCCTTAGGGCTACTTAAAGTCATGCGTCCCTAGGATGTCCAGACTAATATACCCACTAACATTCTTACTTATACAAATCAACAAATGAATACAAGAAAATATTTTACTTCATACACTAGACTTATATTCACATGCATTTCCTATGTATATATAACTAATGTTACAATATATATCTATATCCATTCATTAATAAACTTTTTAAAATATATTTGAGATTTAATCGTGATACTAGCCACACATATTTTTAATTAAGCCAACACATGCAAATTAACATAAAGAAAATCATTTTTATTTGATTAACTTGAAAGAAGTGAATGCAAGAATACAAGTGGCATACAACATCTAACATGAAGGGAAGGAAATAAAACAACACAAGCATGTGATTTTATTCAATCAAACTAAGTCTTAAGGGCAATCATATTAAACAAACTCATTTAAGATGAACCAAAGTTTCTTAAAGCCATTTTTGATCTTTATGTTTAATTTGATTTAGAAATATGAAAGAGGTTTGCTAATCCTAATCCCATCCCCCATGTGTGAGTTAATTTGGTTTAATGAAGAGAAATTAGGTTGATTTTATGTCTTAATTAGGTTGAAGTATGAATTAAGTCCATTAATTAACCCTTACCTACATCACCTTAAACTAATTAACTAAATAATGATGAGCCAATATGAGATGCAACCACATGAAAAGTAAATTGGCAATTCTCCTAAGAAATAAAAGGGGCCTAATGCAATTAGCTCATAATTAATAGTTAATTAAGCTTAAGAAACTCATAATTATTTCATGATTTTCTCACACATGTGAGCTAACCATAATTTTATTAGCTCTCTCTTTAGGTTATTGAACACCCAAAGAGCTATGCAAGATTGATTAAACAAAGTTAGGTTGTGAATGAATGGATTTTAAATTAATTTAATTAAGCCCTTGATTAATTGATTAAATTCTTTGATTATGTTTTAATCAAAATGATGAAACTAACTTAGGGAAAGAGATCAAGGAAGAGGCCTCAATTCTAACCCCTAAGTCATTTCAAACACTCAATTAGGCTCTGAAATAATTAGGTTCCCTCTTATTTTAATTGGTTAATTAAATGGCTAATTAATTATTTAAGCTTTTTTAATTAACTTGAAATAAATGAAAAGGCTTAATGAAATGGTTATAAGGAATGAACCCAAACCACTTCCCTAAGACTTTCAACAGATAACACGGGATAATGAGCTTAAATAATTTATTAAACCACTATTAATTTTCTTAATTATTACTAATTAAGGTTGAGGAGTAATTTAAGCTTAATCCATTGATTTCCCTAATTAATTATCCAATAAATTCCAAGAAAAATAGGAGAGGAAAAGCTCATCTCCCTAAACATCTCTGCAAAATTTGAAATTAATTGGACAACTAATCACAAAGTAATTAGGCTAATTAAGTTTTTAATTAAATTTTAATTAAACAAAAATTAGTGTTCTAAATTAATTAATCATAATTTAATGGATTCTACTCTGAAATATCTTTAAAATGAGCCCTCATTTGTATTTTTTAGATTTTTCTAGGATTAGTTATGATTTTAGAAAGATTTAGCCTTAAGAATTAATTAAAACAACCCTAAGTAACCCTTAATCTCATCGGCGCCATGTGGTTGTTGATGCGGAGCACGCTTTCCACAAGGCGTGATAGGATTGGGTATTTAAGTTGTCATGACGGGATGGTGACTTGGATTACGATGGATGCGCTTTCCCGTGGACCGTCCGATCTAAGATCAGACAACCATGATCAGATTCTATGATTAAGGGGAAAATAAAGATGGATCTAGCATGATTTGATCACAATCGTCCGTTTCAATCAAGCAAAATGGATGACCCATGATGCCTCCTCTCTGAAGCGAGATGGAGACACCCATCGTTCATTGATTGAACTCGAAGCAACCCGAGCTCAAATGGAGATCAAATCGATCCCACACCTTCAAGGAAGCAAAATAAAGAAATCCAATAGTGAAAATCTCACACAATGGAACTTTCTTCATAATGGACCTAGTTTTTTTCATATAAGGATCAATTTCAATGGCATACCTCACCGGAGCTTGTGTTGGTGGTTCCAACAGTTGAGGAAGCTTCATTTGGTAGAAATGAAGCCCTGTTGAGCCACACAAGCTTTGATTTGAGGTGGATTATGCGGTCAACCAAACTCCTCCTATTTGGTGATCGATCTTGGTCAAACTCCTACATCCAGTGACTTGGAAGCTTGGAAAATGATTCATTTAGCTTTGATTAGATATGGTAAAGGTGTGGGTAAAAGGAATTGAGGTTTGATTGAGTAGAGAGGGAGTATTGATTGAAAGAATGTTGCCCTATTTCAGTTTCACACACAGAGAAGAAATTTGATCGAGGGAGGCTTTGGAATGCTTGAAAAAGTTGTGAGGGGTTTCAAAATGGCTTAGGGAAGACTCACAATGTTGATTGTGTCAATTCCCACACGAATTGGGGGAGTATACCCCAAAATTGTGCGTGAATGATAGATGGGATGGGTTGGACTATTTTGGCCAACAAGCTGCCATCAGGGCACCGGAGAGGTCATGTCCAACTCCACGTGGCTCGACTTGAGTGGAGGGAGCTGTGGGAGGTTGCCCAAGGACTGGTGTGCAACGACATCTTAGCTTGAATCCATGGGTTTTCAGTTTTCACTTGAATGAGGAAGATTTGAACTCCCATTGGTCCTTGGCCAACCTAGGGGTTAAGTGAGCTAAGTGGATCAAGTGGAGCCTCATTTGAGTGCTTGGGAGCTTCCATGGTGATTGGGGAGTCAACTTTGTTAATATGAAGATCCAATGGAAAGAAGGTTTGTCCAAAGGCTCATTGCTTAGGTGGGGCCCACTATGGATTTGGGCTTGTTTGGGAATGAGTTAGGACTGGTTTGGGTCAGTTTAGGCCATGTCCTAGGGTCCCATAGGTTGGTTTTGGGTGATTTGGCTTCATATGGTCAAAATAGGCTCATTTGGGCTAGGTTGGGTTGGGTTGACCAATTGATCAAATTGAGTCAAACCAAGACTTGGGTTAAGTTTAAATGATGATTTGAAGAGTTTTAGTTTAAGTGGTTTTGATTAATTTGGCTTAGGTTTGATTTTGGCTCATTTGGGTTTAAATATGTCAAATGGGCTAAATTGACCAATTTGACCAATTTGACTAAAATGGTTTGGGTTAGGTGTTGATTCATATTCAATTGGTTAATTGAAAATGATTGTAAGCTTTTGTTTGGTTTAATTTGGAATTGATTTGAATTTTGCCAATTTGACCCTTTAGGTCAATTTGGGCTAGGTTGGGTCAAGTTGACCAATTGGTCAAATTGGGCTCAATCATCGCTTTGGTCAAGTTCAATAAATGACTTGGAATGAACTTGAGCCAATGGTTGTAATCAATTTGGATTAAATCATGATTTGATCCATTTTAGCTTCTTAGGCCAATTTGGGTCAACTTAGGTCCAATGGCCAATTGTACTTGGTTTGACTCAATTGAGAGTTTGGTCATGTTCAATCATTGATTATGAGTTGGTTTGGATCAAAGTTTTTTAATCAATTTGGTATATGATTTTGGCTTGTTTAGGTTTCATTTAAGCTAAAGGTTGACTTGGTCGAAGGATCAAGTTAATGTTCGACCCAATTCAACATAGTTGATCACCTTAGGATGTTTTTTGATCATGATATGAGGTTTGAAAGGGCTTAGTTCAATCCAATTTGGGTTGGATTAGAACTTGGCTCAAAAAAAGTATTTTAGGTCACTTTAGGTCAAGTGGACCTAAATTGGTCAATTAGTTAAGTTTTGGCTTGATTCAAGTTTAATTGAACTAACATATGAGCCTAGAATGAAAATATCTAGGGGTTATTTGGTTGGAAGAATTTTGAGTGCAAAGTAAAGTAAATGTAGGATTTTAACTTTTTTGGTGTTTTGCTTCAAGTAAAGTAAATTTCCAAGGTAATGTAATGTATTCCAAATACATTACAAGGTTTTTTGTATTTAAATTACTTTTGGTAATTCTAAATACATCGAATGTTGCTTCACCGCCACCACATTTGTGGCCGCTTCACCAGTCGCCACTTCACCGCTAGTCACCTCGCCACCACCGTCACAAATCCATCGTCAAGCCAAACTTTCAAAATACTTTACATTACATTTTTTTAACCAAACAAAAAAAATAAAGTCATAAATTTGTAAAAATCTCAACCAAATAACTATAAAGTAATTCTTTTACACTATATTCCTTTTACACTGCATTCCATTTTCAGCCAACCAAACATCCCCCTAGTTGCAATTGGTTTGGAGTCAAATGGATTTGGATTCATACGAAAATTTCAAGTCAAAAGGCTCAACATGGGCTTGACTTGGGTTGACTTAAATTTGGTTTGATAATTGTAGTTTGTGTTTATATTTGGAACAATGATTGAAAGAATGATTGAATCATGAAGAAATCCATGGGTCTGAATTTATTTAGGTATCATTTAGCCAAGTTCAAGAATTTGTCTAATAAGGCTAAAATTAGGAATTTGATTTGATTTGGGTTTGGTTTTGGCAACTTGGATTTATATTTCATTTATATTTGTGAATATAAATGAAGATATAAATGATTCATGAGAAAATTACTTGAGTTTGGAGTGATTTGGAAGAAAATTTGACCAAATTTAAGGATGTAGGTCAAACGAGCTTAAGTAGAGAATTGATTTGGATTTGATTTTTTAGTCATTGGAGGGTGAGCTTCATTTATATTTATAAATATAAATGAAGGAATGATTGATTTATAAAGAAATAAATTGATTTTGGGTTGATTAGGATTGAGATTTGGTTAAGCTTATGGAGGTGGGTCCGTATGGCTTAAGAAAAGGTCTTGATTTAGTTTGAATTGGTTTGATTTGATTTGAATTGTTTGAATTTGTATTTCATTTATATTTGTGAATATAAATAAAGGAATGATTGATTTATAAGGAAATCAACCAAGTATGTTTTGGTTTAAAGGGAGTTTTGGCTAAGCATATGAAGGTGGTTCATATGGCTTAGGAAGAGTTTTGGAGTTTGAATTTAATCATGTGTTTCAATCATTTGGACTTGGATTTGGATTTGATTTGGAATTTGGATTGGGATTTGATTTGAGATTGAATTTGATATTTGAGAAAATCAATTGAATTGGGATTGATTTGAATTTGATTAAGGCTAAGTCCATAAGAAAAAATTAAAGGGCTTAGAAAGGGATTCAGAATTTGGATTTAATCATGGGTTTCAATCATTTGGAGTTGGATTTGATTTGGAATTTGGGTTGGAATTTGATTTGATATTAAATTTTATATTTAAGAAAATCAATTGAATTAGGGTTGATTTGAATTTGGTTAAGGCTAAGTCTATAAGATAAAATCAAAGGGCTTAGAAAGGGATTTGGAATTTGAATTTAATCATGAGTTTCAGTCATTTGATATGGGATTGGATTTGAATTTGAGGTTTAAAGAAGTAAGGATTGGGTATAAGGCTATAGAATAAATAAGTATTTCTAAATTCATAAGGCATGACCTATTCTCATGGCTAATCCTTCTAAGTCTCAAGGCTTAGGTTAAGTGTTCACCTAATAACTAGAAGTGTCTTAAGAATAAGGAGCTCTTAGTGTCTACAAGAGTCTTAGATCTATGATGAGGAAGTTGAGAACTCACTCCCAAAAGTGAATCAACATACGGACCAACTCTTTATGAGCTTGAATCATTTTGGCTTTGTACAACTCGAGGTTCTAGCATGCCCAAAGGCGTCTCTCCTCCAAACCTTCGAGCTCCTCTGAACTTGGCATTCCATAATGGTAATCTATACCATATCCTAGTGATGGGAGTTGGAATTCTAATGGTAAAGCCTAGACCCATACACTAAGGAGAAAGGGATAGATTGAGTTGAGTTCTATGTCGAAGCCCACAAGGCTTCAACTAACCGCTTATGCCACTATCACTTGTCATCAAGTCTTCTTTAATATTTGGTTGAGAGTTTTGTTGAAGGCTTCTGCTATTTGCCCTGGGTAATAAATGGTAGAATATCCAATCTATGTCTCCCTGATTTTAGTTCTTTGAATGCACGGATATAATTCATTGAGACACCTCAAACCTATATATGATATGGTTTCTAAAATGAGAGCACATGCTAAGCTGTGACCTCTAGTGGGATTACCCACTTGGAAAAGTTGATGGCGTAGAATGAACCATGACCTAAGAAGGGAGGATCAATCGGACCCACTATGTCGGTACCCCAACACTCAAATTCCCATGAGGTCAAGGTAGGGTGTAGAATGTTGGGTGGCTGGTGTAAGACCACACCATGTGCCTGACATTGGTGGCATCTTCTAGCTACATCCATACAGACTGTAATCATCGAAGGCTAATAATATTCTAGTCTCTTGATCATGCCTTTCATCTTCGGACTGGATTGATGTGCTCCACATAAACCTTAATACACCTCGATCATGATCTTATGGGCATTGTGTTTATCCAAACAACATAACCACATATGATCAAAGGATCGCCAATATAAGGTGTCATCCACGAGAGTGTATGAAAGGGCTCTCTGCTAGTGACTTCTCTTGAGGTAGTTTTCTTATATTTAGATAATTCATGAATGGTTGCCTCCAATATGACTTCTTGACTTTTTTGGCAATGAAAACCTCTCCTTCAAGAAAGAGTCTCTCGATGAGTTCAGCATCAACAAGGGATAAGACTTGTCTATTTTGGACCCTTATTGGTATGGACTCATCTTCCGAACATGTCAACTCTTTGGCAAGCTTGGCTAATGCATCTGCTATTGTGTTCTCTCTTTGAGGAATCTTATAGATGGTAACCTCTAATATTTAGTCCAACAACTCTATAGTGTACTTGTGGTAGTGATAGAGCTTAGGTTTTAGAACTTTGTAAGACCCAATGATTTGGTTGATACCTAATTGAGAATCCCCGAAGACGTTGATACTATGGATGTATAATGTAATGGCTACCTCCAAACTGACAATCAAAGCCTTATATTCAACTTCATTGTTGGTGTATGGATTAGATATATGATATGGGAATCTCATCACATTGCGGTCCGGAGTTAGGAGAACTATTCCTACCCCTGCCTTTCCTGGGAGAGTAGATCATGATTTTTCTCCCTTTTGAAAAGAATCTGCACTACCAAAATACGTCTCCCAATGGAGAATGCTAGCATCCCCTAAGTTCATGATTTGTTCATTGGCGAGGTCATTATTAAGCGGGGAATCAATAGGAAGTGGGTGTGTTGCTAAGAAATTCTCTAGTGCTTGTCCTTTCACCGCACAGAGTGGTATAAAAGTGATGCCAAATTGCAACAAAATCATGGACTAATGCGCCAAACATCCGGATAGTGTCAGCCATGTCATGAGATATTATAGTGGATTGATCCTAGAGATCAAGTTCACCTTATAAGAAAGCATGTAATGCCATTATTTTTATGATGCAAAGATTAAATCTAGGCAGTGCTTTTCAATGGATGATAATTTGGCTCAGTAGGGATTAGATGGTGATTGAAATAGTAGAGTGTATTTTGTTTCCCTTCATCATTGGTTTGGTCCAACAAAGCATCAAGAGAGTCATCTAATGTGGTAGTATATAGTATGAGCTGCTTGCCCGGGATAGGGGCTGCTAGAACTGGCGGCATCATCAGGTAGTGCTTGATGTCTTTGAAGGCATGTTGACACTTGTCATCCCACTTGAACTTGGCATCCTTTTTGACAAGTGTTGAAAATGGTTGGAATCTTCCTGATAGGTTGGAAATGAAGCATCTTAGATAGGCCAACCACCCTTAAAATGATCTGAGTTGAGTTAGACTTTTAGGGGGTGACATTTCTAATATCGCCTTGATATTCTTTGGATCAATTTCTATTCCACGGTTTCGGACAACAAACCCAAGAATTTTTCTGAAGCTACTCCGAATGCACATTTTAGGGGATTCATTTTAAGGTTAAATTATCTTAACCATTCAAAAACTACTCTCAAGTCTTCCTTTTCTTTACTTTTGACTATGAGATCATCGACATAGTATTCGACTTAATGATGAATGAGTTCATCAAAGATCCGAGCCATGGCTTGCTGGTATGTAGCACCATTTTTAAGGCCAAAAGGCATGACCCTATAGCAAAAGATTTTGATCGGAGTTTGAAATGCAATATTTTTTTCATTCTCAGGTGCCATCTTTATTTGGTTATAACTAGATGAGCCATCCATGAAAGAGAAGACCGCATGAGATGAGAAAATATTCACCATCAGTTCTGGTATTGAAAGTGGATATTCATCTTTTGGACATGCTTATTTAGATCCCTAAAATTGACGCATATGCGAATTTGGCCATTCTTTTCTTAATTGGAATGACACTTGAGGGGTTATCTTAACTTAGCGACAACTTTCTAAGATGAGCAAGGATGTTGTAATAAATTTTGACTTGGTCCTCCACAAGCATATCCATGGGTGAGAATCATGTGGAGGGGTTATCTTCTCATTAGAACTAATGATTTATTTACCCTTATCCTGAGGTGCTACCCTAGGAGGTAGGACTTTGCCACTGTGCAGGTTGAATTTAGTGACTTCTTGAAATGATGAACTTGTGGAAAGTTCTACCTTCTCTTCAGGTATACTTACAACTTCTCCTATGGGATCCTCGGAGTCAGTTGACTCCAAGATAATCTCAAGGCATGAACTCGATTGATTCAGGAAAGGAAAGTATGATTCTGAATCAAAAGAGAGTGGATCGAAATGACTAGAGCTATCATTATTATTTTTTAGACTTAGAGAGTTTTCAACAGGAATAAAATCTAGAGTATCAAAAGTTGACAAGATGTAAGTAAAGCTCTCTTCATTAATTTGTTTTTGGGTGGAGGTACATGATAGAAATCCAATAAAGTAAGTGGGGTAAAGGATTTAATTCCCTTGTATGCTAATGCAACGCTCTTGCTAGTAGAAGAGGAGCTAGTGGAGGAAGAATTAGTAGTGTAATTGTGGATGGAGTGCTGGACTCGGACGGTGGTTCTACTAAGCTATCCCAAGCAAGTAAGGTGGACTATTGCTGCTGCTGCTGCTGGACTATCACCTTCTTCAAGTTGTCTTTAGCAACTTACAAACCTTCCTTGATGTTGGAGGATAGTTGCTCAGACACCTGTAAAGAGAGTTTCTTGATTTTTAAAATTGCTTTTTTTAGAGGTTAAAGGCATCCCAACCTTTTTTTTGTCTTAAGAGGATCACAATTTTCCCAAGAATTAATAGAACTAGGTTGTAATAAGTATTCCTTGGGATAACTATGACGCGACTGCTATGCCTTAAAAGTAATATAAATCCTCTAGATATGACTAATCATGTGTAGAGGTAATAGTTATCATTACTCATTACCTCCAGGGCTTTGGTAATTAAAAGTTAGGTTTCTTTAAGAGATTCTTAAAGATTTTGCTAACCTCCCCTCTTGAATGAATATAATTTATCACAAAGAGTAGGTGGTAATAACCACTGGGGATAGAGGGGCAGTGATGTGGGAATGGTCAATGGTATGGCGGTTGATATGATGGATGAGGTGGTGGAAAAGGAGGTGACAAAGGAGGCTGTTGAGCTTGGGGTCTCTCATACCGGACTCTAGTACTTCCCCCATCCACTAACACATAACCGTCCTATTTCTTCTCAGCACCTTCTTAGTCGAGATGATTAGAAAGGGCAATTGTTTGACTTCCTCTTGTAGGCTAATCACCTTGTTGATTAGTTTCTCAAATGTTTAGATGGTAAAGCCCTTAAGCATGAAGGTGATCGGGCCATGAATACTCTTGAGAAGAATCTCAATGGAATGTTGTTCGGACATCTACGACTCGCATTCATGCTTAGGTTGCACCACCTAAGAATATAATCAACAAGGGACTCATTGGAACTTATTTTGCTACAACGAGGTCACCTACAGTTACTCTTTGATGAGCTCTAGCAAACCTCTTGATGAAGAGGTTCTCTAACTCAAAGAAAGTCCCTGAACTATAATTCGCATACCAATCAAATGCAACCCCTTGCTAACAAAGAGTAATAGAGTGTGTCACCAACGTATAACAAGCTCTAAAATGTGTAATATGCTAACATGAGTTCCCACTGCCACCAATGATCTTGAAGGAAGGTGGCACAAAACCTTTAGGGTATTGAACTACATTGAATTCCTCCCGGTATGATCTACCCTTTAGAATGGATGAACTCCCCTGGCTTGTGCCATTGCTTCCCTCACCTGCTGCTCTACCATATGCTTGATATCTTTTTCATGCATGGAGGTGCCATCTATAACCTTCCTATGCAAGCTATCATCATCATCATCTGCAAAAATGCATCTAGGATGATCTAGGGTATGTACCAACTCTAGTCTGTCGGCTACCATATGAGAAGGCTATGAAACTAAGGCTGAATTTTGCAATGCTAGGATTACTGCCGTCAACTCCTCTACTTTCTTCTCCATTCTGTTAATGTGATCATCCTTCTATCTAAGCTAGTGGAGGAGGTGCTGAGTCGAGTGAGAAGTGTCACCTTCCTCGAAAACACCTTGATGATCTAGCAGGATCCTCGAATGTCAACCATGTGGACCTACCGTGTCATCCAACATGCCATCCTCATGATCGACTCTATCCTCATCGATCTAAATGGTCACTTTGAGAATTCATCTTTTCGACAAAGTAGCCCGCTAATATGTCATCATCGACCGCCTACTATGCAAGGGATGAATACCAGTGACTATTCATTGACCTCATTTTTAGAATGAGCTCTGAACACCTCCATCTTAGACATAGGATTCCTCTTAGACTTTAAGAGATCCTTAATCCTAAGACACATCTAGTGATTAGGTGGACACTCAACCTAGCCCTAGAAGACTTAGAAGGGTTAGCCATAGAAATAGGTCAAGCCTTAGGGGTGTTAGGAAAATTTTCCTACCCTTAGGTTGAACCACTCACCTTCCTTCCTTCAAGTCAAACTCTAAATCAATTCTAATTGATTTTTTTAATTTCCAAATCAATCTTAATTGATTATCTCCAAACTCAAATCAACTCCAAGTGATTGAAATCCATGACCAAAATCCATGATTGAAACTCATGATCAAAATCCATCAAAAAAATTACTAAGTTCAAATCTTTCTAAGTCCTTAATCTTCCCTTAAGGACTTAAGCAAAATTTTGTTCAAACCAAATCAAATATTTGAGATTTTCTCATAATCCATTTATATTCTCATTTATATTCTCATATATAAATGAAATATAAATACAAATCAATCAAATCAAATTTCAAATCTAAAATTTTTCTAAGTCCTTTAAGTCTTCCTTGAGGACTTAGGACAAATCATGATCAAACCAAATCAATTCTTGAGATTTTCTCATAATTTATTTATATTCTCATTTATATTCACATATATAAATAAAATATAAATTCAAATCAACCAAACCAAATAAAAAATTCAAACTTCAAACTTGAAATTTTTTTTTAAGTCCTTTAAATCCCTTTTAATGGACTTAGCCTAAATCATGATCAAATCACTTCAAATCATTGAAATTTTCTCATGATCCATTTATATTCTCATTTATATTCACATATATAACTGAAATATAAATTCAATCAATTAAAACCAATTCCAAAAATCAAACTCAAATCTACTCAAAATCCAACCTAAGCCTTTCAAGTCAAAATCTTGAACTTAGCCAAATTAATTTCAAATCAAGACAAACTCTTGATTTTCTCTCATGATTCAATCAAACCTACAATCATGAACCCATATATAAATACAAACTTCAATCACCAAATCAAAAACTAATTCAAAAATCAAACCCTAAATCCTTTCATATTCTTCCTTTGGATATGAAATTATCAAATGAATCAAAACCCATTTGACTTCAAACTACTTGCAAATGGATTTATATTTCAATCATAAGTCCATAAACAAGTTCAATCAACTTCAAATCAAGCTTTGACCAAGCCATTTGACCCACTTAGGCTCACTTGACCCAAAGTGACCTAAAGTACCCTTATGAGCAAAATTCTAATCCTAACCAAATTGGATTGAACCAAACTCATCTTTACCTCTCATCATGATCGACAATCATGGTGGGATGATCAATCAATCAAATTGGGTCAAACCAAGTCAAACCTAAGGTTTGACCAAGTCAATACATAGCCCAAAATGAAACCTAACATAGCCAAAATCCATCATAGGCTAAATTGATTGAAACCATTGATCTAAGTCCATTCATGAACTATGTTTGAACTTGACCAAGTCAACCTTTGAGCCTAACCTAGCCCAATTGGCCACTTGACCCAAGTTGGCCCAACTTGACCTAAAGGGTCAAAATGTGTCAAAACTTGATCTAAGCCAAATTGACTCAAACCAATGGGTCAAGTTCATTCCAAATCACTTGTTGAACTTGACCAAAGCCTCAATTGGCCAACTAGACCCAACCTAGCCCAATTGACCTTAGACCCAACATGACCTAAAGAAGTCATGTTGAGCCAAAATTGATTGAAAATAAAGATATCAATCCCCTCCATATGACTAACCTAACCTAAACCTACCCTTGACCTACCTCAAATAGGTCAAATGGGTCAATAGGTCAATCCTGGACCCATTTGGCCTAAATGAAGTCATAGCCAAATTCAAAACTATACCAAATTGAATCAAACCAAAGCCACCAAAACATTTCAAATGGTCACTTGACCCAATCCTTGGTTTGACCCCAATTTGAACTTGACTTAAGTTGATCCATTTTAACCTAAATGGGTCAGCATGAGCCAAACCTCATCAAATGAATTCCAAATCTCATGAAACTTGGCCAAACCTAGTTTTTCCACATACCCAACATATCCAAATTAAAAAAAATCAGAAAAATGACCATTCTACCCCTAGGCCATAGAACAAAGTTTGACCTACTCCACGGGTAATTTGGTCATGCCCTCTTCATATCAACTAGATGCCTTCCTAATAGCTCAAGTGGACCTAATGAAGAGTGGTGCACCCAATAGGTTTGGGTCAGCCAAATGGACCCCAGGGGGTCAAATAGCTCATTCAAATCCTCCTCCACTCAATTTCAAGCACATGGGAGGTTGGCAATCCACTCAAGGCCTCAAATCGACCATGTGCAAACATCTAACTAATCAAACAAACTCTCCATTGTGATCAATTAGATCAAAATGGCAAAATAGCTTGCGACCGTCCGATCCTTCAAGGGGGAGATATACTCCCCCTAATTCAACTAAAATCCATGATTCCTCATTGATTAAGCCCCAGAGTGTCGGAAAGATCAGAGCCTTCTAAGCATTCTAAGAGGTGAGTTTGAGAATTCTCATTTTCTCCATTGAAAAATAGGGGAGCTCAATTGATCTTGAACTTTCTCCTCAAAACCACTCCAATTCCTCTTGCACACTTCTGGGAGTCAGCACACTCAAGCTTCCATTGAGTTCCCATGAGGAGAGGGTGGATCAAAGCGCAAGGAGCTTGAAGTGGTGTTGGTCCATAGACAAGTCACTCAAAGGCCTAGAATTTTAGCATTCATCTCCACTAGGCGAAGCTACCTCCGATCACAGAGGTGAGGTATGGAATTTTCGACCACCTAGCATAGGAGGTGTTGGTCCTTTGTGAAAGAAATTTTTAATTCATGCAAATTCCACCATTGGATGTGCCGCTTATTGGCTTTAGATGGTGTGGGTTAAGTTTGGTTTCAATCTGAGCTTAACCGAGCTCGAATCCACCCCTAGATCATGGTGATCTCTGTTGATCTAAGGAGAAGACCTGGGGAGATCTTGGCCATCCATCCACTCATTTTGGATGGACAACCAAGATTATTCCCACGTTTAGAATTTATTTTACCCCTTTTAAAACCACGAGGAGATCCATGGTCATTCGATCTTTGATCGGATGGCAGAGATCAAAGTGCGTCTCGCCGCTGCGCCGCCACTTGATGTGATGTTTAAAGTAGTCGCATGCGCGTAAAGTCGTTGACCACGCGTCATGGTGAGCGAGAGGATTTGTTAGGGATGTTTAATTAATTTAATCTCATTCTAAAATTCATATTCTCTCAATAAAATTCAGAAAAATATAAAATAAATTTCTATAAAGATAATTCAACCTAAAATATTTTAAAATTAATTTTGATAGATTTTGAGTTATGTTTTTATCTAATTTTAAGTTTTATTGGAAATTTTATTTTACCAATTACCTTTTAATTAAGCTTCTGATTAGTCCCAAACTTCTTGGGTATATATTTTGGGGATGACTTACCTCCCTAATTTTCTTGGGATTTATTGAAGGTTTAATTGGAGAATTGCATATGGGTTTCCTAATTACCCTTAATTAATTAAGGTATGATTAGTGGTTTTAATCTATGATTATAGTTGATTAAGGTTAGATCCAATAGATAGAAAGTTTAAGGAATAATTTTGGGGCATTTCCCCTAAGCTATTCCCTAAACCCCCTTTTCTTTCCTTAATCTTCTCTTAATTAAGGGTTAATTCATTAATTATCCCTTAATTAATTTCTAAAAATTCTAAAAAAACTTCCAAAACTTAATTAATCTACATTGTGTAGATGCTTAGGTATTTAATAGCCTAAGTACAATTAATAAAATCAAAACCCAATTCATTTGTGTGAAGGGGTGTTTTGAAATTATAAACCCTTAGCTTAATTAACCATTAATTATGAGCCAAATTGCATTAGACCTTTTCTTGTAGGTGCATTTACAAATTTAAATTCCTTGTGAGATTTTATGTCATCTCATTGGCTCATAATTATTTGGTTAACTATGCTAAGGTGGTGTAGGTAAGGGTTAATTAACTTGCTTAATTCATACCTTAACCTAATTAATACATAAAATTGAATCTAATCATCTAAAATTAAAAAAAATATCAAACACATGTGGGAATGGGTTAGGAATAGCAAACTCATCTCACCTTTTCAAAATTAAATCAAACTTAAACTAAACAAAATCACATTGAATACACTTTGATTTATTTTAAACTTTCTTATTCCATAAGAATGTCTTTAGGATTTAATTAAATTGAATGTGTTTACATGCTTTCATTGCTTTAATTCTTTCCCCAACATGTTAAATGTGTTTTTCATATGGTTTCATGCATTCATATATTTCAAAATCAAATTCAAAAATGAAATTGTTTACTTTATGTCAAATTAGCATGTGTTGGCTAAAGTAGAAATATGAGTGGTGATAACTAAATTCAAATTATTTTCAAAACATATAAATAAATTATCAAATCTGAAAGTATGCTACTTATGTTTTAATTATAAGCTTGCATGTGAAAGGTATAAGGGTGTGCTTAGGATATGTTTTCTCTTCTATTTTATGTTAGTATAGTTTTGAATAGGAGTTGGTAAGATGTATGGTTCATTTGAAAAGAACCTAACACTTACCTAATTTCTATCTATTCATCCCTATATCACTTAAGAAGGGTTACCCATGCTTGCATACATAAATTGCATAAACAAAACAAATCAATTAATACAACTTTTGCATTCTCTCTTTCCATTTCATTTCTTTTATACATATGTTTGTATTTAAGGAAAGTGGTATATTAGTGGACAAGAGGTTGTGAGGCTTTAAGTAGCCCTAAGTAGGTTTTATACCTTACACCTTTGGTTAACAATGGCTGTACTCACTTATGCCTTTCTTACTTTCATGTGTGTATGTGAAAATTGGATAAGAAAATCTCTTTTCTACTTAATGAAAATCATGCATCATAAGCATTCAAAATTTCTTAAGCATCTTACTTAGCATGTATCATAAAGTGTGTTAAATGTTCCCATTTGGTGTGCATAGATATGCTTAGGAGACCTTCATATGCATGTTATATATGTTGGGAAAGAAGTGAAGTAATGTGTGTTTTATGAATCTAGTTCATTGTACTTAATCTTAAAATTTCTTTCTTCTGGATAGGTTTGTTTAGAGTTCATCTAAACTTAGGATTAATTAAAAGACTTAATCAAAATATTCACTAAATAAAACTAAAAATATGAATCCACTTTAGAAATTACTTAGGTTAGGAAAGGAAAGAGAAGTTCTCTTCTCTTTCCTCTCTTCTAACTTAGTAATTAATTGTAGGATTCATTTGAACTAAATCAAAACATGAAATAAAATCAACCCAAAATAATTAAATAACTTAAATGAAACCCTCCTCTAAGTTGAACATGTCTTCACACTTAGAAAATTTGAACCTAAAGCCATAGCTAAGCATACCACACAAACCTTCAAAGCATACACATTAGCCTAAGTCACCACTTCTAGCTTTAGGTTAGGTCGGTGCATGGTTTGATGCTTTATTTTTTTTTATGATATATGTTTTAGACTAGATTTTATGGTGTATGCTCATAGAATGAATGGTAGGGTGATCTTAGTCTAAACACTATTTTCTACAAGGGATTGTGCTTAAGGGGCGCTATCATAAATAAAAATATAAAAATACTTTTTCTTGCAGGTGCTTATACCCCTAAGCATAATCCATAGGCCAGGTTGATTTAGTCACCCATGTGTGGGGTGATAAGTCTAATATACATGCTTGAGATTTGTGTAGATTGTTTTAGCTAATCTCTATTTTGCAAGTATTAGTTAGATTTCTATTATTTCCTTTTAATGTAAATTTTTTACAATTAGGATTTTAGAATGATTGTTATGGGGATTAGGATAAACATCGATCATAAGATATTATCTTATGCACCATGTGAATCCTTGGAGCATCTACCTTTCAACCATCCAAAAGAAAGAACCAAAGAAGAAAGAAGAAAAGAAGAAGAAAGAAGAAAAGAAGAAAGAATAAATGAAGCTTGAAGACCCCCATAACAACGAGTTCCTTGCTTAATTGTATGTAATTCATTTGTAATCCGTTGTATAAGGGCGCTACTAATTTATTTTTTGGGTTTGTAAGATGGTGGTGACATTTATTCTCTTAATCTTTTACACTTAGCTTTATAAATTGATTGATGATTTGTTTAGTTTGTGCATTAAGTGTCATCTTTTCCTAGTTTCTTCTTGCTTTATGTATGGCTGGATGTGGATTAGCTCTTAAATAAAATAAATCTTTTACCAACTTAACAATTCAAAACTAAAATAAATAACTCATAACCTCACCTAAAGCTTAGGTTTAAAATCAAGATAAAAGAATTAGCAACCCCTTAAATGGATGAGTATTTCTTTTATAACATCATGCACAAATGTATCTTATTTCACTCTTGATTGGAGGGCTTTCACCTTTTCTAGAGAAACTTGGATTGACCTGTGAAAGCCATGGTTGAAACATACCTCCTCCCTTCTCATTAATTTTGGCAAATAACTTTATTTCTCATACATTAGGCATATGAATCCTATTTACTTGAGTCAAAATGATTGTCCAAAATGGAAATAAAAATAAAATTTGAATTGCATTAGATTTAGGTCATTTGAAGCATGCCTTTAACATGATCTAGTCTCTTTAGGGAGTGAGTTTAAAGACTTAGTCTCTTTCTAAATAATAATAGCCTAACTATCTTGCATTAAGCAATTGACTCTCCTACATGAATTTAAAATTGTAGGAGGAGTTAGTTGATAGCCACCCCTCAAGAGATTGTAAGTCCAACCTGTCAGGTGGTTTGTCCTCTCTTATGGAGGCAAACCAAATACCCATTTTTGCCTTAGATTTAGGTTGTGCTTTTGTCCCTCGCTAAAGCTCCCTAGATTTAGGTTTTGAGATTGGTTTTCCCTTTTGTGGTCCCAAAGCATAAATCCTCACCTCTTAGGCATTTCCATTAATCTTATGTTATGAAATTATAAACCCTAGCATTCTAATAAAAAATCTAACTCAAATAGACTAAATCAATTTCAAAAATGTAAAGCCCAATCATAGGATAGTTTGAGATGCTCGCTAGTTTTCTAGCATCATGAGCATCTCCTACTTATCTCCATTTGGCTTCAATAATAAATCTCTCTTTGATCAATCCCATTTGATCTTCAAAAATAAACCAATCGATTGATAGACGATCATTTATCTTAATCAAGAGTTTTTCTAAGGAATCTCCATTTCTTAGGATGTAATTAACTATGGGGACTTGCCCCTGTAGGGAACTTAACAAACTCGGTTTAAAATAAACCCTATTTTACTTTTTCATGTAAAGTAGGGGAAGAATCTTTGGTACACTTCAAAGACCCAATGTCCTTATGAGTCTTTATTTTGGTGATTAGGTCCATTGTAAGGTAGTGACTTCTATCTTTCAAGATAGTACACCTCTCCTCAATGTCCAATCACCTTAATAAGTACATCTGATCTGCATGGTATCCCAAAAAGATGAATTTTTATAATCTTGTCTTACTCTTTCTTACCCACAGATTTGAAAGGTGGCTCTATATAAAACACCACATGTAGGACTATGCTCCTCATGCAATGGACCCTCTTGTCAAGACTTTCTCAGGAGAATCAAGTCAAGGTGCTATGATGATGCTCTTGGGTGCACTCCTTCCCACAACCGAGGTAGGATTGGCGGGAGCTTAATCTCACCTCAACAGTTGGAATGGATGGAGCGAGATCCTTGGGTCATAGCCAGATCACTAGTGGGGATGATCTTTCCCCAGATAGGGGCTTCTGAAGCTTCGTAGGAGTGGTAGATGTTGTAAGCTGAACGGATGATGGTGGATAGTGAGGGAGCGGTGATGGCACCAATTGTCTCAACCGGATCTCCTCATGCCGACTGTGTTAGTAAGAACAATACTATATGATCACGCAGTGAAGATCGAAATCCATTAGGCGAGGCTTGGGTGCACGACATATCTGTCACTCTCTCATGCACTTGGGCTCTGAGCCTCCACGCTCTCTCTCTCTCTCTCTCTCTCTATGGATCTGACCCATAACACTCTTAGGGATCATGGATCTTAAGTAAAATAAGGTACCAAACTTTAAGCATCCTTAAGCTCTATCGACCTAGCGTAGAACTGTCCTAAGTCCATGTAGAGCCTCCTATGCTACCTAGCTGGTGTCTCATAGTATGCTGGTGGTGGAGGTGATGCGGCAATCCTCCTATAGTCTTCCTCTCCATCTGAGGTCAAGAAGGGGTGGAACCTACTACCACTCAAAAGTGAATAGGTCTCACGGGGAGAACCCTCCTCATCAACATGGGAAGTTTCATCGAGCTCTCTTTTGCCTCATGACCCCGCAATCTTTTAATTTTTTGTTGTGGTGTTGGAGCGAGCGAGTAAGCTAATTAGAACCTACCTCAGAGACTATCTCGAAGCTAAGATAGCCTTCCCCTTTGGGGTGACCAAAGGAGGTAGCGCCTCTGAGCTATGGCGGGGGCAACTAGCATGCTGTGTGATCACTAACACAACAGGTGTGGGAACCATGTGACCTTCCTCTTTAATAAGGAAACTCGAATCGATGGAATATCCAAGTGGATGAGTGATGTCTACCACCTCCTCCTACTTATGAGGGGGTCCCTCACAAAATCGGACCCCTCAAGCCACGGACAAAGTAGATAAAATGTGTGGCATCGGTTATGGTGAGATTGGCCTGATCTAAGGCCTCTATGAGAGGGAAAGAGAAAACTTGCTAGAGCCATGATCACTATATCTTGTGAAAGGAAAAAAGGCATGGAATCACTATATTTGTTGAAACATAATTAAGTGAGACCCTTGCCTTTCCTTGATATTTTGCCTTCAATTATTGACTTATATATTTAATTTGGAATTTGAACCCACACTTAACAAATTTAGGTATGCTAAGTGGGGTTCATTGAATTTTGGAGAGATTTTTTGACATTTGGAGGAGAGACTTTTCCATATGATTTTGATTTAGAACCCATACTCAACCAATTTAAGTAGGTTGGCGAGGTTCAAATATTTGGAGAGACCTTTGAAGATATTTGTATTGTGTGCCTTATTTGAAAATTTTGATTTGGAAAACTTTTACTTAGAAAATTTAGGTATGCTAGAAAGGTTTTGATTATATGTTTGAAAATTTTGTGAAATATCTTTGCTTGTGATGGTTGTTTGTTATGTGTGTGATATATGTTGATTTGATTTGAAAGTGGGACTTCTTACTTAACAAATTGGTATGTTAAGTAGTCAAATATGTTTGACATTTGCTTGATTTGAAAATGAGGCTCTTACATAACAAATTAGGTATGTTGATTTGATTTATTTTTTGAAAATGAGACTCTCACTTAACAAATTTGGTATGTTAAGTGGAGGCCAAATGTGATTTGATTTGTGTTTGAAAATGAGACTCTCACTTAACAAATTTGGTATGTTAAGTGGAATCCAAATGTGATTTAATTTGTTTTTGAAAATGAGACTTTCACTTAGCAAATTTGGTATGTTAAGTAGGAGTCAAGTGTGTTTATGATTTTTGAAAGAGGGAAATCTATTTAACAAATTTGGGTATGTTAAATAGAGTTCAATTTATTTTTTGTGATTTTTGGAAATGGGACTCTTATTTGACAAATTTGGGTATGTCAAATGTAGTCCAAATATGTTTTGATGTTCAAGATTTTGGATAAGAAAAATTCTATTTGACAAATGTAAGTGTGTTAAATAGAATTCAAATTATTTTTATTTTCCAAAATAAAGAACTCCCATTTGACAAATTTGGGTATGTCAAATGGGTGTTCAAATATTCCTTGATTTTTTTGTGTGTGATTTCTTTGCTTTTGAAAAGAGGGGAAACTCCAATTCTAGCATATATGGAATATGCTAAGTGGAGTTTCAATTTGATGTCATGATTTTATTTGAAAATAGAATCTTCATTCAACAAATTTGGGTATGCTGAATGGAGATAGCCATTTTCAAAAACGTGCTTTTAAAAAAGGGATTTTTAAAAATTGTTGATTTTGATTTTGAAAAGAGCCTCTATGTAACAATTATAGGAATTGTTAAATTAGTTTTGGTTATATGAGTTTTGTGCTTTTTAAAATTTTTTTATGAATTTTGTGCAAGATCTTTTGTTACGTTAATTTTTTAAAAAAAAAGTGCTTTTGGAAAGTGTCCATTTGCGAAAGAGTTTATTTTCTTAAATATAAGATGAACCTTGCCTCACCAAGCTAGTGGTAAGGAGATTCTAAAATTTTGTCATCTTCTTTCTTTGGTTGATTTTATCATTCACCTATTGGGGGACCCAATAAGGGTTCCAAGACCTGAGTGAGGTCCTAAAACCTAGAGGATGTTGGCTAGGTTAGCTTAAGAATGAAATAAGCTAAGTGCCAACGAAAGGAAAGATAATCTTGGACTCATACAAAATACAAGTCCCCTATCGATGCTTAGAGACAATAATTGTCTACTAGAGATGGAGAGAGGAACCTTCCCCAGGAGAGTCGCCAAAAAAATCTGTGATGTTTATTTTCGATATGTGTATAGGGGACACAACGCAGATTTGAGGGTGTACTTAGTGAGGTGATCGGGTATGACATCAAGGAATGGTCCACTATCTCAAAGATAGAAATCACTACCCTATAATGGACCTAATCACTTAATAAGGACTCCTAAAGAATGATGGTCTTCAAAAATACCAGAAATTTTTCTCTTACTTTATATGGATGAATAAAGTAGGGTTTATATTAAACCGGATTCTAAAGTTCCCTATGGGGGTGTGGTGTTTATTTTTGGTGTTTTGGTTTGGGTTTGTATATGGGGGGGTTCACACCACACAGATCTAAGTTTGTACTTATTGAGGTGATCGAGTATGACATTGAGGCATCGTGTACTATCTCAAAAGATTGAAGTCATAATCTTATAATGGACCTAATTACATAATAAGGACTCCTAAGGCATGATGGGTCTTCGAGTATACCAGAGAATTTTCTCCTACTTTACATGGATGAATAAAGTAGAGTCTATTTAGACCAAGATTTAAAGTTTTCTATGGGGACAAGCCCCCCATAGTTAATTACATCTTAAGGAAAGTGAATCCCATAAGAATACTCTCAATTAAAGTAGACGATTGTTCTCTCTAAAGAATTCAAAGATAGGACTATCAATAAATTAGTTGTGATTTAGAAAATCAAGTGGCAAGGATCAAAAGGAAAGAGTTATTATCGTAACTAAAGGAGATGAGTAGGGAGTGCTCATGATACTAGGAAGCCTAGTGAGCACTCCAATCTATCCTATGGTTGGGCTTTATATTTTTGAAATTGAAGAGATTTTATATGTTTGAATTGATATTTTAATAGAAAGCTGGGACTTATACTCTAACAACACGAGAATGTTAGGATGCCTAAGAGGTGAGGATTTATATAGCTTAGAAAAATGACAACCTTAGATCCTAAATCTAAGAAGCTTTGGTGAATGCCAAATCATAACCTAAATCTAAGGAGAAAGTGGGTATATGGTTTACCTCCATAAGAGAGTAAAGTTAGCTGGACTTATTACCACACTTGGCGGTAGCTAACTCTCCTCATTTCAAATCTATGTAGAGCAAGTCTTATACTTTTGCAAGATGTCTAGGTTGTTATTATTTAGAAAATAAACTAAGTCCTTAAACCCACTCCCTAAGAGACTAGAGCATAAGAGGTATGAAAAATGGCTTAATCTAATGCAAATATTATCATATTTGATTTGATTTTAGACTCTTTATTTTGACACAGGCTATAAGATTTTATATGCCTAAATGCATGATGAAATTGATTAAGGGCTGATTCAAATAAGATAGATGTGTTCTTCCATCATAGGCTCTCAAAGGTTAAGCCCTTACTATCTGGCAAAGATGGAAGCCTCTCTTAGCAAGAGTGAAATAACATGATATGCATGATATTAAATATACAATCATCCAGGTAAAGGGTTACTAAATATTTTATTATCTTGATTTAATTCTTAGGCTTTTATGTGAGGTTATGAGTTATTTTTAGGAAATTTAGTTATGAGTTGTTAGTTTGGGTAATATAAAAATTAGTTTGTTTATCCTAGGAGCCTAATCGCATCCAGGCCATACAACAATCACCAATCATAAATAAACTATGAAAAGACATGTTTTTTATAATGCACAAGCTAAACAAAATACCAAATAATTTTATAAAGTTATCGCAAAAGAATAAGAGGTTGGTGCGGTCGAGTACCTCTGTACAACCCGAAAAGAAATGTGGGTAGCCGAGCTCTACCCTTATACAACCCATATTACAAGAGAATAATTATAATTATAAATGATGAATGTTATGGGGGTCTTCATTCTTCATTCTCCATTTCTTCATCTGATTTGCTCCATTTCTTTCTTCCTTTTGGCTTGATTTAGATGTACTTGCTCCAAAGGCTTCACATGGCACATAAGACTTGATCTTGTAACCAATGCTCATCCTAATCCCCCATAACACTTATCCTAATCTTAATACAAAATTACATTAAAAGAAGGAAATTAAATCTAGCTACACCTATAAAATAAATGTTAGCTAAACACACCATATAACCCAAACAGTTATATGAATAATTTGAATTCACATGAGTAACCAAGACCACTCTAATTTGGGTTGCTTAGGTATAAGCAACACAAGAACATTTATATTTTTTATTACAATGGCCCCTTAAGCACAACCCTTTGTAAAAAATATGATTAAATATCGCTACTAACATCACACATACATAATACATCACAAAATAATACATCAAATCATACACATAACATAAAGCTAGAAGTGGTGAATTAATCTAATGTGTGTGCATTAAGGCTTGTGTGATATGTCCTAACTAGGCTTTAGAGTTATAATTTTGCTAAGTGTATGAAAGATTTAATTTATAAAGGGTTAATTTCTCTTTAAGTGATTTAATTGATTTGAGGATTTTACGTAATGTTTTCTTTTATTTCATATGTCTTACACTTAATAACTAAGTGTTATAAAGAGAAGAAAGAGAGGGGATCTCTCTTTCATCCCTACCTTAAGTCATTTCTAAAGCAAGTTAATCAATTCCATTTAGTGAATGGCTTATTACATGTTTTAATTAACCTTAAGTTTAGGTTCACTCTAAATGACCTTATTCAATAAGAAAGATATCTTAAGATTAATTAGAATGAATTACTATCACATAACACTTATTTATTCATTTATTTCCATCATGTATATCATGCATATGATTAAATTATAAGCATACCAATGCATGTATGTCTTAGCACACTTAAATGGTGAATGCAAACAAATGTATTTGGAATTTAAATATTTCTTTTGATTCAATTATGAAAGCATGTCTGTTGACCTCACTTTTGGAGTGAACTCTCAACTTTCTCATCATAGATCTAGGACTCTCATAACACTAAGAGTTCCTTAGTCATAAGATACTTCTAGTGATTAGGTGAACACTTAACTAACCCAGACTTAGAAGAGTAATAGAATAAATTGGGTTGATTTAGAAAGACTTACCCTATAGCCCAAACCCAATCCTTGCTTCCCTCTTTCAAACCCAAACCTCAAATTCAAATTTAAAACCCCAAAATCAAATCCAACTATCCAATGATTGAAATCCATCACCAAATTCAAACTTTGAATCCCTTCCTAAGCCCTTTGATTTTATCTTATGGACTTAGCCTTAACCAAATCCAAATCAACCATAATCCAATTGATTTCTCAATTTTCAAATTCAATCTTAAATAAGATTCCAAATCATAAATCAATATCAAACTCCAAATGATTGAAACCCATGATTAAGTCCAAATTCCAAAATCTTTCCCTAAGCCATATGAACCCCTTCATATGCTTAGCCAAAACTCCTTCAAACTAACTCAAACTTGATTGATTTTTTTATAAATCAATCATTTCTGCATTTATATTTATAAATATGAAATCCAAAAATTCAAATCAAATCAAAATAAATCAAATCAAATCAAGACCCTTCTTAAGCCATATGGACCCACCTCCATAAACTTAATCAAATATTCATCCAAATCAACCCAAACATGATTGATTTCTTTATAAATAAATTATTCCTTCATTTATATTCATAAATATAAATGAAACTCACCCTCCAATGACAAAAAATAAATTAAACTAAATCAAAACCCAAGTTAGCCCTTTTGATCTACATCCCTAAGCTTATTCAAATTTGCTTTCAAATCACTCCAAACTCAAGTGATTTCTCATAACCCATTTATATCTTCATTTATATTCACAAATATGAATGAAATATAATTTCAAATAAAAACACCAAACTAAAATCAAATCAAATTCCCAATTTTAGCTCTCTTAGCCAATTTCTTGAACTTGGCTAAATGATACCAAATCAATTCAAAACCCGTGGATTTCTTCATGATTCAATCATTTTTTCAATCATTGATCTAAATGTAAACATAAACCACCATTATCAAACTAAATCTAAGTCAACCCAAATCAAGCCCAAGTTAACCCCTTTGGCTTGAAATTGTCAAATGAACCAAAACCCACTTGGCCAAACCAATTACAATTGGATTAATATTTCAATCCTAGGCTCATATATGAGTTCAACTAAACTTGAATCAAATCTTGATCAAGTCAATTGACCCATTTAGGCTCACTTGACCTGAAGTGACCTAAAGGATCTTTTTGAGCCAATTTCTAATCCAAGATAAATTTGATTGAACTAAGCTCATATAAGCCTCAATCATGATCAACAATCATCATGGGGTGATCAATTGCATTGAATTGGGTCAAACCAAGTCAAACCTAGCCTTTGACCAAGTCAATATTTATCCCAAATGAAACTTAAACTAGCTAAAATCCACCATATGCCAAAGTGATTGAAACCATTGACTCGAACTCATTCATAATCAATGATTGAATATGACCAAACCATCAATTGAGCCAAACTAAGCCTAATTGGCCACTTGACCTAAGTTATTGGCCTAAAAAAAAAAAAATGAGTCAAATCATTGATTTAACCAAATTGATTGCAACCAATGGCTCAAGTTCATCCCAAATCACTTATTTAACTTGACCAAAACCATGATTGAGCCCAAGCTGACCAATTGTTCAACTTGACCCAACCTAGCCCAAATTAACCTAAAAGGTCAAATTGACCAAAATTCAAATAATTTTCAAATTAAACCAAACTAAAGCCTACAATCATTTTCAATCAACCCATTGAACTTGACTCAATACATAACCCAACCTAATTTGGTAAATTGGTCAAATTAGTCAACTTGACTAATTTGACCCTTTTGAATTCAAAGGAGTCTAATCCAAACCTAGACCAAACCAATCCAAATTAATTGAGCCAAAACATCCCAAATCATATGAACCTAACATAAGCCTTGGTTTGACCCAATTTGATCAATTGACCAACCCAACCCAACCTAGCCTAAATGGAACCCATTTGACCAATCCAAGCCAAACCACTCAAATCCAACTTATGGGATCACGTGGGCTGACCTAACTCAGCTTAAACTCACCCTAGGTCAGCCTAAGACATCCCCAAAAGCCAAGTGGGCCCCACCAAGGGGATTAACCATCAAACCATATGATTTAAACTTCAAAACCAATGGATCCAAGCCAAAGTCAACTCTCTCCACATGGCGACTCCATGGAATTTCTCCGACCCACCTAGCCCACCTAAGCCACCCCTAGGAGGACCTTTAGGAGGTGAGTTGACTCACCTCCAACCCAAACTAAGCACCCATTGGATCCAAACCCTTGCACCCTTGCACAATGGATCCATGGTAGCCTCCCACCACTCCTCCCATCCCTAGCATGCCACCCTGACTTGATGGAGATAATTTCAGTGACCGAACGACAGTGAGCCATTACAAATCATGCGCACACTATCGTCCATCCATGATGGACAATTGAGGGGTATACCCCCTCAATTCGAGCAAAAAATCACACACATTTGCATCGTGAGCCTTCCTAAGCCATTTCTAAATCCCATAGAGTAATTCCAAGCCTTCCCGAGTGCTCCAAAATCTAAAATTCCCATTCCCATGAAAAGCCGAAATAGGAGAGGGAAATCTCGATCCATACTCCTCATTTTGAAATCAAACCTAAATTCCTCTTAGCCACACCATCACCATACTCTATCAAAGACAACTGAACCAATTCCCAAGCTTCCAAGCCATGGGAAAAGTGAGTTCGATCGGAGTTGAGCCCTTTACATGCATGGATTGGTCAACTGAGCATTCTAGCCCAAATCAAGCTCAAAGCTCTTCAACAGGGCCTCGCCTCAACTAGGCGAAGCTACTTAGAGTCACACCACCGGACATTAGCTCTGGTGAGGTAATTTCTCAAATTGAGCCTTGTATGAAAAAGTGGGTTGGTCTTTTGTGAAGGAAATTTAAAATTCATGGATTTTGACCATTGGGTGTGTGCGTCTCCCTTCCCCGAAGGTGTGGGAAGAATTTAGAGACAATCCGAGCTCAGGTGAGCTCGGATCTAATGAGGGAAGATGGATGACATCCATCTTTTATCGCTCGTGAATAGGATAGATCATGAGCCGTCCATCTCGCATGATTGGGATGAACGGCTGTAATCAAATCTCATGGTAGAGCCTTCGATTCCTTTCCTAAATTGTGGATCGAATTATGGCCATCCAATCTTAGGTTGGAGGGTCCACAGAGAAAGCACGTCTGCCGCCTAAGTAATTAAGCTAATTAAATTTTCAATTAAACCCAAATAAATCTTTAATTACTGTTCAAAATCAATTATGATTATTTTTAAATTAATCTCCTCTGAAATACCTTTAAAATGAGTATTTATTTGCATTTTTTAGATTTTCTATAATTAGTTATGAATTTATGAAGTTTCAACCATTAAAATATATTTAATTAATCTTAATTAAACTTAATCCTGTTGGTGCCATGTGGTGCGTTAACGTGGTGCGCTTTCCAAGTGGTCACGCAATTGGTTCTTTAAGTTATCACATTCGCGAACTAACTCATCCGGCGGTGGGATGCGCTTTCTTGTATGTTGTTTGATCTATCTAAGATCAAATGACCATGATCAAAGCTGCGATTTAATAGGATCAATTGGATTAATCTAGTGTGATTTGATTAGGACATTCGATCACGAGTGGATGGTTCGTGTTCTCTCTTCGGGCAAGAAATGGACCATCATCATTCATCACGATCAGCTCACCCGAAGAATGAAGATCAAATCGATCCCACACCATGAGGGAAGCAAAATGAAGAGATCCAACTGTGGAAATCTCGCGACATGCAACCTTTCATCACAAAGGACCAAACCATTTTAAGCTAGAGGTCAGTTTCAATGGCATATCTAACCAGAGCTTAAGAATGGCAGCTCCGATGATTGAGGAAGCTTCATCTAGTGAGAGACAAGCAGCTTTGATTTAATGTAGTTCACTCGGAAAACCAAAGCGGATAATCATTGGCTTGATGATAGAACTCCCACCATCGTGACAGAAATGATTTGATTGTTCTCAAATTGAAGAAGAAGGTGTGTGAAATTAATTACACTTTTGGAGATTTGAAAATGGGAAAAAGGTGCTCCCTATTTCATTTTGGTAAAAGAATTAGAAGTCTGAGCTCATGTGAGAAAAAATATTTAAAACTAATTTTTACATGAATGATGTTTGAACTTAAAATGATGAATGCATATTTGAGACCAAAATATTTTAGAAAATTGGATAATGGTCCTCCAAAAAAAGTGCATACTAAGTATTTAAAATAAATAAAAATAAGTGTATAATAGATAAGCATATTATATATAAATTAATAATATCGTATTACATATAATTACTTTGGTTTAGTTGGTTCCATCCAAAATTTTATTTAACAAACCGATCCAAAAACCAAAAACCAAAGTTTTCATTAATTGAAACCAAATCCAAATTACTAACTTCAAAATCGAACCAAATTACTCAAAAACTTTGGTTCGGTTTAGTTTTTTTTGGTTAAAACCAAATAATGCACACCCCTAGGGGGGGTACCCCCCTCATTCCTTTGATTGGACGACAATGGTTGTTTGGCTATTTTGATCAAGTGGTTGTGGGGAGCTCAATTTGGGTAGAGAATCACCTTAGCTGGCTTCATTTGAGTGGAAGAAGGTTGTGGGAATGCTTCCAAGGCAAGGGAACTAGGAGTCCTTGCTTGCCACATGCTCCAATGGAAATGTGGAGGCATTTCACCTCCCCATGGGTCATGGTCAATCCAACCACCTCTTGGGTCATGAACAATGTCATAAGTTCCTATGTGGAGTAATGGATGGGTGTCAAGTGGCCAAGGAAGAGAAATGATCATTTTCCTAAGTGATTTGCCTAATGTGATACTCTTAGCCCAAGGGTATATTGGTCATTTGGTAATGGATTTGATTTGGATAGATTTGAAATGATTCAAAAGTGGGTTGGGCAAAATTTCATGTTATTTGGAGTTCATTAGGTTAGGTTTAGCTCAATTTGACCCATTTGGGTCAAATTAAGTCAAAATGGGTTAGGTTGACCAATTGGTCAAATTGGATCAAAGGGGGATAAGTTCATATAACCATTTGGATGTGTTGTATCATTGGTTTGGTTTAATTTGGTTTATATTTGATTTTTGTTCATTTGAATTCATTTGGGTCAAATGGATCAAGTTAAAATTGGCAAGTGACTTGATTTGGGTTTGGTTAATCATTTGGAATATGTTGTGAGCTTTGGTTGAAATAAATTTGGATTTGATTGGGTTTTAGGTTGGTTTGACCCTTTAGGACAAATTGGTCATTTGGGTTTAGTGAGTCAATTGAGCTTAATTAAGGTTTTGGTCAAGTTCAATAATCAATTTGGAATGAACTTGGCCCGTTTATTTATTCATTTATTGATTTTGATTTGACCCATTTTTGATCATTTAGGTTAATTTGAGTCAACTTGGGTCAAGAGGGCCAATTGGATTTGATTTGGCTCAGTTGAATGTTAAGTCATGTTTAAGTATTGATTTTGGGTTGATATGAATCATGAGTTTTAATAGATTTGGCTTAGGTTGTAATTCAACTAGTTTGAGTTTATATGGGTTAAAGGGTTGACTTGGTCAAAAGGCTACGTTGACTTGGTTTGACTCAATTTGTGATACTTTATCAACCTAGGATGATCAACAATCACATCATAAAGTTTGGATTGGCTTAATTATCTTTGGTTTGGATTGAATTGGAATTTGGTTCGAATAGGTCGAATTGCTCACTTTGGGTCAAGTGAGCCAATTAGGTTTGGTCGACTTGATTTTGGGTTGACTTTAATTTAGTTGAGTTTATATAGAGATTTGAGATTGATATATAAATTCAATTACAATTAATTTGGATTCAAATGAGTTTTGGTTTATTTGGAAAATTCAAGTCAAATAGACTAAGTTGGGTTTGACTTAGGTTGAATTTAGTTTGGCTTGATGATTGTAGATTCCATTTATATTTGGATAGATAATTGAATATATAATTGATTTATGAGAAAATCAATTGGTTTTGAGTTTTGGAATGAAGGAATCTGGCTAAGTTCATGGGGTTGGTTCATATAATTAGGTTTGGATTTTGATTTAGTTTTGATTATTTTATTATAGATTTAATTTATATTCAGGAAGATAATGGAAGATATAAATTGATTAAGAGAAAATTAATTGAGTTTGGATTGATTTAGATGAATTTTTGGCTAAGTTCATGAAGGTTGATTCACATGACTTAGGAAAGATTTCAAGTCTGGATTTGATTGTGGGCTTCAATCATTTGGGTTGGGATTTGAATTTGAATTTGGATTTGGATTTGAAATTGAGTTTGATTGTAGGTTTGATAGGATGAATCTAAATTGGATTTGGGTTTAGGCTACAAGGTAGGTGAATTTTCCCTAAGTCCTAAGACACAGCCTATTCCTATGATTAATCCTTCTAAAGCTCTAGGTTTAGGTTAAGTGTTCACCTAATCACTAGAAGTGTCTTATGACTAAGGAATTCTTAGTGGCTAGAAGGTTCCTAAGTCAAAGAAGAGGAGGTTGAGACCTCACTCCAAAAGTGAGGTCAACAAATATACTTAACAAAATTATTTTATTTAAACTTTTATATGTGAAATAAAATTATTAAATTTTATTAGTGCACATCCAAAAGGATTTTGTGAAGATTAGATGTGATATTCATCAACCAAATGCTTGTGAAAATAATAACATAATTAATCATATTAAGCATTGTGTAATAATACTATGCTAGTTTGAATGAATCTTGAGTGACTTGTCCTAAGTGGTACTATAGGGAGTCCTCTAAAGAAGTTTTCTATGGAGAACTTAGGATTTCCATCTTTGGAGTCCCTTTCAAGGACTCTTCTTATAAAATCCTCTCTCATAAAATTTTCTCGAAAGAGATGTCTCATGATCTTCTAGATTTTTCTTAACAAAAATCTTTAGCGAAACATTTTATTCTATTCAAAGTTCTCTTCAAAAACACTAAGCCCTCCTTGACAAGCTTCCATACAAGTCAAGTGAGGATTCATGATTGTTGCGTCGAAAACCAGCGGTAGAGTAAAGGTTTACTTAGCTTCTTTGAAGTCACAACAGTATTTAAAGAAATGAACAATAATAAAACTCCAATTTTACGTGAAAACCTCAAAAGAGGGAAAAAAACCGCTGCTGCAAGAAAAGCTTCCACTATGTATGTTTGTACAAGATCATCCGATCGGATTACGAGTGGATATGAGAAATGGACAATACTTGCTAGTAATGACAATGTTGGACGATGTTGGCCGATGACCGATAGTGGTGGGTGATGATGGCCGCAATAATGGTCGGCCGGTGAGGATCAGCGGTGGCGGCTAATGCGGCCGGCGGTGGTTGACGACGTCAGTGGCGGACGATTGTCTTTGGAGGATCTTTTCTTCTCCTCTCTTGCCCCCTTCTCCTTCACTTGGACTCCTCATGAGGAATAAAATATTTATAGATTGGAGGAGTGGCATCTCTGTAAATATATGCAAAATCTGAACCACTCCTCTCCATCGGATGGCTCATAATGATTCCCTTGATCATATAATATATTTTGTGTATTTGAATGCTCAAATGAAGTCGGAATTGCAAGATCTTTGGCTTATTGGAACCGACTCGTCGAGACGCTCGATTTGACTATAAACATTAAATATTGAAGAGCTTGTTAGGAATTTAACAGATGTCTCAAAGTTTCCAATGATATTTTAAGTTGATCTACCGGTTTTCAATTTCTAATTAGCTTTGCTTTTCCTCAAGATTCGTCTTTGGTAGAAATTTTCAAGGTCATCGGTTCTATTTTTTTGGATGATATTATCTCAATCATCAAAAATATTATGTGCTTGAGAAGTATTCTTCAACGAAATCTGGTCCATTAACCACATATTTTAAGAGAGCAGTCTTCATGTAAGTCAAGATTATGACTACGGCAGATAAGCATAAATATGTGTATATGCAAAAATTTCAGGAGTTGCACCATCGGACATTACGGCGTTTACTTGAGCCTGGTTTGGGTTGGATTACGAGAATGGGTACGAAGTGTGGCTCAGAAATGTCGCGGGCCTTTGTGGTCAGAATATGAGCAGACTATGAAAAGGGCAGACAGACCCATCAATTTTGCGACAACACGCGGAAAACAAGTCAGTAGTCGCGAGGCACCTGGAATGGCTGAGGGCAGGCGGGTCACACGGAACGGCGGGCTGGCCGAGCCAGGTTAGCTTGGCAGGGACTTCAGGCCCGGCGGGTCGCTCCGCTGGTAGGCAAGCAATACGGGCGTCTGTAGTGCGTTCTCCACGGCCGTCCTGGAACAGCAGGGCGGGTCAGGACAGTGGGCCATGGGACATAGGCAATCCGGACCCACTGGCGCCCATGAGCGCATCCCTGCATGCCGCGAGAAAAAACATCCATTTTGGCCCGTTTTCACCCTTTTTGGCCCGTTTTGAGCAGTTTTGAACGGTTTTAGGTGGTTTTGCGCGATTTTGGACATTTTTTACCTTTTGCCCCAGAAGAACTATAAAACCCGTAGAGCTAAGGGAGAAGGCACCTTCTCTCCTTCTTGAGAGAAGGTCATTCGAGGCCGATCAGACCCGTAGTTCATCTGGTGAGGCTCATTTTCCCTCAAAGAGGCGTTGGCCGCCGCCCGGACTAACCGGGTTTAGGCGATCAAGACCCAGTTCATCTGCTCGATTTTCCCTCGAAGAGGCATTGGTATCGCTTGTTGGAGATTTAAGGTGATCAAGAGGTGGTTCATCTGGCGCTTGTTTTCCCTCAAAGAGCGTTAGCTCCCTTGTCGGACCGACCGGGTTGAGGCGTCACCGGGCGAGGTTGACGAAGATGCTCAACGATGGTGGCCGACATTAATCGGCAACGGTGACTGCGATGGTAGTGGCGAGATAACCATGATAGTTAGTAAGCGATAACCGAGCGGTGGTTAGCGGCCAGGAGTGGTTGCAGCAACCGCGGCGATAGTCGGCAATTGGCAGCCAACGTCGATAGTGAGATGTCAGTGATGATGGTGGTAGAAAGCGAAATAAACGATGGTGGCGATAACCAGCGATATGACCAGCGGCAGTCAGCGATAGTAGTGTGGCGTAATAACGATAAGGTCAGCAGCGGTAATAAATAGTAATCCGGTGTTAAACAGCGGCTTATTATGGCTAAGAGGTAATCAACAATAACTGGCGTAATCAGCAATTAGCATACTATCGGTCAGCGAGGATAGCCGGCGATAATTGTAATAGCAGATGCCGGCGATAGTCAGCAGCAGTGGCCAGCGGCAATGGTCAGCAGCGGTAATAGCAACGATGAATTAAACCGAGTGGTATCAGCGATAATGTTCAACGATAAGTGGCCGGCAACAGTAGTGTAATACCGGTGCCAGTTAGTGGCCGGAGGTGAGTCGGCAATGCGCCAGCAACCAGTATCGAGTAAGCAGCCGCGTGGGTCGCCGGGGATGTCGGGCGATAGTGGACAGCCGGCAGGATTCGCCAGCGATAATTAGCGGTAATAGCCGGCAACAGTAACAGCAGCGATAATACCCCATTAGTTGGCCGTCGGTTAATTCAGCGAGAACAAAGCGGCAGTAGTCGGTAATGATGGTCAGCAAAAATCATGAAATCGGCAATGGCAACGCGTTAATGGCGGAGAGGATACCATCTGATAGTGGTAGCCGGCGAGATTCTCAGCGATGACGGCAGCGATAACGGCACAACAGTATCAGCAGCGGACCATCTGATGGGTGGCGGCCGAGAGGTGGTGTGCAGCTGGCAGTAGTCGGCGGCAGAGATCTTTGACCTATCGAGTTGTTTGTCGATGTGACTCGATGATGTTAACTGTGGAAGAGGTTGAATTGAATCCGTGAGATTTTACCCATCAGGTTGTTTGTCGAGTGTGACTCGATAGCGTTAACTATGTGGAAGAGGTTGAATTGACTCCGTGAGATTTTGACCATCCAAGTTGTTTGTCGAGTGTTACTCGATGGCGTTAACTATGGAAGAGGTTGAATTAGATCTGAGGATTTTTTACCCATCGAGGTTGTTTGTCGAGTGTTGGCGTTAACGCTGTGAAAGAGGTTGAATTGAATCCATTGAGATTTTTACCCATCCGGTTGTTTGTCGTGTTGCCGATGAAGTTAACGCTGGAAGAGTGAGTCCACGAGACCTTTTGACCTATTCTAGGTTATTTATTAGAGTCTTTGCTCGATGACGTTAACCTGTATGGAAGAGATTGAATTGAATCCTCTGAGGATTTTTTATCTATCGGGTTGTTTGCCGAGTCTTTGCTAGATGGCGTTAACACTGTGGAAGAGGTTGAATCAATCCGGGGATTTTGACCTATCCGGAGTTGTTTGTCAAAGTGTGACTTCGACGCTATGTGGAAGGTTGAATTGAATTGAAGATAGACATCAGGTTGTTTGTCGAGTATGACTGATAGCGTTAACGCGTGTGGAAGAGGTTGAATTAAATCCGCTGAAATTTTTTGACCCATCCGAGGTTGTTTGTCAGAGTGTTACTCGATGACGTTAACCTGTGTGGAAGAGGTTAATTGAATCCGAGAATCTTTGGCATCCGAGGTTGTTTGTCATGTGTTTTCAACAGTTAACGTGTAAGAGGTTGAATTAGATCCATGAGGATTTTGACCCATCCGGTTGTTTGTCGAGTGTGACTTCGATGGCGTTAACGCAATGTGGAAGAGGTTGAATTAGATCGGCGAGTATTTTGACCCATGAGGTTGTTTGTCAGTGTTAGATGATTAACTTAAAGAAGGTTGAATTAATCCGGATTTTTACCCATCCGAGGTTGTTTGTCGAGTGTTGCGATGGCGTTAATCTCGTATGGAAGAAGGCGTGAGAAGTCCAGCGACCTTCGAGGTTGTTTGTCGAGGTGTTACGATGGCGTTAACTATGGAAGAGGTCGTGGAAGTCCACCAGACCTTTTGACTATCCTAGGTTGTTTGTCGTGTTACAGATGATGTTAACTTGTATGGAAGAGGTGGGTGAAGTCCATGAACTTTTGACCTATCCTAGGTTGTTTGTCAGAGTGTTACCCGATGACGTTAACCTGTATGGAAGAGGTCGAATTATAACATCCGTTTGTGATTGTAGCCAAAGTTGCTCCTTAACCCTGGTCTTGTTTTTCCATGAGTATGAGTGGAAAAACATAATTTGCAAAGCTATATCTCTTCTCAATGTTGAAATATCCTCCAACTTTGACTTGTTTCTTGGGATGGTAATCGATTAGATGCTTAACATGAGTGATCTTTTGAGATTATGAGTTGCCCCCCAGTTTTCGACAGAATCTGAAGGAACTAAGTTTGATGAATCTTCATTCTTCTCTTGCGCTCCTTAAAATCTTGAAATGCTCCACCTCGATGGTGGTTTTGATCTTATTGGAAAACTTGGTCGCCATATAAGATGAAATAATGAGAATCAACTTGACGGCCAAGCTGACTGCGTCTAGAAAACCGGTTCGCGGTAGAGTAAAGTTCGTCTTAGCTTCTTTGGGGTCCGTATACATTTAAAGCGAACAATAAAACTCCAATTTTACGTGGAAAACCTCAAAAGAGGAAAAATACGGGGCTGGCGATAAAAGCTTCCACTATGTATGTTTTGAAAGATCTTCGATCTGGGATTACAGTGGATATGAGAAATGGACAATAGTTCTTGTAATAAACATGTTGGCAACGATGATTGGACGATGTTGATCTTGATGACGACGATAGGTGATGATGACCGTGATAATGGTCGGCAACGGCGAGGATCGGTGGCGGCTAATGGCGGCGCGCAGTGGTTGGCGTCGAGTGGCACGATTGTCTTTGGAGGATCTTTAAATTTCTCATCTCTTGCTTCTCCCCCACGGCCTCCTCATGAGGAATGAAATTTATTTATAGGTGGAGGTGGCGTCTGTACATTACAAAATCCGAACCACATCTGGGATGGCTCATGATGATTCCCTGATCATATGATGTATTTTGTGTATTTGAATGCTCAAATGAAGTCGAAATTGTAAGATCTTTGGCTTTTGGAACCCCGTCGACGCTGATTTATTATAAACATTAAATATTGAAGAGCTTTTTAGAAATTTAAGCGATGTCTCAAAGTTTCCAATGATATTTTAAGTCTTGATCCGATTCAATTTCGATTACTGCACGTCAGATTCGTCTTCGGTAGAGGAATTTTCAGGGTCATATCAATGATGATATCTTATAATATAAAGTGAATCTAATCAATTACA
Source organism: Cymbidium sinense (assembly GCA_021442155.1). Classification (NCBI taxonomy): domain Eukaryota; kingdom Viridiplantae; phylum Streptophyta; class Magnoliopsida; order Asparagales; family Orchidaceae; genus Cymbidium; species Cymbidium sinense. The sequence goes on from CM038215.1 coordinate 143,259,456, forward strand.
AAAAAAAAATATTTAATATGGTGTGCCTTTGCTCACCACAAACAAGAATCTCTCAATTGGTCATTTAATATTGTTGCAGTGTTTAGTTCTGTTTGCATGCCTAAAATTTCATACTTTATTGTATTATATCATGTGTATAAAATGATAATTGCTCTCTCCTTTCATCATTAATGTGCTTGCATTACCCAATCATATCATTACTATATATTTTTAATCCACCATCATTATAAAGCTATAAATAATTACACCAAGTCCTACTACAAAGGCCTCATCATCCCATCATTCGGAGGCTATTGGTTTTAACTTGTATACTCATGACAAATTGCCAGTGACCTTTCAATCGATAATCATCTCTAGGGCCTTCCAAGAATTCTCCATTGCTTTTTGCCGATACCATTTTATCTGACCTCTAAGTTTAGTAGATTCCTTAAAAAAATGGTCTTATCTAGAGTATATAACAACATTCTATTCCCCAATTTAATTAAAAAGGTTTGAGTTTGTACCATCTTTTATTTATTCTTCTTTCTATCTTTATATAAAGGGTTATACATTTTTCTTGGATGCAGTCTCTCTATTATAACTTTATCTTTTTTGCTCATCTCATCTTTGATCTCTCAGGGAAAGCTCTTTAATCACTAGAAAGTCTCTTGATTGTAATTGGCCATTAGTAGAGTTGGTAGAGAGAATTTATTCAACAAAGTGACCTAAGTTCAAACCACATCTCTAACCACTAGCCACTAAGTATACTTTACATATTAATATATTGGATGTTCTCCCTTGCTTGGTTTTAAAATGGGCATCAGTATACACAAATGAAACCACTATAAATTCCTATCCTGTTTCTTCCTTATATATATATATATATATATATATATATATATATATATATATATATATATATATATATATATATATATATATATATATATATTTTCTCCATCTACTCAAAGTTTAATCCCAATGCAATTCTTTCTAACTTCTCTCTACAATTCTTAGGGTCCATATCATGGTTGATATGAAATGTAGGTTTAGAAATAGAGGGATCTAAAATTACTCATAAATCTCATTATTCTTATATTAAAAAAACACTTACAACTCTGTAATTAGCTGTTGAAAAAAATCCTCAGTAAATTAACAAAAATATGCTGGAAATTAATATTGTAAAGAATATAGAGCATACTATTCTAAATTCATTACAATCCATAATAAATTATTTTTTAATAAACAAAACTGACCATTAACTCCCTAAGGAAGTTTAATTAACATTGTAAAGAATATATAACATACTATTCTAAATTCTTTTTATAATTTTATATTTATTTATTTTTATTTTTTTAAAAAAAAAAGCTATACGTGCTGTTATTAATTAGTTGCGTAGTAGTTTTATTCATATGTAGAGATATTAATTGTATTTTTTATTTTTTAAATAAATTTGTTCCGAAATAAATTAAATTGCATAAGCTTACACGTACATTTCACTATAAATTAAAAATCTATATAAATAATAATAAAAGGAGATAATATTAAAGTTTTGAGGCATTTAAATGTACGCCACATATTATTATTTTATAACATATCTATATATATATATATATATATATATATATATATATATATATATATATATTACAATTAAATATTTAATATTCTATAAAAATAGCATTTCCATTATTTTTAAATGATACATATTTTCATAGACAAAAAATTATCAATGTAAATATAAAATTTTAAGTATTAAGTATGTAAATACATGAGAATTATGTGGTGAATATATAATTTTTTTAATTTTATTTATTTAAGAAATTTAATTTTTTTTAATTAAATCAACTTTAACCACATGAAACTAATTATTTATGGTAGAAAGATTGGGATAGATATTCCAATATGATTAAATTTAAATAAATATCTATATTGAAGCCCAAATATATAACTTCATGAGCAGCTCTAAAATCATTTGATCATAAAAGATGCCTAAATTAAAATACTTTTTAAAATTTTGTTCTCATATATTATGTAATCAATAATTCATTTATGTACTCAAAATCATATCATGTCTAATTAATTAAATAATAATAATAATAATAATAATAATAATAAGTGTGGTGAGTATAAGAAAAAGAGACGAAAAAGTGATTTAGATTGCGTTTGTGGAAGTTTTCTGCTTGAGATGATAAGCTGTGATAGTAAAATTTTATTACGGTCTGAATTTTTTTAAATAATAAAAAATTATAATATCCTCCATAATTTTTAATTACTTCTTGTGAGTAATTTTATAATTATTTTTTCAGATAATTATAATTGTTCGAAAGATAATCTTAAATAATTATGGGAGAAAACTTATAATCACACAAACTATTGATAAGTATAAATTATCCAATTATGAAGTCCCCAATCCATATCAAGAACATATGATTCTCATGACATCAAGCACATACATATTTTGGATATGTAAATATACATATATATATAAAGATATTTATTAAAAGACCAAAGAGGAGAAGAGAGAGAGAGAGAGAGAGAGAGAGGAGAGAACTAATTAGTATAACGGAGATCGGAGAACTTAGATTTGATCCACTTGAAGCTGGATCGGACGGAGGATTTGAGCTTGCCTTCCATGGTGAAGACGTTGTAGGAGGCCACACGGCGCTTCCGCTTGAGCTCCGGGTCGCTCGGGCCCGCCTTCGGCCCGTTGAAGCTGTAGGAGTTGCTCTTCTCGGCCTCATCGTCGCAGCCGAAGTTCGTGCTGTAGCCCGCCGACGGGAACGACCGGCTCTTCTCCATCTCTCTCTCGATCTCCTTAGCCTCACAGACACGCACACACAGGTGGGAGATAGAAAGGGGAAGAAGGCAGACTGAGAGGCAAATAAATGATATTATTATGAAAAAAAAGAGTCTAAATATTATGACCTAATTAAACCTTATCGAATTTTTTAAAAAATATATATTATATTTAAATGATATAAATCTATATATTTTGATTAATAAATCAATTTAAAAATTATTTAAATATTTATTATAAAAAATATATTCTACATTTTTTTACGAAAATAGTAGAATAAATTTATTTAAAATGATTACGATAAATATTAGGTATGATATCTAACTCAAATTTTTCTGATTATTAAAACTTGTAATAATTTAAAAATAATAATATGAGATAAATGTGAAATAAATAAGCATTGCAATAAATTTTGCAAAGAGAACATGAAGTGGTGAGGTCCCACACGTGTGATGCCATCGTCTTTTTTCCTCTCATGCTTTCGGCGTTATCTTTATTTTTTTATTTTTTTATTTAGACGTAAAATATTATTAAATTAATCAATAAATTAAGGTTCCAAAACCAGCTATTCCACCCACAGAATGCCATTCACTTATTCATGAGAAATGCATGAAGATCTCTTTTTTATTTTGTCATTGTGTTCTTAATAACTCGATATAGTATTTTATGCATATTTTGTATAATCTTAAAAGAATTATATTTATTATTGATGCAACTTTAATTCTAATTGAATTATGAAATTAAAAGATGATTTAATCACTCTTAACCCTAAAATGTTAAGTATCTTCTCAAATTGAATGAATTTGATACGGATCTTTTTCTTGATCTTTGATCTGATACAGTGAGGATTGAGAGATTATTTGTTTTAGATAATTATTGGTGAGTTGATTTCCTTGGATCAGTCAAATACTATTGAGAAGAAAATGAGTTAAACCCTTCCAATTGAGTTAACCAGAGTAAAGGAAAGAATCGGTTGAGCTTCGATCCGTTGGATCTAGCCTTTTCTTCTGGATTTGGATGGGCTCCTTGGATCGAGTTTTCTTTCTTCTTTGAGCCGATTCGGTTTCTTCTCGACTTGATTTGTTATTCGATCTGCTTCGATCAATGATATTCGAGTGGATTACGTGTGTTCACTCCTCCGACTGATCCGTCTTTTAGGCGATCGTGGATGAGTTTTAGGAGTACACGCTGTCGATCCGCCTGGGAATTGAATGGAAGGATTGAATCGCTTTGAATCTAACTCTCTCTCATTTCCTTTCGTGTCTCTCTCATGAGTTGTCTAGGGTTCACGAGGTAGATCGGAGGGGAGAGAAGAAGATCCCACTGAGGTCGATAAGATCCACAAGAGAAATGATCTCGTGATGCTAATGCCTCGAAAGAAGGGAGGAGCTAGATTTGCTCTTTGGTGATTTCCTTATGAGAAATGTTAGAGGGATGAGAAAATGGAAAGAGGGAGAAGACAAGCTAGAAACGAGAGTTAGAGATAAATTCTTCAACCCTTTCTTTGATTTTACATCTCTATTTATAGATTTGGTTTGCTTCTTAATCTTCCTTGCACCAGAACATGTATGATCCGATGGTTATGTTTCTTGATCTCATGCTATTATTTTTTGCTTAGATCTTTATTTTTTCTATCTCATTTTTCTTTTTGCTTTATTATTATTGAGCATACCCGAAATCCTTTGTAAAAAAGCGATTTTATTTATTTATTTACGTTTATTTGTTCTCTGTTTATTGTGGAACTTTCTAGCTATTTGTTATAATGGATTGGGAATATTAGTAAAGTCTTTTAGAATTTGGTCTTTTTTTTTGATTCTTCTCATTGTTGATATGTGTTCATATGAATTATTCCCCACTTGTGTTAATGATGAAGTATAATTAGTGATAGTTTAGGTTTAAGCTAAGTTTTAAATCTTCTCATGCGGAATATACATTTATTTATCTTATATATAATTCAAGTTTTAATATTTATTATATAATGCAACATATTAACTTACTATTAGTTGTTATATTGATGTTATATATTTATGATAATTATCTTAACTTATTTTCATGATATAATAGTTGTGTTGCACTTAATCTAGTGAGCACAACATGTTAGCTATGTAAGTCATTTTGGACTAAGGTTGTGGGCTAAGTCGGTGGGAGAAGGGGTTCACCACTATAAAGGATCGCCCTTAAAGATCAAGCATATCCATTATCATGCAATAATAGAGATCCTCCTTATTCAAGAGTGACACAATATGATATGTATGGTGAGATAACATACAACATTCAGCTAAGGTCTTGCTAAATCTTTTATTCATTTTGATTATGAACCTAGGCTTTAAGATGTGGTTGTGAGTTGCATTAAAATTTAGTTATGAGTTATTTAAAATGAGAGATAGATTTGATAATTTTGGTATTTAATTTGAATATGTTTCTTTTCATTTTATATTTTTATGATAAGCACTCTTCATGGGGGTTTGGTGACCTACGTGTTATAACTATGTGAATTTTTTTTTTGTGAAAAATCATATAATTATGTTAGTTATTATTCTCTTACATCAAATTCTTCTCTTCTGTTATATGATGGTGAAAGGTACATTCATTTGCTTCAATATTGTATTTGACATTAACTCAAGAAAAGATAACATTTTCTTGATCATCACTTAAATTATTATGGCTACACTCGAGGCCTCATCTCACACTCCAATTTCATTTTATGGTTTCTCCATCATCCATCATCATTTCCTAAATAAAATTCTATGAAACTCTAGATGCATATCTCAAACTCCATCAATCCACAGCCAACCTTGTCATGCCCATCGCCTTTGTATGCTTTCCCTTAGTTACATTCACCACATTAGCCATCCCATAACATCCATTAAAGCACTATCAACCAGTGGATCACATGATTTCACATTCACCACACTTTTTTTTTCCTAATTGGTATCAAAACACACTACCTTTATCATGCCCATCACCCGAAAGTGATGATGTGGTGGGATTAGCATTAAAAATTTTCCTTTAATTTTATTCACATGCGAGTTTCTTAATAATTGTTAGATTATATCTCTAAAAAATGATATTTATCTATTTAAATAATCATATTGATCGATATATGATGAATGAAAAAATTTTAGTATATGATATTATGATCAAATTTTTTCTTACTATAATATTTTTACTAGACATATGATATTATGATATATGATAAATGAAGATTTATCAATTTTTTTTTCTAGGAAAAATGTTTCATTATCTATTAGTAACTTTTTTTTTTGAGGGGCCATGCACTCACTCTTTAGGTAGAATGATCCAAGTGATATTATTGTGAAGAATAGACCATATACTGTTGAAATGGTCCAAGTTTCATGTGGCAAAAATGTCAATTGAAATATATCACCTTTTTTTAATTTGTTATAAAAATATAAATAATAAAATCCAACTAAACATAATTTCTTTTATCTATTTGATACAAGAGAAAAAAGTAATCAAGAAAATTTTTGATTATTTTTTTATTTTAAATTCAGGCATTTTATTAATAGATAATAAAATGCCAACAAAGTAGGCCAACTAACGATGCGGTGTGGTTTGTACCACACCGTAGTGCCATTTGGGATGCTATTTTTGGTTACGCTTTAACTATGTTTTAAGAAATCTGTGATGGGAAATCTACGTTTTTCAACCTAACTACAGTTTGACGTTCTTAACCTATCATTAACTTAAAAAAATAAACATAAATTTTCATAAGAATTTGTTAAATGTAATAAAACTAACAAAATCCAACTAAACAGAGTTTCATCTATGTATTTGATACAAGGGAAAAAATTAATCAAAATTTTTTGATTATTTTTTTATTTTAAATTTAGGCCTTTTTCTAATAGATAATAATATGCAAATAAAGTAGGCCGACTAAGTTAGCCCATCCTTGTCTTAAAAAATAAATATAATCTCTCATATGAATTTATTAAATATAACAAAACCTTAAAAATTATGATACTTAACTTTTTCTAATAGATAATAACAATGCATTAGATTTAATATCTTTTAAGGAATGCATCATATAATCACCTCTACACAAAAAGCATATCAATGAGCCCTAAGATCATGATTGTCAATCGCATGATATCTCCTCTGGCAAGGAGGGCAATACCAATTGCATTCTAGAACTCGACTTTTTATGTCATTACTTATCTATCATTTTTGTCACTCATCATCGATTGATGCCTACAATCAACATCGTCATTTTTTTTATGTACATCTTTACTCCTTATCAGCTATTGTCCATAACTATCATCGCAAGTCCAAAATTAACTTTATTTGTTTATTGCTACAAGTCTTTGACTAATATCAATAATTTTCGTCATTTATCGATCCTCTAATATCTATCCATCATAGCTGCCCATCCTTTAATCACATGATTTAAGATAATATCAAATCTAAAACATAAAATCATATGTTAAATTTTAAAATCTAAAATTTGGCATCCTAAAATGATAATACAAAGAAGACTGTGGACTAAATTATAAATCTCTATCAACAATAATTGAGCTCAATTCCCACAAAATCTTATTGTTTATTGCTCAACAATAAAAAAAATGATATTTGGAATTTGTTTACTCCACCCATAGTTCTTTAGAAAATAAATTAATTACCTTAAACTTGAAATCATTATTATTATTAAAAAAAATCCTCAAATCAAACGCACGCCTAAGAAAGTGTGCGCTGTTGCGCTGGTGGTGCTTCCTCCACTAGCTTTCTCAGCGCCACTGTTGTGGAAGGCCCATCAGCGTCAGCTTCACGTGGCCATGAGCCATCCTTTCTCCACCAAAGATTTTAATACATAATTGTTGAAAATGACCTTGTCACATTTAGATAAGTTGATAGTAGCTCTGAAGAGATATTATTTTCTTTTATATGAAAAATATTAGAAGGTTAATAATTATGAAATTTAATCAAATTGACATGATTTTATTAATATGAGTCATATATTATAAAAAAAATGTATTTTTTCATGATAGGAGAAAATATTAGTATACTACATGACATATAAATTGTAGAATGTCTTCTGCAGTGATAGTAAATTGAGTGACGAGAAAGACTAGTTATGGATGTTAGTGCCTAAAGACATTTGGACATCTTTTCATTGGTTGGTGCAAGATGATGGTTGATGAGAAACATTAAGATCGAGTGTTGATCATGCAATCTAACCAAATCGTTAGTTGTGGAAGGCTTGTGCAAACATCTATAGTTGGCGTTCATTTGGCATCACTTTTTTGATATGTGTGAGGCAATAGTCTGAGAGGGAACATCCAAAGTCGATTGATGTTAGATGATTTTATTCGATAGTTCTCTTTATCCGAGAAGAGATAAGATAATAAAAGAACTTACATTATATATTAAATATCAATTGCTAACAAATTTCAAGTGTCACTATTTAATATCTAGGCAATATTGGACAGGAAAATATTAAAAATCTACTAGTGTTGATTGATCTAAGTATGCCATTCTATTTATGAGAGGCGTCAAGAATAAAATTTATCAATGATATATCTATTTAAAATTTATAAATCAAGCACAAATCTTAAGTTAAAGATATAGAAATCGACTCAGATCTACCCAACAATACTAATAAGTCAAATCGAGCAAATGAGCAAATCGTTAAAACTACATATATAAAATTTCAAACACCGATTGGATAATCAAATGACTTCCAAATTTACGCTTATACAATCGAAATAATTTGATGAAAAATCCAACGAGTCTAAGATCACTCAAATCAAAGATCGTTTAAATGATCAATTCACCAAAAAAATATCTATGATCAAATGAATTAATATACACTATTTGATGGAGTGTTTTGGGATTTTGGCTACAATGACCAAAATACTCCTTTCAAAATCTTATAAATAGAACCTTATTCTTGTTATGAAGGAATGAGGGAGCTATAAGTGAACTTGGGAGAAACCTGGGAGAAAGATAGGAGTTCGAAGTTCGTCATCACCACCGTTGCCGTCAACCGCTGTCTATTATCATCGCCAACTACCACCAACAACCGTTATAGTCTAACTACCGCATAACTATTGTAACCTGATTCTAGAATTTTCATTATCAGAATTTCCTACATACAATATTGTAATCCCGTTGTAAAAAAGATTTAAACTCAGATTCCAAAGGATAGATGGAGCATTTTACGACCCTATGATTTTTCCCCTTTTATGGGATTTTTCCACGTAAATATTTTGGAGTTCCTTATTCTCTTCCACTATCTGTGTATATGTTGGATTTCCATACAAGCTGAGGCGAGAAATTTTATTCTATTGCTACAAGTTTTCTAGCACACAACAGTTTGACGCCATATATGGGAACGTGATTCTCATAACTTCACCGTGTCAAATGACCAAGTTTCCCAACAAGATCAAAACCACCAGCCACGTGAAACAATTTGTACCTTTGAGGAGCGTATACAAAGAATAGAGGAACAATAGGCTCAAATTCTTCAATATTTACTAGGAGCTGGACAACCGAGAAGGGCACCACAACTTGGAGGAAATCGATGATATCAACAACAGGATAGGGTTAATTTTGTTGGAGAAACTAATGAAGAACCCCCTCATGATCATGTGAAAATTTCTCATGTACGTCATTCTAATATGGATATTGATGATACTGTTAGTTCAACTCACCGTTCTTATGCCATCCAACCAACCTTCAATCCCCCTGCCTCTTTGATGGGGTTGAATCAGCCTCGTTTTATTTAAACATCTCGTGAAGCCATTAGAAATGAGTTACAATGCCTGGTCCAAGAAGAATTTTCTCAAAAAGATAGACAATTCATTCCTCGTCTGTGCATTCAAGAATCTTCTCATTTGCATGATATAGTTCTTCAACAACCCATCTTGGTGGGGTTTAAACTATCTAACATGGAGCCTTATGATGGGACTTCCAATCTTTATGAGCATATCAATCATTACAAAATTATTATGCACATCTAACAAGCCTCCGATGCTTTACTCTGCCAAGTTTTTTCGGTTACTCTCAAAGGACAAGCTCGTTGTGGTACTATTCCCTTCCTTACGGGAGCATTCCCAACTTCTCTCATTTGACCAAACTCTTTGTCGAACAATTCATCTCAAATCGACGAACCATTAAAGACCCCTCTCACCTTTCTGGAATATGCCAGAATGAAGAAGAAACATTAAAAGAGTATTTTTCAAAGATTCTTGAGTGAAGCTCGACAAATTCTAGGAATATACCTTGAATTATTACGAGGTACTTTTTTGGGAGGCCAAAGGCCTAGACCATTCTACTCATCATTGATGAGAGAAACAGTTCCTTCTTATGGAGACCTCATACAGAGAGTAGAGGCACAGATCACGGTTGATGAAGCGATCAACACCCACAAGAAGCAATTCGAACATTCTTCTAAGAAGCGTGAGGGAGATGCAAATGACAATCTTCACGCATCTCGACTAAAAAAATATGATCGCCAAAAGTTTCAAAACATACCCCCTAAGCCTGCCCAATCATCGCATGAGCCTCACCCGCAAAAAGAATATACACCCTTAAATGCTTCTCGCACAAACATTTTAATGGCTATTTAGAATGAAAATAATATCAAATGGCCTAATCCCCTAAGACCAAACACCAGAAATCAGGATCAGTTTTATTATTTTCATCGAGGATACGGATATACCACTGAGACTTGTAGACATCTAAAGGAAGAAATTAAAAGGTTGTTACAGCAGGGCTACCTTCGACAGTTTGTTCAGAATTAACAAAGAAATAATAATAATCCTATCAGAAAGCAAAGCCAACCCCAGCCAAGACAGCAACCAAGACAACCACAAGAGAATCAACAAATAGTCAGAGAAATTGAAACTATCGCTGGAGGAGCACAATTTTCTTATCAAGATCTACTCACTACACCCGAAGAGCCTAGGATGAAGAGGTCACAAATTGATTAGTCCATCGTATTTAATGATTCCAATTTTAAAGGGATACAAACTCCACATCAAAATCCCTTAGTTATCAACACAGGGATTGGAGATCCTTGTTATAATGTTAAAAGAATTTTAGTTGGCAATGGTAGCTCTATTGATGTATTATTCTACTTGACATTCTTAAATCTGTGACTTGTAAGAGAAAAATTGCAACTAGCTGCTGGGTCATTATATGGCTTTGAAAATTGACCAGTAAAGGTAGAGGGAATGATAACACTCCTGGTTACTCTTGGGGAATTCCTTAAACAAGCCACACATTTGATTCAATTTATGGTAGTTAAATCAAGTAGCTTATAATGCTATCTTTGGAAGACCCATACAATCAATTTTTGGTGTTATCGCTTCCATACCTCATCTAAAAATAAAATTTCTAACTTCTAATGAAATAGGTGAGGTTCGTGGCAACCAGCAGATAACACTAACTTGTTACTTGAGGCAATCCTGACCACGACCCTCAATAACATTAAATATTGAAAATTTTGAATTAAGAGATAAAGAAACACTCTATAAAGCATCACTAGTTAAAGAGTTGATCAGCATCCCATTATTAGAAGAATATCCCTAAAAAATAGTGCAAGTAGGTTTGATGCTCTCTGAGGATGAAAGAAAGGAGTACATCAATTTTTTGTGTCAAAACTAGGATAGTTTTGCTTGGAATCCAACAGATATGCCAGGAATTGATGCTGGAGTCTCATTTCATTTCCTTAAAATTAACTTAGCTTTCAAGCCCATCATTCAGAAGAAAAGAAACTTCACTCTAGATTATCTATAAGCAATTGAGCAGGAAGTTGATAAGCTTTTGGACGAAAGATTTATACGAGAAGTGTATTATCCTATGTGGTTGGAAAACATTGTCCTAGTGAAGAAATCTAATGGGGCAAGGAGAATGTGTGCCAACTACACCAACTTTAATAAACCTTTTTTCCTCTCCCGCATATAGACCAGTTGGTCGACGCCACTTCAAGTCATCAAATGCTTAATTTTATGGTGCTTACTCTAGATATAACCAAATAAAGATGAATCCAAATGATGAAGAAGCCACTACTTTTTAGATTGACAAAGGGTTGTATTGTTATCGAGTAATGCCATTTGGATTGAAAAATGCAAGAGCCACGTATCAACGCCTAATGAGTAAAACTTTCAAAACTCTTCTTGGTCATACTATGAAAATATATGTTCATGACATGTGTGATGTTTATTTTTTGGTATGTGCATATGGGGGGACACCACACAGATCTGAGGGTATACTTATTGAAGTGATCAGGTACGACACTGAGGTATGATATACTATCTCGAAAGATAGAGGCATCACCCTTCAATGGACCTAATCATCTAATAAGAACTCCTAAGGCATGATGGGTCTTCAAATATACCAGAGATTTTTTCCCCTATTTTATAGGGATGAATAAAGCAGGGTTTATATTAAATTAGGTTCTAAAGTTCTCTATGGGGGCAAGCTCCCATAGTTAATTACATCCTAAGGAAGGTGACTTTCTTAGGAATACTCTCGATTAAAGTAAGTAATTATTATCTCCAAAGATTTCAAAGATAATACTATCAATAAATTGGTTATATTGGAAAATCAAATGGGATAGATCAAAAGGAGAGACTTATTATTGAAGCTAAAGGAGATAAGTCAGTAATGCTCATGATACTAGAAAACTTAGTGAGCATTCCAATCTACCCTATAGTTGGGCTTTTTTATGTTTGAAATTGAATAGATTTATTTATTTGAGTTGAAATTTTATTAGAAAGCTGGGACTTATAATCCCACAATACAAGATTATGAAAATGTCTAAGATTTATGCTTGCAGCCCGAAGGAAACAACCACCTCGGATCATGAATTTGGGGAGCTTTAGTAAGAGCTAAAGCATGACCTAAATCTAAGTAAAAATGAGTATATGGTTTATCTCCATAAGAGAGGATAAACAACCTGACTGTTAGACTTATAACCATCTTGAGTGGTAGCCAGCTAACACCTCCTATGCTTTAAAATAATGTAGGTAAGTCATATAATTTTTACAAGATAGTTGCATTGTTATTACTTAGAAAGAAACTAAAGTCCTTAAACCTACTATTGACCTCACTTTTGGAGTGAGCTCTTAACTTCCTCATCATAGATATAAGACTCTTATAGACACTAAGAGTTCTTTAGTCTTAAGACACTTCTAGTGATTAGGTGAACACTTAACCTAACCCTAGATACTTAGAAGAGCTAGCCATAGGAATAGGTTTTGCCTTAGAAATTTAGGAGGACTTCTCTACCCCCTATAACCTAAACCTAATTCTTGCTTCCTTCTTCCAACTCAAATCAAATCCTTGTCCAAATTCCAAATCAAATCCAACTATCAAATTATTGAAACACATGATTAAATTCAAACTCTAAATCCCTTCCTAAGCTATTTGATTTTATCTTATGGATTTAGCCATAACCAAATTCAAATCAACCCCAATCCAATTGATTTTCTCAATTATCAAATTCAATCTCAAATAAAATTCTAAATCATAAATCAATTCCAAACTCCAAGTGATTGAAACTCATAATCAAATTCAAATTCCAAAATCCCTTCTTAAGCCATATGAATCACCTTCATATGCTTAGCCAAAACCCCCTTTAAACCAAATCAAACTTGATTGATTTCTTAATAAATCAATCATTCCTTCATTCATATTCACAAATATAAATGAAATCTAAGTTCAAACCCTCCAAATCAAATCAAAATAAATTAAGCCAAATCAAGACCCTTCTTAAACCTTATGGACCCACCTTCATAAGCTTAATCAAATTTGCTTCAAAATCACTCCAAACTCAAGTGATTTTCTCACGAACCATTTATATCTTCATTTATATTCATAAATACAAATGAAATATAAATTCAAATGGCCAAAACTAAACCCAAATTAAATCAAATTCCTAATTTTAGCCCTTTTAGCCAAATTCTTGAAGTTATCTAAATGATACCAAAATCAATTCAAAACTCATGGATTCCTTCATGATTAAATCATTCCTACAATCATTGACTCAAATATAAACATAAGCCGCCATTATTAAACCAAATCCAAGTTAACCCAAGTCAAGTCCATGTTGACCTCTCTTGACTTGAAATTATTGTATGATCCAAACCCATTTGGCTCCAAACCAATTGCAATTGGATTTATATTTCAATCTTAGGCTCATGTGTAAGTTCAACTAAACTTGAATCAAGCCATGATCAAGCTAATTAACCCATTTAGGCTCACTTGACCCAAAGTGGCCTAAAGGAACCTTTTGAGCCAAGTTCCAATCCAACCAAAATTGGATTGAACTAAGCCCTTCTAAACCTCACAACATAACCAGCAATCACCCTAGGGTGATCAATTGGCTTAAATTGGATCAAACCAAGTCAAACATAGCCTTTGACCAAGTCAACATTTAGCCCAAATGAAACCCAAACTAGCCAAAATCCACCATATGCCAAATTAATTAAAACCATTGATTCAAACCAACTTATAATCAATGATTGAACATGACCAAACCTTAATTGAGTCAAACTAAGCCCAATTGGTCATTTGATCCAAGTTGACCCAAATTGGCCTAAAAAGCCAAAATAGGTCAAATCACAATCCAACCCAAATTGCTTGCAACTAATAGTTCAAGTTCATTCCAAATTGATTATTGACCAAAAGTTATCCCAATTTGACCAATTGGTCAACTTTAACCTTTCTAAATTGACCTAAAGGGTCAAATTAGCCAAAATCTAAATTAATTCCAAATTAAACCAAAATAAAGTCTACAATCATTTTTAATTAGCTAATTGAACTTGACTCAACACTTAACCCAACCCAATTTAGTCAAATTGGTCAAATTGGTCAACTTGACCCATGTGACCTATATGAACCCAAATGAGCCATAATCAAATCCAAAGCAAATTGAACCAAACCAATGAACCAATAAACTCCAAATAGTCATGTGCACTTGACCCAACCTAACCCAATTTGACCAAAATAGGTCAAATCAAGCTAAATCAAATCAAATAAACTCCAAATCACTTGAAATTTGGACTAACTCACTTTTGACCCAATTCAGACCTGCCCAAACCAAACCCATATCCAAATGACCACATTTCCCTTAGGTCTTAGGAACCATATGAGATAAGACATATGCATATTTGGTCATTTCCTCCCCTTGGCTACTTGTAACCCATTCATAGGTCCACCTAGGCACCAAGGATCATGACTGACCTAACTCAAAGGTGGTTGGGTCAGCCATGACTCATGGGGAGGTGAAATCACCACTTCATTCTCATTGGAGCATTTCAAACCACCAAGGACATCCACTACTCTCATGGCAGCCACCTCCCACCCTTCCTCCACTCATGTGAGGCCAAGTGGAATGATTCTCTGCCCAAATCGAGCTCCCCATCTCATCCATTGATCCACCAAGTTGAAACCATCACCACTGTTCAAGCCAATGAAGGAGAGGGTATACTCATTCTCACTAAAACTCTCACACACACACACACTAAAGTCAACCCTAGCAGCCAAAAAATAAGATCCCAGAGCCTCCCCTTGCATTTTTTGAGCTCCCCAAAATCCCCATTCTTGATTTTATGTGAAAACAAAATAGGGGAGCAAACTAGTGATTCCCATTTTCTCATTTCGCAACCAAAGTGCAAATAATTTTGCGCACACCATCCTTTGACCTAGACGAGCCAAAATGAATCATTTCCCAAGCTTCCCGATGGCCGGATGATGGAGTTCGATCAAGACCGATTGCTTACATGTCGTGGGTTGGTCTTCTGAGCAAACTACACCAAATCAAGGCTTGTGCGGCTCAACAGGGCTTTGTTTCTATCAAATGAAGCTTCCTTAATCGTTGGAATTGCCGATCACAAGCTCGGGTAAGGTATGCCATTAAAAGCAATCATTAACTCAAAATAGGTTGGTCCTTTGTGAAGGAAACTTGCATCTCATGTGATTTCCACTATTAAATGTGTTTGTTATGCTTCAAAGGTGTGGGACCAATTTCATCTCCATTCAACTGGGGTGATCAGCATCCGATCGACAGATCCGCCGCTATCCTTTCAGAGAGATCACGGACCATCCATTTCGCGTGATCGGAATGAACAGTTTTGATCTGATCACATGAACCTCTTCCCTTGTGACGTTAATCATGGTCATCCAATATTAGAGGTCCATGAGTTAGACGCCACCGCCATCCGAAGTCATTTGATGTGACACTTAAATACCCAGCCATGCCATGGAAAGCGTGGCCATCCGCCACATGTGGCGATAGGATTAAGGCTTTAATTAAGCCTAATTAATCTATTTTTAAGCCTAAAACTTCTAAAAATCATAACTAATCCTAGAAAAATTTAAAAATACAAACTTGGGCTCATTTTAAAGATATTTCAAAGTAGAATCTAGAAAAATTATTATTATTTGATTTTAAATAGTGATTTTGGCTTAATTAAGATTTAATTGAAAATTTAATTAGCTTAATTATTCCTTAATTAATCACTCAAATTGATATCCAACTTTCTGTGGATGTTTAGGGGGATGACCTATGCCTCTCTCATTTTTTTAGGATTATATTAGTTGCTTAATTAGGAAAATCAATTGATTAAGCCGTCATCAATTTCTTAATTTAATTAGTGATAATTAGTGAATGAATAGTGATTTAATTAATTATTTAAGCTTAATTACCTCTATTGAATAGTAAGGGAGCTTAGGGAATGTGGTTGGGATACTTTTCCTAATTCATTTCCTAAGTTTTCTTCACTTTTTAGAATTTGATTAGTTAATAATTAATGAGGTAATTAATTTCTTAATCAATTAATTAATTAATCTCCAAGATAAAAATCAGAGCCTAATTGAGTGTTTAAAATGACTTAGAGGTTAGGATTGAGGCCTTGTCCTTGATCCCTTTCCCTAAGTTAATTTCATCATTTTATTCAAAATATAATCAAAGAATTCAATCAATTAATTAATAAGCTTGATTAACTCAATCTAAAATTTACTTCACACCTAAGCAACCATTAATTAATCTTGGGTAGCTCTTTGGGTGTTCAATAACCCAAAGTAGGAGATAATAAAATTATGGTAATCTCACATGTGTGAGAAAACCATAAAAGTAGTTGAGTGAGATCCCTTAAGCCTAATTAACTATTAATCATGAGCTAATTATATTAGGCCCCTTTCATTTCTTAGGAGCATTGCAAATTTACTTTTCATTTGATTGCATATCATATTGGCTCATTATTAATTAGTTAATTAACTTAAGGTGATGTATGTAAGGGTTAATTAATTAGCTTAATTCATACACTAACTTAATTAAACTATAAAATCAACTTAATTACTTCTTCATTAAACCAAATTAACTCACACATGGGAAATGGGATTAGGATTAGCAAACCTCTTTCATTTCTAAATCAAATCAAACTCAAAATTAAAAATGTCATTAAAGAACTTTGGTTTATTTTAAATAGCCTTATTTAGTATGAATGTCCTTAGGAATTAATTGGAATGAATGAGATCATGTTCTGATGTTCTTTTATTTCTTTCCAATCATGTTAAATGTTGCTTGCCATGTGTAATCATGCATTCATTTCTTTAAAAATTAACTAAATAAAATATTTTTTTAGTCAAATTGCATGTGCTGATGTAAATTAAAAATAGGTGTGGCTATTATTACTATTAAATCAAAAGTTATCTTCAAACTCTCATAAATCAATTATAATATATGGAGTGACATTAATTACAAATACTTATAAGTTTGCATATGTTGATAATATAAGATATGCAATATGAAGCACTCTTTCCTCACCTTATATGGATTTGCATGAGATTTATAAATGTATAGTTCATTTGAAAAGAACACAAGATTTGTCTAAAATCTACCCCTTTGCATCTCCATGCTAAGACTTAGGAAGAATTTCATATCACATATGTAAATCATATAATCAAATCAAATATAACTTCTTGCATGACTTCTCATTCTTGTGGTTCTTTTTGTACATTCACATGTATAAAAGAAAAGTGATATATTAGTCTGAATATCCCGGGGCTACGAGGCTTTAAGTAACCTCAAGTAGGTCTTGTACCTTACGCCCTTGGTGTAGAACAATGACGTTGTACTCACTTAAAACTCTTATACATATGTATGTATGATTTTACCAATGAATAAGAATCATAAATCAAATAAAACTTTTGTATGTGTTTTCCTATTCTTATAATTTATACATCCATATGTATATAAGAAAAGTGGTATATTACCAGACATCCTGACTGAGTTTTAAGTCCTAAGTAGACTTATATCACTCTTGGTAGAATAATGACATGTACTCACTTAAAATATTTATACATGTGAATGTGTACTTAGCTAATGGATGAAAAATCTCTTTTTCTATTAAAAAAAGACATGCATTCTTAATTCAATCAAATGAAATATTTAAATCTTAAACACACTTCTTCACATTCATCATTTAAGTGTGCTAAAACATACATTATATGTATAGGTATGCTTAGGATTTAATCATATGCATGATATATACGATGGAAAGAAATAAATAAATATGTTCTATGTGTTAGTAATTCATTTTAAGTAATCTTAAGATGCCTTTCTTGTTGAATAAGATCATTTAGAGTGAACCTAAACTTAGGAATGATTAAAACATATAATAAGCCATTCACTAAAAAAAATTGATTAATTAACTTTTTTAGAAGTGACTTATAGGGATGAAAGAGGTTCTCTCTTTCTTCTCTTATAACACTTAGTTGTTAAGTGTAGGCCATATGAAATAAAAAAGAAAATACTAAGTAAAATCTTCAAATCAATTAAATCACTTAAAGAGAAATCAACCCTTTATTAATTAAATCCCTCACACTTAGCAAATTATAACTCTAAAACCTAGTTAGAACATACCGCACAAGCCTTAATGCACACACATTAGATTAAGTTACCACTTCTATCTTTATGTTAGGGCGGTGTATGGTTTGATGTAAGCTTGTTTTATGATGTATTATTGTAGACTGGATGTTATGGTGTATCTGCATAGTCGGGATGTTAGATCGATATAAGTCTAATCATATTTTCTATAGGGGGTTATGCTTAAGGGTCGTTGTAATAAAAATATAAATGCTTTTTACTGTGTAGGTTGCTTATGCCCCTAAGCATAATCCAAGTTAGGACAGGTAGGCTTAATTACCCTTGTGCAGGGTGTTAAGTCCAAATTATTCATATAACTGCTTGAGTTGTATGGTATGTTTAGTTAACATTTATTTTATAGGTGTAGCTAGATTTACTTTCCTTCTTTTAATATAATTTTGCATTAGGATTAGGATAACTATTATGGGAGATTAGGATGAGCTTTGGTTATAAGACCAAGTCTTATGTAGATGTGATGCCTTTGGAGCAAGCACATCCAAATCAAGCTAAAAGAAAGAAAGAAATGGAGCAAATTAGATGAAGAAATGAAAGATGAAGAGATGAAGAATGAAGAATGAAGAATGAAGGCCCCCATAATGTTCATCATTTGTAATTAGAATTATTCTCTTATAATTTGGGTTGTATAATGGTAGTGCTTGGCTTCCCACATTTCTGTTCGGGTTGTATGGCGATACCCAACTACATCAGCCTTTTATTCCTTTGTGATAGCTTTATAAAATTGTTTGATATTTTAATTAGCTTGCATTATAAAAAGCATACTTTTTTCAAAGTTTATTTATGATTGGTGATTGTTGTATGGCCTAAATGTGATTAGGCTCCTGTGGTGAAAAAATTTATATATATCTCTGCCTTCATCTATCCCCTTCCCTTTCGAAAAAGAAGGATAAATGAAAACATATATATATATATATATATATATATATATATATATATATATATATATATATATATATATATATATATATATATATATATATATATATATATATATATATATATATAATACATCTTGTTGGGATGCCACATAGATATGCAGATATTCTTAATAGGGTGATCGAGAACAATATTGAGGAGAGGTGTACTATCTCGAAAGATAGAAGTCACCACCCTACAATGGACCTAATCACCTCAATAAGGACTCCTAAGGACTATTGGTCTTCAGAATGTACCAGAGATTCTTCCCCTACTTTATATGAAATAGTAAAGTAAGATTTATTTTAAATTGAGTTCATTAAGTTCCCTACAAGGGCAAGCCCCCATAGTTAATTACATTCTTAGGAACATGATTTCTTAGGAATACTTTCGATTAAGATAAATGATTATTGTCTCCAAAGATTTTGAAAGGTCGGACTACCAATCGATTAGTTTATTTTTATAAAGTCAAGTGGGATTGATCAAGAGGAGGGAGTTCTTATCGAAGCCAAATGAAAATAAGTAGGGGGATGCTTAAGATACTAGGAAGCCTAGTAAGCACCCTAAACTACCCTAAATTTGGGCTTTACATTTTTGAAATTGAATTAATTTGCTTGAGTTGGATTTTATTAGAATGCTAAGACTTATAATTCCATAATACAAGATCACAAAAATGCCTAAGAAGTGAGAATTTATGCTCGTGGCCTGCAAAGGAAAGTAGCAACCTTTGAACCTAAATCTAGAGAACTTTGGCGAGGGATAAAAGCATGACCTATATCTAAGGCAAAAATGGGTAGTTGGTTTACCTCCATAAGAGAGGATAAACCACCCAACTGTTAGACTTACAACCGCCTGGGGGTGGCCGCTAACTAACTCCTCCTACAGTTTTAAATTTATGTAGACAAGTCAAATACTTTTGCAAGATAGCTAAGCTATTATTTATTTAGAAAGAAAACTAAATCCTTAAACATACTCCCTAAGAGACTATATCATGTAGGGCATGCTTTTAATGACATAAATCTAATGTAAATTTTTCATATATTTTATTTTCATTTTGGACAATCAATTTGACAGAGGCTTTAGGATTCATATACCTAATGCATGAGAAATTAGATTATGGGCCAAAATCAGCAAGATAAGGAAGTGTGTTTCCACCATGGCTCTCACAAGTTAAGCTAAATTCTCTGGCAAAGGTGGAAGCCCTCTAGTCAAGAGTGAAATTATATATTTTTTATGCATGATGTTATAAAAGTAGACAACATCCAGCTAAGTGATTGTTAATTCTTTTATCTTGTTTTATAGCCTAAGTTTTAGGTGAGGTTATGAGTTATTTATTTTTAGTTTTGAGTCGATTAATTTGGTAGAAGATTTATTTTCTCCTAAAAGTCTTATCGTCATCTAGGCCATACATCAAAGCAAGGAAGAAACTAAGAAAAGATGTTATCTTAATGTGCAAGTTAAACAAACATCAATCAATTTATAAAACTAACGCAAAAGAATAAAAGGCCATTTGTGGTCGGGCTCCACTACACAAACTCAAAAATAAATTGGGTAGCCGAGCTCTACCCTTATACAACCTAGATTATAAAAGAATTAATTACACTTAAGCATGGAATTCATGTTATGGGGGTCTTCATTCTTCATTTCTTCTTTCTTCTTTCTTCTTTCTTCTTTGGTTCCTTCTTTTGGATGGTTGGAATATGGATGCTCCAAAGGCTTCACATAGTACATAAGATGAGATCTTACGATCAATGTTCATTCTAATCCCCCATAATAATCATTCCAAAATCCTAATTGCAAAAGTATATGAAAATGAGAAAAAGAAAATCTAACTAATACCTACAAAATAGAGATTACCAAATAAACCATATAATCCCAAGCATGTATATATATAAATGGGACTTAGCACCCCACACATGGGTAACCAAGTCCACCTAGCCTATTTTTTATTATGCTTAGGGGTATAAGCACCTGCATAGCAAAAATAATTTTATATTTTTATTACAACGCCCCTTAAGCACAATCCCCTACAAAAGATAATGATTAGAATAAATCATCCTACCATTCATTCTATGCACATGCACCCTAACATATAGACTGAAATATTACATTTCAAAATAGAAGCAAAGCATCAAACCATGCACCGTCCTAACCTAAAGCTAGAAATGGTGGCTTTGTCTAATGTGTGTGCTTTAAAAGGTTTGTGTGGTATGTTTAGCTAGGCTTTAAGGTTTACATATCCTAAGTATGAAAAGTTTAACTTAGAGTGTGGTTTCATTTAAGTTATTTGATTGATTTAGTTAATTTTTATTTGATGGTTTGTTTAGATTTGAATGGACTAACAATTAATTACTAAGTTGTAAAGAGAGGGAAAATAGAAGAGAACTTCTCTTTCCTTCCTTACCTTAAGTAATTTCTAAAGTAGATTCATATTTGATTTTTGTTTAGTGAATATTTTATTATGTGTTTTAATTAATCATAAGTTTAGATTTTCTCTAAACAAACCTATCCAAAAAGAAATGCATTTTAAGATTAAGTAAAGTGAATTAATATCACAAAACAAATATCACAAAACACACAACAGTTTATTTCTTTCCCAACATGTATAACATGCATATGGATGAATCATAAGCATATCTATACATACAAGTGAGGATGTTTAACACACTTTCATAATGAATGCTAAGTGATATAACTTAAGAAATTTTGGATACTTCATGATGCATGATTTTCATTAAGTAGAAAAGAGGGATTCTTTTATCTATTTGTCACATGCACATTTATATGTATGAAAGGCATAAGTGAGTATGGCGCCATTGTTAGCACCAGGGCTGTAAGGTACAAGACATATTTAGGGCTACTTAAAGCCTCGCAATCCTGA
The DNA here is from genome assembly GCA_021442155.1 of Cymbidium sinense. NCBI lineage: Eukaryota > Viridiplantae > Streptophyta > Magnoliopsida > Asparagales > Orchidaceae > Cymbidium > Cymbidium sinense. Next base: position 143,281,944 of record CM038215.1, read on the forward strand.
GATTGTCCAGACTAATATACCACTTTCCTTAAATACATATGCATGTACAAAAGAAATTAATGAAAAAAGAAAGATACAAAAATTTATGTTTGTTTGATTGTTTAGTTTATATGTGTAAGTGTGGATGTCCTTCTTAATTGATAATATAGGAATGAATAGGAATGAGTTTAAGCAAGTGTTGTGTTCTTTTCAAATGAACTATACACTTCACCAAATCCTTTTCAAAACTATGATAAAAGAAAAGAGAAGAAAAGCCACACTATGCACATCTTTATATTTATACTCACATGCAAGCTTATAAATAATTATAAGTAGCACACCTTTCAATTTTGATATTGAATTTATAAATATTGAAAATAATTTTGGATTTAATAGTGATAATAGCCATTCATATTATTACTTTTAGCCAAAACATGCAATTTGACATAAAGGAAATATTTCATTTTTAATTTGATTTTTAAAAAGTATGAATGCATGATTTTCATATGGCATACACATTTAGCATATTAGAAAAGAAATAAAGTGATGAAAGCAATGTAAGTTCATCCACCCTAATTAATTCCTAAAGACAATCCTATGAATAGATTATTTAAAGTAAATCAAATTTATTTTAAGGAGAGTTTGGATTTTGTTTGAGTTTGATTTCAATTTGAGAAATGTGAGATGAGTTTGCTGGTCCTAACCCATTCCCCCATGTGTGAGTTATTTAAGTTCAATTTTTAGGTAATTAGATCAATTTTATGCTTTGGTTAGGTTAAGGTGTACATTAAGTATATTAATTAACCCTTACCTATAGCACTTTAACATATTTAATCAAATAATTATGAGCTAATGATATGACATAAAATCACACAAGGTATTTAAATCAGTAATGCATCCTAGGAAAGAAATGTACCTAATACAATTGGCTCATGATTAATGATTAATTAAGGTTTAATTTAAATACTTTCATAACCCTTCCCACACATGTGAGTTCGATTTTGATTTCCTTAAGCTGCTTAGGTTATTGAACACCTAAGCACCTACCCAAGATGAATTGATAAAGTTCTGGAATGTTTTAAAAATTTTATCAAAATAATTAAGCAAGTGATTAGGGGATTAGCTCTTAATTAAGTTTATATTAAGGAAGGAAAGGGGTTTAGGGAATGGCTTAGGAAAATTCCCTAAATTCATTCCATAGACCTCTTCTCTACTTAAACAATGCTTAATTAACTTAATAAAGGGATTAAACTACTATTCATATGCTTAATTACCCTTAATTACATAAAAAGAGTAATTAAGAGTTCATTAATTGATCTCCTTAATTAACCCATCAATAAATCCTAAGAAAATTAGGGGAGGTAGAAGTCATCCCCCTAAATGCACATGAGAAGTTTGGAATTAATCGGGGTAATTAGGGCTTGTAAATTTTCAATAAAACCCTAATTAAAGAAAGCACACTATTCAAAATGCATTGGAAATAAATTTTAGAATATTCTTCTTTGAATTATCTTTACAATGCATTTTACCTTGTATTTTTATAATTTCTTTTAGAATTAGTTAGGTTATTTTGAAGATTCAGTGATTATTTCATGATTAAATAGCCTAATTAAGTGGTTAATATCATGTGGTGGTGTGGGGGAGGCCACTTAAGTTTGTCATGGTAGCATCGTGTCATCGGCGGCACGCTTTCTCCCATCCATCCGATCAAGATCGGATGGTGAGATCAGCGATTCTTAAAATCAGGATCTACGCATTTTGATCATGGTCCATCCAAAATGCAGGATGGACGGCCCATGATCCCAGTTCTTGAGGGGAGTATCCACCTCCATGGCATGATCGAGCTCGATTGAGATTGAATTCAACCCACACACCATCATAATGAGCACATCAAATTCTCATGAGGTGAGAATTCCTTTCACAAAGGACCACACCATGGCTAGTTTAAGCTCAGGTTGAGTGTATACCTTACCAAAGGCTATTACCAACACTCGAATCCATTGAGGTAACTTCGCCTAGTGGAGATGAAGCCCTGTTGAAGATTTGAGCTGATTTGGTTGAGTGGATCTTACTATGGACCAAGCTCTCCTTCAATTGGGCCTTGATCAAGAGCACTCTTCCTTGAGAACTTGGATTAAGCTTTAGAAAGTTTGATTTGATCTCTCAAGAAGCTTGCAAGAGGAGTTGAGAGTGGAGAGTTGAATGAGATTGAATTTCCTTGAACTCCCTATTTTTGGTTTGAAAAATCAAAAATGAGAAATAGAAAATGCTTGGAAGGGGAGTTTGATCACTTCCTCACAGTTCTTATCAATGAATAGGAAGAAAAGAATTGTGAAATTAGGAGTATCTCCCCCGTGATGGATAAGCTTTGCCATTTTGATCCAATTGACCTCATTCAATGGGTTTGATTAGAGTGTCATGGCATTTGATTTGTAGGTGGAGTGGTGAAGGTCCCATGTGCTTGAAATGAGTGGAGGAAGGATTCTGCTCCCATGGGATTTTCATAGGTTGGGTTTGGTTCCCAAACCCATTGAGTCATGTGCACCCATATATTAGTGACCATTTGGTCCACTAAGAGGATAGTGTCCATGAAAGGAATTGACCAAATTTTTAAGTGGTTTTAATTTTAGTTATATGGCCTAGGTAAAATGGTCATTTGGCAATTTCATTTGAATATGTTTGGTATGATTGAAAAATGGGTTAGCCAAGTTTTAATGAATTTGGAGTTTGGTTTGATATGATTTGGCTCATGTTGACCCATTTAGGTCAAAATGGGTCAAGTTGTCAATTGATTGGTCAATTAGGTCAAACCAAGGGTTAGGTCAAGTTCATATGACCATTTGAAATATTTTGGTGGCTTTGGTTTGATTCAATTTATTTTATATTTAGTTTTGGTTAAATTGAGTTGATTTAGGTCAAATGGGTCAAGTTGACCAATTTGACCCATTTGACCTATTTGAGTTAGGTCATGATTTGGTTTATGTTTGGTTGATCATTTGAAATGGATTGGTATCTTTATTTTCAATCAATTTGATTTATATTTGGATTTGACTCAATTTGACTTTTAGGTCAAGTTGGGTACAAGGTCAATAGGGCTAGGTTGGGTCTAGTTGGCCAATTGGGGCTTTGGTCAAATTCAACAAGTAATTTGGAATGAACTTGACCCATTAATTTCAATCAATTTGGCTTAGATCAAGTTTTGACACATTTTGACTTTTTAAGTCAAGTTGGGTTAACTTGGGTCAAGTGGTCAAGTGGCCAATTGGGCTAGGTTAGGCTCAAATGATGACTTGGTCAAGTTCAAACATTGATCATGAATGAGTTTTGATCAATTGTTTCAATCAATTTGGCCTATGTTGGATTTTGGCTAGTTTATATTTCATTTTGGCTAAGTGTTGACTTGGTCAACCTTTAGATTTGACTTGGTTTGACCCAATTTGAGTGATTGATCATCTCATGATGATTGTTGCTCATAATGTGAGGCTTAGTTGGACTTAGCTCAATCTAATTTGGGTAGGATTAGAATTTGTCTCATAAGGAGCACTTTAGGTCACTTTGGGTCAAGTGAGCCTAAGTGGGTCAAATGGCTTGGTCAAAGTTTGATTTGAGTTTGATTGAACTCACATATGGGCTTATGATTAAAATATAAATCAATTTGCAAGTGGTTTGAAGTCAAATGGGTTTTGATTCATTTGACAATTTTAAGTTCAAAGGGTGAACATGAGTTTGACTTGGGTTTGATTTTTGAATTTAGTTTTTGGTTTGGTCATTGGAGTTTATGTTTATATTTGGATTCATGATTGTAGGATTGATTGAATTATAAAGAAAAATTAAGGGTTTGTCTTGATTTGAATTTGATTTGGCTAAATTCAAGATTTTGACTTGAAGGCTTAGGTTGGATTTTTTCTTGAATTTGGATTTAAGTTTTGAGTTTATTTTTGGATATTTGAATTTATATTTCATTTATATTTGTGAATATAAATGAGAATATAAATTAGTTATGAGAAAATTCTTTGAATTTGAATTGATTTAGATTTGATTTAGGTGAAGTCCATGAGAGGGAATCAAAGGACTTGGATATATATATATATATATATATATATATATATATATATATATATATATATATTGATTTGAATTTTGGATTTAGTTTGATTAATTTGAATTTTTATTTCATTTATATATGTGAATATATATGAGAATATAAATGGGTTATAAAAAAATTTCTTGAAATTGAATTGATTTAGATTTGATTTAGGCTAAGTCTATGAGAGATAATCAAAGGACTTAAGAAATATTTTGGAGTTTTGGAATCCAATCATGGGCTTTAATCATAAGTTTCAATTACTTAGAATTGATTCATGATTTGAGAAAATCTATTGAATTGGTTCAAGGTTTGAGTTAGAGTTGGAGTTGATATGAGTTTGGCTTGAAGGGAGGAAGTGAAGAATTTGGTTCAAGCTATAGGGTAGGCAAATTTTCCTAACACCCCTAAGGCATGGCCTATTCCTATAGCTAACTCTACTAAGTCTCTAGGGTTAGGTTGAGTGTCCACCTAATTACTAGATGTGTCTTAAGACTAAGGAACTCTTACAGTTTAAGAGAAGTCCTATGTCTAAGATGGAGGGGTTAAGAGCTCATTCCAAAAATGAGGTCAACAGCTCCTAGGATAAAAATTAATTTTTCTACTTAAACTAACAACTCATAACTAAACCTCTAAAATAACTCATAACCACATATAAAAGCCTAGGAATTAAATCAAAATATTAAAATATTTAATCCCTTAGCTAGATGTTGTATATTTAATATCATGCATAATCATCTTATTTCACTCTTGATAAGGGAGGGCTTTCATCTTTGCCAAATAGTAAGGGCTTAACCTTTGAGAGCCTATGATGGAAGAACACCTCTTTCCCTTTTAATTTGGCCCATAATCAACTTCTCATGCATTTAGGTATACAAAATTCTATAGCCTGTGTCAAAATAAAGAGTCCCAAATTAAATAAAATTTGATAAAAATTTGCATTAGATTAAGTCATTATTTATACCCCTCGTGCTCTAGTCTCTTAGGGAGTGGGTTTAAGGACTTAGTTTCTTTCTAAATAATAATGACCATATCTTGAAAAAAGCATATGATTTGCCTACATGGATTTAAAGAGTAGGATAAGTTAGTTGGTTACCACTCTAGGCGATAATATGTTCAGCAGTCGGGTGATTTGCTCTCTCTTGTGAAGGTAAACCATATACCCACTTTTGCCTTAGATTTAGGTCGTGCTTTGGCCCTTGCCAAAGCTCCCTAGATTTAGTATCTGAGGTTGTTATTTCTTGTGGGCTATAAGCATAAATCCTCACCTCTCAGGCATTTCCACGATCTTGTGTTGATGGATTATAAGCCTTAGTAATCTAATAAAATTTCAACTCAAATAAATAAATCTCCTCAATTTTAAATATATAAAGCCCAACCATAGGATAGATTAGAGTGCTCACTAGGCTTCCTAGTATCATAAGCACTCTCTACTCATCTCCTTTGATTTCAATAATAACACTTTCATTTTTGATCCATCCCACTTGATTTTCTAAAACACAACCAATTTATTGATAGTCCTATCTTTGAATTCTTTGGAGATAACAATCGCCTACTTTAATCAAGAGTATTCTTAAGGGATGTACTTTTCTTAAGATGTAATTAACTATGGGGCTTTCCCCCATAGGAAACTTTAGAACCCGATATAAATAAACATTATTTTATTCATCCTTGTAAAGTATTAAAAAAATCTCTGGTATATTCGAAGACCCATCATGCCTTAAGAGTCCTTATTAGGTGATTAGGTCCATTGTAGGGTAGTGACTTCTATCTTTTAAGATAGTGTACTATTTCTCAATGTCATACCTGATCACCTCAATAAGTACACCCTCAGATCTGCATGGTGTCCCACACACATGAATCAAAAAATAAACACCACACCGACTCCTTAAGAGACTACAACATGAATTATGAGCAATGACTTATTCTAAAGTAAATCTTTTCAATTTTTATTTGATTTTAGACACTTCATTTTGATAAAGGTCATAGAATTTTGTATGCCTAAATGCATGTTAAAATAAGTTATGGGCTAAATCAAAAGAGAAGAGGGTGAAGCTTCGTCAGTAGGAGTTGCTCTCACAGGTCAAACGGTTCCCACATGTGCAGGAACGGAGGCCCTCATTTTACAAGAGTGATTCAAGATGATATGTATAGTGTGATACATTGTTGACCTCATTTTTAGACAGAGCTCTCAACCCCTCCATCTTAGACATAAGACTCCTCTTAGAATTTAAGAGTTTCTTAGTCTTAAGACACATTTAGTGATTAGGTGGACACTCAACCTAGCCCTAGAGACTTAGAAGAGTTAACCATAGGAATAGGTCATGCCTTAGGGGTGTTAGGAAATTTGCCTACAGTTAGCTTAAACCTTTTGTCACTTCCCTTCTTTCAATTCAAACCCCAAATCAATCTTAATTGATTTTCTCCAAACTCAAATCAACTCTATATGATAAAAAATCCATGATTGAAATCTATGATTAAAACCCATGATCAAAATCCATCAAAATTCCTAAGTTCAAATTCCCTACGTCCTTAATCCTTTCTTAAGAACTTAGCCAAAATCATGATAAAAACCAATTCAAATCTTTTATATTTTCTCATAATCCATTTATATTCACATTTATATTCATATATATAAATGAAGTATAAATTCAAACCCATCAAATCAAACTCAAAATTTCAAATCAATTCATGAAATTTTCCTAAGTCCTTTAAATTTTTTAAAAGGACTTATCCAAAATCATGATTTAAATCAATTCAAATTCATGGGATTTTCTCATAACTCATTTATATTCTCATTTATATTCACATATATAAATGAAATATAAATACAAATCAATCAAGTAAAATCCTCAAATTAAATTTCAAATCTAAAATCTTTCTTAAGTCATTAATTCTCCATTAATGGACTTAGCCTAAATCTTGATCAAACCATCTCAAAGTCATGGGATTTTTTCATAATTATCTTATATTCTCATTTATATTCATATATATATATCATATATATATATATATATATATATATATATATATATATATATATATATATATATATATATATATATATATATATATATATATATATATATATATGAAATATAAATATAAATCAATCAAACTTCAAACTTCAAACTCCATGAAATTTTCCTAAGTCCTTTAAATCCTTCTTAATGGACTTAGCCCAAATTATGATTAAACCACTTCAAATCCTTGAAATTTTCTCATGATCCATTTATATTCTCATTTATATTCATATATATAAATGAAATATAAATTCAAACAATCAAAACCAATTCCAAAAATTAAACTCAAATCAACTCAAAATCCAACCTAAGCCTTTGAAGTCAAAATCTTAAACTTAGCCAAATCAATTTTAAATCAAACCAAACTCTTGATTTTCTCTCATAATTAAATAAACCCTACAATCATGAGCTCATATATAAATACAAACTTCAATCAAACAATCAAAACCTAAGTCAAAAATCAAACCCAAAACCCCATCATATTTTCCTTTGAATATGAAATTATCAAATGGATCAAAACTCATTTGATTTCAAACCACTTGTAAATGGATTTATATTTCAATCATGAGTCCATATACAAGATCAATCAAGCTCAAATCAAGCTTTGACCAAGTCATTTGACCCACTTAGGCTCACTTAACCCAAAGTGACCTAAAATACCCTTATGAGCCAAATTCTAATCCTGACCAAATTGGATTGAACCCAACTCATCTATGCCTCTCATCATGATCAACAATCATCATGGGATGATCAATCAATCAAATTGGGTCAAACCTAAAGGTTGACCAAGTCAACACTTAACCCAAAATAAAACCTAACATAGCCAAATTCCACAACAGGCCAAATTGATTGAAACCATTGATCTAATTTCACTCATGACCAATGTTTGAACTTGACCAAGCCAACATTTGAGCCTAACCTAGCCTAATAGGCCACTTGACCTAGTTGACCCAACTTGACCTAAAAAGTCAAAATGTGTCAAAACTTGATCTAAGTCAAATTGATCCAAACTAATGGGTCAAGTTCATTCCAAATCACTTGTTGAACTTGACCAAAGCCTCCCAACTAGACCTAACCTAGCCCAATTGACCTTAGACCCAACATGACCTAAAGAGGTCATGTTGAGCCAAATTTGAACTTAACCAAAATTGATTGGAAACAAAGATACAAATCCACTCCATATGACTAACCTAACCTAAACCTACCCTTTACCTACCTCAAATAGGTCAAATGGGTCATTAGGTCAACTTGACCCATTTGACTTAAATGAAGCCATATGAGCCAAATTCAAAACTATAACAAATTGAATCAAACCAAAGCCACCAAAATATTTCAAATGGTCATATGAACTTGACCCAACTCTTGGTTTGATACAATTTGACCAATTGGTCAACTTGACCCAACTTGACCCATTTTGACCTAAATGGGTCAACATGAGCCAAACTCTATCAAATGAATTTCAAACCTCATGAAACTTGGCCAAACCTAGTTTCTCCACATACCCAACATATCCAAAGTGAAAAATCAATAAAATGATCATTCTATCACTAGGCCATAGAACAAATTTTGACCTAATATGGGTAATTTGGTCATACCCTCTTCACATTCACTTGAGGCTTTTCTAAAAGCTCAAGGGGACCTAGTGAAGAGTGATGCACCCAACCAAATGGGTTTGGGTGTGCCTAATTGGTCTCTAGACCAAACTCAACCCCATGGGTCAAAACTCAAATTCAAAACCCATCTCCCACTCAAATTCAAGCACATGGGAGGTTGGAAATCCACTCATTGGCTCAAACCGATCATGTGCACACTGCTAATTGATCAAACAACCCACTGCCTAAGCTCCATTGATCAAAAATGGAAAGTGGATGGACAGTCATCTGATCCTTCAAGGGGGAGATATACTCCCCCTAATTCACTTCAATTCTAACTTCCCCTCTGTCGATTGAAGCTAAGGAACTCAAAGCAAGCCTTACAGAGTATTCCCAAGCTTCTTATAGAGGATTTGAAAACTCCATTTCTCAATTTTTAGAGTTTAAAAATAGGGGAGGTCTATTGAAGAGCTAACTTCCTCATCACTCAATTTCCATCCAATTGCTCTTGAATACTTCATCAAGGAACTAAGTCGACTGACCCAAGCTTCCTTTGAAGTTCCGACAGCAAGGAATACTTGAATTGGATCAAAGCTGCAAGCTAGCTAAGGAGGAGGTGGTCCATATACCAATCCACTCAACCTCAAGTGCTCAAAACTTCAGCAAGGCATTGTCTCAACCAACAAGCTTCTCAAGAGAGTGATCACCTCCCAGGTATGGGATTTTGACCATTAAACTCAATATGGTGTGGAGCTTTATGAAAGAAATTTTAATTCCATAGATTTTTGACTGTTGGATGTGTTGCTATTTATCCTTAGATGGTGTGGGTTGAGTTTGGTTTGAATCTGAGCTCAATCGAGCTTGGATCTTCCCTTGATCGTGGATGGTCTATTTTGATCAAGGGAAAGAACTTGGGAGATCTCAGCCATCCATCCGCACATTTTGGATGGACGACCGAGATAATTTCTCACGTTTAGAAATCCCTTATCCGTTTTAAAACCGCGGGGAGATCTCTAGTTGTTCGATCTTTGATCGGACGGTAGAGATCAAATCGCATCCGCTGCCAGCCACCATTTTGGATTTGATAACTAAGTAATCCCTCACAGTGTGATGCGTGTAAAGCGCGCTGACCGCTACTGCCACGCGTCGCGCTGTGAGCTATAGGATTAGTTAAATTTTTTTAATTAATCTTAATTAACCTAGGGAGATTCTAAAATTTATAACTTCCTCTAAAAAATTCAAACAAATATGGAATAAAATCCTATGAAAAGATAATTCAACCTAGAATATTTTAAAATTAATTTCAATGGGTTTTGAATTATAATTTTCTCTGATTTTGTATTTTCTTGGAAACTTTATTTTGCCAATTACTTATTAATTAATCCTCTGATTAATCCCAAATTTCTTGGGTATGTTTTAGGGGATGACTTCTAGCTCTCCTAATTTTCTTGGGATTTATTGAAAGCTTGATTAGAAGAATTGCATATGGATTTCTTAATTACCCTCCTTATATAATTAAGTATTATTAAGGTGTAATTAGTAATTTTAATCCATGATTAGGGTTGATTAAGGTCAGATCCAGTAAGTAAGAGGTTTATGAAATAATTTTGGGGTATTTCCTTTAAGCTATTTCCTAAACCCCCTTTTTCTATCCTTAATCCTCTCTTAATTAAGAGCTAATTCATTAATTATCCCTTTAATTAATTTCTAAAAATTATAAAAAAAAGTTCTAGAACTTAATTAATCTACTTTGGGTATATGCTTAGGTGTTTAATTGCCTAAGTTCAATTAAGAAAATCAAAACCCAATTCATAAGTATGAAATGATGTTTTGAAATTACTTAAGCCAAACCCCTTAGCTTAATTAACTTTTAATTGTGAGCCAAATTACATTAGGCCTTTTTCTTATTAGGTGCATTACAAATTTAAATTCCTTGTGAGTTTTCATGTCAGCTCATTGGCTCATAATTATTTGGTTAATTATTTTAAGGTGGTGTAGGTAAGGGTTAATTAAGTTACTTAATTCATACATTAACCTAATTAACACATAAAAATGGATCTAATTATCCAAAAATTAAACAATAATATCAAACACATGTGAGAATGGGTTAGGAACAACAAACTCCTCTCACCTTTTCAAAATTAAATCAAACTTCAAATTAAATAAAAATCACTTTGAATTCACTTTGATTTATTTTAAACTTTCTTATCCTATAAGAATGTCTTTAAGATTTAAGTGAAGTGAACTTGTTTACATGCTTCCATTGATAATATTTCCTCAACATGTTAAATTTGTATGTCATGTGGTTTCATTCATTCATAATTTTAAAATTCAAATTTTAAAATGAAATTGTTTACTTTATGTCAAATTTGCATGTGTTGGCTTAAGTAGAAATACGAATGGCTATTATCACTAATAAATCCAAATTATTTTTAAAAAATATAAATCAAATACCAAATCTAAAAGTGTGCTACTTATACTTTAATTATGAGTTTGCATGTTGAAGATTATAAAGGTATGTTTAGTATAGACATCCTTTCTTTCTTATGTTAGCATAGTTTTGAATAGGAATTTGATAAGATATATGGTTCATTTTAAAAGGACCTAATACTCACCTAATTCCATATCCTATTAATCCTTATGCTATCACCTAAGATGGGCTACCTATACTTGCATACATAAATTACATAAACAAAATGAATCCATCAATACAACTTTTTCATTCTTCTTTTCCATTTCATTTCTTTTATACATATGTTTGTATTTAAGGAAAGTGGTATATTAGTCTGGACAATCCCGAGGCATATCCAACTTCTAAATTTCCTTAAATGAATTACTTAGCATGCATCATAAAGTGTGTTAAATACTCTCATTTGTATGTATAGATATGCTTAGGATCCATCCATATGCATGTTATATATGTTGGGAAAGAAATAAAGTAATGTGTGTTATGTAAATTTTGATTCATTTTATTTAATCTTAAAATGCCTTTCTTTTTTAATAGATTTGTTTAGAGTGTATCTAAACTTAGAATTAATTAAAAGGTTTAATCAAAATATTCACCTAACTAAAACCAAAATATGAACCTACTTTAGAAATTACTTAGGTTAGGGAAGGAAAGAGAAGCCTCCTTCTCTTTCCCTCTCTTCATAATTTAGTAATTAATTGTAGGATTCACTTGAACCAAATCAAAATATGAAATGAAATCAACCCAAAATAATTGAACAACTTAAATGAAACCCTCCTCTAAGTTGAACATGTTCTTCATACTTAGAAGAATTTGAACCTAAAACCATAGCTAAGCATACCACACAAACCTTCAAAGCACACACATTAGCCTAAGTCACCACTTCTAGCTTTAGGTTAGGTCGGTGCATGGTTTGATGTTTTATTTTATTTTGTGATATATGTTTTAGACTGGATGTTAGGGTGTATGCTCGTAGAATGAATGGTAGGATGCTCTTAGTCTAACTATTCTTTTCTGCATGGGATTATGCTTAAGAGGCGCTATCATAAATAAAAATATAAATTCTTTTGCTTGCAAGTGCTTTATACTCTTAAGAATAATCCAATAGGCCAGGTGGACTTAGTCACCCACGTGTGTGGTGATAAGTCCAATATGCATGCTTGGGATTTGTGTGGTTTGTTTTAACTAACCTTTTATGTGTGTTAGATTCCACTTTTTCCTTTTCATATAAATTTATGCAATTAGGATTTTGGAATGATTCTTATGGGGATTAGGATGAACATTGGTCATAAGATCTTATCTTATGTACCATGTTAAACCTTGGAGCATCCACCTTCCAACCATCTAAAAGAAAGAACCAAAGAAGAAAAGAAGAAAAGAAGAAGAAATAAAGCTTGAAGACCCCCATAATAATGAATTTCTTGCTTAATTGTAATTTCATTCATTTGTAATCCGGGTTGTATAAAGGTAGAGCTCGGCTACCCACATTTAATATTTTTTGGTTTGTGCGGTGGTGCCCGACCACAACGGCCTTTTATTCTTTTTGAGATTAGCTTTATAAATTGGTTGATGATTTGCTTAGCTTTTTGCATTAAGTGGCATGTTTTCCAAGTTTCTGCCTTGCTTTATGTATGTCCTGGATGTGGATTAGGCTTTTTAAAGAAAAATAAATCTTTTACCCAACTTAACAACTCAAAATAAAAACTAAACAACTCATAACCTCGCCTAAAGCTTAGTTTTAAAATCAAGATAAAAGAATTAGTTGGATGAGCATTTCTTTTGTAATATCATGCACAAATGCATCTTATTTCCCTCTTGATTGGAGGGCTTCCACCTTTTCTAGAGAAACTTGGCTTGACCTTTGAGAGCCATTGTGGAAACTCACCTCCTACCTTCTGGCTGATTTTGGCCAATAACCTTATTTCTCATGCATCAGTCATATGAATCCTATTAGCTTGAGTCAAAAATAATTGTGCAAAATAAAAATAAAATGAAATTTGAATAGCATTAGATTTAGGTCATTTGAAGCATTTTCCTTTACATGATATAGTCTCTTTAGGGAGTGAGTTTAAGGACTTAGTCTCTTTCTAAATAAATAACAGCCTAGCTATCTTGCATAAGCATAAAGACTTGTCTACATATATTTAAAACCGTAGGAGGAGTTAATTGGTGGGCACTCCCAGGAAATTATAAGTCCAAGCTGTCGGGTGGTTTGTCCTCTCTTATGGAGGCAAACTAAACCCATTTTTTGTCTTAGATTTTGTCTGCCTGCTCTCTAGATTTAGGTTCTGAGGTTGCTTCTCCCCTTTGTGGGCCATAAGCATAATTTCTCACCTCTTAAGCATTTCCTTAATCTTGTGTTAAGGAATAATAAGTCCTAAATTTCTAATGAAAAATTCAACTCAAACAAACTAAATCAATTTCAAAAATGTAAAGCCCAATCGTAGGATAATTTGAGATGGTCACTAGGCTTCCTAGCATTGTGGGCATCTCCTACTTATCTTCCATTTTGGCTTCAATAATAACTCTCTCTTTTGGTCAATCCCATTTGATCTTTCAAAAATAAATCAATCGATTGATAGTCCTTCCTATTGAAATCTTCAAAGACATGATCATTTATCTTAATCTAGAGTTTTCTTAAAGAATTCTCATTCTTTAAGATGTAATTAACTATGGGAGCTTGCCCCTATAGGTAACTTAATGAACCTGATTTAAAATAAATCCTGCTTTACTTTTTCATGTAAAGTAGGAGAAGAATCTCTGGTACATATGCAGACCCATCATCCTTAGGAGTCCTTATTGAGGCGATTAGGTCCATTAAAGGGTAGTGACTTCTATTTTTTGAGATAGTGCACTATTTTCTTGATGACATACTCGATCACTTGAATAAGTACATCTACGGATCTGTGTAGCATCTTAAAAAGATGAATTTCTATAAAGTTGCCTCTTTCATTTCTCCCCATAGATTTGAAAGGCGACTGCCTATATGAATTTTTACCAACATATATACATCATTCAGCTAAGGGGTTACTAAATATTTTAATTATATTGATTTAATGCCTAAGCTTTATATGAGATTATGAGTTATTTAAAACTTTAATTATGAGTTGTAATTGGGTAAAAGATTTTTTTTAAGAGCCTAATCAGATCTAGGCCACACATTAAATCATCTTTCATAAAAAACTAAGAAAAGTTATGTTGTTTATATTATGCAATTTAAACATAACATCAAATATTTTATAAATCTAATGCAAAAGAATAAAAGGCCAGTGCGGGTAGGTGCCACCGTACAACCCGAAAAGAGAAAATGGGTAGCCGAGCTCTACCCTTATACAACTTAGAATATGAAATAATAATTATTATTATAAATGAATAAATATTATGGGGGTCTTCTTATCTTCATTCTTCATATCTTTTTCATTTCTTCATTTGAATGTGCTTACTTCGAAGGCATCATAGGGCCTCCCAGGACAAAGCATTTTAGTCACTGCTCATCATAATCTCCCATAACACTAATCCTAATTCTTAATATTAAATTACATTTAAAATAGAAAAAATAAATCTAACTACACCTGTAAAATAAGTGTTAGCTAAACACACCATACAACCCAAGTAATCATATGAATAATTTGGACTTAGCACCCTGCATATAGGTAGCTAAGCCCACCTGTCCTAATTTGGATTATGCTTAAGGGTTGAGCAACCTGCAAAAGAGAGCATTTATATTTATTTTAAGCACCCTTAAGCATAATCTCCTGCATAAAACATATTAGGCTAATTACATTCTACCATCCAGTCTATGAAATATACACTCTGACATCCAGATAAAATAATACATCATATAACCAAACATACATCATACTATGCATCGCCCTAACATAAAGTTAGAAGTAGTGACTAAGTCTAAAGTGTGTGTATTAGGGCTTGTGTGGTATGCCTTAACTAAGCATTAAGGTTATGATTCTCTAAGTATGAAATGGTTTAATTATAAGATGTTAGTTTCACTTCAAGTGCTTTAATTGATTTACAAGTTTTAATTTGTGTTTTATTTGGTTTCATATGACTTACACTTAGCAAGTAAATGTTATAAAGAGAGAGAAAAAGAGGATTGCTCTCTTTTGTCCCTACCTTAAGTCACATCTAAAGCATGTTAATTAATAAGTTCTCTTTAGTGAATGGCTTATTACACATTTCAAATTAATCTTAAGTTTAGGTTCACTTTAAGTGACCTCATTCAATAAGAGAGGTATCTTAATATTAATTAGAATGAATTACGATCACATGACACATGTGCATTCATTTCTTTCCATCATATGTAACATGCATTTGATTAAATCCTAAGTATACCTACACATCCAATATGTATTATCACACTTAAATGATGGATGTAAACATGTACATTTGGAATTTAGATGTTTCATTTGATTGAATTATTTTATCATATTAATTTAAAGCTCTATCTAAATTCTTATATAAAAATATATAGGAATGAAATTAAATAGGTACTTGGCATTATTAACCAGGGATGTGAGGTAATCAAATGACCTCCTTAGGGTTAACTAAAGCCTCAAGTTCCTGGGATGTCCAAATTATATATCCATTGCATTCAAACATATGTAAGTTTATACACATGAACATAAGAAATAAGACTTTAATCCATGTGATCAATCAATTCAATCACTTTAACAAATATGAATGCATGTCTTTTTTAATAGACAATGGATTTTCATTCATTAGCTAAATGCACATACAAGTGTATAAAATTTTAAGTGGATACTTCGTCATTGTTAAACCAGGGGAGTGAGGTAAAGACCTCCTTGGAGCTACTTAAAGCCTTGCATCCTTGGAATGTTCAGACTAAATATATCCACTACTCTTAAACACACATGAATGTACAAATAACTACAAGAATGGGAAAATCATGCAAAAGTTGTATTTAATTTAATTTAATGAAGATTTTCATTCATTAGCTAAATGCACATACAAGTGTATAAAAGTTTTAAGCAGATACTTCATTGTTAAACTAGGGGAGTGAGGTAAAGACCTCCTTAGGGCTACATAAAGTCATGCATCCTCGGAATGTCCAGACTAGATATACCCACTACTCTTAAATACACATGAATGCAAAAATAACAACAATAATGGAAAAATCATGCAAAAGTTGCATTTGATTTAATTGGATCATTTATACATGTGAGCTAAAGTTCTATCTAGGTTCTAACAAAGAGGTATATATGAATGAATCTAAACAAATGTTATGTCTTTTTCAAATGAATTATACACTTGTCAACATTCAAACTTTATGTAAATCTATGAAGATCAAAGAAAGAGAACTCCATATCACATGTTCTAAGCTATAAGCACATGCAAGCTTATGAATACTTATAACTATTGTCACTCCATATATTATAATTGATTTATATGCTCTTGAAAATAATTTTTAATTTAATGGTGATAATAGCCACACATATTTTAATTTAAATCAACGCATGCAAGCTTGACATAAAGGAAATCATTTCATTTAATAGATTTTTGAAAAAGATGTATGCATGACTATAAGTGACATACACTATTTAATATGATTAAAAAGAAATAAAGGGACATAAGCACATGATTTCATTCAATTCAATCAATTCCTAAAGACAGACATACTAAATAAACTCATTTAAAATAAACCAAAGCTTCTTAATATCATTTTTAATTTCATGTTTGATTTGATTTAAAAAATATGAGAAGAGGTTTGTTAATCATAATCCCATTCCCCATGTGTGAGTTAATTTGATTTAATGAAAAGGTAATTAGGTTGATTTTATAGATTAATTAGGTTAAGGTATGAATTAAATCAATTAATTAAACCCTTACTTATGTTACCTTAAGATAATTAACCAATGATTATGAGCCAACGTAATATGCAAATGAATTGAAAAGTAAATAGCAATGACCCTATGAAATGAAAGGGGCTTAATGCAATTAGCTCACAATCATTGATTAATTAAGCTCAAGGAACTTACTTAATTACTTTCATGGTTTTCTCACCCATGTGAGCTAACCATAATTTCATTAAACCTCTTTAGGCTATTAAACACCTAAAGACCTACCCTTGAATTAATTAGATCTAGATCCATTTTTAAAATTTAATTAAGCTAATTAAGTAATTATTTAGTTAATTGAATCCTAATTAATTTCTCTCGAAAAGTAACAAAAATTTTGGAAATAGATAAGGAAAAAATTCCCCAATCACATTCCCTAAATCTCCCTATTATAAATCAGTGCCGAATGAGTCCAATTAATTAGTTGATTTATTGTTCACATGCTTAATTAGTCCTTAATTAATTTTAAAAAGTAATTAAGCCTTGATCAATCAATTCCCCAATTAATCAACCAATAAATTCCAAGAAAATGGGGGAGGCAGAGGTCATCCCTGTAAGCAACCTCAAAAAATTTGAAATCAATTGGGTGATTAATTAGAGAGTAATTATGTTAATTATATTTTTAATTAAGCTAATTACTGTTCAAAATTAATTAAGGATAATTTTGATGGATTCCTCTCTGAAATACCTTTAAAATGAGCCTTCATTTATATTTTTTTAGATTTTTCTATAATTAGTTATGAATTATGGAAGTTTCATCCTTAAAAAGAAATTAAATAACCTACTAATTTTAATCCCCCACGTATGCACTTATGCAAGTGCTTTCCATGTGGCATCACGGGATTGGCTATTAAAGTTGTCACATCCGTAGCTGACTTTGATGACAGCGGGATACATTTTCTCATGGGTTGTCTGATCTAAGATCGGACGGCCACAATCAAACCCGTAGCTAAGAGGGGATTAAACAATGGATCTAAAGTGATTTGATTCATTCATTCCAATCACTTGGAACAGATAGCTCGTGATTTTTTTTCCTACGAACGATGAACGATGGTGCCCGTCCATCATGGATCACTCGATCTGAGCTCACCCGAGCTCGAATTCACTCCAAAATCAACCCACACCTTCGGGCGATGGATCCACAAGGATCCAACGGCTAGGATGGGATCACATGCAAATTCTCTTCACAAAGCTCCACAGAGAATTTAATATATCTACGGTTTTAAGAAATTACCTTGCCGAAGCTCAAAATTGGCGGTGGAATTGACGGAGGTAGCTTCGTCTAGTAGAGACGAGGCCCTATTGAGCAGCATGCAAGCCAATTTCTTCTCGTTCGCTTGGTGGACCAACTTCCATCAATTTGGAGCTTGGTGGTGATTGAACTCCTAGCTCCAGTGAGTTTAGAACTCAATGGAAGCTTTGGATAGCCTTGATGAGCTATGTGGAAGGTGTGTGTAAGAGGAATTGAAGTTTGGTTGAGAGAGAAAGAAGTTTGGATCGAAATTGAGCTCCCATATTTCGATTATGCACAGGCAGAGAAAATTTAAAGTGGGGAGGCCTTGGGGAAGCTATGAGGAGTGCTAGGCATTTCGTTTCACTATTGGGAGCTTAGACGAATCAAATGCATGTGAAATCCAGTTTGAATTGAGGGGGTATATCCCTCAATTTGTTGAGGTAGACGAACGAGATTGCCTCCCATTTTTTGGTCAGACAGTCGCCACCAAAGCACTGGAGTGGTCCCCATCATATCCATGTGGCTCGGTTAGAGGAGTTCTTGGGAGGTGGCTCAAGGTTTGATTTAGGCTTGATCTCCTTGCTTGGATCCAAGGGTGCTTAGATTATAAGGGAGGTGAGTTGACTTACCTCCCTTTGGTCCATGGCAAGTCCTAGCTCTTTTAGGGTGGGCGAGAAGGTTAGGTCAGACCCCAAATGGGGTGAGTGAGAGCTGCCAAGTGATGGGAGAGTGGACTTTTCCATTTATGGGTGAAAACCTATGTAAAGAGGGCTTGACCAATGGACAATGGCTTGGATTGGACCCACTTGGCTCTTGGGATAACTTTAGGCTGACCCAAGATAGGTTTGGGTCAGGTTTGATCAGTCTTCAATGAGTCATGGGTTAGTTTTATGGATTTTGGCTCAATTTGGTCATATGAGTTCAATTTAGGTCATGTTGGGTTAGGTTGACCACTTGGTCAAATTGGGTCAAACCAAAAGTTTTGGGTTATGCTCAAATGATGATTTGAAGAGTTTTAGTTCAAGTGGTTTCAATCAATTTGGCCTAGGTTTGGCTTTGGCTCATTTGGATTCATTTAGGTCAAATGGGCTAGGATGATCAATTTAACCAAATTGGCCAAATTAGCTTTGGTTGGGTGTTGGTTCAAGTTCAATTGGTTGATTAAAAATGATTGTAGACTTTGGTTTGAATCAATTTAGATTTAATTTGGACTTTGGCCAATTTGACCTTTTAGGTCAATTTGAGTTGGGCTTGGGTCCAATTGACAATTAAACCAAATTAGTCTCAAGTTCAACAATAAATTTAGAATGAATGTGTGCTATTGGTTGCAATCAATTTGGGTTAGATCATGATTTGACCTATTTTGGCCTTTTAGGTCAATTTGGATCAACTTGGGTCAAATGGTCAATTGGGTTTGATTTGGCTCAATTGATGATCAAGTCATGTTTGAACATTAATTATGGGTTGATGTGAATCAATGGTTTCAATCAATTTAGTGTAAGATGAGTTTGGCTAGTTTGGGTTTCGCATTGGCTAAGGGTTGACTTGGTCAAATGACTAAGTTGACTTGGTTTGACCCAATTCAAGGTGATTGATCAACCTAGGGTGATTTTTTATCATTATATGAGGCTTGAGGCTTGGTTCAATCCAATTTGGGTTAGAATAGAACTTGGCTCAAAAGGATCCTTTAGGCCACTTTGGGTCAAGTGGGCCTAAATGGGTTAATTGGCTTCGTTTTGGCTTGATTCAAGTTTAGTTAAACTTATACATGAGCCTAGGGTTGAAATATGAATCCAACTGTAATCAATTTGGAGTCCAATGGATTTTGGCTCATTTGAAATTTTCAAGTTAAAAAGGCTAACTTTAGGGTTGACTTGAGTTTGATTTGATGATTGTAGGTTTCATTTATATTTGGATAGATGATTGAAGGAATGATTGATTCAAGAGAAAATTCATTAGTTTTGACTTGATTTGGATAGGGTTTGGCCAAGTCTATGGAAATGGCTTAAAAGCTTGAATTAGGTTTTGATTTGATTTTGGATTTGGTTTTGCCTATTTGAATTTATATTTTATTTATATTTCATTTATATTTAGGAATATAAATGAAGATATAAATTATTCATGAGAAAATTATTTGAGTTTGGAAGCAAATTTGACTAAGCTCATGGAGGTGGGTCAAAAGGACTTAAGTTAGAAATTGATTTAGTTTGATTTAATTTTTATCATTGGAATGTGGGTATTATTTATATTTGTGAATATAAATGAATATATAATTTATTTATAAATAAATCAATTGATTTTGGGTTGATTTGGGTGGGATTTGGCTAAGCTTAAGGAGGTAGGTCTATATGGCTTAGGAAGGGTCTTGGTTGGATTTGGATTTAGTTTAGTTTTGATTATTTGGGTTTATATTTCACTTATATTTGTGAATATAAATGAAGATATAAATGATTCATGAAGGGATCAATCAAATTTGGGTTGAATTAGGTAGAGATTTGGCTATTTTATGGAATTCAATCATAAAGTTTATGAAGAAATTTGGACTTGAATTTGATCATGGGATTGAATCATTTAAAGTTGGATTTGAATTAGAATTTGATAGTTTCATCGAAGGATTGAATTGATATTTGAGAAAATCAAGTGAATTGAGATTGATTTGAATTTGGTTAAGGCTAAGTCCATAAGATGAAATCAAATGGCTCAGGAAAGGTTTTGAATTTGAGTTTGATCATGGATTGATTGTGAATTTTGAAATTTTGATTTTGAATTGGAATTTGAATTAGGATTTGAGGTTTGGTTTCATATTTGAATTTGGATTGGATTGGAGAAGGTGCATATGAATTAGATTTAGGCTACAGGGTGGATGATTCTTTTAAGTCTTAAGGCATGACCTAATCCTATGCCCTTCTAAATCTCTAGGCTTAAGTTAAGTGTCCATCTAATCACTAGAAGTGTCTTAAGATTTAGAAACTCTTAGTGTCTATAAGAGTCCTAGATCTATGCTGAGGAGGTTGAAGACTCACTCTAAAAGTGAGGTCAACAATATGTTGGTTAATATTATTGAAAGAACAAAACATCTAAATGACCTTTAGCAATGCTTCAAGCTTCTTCAGCAGTATAATATATGGTTAAACCCCTATAAACGTGCTTTTTAAGTTACATCTAGAAATTATTAGAGTTTATGGTCACTCATCAAGGGATCAAGGCCAATCCAAAAAAGATTAAGGTTATACAAGATATGATGCCCCAAAGAGCATTATTGCCTATAGGAAGATTCAGGTCGGCAGAGTAGGAGAATTTGATGTCTTAACGTTGCACGAAAGTTCTGTACACAATAAAAGAGTTTGAGAAACACCGAGATTTTTACATGGAAAATGCAAGAAGAGAAAAACCACAGGGCCAAGCCCACATAGAAATAATTTTACTATATTAGCAATTGTTACAATTATTATCATGTTTCCAAAGTTGGAAAAATGATAATTTACAAGAGTAAGTTATGCGAGAAGCTTCATTGGATCAGCTAAGAAGGCTTCACTTGAAGTGGTAGTCTGATGATCCGACGATAATGAAGCGATATCTGATGGTGGTTTGCGTAGTAGTTGTGATTAGCGGTGGTACCGGTGATCCCGATTGTCCGGTGGTAGTGTAATAAGCAATGGTGGCCACACCGTCGGTGGTAGCGGGTGGACCGAGCGGGCGAATGATCGCTATCGGATGGTAGATGGCGGTGGCGGTGGTTTGCGGTGATCCAATGTCTATCGGGTATTGGTACCAACGGTGATCCGGATCTGGTGACAAATTAACGAGGTGACCGATGGCGATGGCCGATGGTGATCCAACGACTGTTGAGTAGTGGCAGTCTGTGGTGGTGACCGGCGGTGATCTGGTGATTGTCGGGAGATGGCAGCCAATAGTGGTGACCATCGGTAGTGGCCGGCGGTGGTCCAACGATGGTCTGGGGATGGTTTGAGATTCTTCAAGTATCAAAGCTCTCTCTTCTCTTCAATTTTTGATTCCCCCCCATGTGAAGAATGAGGGGCTATTTATAGATTATGGGAGTGAAATTTTTATAAATACAGGAAAATTCAAACCACTCCATCGGACGGCTCAAAATGATCCTTTTGATCATCTCATGTATTTTAAGTATTTGAATGATCAAATAAAGTCAGAATTAAGAGATCTTAAACTTGTTAGATTCGGCTCATCAAGATGCTTGATTTGATAATAAACATTTCATATTTAGAATATATTTAAGGATCTGACTGATATTCCAAAGTTTTTAACTATATTTTGAGTGCTTCGGCTCTAACAAAATTGCTCAATCATAATCAAGGGTTTGCCTTTATGATGATCAAAAGAGAGTTTTAAAGATTAATATTTTGATTCTAAGTGATGTTCACATACAATAATATTTGCACTTTATCTAGAAGATTTTCCAATGACATATTAGTCGTCCCCCTATTTTTGGATGATATCATCTCTATCATCCAAAAGTATATGTCAAATAATTAAAACTAATAACTTCTTCAATGTTAATAAAATTTGTGAGTTCATTAACCTTTGTGTCAGATATAGTTTGAGAGAATAGATTTTCATGGGCACGTAAGTCCACGATCACCGTAGCGGGTGAAAGAAGCAAAACTAAAGGGGGAGCACACGAGGCCACAACCCCGGTGCACACAAACAAGCGAGGATGTGGCATGGGGTGCAGGGTTGAGCTTGTGGGGGTTGGGGTGGCGATAAAGCAATCATCGTGCAATATAGCACCAGTGCATGTGAAACAAACGCCAACAACATAAATTTTGAATTTTTTTTATATTACATTTTATTTTATTGATTTTCTTTTCTATTTTTAGCTTTTCTAAATGGAAGAATATATTTAAAGGCAGAAATTTTGAAATTTATCTAAATATTTTTAAATTTATTTCCTTTTTTTCGCTATTGTGGATCTATAAATACCCCCATTAGAGTCAAGTAATAGGACACAATTTTTTTTCCCATATGCTCTAGCGTTCTCCGACATTGGATGAAAAATTATCTAGTAGAAGTTCAGGGGCTAAGGGTGATAAAAAAATTTTTTTCCTTTTGTCAGCAAGGCTATGACTTTCTTCTGAAAAGAATGTTATTTGCTTTGTTGATTAAGATAAGTAGTTCATATGGAGAAGCTCTGATTTTTCCTTGAAAAAGGTGTCAATTGTTCTCGTCAGACCAACCGAGTTTGAAGGCGATCAAGGCACGTAGTTCTTATGGCGAGGCTCTGATTTTTCCTCGAAAGAGACCTCAACTATCCTCGTCAGACTGACCAAATTTGGAGAAGATCAAGGCCCGTAGTTCATATGATGAAGCTCCAATTTTCTCTCAAAAGAGACATCAACTATCCTCATCGAATTGATCGAGTTTGGAGGCAATCAAGGCTAGTGGTTTATACATTGAAGCTTTGATTTTTCCTCAAAAGGGGTGTCAACTATCCTCATCAGACCGACCATTTGGGAGGCAATCAAGGATGTAGTTCATACGATAAGGCTCCAGCTTTCCCTTGAAAGAGACGTCAAATATCCTTGTCAGACCGACCGAGTTTTTTACCGATAATTTTAACTCATCCAAGGTTGTTCGTTGTGGTATTTGCTTGATATGAATCATGCTAAAATAAATCCATCTTGAATTTTTGACTTATTCGAGATTGCTTCTCTTGATGCTACTTGATGACGTTAACCTGTATGAAAGAGGTCGAAAAGAATCCATCAAAATTTCTTGGCCTATCCAAGATTATTCATCGGAGTGTTACTCGATGACATTAACTTGTATGGATGAGGTTGAGAGAAATCCATCAACTATCCTAAGTTATTTGTCATGATGTTACTCACTGACGTTAACCTGTATATAGCAGGTCGAAAGAAATCTGCCAAGGATTTTTGACCCATATGGGATTGTTTGTTAAAGTGTTACTTAATGGAATTAACATGTATGGAAGGGGTCAAATAGAATCTGTCAAGGATTTTTGACCCATATGAGATTTTTTGTCAAAGTATTACTTGATGACATTAACCTGTGTGAAAGGGGTCGAATTGGATCCCCTTGAGATCAATTATATCTTGATTAGTATGAGGTGATTGCCACGTGTATCCAAATTTAAAGGTGAAATTGCTCCACAATCTTAACTTGCTTATCTTATGACTGGTAATCAAGTAGGTGGACAATGAGATTGAATATCATAACCATTTCATAGATATTTAAATGAATAATCTTTCGAGGTTATAATAAGTCCATGATTGTTCCCCATATATTGATCAAATTATTTTCGATGTGCATTGATAATCTCGTTAGCAAAAAATTATGTTTCCACATGATGAACTAAGTCGACATATGAGTAAACCGCATATCATATTAAGATGAAAGCACGAGCCCTCCAAGGAAAACTCCTCTTAGTAATTCAGGGTCCACCCTAGAATCTGGCAAGCTTCGAAGGAGAATCTCTGAAAGTATTCCTTAAGTGATTCACCATCATTTTGATGAATTCCTGTGAGATGAGAAGAATCTTTAATGATTCTTCGGTTCACAATAAACTATTTTATAAAAATCTTAGCAAGTTCGTCAAAGGTATGGATAGATCCTCTTGGAAGAGACTAGAACCAAGTAGCCTAACCCTTGAGGGTGACTAGGAAGACCTGACAAAGCAGTGTGTCAGGAGCTCTTTGGATGTGTATGATGCTTCTGTAATAATTGATGTGTTCGTATGGGTTGATTGTCCCATCATAAGAGTCAATGTTTGGAAGTTTGAAACCTATTATAATAGGATGTTGAAGAATTCCTTCATATATAGGTGAAGACTCCTGATAGCCACGGTGAGAGGGAAGATGATTTCTATCTTTAAGGTAAAATTCTTCTCGTATTAAATGTTGTAATTTTGCATGTATAACATGATGGGTGAATCAACAGGGAAAGAACATGCCAAGCCATCGATAATTATTGGTGGGTTAGCGATCGGTTGAGTCGTAAGTGATGGATGAGTAGAACTAGCAGTGTCAAAGAGGTCGGTTGTGGTGAAAAATTCTTATGAGTGAGTCGCCTTTCAAATCCATGGGGAGAAAAGAAAGAGGGCACCCTTACAAAAATTCATCTTGGTAAGACACCATGCAGATCCGCAGATGTACTTATTCAGATGATCGGATATATCATCAAGAAAATAGTGTACTATCTCGAAAGACAGAAGTCACTACCCTTTAATGGAACCCATCACCTCAATAAGGACTCCTACATGATGGGTCCTGATATGTAAAAGATTCTTCCCTATTTTACATGAAAAGTAAAGTAGGGTTTATTTCAAACTGGTTCGTTAAAGTTTCCTATAGGCAAGCCCCATAGTTAATTACATATCCCAAGAGATGGGATCCTTAGGAAAACATTAAATGATCGTTGTCTTTAAAGATTTCAATAGGAAGGACTATCAATCGATTGGTTTATATTTGAAGATCGAATGGGATTGATCAAAAGAGGGAGTTATTATCGAAGCTAAAACGGGAATAAGTTGGTGATACTCACGATGCTAGGAAACCTAGCGAGCATCTCAAACTATCCTAAAATTGGACTTTACAATTTAGAAATTGATTTAGTTTGTTTAAGTTGTATTTTCATTAGAATTTTAGGACTTAAGATTCCTTAACACAAGAATAAGGAAATGCCTAGGAGGTAAGGAATTATGCTTATGGCCCACAAAGGAGAAAAGCAACCTTAGAACCTAAATCTCAAATGAAAAGCACTACCTAAATCTAAGGCAAAAATGGGTAATTGGTTTGCCTCCACAAGAGAAGACAAACCACCCAAGAGCTTGGACTTATAATCGCCTAGGGGTGGCTGCCAATTAACTCCTTCTGTAATTTTAAATACATGTAGGCAAGTCTTTATGCTTATGTAAGATAGCTAGGCTACTTTTATTTAGAAAGAAACTAAGTCCTTAAACTCACTCCCTAAAGAGACTAGATCATGTAAAAGGCATACTTCAAATGACCCAAATCTAATGCAATTCAAATTTCATTTTATTTTTATTTTTGGATAATCATTTTGATTCAAGCTATTAGGATTTTTATGACTAATATATGAGAAAGAAGATTATTAGCCAAAATCAGCAAGAAGGTAGGAGGTGAGTTTCTACCACGACCCTCAAAGGTCAAGCCGGGATCTCTTGCAAAGGTGAAATCTCTCCAATCAAGAGTGAAATAAGATACATTTGTGCATGATATTATAAAGAAATGCTCATCCAACTAAGGGGTTGCTAATTCTTTTATCTTTATTTTAATCCTAAGCTTTAGGTGAGGTTATAAGTTGTTTAATTTTAGTTTGAATTATTAAGTTGGGTAAAAGATTTATTTTTTCCTACAGAGCCTAACTCACATCCAGGCCATACATAAAAGTAAGGAAGAAACTGGGAAAAGCATGCCACTTAATGCAAAATCTAAATAAATCATCAAATAATTTATAAAGTTAAGCGCAAAAAGAATGAATGGACATTTGTGGTCAGGCACCACCACACAAACCTGAAAATATCAAATATGGGTAGCCGAGCTCTACCCTTATACAACCAAGATTACAAATGAATTGAATTACAATTTAAGCAAAGGAATTCATTGTTATGGGGGTCTTCAAGCTTTGTTCTTTTTTGTTCTTTCTTCCTTCTTCTTTCTTTCTTTTCTTTTCTTCTTTTCTTCTTTGGATCTTCCTTTGGATAGTTGAATGGTAGATGCTCCAAGGCCTCACATGGTGCATGGATCTTATGACTAATGTTCATCCTAATCCTCCATAACAAATCATTACAAAATCCTAAATATATAAACTTTTACATGAAAAAGAAAAAGGAAATCCAACTAACACCTGCAAAATAAAGGTTAGTTAAATCACACCACATAAATCTCAAGCATGTATATTAGACTTATCACCTCACACATGGGTGACTAAGTCCACCTGGCCTATGGATTATGCTAAGGGGTATAAGCACCTGCAAACAAAAAGCATTTATATTTTTATTTATGATAGCGCCCCTTAAGCACAATTATCTACAGAAAAGAATAGTTAAACTAAGCACATCCTACCATTCATTCTATGAAAATACACCCTAACATCCATATCATAAATATTCATCACAAAGATCAAACCATGCACCACTAAACTAAAGCTAGAAGTGGTGACTTAAAATGTGCTTTGAAGGTTTGTGGTATGCTTTAACAGTTTGGTATGCTTAAATTAAATTAAGGAATGCTTCACTTGAAGTGGTAGTCTGATGATCCGAAGACAACGATCGAGAGATGGTTGATGGCATATTGGTCAGCAGCTGCTCAAGTGGCAGCCGATAGGGTCCCATAACCATCCATTGGTGACCGGTGGATGGTGGCAATTATCGTGGTGCCGACCGCGGAGGTGACCGGCAATTATCGTCGGCGGTTTCACGCAGTTTAC
Source organism: Cymbidium sinense (assembly GCA_021442155.1). NCBI lineage: Eukaryota > Viridiplantae > Streptophyta > Magnoliopsida > Asparagales > Orchidaceae > Cymbidium > Cymbidium sinense. Next base: position 143,309,640 of record CM038215.1, read on the forward strand.
GCCGGTGACGGTGGTAGCCTGCGGGTGTGCGCGCCGCGATGATCCGACGATGCCGCAAAGGGTGAGGTGATCGACGGTCGGTGATCCGACCAGGCCAGATAACCAAAGGTGGTCACCGAATGACGTGGTGACGGTGATCGCCAGACGGGTGATAGTGCCGACCCACGAAGAAGCGGTGGTCCAACGATGGTCGATGATGGCTTGAGATTCTTCAAGTATCAGAGCTCTCTCTCCTATTAAGCTTTTGCTTCTCCCATGTGAAGAATGAGGGGCTATTTATAGATTATGGGAGTGGCATTTCTATAAATATATGAAAAATTCAAACCACTCCATCGGATGGCTCAAAATGATCCCTTTGATTATTAGATGTATTTTAACTATTTGAATGATCAATTAAAGTTCGAATTAAGAGTTCTTAGGCTTATTAGATTTGGCTCGTCAAGACGCTCGATTTGACTATAATATTTTATATTTATAATATATTTAAGCATTCGACTCATATTCCAAAGTTTTCAACTATATTTTAAGTGCTTAATCTGGGCTAGTCTAGACTCAGAATCAGATTGCTCTCAATCTAATCAAGGTGTTTGATAACAGCTCTATAATGATCAAAAGAGAGTTTCAAAGATTAAGATTTTAATTCTAAGTGATGTTCACATACATCAAGATTCGCGCTTCAACTAAGAGATTTTCCAATGACATATCAAGCATAAAGGAGGCACGTCACTTGAGCGGGATTATGGTGTCCCTATCACGATTCCTGACTTGAATGAGAAACAAATATTTATCATTCTTTAGAATACTCAAGAGTGCTTGAAATAATGATTTTCAATGGACTGGTGAATGTCAAACTGCATTCGAGCGGCTCAAAAAATATTTATCCTCACTGCCATTATTATCAAAGCCAATCCTAGGAGAAATTCTTTATTTGTATCTTGCTATCTTGCCTCATGCAATAAGCTCAGTGTTGGTCAGTGAATAGGCTAGGGGACAACGACCAATTTATTACATTTGTAAAATTCTATCTAACGTAAAAGGACGTTATCTTTTGGCAGATAAAACTGCCTTAGCATTGGTATTCTCAGCAAGAAAGCTACGCCCATACTTTCAAGCTCATTCTGTCGGTATTTATATACAACTTTCACTCAAAATTATCCTCCAAAAACCAGAAGCTTCTGGTAGATTAGTTCAATGGTTAGTTGAATTGTGAGAATTTGATATTCACTTTTTGCCCAGGCCAAATATCAAATCTCAGGTATTAACAGATTTTATTATCGAATGCACCATCCCATATTCTATTAAAATAAATTATTCTCATTCAATATCACAACATTGGACTTTATTTATTGATGGAGCATCTATAAACTCTGGTGCTAGAGTAAGAATTCTACTCATTTCTCCTAAACAAGATGTCCTTGAGTATGAACTATGTTTAAAGTTTTTAGGTACTAATAATGCTGCAGAATACGAAGCTTTAGTAGCAAGGTTAAAATTCACTATTGATTATGAAGTTCAAAATCTTATAATTTACACTAATTAGTAACTTGTGATTTCTCAAGTTGAAGGAGATTTCAACACTCACAATCATCATCTAATGCAATACCTTCATATAGTAAAATCTCTTCTCCCTCGAACAAGTAAATATTAAATCATTCACATTCCAAGAAATCAAAATGTTAGAGCTAATGCTCTTTCGAAAGTCACCACTTTGACATCCTCTAACATTTACAAGAGAAAGTATATATAGAAGACATTTATTTTCCCAGCATACAAGAATCTTAAAAAATGCAGTCCATTGATGAATCAGGGTAAGTTTCTTAGATATATCTGATATTCGCCTTTTTACGTGATGGAGCTCTACCAGAAGATCCAACTGTCGTCGTCTGTATTCAACGACAAGCCATAAACTTCAACATTATCGGTGACGAATTACACAAAAGATCATTCGTAGGACCATATTTCAAATATCTTCCACCATTCGAAGCAAAGTATGCCTTCGAGAAGTTGATTCAGGTATTTGTGGAGAACATTTCAGGGGCAGAGTACTTGACCACAAAATCCTGAGATAAGGGTTTTACTGGCCTATGATAAAAAATGATGCATTAGATTTTATAAAAAAATATAATAATTGTCAAATGCATTCTAATCTCAACCACATTTTGTGGACTGAACTTTCATTTTTTTAGAGCCTTTGGCCTTTTGTTCAATGGGGAATACATATTATGGGACCATTCCCTATTACAACTGGACAATGAAAATTCATCATTATAGTGATAGATTATTTCACTAAATGGGTTGAGGCAGAACCATTAGCAAAAATCACAGAAGATAATGCTAAATAATTTGTTTGAAAAATATTATTTATCATTTTGGAATTCCTGCTAAAATCATAACAGATAATATGACTCAATTCACAAGAAAATAATTTTTTCCTTCTACAAAGATTTACACATTCAATTGGTTCATATAGTTGTAGCACACCCCCAAACAAATGGTCAAATTGAGGTTATGAATCGAACTATACTAAAAGGCTTGAATACACGTTTGGATAAGGTTGAGGGACAATAGGTGGACGAACTCCCTAATATATTATGGGTTTACCGTACAACTACAAGAACACCAACTGGTGCGACACCTTATAATTTGTGTTTCGGTGTGGAGGCAATTATTCTAGTTGACATCGGTATCTCCAGTCCTAAGGTCCAGATTTCTAATGCAACAAATATTGAAGAAAAACTCTGATATCACCTTGATTTATTGCCTGAAATAAGAGAGAAGTAGTTGTAATCAAAAATGTTGTCTATCATCAATGGATTGTATGTCACTTCAATCAGAGAGTGAATCCCAAGCCTATCAATGTTGGAGATCTAGTTCTATAAATTTTGGTATCTGCGGAAAAAGAACTACAGTGTAACAAACTTTCACCTCTTTGGGAAGGACCTTATGTGGTGGTTGATATGGTTAAACCAGAAACTTTCAAGCTTCAAAGATTTAGAGGAAAATTCTTTCATGCACTTGGAATACTGAGAACCTACGAAGATATTATCAATGAATTTATGATGTAACATTTAAATTGAACTTTATATTTTGATGTTTTATATTTTTGTTTGAAAATTGATAAATCAAAATAATAATAACAAGAGAGAAAAATTGATCCCAAGTGGTTTCGATTGGACCTACTTCACATAGGTTAATGTCATCGAGCAAAACTCTGACAAACAACCTCGGATAGGTCAAAACTTTGTACATACTCCACACAGGTTAACGTCATTGAGTGAAACTCTCATAAGCAACCTGGATAGGTCAAAACTTTGTACCTACTCCACATAGATTAACATCATAGAGCTAGACTCTGACAAACAATCTCAGATATGTCAAAACTTTATACATACTTCATACATGTTAATGTCATCAAATGAAACTTTGACAAACAACCCCAAATGGATTAGAAATCCTTGCAGGATTTTCTTTTAAAATATACAGGCTAACTTCACTGAATAACTTTCTGACATATAGCCTAAATCAATAACAAATCACTTTAAACATCAACCATTTTATTTTAAAATAAAAATCCAAAGCACTATGACACATACATAAACATGATCATATATCATATACTAAAAAGATCTCAAATTAAAATACAAATACAATAAAAATATAATCAAACGACATCCATAACTTCATTATTATTACCAGAAAAGGAGGAAGAAGCGCTCTTTGCATCATCCCTTGGAGATGAATCTTCAAAAAGACTCAGTCAAAGGCCTTCAATATCTGCATCTATCTTGCGATGAACCAGGCGAGTCCTTTTCAAAAAACCACAAATAAAATCTTCTTCAAGAAGCTGACATTCCAAATCCTTCACCTTAGTATCATAGATATGATCACGAGCTTCATGAACTCAATCTTGAATTATACTCTTGAAGGCCGTGGAATTTTTGAAGCTCTCTATAATTTTCAAGTTGGTGTCAACTTCTATATTCTGTTTTTTTGAGATCTTTGCTAATAATTCTTTGTTCTCTGTCTCTTAGATTTGTATCTTAGCATTGGACGCTTCTAAGGTCTTCGTAGTCTGATTTATTTCAGCTCGTGCATCCACTAACTCATCTCGAGTCCTATTGACCTCCTAACGCTAAAATAAAAGGGAAGTCGCCATGGTCGACAGTTCGGTCCTACACTCGGCCAACTAATCCTCTAAGGCTATAACTTCTTTAACCTTAGACTCATATCAACTTATATTCACCATTAAGATATTTGATTTTCACAAACTCAGTATTCCATGCCTTCAAGGTATCATCTAATTTAAGATCGATACTCGCCTTCTTCAATAGTTGAAAAGAAGAAGAAGAAGAAGAAGAAGAAGAAGAAGAAGAAGAAGAAGAAGAAGAAGAAGAAGAAGAGGAAGAAGGAGATGAGGAGAAAAGCGAGAGAGATAAAAGTTTAAAAAATATGAAAAAAATGATGAAAATTTCTCACCAACTCGTCAACACATTGGCGCCCACTATATATGATTTAACACTTCTTCTAGAATAGAAATTTTTTATGGGATCATTTCATAGTTCTTATCGAAGGATCTGATATGTGGGTCGTCCGACTTTTTCCTCTTGGAAAGAATTGGCACACATTCTCCTGCTTGTCGTTTGGAGGCTACTATGGGAATAGGATCAGATCTTTCCTTACCCTTATCAAACTTCTTCAGCATAAGAGCATGAGATCTCCCAATTTGAATTGAAAGACCAACTTTGAATAAGAATTCTTCCTTCGCAAATCGATTAATATAGCGGGTCTCATATTGAAGATCTTCGACTTTTACGATGTTAAGGGCCTTCAATATATCCTCTTCAAACACTTGAGAGAAAGATATCTCTTTCAATTTTCCCACTTTTCAAGAAGCCCCCATTCATTTTTTATAAAGAAAAATTTATTGATCCAATTTCTTGGAGGATCTTTTGTGCAAAAATCCAACCATTTACTTCTGCAAGATATTCGATCATGCACATCACAAGTGAATTTACACATCTTCGCCAAAACCTCTCCAGTAAGCGTTGCACCACACATTCTAAAGAAAATAATCAACCCAATAATGATTGTCATAGCTCGAGAAGAAAATTGAGATAAACAAATCTCAAATGCTGATAAAATGATGATCAGCTCAAGAGCCGAAGGAAAATCGAAGACCCACAAGTAAGCTCATCTCATAAATAGTAAAGTACCCCGACAGAGGAGAATAAGCTTGATGCGATCTTTTAGGAGGAATATCTACCAAATCATTTGAAAAATGAAACTTCTTCTTGAAGATTATCAAAGTATTACTATTGATAGTTGATGTTAAATCATCTGATCTCAATGTCTTCTGATGCTTCTGCAACCCACTATCTTGTGCAAGATTTGCTTAATAATCTTTAAACATTGGGACATCTATGGAAGAATACTCACCCATGAAAATACTATCTATTTTTCAAGTTTGGAAGCACACTGGAGCAATTGAGATGCCGCTAACTAGTCTTGGAAACCCCAGATCGGGAGAACTAGAGCTTGAGGGGTCAAGTTATCAGATTAGTAGAGGCTACCAAAGAGAAGAAAGCAGAAGCACACTGGAGCCTGAATTTGGGATGCATACCGCCTAACTAGGTTAGTTGGAAACCCCAAGATCGGGGAGAATTGGAGCTTGCGAGGGAGGTCGGCACCGTTATACAGGTCAGTGGAGGTTACCAAAGAGAACAAAATAGAAGCACACTGGAGCCTGAATTTGGGAAGCGCGCCGCCTAACCATGTCAGTTGGAAACCGGGATCGGGGAGAACTATAGCCTACAAGGGGGGTCAGCACAGTTATACAAGTCAGTGGAGGCTACAAAAGAGATGAAAGCAGAAGCACACTGGAGCTTAAATTCAGGATGCGCGCTGCCTAATCAGGTCAGTTGGAAACCCTGAGATCGGAGAAAACTGGAGTCTGGGAGGGAGATCGGCACTGTTATACAAGTCAGTAGAGACTATCAAAGAAAAGAAAGTAAAGAAATGCGAGTTTTTCATTACCCTGGGGAGGGTTATTTATATTTGAAAAATAGACTTTTCAAAATTTGGATGAAATGAGTTTTTTATCTAAAAATAGAGGGGCAAATAATATATCTATTTAAAATTTATAAATTAAGCATGAATCTTAAGTTAAAGCATATATATAAATCGACTTAGTGGGACAAGTCCACCAACACTATAATAGAGTCAAATTGAGCCCAAATGAGCTCAAATTAAGTCCAAAAGCTACATATGAAAACTTCAAAATACTGATTGAATAATCAAATGACTTCCAAATTTGGCATGCTTATAGTTGAATCGAGCGGCTCAATGAGACGAATCCAACGAACCTAAGATCACTCAAATCAAAGATCATTTGAATGGTCAAATCACCAAAAAATAATCTATGATCAAATGAATATTGATACATCGTCTGATGGAGTGTTTTGGGATTTTGGATACAGTGACCAAAATACTCCTTTTAGAATTCTATAAATAAAACATCATTCTTGTCATGAAGGGAAGAGAAAGTTAGAAGTGAACTTGGGAGAAAACTGGGAGAGAGGAGTCAAGTCATTATCACTATCGCTCGCCAATCGCCGTCTATCATCGTCGCCGACTGCCACCAATAACCATTATAGTTCAACTATGGTCGCATAACTGTTGTAACCTGATTCTGGAATTTTCATTATTAGGATTCCTACATACAATCTTATAATTCCGTTGTTGGGAAGATTTAAACTATGTATTCCAAAGTGGATATATGATAGAGTATTTTTATTGGGCTAGGCCCCGTGATTTTTTACCCTCTTTCTGGGATTTTTCACGTAAAAATTCTAGAGTTCCTTATTCTCTTTTCAATTATTTGTGTGTGTGTTAGATTTCATATAAACTAAGATGAAAAATTTTATTCTACTGCTATAAATTTGTTGGCATGCAATAATCAAGATGATGAGCTCAAATGATTAGCAAGGAATCACCATTGGCCGTGAAATATTTGATATATATATATATAGAGAGAGAGAGAGAGAGAGAGAGAGAGAGAGAGAGAAATATATTATATTAAAGTTACTCCACAAGTAGACTAAAGGAAAATAATTACATTGAATAAAGAGACAATGATTCTCAAACGTACATCGACTATCAAAGCTAGCTTAGGACTGCTGGCTAAAGCATCTCTAAAGATAAAAAAAGTAAAGTTTAAATATTTAATTTTATCTATAAAATAAATAAATAAATGGAATGATTTATCAACCATCAAGATTTATTATTCAAATTTAAGGGTTGGGATTTAATATCAGGAGAAAAGCTTCCCTTTAGATACTAGTATCAATACTATAAATATATATTAAATTAATTATTCAACATAAAAATTACACCAATTTATTATAAAGTTATTCTAAATATATAACATTATTTTAAAAAAAATATTTGAATATTTGGAGCATTTTAAAAAATATCTATCATTATTAAATATACTTTATTTCGAATTAAATATAAATAGAATAAAGCAAAAAGGAGCTTAATGCTCCTTAATTTGTAAGATCTCAAGGCGGATAAAATATTAATCTGAAGAAAGAAATATTTCATTTGTTAAAGATTTAATCAAGATTAAATTAGAAATATAATAAATATTTAAATCATTTAAATTTATTTAAATGACATAATGATGTGAATATGCGATAAGAAATAAAAAGAATTATTTTTTAAAATATAGAACAATGCCAATGCTTTTGGATCGAATCGGCCAAACTCTCTAAATTCATACCATATTTTCTGGTGAATTTATATACATATCAGCGCATTTATACAGATTCTTCTATAGTTATTTATATAATATTTTAATATTTAAATTATATTAAAATATATGTATGAATTGATTAAAAATTAGAATATTGTATAAATAAATATAAAAATTTGTGTTAAATATATAAATAAATACTCATGCAACTCTACCCATCTGTCCCGCCTCCCTGTACAGGTCACCGCTCGCTTCGCCTTCATCTTCTTGCTTCCCCAGAGCTCGTCCGCCCTTTGATTTAACGGTGGTCACGAGTCGTCAACCTGCTCTACCATTTTTTTTCTATCTCCGCCTCCTGAAGGAATGTGAGCTAGCGCGAGAGACGGAGAGGGGTTGATAGAGAGGATGCTCGATCGTCTTCTCGGGCCTAAGTTCTCGAACAAATGGTAAACATTTTGGTTGTGGATTTGTGGGGAGGTTTTGGATTTCTTGGATTTGTGATTGATTTGATGTGTTAGCGGCAG